>LR990626.1:2500000-5000000 GCA_905147815.2 Phalera bucephala
TATGAATCACGGAGACATCATTAAATATTTGTCGCTTGGTGCTCATGATGAAGTCTATCTCATTTTTTGTGGAACCATCAGGGCTCATCCAGGTCCATTTCCTATGAGGCGGCTTCTGGAAGAAAGAGTTCATCATAAAGAGTCCCTCTTTCTCCAGAAATTCGGCCAGCCTCTGACCCCTGGGGTTGCGCTGCCCATATCCAAATTGCCCCACTCTCAGCTCATCATCGCCCCGTTGGCCCAGCCGCGCATTGAAGTCACCCATGACTACTGTAAAATGTGCTTTGGAAGTATGTATGGCTCTACTAATGTCCTCATACATAACTTAGACCTCATCATCTGAGTATGCCGAGGTCGGTGCGTAGACCTGTATGACCTTCAGCGAATATCTTTTGGATATTCTGAGTATCAGGTACGCTACCCTGCTCGACACACTAGTGATGGACACAACGTTGTTTATGAGTGACTTGTGGACGATAAATCCGACACCACCTTGGGACTGCTGTTCGCCCTCCCGGTAGTAAAACAAGTTGCCGGATTTTAAGGTTATCGTGTCCTCGCCCTCTCTTCGGACCTCCGATAAACCAACAATACTCCACCGCAACTTGTTTAACTCTTCTTCCAGCTCAACTAGCTTCTCATCTGTCCTCAATGTGCGTGCGTTGTATGTCACCAGGGCCAATTTTCGGTGTTGGTGGTAGCCGAATCTCTGCCGGAGATTCTTAGCACCCCTTGTCCTGTCGTTACCATAGCTGCTACCGTGGCCAGGACGAACAGGACCGCCGGGGACTAGGGGCCTGGTTTTCCTACTTTCTTCCATAATTGGGGGTGTTTGCCATACTCGCCACGCTTGGCAGGCGGGTTGGCGAGCGCAGTTATTGGTCGTCGAAGTGTTAAGGGAACGCTGCTGCCCATTCCCTAGTTTTCCCTTAGTCGCCTTGTACGACACCCGATGGGATGAGATGGGTTGGTCCTATTCTAAGCCGGGAACCACGCGGCAATGAGAGAATTTACGTGATCAGTTTGTGTGTGGCCCCTCTGGTGCCGTCATGCGTCAACGGTTATTTGCGGAAGACAAAATTTTGAATTTTGCCAACGCGGTCAATTGCGAGCGGCAGAGAGTGTCGAAGTGCATGCCATGCGGCCGGGGCTAGTGCGCGCGGGCAGAGCGCGCCAACAACATGGCGGCAGTAGTGCGCAACGCGGACCCGCGGAGGTGCAGTGGAGAGACGAGCGGAACACATTGCTCGTTAACTGCAAAAGCTGCGGAGCAACAGGTCACGTTTAGGGAAATTGTAAGTTCCGTGAGTACGTTTGCAGTCGGTGCAAGCGGGTGGAGCACTTGCGACGCGTGTGCAGGGCCCCAGTTACCGCGACATAGTTTCAAAAAACGGAGTCAAGGCGGATCCGGCTAAAATTGAAGCGATTAAAAATGTACCGAAACCGCGCAAGATTACGGAATTACGGTCATTTTTAAGTTAAGTTAATTTCTTTGCTAAATTTGTAAATAATTTTAGTCAGAGATTGGTGCCTTTATACAATCTTCTCCAGAAAAGCGTTGAATGGAATTGGTGGCTAGAATGTGAGGATGCCTTTAGAAACATAAAAGAAACCCTAATGGGTTCAGAGGTCCTAGCTCATTACGACCGTGACTAGCCGCTGATAGTGTCGCGCACGCTCTCGCCGGCGGAGAAAAATTATTCCCAAATACACAGAGAAGCTTTGGCTATTATATTTAGTATGAAACATTGCATGAGTATATTTATGGTTGCCGTTTTACGCTTAGGACGGACCATAAGCCGCTCGTGTCTATATTCGGTGCGCATTCTAGTGGTTAGACCATTGGACTGCAAAGTCAAAGGTCTCGGGTTCAAAACCCAGGCACGCACCTCTGTCTTTTCGAAAAGCATGTGCGTATTAAAAATTAATTATCACTTGCTTTAACGGTGAAGGAAAAACATCGTGAGGAAACCTGCATGCCTAAGAATTTCTCGAAGGTGTGTGAAGTTCGCCAACCCGCACTAGGCCAGCGTGGTGGACTATGGCCTAAACCCTCTCAGTTTGAGAGGAGGCCCGTGCCCAACAGTGGGACATTTTCTTAACAGGGCTAATATTATATTATTTATTTATAACAGTATGCCTACAATAACATCTAGTCGTATGCAGCGGTGGGCGATCATATTATCTGCCTATACTTATGATATAGACTCGAACTGGCAGTTGAGACAAGCTGTCTCACCTGCCAGTGCGAGATAAGAAACCGGTTTCGTTAGCGATTCCGGAACAAACGCATTTGCACTTTGCGCAGGAGGCGATGCTTCTGGATTTTAATGAAATTAAGACATTTTCGCTGCGTGATCCGATTTTAGGTAGGATGTTAATTTTTATCCGGGACGACTGGCATAACGAGTGTGATATAGTAGGAATGCAACCTTATTTTAATAGGCGACGTGAATTATACGAGGAACTAGGGTGTGTAATGTGGGGCCATAGGGTTGTCATACCAGAACGATGTGGGAATAAAGTTTTGCAAATCATTCATGAACCTCACATGGGTATAGTTAAGGCTAAAGCTTAGGCCCGAAGTTACGTGTTGCGGGCGGGCATGGACGAGGCGGTGGAGGCGGCGTGCCGCGCGTGTCCCGCGTGCGCCGCGCACGCGGACGCTCCCCCGCAGCGGGCTCCTCGCCCCTGGCCTTGGCCCTCTCGGCCATGGACATGCCTGCATCTGGACTTCATGGGGCCCATATTTAGTATAACCTATCTGGTGGTGGTCGACGCCATGCCCAATGGGCTAGAAGTATTTGTTGTCCCGAGTACGGCGGCGGCGACTACTATTGATAGGTTGAATGAATTGTGGAGTAGATGGGGTTTGCCAAAACAGATAGTCACTGATAACAGTCCACCTTTCACAAGCCAGGAATTCAGATGTTATCTTAATAGTAATGCTATTGTTGCATGTGTTTACACCGCCATACCATCCGTCAACGAATGCTGCGGCCGAAAATTCAGTAAAATCTTTAAAAAGAGTAATTAAAAACGCTGATTATACAAACCAAAATGCCATGTCAATGATCAATAACTTCTTATTGTACTATAGAAATACAGAACATGCGTCGACAGGTGAGAGCCTAGCTAGGTTATTGTTAAGTAGACAACTGCATACGCGACTAGACGCTTTGCGGCCGGACCGGGAGGCGCGCGTGAAACATAAACAGCAGCTGCAAGTAGATAACGCGGCCGGGGTGGCGAATAGGGAAATAGAGCCTAGGGAAGATATGTGGTACCGCCAGTATCTAAACGGGGAAAATCGGTACCAGGAATGGTAGATACGTGTTTAGGTCCGTCTAACTATAGAGTGATAGGCGAGGGAGGCAACCAAGTACATCGTCATATCGACCAATTGAAACGTCGCAGTAGAAGTTCATTAGCTGCACCTAACCTTGAGTGTAATCGTTAAGACAGTATTGCTGATGCTGGTCAAACGGTGGACGTAGTGACGAACAGCGGTGACACTCCGACTCATAATAACCGGAAACAGGTGGTTTTGGGGGCTCGGTCTGAACAGGCGCGGGAGTCGCATCTGGCGCAAGCGATTGAAGAAACGTTGCCGATTCCTTCTTTAGTAAACAGTGAGCCTGTATCCCGTGAATCTGTCCCCAATACAAATCCAACAATCCCGCGTTCGAGTCGACCGGTTCGCCAATGTAGACTTAAGAAATAATAAAATAATTTAGATGTTAAAGATATAATGTTAACGGCACATGACTTGTTATTCTTATTGTCATACTTACTAAAAGTAGTTAAATAATTGTTTTAGTTCAGTATTAAATATTAAGGATAAGTAGAATTAAAGTGTGGAGCAATGTAGTGTTTTAAGAACACACACACTAACGTTTTTATAATTATAGGTGGAGAGTAGGTTAAGTCTATTGTCGCGCCAGTCGGAATAAATATCTTCAGCTAAATACCTGTGTTTCTCTGTTACTTCTCGAGAACTTTCCAGCATCAGTGGAGTCTGGAATTGTACCCGTTATAAGCAGTGATAGCCTAGTGGTTAGATCATTGGACTGCAAATTCAGAGGGCTCGGGTTCAAACTCAGGCACGCACCTCTGTCTGACAGCTACAATTTTTTTTGTTATTTAATTTAATTTTTTTGTTTTGTTATCAGCTGTACGAGTAATAGTGTCATGGTGACAGAAAGAAGTGTGGGGATGGCGCGATAGAGTCAGAGATAGGAAAAAAGTGAAAGGGAGAGAGAGGCGCAGAGTGCATGCTTTACTCCAACTGCACGCTCTTATGTTCATTCATTGACGATTTTTATTACTTCGGCTTGTGGAAACCGGCAGATTATATTTTTTTTTGTTATTTTTGCATTATTTCTTTCAAAATAAAAGAAAATAACTGCGCTCGAGAATGTCAAGACATCGTTATTTTTTGCATTTTTGTAACCCTGGGAGGGTTACAAAAATGCAAAACCCTTACGTTACGCTCAAACTGTCAGATTTTCTAAATGCACTCTTTTCAGATCATAATTAACCCACCTTATCTTAATCTGACGCGCTTTAGTATTTCTGACGATCGATTTTTTTTACTAATCTGATGAGCTACTCTGGACGCACGGTCCTATATAAAGGGCTTATAAATGGTAGAAGTACTTAGCAGGATGCAAGGTCCTCCCTTATGTTCATCTGCCGCGCTTGAGTAAGTCCCAAAACCCCTTCTTGGGCTCCCCTACTATTAGAAATCAGTGAAAATCCTTCGAGTAATATATTTAATACACCTCTAACGGAGTCGGAAAAACTTAGTTTATTAAATCTAGCTCCAGTCATATACACCGATGATGTACCAGATTTACCAGAGAACCTAACGGCTAACTTAGTCTTCAAGATTTAAGGCCCCAAAGGGATTACATAAGAATGCCGAGTCACAGTACAGAAACAAATAAAAATAATTCACACAGCAACAAAGAGACTCTTGAACTTGAGTTAATTTGAAAATTTCCATATTCAACGCCAGTGTAAGGAAGTTAAGTTTAAAGCTTGTTATTTTTATGTTTGTTAGAGAAAAAAATAATGGCGTTACGAATGTGCTGATGATAGCATTTTTAAAAAAAAATGATATACGTTAGGTTTTGCAAAAATATCTATCTCTATCTATCTATATCATCACGCCCGTTCCCTTGCGGGGTAGGCAAAAAGTACAGAGTTTCAACAGGTTCTTTCCTTACATACGCTTCCATACATACTTGACGGACGATTTAGCGCAGTGGTTAAGAGCTTGAGCTGCTCCGCCCACGGTGTCGAATAGTCGCGGGTTCGATTCCCGCACGGGACAAATCTTTGTGTGTTCCACAATTATTTGTTCCGGTCTGGGTATTTGTTTGTGAATTTTCATGTTTGTAAACGCACCCACGACACAGGAATAAATCCTAGTGTGGGGCTACGTTTAAAAAAAAAAAAAAACGTACCTCTCTGGTTTCCTCCACTCCCATAGTTCGTCTCAAACACGCTCGCCGGTTACGGAGACTCTTGACTAGCCCTCCAGATAAGACAGACATATTTGGTCATGGTAAGATAGTCTAGGGCTTCCCCGGTACCTACATCTGTCCACTTTTGCATTGTATACCTGTTCTGTCAATCTTTCTTCCGATATTTTTTTTATATGCCGGAACCAACGGAGCATACGCTTTTTCATAATTACACCTATACTATCTTACATATCGCGCTTTCTTACTACGCAAAAAAGTTGATGTTCCTTCTTAACCTTCTTTACCCTTCCATGCACATCGTTTATGCCCCTTACAAGTTAGACTATGATCCCGGGTAAATAAAAATGGCCATCGTAGCGATCTTTCAAAAGGTCTATTCCGTGTTTTTGGAAACGTCTTTGTAGATTTCTTTCAGTTGGTGATCATAATGATAGTGTTCCATTGCTGTGCACAAGCCTCTTCCATAACTCAATAAGATGTTTAACTATGAGATGCACGTATTCAGGATTTACCATGATCTTCACCATGTTATTGGTTTCATTACGAGCTAGCTCAGTCCACAACTTTCATTAAATGGTAGCCACTGAAAAACCTTTTTGCAGATTGGCACATATTTTGTCAATCAATCAATCAGCCTATCGCAGTCCACTGCTGGACATAGGCCTCTCCTTACACGCGCCATTGCACACGGTCCTCCGCCTTCCGCATCCAGTCTGTCCCAGCGACCTTTTTGAGGTCGTCGGTCCATCTAGCTGGGGCCGTCCTACCTTATGCTTACCAAGTCGCGGTCTCCACTCTAGGACACGTTTGCTCCATCGGTCGTCGGTCCTTCTGCAGATGTGACCAGCCCATAGCCACTTTAGCTTACTGAGTTTGCGAGCTATGTCGGTAACTTTGGTTCTTTGTCGGGTTACCTCGTTACGAATTTTATCCTTCAAAGAGACGCCGAGCATAGCTCGCTCCATAGCCCGCTGTGCGACTTTAAATTTGTGGACCAGTCCCACTGTGAGTGTCCACGTCTCGGCCCCGTAGGTCATAACAGGTAGGACGCATTGGTTGTACACTTTAGTCTTCAGGCATTGCGGAATAGGCGAAGAGAAAAGGTGACGTAGTTTGCCAAATGCTGCCCAACCTAATTGGATCCTGCGGTTGATTTCTTTCTCGAAGTTGTTTCCACTAAATTGGACAACTTGTCCAAGGTAGACATACTCCCGAACAACTTCGAGCATCGAACCATCGACGTAAATTGGTCCCGGCGTGACATTGTTATGTATGGACAAATTTAGCATGAAGATTGTATCAGTAAACTAAGGGAAGATATTTTAACATACCAAAGACTTAAATTTAATATAAATTTATTCATTTGCTTGCAGAAACAATGGAATGTTTTATCCCATATTTCAATTTAGATCCAAAATCAACATCATTGAACAAGGCTCTTTAGAGGACTTTTGATCATTGTCGCATTTCCTCGGTGTCGCTCAGTTATCGATTGCAACGAGTTTACACAGACGTTGATGGATCGTTCAAGCTGCGATCCCTGGGTTTTTTGGTTCTTTTGCGTTTGTCAGGGTTTGGAGTTCAAATTTTGCTAGACAAAAATTAAGCTATTTAGGGCTAATAAAATAACAATAGTATTACTGGCCAAATCGGTTGCAAAGTGGAAATAGTGTGAAAGTGAAAGTGACCGTTTGGACCACCCAGGTTGAACTCAATGAATAGAATCTTACTCAATTGCATAATTGACGGACGATTTAGCGCAGTGGTTAAGAGCTTGAGCGGCTCCGCCCACTGTGTCGAATAGTCGCGGGCTCGATTCCCGCACGGGACAAATCTTTGTGTGATCCACAATTATTTGTTCCGGTCTGGGTATTTGTTTGTGAATTTTCATCTTTGTAAACACACCCACGACACAGGAATAAATCATAGTGTGGGGCTACGTTTTTTTAAAACAAAACAAAAAAAAAAACAAAAAAAATACAATTGCTTGGCACAACCAGTCGCGATAAAGGAAACTTTGCTTTCCTGTAATACTAAAGGTAGTGCGATGACCAAATAGGCTTCTCTCGTGGAACTATTGTGAGGCCAGTAGTTACATTGTGTAAAGATACTCGTATCCCCCACACTAGGATCTTATTCCTGTAAAGTGGATGCGTTTACAAACATGAAAATTTACATACACAAATAACCGGACCAAAATAAATAAATGTGGGTCACACAAATATTGGCTCCGTGCGGGAATCGAACCCACGACTATTCGACCCAGTGGGCGGAGCGGCTTAAGCTCTTAACCACTGCGTCAAATTGTCCGTCGAAATAAACAAATCGTCTTCGTAATGCAAGTATAAACGAAATCCAAACTATCTATTTCTCGTAAAGTTCTAAGACATTATTTCTAAATCACTAACAACCACTTCAATTCCATCAATGTATAGACGATGGCACACACTATATTTAGATAAATCGTTTCGTGTAACAATTTTTAGAAAAAGTGTTTCTATTTGCCGATATTTTCATGATATAGCTCATTCAGTACAGATGGAACCGCTTTCGTGGGATATATATTATACTTTGCCCGTAATAAGACTGTTTGATAAGAATAAAGACAGACGATTCCAATTTCTAGATAGATATTAGTTGGTAAATGTTTTGCTTTAGACATGTCTGGATTTGATAGTAAAGGCCACAGAATAAAGAAGTAGGTGCTTTTTTGTTCCATGGTAAAGGCTTTTAGTATTAAATTACAAACCAACGCGTTCAACCGTGTCCACGATGGCGTCCGCGGTGGCGATCAGTGCCTATTTCCCTATGATCGTGCGTGCAGACACCGCACAGATAGCGCGTGCGGGCGTAGGACGAGTTGGTGTAAACACGTCCACAAAAATACTACTGCAGGAACTGATCGCCTCCGTGCACACCATCGCGGACGCGGGTGGACGCGTTGGTTTGGCCGTACCTTTATAGTATTTTGATAGTTTTAGTTTAGAAAAGGAACGTAAGGAATATAAGTACATCACATATATGCTTACATATTTAAAGAAAATCTTATAGAATATATATATTGATATATGAAAATATTTTTACTTTTATAAAACTCTATACATTTGAAGTGACCTCTGTCAAACAAAAGTTGCCCTGTAATGCAATTTGAATCATTCATTAACCAACTGAATGTGACTGCTTTAAAAGACAGCTCAGCTTATCTCCTTCTTTATCTCCGATACAGCGTAGCGACAGAGAGCACATCCCATTAACCCGAAATAAAACCGAATTAAACCAAAATATGAAAATTAGTCTAACACATGAAGTTTAAATAAAATTGGCTAGCCGCGCCAGTCAGCAGGCAAATGGATGTGAAAAGGAAGAAAGAAAGAAAAGACATTTATTCAACCACACTTACATAGTAATTGAGATACTAAATTTAATAACGAGAATAATAACTAAAAATAATAACGAGAAAGAGAAAAATAAAACAAAAAAGATAAAAAGCTAGCCAAAACATTTACAGACACCAGAGGTTGTGTGGGGTTAAATAGGATACTGCCCCAGCATATTGCTACACCAAAACGATGGATTATTGCGCAGCGCTAGTATTCTGGCAGCACCAAAACGAGCATGCAGATATGTAAAGTTTCCATACGTATATTCTGCACATTGCATTTTGACTCTGTCTAATTTAGCGAGTGGACTGTATATAAATCAGAGTTAATGACATTAATAGGAAGTAGCAGTGGGGCACTTCTATTAGATCTAGCCCATATTAAAGTACTTGAACGTACTCCCATGTCAGATACTTTAATAACAACCAATGTGATTGGGTGAACCAACCAAATCAGGAAAGAAATGAAATACGTTTGGACGGGCTTTGTCTTCGTTCTTTTAACTTCCATAAGAATAATAATAAAACAACCATGGTTTCGGCATAGGGGAAAGCAAGCTGATTAAATAAGCTGTGTTTTTGACGACCAAATACAACTCAGCACTTTTCTACGATTCCTCAAAAGACAAATCCCATTTGGAATACTCGAGTTCACGAATTCACAAGTATCTCGCTTATTATTGAACAGTCCAAGATGTAGCCTGTCTCCTTCTCATGCTGGGGTACGACAGAGATAACTATAGTGATATCGCAAAGTGGATTATGAATGGAATAGTTTGAAGTGAACGGTTTTGGCAACAGTTGCAGTTCTTCTTTTTAATTCTAGTACTAGTTTTGTGTTTTTCTAGAAGTGGTATATAGGAATATAGGTATATAGGAAGAGACGAAAGTGCACATAGTACACCTACGTTTTGTTGAGGTACTATTTTATGTGGTGGTGTGTGAATGATTTACGCTGTTGGCCGCAGGGCTTTTACAGCTTCACCGAATAAGTTGAGATACTTTTTGTCTAGATGAATCATCACGCCAGATCTATTGCAGGGCAGTACAGAGTTCCATCGGAATGTTTCCTTACAAACCTCTTGCTTCTTCCACGTTCCACATAATCTATTATGTCAATAATAATTTAATAAAAATTGTGAAACGTTGATTGCATAATCAACGTTTCACAATTTTTATCAAATCAGTACAAGGGATCTGTGACAAGAAACATCTGGCTGCCGAGCCAACATGTCAAGCAAGTCCTGCACGACAATAAGCTTCGAGTCCCACGCCAACGTCACAGTGACCGAGTGAAACCAGCCACAGTTGAACGTCTCCCTGCTGTACTACCTTACATGAGAGGAGTCACGGACAAGATTGGCTACATCTTGAAGCGTGCTTCGATTAAAACATTTTATAAGCCGCCGAAGAAGATCAGTCAATTTTTACCATCTGTCAAGTGTCAGATCCTTCTACAAGATGCAGGAGTTTACAAGCTTGATTGTGAATGTGGTCTCTCTTATATAGGACAAACAAAAAGACCGGTAAAAACTCGGGTTAAAGAACACATAGCTGACCTAAAACACCGTCGCTCAAAGAAGTCTGCAGTCTGTGAACATGTCCTTGACCGCACCCGCCATAACATCAGATTTGATAGACCACAAATCCTCGTGAAAGAACACCGATTCCTACCAAGGATGGTTCGCGAGGCTATTGAAATTAAAAAACATCCTAATTTCAATAGAGAAGATGGCTGGGTGCTTCCATCGTCTTGGGATCCGGTAATTAATATAATCAAATCCAAAACCAAGCATAACACTGCAAGACCTCAAGACACCGTGAGCTCATTCTGCGTAGATCGGACCAACAACAACAAAAATAATTAAGAAGTTTGAGGGTACCCCGGAACAACTATGCCTATTGGACGTCTAACACCTCAGTCCCTCCCGTGACCATGGGTGCTGCAAAGCACTCGAAACGTCGGGAACTAAAAATAAAAAAATAAACCGCGATAAAATCCGTAAAATAGTTTTATTTCATTACTTTTTTATTAAGAAAATAATTATTGAAAGTACAAAAAATGAGTGGGAAATTCAAAGTAGCGGGAACACCACGCTATTGGTCAGATCGAATATGACGTCAAAGGCTACAATACAAATGTCAACTAGTGTATATTTGTTGGATGTTTGCTATTGAGTTAGTTTTATTGTTATTTTTTGATGTCGATTTACACAAAGACAAAATTTTAGTTTAAATTATTTAAGTTAATTCTTACGTTGAAGTAATCTTCGCAGCAATATAAACAAGTTGATGGAGATACCATGTATCTTTTTCTGATTTTACACCACATTCTCCTTAGGTCCGCACCTATCGGGTGCATTTCTTATTGTATTTTTACACCTAGGCACAACACAGTGTTGTCCCAAAATACAAAATAAAAATAAATTACTGAATAAAATACTTCTACAGCTGTTCACTAATTGGTTGTTATTAGACTTTGACGTCACGCCAAGCGCGCCAAAATGGCGGGCGTTTAAAATGCTCTTATCTGTTTGCTATCTTCAACATTTTTTTTTGCCGTTTACATTTTGTTTTTAACGCTTAAATTTTTTATGCAGTTATATATTGATGTAATCTATCGTATAAAAATATAAAAAAAATACACGCATATTCCCTATTGTATCACCATGACTTACCCTGCTAGGTATTTTTTTGTTGACTGCCTCATAAATAGAGTAAGGTTTTTTTGAGTGTTAAGTACATATATTTGCATTTTAGTTAACAAAATGGTGATGATGTCTATATAATAAGAAGCTTAGTACACCAGGTACCCTTTCACTTCGCTTCTCAATTGTAGCAACTTAGAGGTACATGTTATTTTAAACGCCATTTCCTTTACTTAGTTTATATAGGATATGAATACATTTCCCTGGCATAATATAAACAGCCGGTACAAGATTCCTTGCATACCGAACACGGTTCGCATACCTCAAGGCGTTTAGTGATGTAGTTTAGAATCGATTTGAGTGTTGGTATGTACCTATAGGTAGAAAAGGTTGCATTAGTTTTCGATTAAAAAATTAAAATTGATCAATAGTATTCTCTCCCCTATTACAAGTATGTTTCGGAAAGATGGTATTTAAAATTAGTATAATATTACTTACTGGTAATAATTAAGGTTATGAAAATGTAGTCAATTTATGATATTGATAAAGTATATCATCAAATGATTATAACGGCCTTACTTTAGAGTATTGTAATGCTATGTAGACTGTAGACAGGATCAAATTATTAAAATAAAAATTATAACAACAAAAGTATTTCATGAAGTCCCTAACATGTTCCAAACTTAATTTGTCTACATGAAAGAGCACTGCAACATTTTTTTTAACTTTGAGATAGATATTGTTGACGTAGTTTCATACACCCCATATTTACTCAATAATTATGACCTAGTATTCGATTAGAGTACTCAATTCCCACATCACTACGCTACCGTCCCACGCTGTATCATCAAATAGTACCCACTTACAGCATGTTTGGAGAGATAAATGAGTGTGTGACGTATCGCACCGGGGAATCGAGACGCGACCACCGCGGCACCGATTCTTCCCTCCTAAGTAAATATTGGGAACTATGTTTGAGGAGGTCCGAGGGAGCCCGTCAGCGGACGCTTGCGGTTCACTTGTTACCTATCGACTTGTTATTTAATTTGATACATGTGCGGTTCAACGTTGGGTTTGTTTACCTCAAATTGATACGCCAACGTGTACATTTAATGGGGTGAATAGGTATATAGAAAATATTAGCGTCTTAAAAATGTGGAGACAGTCCATACTAAGTTACGCGTATAGGGGTAAACTTAATAAATTGATAGCTAATTGCTTAATCTATCCTAAGTATAATTTAGATTTATGTATATCAACCAGAAGGGAGTGCTCTTTGACCTTGAAATATATAAATTTTATGGGAAAAAATATAGTATATGACAAAGCTAAATATTATCAATACAAACGTAAAATGTTCTTAAAACAAAGTATTATGATATTAATTAAAATTCACTATCTAGTTATATAGTGTTTTTTATCAATTCCTCAATAGACTACATCAACGTAGGTTTATTTTCTAGTAGCAAATATCATTGTAACATATGTATTTTAACTAAAATCAAAATGAATCATTTTTCACTAGATCCAATATAAACACCCTTTTATGCAAAAGATAGATAACTGAAGTTTCACAATTACTACATATATGTTACAAATTTATGGGCTGGCCAACCTGAAAAATAATCAAACAATATTTTGGACTACCCTACTTTTCAGGTGAGCAGCTTTCGCCTCACTCAATCTGAGATGAGTCACCGTTTGTGGCATTTTCATATACGATCGAAGGTAGTTGCTCCAGTTTACCAGTTAATGTGCTAGTTCAATAATTAAAAACAGCAGGTGACCACCAACCTGCCTTCACCAATTAACCTATTAGCCAAGTATAGCCTAATGTCTTTCAAATTGTTTTGTGAGAAAGGCATTTGCCCAACAGTGATGCAGTATGGGCTAATTTATATTAAAGTCACTATCCAATACAATGGTGTTATTTCACCTCTGTGTTTTACAGAGGCATTCTCTTTCTTTGTCTGCGATGTATGACTACCTTAATTTAATATTAAATTTACTATCTACTTCTACACGAACAATCTCTAAATGCATTAACTTTTTAGTGGCGTCTAAAGACGACGTACCTCCCGCACACACCAAACATACACAAACCTACTAATTAGATGTAAACACAGACATTTTGTAAACACAACGGCGTGGACAAATAAACGTAATTAATTATTCGTTTATGCATTTAATTTAACAGGTTGCAATACGGAATACTAAAAGGATGAGAAAAGGAAAAGTGCAAAGTAATTAGAAATAAAAACTCTTAATAAAGTTTTTATAGCAAGAACACTACGAAGATAGTTTCTATTGGTACCTACCGGTTCCATGGCCCTAGCCAGCATGTAGGGACATAGTAATTATCAAAACACATCTCATGAGTCTAAACACGTCAGCACTATCTTGTTTAATTAAAGAGTTCCTATAGCCACCTTCCAACTTAATTATCAGACTAGCCCCATAGTACTATATTATTGCATTGTTACCATAATATGGTTATTAATTAAACAAGAGTACCTAAATGGCTCATTTCACGAAAACAATCCTGACAACAAAAGCTTACAGAATCAGGAATTCACAGTAATTACTCAAATCGCAGCGATTATCCGTTGAACCGGAGAACTCAAACTTTCTATACTCGAACACTTGTGTTGATGTTACCCAGTTTCTGTTGAAGAAAACCGGATATCCGTAATGGCGGGAATGGTAGAAAGTTTGAAATGCGGGTGGGTACATAAAAGAATGGGGGCAATCGGAACGGGATCGATAGTTAAAGAAAAATTTCGGCTGCTGACAAGGAAAATGTAAGGTGCCCAAAATTCCTCAATACAATTATGCTCAAAGGACGTTTGAAGACATTATTGAAAAACTGTAAGTATTGGAAACGTTCTTCGTTACTACTTAATACGGTATTACAAAAAGGAAAACACCTTTATAATGGCAATAGGATCGTGCTCTATTACATAGAATCTGAAATTGTCAGTGAAAAGTGAACGTACAAAGTATACCTCTGCCCCTGCTGCTAGGGCTATATAGGCATGACGGTGAGGAAATTGTACGAAGTCTGATATGCAAGTGGGTTCATAAAAGAATGGGGGGAAATCGGGACGGATCCATACTTAAAGAAAAATTTGACGCTGACAAGGAAAGGATATTGTTCTGCGCCCATGCATGATTTGCCCCAGAACCAACAGCAATGAAAAAATACTTGTATGATTTCAAATTACCCATAAATTCTCTTAAGGCATTTATTATTAAACGTACAAGCGGGGAAATTGCATTATTGCACAAAAAGTATTAAATTTTGAGGTTATAATTCAGAAGCCATAAATACATATGAGGTTATATTGTGGTTAGAATCGGATTTTTGCCATTATTATAAAAAAATAGATAAATAATGATGGCGTGGGTCAAATGTTTGTTGGTTCTGGGGCAATTTTCGACCATCTCCTTTGAGGTGCCCGAAGGTATTTCTCTATACAATTATGCTAAAATGATGTTTGAAGACATTGGAATACTTTCTGCAAATATTGTAAACGTTCTCCGATTCTACTTATTACAGAATTATAAAGGGGACAACACCTTTATAAGGGTAATAGGGTTGCCCCTTATTACATGAAATTCGACATCGTCAGCGAAAAGTAGGTATACATAGTACACCTCTACCACTCCCGCTTGGGGAATATATCGCGCTTGTGATGGCGAGGGAACGGCACGAAGTTTGATATGCTGATGCATACATAAAAGAATGGAAACAATCGGGACGGGATCGTAAGATAAAGCAAAATTTCGGATTCCGACAAGGAAAATGGAGGTGCCTAAAGGAATCCCTCAATACAATTATGCTCAAAGGATGTTTGAAGACATCGTCGAAATACTTGCTGTAAAGTCATCTTTTACCACCTCCATCAAAGTCTGAACTAGAGTAACAAACAATTAAAGTTGCAAGTAAGCCTGTATATGAATTTCACTATCTCTGAGTAGCCCTATCCGACAGTTAAACTAACCGATTTTAATTGAAATAAAAAATGAAAATATATTTATTGCATAAATGAATAATGCCCAAACTTAATAGTGAGATCACAAATTGATAATATTATTTGTACATCGTAGGAATTACAAGTGAAAATCTATTCATAGTCCCATACACTGATTAATCTAGCACACGCTAACTCCAGTACTACACACACCAATCATAAAGTAACTTAAAAAAGAACATAAAATAAAATTGCCGAGTAACTAATCGAAAAGTGCCTAACCACCACTTTGAGGGTGCTGCAAGAGGTCATTAATACTTTTTACTAATTATTACAGAATAAAAGGAACACCACTTGTACAATTCTATAATCTATCTGAGACTGCCTCGTTGGTCTAGTGGCAGAGCGCATCGCTTTGTGATCACGAGGTCCTAGGTTCAAATCCTAGGTCGGACATGTGCAGTTTTTCTAGTGAAAAACTTCCTAGTACGAGTCCGGAGTCTGGAATTGTGCCCGGTATATGGCAATAGGCTCGTCCCCTGTTACATGCAAACGTCCGCGAAACGTGGGTGTACTTAGTACACCTCTGCCACCCCCGCTTGGTGAATATAGGCGTGACGGTGTAAATATAATCTATTTATCTGTAGATTGCACCAGATCTCTTGCGGGGTAGGCAAAGAGTACAGAGTTCCAATAAGTTCTTCCTTACAGACCTCTCTGGCATTTTCTACTCTCATAGTTCGTCTCATATACGCTCGCCGGTTACGGAGACCCTTGAGTTGCCTTTCTATAACAAAAATACATATTAACTAAATATGCATATTAGGTCGTTGATGTAGTGAACTGCCTCTTATAGTAGTAGATAGTGCGAGAGGCGATTACGAGATACATTGCCTAGCATTGGAACCCAGTTTCCAATGCTAGGCCGAGAAAAAGTATTTTTTTATCAAATAATTGTCAGTCGCTGTCCGGAGAGAGAAATTGCGCCGGTGTTGTGGCAATAGCATTGCTCCCTATTACATTACACCTTGGCAACGCCCGCCAGGGGCATATAAGTGTGATGTTTATTTTTTATCTACCAAATACGTCTTACTGCCTTAATATTTACCTATCCATATCATCACGCCAGATTCCTTGCGGGGATACAGTATAATAGACCCAAACCCGTTTACACGGGCGCCCTCTTCCTAGATGTCGCGAAGGCATTCGACAAAGTCTGGCACAACGGCTTGATCTACAAGCTCTACCAAATGGGTGTGCCGGACAGACTCGTGCTCATCTTACGAGACTTCTTGTCGAATCGCACCTTCCGTTATCGCGTCGAAATGACGCGCTCCACTTCCCACTCCATCAGTGCTGGTGTCCCACAGGGCTCAGTTCTCTCTCCGCTCCTGTTTAGCCTTTACACGAACGACATTCCTCGTTCGAGTAAGGCGCATCTAGCCCTATTCGCGGATGATACCGTTCTCTACGTCTCGCATAGGAATAAGGGTTTCATTACCAGAAACCTTCAGACAACCGACAATTCCCTAGGGAATTGGTTCAGGAAGTGGCGTATTGAGGTGAACCCGGACAAGAGCGCTGCGGTGTTCTTCTCCAGAGGTTCCACCCCGCGCCACTCCCTGCGCCGCCCTAGAAGTAATCTCGGCCAAGTGACCATGTTCGACCGACCTATTCCCTGGGTCAAAGAGGTCAAATATCTAGGGGTCACCCTAAGCAGTACCATGTCCTTTGGCCCGCACATCAAGCGGGTCCGTCACCGAGCATCCTTTGTGCTCGGTCGTCTCCATTCGTTAATCTGCAAGCGGAGTAAAATGTCCCTTAGAAATAAGGTGACGCTTTACAAAACTTGCGTTCGACCCATCATGACTAATGCGTGTGTTGTGTTCGGGCATTCGGCCCCCTCTCACATCGATAAACTCCAAGTGGTTCAAAACCGCTTCCTCCGTAAAGCCGTAGGAGCCCCCTGGTTCGTACGGAATGTCGATCTCCACTCCGATCTAGGTCTCGAACCTATTCGCGCCTATATTAAAAAGGCGACAACACGACACTTCGCGAACGCATCTACCCATGCAAATCCGTTAATCGTAGCCGCCGCCGACTACGATCTCCCCCCCGACCCCTGCCGCCACCGCCGGCCGCGACATGTTCTCACCGACCCCCCCGATGCTTTGTCATCCCTTCTTTTCGCTCAGAATACGGGCGACGACGAAGACGTAGTCGTAGATCCCCTCCCATAGCCGGCGGTTGACCGGTGCACTTAGTAGTGCACCCGTCCCCCTACAGCGACTGTCCCAACCGAGGGCGCCTCTATTCGAGGCGCCGTACTCGAGGGCGCCTCGAATAGAGGCACCCTCGAGTACGTCGCCCCTTGCCCTTCTGGCTGGCTAGAGCGTAGTGGTTGCACGCTCGCCTTTAAGACCGGTGAAGCTGTAAAGGCCTCACGGCCAACAGCGTACATCATTCACACACACACAGTTCAAACAGGTTCATTATGATTTCAGGCTCTTCCGCGATGATTTTTTTATCGTTTACTGAAGGTATTCATCATCACAAATGTCTGATTCCAATTTTACTATCAATCGTTTATTAATAGAATTGATGTCTTTTCAATATTTTCTTGTAAAAAATAACAACGTCACGCCAACATTTCCCTTAAAAGGGTAAAGTCAAATACGATTTTCTAAATTTTTTAATAGATAGAAACCTAATGTAGGTTCGATTAACGATAAAAATATTCAGAAACTTCAAATATTTATTTTTAGCTTTTTGAAGTCCATTTACCTTTTTTTTTAAAGTTATTTATTTTACGATTTTAAGTGATGAGTGAATTAACTACAAATATTTTTTATAACTGTAGTATATTATTCTACTTAGTTCTGCAGTAGGGTTAGGTACCTAGGTACAAGGTTGATATAACACTCATGATAACTGAATTTACACATTCGTAATGTTTGCCGTCAAGGAGTTCTGTGGTGTATCTTCAAAATCCAAGGTCCAATTGATATAAAATTAAAATGGGATCACTTTAAAGCTATATTGAACCCAATAAACAAAGAAGTTGCAAAAAAACACAGACAAATTATGAACCACATCCTTTTTTTAAGTCGGTTAACATCCTGCTGAGTTCTGTAGTAGGATACCTATAAAAGTAATGTAGCATCGTTGATATCTCAATTTAAACATTCTTATTGTTTGTTGTTAAGGAGTTCCCTGGTGTATCTTCAAGGTCCAAAGTCCAATAATAATGAAATGAAAATGAGATCACCTTAGAGCGATACTAAACCAATGCAAAAGAATCATCAAAATTGGTCCATAAACATAAAAGTTATAAAAAACACAAACAAATTATGAACCTCCTCCATTTTTAACCGACTTCTAAAAAGGAGAAGGTTCTCAAATCGACAGTTTTTTTTGTATGTATGTTACACGATTATTACGCTAATTATGAATCGATTTTGATGATTCTTTATGCATTGAGTTCGGTATAGCTCCAAGGTAGTCTCATTTTAATTTCATCGGTATTGGACCTTGGACTTGGAAGATACACCAGGGTACTCCTTAACGACAAACAATACGAATGCGTAGATTGAGATATTTTTGGTATTACGTTAATCCTATAGGTACCCTGCCATAGAACTAATCAGAATATTAGCCGACTTCAAAAAAGTAGGAGGTCGACAATTCGTTTTTATGGTTATTATATTAATTCTGTAGGTACCTTGCAGTACAACCCAGCAAAATAATATAGGTATATAAATATTAGTAAATAATTCACTTGTCACTTAAAATTGTAAAATAAAAATCCCTGTTAACAAAAGAAAACGACTTCAGAAAGCAAGAAATAAATATTTGAAGTCGGTGCCAAGTAACAGACTGCACTAACCGGGACCCACTTCAAATATTTATTTCTTGCTTTTTAAAGTCGTTTTTTATGTTTTTTTTTAATATTTTTGAGTCGGAAGTACTTAGTTCGGTAGTAGGATACCTATAGGACTGGTGTAGTATCTATGATATTTCAATTCACACATCCTTATTGTTTGTCGTTAAGGAGTTCCCTGGTGTATCTTCAGGGTCCAACTTTGGAATTAGACTGAACCCAATAAAAAAGAAATCATTAAAATCGGTCTACAATTGACGGAAATATCGGTGAATATACATTAAGAAAAAAAAGCATACATACAAACGAACATAGAACCTCTTCCTTTTTGAAGTGGCTTCTTTTCCCCAAGTACGGCAGAATGTATGGTGCACACCCACTTTTTGCTGATGATATTAAGTCACTTATAGTCAAGGGAAGGATTCAATATTTTGTATTTAAGAATCAAGTAAAAAATAGCACATCTTGCAAAATAACCAACAACTTATCCAACAAAACTGCGAACTCGTTACCGAAAACATTTTCTTGAAAATATTTCATTTTAACACATCACCAAAGCACAAAACAAAAACTAGGCGGTGCAATAACGTCAGCAGAGCTTAGCACGAATATATTGACGTTATCGTTACGCTATCGAATAAATATGCCGTTCTTCTCATACTAAAGATTTACTAAATTCAGATTAACGTGATGCGGACGCTTTCTAGACCATGTTGCGCTAATTTCGTCACAACGTCTTTAGCAAAACTATTTAACCGAATTAAAAAAAGAGGAGGTTCTATATTCGTCCGTATGTATGCTTTTTTTCCTTTATTTTTATATACGATCACCGATATTTCCGTCAGTTGTGGACCGATTCTGATGATTCATTTTGCACAGGGTTTTATAGCTCTAAAGTGGTCCCATTTTAATTTCATTGATATTGGACTCTGAAGATACACTAAGGAACTCCTTAACGACTAGCAATAGAAATGTGCAAATTGAGACATTATGGGTATTACGTCAATCCTATAGGTACCCGACTATAAAACTAAGCAGAATGTTAACCGACTTAAAAAAAGGAGAAGGCTCATAATACATCCGTGTTTTTTATAATTTATTTGCTGGTGAAACTGATTTGGATGATACTTTTTTCGATGGATTCATTATAGTATCAAGGTGGTCCTATTTTAATTTCATCAGTATTGGATCTTGGACTTTAAACATTCAAAGTCCAAGATCCAATACAGATTAATATTTCTTCAAAGCCCAATATCCACATTGGACCTTGAAGATACACCACGGGTCTCCTTGACCGGCGCCGGGTGCCGTAAAAATTCGGTTAATATAAGTTTTATATCAATCTTGTAAGTATCTTACTGTAGAACTAAATTGAAGTAATTTAATTAAGGTATATAAATGAAAATCTTAAATTTACTCATCACTTAAAATGATAAAATAAAAAACTTACAAAAAATAAAAACCGACTTTAAAAAGCAAAAAATATATAATTGAAGTCGGTGCCAAGTAACCGACTGCACCAACCGGCACCGACTTCAAATATTTAGTTTTTGCTTGTTGAAGTCGGTTTTCCCTTTTTTTAGTGTGGCTTTCCCAAATTTGTAGTGTGAAAAGGATAGCATATCAACTTGCTAATTTTAACCTTTTCGTGTTTAGCCCTCTGCCAACATGCCAAATGAAATTAGCCCGCACGTACATGAGTGAAATTTCCAGAAGTATCTGGATATTTCTAGATATTTCGCTTTACGCCGGTCTACACCGGACGAGTCGCACCTGAGCTGAGCGCTAATTGAATCCGCAGTGAAACCTGTACTATTAAGTTTTCATCTAGTGAGCACGTAGCTTATATTTTCGGTTAGAATATTTCACATTGAAATTTCAAATGATAACTAGGATATATAGGCAATATTGTTTTCAAAATCTTAATTTTTATTACAGTATAAAATGGTTTACTTAAATGGTATTATTGGGAGTTGTAAGAGTTCTAAAAATAAAACAGAGTTTTGATGCACAAGATAAGATAAAAATATCTACTGCAATCGGGTAATAATATCTCAACCGAGAACCAAAAGGTGAATTCGCAATCAAATTACAGAGTACAGAATAATTACTTTTGGTGCATGAAATATATCAGACCAATTTGAAAAAGTGATCATTTGGAAGTGGTACTTTGAAGAAGTCATTTAAAACAGTGGTCAGTATTAATAATGGTCTGAAACCGCCAATAGCCACAAAAGTAGCTAATTTCTAATATAATCCGAAATAATATAAGTGTGGCTAACAATTCAGACATCTACATAGCCTACTTTACACGCGCCCTCTTTTTATTGCCACATATAAATATTCTCGACGAAATATATTTATTTTAAAATACTTCGTTTTTTAAAGTACAATCGGCAAAGTATATATAACCGTTCAGACTGCACTGAGATAAAAAATAGCTAAATATCTAAAGTGCTTACGTGCATCCAGACAGCGGAACGCCAATTTGTCTGGGGCATGTGCGCTGAATTTCCTCTACACTCAATTTGACAAAAGACTTTTGAAAAGCTTGTGCTTTCGTTTCGATTTCTTTGATTTAGCTCGAATGTGTTGGGTATATATCGACATATATCACATGATTATGTGTATTGTATGTTCCTTTATAAATTCGTCTCTTTTGCGCGATAAATTAAGATTATATTAATACTGCTGAAGCGGTTGTCATAATCCCTTTCACTCATTGAAACGTTAATGGAGAAAATATGCCAAAATGATAGAAAATTTGGCCTACACTTTAAATATCTACCTAGATAAAGACAAAGGTACTAAAATCTAAAACTGGCTCTCTTCTTATCGCCACATAAAATATTCCCGACAGCGTCCAACATTTCAAAATATATTTATCGCAAAATTCAACTTCTTTCCTAAAAGAACAATAGTCAAAGTATCTCTATAACCGTTTAGACTGCACTGAGATAAGAAATAGCTAGATACTTAAAGTGCTTACGTGCATCCAGACAGCGGAACGCCAATTTGTCTGGGGCATGTGCGCTGAATTTCCTCTACACTCAATTTGACAAAAGACTTTTGAAGAGCTGGTGCTTTCCTTTCGATTTCTTCGATTTCGTTCGAGCGTGTTGGGTATTTGATGAACTGTGTCTGCACTACGAGTATGTAGTTATACTGCTGTTATAATAGCAAATGCTGTACTAGCATACAGATATATTGTTTTGTTTTTGGTTTTTTGTTTTTTTTAAAAAACGTATCCCCACAATAGGATTTATTCCAGTGTCGTGGGTGTTTGTAACATGAAAGTTCACATGCACAAATACCCAGACCGGAACAAATAATTGTAGATCACACAAAGATTTGTCCCGTGCGGGAATCGAACCCGCGGCTATTAGACACAGTGGGCGGAGCGGCTTAAGCTCTTCACCACTGCGCTAAATCCGTCCGTCCGTAGATATAATATGTATTTAATATAATGTGTAAAGTGTTTTATCTAAAAAGCAAGTCAAGGGGCAAGCTGGCGAGCGCGATGAGCCCAAGTATGATGGTGGAGGAAGAAAAGTAACAACAAAGATGGGACTTTATGCTGTTTCTCTACCCCGCAAGGGATATGGCGTGATGATATAGATAAATGTATAGAATATTTTGTGTATGCATGATATAAAACGAAAGTACCAGTGTAAAGATAAGAAAGACTCCGATAGTTTGGGCATATGGAAGGATCTAAATAATGTTGGAAAAAAGAATGACAAGAAGATAATAAAATGCGGAATGGAAAGATGCGGGTACCGGAGAGGATTAAAGATTAATGATGATGAGGATTGACTGTTTAACCCTTTTGATATTATACAAGGTGTAACATAATAAGCGCCTCAGACACCCCGATTAGAGAATTGCTTCATAAATTCAAAACGTTAACCAAATTTCCAAATTTAAAAGTTTTTACCCCTTTTTTAAGCACTTTTATACCCCAATTAACAATGAAACTTGCGTGTGTATGTGTGCATTTTTAGAAATACGTTTTAGGCATGCATTTGAAATCTCCTTGTTGCTATGTATTAAGAATAAATTTAGTTTTTTATAGCGCACTGAAGGAGTAAAAGCATTTTTTGCAAATTTAAAAAAAATGTAAGTTATATTCAACATAGTTGGAATCAATTCAGTTATCGATTTAGAACAAACTACTTTCAGGTCTTGCGTTTATTATGTTACACCGTGTATACGTGAAAGTTTGTAAGTATGGATTTTAGGATCTTTGAGACTCTCACGTAAAAACTACTGAACGGGTTTTATTGTAAATGTATAGAAGATAGCTGAATCAGAATAACAGATATGCTATAATTTATAAAGATATATACGCTGATGAAGTCTCGCACGACCGGTGCTATTATATTAGAGTGAAAAGAAATCCAACAATAAGATTAAGCAATCTTTTGAATTTCAAACAATATGAAACAAAGCTCTATCCCCATCCAATTAGCCGGACATCACACCCTTGGGGGCGTAACGGACTTATTTAGACCCGGGGTAAATAATTCAATTGTTTGGAGCCGGTTAGGGACCCTTCATATTTACCGACACGTGTTTCAGACATTGGGTACTGGGAAGGCCAGCTTTGGTCATATTTTATGTAACTACATTATTTCGATATGAAAAACGTTTGGTTAGACTGATGGGGACGGAACGAGAACACAGCGTATAACCCATAGATGCGGATGACTTGAAACAGACAGAACAGTTTTATTACTAATTTCTGCTCGCGACTTTATCCGCGTTGACTTTAGCCAGGAACCTTACATTTTTCCGAGATAAAAAGTATCCTTTATAATAAACGTAAACGTTAAAGTAATAGACTATCCGTGTGCCAAATTTTTTTCCAATCCGTTCAGCTATTTTCGCGTGATTAAGCAACAAACATCTAAAAATACAAATTTTCACATTTATAATATTAGTAGGATCAATAATTATAATTTTCACTATGGCAACTCTTTCCGAAATTTAACTATAATCTGCAGTATGCATTATGCAGAACAGGTATCCACATGTTGCATGAAACCGCTTATTTTTCTTTTCATTTTAGTATGTCATTCTAGTAATGATCATTGGACTACAACTTTGTGTAACTGTCCCAATCATCTTGATAATTTCTGCACTGCAATCTGGACCACACATGCTGTCGCAAAGGACGACTTAATTGAACAGCAAATATCCCAAACAGCGGTAGTTCAAGCGAAGCAGCTCATCTTAATTATCAAATGGCAAGTTTGGGATGGGTATTGTCAAAAACTAGACAACATTCTTTGCCCTGGTGGTACCAACGCTATTTACAGTCCCAGTCCGGTTCCTAGTCCAATTGAGCTACCCCGAGAAGAGTTTGAAGTCTAGTGGATGGTTCTACAACAATACCAAAGCACTAGTTTAACATAAAATTCGTATATAATATGTATGTATAGAACAGTAACTCAACAAAAAAGCGAGATAAAGCGAAATGGATCATTTTAGCCTTAAAATTAGAGTGCTAATTCAAATAACCAAATTTTGTTATTCGTCATTATAGGATCAGGTTAATGATACAGCGCACAGAATTTATGAGTAAAATATTATATTAAAAATGATAATGTGTCTTACCTTAAGGGCAAATTGAGTCTCCGTCACCGACAAGCGTATATGAGACGAACTATGAGGATGGACGAAACCAGAGAGATCTGTAAGGAAAGAACCTGTTGGAACTCTGTACTCTCTGCCTATCATACAAGGGATCTGCGAGATTATATAGAAAGATTAGTAGATTATTGTAGTTTAAGCAACAATATGTGTAGTCACCTTTAAAGCGGTCGCTATACTGAATCAAAGCAATCGAACGCAAATAGTGGCTAATCCACTGTTGCTGTCAGATTACGCTTAATAGCAATAAGAAGAATGCTGATGTTAATGAAAGATCATCCTAATTGGAAGAGAGTAACCTCATGTTTATTCTAAGGAACGATTAGCTTAATATAGGATAATGCCTTAGGAGATACAATGTTGGGAATATAAATTACTAGGTCTTTTTTAACGTTTGTTCTTTGTCAACATAGTTAAGAGCTTAAGCTACTTCGCCCACTGGGTTAAATAGTCATGGTTTCGATTGCCGCATAGGACAAATCTTTATGTGACTCAGAATTATTTGAAATAAAACTATTTTACGGATTTTATCGCGGTTTATTTTTGATTTTTAGTTCCCGACGTTTCAAGTGCTTTGCAGCACCCATGATCACGGGAGGGTCACCCATGATGACTTCATGTGTAATATTCGCGTAAATCTAAGAACTCAGTATCACAATTATTTGTTTTCGTTAGACCAAAATAAATAAGTGTTTATAAAAATGATTGGTGAAACTCTTGCTTCTTGAATTTTTCACAAAGATAATAGTAGATCGAAGTCTAAGATGGGCAGATGACCTTCTAAAGGTAAAATCTGGAGGAGTATAGTACTTAGCTGCTCGTCATAGCTATCGTTGGAGGAGGTAATGGGCTGCAGTGCATGTCTTTTGGCTGATGATTAACAAAATACATTAAAAATATTAAACTAATCATTGAATACTCATGGCGCCGCTCTTTAATTCATTTCAATATTACAAAAGCAAAGTAACAAGGACGCATGCCGACCGATTAAGATAAAACACTAGCGCACTGGGTTCACCTCCGGATCTTCTCAGTGGTAGCCGCGTTCTGATACAGTGGTAGACGTATCAATTGTAAATCTTGGAATTTTTAAATGCTTGTTTGATTTTTAAAACGTTTCTTGTACAATAACGATTTTTGATAATGAATTTGAAATAACACTTTAAAACCAAGAGTTCACGTTTACTGCCATCCGCTTAAATGCTTAGGGCAACAAGATAAGTTATTTTTTTATTTCAATCGTCATCACCTTTAGGAAAACATTAGCCAGAAATTTTACATCCCAGTATCTAGACTTGTATAAATCTAGAAACAAACACGAAAAAATCAAGGTACAGCCACGAAGAAATCTCCACACCAAGCTCTCATCCATAACAAAGGAACGAGATTAAATATTCATCCTTACACCACTTTTAACTTCACAAAAGATTTTTGACTTGTCCAAACTCGGTGCGCACTTAAGGCGGTAACTTGAATGGGAGATTTTTCACAAGTTCGCGAATTAAACCCATTAAACGCAGAACGGTGGATAACTCAAAGAGTCGTCCTACCGTGAGCTTTTGATATGGGGCTTAAATAAAATATTAGTCTTCCCTACTTTGGGCATTCGCTCGACTGTTCCTGTGTCCGGAAAGTTTTCGGATGAAGTATTCTGGGTGGGATGGGGGGTAAAAAATGAATTTTCTAAATGGAATACCTATCGATATGGGCATAAGTTAAAATTTATAGAAAAAATGGTGTGGTTGTTGCTGGTCATATAATTTCCGTAGTATCCACGCCATCGCTCTGCTATGGCATCCAGATCGTGTAAAGGAGTGCCTTCCGAGTCTTCAACTACCCAGGATTTCGGTCTGAATTGCTTAGTTAGAAGACGGATTTTCTTGAATAAGTATGTGGTCTGAAAGTTCAAAGAGTGCGATTCAATCTCACTGCAGATGTTACCAAGGAAGTTGTTTTTGTCCCTGCGGCATTTCTTTTTTGTGGATTTCATAGACGTGAATACTCCTTCGGTACTTCGACATGTTGTAGACCTTTGGTTTTAATTTCCTTAGTTTTTTTGATCAGGTCCCAAGTGTCCTCGCTCAACCATGACTTTTTTCCGCCCAGTTGTTTTGTTATTACACATCTGGACAATAGTGTCTAGGGTTATTTAGGGTTGACATCATTACTACGTGGAAAGGGGTCTGCAAGTTTTGACTCAATGACCGTTGAGAATTACAACTTTTCATGATGGTATCTGTAATAATAAATAATAAAATCTGGTATCAGAAAATTAAAGTTTTCTGATACCAGATTTTTGCTTCCCTCTTGGAGACTTTAAGCGAACGGCAAATTTCATGACGAGGAGGTTATGGTCAGAACCACATTCAGCACCAGGAAAGGTTTTAGCGTTTCTTACAGACTATTTCTAGCGTAAATTTACTAGTATATAGTCAATTTGGTTCCTCTAACGTGCTCCGGGAGATGACCATGTTGGTCCACAAATTTTTGTAGGTCACAAAAAGGTTTTCCCCCTAATGGGAATCGAAACCACGACTACTCGATCCAGTGGGCGGAATGGATTAAGCTCTTAACTACTAGACAAAGCCGTCTGTCAAACTCAAAAATTACTTTGGGGCCTACTACACCGTCATGCCTATATTCTATAAGCGCGACCGGCTGAGGTCTTCTGAGTGTTCCACGCATCGCCGACGATTCCAATACCCTCAATGTGATCATGAAATAGCTTATTGCCATAATATACGACTCAATCCCAAATACGCCATGTTACTGAAAATATTTCTATAAAAAAAATTGAGTAAAAACTAGTGATGCGACACGAGCCATGTTTTCGTTCGAGTGTCTCGAATGAATTTGTCTAACTCGTTACTCGAGTAAAATAAATTTTTACTCGTGTCCGCTTGCACTCGAATTACGGAGTCAACTCGGTGCATCGATTAGATTCGGTGAGCAGATTCGGCGTTAGATAGATGTGACTAGCATAGTCTACGACGTAAATTACGTCACCAGGTTATAAACAAGTTCAAACTTGCATATTGGAAAGTAAATAAACATGAACTTAGTTTGCTTTGTGAAGTGGTTGTACTATAATTGTTTGTTCATATTATTTAGTTAATAAAGGTACCTATTAAAAATAATTTAACTACAGTAATCGAAACTCTCAATTTGAGTGATAACTTTCACTTGAATTGCCGGGATTATAAATAAGTAACTCGAGTTCAGAGTAACTCAAAAACTCGAGTATAACTTGAGTGACGTAATAAAATAACCCGAGTGACTCGAGTCATAAAATCCTACACTAAAACATATTTCGTTCAACCTAGGATTCGAACCACCACACCAAACGAGGCAATCACTGAATAATTTATTCTGTAAATCTGGTTATTTCCTTTATCTTTACATAAGCGCTTTATATAATTATAATTTGTACGTCCGCTTTGATCTGAACTCATAAAACTATGGAAGTTTATCGCTCCGTGCATAATTGAAGAGGTATGCGAGTAGAGTAATAGCGATTTTATCATAAGGTTTAAACCTTTTTGGTATGGGATTATTTTTGAATCCTGTTGCTGCAGAGGATAATATGGAACCCTTAAATGATCAATCTTTCTATTAACTGAGAGTCCTATAATGCGTTTTACAAAAAATATTTTTAACTGAAAAATTATATATTGGAAATAGAAATAGCACAAATGAATTTTACCCGACCGACCCGCTAGGAGTATTGTAACAGACTGGCCCATCGCTGACCTGCGCTCCTCTACGCTTAGCGTTTCGACCACCCCGAGATGCTGAGATAGCAGATCTGGATTGGTGGTCAATATTTCTATGAATTATTAGGGTATAATAGTTCGTCTGTCTAATTTTCATGGTTGTCTTTTTAAGAACCGGCCAAACATAAAATCCTAAAGTTATTCTGTTCCGCAAATTTCTCCTTCAATTAACTTATGTATCTATCTTGTTTATTTTATATTAGTAGATATGTAGGAAGGATTTGCTGCTATATCTCATAAGGAATACCAATAATATGTTCTAATATTAATCTTAAAAAGCCAATCCTTACAGTCCAAACACGACGTAGCTGTTTTATTTAGTTGAGAAGTTTCTATTGCAATTCCCTATCTATTCTCAGTCTCTGTCTATTTTTTAACAGTGATGAGGTTATGTTTTTCTATTTCTTGAAATTATAACAATGTTAAAGCGTAGCGTACCTGACGAGCTTGCAGTATTGCTGCTTTTTAGAGACAATCTGACTACCGTCTTTGGGGTTCTGGTTTGGTCATGCTTACTATAATGTCTTTGATTGCGGTGGTTGTCTGGAGCAGGTCACCCCCTTCCCTTCAATGTGGTCGAGGCGAGTGATGGCTTGTTGTGGGGCTGGTCCATCTAGAATCCTTTAGACCTTTACTTCCTAGAAATAACATCATTAGTCTCGTATCTCGGTCGGAAGGCATAACACTGGAGATCACAAACTTCTAAATTGTTACCTAAATATTGTTTACAATTTGATTCAAGAAAACAGAAAAAAAAGAGAAAGAGAATTAAATAAAAATGACAAGCCCGCTGAATTTTTCGCCAGATCTAGTAGTTAGATTAGATGAAAATATGCAATTTCACAATTTGTAAGGGTTTTGTGTGCAGGGGTACCCGCAGGGTTTATACAAAATAAATTGTTTGAGTTTGCCATTTGCCGGCTTCACCTTTCGGTGATTTTGAACCGGAGAGGTGGATATACGACCAAATAGATCTTAATGAAAGCTTGTAAAAAGAATACTAAAGAAAGATATATACATCAGCTACATCTACAAGGGTATGAGTCTTAAATCAGTATAAGCTTAAAGTTGCTTAAGTCTAATAATTTATTTTTGGGTTCCAAAAATTTTAAGAACTAAGACAGAAACCGAAATCAGAAGTGGTTCCGTAAATCGAAACTGATAAATAAATTAAGTCCAAACATTAAACGAACTTAGTTGTCTAAATACAAGATTTAAAGTTAGAAGTGAAGTCTTCAACGTGTTTAATCTTATCGTGCTTTATCATAACTGGTTAACAGCTATAGCTCAAAGTAGATTACTTGACTGCTTCGTTGGTCTGGTGGCGAAAAACGTGTTTTGCCCTACGAGGTCCTAAGTTCAAATCCATAGACAAATGTAGTTTTTCTAATGAATAATTCCCAGCATCTGTCCGAAGGCAGCTGTTCGTTTTGGGGTTGTAACGTTCTCAAATAGCGACCACGTACAAGAAAATCCAGTGCTAATGGTTGTTAAGTTTCGACTTAATAAATTCCCTTTTTCAATCCCTAAAATCGATTCACATCACTATCTCGTATCCCCGTCTCTCCGACCTGCAATAACTTGAGTAAAACTTGAATGCGATTTGAATGCAACTTGAGTAAAACTCGTAAAACAAAGCCGGTCGTCATAAAATGAATGATTTTTTTCTATTAAAATTTCCTTCCCTTATTCAAACTGAAAAGTGCGCATCCACTATATAAAATAATACTAAACATTTCGCATATTATCATATAATAATTTTTTAAAGAAACTTCCTATCGACACCAAGATTAGGGGGCCAATTTTGCTAACGAAATTCAACAGAAACCGAACCTTAACCGCCGCCGATTAACGGCAGAATACGAAACGCCGTTAATACTGGGTTGCAAATTCTAGCAGAATACGAAACACCGTTTAATGTCGGCAGTTAGATGTTTTAAAATTCTTGTAGAATACCTAATGCCACTGATTGACGACGATCAGATGTTTTTAATTCTCGTAGACTACGAAAAGCCATTAAACCTCGCCTTTTAACTGTTTTCAGATTCTACTAGGATATCTAACGCCGCTCATGATCGGCGTTTAGATATTTTCAAATTGTTGTAGAATATATCATCAGCTAAAGGACGGCCATGAAATTCTATTAGAACACAAAACGCCGTTTATCGGCAGCGTTGGGTTGTTTTCAAGTTCCAGCAGAATACACTATCTACCGTAAGACGTCCACTGCAGAACAAAAGCCTAATAGAGTTATTTGGTAGCGATATTCAGATTAATATTCAGTTGTCGCAACTTTTGTCGCTCGAATTATGACAAAGCCATTCCAGGATAAATATTAGCGAATAAGATCCGTAACCTTTTCCACCAACCGCTCCCATCGGGGATCCGCGCGAGGAGGGATGCTGACAGATGACAAGCGATCCCTCCACCTCTCCGGCTGTTTTTACTTATATTAAGTAACGAAAACACGAGTAACTGTAGTAGTATGTTGCATCTTGGCGGTAGAGTAGAAAACGTACAACATTTCAAAATATATTTATCTCTAAATTCAACTTCCTTCCTAAAAGAACATTAGTCAAAGTACCTCTATAACCATTTAGACTGCACTGAGATAAAAAATAGCTAGATATCTAAAGTGCTTACGTGCATCCAGACAGCGGAACGCCAATTTGTCTTGGGCATGTGCGCTGAATTTCCTCTACACTCAATTTGACAAAAGACTTTTGAAGAGCTGGTGCTTTCGCTTTGATTTAGTTGTATTTGTGTACATAATAAAAGAAAAACAAATTGCATTATAATTACTATAAACATATTATTTAATTTACTATCAATTTTAATAAATACTAAAGCAGTGACGTCACTTGTTTTTTAAAGATAGCTTTTGAGGTGTTAAATATATCTACCGAAGAAAATTTATTGTTATATGTTCTACGAATGCGGCAAGCGACAGAATTATGTGCATAGTTGGCTGTGCTGGCCGGAACATCAAATAAAGTGGTGTATCTGGTCCGGTAGGAAGGTGCCCTATACTGCATTACAAGATTATTTAAAGGAACGCAATCTATGGCATTGTTACATATATTGTGAAGAAAAAGCATATCAGAAATAGTGCGTCTCTCTTCCAAGGTTAGGATGCAATGAGACTTACAGGCTTCGGAATAATCACGAAAGCTTTTTTGAGTACGATAGTTTAAGTGTTTAATAAATTTAGATTGGATGTTTTCAATTTCCTGTTTGTAAATAACGTAATGTGGATTCCAAACACAGCTGCAATATTCTAAGACACTTCTAACGTAAGAATAGTAAAGAATTTTGAGGCACACCATATCAGTAAAAGGTTGACAGGTACGTATAATGAAGCCTAAATTTTTATATGCCATATTAACAATAAAAGAGACATGTTCAGAGTTTCGGGTCTAATACAACTCCAAGATCTTTAACAATACAGTCGCGGCTGATGGTTATACTGCTAAAGCTATAGTTGCAAAGAACACGTTTCCTTTTGCGGGTAAAGGTTATCGTTGTGCATTTACTGATATTTAGACTGATGTGGTGATCTGCATAATAAATTGCGAGTCTATTAAGACCTTCTTGCATTTTTGTGCAATCATCTTCGTTTTTGATACTCATATAAATTTTTGTGTCATCCGCATACATCAGAAACTTTGCATTTTTAATATGACTACCAATATCGTATACGCTGCGTACAGCAGTGGGGCCAGCACGGAGCCTTATGGCACGCCAGAAGAAACTTTGATGATATCTGATTTAGCATCACCAACAGCAACAGCTTGGAATTTAAGACTCGGTCCACCTGAGAAGATTGCCGCGTATTCCAATTTCTTGGAGCTTTCGAAGGAGAATGTTGGAAGAAAGAATGACAAAAAGATAATACAATGCGAAAGTGGAAGGATGTCGGTGCCGGGGAGAATTAAAAATTGTTTAATCCTATTGACATTATAAACGCGAAAGTTAATAAGTATGGATCTTATGGACGTTTGTTACACTCACGTAAAAATTACTAAACGGATTTTATTGTAACTTTACAGAAGATAGTTTAATCAGAATAACAAATGTACTATCCTCCTAATATTTTAAATTTGGAACCTTGTATGTTTAGATGTTTGTTACTCATTCACGAAAAACGGCTTACTGGATTTGGATGAAATATGGCACAAAGAGATTTTATGACCTAGATATTTTAATACCAGCAAAATATTAGGTTCGTGTCTAAAGTTAACGCGGATAAAGTCGCAGGCAAATAACTATTTATAATACTAGTAATTTATTAAGATACATACATACGGTAATGAAGTCTAGCGCGACCGCTACTATTATATTAGAGTAAAAAGAAAGCCAACAATGAGATTAACCAATCTTTTGAGTTTCAAACAACATGAAACAAAGCTCTAGTCCCCATCCAATTAGCGGATATCACACCCTTGGGGGCGTAATAGACTTATTTAGACTCGGGTTAAATAATTCAATTGTTTGGAGCCGTTTAGGGTCCCTTCATGTTTAACGACACGTGTTTCAGACAGCGGGCACTAGGAAGGCCAGTTTTATTCATATTTCATGTAACTACATTATTTCGATATCAAAAACTTATAGGTTTGGTTAAATGATGAGGAAGGAACAAGAACACACATGTAATCCATAGGTGCGGTTGACTTGAAACAAGTTTTATTTCTTACTGGTTTCTGCCCGCGACTTCGTGCGCGTTGACTCTAGACAGGGGCTTTACATTTTACCGAGATAAAATGTATCCTTTGTATTAATCCAAGTAATTGACTATCTGGGTGCCAAGTTTCCTTCAAATTCGTTCAGCGATTTTCGCGTGATTAAGCAACAAACATCTGAAAATACAAACTTATACATTTATAATATTAGTAGGATCAATAAGAGTAATTTTCACCATGGCAACACTTCCCGAAAATTAACTAAAATCTGCAGTATGCATTATGCAGAACAGGTATCAACATGTTGCATGAAACCGCTTATTTTTCTTTTCATTCTAGTAACATTTGACTACAGTTACATGTATTAGGCTTTGTGAAACTGTCCCAAACACCTTGATAATTTCTCCATCGCAATCTGGCCCACACATGCTATTGCAAAAGACGACTAAATTGAACAATATCTCAAACAGCAGTAGTACAGGCGAAGCAGTATTGGCTCATCTGGCTTATCAAAAGGCAAGTTTGGGATGGGAGTTGTCAGAAGTTAGGCAACATTCTTTACCCTGGTGGTAACAATGCTATTTACAGTCCTATTCTGGTTCTTAGTCGAGTAGTTGAGCTACCCCGAGATGATTTTGAAGTCTAGTGGATGGTCCTACAATAAAACCAAAGCACTAGTATGCCATAAAATGCGTATGTAATATGTATGCGTGAATAGAACAGTAACACAACTAAAAAAGCACGATAAAGCGAAATTCCTTTTAGCCTTAAAATTAGAGTGATTATTCAAATAACAAAATTTTGTTTTTCGTCATTATAACATCAGGTTGACGATACAGCGCATAAACATTTATGAGTTAAACAATTTAGGTATTAAAAATGATGATGTATCTTATCTAAGGCCAAACTGAGTCTCCGTAACTAAGAAGCGAATATTAGACGAACTATGAGGATGGACAAAACCAGAGTGATCTGTAAGGAAAGAACCTGTTAGAACTCTGTACTCTCTGCCTATCACACAAGGGATCTGCGCGATTGTATAGACAGATTAGTAGATTATTGTAGTTCAAGCAACAATATGTGTAGTCACCTTTAGAGCAGTCGCTATACTGAATCAAAGCAATCGAATGCAAATAGTGGCTAATCCATTGTTGCTGGCAGATTACGCTTAATAGCAATTAGAAGAATGCTGATGTTAATGAAAGATCATCCTAATTGGAAGGGAGTAACCTCATGTTTATTCTAAGGAACGATTAGATTTGTATGGGACAATGTCTCAGGAGATATACTGTTGGAAACATAGTTTACCAGGTCTTTTTTAACATTCGTTTTTTGTTAACATGGTTAAGAGCTTAAGCTGCTCCATCCACTGAGTCGAATAGTCGTGGGTTCGATTCTCGCACAGGCCAAATCTTTATGTAACCCACAATTATTTGTTTTGGTCTGGGTGTTTGTGTATGTGAAAATTAATGTTTGTGAACGCACCTACGACACTGGATTAAATCCGGATCGGAATAGTGCGGCACCGTTTCTTTTTTTTAAGAGATTGTAAAATGGTCGATGAAACTGTTGCTTCTTGAATTGTTCACAAAGATAATATTAGATTGAAGTCTAAGATGGGCAAATAACCTTTTAAAGATTGCGGGTAATATCTGGAGGCGTATAGCACTAAGCTGCTCGTCGTGGCTATCGTTGGAGGAGGTAATGGCCCGCAGTGGATGTCCTTTGGCTGATGATCAAGATAATATATAAAAAATATTAAACTAATCATTGTATACTCATGGCGCCGCTCTTTCATTCATTTCAATATTACAAGAACAATGTAACAAGGACGCATGCCCACCGATTAAAATAAAATACTAGCGCACTGCGTTTTCTTTCGCATCTTCTCAGTGGTAAATTATGTCATTTTTAAATGCTTTTTAGAGAGCCTCTACAGATTTTTGAAACGTTCTCTTCTACAAAAACAATGCTTTACTTTAAATATGAAATAACTGTTTAAAACCAAGAGTTCACGTTTGCTGCCATCCGCTAAAATATTTAGGCCAACAAGACAAGTTATTTTTTTATTTAAATCGTCATCACCTTTTGGAATGTATATATGTCATAAATTTTGCGTCCCAGTATGTATCTAGGCTGGTACAAATCTAGAGTTAAACAAAAAAATCACGACACAGACACCAAGAAGCGTCCCTATCATGCCCTTCATCGATAATAAAGGCAGCGAGATTAAATATTCATACTTACACCACCACAACTCCACAAAAGATTTTTGACTTGTCCATCTTACAAACTCGGTGCGCACTTAACGCGGCAACTTGAATGGGAGATTTTTCACAAGTTCGCGAATTAAACCCATTAAACGCAGAACGGTGGATAACTCAGGGAGTCGTCCTACCGTGAGCTTTTGATACGGGGCTTAAATAAAATATTAGTCTTCCCTACTTTGGGCATTCGCTTGACTGTTCCCGTGTCCGGAAAGTTTTCGGATGAAGTATTTGGAGCGGGATGGGGGTAAAAAATAAATTTCCTAAATTTTTACTTATGCCCACACCGATAGGTAGGTAGATCGATAGGTTAAAACTTATAGACAAAAAAAAAACAAAAAGTTTCTATTCTTTGACTTCTTTTCTACCTTAGCCCCATGTTGTTAGACTACAGACCATGCAAAAGAAATAGATATAAATACTGTCAAAATATGTATGCGAGAATAGCCAATGTAAGCCAATGCAATGCAAGAGTACACCAGAATAGATAAAACCAGTGCACAGTAGGCATTGAATATATCACCTGGGCTTTCACTCCGGGATGACTAAAATTACACCGTGTAAGGACATAGGCACTGAAGAAGACCTAGAGTGTCATGCTATGATTAAATAATCAAGAGGTTTGGTCAAACAAAATTGACTGGGACAGAGTCAAGAGTCTCCGTAACCGGCGAATGTGTATGAGACGAACTATCTATAGAGGCAGGCAAGATGCGGATATATCTGTCCATCTCTATTTATATCATCATGTCAGATCCCTTGCGGGGTAAGCAGAGGGTACAGAGTTCCAACAGGTTCTTTCCTTACATACCTCTCTGGCTTCCTCCACCCTCATGCGGATATTATACCCATGTATTTAGGTTCCTACCTCTGAATTCTAGTTCAAAAAACTAATTAATTATGGAATTAAAACTCCACAAGCGAGAACTTCACGTCACGTCGTTTTAATCTAGAATTTCCAGCAAAATTATCGTAAAGTTAGTGCGTTAAAAAACTATTAAGCCTACAAATACATTCATGTGGAAGCGCCTTTCATTAAAAGGGCTTTGAATAAAATATGTATTAAAAGATTTTTCCATGCTCGTTGCTTGGGGAAAATATCCCGTGGCATGAAAGAATATCTATGCCGATATTGAAATTCATGCCAAAATCAGAATACTGTCTTAAGAGCCTTCATAAAAGATTCTTTAAGACAGCGATCTGGAGGTCCAAAAGTTCGAATTCTAGATTGGTTAAAGTGTAGATATTTTTTCAAAAAGTTATAAGCAGCTGTCCGAAGTCAGGATTATTGCCGCTATCTAGTGCTAAATTAAATCACAAATGTAATGATCTCTTTATCAAATTTGCTTTTGTTGAAGTTTCCATGTAATTTTTTTTTGGAGTCACTCTGAGAACTGTTTCTGTATCCTTAGTGCGTGTAGAAACATGAAATTCACATAAGTAAACGCCTAAATCGAAACAAATATTTGTAGGTCAGACAAAGATTTACCCCGAGCGGGAATCGAAACCACGACTGTGACGATCCAGTGGGCGGAATGGCTTAAGCTCTTAACTACTGGGCAAAGTAATCTGTCGAACTCGAAAATTGCTTTGGGCCCAACTACACCGTCATGCGTATATTCCTCAAGCATGAGCGGCAGAGGTGTTCCGTGTGTTCCACGCATCGCCGACGATTCCAATACCCACAATGTGATCATGAACGAGCTTATTGCCATAATATACGACTCAATTCCAAACAGCACACTGCTACTGTAAATCTTTCTATAAAAAAATGTGGTAAAAACTAGTGATGTGACTCGAGACATGTTTTCGTTCGAGTGTCTCGAATGAATTTGTCTAACTCGGTACTCGAGTTAGAATAAATTTTACTCGAGTCCGCTGGCACGCGAATTACCAAGTAAACTCGGCATCGAGTAGATTCGGTAAACAGATTCGGCGTGAGATATATGTCGCTTTACTAGTTCACTATCTACGACGTAGACTACGTCACCAAGTTATAAAAAATGTCATATTTGCATATTGGAAAGTAAAGAAACACGAAGTAAGATTGATTTGTGAAGTGACTGTACTATAATTGTTTGTTCATATTATGTATTTAACAAAGGTACCTATTAAAAAAATGATTTAACTACAGTAATCGAAACTTTGAACTCGAGTGATAACTTTCACTCAAATTGCAGTTGAGTTCACTGTGCATAGTCCCGCTTAGTGAACTCAAGTTACGGAAAACTCGTGTATAACTCGAGTGACGTAATAAAATAACCCGAGTGACTCGAGTCACAAAATCCCACTCGATTCGCATCACTAGTAAAACACATTTCGTTCAACCTAGGATTCGAACCACCACGCCAAACGAGGCAATCACTGAATAATTTATTCTGAAAATCTGGTTATTTCCTTTACCTTTCTATAAGCGCTTTATATAATTATAACTTGTACGTCCGCTTTGATCTGAACTCATAAAACTATGAAAGTTTATCGCTCCGTGCATAATTGAAGAGGTATACGAGTAGAGTAATAGCGATTTTATCATAAGAAAAAAGGTTTGGTATTATTTTTGAACCCCGTTGCTGCAGATATAAAATGGAACCCTTAAAAGATCAATCGTTCGTCTGTCTATCTTTTACAAGTGTTTTTTTAGGAACCTGTAAAACTTAAAAACCTAAAGTGGGACTGTTCAGCAACTTTTTCCTTCAATTGACTCATGTATCTAACTTGTTTAATTTATATTAACAGATCTATAGAAGGAATTTGCTGCTATATGTATCTCATAAGGGACACAAATAATGTCTTAATAATAATGATAAAAATCATTCTAAAAATAAGATCTTATAGCTCAAACGCGACGTAGCTATCTTGTTGAGTTAAGGAGTTTCTATGGCTATTCTCTATTTTTTTAGTAGTAGTGATGTTCTTTCGTGCCTGACGAACTTGAGGTATTGCTGCTTTGTAAACGCAATCTAACTACCGTCTTTGGGGTCCTGGTTTAGTCATGCTCACTATAATGTCTTTGCTTGCGGTGGCTCTCTGGAGCAGGTCGCTTCCTTTCCTCCAATATAGTCGAGGTGAGTGATGGCTGTTCCAGTAATCATACTCTTGAAAAGGTGCGGCTTGTTGTGGAACTGGTCCATCTGGAATCCTTTACTTTCTAGAAATAACATCATTAGTCTCATATCTCGGTCAGAAGGGATCACACTGGTGTTACGACCGCCTGAAGGCGGGTACAAATAAAAATACAATTGTTTATTGGAAAAAAAAAAATTAAATAAATGAAAACAAATAAAAATCGCAAAAAGAAGAAAACAAAAAATTAAAATAAGTAAATAATTTTTCTACACCCGGGGTGTGAATTCGCGGCACAGGGAAGCCTTCTGGTCACACAAAGAAACCCTATGGGCGCTGGGGACTTAACTTCGGCTGTTCGATCCCGTGACGCGTGGGGGTCTTCGGTGATAAGCTTCCACCGGCTAGCTGGGGAACTTGGAGGTGCCCTATGGAAGGCCCTCAGCCGCCGAGGTCAGCCTGAGTCGACGGGCAGAAGTGTGGCCTGCTGTCTCCCAAACCGTACTTTTGCAACCCGTACGGTGGACCCCCAGTTTCGTGGAACGCGTCGAAATGACATTTGTAGCGCGAAAGATCCGACTCCCAGGCACTAGGTGAGACCAAGAGTGGGCGTCGGCATCTTTCGCGAAGCAATTAAAAATTACACGAAATGGAGTGGCGATATTTATGTCCGGTTGAAATATAATACAAAGAAAAAAACAAATATTTAAATAAAACAAGTACCCAACCCAGAATCAAACCCCAACTGTTTATATTATGGACGATCACCACTCCACTACGCTATGAGGTACAAAAGATTTTAATTTACACACAATACGGTAGTTCTATAAAAACATCGAGCGAAACAATGATCATTAATATTTATTTCGTCGGGTATATCGAGAAAACCCTCTTATCGTGACATCACTTAATCTGGCGAATAAATTTGTGTTACATTATATGAACTAATTTCAACTATTATACAATTTTTCGGTGGCAATTTTTAATAGACTAACAAAAACCAAAAGCTTATTATTTGTATGTATGTATAGAAATTTAACATTTACGGAATTTTAACAACATAAATTTTATAATAATAGATACTCACAAGCCACCGATGTTAATAATACACGCGTGGAATACACAGTGGGAATTAATTATCGCGGCCATATCTCTCCTGGTTTCTTGTGGAAGCAGGACTGATTTGGACGAAATTAATATGATAATAGAAATGAAGAAAAATACCGCGGTCAAACATATTCAAAACTTATCGGAATGATTAAATAGATAAGGTTATATTTTACAAATTTTAAGATACTCGCTGTCACATTTAGTTACGTTGTTAACACACTATTAAGAAATATATGTATAGCCATAGAAATTTTCTACACTATTAGAAGGGAAAAGCAATCACTTGTTGAATAGTAATCGAATTAATCCAGACACGAAAAATTAGTTAACAGCAACCAGAACTATTGGAATTAATTATATTAAACTTACCAAGGGGGTTGAAAAATGTTGCTAATCTAAAATTTTCTATTTTTTTATTTTAATAATGCACTTTTTAAAATATAACTATTAATTAGGAGTAGTTGTCGTGCGAATTCTGGCGTCGAAAAAGGCTTTGTTCCTGCGCGAATTCGTTTTTATATACTGTATCAGGACGGCCTACTTCCTGCCTGAGGCAACAGTGCGCACTCCCCAGATCTCTAGATCCTTCTTCTGAGACGAGGACAGAGATATGGAAAGAACGGCTCAACCGAAGCAAGGCACGCCCTAAACTATTAACTGTTTTTTTTAAAATTCTTGTGGGACTAAGATAGCAATAATCGAACCGAGCGAGATAGGATCATTGTCCCGTTGTTCGCTATTGTATTTTTTTTTATATTTCTATGTTGTGGGCGTTTCTTATTAGATGTTCTAGAAATAATTTGATTTCCGGTACCAACGAATACCTTATATGGTCATTATGATGCTATCACTAGTTAAGGCGCGCGGTTTCCATTCGATGTAACAACTAGTTAGTTTGTTCGTTTGTGTGTAATGATTTTTTTTTTGTATTTTTAAAACTTTGTTAGGACGTAACACTGGATCTTAATCACACACACATTACCTCACACAATTTTATTGAAAAAATATAGATAGGAAGAAAGAAAAAAAGAGATAGAGGATTAAATAAAAAAGACAAGCCCGCTGAGTTTCTTCGCCGGATCTTCTCAGCGGAGGCCGCGTTCCGATCCGGTGATAGATTAGTAGTTAGATTAGATAAAAAAAAAATGAGAATCGACAATTTGCAAGTACCCCCACAGGGTATACAAAATATATTGTTTGAGTTTGCCACTTTCTGGCTTTATCTTTCAACGATTTTGAACCGGAGAGACGGATATACGACCAAATCAACTTAATAAAGGCTTGTAAAAAGAGATGATTAAATGAAGATACATATCAGCTGCATTTACAAAATTATGACTCTTAAACCAGTAGAAGCCTAAAGTTGCTTAGAGTCTAATTGTTTTTTAATAATAAATAAAATAAATAAATAAAAAATGTTTATTTTGTAACGCACAAGTAGTTTCATGGAAGCTTATGACTATATAGTGTACACAACAAGATAACATGACATAAGGTAATAATTTCAGATAAAAATAGGACGTGCATTTCAAAAAGGGTCCTCAGCAAGTTTGCTGACTGAGGACAGCCGGCGCTGATCTTCCGTTAGCACCTTTTTGCGGACCGTTGATCTGACGGCACGACACATAACAAAATACGCAGATTAGCGAAGTCTTTGCTCTCAGTGAGACTATGAAAAAATACTAATACTAGAAAAAATAAAATACAAAATGAAACAGTAATAGTCTTATGCTAGTCAACGAGCGTTCTCTCAACATGCCGGGCTGAAAACTGTAAGCGCTTTCTTAAATGTTATTTTAGCCGTTGGTTTACTCCAGCGCTTCACCATCGCGCGCTGAAAGAGCGCTCTCACGAGCGTAGGGTTACACATTTGCGGTGCGCTCCAGTTGCTATTAAAACGCCCAAGCGCCGTTTCCGCCGAACCAGTATGGACTTATGGAATGACTAAATGTCATATACACTGTAGGGAGCGCTTCGCTTGCCTACGGGACCGCACTTTTAGAGACAACTAGTGACCTTAATACGAGTTACGGCGCCAAGTAGAAATTGTGTACTACACCGTACACGCAAAAAAAAATAAAAGAAAGAAAGAAATAATAAAAAAAAAGTGAACAAATATGTCACACGTGTCAAACAAAACCTCATTAAAAATAAAATAACAATAAATCTACTATTCAACAAAAGATCCAATGATTTAATCATTTTTGTACATATTAACGGCTTACTGTGGGTACGTGATAATAACAAGTGGTATCGAGGTAGGTTCGATCGTCGATCAGAAATGGCGGAAACAATTATTTCACCATTGCAAGAGGGATACGCATTAACCAGTAAGTAGAAAGCTACAACCTATAAATATACCTATAAAGTTAACAGAAATAATACTATCCTAATCTATAAGCCATCACAAAGTCTCCTTATATTACGCTAGTATCATGCAAGAAAGTTTTTTGGCTATTCTGATGGTCAAGCAGATTTTTTTTTATTTTATTTCTAAAATAAGGAATGCTATATTGCAGGTTCCTCAACGGTGGTGGAATATTATTCCAACACTTTGTGGCAGCGTAGCGGAAACTACTTTTAAAAGCAGCAGAACCATGTCGCTGAATTGCAAGCTGCACAGCACACCGGCGAGATCCAGTGGACCTCTGGCTTGATAACCAGGACAATTTTTAGTAGAGATAAGTAGGTGATTTATATTTTATAACTCCAAATAAAAGGCATGACAGGTGAAGCTTTCGTCAATGTCGCATTTTGAGAATCATGTGTTTGTTAGATCGGGATCGGAGGCGTCACATGTGCCCTCCACGGGATGTTACAGCAGAAGCGAGCACAAGCATTCTGAAGCCGTTGTATGACTTTATGTGTTCTAGCCAGCAGACGTGGGCCGGTAATTATGTCCATGTAATTCAGCTTAGATAAAATAAGTGATTCAATCAACTGAACTCGCAACTCTTCTTTTATGTATGGTCTCATTTTGTACAAAACCTTCAGTCTGTAGAAGCAATCCCTGACACAGTTTGCAATGTGTTTTTCGTAGCGTAGCTCGCAATCCATTAGTAAACCCAGATTGCGGGCTTCATATACACGCTCAATGGGTGTGTCCATGAGCTGGACACTCAAAAGTGTACTAATTCTCGTCAACTGGTGCCTACTACCAAATACCAAGTACTTAGTTTTGCTGGGATTTAGCATCAAGCAATTGCTTGTAGACCAGGCAGAGATTCTTGCCAGGTCCTCATTGACTTTATTGATTGCACTATCAATTTCAGATGGTCTGAAGGAGAAATATATTTATATGTCATCAGCATATATGTAATATTTACAATGTTGATTATGTCCGGTTATGTCCGCAAGGTACAAAATAAACATTATTGGTCCCAATATTGATCCATGAGGTACACCTCGATTAACTGTCATTAAGTCAGATACTGAAGAATAACCATCATTTTGACCCAGTTTGACACATTGGCTGTTAAACCAGAGAATGGCTTCATGATCAAAACCATAATATTTTAATTTAGACATCAGCAAATTGATATTAATAGAATCAAATGCTCGCGAAAAGTCTAATAATACGAGTACCGTACACATACCCTTGTCCTGAGCACAGAGTATGTTATCTGTTACATCAAGCAAGGCTGTTACAGTGCTACGACCCTTCCTAAACCCAGATTGTACATTAGGCAAAATTTTATTTTTCTCCAGGTAAGTTGTTACTTGCAAGCAGACAGCTTTTTCCATTACTTTAGAGATACAGGGAAGAATACTGATTGGTCTCAGATCTTTCAATGTACAAGGATTTGCACATTTAGGTAAAGGGTGAACAACAGCAAGTTTCCAAGCTTCAGGGAAAGTAGATGTAGTAATAGACAGGTTCACAAGGTCTCCTATGAGTTTAATCGTAAAAGGAAATGTCATCATAAGCATATCTAAGCTAATACGGACGATTTAGCGCAGTGGTTAAGAGCTTAAGCCGCTCTGCCCACTGCGTCTAATGGTCGCGGGTTCGAGTCCCGCACGGGACAAATCTTTGTGTGATCCACCATTATTTGTTCCGGTCTGGGTATTTGTGTATGTGAATTTTCATGTTTGTAAACGCACCCACGACACAGGAATAAATCCTAGTGTGGGGCTACGTTTAAAAAAAAAAATACCATCACTACCTACTGCATTTGATTTGAGATTTTTTATTATGTTTATCATTTGGTCAAGATTGATTAATTCAATGTGGAATATTGGATCACTATATCTATGGTGCTCAAAGTAGGTTAATTGTGAGATAGATACTTCGGAGGTGCCTGAAATACTAAGAAAGTAGTTATTAATTATGTTAGGGTCATTAAAGTGGAGTGGAAGATCCACATTATTTACTTTTAATAAAGTATTTTAAGATTTCTCCATAAGAGCTTAGGATCACTTACATTACTGTTTATATTATATTTAAAATAGGCTGTTTTTTATAGAATAAAGCTTGATTCGCTGTTGATTTGAGTTTCTTGTAGTATTCTTTTGTAACACATGACTTAGTTTTATGATATTTTGCCTATAACTATCACTGTGTACTAAAGAAATAAAGCGGTTTTCCTGCAAAAACTGACGTACAACTATTTATTTACATGAGAAAAACAGCTGATGCTCGTCACGACAACGGCTACCCGTAAGTGATCAACATTTTAAGACCTAATCAAAACTAAGACAGACACTGGAATTAGTAATATTTCCGTAAATAGAACCACTAAATAAATTAAGCCCAAACATTAAACGAACTTAGTTGTCTAAATACAAGATTTAAAGTTAGGAGTGAAGTCTTCAACGTGTTTAATCTGATCGTGCTTTTTCGTAACTGGTTAATAGCTAATGCTCAAAGAAGATTACTTAACTGCTTCGATGGTCTAGTGGCGAATAACTTGCTTTGCTACGGCGAGGCCCTGAGTTTGTTTGGGGAATATAGGCGTGACCATGTAAATTACACGGTCATTTGTATAAGGTCTTATTCTACTTAAGCAAGCTTAAGTAGAATAAGACCTTATACAAATAATGGCCCAAGCTTGTGCGAAAAATATCAAAATGTGTGATAATAATTACAATTGATCGTTAACAGACCTGGCGGCTGTTGGTGTTGGGGTTATAACGTACTCAAATACCGATCACGGACAAGAATATCCAGTTTATGAATATGAGTGGGCATGCTCCCTACAAGTACCTATCTTATTAAGTACTAATGAAATGGTTGTTAAGTTACGACTTAGTAAAATCCCTTTTTCCATCCCTAAAATGCATTTACACCACTATCTCATATCACCTCCCATCCAACCTGCAATAACTTAAGTAAAACTTATATGTGATTTGAATGCAACTCGAGTAAAACTTGTAACAATATATGAATATGTAATGACCCGTATAAAAAACCGAAAGATTTTTCCATTAAAATTTAAAAAAAAGGGCGTATTATCACACAATAGTTTTTGAAAGAAAATTCCTATCGAAACCAAGATTAGGGGGGCAATTTTCTAACAAAATTCAGCCGAAACCGAACCTTAACCGCTGCCGATCAACGGCAAATTACGAAACGCCGTTAATACTGGGTTGCAAATTCTAGCAGAATACGAAACACGTTTAGATGTTTTTAAATTTTGCAGAATACCCAATGCCACTAACTGACGACGTCCAGCTGTTTAATTCAATACGAAAAACCATTAATCCTAGACTTTTACCTATTTTCAGATTCTACTAGAATATCTAACGCCACTCATGGGCAGCGTTCAGCTATTTTCAAATTCTTGTAGAATATATCATGAGCTATAAGACGTCCACAAAAGTCTATTAGAACACAAAACGCCGTTAATCAGCAGCGTTGAGGTGTTTTCAAGGTCCAGTAGAATACACTATCTAGCGTAAGGCATTCAATGCAGATCAAAAGCCTATTAGAGTTATTTGGTAGCGATTAATATTCAGTTATTGCAGAATTTTTCACTAGAATTATTGACTCCCAGGATAAATATTAGCGAATGAGATCCGTCACCTTTCCCACCAATCACTCCCACTGGCGATTCACGTGAAAAGGAATACTGACAGATGTCAAGCGATCCCTCCACATTACCGGCTGTTTGTACTACACGAAAACTGTTTTTTTTTTATTCGTAGCCGCACTCTAGGATTTATTCCTGTGTCTCGGTGCGTTTACAAACATGAAAATTCACAAACAAATACCCAGACCGGAACAAATAATTGTGGATCACACAAAGATTTGTCCCGTGCGGGAATCGAACCCGCCACTATTCGACACAGTGGGCGGAGCAGCTCAAGCTCTTAACCACTGCGCTAAATCGTCCGTCTGTAGGTAGGTCAGTAACTGTAGGAGTATGTTGCTTCTTGGCGTCAGAGTAGAAACATAACGCTATTAGTCGCGCCGGTAATGCTTGGCGTTTGGCTGATTTCAAATTATTGTAGTATACAAAACGCCCTTCTTCTACGGCGTTTAGCTATTTTTAACCGACTTCAAAAAGGAGGAGGTTCTATGTTCGGTTGTATGTATGCCTTTTTTTTTTTTTTTTTTTTTTTTTTTTATGTATGTTCAGCGATATTTTCGTCAATTGTGGACTGATTTTGATAATTTTTTTTGCATTGGGTTCAGTATATCTCCAAGGTGGTCCCATATTAATTTTATTGACATTGGACCTTGGACTTAGAAGATACACCAGGGAACTCCTTAACGACAAACAATAGGCATGTGTAAATTGCGATATTATGGGTATTACGTCAATCCTATAGGTACCCTACTATAGAATTCACTGGTCACTTAAAATTGTAAAATAAAAATCTTTTATAAAAAAAGGTAAACCGACTTCAAAAAGCAAAAAAATAAATATTTGAAGTCGGTGCCAAGTAACCGACTGCACCAACCAGCACCGACTTCAAATATTTATTTTTTTGCTTTTTGAAGTCGGTTTACCTTTTTTTATAAAAGATTTTTTCATATTCTAGATCGAATAAATCATCAGCCGAAAGACATCCATAGGACTAAGCTAATTTTGTTAGTAGCGTTATTGGCTCCCAGCATAAATATTAGCGAATAAGATCCGTGACCTTTCCTCCCAAGTGCCCATAGGGGATCCGCGTGAGAAGGGATGCTGACAGATGACAAGCGATCCCTCCACATCACCGCCTGTTTGTCATTCTATTAGCTAACGAAAACATGAGGAACTGTATGAGTATGTTGCCTCTCGGCGTTAAATCAATTTGGGGTAATGGTGGGAACGTAAAAAAAAAACCCCGCCTATATTCCTCAACCAGGGTTGGCACGACAGTGTACCCCCATTTTTTACCGACAATGTTAAGTCTCATTTTGAAAGGGGGGTGAGCTTATTAACATTATCCCGGGCACAGAGCTCTTAGAGCTCTAGATTAATTCAAAGAATGTTTATATAAAAATAAAAAAACTTCTTTGAAGTCTAACTGACATGAATATTTGAAGTCGGTGCCGGTTGATTCAGTTGGTTACTTGGGACCGACTCCAAATGTTTATTTTTTTGGTTTTTAAGTCGATCTCCCTTTTTTTAAAGATTTTATTTTACAATTTTAAATGATGAGTGAATTTATTTTTAATATTTATATACGAAAACTTCCCAGTACTAGTCCGGAGTATGGAATTGTGCCCGGTATATGGCAATAGGCTCGCCCCCTATTACATGGGACCTAACATCGTCGGCGAAACGTGGGTTTACTCAGTACACCTCTGCCACCCCCGGTTAGGGAATATAGGCGTGACGGTGTGTGAATTTATATACCTATGTTATATCGGTATATACACTTTTTTGAAGTCGGTTAATATTCTGCATAGTTTTATAGTAGGGTACCTATAGGATTTATGTAATACCCTTAATATCTTAATCAATACATTCGTTTTGTGTGTCGTTAAGGAGTTCCCTGGTATATCTTTAAAGTCCAAAATGCAATACCAATAAAATTAAAATAGGACCACTTTAGAGCTATACGGAACCCACTGTAAAAGGATTTATCAAAATCGGTCCACAATTGACGGACATATCGGTGAACATACATAAAAACAAAATACATACAGATGAATATAGAATCTCCTCCTTTTTGATGTTGCTTAATTATACCCACTCAAATGGAATACTAATTCTAGAACCGATAGATTATTCTATCGAAAAATTTATCCGGCCTGGGATTTGAACCCAGGACCTTCTAATCGCCGAAGCAGTTTATTGTTTTTTTTATTAAACACTCGGTTTCTCACTAAGAATTATTCCTTTGTCATGGGTGAGTTTACAAACATGAAATTCAACAAGGCTCTGAGAGGCTTCAGCTCTCAGCTGGACCAAGCTCACATCCTCTTTAGTTTTGTGGCATCTAATGCACGAAGCGATCAGGACATAGGACTCCTATGTTTGAAAAATCATATAGGACTTAATAGGATATTTCAAACATAGAACTCTGATGTACTGATCGCTTTGACCTTTGAAACTGTATAGAAACCTCATGTGATCAGAACATGCCACCGACGACCAGAGGGACTAGCATTCTATTGGATTAATTCTATTATTCCTCATTAACATTATCATATAGAGGTAGGTATATATGGAAAGAACCTGTTGGATCTCTGCACTCTCTGTCTAACCCGTAGGGATCTAGCGTGACGATTTTGATAGATTGATAGATCATTATCATCTCAGCTTATACTTATCCAGTGCTAAAATGCTGTCCATTTTATTATTGCCACGTCACTTTTAAGTTGGTTTCTTGGTGCTGTGTGTTCGCTGCAAAAAGTTACAATCGATTTAAATCTAACTTCCAGATGAGCTCATGACTTGAAACTTGAATTATATGAAGCCAATATTAATATGTCACTAAAGGTCCTAGACAAGGCATTTTATTTCTATTTTTTTTATCACGAATCAACATGTCAAATATCAAATCCGTGGGATAAGAGGAAACTTGGTTCTAATTCAGCTTGCAAACAACATTACAAGTTAAAGGCTTTTAAAAACAAGGTTATATTATAGCGTAAAACCTGCAACCCTAGGCAAGATGCAACTATATTGTGTCTCAGTACCATGTCTCTTTCGGCAATCGTGAGCGGGTTGTTCTGAACGCGTGACTTAAACTTGTAAAATGTCCCGTGCATTTTCCCGTTTTCAATTAACTTTAACGACTGCAGAAACTTAACTTAATGCTGTAGGAGCTGAAATGATCTGAGGGTCTTATTTCACCTGTCATACATCTTTGTCCAAATGTTTATCATTTTTTACAAGTAGCATATTCAACTTGAATAGAAGACTTGATCAAAATTCTGTAAATATAATATTAGCCCTGTTAAGAAACTGTCCCACTGCTAGGCACGGGCCTCCTCACAAACTGAGAGGGTTTAGGCCATAGTCTACCACGCTGGCCCAGTGCGGGTTGGCGGACTTCACACACCTTCGAGAAACTCTTAGGCATGCAGGTTTCCTCACGATGTTTTCCTTCATCGTTAAAGCAAGTGATAATTAATTTTTAAATACGCACATGCTTTCGAAAAGACAGAGGTGCGTGCCTGGGTTTGAACCCGAGGCCTCTGACTTTGCAGTCCAACGATCTAACCACTAGGCTATCACTGCTATCTGCAAAATTCTGTATCGCTGTTCAATTACTTTGATCAAACCCAGATCGGACAAAGATATAATACTAGAATACCACCCTCACAGCTTTTGTACAATGGTTATGGACGCGGTGCATAAGTAAACTATATAATTCCATGTATCCTTAAATATTGTAGGGTGCCATACGTAGGGGATAAAATATTTATCCCGTACATTTTTTCTACTAGTATTAACAACTATAGGAAGAATAAATGTATCGTAGCCGAATCGTAGAAGTCACCTTTTTCAAAAACTGAGACTGATTATTAAACGTTTAATTAAGGTTTAGGCAGATTATTTCAAAAACGCGTTCTTCTACAACACAGCGGATGGCGTTTAGCCAAAATGAACAATATTTGCAATTTAGGGTGTATTACACAAGTGTGATTAGAACTTTGATCAAAACGCCACATACAAGGTTGCCGCGGTTACTCACAGATAGCTTGTTTACATTACGTTTAGCCTAATTCAAGAACGCAAAGAACTGATCCATGACAGCGACCGTTCGTACAGCCGTTTAACAATCCGGTTATAAATTGATCCGCTATTTACAATCGAGCTTAGAGGGGTTACCAAACCCTCTTTAGTAAAACTGCTTTTGCCGTAAAAATAGACAAAGCTACTAACTGCATATATCCTAAAGTTATATCCATATTTAGCTGTAAAGCTAAGTAAGATTGCTCTGAAGCGTTGTTAGGGTGATTTTATTACGCGCCTAGCATTTTATACGGCAACCAGTTGCGTAATACGAAATGTTCTCAACTTTGCACTGGAACGTCAAAGTTTCTAACATAACACTCTCTACCCATTCGGGCATGCAAAATACACACTAACAAAAGCGCACGAGCACACACAAGGAACATTTTACGCCCGATCGTTACTGAAAACGGTCCGGACACAATCCGGATATGAGATCCAGTTGGACATTGAGCGATGTCCGCGGAAGGACTGTGCTGATGAAATTCTTATGTTAATGTTTGGATTTGGCGGGTATGGGACCCGGTTTAGTTTATAAAAGAATATTTTGTGTGATGAAAAGTGAATTAGCGAATAAAAACTGGGCATGAATAATGTAGAGCATGCTATATTAAAAAAGAAAGAAAGAAACTTTATTTGATACTGCTCAATAAAGACAATATTTTGTTAATATATATTCAGCCATATTCCGCCATAGGGAATGCAACACATTGCACAATATTCAAATATAATAAATTATCTTACATTATTGATTATTAAGATTTATTATATTATATAGAATGGATAAATTTGGCGTGATGATATAGATAGATAGATAGATAGATAAATTTAAATATATGAATAAAATCATTTTAAAGTATACTGTCTACAGCTAATTTATATGTATTCATTATTGATGAACGAGTCGACGAGTAAACATATAATCTACTATCTGTACCTATTATAATAAAACTGTAACCGAGCCGAATCTGTACATTGAATATTTATGAAAATTTTAATTAGGATACATTTCTTCATAGTTATACTAGAGGCCGAAACAATTTTTTTCGCAATTGTCTGTCTGTCTGTTTGTCTGGCTCTATGTGTTACAATCACGCAAATTTAGTATGCTAATAACTTACACTCTAAATTAAAATAATATATACTTTGGTTCAGATTGACTGTATCTGACGGCTAAATACATTAAGGATGGCTAGGGACTCACCCGGGGGTTTTGGGTTTTGAGGTTGATTTCTTGGTTTTTTCTTTCACTTGTTTTTAGAGACGCATGGCGGCCGCCGCAAACTTAAGATTATAGATTTTTTCTGAGTATCGCCATCTTTTTATGGCCAGTGGCGCGTACGGGAACTATATGCTTTCTTTTTCTTTCTGTTTGATGCGTGGGTAATGAGGTTATTAGGTCATGACGTCAGGATATTGGGATCGGGAAGGTAGCCGTAACATACATAAAATACATAACATTATCGCGGGATAAACAATTAAACTTTTATTTTTAAACGTAGCCCCACACTAGGTTTTATTCCTGTGTCGTAGGTGCGTTAACAAACATGAAAATTTACATACACAAATACTCAGACCGAAACAAATAAGTGTGGTTTACACAAAGATTTGTTCCGTGTGGGACTCGAACCTGCGACCATTAGACCCAGTAGGCGGAGCGGCTTGAGCTCTTAACTACTGAAATATATCGTCCGTCAAGTTATTTCTATTATTTTTAGTCTTGAGCTGCAATGTAATGTCAAAATGTGTGATTTTGCCTACATATGACTTCTTCCATGAACTGATATTGGACTCAGGTTCGTCTCCTCACGAGATACTCTTCGGTGGTTAAAAGCACTTACCTGAAAGTGCGCATACACGCCTGATTTAACTACTCAAACATGATTTCGTGCATGAACCGATGATGCGTTCAGAATTGTCTCTTCCGGTGAAAACTCTTTAACGGTGAATAGCCCGGACACGAAACTTGTTATATTCATTGATTTAAGATATCTAAACATAATTTGATTATAAAAATGAACTGTATATGCTTACGAGGAGAATAACAGGAAATATGCTGACAAACTTTGTTACATAGCTCGCAATGTTCCTTTTTTAAATATTGTTATGCCAGATTACGATCTTTGGCAGGGTATGTAGAAAAGGTTTAAAATAGGCCATTTTATCAATAATTTTATAATCCATAGATAAACTTGTAATCCTTCTGAAAAAGAAAGTACCCAGGTATCGTATATGTTATTAATAATAATAATATTTCGGACCGCACAGCCATATGGAAGGGCAAGGAGCTACACGGACGGATCTATCGGGCTCTTACAGGGCCTGATGTGGACCAGCTCGCTTCCGTGAACTGGCTACGCTTCAGCAACCTTTTTGGGGAAACTGAAGGGTTTGTCTTTGCAATTATGGACGAAGTTATCATGACGAACAACTACCGGAAGCACATCCTAAAGGACGGCACGGTTGACATTTGTCGGGCATGCCACCGTCCCGGTGAGTCTATTAGACATGTAGTTTCCGGTTGTTCTCGTCTTGCTAACGGAGAGTACTTGCACAGACACAACCAAGTGGCTAGGATTATCCACCAGCAACTTGCTCTTAAATATGGCCTTGTGGATTCTGAAGTACCGTACTACCAGTACCAGCCTCTTCCAGTTCTCGAAAGTGGTCATATCACGCTCTACTGGGATCGATCTATTATCACGGACAGGACTATTGTAGCCAATAAACCTGATATCGTGATAATAGATCGATCGATGCGTCGTATAATGCTAGTTGATGTCACCATTCCGCATGATGAGAACCTTGTGAAGGCCGAAAAAGAAAAATTATCTAAATATTTGGACCTTTCCCATGAGGTTACCGCCATGTGGAATGTTGATTTAACTATCATTATTCCGATGGTCGTTTCAGTCAACGGCCTTATAGCGAAGAGCTTCGATAAACACCTTGAGAAGCTCTCGCTAGGCAGTTGGGTGAAGGGCCTGATACAGAAGCCAGTAATGTTGGACACGGCACGCATTGTGAGGAGGTTCCTCTCTTTGGAGCCCTGACCACCGGTAGCTTGGGTCGTAGACCTTGCTGTCGGTGGAGCACATTTTTTTTTTTATACAATATATATAAGAATATTTGTATTTTATATTTTTATATATATTTTATAAGAAATTATACTTAATAAATATATACATAATAATATAATAATATTCTTTTAATCTACAGCTCTCTGAAGATATATCTCTCAGGTCTCTCTCTGAAATGGATTCCTACAAGTATCTTGGTATGTCACAAGCCTTAAGTATAGCTGAACAGGATATGAAACAATCATTGAAAGATTGGTTCTTTGCCCGCCTGATAAAAGTGTTAAAAAGCCTTCTATCTGATGGAAACAAGGTCCGAGCTTTCAATGGTTGGGTCATGCCTGTTCTTACTTACTCTTTTGGCATACTAAGGTGGACTCAGTCTGAACTGGATGCCCTGGATAGATAGGTCCGTCGATTGCTGACAGCGTATCGTATGCATCACCCGCGGTCGTCTGTTATGAGGTTGTACAACCCGCGGAAGTGCGGTGGTCGTGGGTTTTTAAACGCTAAGACACTACACTACACAACCGCGAGGTGTGCAATCTCATACAGTACTTTTTGAGTGTATCCGTGGTGATGTATCGAGATGTTGCCGCAATCGATAGAGGCCTAACTCCGCTTTCCTTGGCAAACGAGAACTGGCGAAGGCCACAGGTATTAAGTATTTTGGACCGCACAGCCATATGGAAGGGCAAGGAGCTACACGGACGGTTCTATCGAGCTCTTACAGGGCCTGATGTGGACCAGCTCGCTTCCGTGGCCTGGCTACGCTTCAGCAACCTTTTTGGGGAAACTGAAGGGTTTGTCTTTGCAATTATGGACGAAGTTATCATGACGAACAACTACCGGAAGCACATCCTAAAGGACGGTACGGTTGACATTTGTCGGGCATGCCACCGTCCCGGTGAGTCTATTAGACATGTTGTTTCCGGTTGTTCTCGTCTTGCTAACGGAGAGTACTTGCACAGACACAACCAAGTGGCTAGGATTATCCATCAGCAACTTGCTCTTAAATATGGCCTTGTGGATTCTGAAGTACCGTACTACCAGTACCAGCCTCTTCCAGTTCTCGAAAGTGGTCATATCACGCTCTACTGGGATCGATCTATTATCACGGACAGGACTATTGTAGCCAATAAACCTGATATCGTGATAATAGATCGATCGATGCGTCGTGTGATGCTAGTTGATGTCACCATTCCGCATGATGAGGACCTTGTGAAGGCCGAAAAAGAAAAATTATCTAAATATTTGGACCTGGCCCATGAGGTTACCGCCATGTGGAATGTTGATTCAACTATCATTATTCCGATGGTCGTTTCAGTGAACGGCCTTATAGCGAAGAGCTTCGATAAACATCTTGAGAAGCTCTCGCTAGGTACTTCGGTGAGGGGCCTGATACAGAAGGCAGTAATGTTGGACACGGCACGCATTGTGAGGAGGTTCCTCTCTTTGGAGCCCTGACCACCGGTAGCTTGGGTCGTAGACCTTGCTGTCGGTGGAGCACATTTTTTTTTATACAATATATATAAGAATATTTGTATTTTATATTTTTATATATATTTTGTAAGAAATTATACTTAATAAATATGTACATAATAATAATAATAATAATAATACACTTTATTGCACATAAAATATTATAACAAAAAACAAGATCGAACATAGTTATGTTGGTACAGTAAGGCGGCCTTATCGCTTAAAGCGATTTCTTCCAGGCAACCTTTAGGTAGAGGACAGAGATGTTAAAAATAAAATGGAAATGGGTAAGGTGCAACAATGAATAAAATAGCATACAAATTAAAAAATGAAAAGAAGTAAAATGAAACAAAAATAACCTATTATACATAACGCAAATGAATGACGAAATATAAAGGAAAGGAGAAACAAAAGAGATACGAGCAAGGGTAAAAAATTAAAAGGGAACTTGCTAAAGGTGTTAGGTCTGCAGGAAATGTGCTTTAAGATCCCGCTTAAATATTTTCCGGGACTTAGCACGCCTTATAGAATCAGGTAAGGAGTTCCAAAGACGAATACTTTGGATAGTGAAGGAATTAGTAAAGAAGTTAGAAGAATGGGTAGGGATAGTTAGGCGAAGTGTCGAAGAGGAACGAAGTTCACGCGACTGAGTAGTGGCGAGAAAGGAAAAACGTTCCTTAAGATACATTGGAGTGCACGGGTTAAATAAGATAGAATAGAGTAGTGATAGTACATGCATATTCCTACGGTGATGGACAGGGAGCCACTTAAGTTGAAAACGGAATTCGGATACGTGGTCATATTTACGTAAGCCGAATATAAAACGAATGCAATAATTCTGAAGTCTTTCGAGTTTATTAAGAAGCTCCACTGACAAGTCAAGGTAGGAAGAATTAGCGTAGTCAAGAATAGGCAACAGAAGGGATTGTGCAAGCGCAACTTTAGTATTGACAGGCAAGAAATTACGTAGGCGTCTAAGAGAGGCTCCTGAAGCGAAAATCTTCCTGCTAACCTCAGCAACCTGCGGTCTCCACGACAAAGTGTTGTCAAAGATAACACCAAGATTTTTCACCCTGTCGCAGTATGGAATAAGGACCCCGTCGAACGTAATCGCAGGAAGTTGATAAAAGTTAATTCGAGACATATACCAAGGGCTGCCTATCACAATAACTTGAGTTTTGATTGGATTAACTGCTAGGCCATGTGACTTACTCCAAGAATTAATAGAATTTAGGTCGCAATTTATAGTTTGGATGGCAGTCGACAGATGATCAAAATCAGCCTGTGAGTATATTTGTAAGTCGTCAGCATAAAGATGATACGATGACGTTAACTCATTGGTAATTGAGTTGATAAAGACTGCAAAAAGCAGCGAAGATAGCACACCCCCTTGCGGTACGCCGACGGAAACATCACACCAAGAGGAAAAAGTATCGTCTATGCGAATACGTTGCCGACGCCCAGACAGATAGCTACGGAACCAGTCGATCGCCAAAGGAGAAACATTAAGGGCACGCAGCGTAGCAAGCAAGATATCATGATCGACTGTGTTAAACGCATTACTGAAATCAAGAAGAGTAAGAACAGTTAGCTGCTGATTTTCCATTCCAAGCCGAATGTCGTCAGAGATGTTTACTAATGCAGTAGTCGCACTATGACCAGGGCGAAAACCAGATTGATATGGGTCAAGGATATTATGAGCATTCAAGAACCGACTAAACTGATTCTGAATGAGTCGTTTAAGAACTTTAGATACGAAAGGGAGAATAGAGATTGGACGGTAGTCTGAAGAGGATCCAGGGTTAGCCTTTTTTGGTAAGGGAGTCACTTGAGCGTCCTTCCAGCAATTAGGAAAAACACCAGTCGTGATGGAAGAATTAAGGATATGAGTGATAATAGAACATAAGGAGTCAAGAATAGGTATGATCATATTACGACTAATACTGTCACTTCCGATGGCATTCGAAGTTATGGAAAGAATAGTATTTTTAACATCATGTTCAGAAACCGTTGTGAATAAAAATGAAGGATAATCAGGGGCAATCTGTGCATTAAGTAGATGAAGCGTGTTAGCTTTAATAGTATTATCCAAAACTGACGACTTAGAGAAATGCTGGTTAAGTTGCTCCATATCGATGTCACTTAATGCAGCATCTTGTGGAGATTTACCTACTCCTAAGGTCCGAAGGAACCTCCAGACTTTGGCGGGATCACCGTTTTCAACAGAGCGATGGATGAGACGCCTCTGTGCATCCCTGCAAGCTGTGTTACATCGGTTCCTAGCCCGATGATATTTGTCCCGGTACTTATCCCTGGAATCAACCTTGTATCTCAACTTAGCTCGATTCTTCTTATCTATGAGAACCTTGATGTCTTCAGTAAGCCAAGGAGCAGGAAGATGCCTCATTTTAACTTCACGGATAGGAGCATGTTTATCAAAAAGTTCTGTGAGTAGTATATTAAACACAGCAATCTTATTGTTAACCGTTTCCTCCTGCTCAACCACAGACCAGTTGACTTTGCCTGTATCTTCTTGGAAATGACGAGGACGGACGGACGGATGAGGACGGACGATTTAGCGCAGTAGTTAAGAGCTTGAGCTGCTCCGCCCACTGTGTCGAATAGTCGCGGGTTCGATTCCCACACGGGACAAATGTTTGTGTGATCCACAATTATTTGTTCCGGTCTGGGTATTTGTTTGTGAATTTTCATGTTTGTAAACGCACATACGACACAGGAATAAATCCTAGTGTGGGGATACGTTTTAAAAAAAAATAAAAAAAATAAAAAAAAATTGATCAAGGTTCATTGCACCTAAATTGCGCTGCAGAAAAGTCTTTGGTTTAGTTCTTGGCGGACGAATCTTGTAAGATAGAAAGATTATATCATGATAGGAAAAGACATCAGCACTATATTGGCCACATTTGACAACATGTTCAAGAGAAGAGACTATAATGAAGTCTAATAGGGAAGGAGTAGAGTTTGGGGCATGATGAGTTGCTGTAAGTGGGAGAATATGCATATTACTAGAATCTACTAAACCTTTCAGATTACGAGCCCGGGAATCATTCTTGAGTAAACAAGTGTTGAAGTCGCCCATAATGATAGAGTGTACATATGACAGGGTAAGGTCTTCTAGGAGGCTTTCAAAAGAAGAAAAGAAATTAATATGAAGAGAGGGGCAATAATAAACCCCCAGAAGGACTTTGTGATGATTTAAAGTAACTTTAATGAAGAGGTGTTCCGCTGTATTAGGCGGAGAAGGCTGCGCTGATTTACTTACTATGGAGTACGGAAGATAGTCCCGGTGATAGATAGCAACACCACCGTAGGAACTACATCTACGATCATTACGAATTAACTGAAAACCAGGAAGAAAATAAGCAGAGGAGGGAAGATTAGGCCGTAGAAATTTTTTCGTGTTATTTTTTTATATAGTGTTGGCGTTAAATATGATCGCGCTGTAGATCCATACTAATATTTTGTTGTCTGTTACCCTTCCACGCCCAAATTAGCAAGGGTGAAGATTTTATCCAACGAAAGGACATAGTCTACCTTTTGTTTTAAAAAAAAGCTTAATGGTGTGAACACGCCTAAAAACAAGTATTTTTAGCTATTTCATCTCCCTATATATTTTTGTTCTATCTATCTATCTATCTATAACCTCACGCCAGATCCCTTGCGGGGTAGGCAGAGAGTACAGAGTTCCAACAGGTTCTTTCCTTACATACCTCTCTGGCTTCCTCGACTCTCATAGTTCGTCTCATACACGCTCGCCGGTTACGGAGACTCTTGACTTTTCCATCAGATAAGACTCGGTTTATTTGGTCGTGGTAAGATAGCCTAGGTCTTCCCCGGTACCTGCATCCTTCCACTTTCACATTGTATATCTGTTTTGTCATTCTTTCCTCTGGCATTCTTTCTATATGCCCGAACCAACGGAGCATGCCCTTTCTCATCTTTACACCGATACTATCTTTCATACCTACTCGCTGTCTTACTATGCTGTTGCTAATGCGGTCGGTCAGCTTCACTCCGCGCAGAGCTCGCATTTCTACCGCATTTATCCTACTTTCATTCTCCTTCTTACATACCCAGCTCTCGCTACCATATAACAGCGTTGGGACAAGAACTCCGTTATGTATGGCCAGCTGCGCCTTATGGCTTAAGTGCCGGCTCCCGAGTAGCTTTCCCATCGCACCATGCACTCTGTTCCCTGCACTCACTCTTCTCTCTATGTCAGCGGTGTATTTCCCATCCTTACTGAAGGTGCATCCAAGATATACAAACTCATTCACTTGCTCCAGCACATCGTTACCAACCACAATCCTTACATTCGTTCTGGTTTCTTCCCTTTCAAAAACCATAATCTTGGTTTTCTTCACATTCAAGTGTAAGCCGTTGATCATGCAGTCGTCTTTCATAACTGTGACTAGTGTTTGCAGATCAGTGGCTGTTGGCGCTATTAAAACCGCGTCATCTGCATAAAGTAGATGGTTTACCACTAAGTCTCCCATTTGTACACCTTCATTCATCGCTTTCAGTCTTTGAAGACTTTTGTCCAGATATATTATAAACAGTCTAGCGGGCAACACGCAACCCTGCTTGACGCCGATTTTAACGTCAAACCAGGGTGACCTGTTACCACCCACCCGTACGCATGCCTTGCAGTCCACATAAGTGGACTGGACGGCTCGCAACAGAGTGCCATCTATACCATACTCTGGCAAAATGTCCCAAAGTCTCTTTCGCACAACTCTGTCAAATGCCTTCTCCAGATCTAAAAAACCGCAGAAAACCTTCCGGCCCACTGCCAGATGCTTCTCTACGATGTTGCGGAGTGAGAAGACTTGATCCGAACATCCTTTTCCAGACCTGAAACCCCCTTGTGCCTCGTACAACATTCCATCGGACTTCACGCGCATTCTCCGTTCAATAATTTTACCGTACACCTTGGCTGCCAAGCTGATCAAACTGATGGCTCTGTAATTGGCGCAGTCATATTGTGAACCCTTGCCTTTATACAAGGGTACTATGACTGCGCGGCGCCAATCTGTAGGGACTCTACCGGTCCTCCAGCAAAGGTTTGGAAGGGCCCGGAAAGCGTCCCGGACGCAAGTTCCACCATATTTGATCATCTCGGCAGATATCATGTCTACTCCCGCAGCTTTACCGTTTTTCATACTTCCTATCGCCCATTCAACTTCTTCCATAGTGATGTCCTCCGTTGATTCTGGTGCCGCAATCTCGCCTTTAGGCACATCTGCGGCATCAGCATCCGGCTCATCTCCATACATTTCTCCAAAATATTCACTGCACCGGTTTAGCACAGCTTGTGTGTCTGCAAGAATGTCACCATCTTTAGATTTTATCCTTTCCGTTCTGGAGCCTGACGAATCACCTCGAGCCTTTCTCACCTTGCTCCAAAAGAGTTTGGTGTTGTTCTCGAAGTTCTTCGCCAGCCTCTCCTCCTCAATCATACTGGCTCTTTCACGCTTTTCTTTCACTAAAGTTTTAGTGGCATTCTTGCATTGCCGGTATATTTCTTTCCTCATCTCTGTCATACTGGCATTCAGGTTCAAAGAAGATACATAGTCCTGCCACGCTTTCTTCTTACTTTCTACGGAGCTTTGCAACTCCGCATCCCACCATGCATCACCTTTTGCTGTAATATGCTTCTTTGAGCAACCAATAAGAAAGAAGTTCGCCAAACCACCATCACTCCACCAAACTCTCTTTCAGGCTATTCCAGCATTCATCTACATTTAAGTCCGAAGAGCCTGCTGTCAAAAGCTTGTCCCGGACTCTGTCTTCATACATTCTCCTCACGCTCTCATCTTGCAACTTTTCAACCTTTAATCTTTCAAGGTCTCCGAAGGGGATACGCTCTCGCCAGTGCCTCCACTTCCTGCACAGACCACTAAACCGCGCATCTACGAGATAGTGGTCTGAGTCCAGAGTGGGGCCTCTATACGCACGCGTATCTTGTAGTTTGCTTCGGAGACGGTTATCAACCAGGATCAGATCTATCATGCTTTTTTGTTCATTCCTTCTCCACGTATACATATGTATGTCCTTATGCTGGAATATCGTATTAGACACAAGGAGACCCCTTTCCAAACAAACATCTACAATGAGCTTACCTGCATCGTTCACTCTCTGATCACCATAAGGACCCAGAGCAGCGTCGCAAGTTTGCCGCCTGGTTCCTACCCATCCGTTCAGATCGCCACACAGAATCACCTTTTCGTTAGCCTCAGCCAAATCCAGAACTTCCCTGACATTCTCCCAAAACTTCTCAAGGTCCTGGGGTGTCGACGAGCTTACGGGAGCATACGCTGCGACCAAAAATACTCTAGTGACACCCAGTTTTAAACGGACCCAGAGAAGTCTCGCATCGCACAGGCCATAATCTCTCACTCCAGAGGCCAGGCCACGGGACAGCAAGATACCCACCCCCATGCTGGCACGACTGCTCTGCGGTATACCAGACCACAGAGCCATCGTTCCATCAGGAAGATCACAGGTTTCACTGCCCCTCCGCTTAGTCTCTGTTACACACAGAGCATCCAGGCGTCTCTCTTTCATTACATCAATCACCTCATGCATCTTATCTTCCATACCACCTCTTACATTCCAAGTGCCTATTCGGCACTCTGCACCCCACGACTCGCCAGTTCGGGCCCGGCGTGATGGGTGGCGGCCCCCATCGCCGCTTCCACCTATATTCGTACCGACGGGGGCGGGCCGGTACGCGTCGCCTCGGGGGGACGCCCTAGCCCGCACTGCGGTACGTCTTCGGTCCAAGATTGCAGCCATAATGACTGGCAGGGGTCGCGACGAGCACGCTCTTGGACAGACCCCCAAACAAAAATATATATTTTTGTTCATCTGGATAAATAGTACTCACGTTTGTTGCATATTTAAGTGACATTGGCACCACTTTGCATCACCTGCCAGCACATTACTACACAAACTATTACACTTGTTCAACACTGAGTGGTACTGCACCATGACTCAACTGGAAGAGATTATTCCTGCACAGAGAAGCCTCGAGGAGAGCTTCATGAAAAATATGGGTGAGCTTGAAGGGCAAATTCAAAGTGCTGGCCCCTCTAAAGACACTGTGGCTAAGGTTGCGGAAGAGTTCCTGACGTTCAGGGAGCTCATCTTCAACATGCTAGGGCTGCTCCGAAGACAAATTACTGAGTGCACCAAGCAGATAGACATGTTCGAGACCAGGCATCGCCGGAAAGCACTGATCTTTTTAGGAGTTGCTGAAGTGGATGATGAGAATGTCAGAGCTACCATCTTGGACACTCTTCACAAGAGACTGGGTCTCAAGAGTCTAACTGAATCGTCTATAAATATCTGCCACAGACTTGGGACACCTAGCAAAGATCACCACAGGCCCATTCTTGTCAGATTTTCCAATTATGATGAAAAGCTTAATGGTGTGAACACGCCTAAAAACAAGTATTTTTAGCTATTTCATCTCCCTATATATTTTTGTTCATCTGGATAAATAGTACTCACGTTTGTTGCATATTTATGTGACATTGGCACCACTTTGCATCACCTGCCAGCACATTACTACACAAACTATTACACTTGTTCAACACTGACTGGTACTGCACCATGACTCAACTGGAAGAGATTATTTCTGCACAGAAAAGCCTCGAGGAGAGCTTCATGAAAAAGATGGGTGAGCTTGAAGGGCAAATTCAAAGTGCTAGCCCCTCTAAAGACACTGTGGCTAAGGTTTCGAAAGAGTTCCGGACGTTCAGGGAGCTCATCTTCAACATGCTAGGGCTGCTTCGAAGACAAATTACTGGGTGCACCAAGCAGATAGACATGTTCGAGACCAGGCATCGCCGGAAAGCACTGATCTTTTTAGGAGTTGCTGAAGTGGATGATGAGAATGTCAGAGCTATCATCTTGGACACTCTTCACAAGAGACTGGGTCTCAAGAGTCTAACTGAATCGTCTATAAATATCTGCCACAGACTTGGGACACCTAGCAAAGATCACCACAGGCCCATTCTTGTCAGATTTTCCAATTATGATGAAAAGCTTAATGGTGTGAACACGCCTAAAAACAAGTATTTTTAGCTATTTCATCTCCCTATATATTTTTGTTCATCTGGATAAATAGTACTCACGTTTGTTGCATATTTATGTGACATTGGCACCACTTTGCATCACCTGCCAGCACATTACTACACAAACTATTACACTTGTTCAACACTGACTGGTACTGCACCATGACTCAACTGGAAGAGATTATTTCTGCACAGAAAAGCCTCGAGGAGAGCTTCATGAAAAAGATGGGTGAGCTTGAAGGGCAAATTCAAAGTGCTAGCCCCTCTAAAGACACTGTGGCTAAGGTTGCGGAAGAGTTCCGGACGTTCAGGGAGCTCATCTTCAACATGCTAGGGCTGCTTCGAAGACAAATTACTGGGTGCACCAAGCAGATAGACATGTTCGAGACCAGGCATCGCCGGAAAGCACTGATCTTTTTAGGAGTTGCTGAAGTGGATGATGAGAATGTCAGAGCTATCATCTTGGACACTCTTCACAAGAGACTGGGTCTCAAGAGTCTAACTGAATCGTCTATAAATATCTGCCACAGACTTGGGACACCTAGCAAAGATCACCACAGGCCCATTCTTGTCAGATTTTCCAATTATGATGAATAACACTTAGTCTGGAGAGCGAAGACTCGGCTGAAAGGTTCTTCCATTTCTGTCAGGGAGTTCTTGACAAAGACCAGGCAATCCATTTTCGGGAAGGCGCGTTTGCATTTTGGTGTACGTTCCTGTTGGACCCAGGACGGGATCATTGTGTTGAAAGGTCCCGATGGAAGCCGACACCGAATCACATCACTGGACGAGCTGAACCCCTTGATATCGAAGTATCCAAAAGGACTGGCGGGATCTTCTTCGAGCGGAGGCAGAGGTGAGGCCGGGGGAAATCTGTTAAAGAGTGCGACACAAAAATAATAATATTTTGTTTACTTAGAAATAGAACATAGCAAGCACGAACATTTTTAATATACCTTAATTACTTTTGTTTTGTTTGAATGTTGTCGCTGTTAAATCTGTTACATCTCCTTTTTCTTCTCTCTTTTTTACATCGTGCTTATTGTTACTTCTGTTTGTCTTATCGTTTTGCGCTGCCTTTCTTTATATAATTACATTAATTTTTCTTTTTATTTAATCCTTGCCACCAATTATAAAACGCAGTGATTATGATAAATTATTATGCTTTTGCAATTCCGTAGGTAGTTATGTATACTAGACCAGTACACAGCTCAGTGCAAGCACTTTAAAAGATGATGCAATATAAACAGACTATTGCTCATAGAATATAATTCCAAGTACTGTTTTGCTTAATCAGCTTAACTTGCCTCAGCTGCGTATTTATCATGTAAACAGATATCAGGTTACTTGTTTAGTCTCAGTCCAATTCTCATAACTGTTTTGCTAAATAAGCAGATATCAATTAATAAGACGTATAACGCGTGGGTTCATTCTAGAAAGAGTTGTTTACTTGACGATGCCTATAAAAGCCATCGCCAAGCAAAGTACATTTAATATCGACTCAGCTCTCTTACCGTTCGCACTAACGTTAAGTAATATTAATTGACTGCATTAATATTTTGAGTATCTATTATTAATTTGTATTGTGAAATAAGTATATTTTTATAAAGTCACGCCGGCCTTTATATTTGACTGGCGCAGCCGAACGGTAGGATTTCAGTCGCGATAAGTGTTGCAGTAGTCATACCAGACAAGCTCAACGCCGTGTAGAAGTACAAGCATCGATTCCGGACCACAATCGCCTGGCTGAATCCTAGAAAAAGGACCTACCCTACCTTCGAACAAAGAAATTTTGTCAAGAAGTGCCTGCAGATACTCAAAGAGCGGATATTCGGCATGAAAAATTGCAGCATTGTGTGAGTTCTGACCTTTCCCACATGTTCCTATTTTTCTGTCTATTCTGAATTTAATTGGACAAGCATCGCTAATTTCATTCAGACCCCGAGCCTGTAATTCCGGTCAAAAATCGCGGGAATTATTTGGATAAAAGGATATCGCATTATTAGACAAGCATCGCTAATTTGTGATTAGAATTTAGGATCTCACGGGATTTAGACACGCATCGCTAAGCCGTAGATCATCACTTAGGGCCGTAAGAATCAGACAAGCATCGCTGAACTTACGTAAAACATTGTCGTATTTTGAAAAAAGAAAATTACTTCCAGTGGGTTGATCACAAGGTCCACTTGAGAACGTAAATATATTAAATATTATTAAAAGAAATAAAAAGAAATTAAATATTATTAAAAAAAAATAATAAACGTTGTTCTGCCTACAAAGGCTAAGTTGAATAATAATTGATAAGAGTTATCTTTTCGGACAAAAATCGCCGAATTTATTAGCTTTTGCTTTTATTATATAAAATTTTTATTGTAAACTTTTTTTTATGTGTTATTTTTAAATTGTATTTTTTTTTGTGTGTGTTATTTTAAATTGTATTTTTTTTTATTTTGTGTGTGTAATATTTATCATATTGTGTTTATAAAATTGAATAATAAGTGTTCAAAATATTCAAAATGAATCAAATTCAAATTATTCCGAAAGAAATTCTCGACTTAATTCCACGTTACGACGGTAACAATCAATTGTTAAATTTTTACATCCAAAAGTGCGAATATGTTATTAGAAGTTTTAGTCGCGAAAATAATGCCGCACAACAAATGTACATTTACCATAGTCTGACGAGTAAATTAATAGATAAAGCCGCGAAACTAGTGAGTGAAAGAAATATTATCAATTCTTGGGATAGCTTAAAGGAACTTCTCATAGAACATTTTGGAGATCCTAGAACAGAAGATTGCATTGCCGTAGAATTAGAAAACATTAAATTAAAATCAGGAGAATCATATATAGATTTAGCTCATAAAATCCAGGACGTAAAAAGTTCAGTTATAGCCAAAGTAAATTTGTTAACCGATGAAGGCGTGAATGCCAGTATGACAGAGATGAGGAAAGAAATATACCGGCAATGCAAGAATGCCACTAAAACTTTAGTGAAAGAAAAGCGTGAAAGAGCCAGTATGATTGAGGAGGAGAGGCTGGCGAAGAACTTCGAGAACAACACCAAACTCTTTTGGAGCAAGGTGAGAAAGGCTCGAGGTGATTCGTCAGGCTCCAGAATGGAAAGGATAAAATCTAAAGATGGTGACATTCTTGCAGACACACAAGCTGTGCTAAACCGGTGGAGTGAATATTTTGGAGAAATGTATGGAGATGACCCGGATGCTGATGCCGCAGACGTGCCTAAAGGCGAGATTGCGGCACCAGAATCAACGGAGGACATCACTATGGAAGAAGTTGAATGGGCGATAGGAAGTATGAAAAACGGTAAAGCTGCGGGAGTAGACATGATATCTGCCGAGATGATCAAATATGGTGGAACTTGCGTCCGGGACGCTTTCCGGGCCCTTGCAAACCTTTGCTGGAGGACCGGAAGAGTCCCTACAGATTGGCGCCGCGCAGTCATAGTACCCTTGTATAAAGGCAAGGGTTCACAATATGACTGCGCCAATTACAGAGCCATCAGTTTGATCAGCTTGGCAGCCAAGGTGTACGGTAAAATTATTGAACGGAGAATGCGCGTGAAGTCCGATGGAATGTTGTGCGAGGCACAAGGGGGTTTCAGGTCTGGAAGAGGATGTTCGGATCAAGTCTTCTCACTCCGCAACATCGTAGAGAAGCATCTGGCAGTGGGCCGGAAGGTTTTCTGCGGTTTTGTAGATCTGGAGAAGGCATTTGACAGAGTTGTGCGAAAGAGACTTTGGGACATTTTGCCAGAGTATGGTATAGATGGCACTCTGTTGCGAGCCGTCCAGACCACTTATGTGGACTGTAAGGCATGCGTACGGGTGGGTGGTAACAGGTCACCCTGGTTTGACGTTAAAATCGGCGTCAAGCAGGGTTGCGTGTTGTCCGCTAGACTGTTTATAATATATCTGGACAAAAGTCTTCAAAGACTGAAAGCGATGAATGAAGGTGTACAAATGGGTGACTTAGTGGTAAACCATCTACTTTATGCAGATGACGCGGTTTTAATAGCGCCAACAGCCACTGATCTGCAAACACTAGTCACAGTTATGAAAGACGACTGCATGATCAATGGCTTACACTTGAATGTGAAGAAAACCATGATTATGGTTTTTGAAAGGGAAGAAACCAGAACGAATGTAAGGATTGTGGTTGGTAACGATGTGCTGGAGCAAGTGAATGAGTTTGTATATCTTGGATGCGCCTTCAGTAAGGATGGGAAATACACCGCTGACATAGAGAGAAGAGTGAGTGCAGGGAACAGAGTGAATGGTGCGATGGGAAAGCTACTCGGGAGCCGGCACTTAAGCCATAAGGCGCAGCTGGCCATACATAACGGAGTTCTTGTCCCAACGCTGTTATATGGTAGCGAGAGCTGGGTATGTAAGAAGGAGAATGAAAGTAGGATAAATGCGGTAGAAATGCGAGCTCTGCGGAAGATGTGCGGAGTGAAGCTGACCGACCGCATTAGCAACAGCATAGTAAGACAGCGAGTAGGTATGAAAGATAGTATCGGTGTAAAGATGAGAAAGGGCATGCTCCGTTGGTTCGGGCATATAGAAAGAATGCCAGAGGAAAGAATGACAAAACAGATATACAATGTGAAAGTGGAAGGATGCAGGTACCGGGGAAGACCTAGACTATCTTACCACGACCAAATAAACCGAGTCTTATGTGATGGAAAAGTCAAGAGTCTCCGTAACCGGCGAGCGTGTATGAGACGAACTATGAGAGTCGAGGAAGCCAGAGAGGTATGTAAGGAAAGAACCTGTTGGAACTCTGTACTCTCTGCCTACCCCGCAAGGGATCTGGCGTGAGGTTATAGATAGATAGATAGATAGATGAAGGCGTTAAAGCCGCTAAAATGATTATTTATAATAATTCCGCGTTAAATAGCTTTTTGTTTAACTTACCAGAAGACCTATTAAGGATCGTTAGGTTAAATAATTGTGCTAATCTAGAATCAGCCTTAGGAGTAGTTACCGAGGAAGTAAATTTCCATAACCATTACAATGCAAAAAGTAAAGTTAAATCAAATAATAGTTTACAAACAACTAAACAAATTCTAAACCAATTTAAATTTGGCATACCTCAAAACAGATTCCTTCAAAGTAATTTTCCACAAAGACAATTAATAAATCAAAACTTCCGACCTAACTTCAATCCTAATTTAATTCAGAAAAATCAACAAAAAGTATTTAAAAATGATCAAAGATTACCTTACAACATAAATAATTATAAGCAATCTGGGTTCTTCAAACCCAACTCAAATCAACAATTCCGTTTCGGTATTCCCAATAAATTCATGAATAAAAATCTAAATACAGATAACGACGTCACAATGAGGACAGCGGTTCGTAACAATATGATTGAAAATTTATACGAGAATGACGTAGATGACATCGACCTTGAAACTGACGAATACTTTAATGAATATGAGCCAGTGACAATCGATGAAGTCGACGACGAAAACCCCGATAATAATGTTTCTCCACCTGAAAATTTTCCCATGGATCCGGTCCAAGATCCCCGAAATAGTTAAACTTAATTATAGTGAAACCTTAAAATTACCACATATTATAATACCAGAAATTTATTCAAAATTTATGATAGATACAGGAAGCACTAGATCCTTCATTAGCCCCGAAATAGCAAACAAATTCTTTTATAATTTTATAACTTTAGAACCTTTTGAAATAATTAGTACACATGGACACAGTAGGCACAGTAAAGTAGCTTATATGCCCTTAACCAAAACTTTTAAAAGTAAACTTTGTCACAAATTTTACATTTATGATGTGGATAGCAAATACGAAGGTTTATTAGGTTCAGACTTGTTAAAAGAACTAGAAGCCACAATAGATATGAAAAATCAAGTATTAAAAACCAGAAATACTAAAATTCCGATATTGTATAGAAAACCCTACGAAATTAAATTATCACCGCGTTCAGAAACTCGTGTTAAAATTCCGACAAATCTTAAAAATGGTGAAGCCATAGTACATTTTTTAGAATTTCAACCAGGAGTTAGAATGCCCGATGCCATAGTAAATTGTAAAAATTCAATAGCCCAAACAATTATACAAAATTCTACAGATCAGAATGTTATATTAAAATTTGATAATCCATTAAAAGTAGTCAAATTTGAGGAAAAAATTTTCAATAACCTCAATACTTTAAATTTAAATACAAATAAAAATAAATTGTTACAACAAAACCTTTCAAAATTAAGATTAGATCATTTAAAGAAAGAAGAAAAACAAGCCATACAACAATTATGTTACAGATATAGAGACATATTCTATTGTGATGATATTCCTTTAACTTTTACGAATCAAGTTAAACATAAAATTCGAACCACTAATGAAGATCCCATATATATAAAACCATATAGACATGCCCCCACAGAAAATAAAGAAATTGGAAAACAAATAGATAAATTATTAAGAAACAATGTCATTAGGGAATCGCACTCTCCATGGAGCGCCCCAGTACACTTAGTTCCTAAAAAAATGGACGCTTCGGGCGAACGAAAATTTCGCATGGTCATAGATTATAGACGATTGAATGAAATAACCGTAGACGACAAATATCCATTACCAAACATTTCAGACCTTTTCGATAAATTAGGAAAAGCGTGTTATTTTTCTACATTAGATTTAGCTAGTGGTTACCATCAGATAGAAGTAGAGAAACAGGATCAATCTAAAACAGCATTTACAGCACAAAATGGTCATTATGAGTTTACTAGAATGCCATTTGGTTTAAAAACAGCCCCCGCAACATTTCAACGTGCAATGGATAACATACTTAGAGGTTTACAGGGTATCCATTGTTTAGTTTACTTAGATGATATCATTATATTCTCAAGTAGTTTAAAAGAACATTTAGAAAAATTAGAAAAAGTATTTGAAAGACTTAGGCAAACAAATTTAAAAGTAACATTAGACAAGTGTGAATTTCTCAGAAAAGAAGTTCTTTACCTAGGTCACACTATTACAGAAAATGGTCTTCAACCAAATGATGATAAAATTAAAGCCATATTACAATTTCCGTTACCTAAAACACCTTCGGAAATACGTAGTTTTGTTGGATTAGTAGGTTACTACCGAAAATTCATTAAAGATTTTTCCAAATTAACACAACCTCTCACTAAATGTTTAAAGAAAAGACACAAAATTATAATTAACAAAGAATATATTGATGCATTTGAGAAATGTAAAGAAATTTTAACAAACGCCCCAATCTTACAATACCCCGATTTTACTAAACCATTTTTGTTAACAACCAACGCATCCAATTATGCCCTTGGCGCTATACTATCACAAGGACCGATAGGTAGTGACAAGCCTGTAGCTTATCTTAGTAGGACTTTAAACGACGCAGAAACCCGTTATAGTATAATAGAAAAAGAATTATTAGCCATAGTATGGGCGTGTAGAAAATTTAGGCCATACTTATATGGAAATAAATTTACCATATTAAGTGACCATAAGCCCCTAATGTGGTTAAATTCAGTTAAAGAACCCGGAAATAGACTTACTAATTGGAAATTACAATTAACAGCATTTGATTACGAAATTAAATACAAACCCGGTAAACAAAATGGAAACGCTGATGCGCTTTCAAATGCAAAAATTAATAAACTAAAAGATAATCTATTTATGAAAGTTAATGCCTCAAGTCCCACAACAAAATCCCCCGAAGATTCAATTAAATCAAAATTAACTAACCCAGTTTCTTCTTTAAATAGTAATACTTTGACCGTGTCTGAAAACCCGAAATCATCCCTTATAACTATCCATTCAAAGGAAAACATAGATTGTTCCGATATTCCTATTTTATTTAAAGATAATTTTTCAATGATGGTTAATACATCGAATCCTTTAATATTTTCAATCAAAGACTTTAATCCAAACAAAATAAAAGTTAAAAAGAAACGTAAACGTAAAGTAAAACAGGATGATAAAATATTATCAAACCATGGCAAAAATAAATCCCGTTCTAGGAAGGTAAAAGTCCCAATAAAAGATATAAAACGTCCTCCGCAGGTTCGCGCTCCTGATCCTCGTACAGGCAGTCCAAAACCTGGCCCTTCAACTTCAGAAAATTGAAGATAATCCTGGAATCTTCCCAGTTAAGGAAGGACAAGCATTCATTAGCACTTATAATTGAAATATAATTAAAATATTAGATTTAAAATTTGTTAGTAACAGCATTGAATATAACGTTAACAAGTATTATGAAGTTAACGATTATTTAAAAGAAAAATTAAATGTATATTTCTTAGACGGAAATATCATAGATGCACAAATGCAAACTGAGTATATTATGAGTTTAACATTAGAGCGTTATAATCAATTAGTCCCAACAATTAGAATTAAAAGAGGTATTTTAAATCCCCTAGGTTCAATAGTTAAAGCCATTACAGGCAATTTAGATAATGAAGACGCAATCAGATACGATTCCTTAATAAGTCATATTCATTCTAAACAAAACGCTATTGATAACAAAATATCATTAGTTTCCGAAACAATTGGAGTATTAGTAAATCTGACAAACTCTACGAGAAATAATTTTATTGAAATAGACAAAACAATTAACGAAATAGAATCCATTCTGAATAAAACTCAATTCCAACATAGTAAGGAAATTGTCTTGAATACTTTCGATTTAATTATCCATAGTTTTCAAATTTTGTTAACTAGGTTAGATGAGGTTGAAACAGCTATTGCTTTTAGTAGATTAAATATTTTACACCAATCCATTTAAGACATAGATGAATTGTTATCAACTCTTAAAGACATAGAGAAAATAGATAAATTAATGTATCCAGTAAATACCGATAATTTGATCAAAATTGTACATTGTATAGACATAAGAGCATATATTAAGGACAAACGAATAACGTTTATTATGTCGATACCAATTGTCCAATTAGATTTCTATAACTATTACAACCTTCATCCTTTTCCCATGTATAATCCTCATTTAAACCTAACATTCCTATTAACGCCTCAATATTCCCAAATCCTGGTCAGAGGGTCAGATATACTTCCACTATCACAATCATGCAAAGAAATAGACGAAGGAGAATTCCTGTGTTATGAAGATAATTTATCTGTCACTAATGAAGACTTATGCATTACAGATTTGATGAAATTTTCTTCACAAATTACATCATGTTCTCCACTTACAGTGAAATCTTCAAAAGTCAAGGTCAAATCTATTCGGCCTGACACATGGTTACTATATTCAGGAAAACAGACATTTCTCACAGAGCACTGTGAAAATGATTTCAACCAGTTCAACATTTTTGGCACCTATATATTAACCTTAGATAATGAATGTGAAGCTAAATTAGAGAACATCACATTAAGGAAACGTCACATACAACTAACTAATCAAGTCTTCCACCAAGTTCCAGTTATAAATTTACCAAGCATCACAGCAGCAGAGAAAGTCTACAAGCAGCCAATCAGCGTAGACGAAGTCAACTTAGAAAATCTTCAGTTCCTGTCACACGTGTTAAGCAGTAAAAGTGAAAAACTCAGTGAAAACCACGTATATTCAGTGAATGTGCATAGCATAAGTTTAGGTTCTATAATCATTTATGTAATATTAATAATTGTGCTTTTGATTGTTTTATATATTTAGAAGTCTAAAATATTGTCCTTATGTAAACATAAGCAAAATCAACATTCTCAAAAATCGAACGCTGATTTTGAACTTATGGAGGGAGGAGTTATGTATACTAGACCAGTACACAGCTCAGTGCAAGCACTTTAAAAGATGATGCAATATAAACAGACTATTGCTCATAGAATATAATTCCAAGTACTGTTTTGCTTAATCAGCTTAACTTGCCTCAGCTGCGTATTTATCATGTAAACAGATATCAGGTTACTTGTTTAGTCTCAGTCCAATTCTCATAACTGTTTTGCTAAATAAGCAGATATCAATTAATAAGACGTATAACGCGTGGGTTCATTCTAGAAAGAGTTGTTTACTTGACGATGCCTATAAAAGCCATCGCCAAGCAAAGTACATTTAATATCGACTCAGCTCTCTTACCGTTCGCACTAACGTTAAGTAATATTAATTGACTGCATTAATATTTTGAGTATCTATTATTAATTTGTATTGTGAAATAAATATATTTTTATAAAGTCACGCCAAGCAAAGTACATTTAATATCGACTCAGCTCTCTTACCGTTCGCACTAACGTTAAGTAATATTAATTGACTGCATTAATATTTTGAGTATCTATTATTAATTTGTATTGTGAAATAAATATATTTTTATAAAGTCACGCCGGCCTTTATATTTGACTAGGTACCGTCTTTTATTGTTATTATAGTTGCGGTCCCAATCGCGCTGGTATCGGTATTGGCATACCGAAGCGCACCAAGTTGTTGACGCACTCTCACGTCGTTTACTCGTGTATTATAAGGGCGTTAGTACCGGTCATATCGCGGTTCGGACTGTAGACGACATCTAAAAATTGTCAATGGATGCTTCCAATTGAGTGCGTTCCAAAATGATACTTTATTTTTTAATGTTTGCTTTGTTTTTTTTCATATATTTTTTTAATTAAGTATCCTTGCTAGGCTATGTAATCCTTTTTTTGTTACCTTGTATTTTTTTTTTTGCTGTTGTGAGCTGGCGGGTGACGCAGTAACGTCATACTACCAATTAGTTTATAGATTTTAGATACCTACTTAGTATTTTTGTTAAGCGTTATATATATATATATATATATATATATATATATATATATATATATTCTTATGATGTCGGATAATGATTCCTTCCTTTCTGCCAATGAATCTGTTTCTTCATGTGACGGAAGTTTTCGCTCACTTGACGATAATCTTGAAATCATTCAGGGCATTTGTTGAATATATGTCATATTAACGCACAAAGTATACCCATTCATCATAGTGAATTATATGACATATTCAATAACAGCAATGTTCATGTCATCCTGATTTCCGAGAGCTGGCTCAAGCCTCACCCCCCGTCAACCTCTTATGCACTCCCTGACTTAGTTCTTATCCGTAATGACAGAGTCGGTAAGGGTGGGGGTGGAGTTGCTATATACCTTCACAGTGACCTTTCTTTTAAAATCGTAGCTAAGTCTCCCTCCGACTATTCAGCCTCCGCAGAGTTTCTTTTCCTTGAGGTTTGGGTCAAAGGCACGAAAACCATTATTGGTGTTGTGTATTGTCCTCCCACCATTGACTACTTCACCGAATTTGAAGCGGTTCTAGAATCCTTGGGGTCTGACTATATGCTTCACATCATCATGGGCGATTTTAACACTAATCTCCTAGCCGCCGCTTCTCCCCGTTCCTGCAAACTTCTGCACCTCATTGAGTCAGCCAGCTTACATATTCTGCCCCTTCAAGCCACACATCGTAATATCAATGGCGACGACACCTGGCTCGACTTAATACTGACATCTAACCCTTCACATGTTTTCTCGCATGGGCAACATGATGCTTCAGGTTTCTCTTATCATGACCTTATCTTTCTTTCTTATATCTTGAAATCCCCTAAACCCCAATCCAAGGTACTACACAGGCGTTGTTTTGCACGTATAAACATAGGCAAATTAACAAAAGACGCTTCTAAAATAAACTGGGAACCCCTCATAGAAGCCAATACGATCGAAGAAAAGGTACGCCTGTTTAATATAGAGGTGATTCAGCTGTACGACACCCATGCCTCGGTTAAGAAAGTAAGGCTGAAGCGACCACCTGCACCATGGATGACAAGGGGCGAATATTCGTATGGCAATGAGGCGAAGGGATCGTGCATTTCGGAGTTTCAAGAAAGAGCGTACTGAAGACAAATGGTCCTGTTTTAAAATTGCAAGGAATCGATGCAATAAGATGATACGTGACGCTAAGCGCCGCCATATCCTAACTACTATAACTACTTCTTCGCCTGCTGATATTTGGAGATTCCTCGGAACTCCAGGTGTGGGTAGGGCGCGTCACTTAGACCTCCCGAAAATCATAAATTTAGACAATCTGAACTGTCATTTCTCCACTGTCCCTCCGTTAGATCGTCTAACCATAGATCAAACCCTAGCTTACTTGGGTAGCCTCAAACGCCCTATTATTAAACTTTTTCATCTTTCTCCAGTTGACTCTCGTGAGATCAAGAAAATCATCAGTTCCATTAAATCCAAGGCCGTGGGTTGTGACAAAATATGTCGCTTCATGGTAATAACAGTCCTAGATAATCCCCTTCCCGTGATTACACACATTATCAACTTTTCCTTAGAGTCCGGAACATTTCCATCTCTCTAGCGTAAAGCCTTTGTCCGCCCCCTTCCCAAAATCTCTAACCCATCCCTCCCTGGCCATTTTCGTCCTATTTCCATTCTTCCTTTTCTTTCAAAAGTGCTCGAGGTCTGTGTTCACAAGCAATTGTCCCATTTTATCTTTTCCAATAATTTAATTAGCCCTCTTCAATCTGGTTTCAGGCCTGGCCATAGTACCGTCTCTGCTTTACTCAAAGTGACTGATGACATCCGAAAAGGCATGGAGGAAACTAAAGTGACTGTGCTTGTGTTAGTAGATTTCTTCAATGCTTTTAACACCATCAGTCATGATGTCCTACTTTCCATTCTTTCCTACCGTATGTGCTCGCGGGAGTCGCTGGAATGGTTTTCTTCCTATCTTCGTGAACGTCAGCAGGATGTTTTGAGTGACACGTCCTCATCGTCGTGGCGCTGCTTAGAAACTGGCGTTCCTCAAGGCGGCATACTTTCTCCTCTTCTGTTTTCCATTTTCATCGATCTGATAACCCATGAACTTCAGTGTACGTATCATCTTTATGCCGACGATTTTTAGCTTTACTCGCAAGACAGTGCTGATCGAATCTTTGACACTATTGACAAATTAAACCGAGATCTGGCGGCAATCAAGGACTGGTCTGATAGGTTCGGATTGGCGGTTAACCCGGCTAAGTGTCAAGCTATTCTTTTGGGTAGTTCTAGAACTATGGGCAAATTAAATATTGCAACTCTGCCGACACTTATGTTTGATGGTACTATTATACCCTTTAGTTCTAATGTTAAAGATCTTGGCTTGCACATTGATTCTACATTCAGCTGGCAAACCCAAATCGCGGCAGTCGCTCAAAAGGTCACCGGGATGTTACGATACTTGTATCGGTTTAAAAATTTGCTTCCCTCTAACACAAAAGCAATGCTCGTGCAGTCCTTAATCCTTCCTATTTTCGACTATGGTGATGTGTGCTACTACGACCTGAATGCAGATCACCTCAACAAACTCGACCGCCTTCTTAATAACTGCATTCGATTTATCTTTAATTTACGTAAATTTGACCACGTGTCTGAATATCGATCCCGCTTAAATTGGTTGCCTATTCGCAAGCGCAGAGTTCTGAGGGCACTGACAATGCTATTTTCCATTCTTGACTCTCCTGCTTCGCCTGATTATCTTTCCTCTCATTTTCAATATCTATGTTCTAATCATGATAAACATCTTCGCTCCTCAAATAATCGTCTTCTTCAATGCCCACCTCACCGTTCTAATTTTATTCACTCATTTTTCTCTGTCTAATCCATCTTACTCTGGAATGCACTACCTCAGGATATCAGGATGGCTACAAATCGCTTGTCTTTTAAAAGTAAAGTACAAGAGTATCTTCACGAAACTTTGGCAGAGTTATCTCAATAAAATTTCATTTTTTTATTAATATGTATGTGTATATGTATGTATTTGTTGTGTTTATAAGTATATATATATATATATATATATATATATATTTGTTCCACTGACTTTTTACTTCCTGTGAATTTGCACCTGCTTCAATCGTTCACCCTAAGGTTGACTGGTAGAAAATGCCTCAGGCATTAAGTCCGCCTTTGTACCAATTGTGCAAAAAGTATTAAATAAATAAATAACACGAACGAAATCTCGGGTACAGCTAGTTAATACATATGAATGGTATAAAACTACTGCATCGTAGTCTATACTCTCTAATGCAGCTTTAGTTCAGCTGAAAGCTGTAAAAGCGCAGGTAGTTCCTCTCTTAAGTAGCGTGTTTCTTAGGTAACTGTAGCGATGAGGTGCTGAAGAAGATTTTTTTATTACCCAGCAAAAATCTGCGTCGTCCATTTGAATCTATAGCATGGCTCCAATGAATAGATATCCTATTTAGGACTTTCGGGAACCATGCGAGAAGTTTAAGGGGTATCGGACTCCTATCGACTACTTCCCACGGTGGTCGGCATTGGCACATCGGAGGGCGTGAGGAACACACCGGTGCCCTTCTAGGCACCGAATAAGACCTAGACTATCTGACCATGATCAAATATATAGTGTTTTATCTGATGGACAAAATTTGGCAGAGAGTACAGAGTTGCAACAGGTTCTTTTTTTACAGACTTCTCACTTTCTAACTTGAAAGTTTTATAAAAAAAAGGTAAAAAGTAACAATCTCTCAAAATTATCTCAAATCGCGACATTATAAGGTTAAATAAAATAACGTTTAACATGTTGAATCTACCCGTAATGTTTCCCAGCCGATATCTTCCGTTAGATAATGTCGACGTCGTAATGAATTACACGGTGCAGGGGTCCGACGCCTTCCACCCCCTCGTGGGGGCGAAACACAATATTAGGCTCATAATGGCAAATGTGTTTATTGTAGACATTTTGCGATTGTCATTTTTTTAGGACATTTTTGTGAGTTTCTGAGGGGTTGAAGCATGAAGTACCAATATATGTATCTTTAACAAATAAGTGCCCTTACAGTAGGAATTATTCCTTCGCCGTGGGTGTGTTTACAAGCATCAAATTCGTACACATGAACACCCAAATCAAAACAAATAGTTGTGGATCAAACAATGAATTGTCCCTTACGGAAATCGAAATAGGGATTACTTGAACCAGTGAGGGGAGCAGCGTGAGCTGGAGCACCGGACTGATGTCTTACAGATCACGGGTTTTACTTCCAACCGCCCACAAGATAGACCAATAACAATGACCTGGTGAAGGTAGCGGGCAGAAGCCAGATCAGTACAGCACAAAGCCGAACTCCCATACAAGATTCACTGGTGACCTGGCGAAGGTCGCGATTAAAAATAGCAATCGCTGAAGATGAAGAAGCATAAACAGAGTACCAAGTGCAGGTGTAAATACTTTGTCAATTATGGAACGAGAGGAGGTACTATATGAATGATGTTTTGATAGATGAGATAAGTAACTGGCTTAGGATACCCGTAGGCCATAATAAGTAATAGGTAACTAATAATCTGTGGGCTGTTAATCTCCAATCATTAGATGGGCCCTCAAATCATAAGACAACTAAGGATGTGAGCGGCTCAGAGGGTCAAGAGGTGTGCTGCGCTTTCTCCGAATTTTCTCGCAGTACATCTTACATATAGGCTCTTTCATACTTCTGTTCCTTCAGTGAAAGGTGATACAACTCGAGTTCTGGCACTTTTGATATTTTTAGAATTAACGATGTGTAAAGATAATTGTTTCAATTTTTTATGCATTACCGATTTAACTTGTATTAACTCCTTCTACATGATCAGCAGGAATAAATTAATTATGGTGCAAATTGATATAATTACACATATATCAGTGTACACCTAGTGAAACAGAAAAATTATTTAAGACAATAGCATAACCATATTTATCTACTTATACGTATATATCTATATTTTGATTTAAATCAATATAGACCCACCATAACTTGTTTTTAATTACATACACACACACGCGCACATATACACACACACACACGTATGCCTCTATATTAAGATAAATTTCATGATGTTAATACATAATTTTATTTTGTAATCTATGTGCAAACACCTGTTGAAAGAGAGGTGACTTCCTGCTACAGGTATTTCGTACTTAGTAGGAAAGTCATCACAATACCTGGATTTTTAATGAAATAAAATATTTTTGATTTTTTGAATTAAGTGATGTAAAAATTTTTTAAACTTTTAAAGTCGATTTTCTCAAAACTATGATTTTAAACTTGTATCACCTTTCGTTGAAGGTACAGACTTCACTTTTGGAGCATATTATTTATTATTATGGTCTTGTTTCACACGTACAAACTGACATTATCAATCAAAGAATTATATTATAAAAAGCCTGATCTTACTTCTTTTTTATCATCATTATTCTCATCAGCCCCATGATGTCCACCTGCATGCTTTAGTATATAAGGGTCTGTAAAGTGAGAGGCTTACTCTTTAACAAAATAACTCATAAAGATAACCAAACAAATGTTTAGGTATTTGCACGTGTAAATGTGCAACAGAATCCTAAAGATAAAAGCAGAATGTGTTTACACGCGCCTCCGTTTTCATCGCCTTATCAAACTGTTTTAAAACATTACCTACCGGCGCGTTTTACTCTTGATAATAAACTTTTGGCTTGGTAAGCGTAGTGTAGGGTGCCCTGCAGCTAGGTGGAGCTACGAGCTAAAATTATATTACTTTATTATTATTATTTAGTTTTATATTTCTTAATCTCGGCTCTTTGCCGGTGTGTTGTGTTAACACGGGCCCAAGCCCGGTGCTAGTCGGGACGATAACATTGGTTCAGATGATGAATGTATCTGGAACGGTTGCTTTATCTATATCTTTAGTGTATGTGGTTCTCTTGGAATTTCTGTGATGAAGGCTGATGATGAATGAGTGCCGCCACTGTTGGGCTAATGCCTTCATCCCCTCTACTCTACATTATTTAGGGCTATTGAGTGTCAATCGTTTTTAAAGGCGTCCATTTCGTCCCGCCATTTCTTACTAGGCTTGTCGCGATGCCGTTTAAAATAGAGAAGAACCCAGTTGGTGATTATTTTTGCCCAAGGTGTCAGGCATGCAACAGACATTACCAGCCCAATCCCATTTCAGGTTGGCAGCTTTTTGGCCCACATCGGCTATTTGTGTCATAGAGCGCGGTATACTATAAAGTAAGATAAGTAATATTAGTGATATAAAACAGACAGATAGAGTTACTTTTGAATTAAACAGATAAAGGGAATTATTAAGAGCCTTTAAGAATTTAAGGCAAGAAAACCTTTGCCCTGGATTGAAGACAATGGTTATACAATCGGCAATATACGCTTTAAACATACTTGGACGGTCCATTATTTTAATAAATAAATTTCTAATTCCAATACTATCACTTGCTGTTTGTTTAGAACATGTTTCATTTACTTTACTTGTAAAAAATAAACAAGCAACGCCCGAAAAAGATAACATACCTAGCTACGTTTAATTCGAATAGGAATCTTGATATTCTTATATCAGTAGCAAGTGGCTTTGCGAGAATGATAGTCCAGATCCATACAGCTCTATGACTGACGCATTGTTTGATGATTACATGCGTCTGTTTTGTGTTATTTGACAACGAGATTGACTTTGGTAAGTACCTATTCAATATAGTATTTTTTACATACCTATATCTACAAATTTAAAATTTGTGATTTGGGCACATATGCCTTTCTCAAAAAAGAACACGACAATCTGCTTTGCTATACGCATCTGGCTTTATTTTTAAAACGTTACTCCACTGTAGAAATTACGTCTGTATCATGGGTGCGTTTACAAACATGAAATTTAAGTACACAATCAAATTATACCCCAATTAACAAAGAAACTTGTACCTGTATGTGTGCGTATTGTGAAAAACGTTTTAGAAATGCATTTGATATCTCCATATTGCTTTAAATCAAGAATAAATTTTGTTTAATATAGCGCACTAAAGAGGTAACATTTTTTTGCATATAAAAAAAGGAACATTAAAAATTGTTGGAATCAATTAAGTTATCGATTTAGAACAAACTACTTTCAGGTCTTCCGTTTATTATGTTACACCTTTTATATATGTGAATTTAATTACCGAAAATTTAAAGAATAACTGTAATAATAACCTTTAAAATTAATCTACTATGGAATCGAATTTAAGGTTTCATATATGATGTACACCTTTTTAGGGTCATGAATGATAACGAAGATTATACATTTCCGAAAGCAAAATTGGAAGGAATTGATCAAGCCTCTGTTGGAGATGAGGCGCCGTTAGCTCGGGGTGTATATCATCCAAAGAAATGTAAGACTATATATGTTATGCCTACTATTTCTAATCATTTGAAAGGGACCGTATATGTATGAACACTAACACATACAAATATCAATGACAATAACGTATGTTGTTGGCATACTGTGGTAAAAATAAACTAATGCAACCACTGCATTCATTCACATCGTCCATTACTATCTATGCGCAATCATACACTCCAATAAAAACTTGAATAAGTGCTGTGAAAGTCTTATTTTCAGCAAAATAATTACAAATAACTAGCGTAAAATGCAACCCTGAGCATTACTAATAGGCTGAGCTGTGCTTTAAAGCTAACAGATTTTACGTTAACAATTACCTACCAAGTAACTTGTCACGACAAAAATACCTACGAAATAATAAAATATTATTAATCTATAATCTAGTAACCACCAACCGGGCCATAAGAACCCATTTGTCATTGTATTTAGTAAGCTGAAAGTGTACGAGTATTTATAGCATGTTTCCAAACATTATTTCTCAGGGCCACCACATCTACATAAATTGTCAAAAACTCAAAATAAAAGATTTGTCTTTAAGACCGGTGAGTTTAACATCGAGAAACAAATCTCAAGCCACAGAGGCTTGTTTTCAAAATGGTTCATGACGATGGTAGATACACAATGGAGGGGGACACTGCTTCATTTCTTCATAGCTTTTACAGCAAACTGGATGTTTTTCGGCTTTTTATATTGGATCATTGCTCTGATTCATGCAGACCTGACTGAGGAACATTTGCCTCCGAACCAAAACACAACCAATTGGACACCATGCGTCGAAAACATCTATGGATTTACATTCACCTTTCTCTTCAGTATTGAAGTACACACTACAGTGGCTTATGGTAAAAGAGCCATAACATTAGACTGTCCTCAAACCATTACGGTTATGTGCTTACAATGTATCGTCAGTTCTATATTTCAAGCCTTCATGATCGGCATTCTTTTTGCAAAATTGACAAGGTCAAAAGCAAGAACTCAAATAATTCTATTTAGCAAACAAGCAGTGATTACTTTAAGAGATGGCAGTTTGCCATCTGGCGATGGCGATTTTCTCATATCTCCAACTCTAAATATCATACATAGTTATGTATGATATTTAGAGTTGGAGATATGAGAAAATCGAGGATATTAAATATTAAAGCTTCAGTTTTTCTATTAAAGTTGAATGCTGATTGCGATCTTCTGGAGAAATTTGAACAGACAGAATTAGAAGTTGAAATGGATGGATGTGAATCAACGTTTTTCTTATGGCCTGTATCTGTAATACATGTCATAGATGTTAAAAGTCCACTTTACAATATATCTGCAGTTGATTTTCTGTGTGGAAAGCTTGAAATTTTAGTAGTATTTGAAGGTATTATCGAATCGACTGGACAACCGGTTCAAGCAAGCACCAGTTATACAGAAAACGATGTACTGTGGGGCCATCGTTTCGTTCCAATGGTTACTGTTGATGGTCTGAAAAATTTACGATGTAGATTTTTCTAAATTGTGTGAGACTGATCATATTGATACACCACTGTGTTCTGCTAGTGAATTTAATTCTATGTTATCTTTATTTGATCCCGAGACAAATTTATTTGCATAGTTAAGGAATGTTATTTGCGACATAAATGTATCACGATGAAATAGAGTAAGTGAAGTGAATAAGGTTTCTGTTAATATAGTATTTTTTTCATGGATGAGGTGTAAATAATCAAAACGTAGAATGAAGCAAAATTACTGTTAGTAACTCAAGTTGGTAACCCAAGCAGCATAATTACTGCTTAGGAGATCATTATTCAGCCTATACTCCATTATATAGCTTTAGCACAGCTTAAATCGAGTTTAAGATACATCCTCTCTTAAGCAGCAGTTATGCTACTTGGGTATGATTATTTATTGAAAGTTATTTTTGTAAACGTCGATGGTTCGATGCTCGAAGTTGTTCGGGAGTATATCTACCTTGGACAAGCTGTCCAATTTGGTAGAAACAACTTTGAGAAAGAAATCAACCGCAGGATCCAATTGGGTTGGGCAGCATTTGGCAAACTACGTCACGTTTTCTCTTCGACTATACCGCAATGCCTGACGACTAAAGTGTACAACCAATGCGTGCTACCTGTTATGACCTACGGGGCCGAGACATGGCCACTCACAGTGGGACTGGTCCACAATTTTAAAGTCGCACAGCGGGCTATGGAGCGAGCTATGCTCGACGTCTCTTTGAAGGATAAAATTCGTAACGAGGTAATCCGACAAAGAACCAAAGTTACCGACATAGCTCGCAAACTCAGTAAGCTAAAGTGGCAATGGGCTGGTCACATCTGCAGAAGGACCGACGACCGATGGAGCAAACGAGTCCTAGAGTGGAGACCGCGACTTGGTAAGCGTAAGGTAGGACGGCCCCCAGCTAGATGAACCGACGACCTCAAAAAAGTCGCTGGGACAGACTGGATGCGGAAGGCGGAGGACCGTGTGCAATGGCGCGTGTTAGGAGAGGCCTATATCCAGCAGTGGACTGCGATAGGCTGATTGATTGATTGATGATTTTTGTAAATATGTTTTGTGAATTCTAGGGTTAAAAGGGTTTAGATATGAAGGGAGCAGTAGCTTAAATACTGTAATAAATTCAATATTAATCTTTAATCACAAAGCAGAATATGTTTCGCTTTGGATTTAATAATAGCTTAATTTATTAGGTTCCAATATTTGTTTATGTCTCAATTAGTTTCTAAAGTTAATAACTTAGTTCTACGTTGATTTTCACTGTGTTAATTGTATCTCAATTCTAGTTTGAATTTGTGTTAATCATTTTAATATTGCTTAAGTTTAGTTACTACAATTTATTTAATTATAACATCAATAAAACTTATATCTATTATCAGATGATATAAATAAAATAAGTCATTAGTTTTCAATAAAACGACTATTTTGCTGACCAGAAATTATAACCCTATGTTGTAATGTAACATTGCTTGTGATGGAGCGCCTCGCTGTTGTCAAGTGTCGAATAATGCTTGTAGAGATTACCAGGCCCAGGGTTCAAATCCCAGGTCAGACAAATATAGTTTTTTTAGGAAATAATTCTCAGTGCGAGTCCGGAGCCTGGTTTTATGCCCGGTACATGGCAATAGGCGTTAGGAAAAAGTACTCAATACACCTCTATATTCGACCCAGTGGGCGTTTAAAATACTGTGCTAGATACACACAACTTGTGAACGACACACTCAATTTGCAAAGTTCTGTGTGACTACAAAATAGATGGATAAACATAACTCCAGTTTTACCTGCTTTAGACCTGACTAAGTTCCCAAGTTGGACAAGCACGCTACGCTTGAACCGCGCTTAAGATAAAGTACTACCAATTTATTAGGAAAACTTAAAATTGTCAGTGTACAAAATATTACAGTAGTGCAATTTTGAATTTAGTCTTGAGGGCGGGAGTCTGTTAAATTGTACTTGTCTACACAAATAACATGATGAAGAAGATATTAAAGTTTAAAGCGTGTCCACTTTTGAACCGGAATCACTCTTACGCACTGTTTATCTCGATAAGAATGTAAAAGTATAATTTATTCTTTTTAAATAAATCTCAGCAACTGAAAACATTAGCAAGTTCATCTAATATCACACACAGTACATTATATCTTATATCTCATACACTATCTGATATTATTATCTTTAATTACTTGGTCAACAATTTTTCACTTTAGCAAGATTTCTAAATTTTAAAGTTATCACAAACATATATCCTTCAATGGGCGCATTTTATTGTATATTTTTAGGTTTAACTAATTTAGAATCCCCATATTATCGCTCAAAATTTTCCATTGTGTTCGAATTTAAACTACTGCCATCACCTCCTATATTTGTAAAACTATGTTCAGCATCTAATTAATTGTTAAATGAGGAAATCTAAGCGTGATGAAATCGAGGAGCCTTGTTTCGTAACTAAATAATGTTTTGATAGTTATCAAAATGCTTATTTTTATGTCTAAAGTACTAATCATCCGATTCTGGTCTTTCATGTAATTTTAACGTAAGGCAATAAGGGAATAGAGCTTTTATGTGTAATATTCGAGTAAATAAAAGAACTCAACATTTTACCCTAGTCTCAAAGTGATTATGGACTTATGATTCTCAAAATATTATTCTATTCTTTATCTTCGGTTAAGTTTTTTAAAAAAAACTTATAATTGCCAAAGCAGATCCACTGCTTTTAGCTTCGGATATAAGCAGCAAGTATTAAGCAATATTAGCCCTGTTAAGAAACTGTCCCATCGTTGGGCACGGGCCTTCTTTCAAACTGAGAGGGTTTAGACCATAGTCCACCATGCTCGCACAGTGCGGGTTGGCGAACTTCACACACCTTCGAGAAACTTTAATGCATGCAGGTTTCCTCATGATGTTTTCCTTCGCCGTTAAAGAACATGATAGTTAATTCTTAATATAATTAATTCTTAATGGAAATTTGTAACCTGTTTGCCTCCTATTTTTCCTCTGTCCATGATACAGTAGATTCACCCTCCATCTCGGCAAGTGCTTCTTCACAAGACCCGACAACATCTGAATGTTACTCTTTAGTACAGATAGGCTATGATGAGTCACTTTAAAAGCTACAATCTCTCAATGCGAATAAAGGTTCTGGCCCTGATGGCATTCCGCCTCTCTTTATCAAGCGTTGTGCAGAGTTTGGTTCAGCCCTTATTATATATATTTAATAAGTCATTAAGTCTGGGCGTATTTCCTGACCAATGGAAATCGGCCAAAGTTGTGCCCATATTTAAATCCAATGACAACCAAGCGGTAAAGAACTATCGGCCAATCTCCATACTCAGTGCCTTTGGTAAATTATTAGAGTCTTTCGTTTGTTCAGCAATTAAAAATACTTCAAGCAGTACTTAACAGAACACCAGCACGGTTTTATTCAGTCTAGGTCAATTTCCACTAACCTGGCTAGCTTATTGGAAAACGTTGTAAAGGCAGTTGACGAGGGTAATCAGGCTCATGTTATATACACTGACTTTAGCAAAGCCTTCTTTAGACTAGACTAGACTTTAGAAATTTTGACGCTGAAACTATCCCGTTATGGTATTTCTGGTCCTTTACTAAAATGGCTTAAGTCGTACCTCACTGGTAGGTCCTTTTTTGTTGTGGTCAACGGATTTAAATCATCCTTATACACCATCACCTCCGGAGTTCCACAAGGATCTCACCTAGGTCCACTCCTGTTCAAGATATACGTTAACGAGATTCCCAGCTACATTGAAGGCTCCATGCCTTTTATGTATGCTGATAACTTAAAAATCTTAAAAGTCATAAAGTCCAAGCATGATGTGGAAGTATTGCAAAGGGACATAAATAGTCTTGAGTCATGGTCCAAATCGAACCGCATGTGCATTAACGCTGATAAACGCTTTTTTATTAACTTCTCCCGCAAAACTAGAAAAACAATAACTAATACCTACAAAGTTGACGACACATTAATCTCCGAAGTGGAAACAATCAGGGATCTAGGTATCCTGCTTGACAATAAACTCACTTTTATTCTACAAATAGAGAATGTTGTTAATAAAGCCTCAAAAACACTTGGGTTCGTACTTCGCAACATCAAAGCCTTCAAACAACCCAAAACTAAAATAGCGCTTTATAATTGTTTAGTGCGAAGCATACTCGAATATGGCGCTGTAGTTTGGCGACCCCATTACGAAACTCACATGTTGAGAATCGAGAGGTTACAGAAAAGATTTTTGTATCACCTGGCTTTTAGTATGGGTGAGGCAAAGGGCATTAGGTCATATGAGGAAAGGCTCAAAAGATTTAAAATGGTTTATCTCGATAAGCGTCGCGATCTTCTAGACCTAACATTTTTTGTTAAAATACTATCCAGCGAAATTGACTGTCCACAACTTCTCACGCACATACGCTTTCGGATTCTTTACCATTAGCCTCGAAAGAGGATCGTAAACCTTTTTTCGCCGCCTCCGCGTAGGACTATCATGGGTCGTAATTCGCCATGTCTTTGCAACCTTTACAACAGATTCAGCAGTAGTGTCGATTTTACTGATTCTCTCTTTAAAATACGCAAAGCTGTACTTCAATAATAATTGGCTTCGAAGGTGTGACTTCTTATTTAGATAATTGTTTGTTTTTTTTTTGTAAAAGCATTTTTTTTGCGCATGTTGTGTTTGTCCATAACTGGTTGTACAGTTAGATTAGTACCTCTCTTGCTGACCAAACTGTATCTTTAAATCATTGTAACAACTGTCGACAAACCTATTAACAAATAAAATAAATAAATACGCACATACTTTCCAAAATACAGAGGTGCGTGCCTGGAGGCCTCTTACTTCAAAGTCCAACGATCTAACCACTAGGCTGTCACTTAACTTATGTCACTTGTATTATGCAGGTAAGTTTATGTAATTTAATTTATTTTTTTCCTAACAATTACGGTCGCCAATGCCACGACGATCGGCTTTGTACTGTATGCATCCAGCTATTACTCGCAACCTTCACCAGGTCTTGCGGGTTATCCTCCAAAGTAAGTTGTGTGTAGTCTTAGCCAAGTTGGTCTGGTACGTGATTGCAACATGAAAACCTTTTTGCGTCAACGTTTGTTAGTTCTATGAGCGATGTGCCCCGCCCACTGTCGCTTAAGTTTGGTATTTTTTTTTAACAAAACAGAAGCCTACGCTATACACATTAATCATCTGTCGTGGGTGCGTTTACAAACATAAAATTTACATGCACAAACACAAACTGAAACGAATATTATGTAGTGGGTTACACAGAAAATGTGCAGGAATCGAACCCGTCACTTCTCGATCTAGTAGCGCGGCGGCGTGACTCAAGCTCTTAACTACTTTTTTTACAAGGAAAAATTCTCATAAACTTCCGCCAGCCTCGGAGGAAGCGGCGGGGCATGTCGGAGTCTTACTGACTAAAACCCCAAGGTGGCCGGCACTGGCACTTGTCAGAGGGGCTTCGGGATCTCCAAGTGGAACGTACCGGTGCCCCCCTTGCTCCGCGCTCCGAAGAGCCCGCTTAGGGAGGGGAAACTTGTAGCTTGTTTCCCCTCCAAGCTCTTAACCACTGTACCAAGCCGTCCATCAGATTGTAAGCGCTATGTCACTTAAGTTTGGTAATTGTAAGCGCTATGTCGGTGAATTTGTTCTCCTGGTTCGTTTGTGATTCGATCTCACAGGGAACTTCAAGTTGATAGTATCGTGTCTGCTATTGCCTCAAATATCCATATCATTGAGTATCTACTTGTAATGGACACGCAACACGCAATGTCGTAAAATAATTGCTCTCACATTTTCAACAGGCGTTTAACATTTGAATTATATAAATGTATATATCTTCAGATCCTTTGTAGGAGAGTACAGAGTTTGAAACGCGAATCCTAGGTCGGACAAATGTAGTGTTCTATCGACAAATTGCCCGGTATAATAATTATACTTAATAAATATATACATAATAATAATAATAAAATAATTTATTTTCTCATCACAAATGTGCATCATTAGTACAGTACGAGCTTAATCTAATAGAATAATAGGACATTTGTGAGAGGCTGGTGCCCGAGATAGGTATAGGAATACCTGTGTTACGGGTCACCAGGCCCCCGAAACTTAAAGTAACATTTAACATTAGATCAAGTATGAACTAGGTGTGTGATGAAAATATTAAACAACAAACCAAACAAGGTTACTATAAAAGAGAGGATATACAGTTTGTGTGTGTGTGTGTGTGTGTGTGTGTGAGTGTGTGTGTGAGTGTGTGTGTGAGTGTGTGTGTGAGTGTGTTTGTGAGTGTGTGTGTGAAAGGATACTTTGTGTCTAAGTCAAGTGAGTGTGTGTGTGTTGAAGATTTTAGCTATTTGGTATGAGCAGACATTCAGTTGCCTTATAGTCAAGTGATTTCAGCCATTTACATAGTGTAGATTTACATACTGATTTACTTAATGGGTATATTGATAGCGAGGAGTTGATTTTATTATATAGATATCCTCCCAAAAAGCAATAAAATCTTTGTGACAGTTTAGTGTGAAAGGAATCAGTAGAACAGACATAACCTTTTCTCCGTTTCTTCTTGTTTAAATTAGGATTATATTCCAATTGTGTATGTTTTTTTATTATTATAGATAGAATAAAAGTCTGCCTAACAGTAAGCACATCCCAGTGTTTATACAAATCAATGGTTGGATAACGAAAAGGCAATCCCGCAGCAACCTTAAGTAAAGCTCGCTGAGCTCTCTCAACTTCCAGAAGGTGCACTTTGCTTGCCCCACCCCAAGAAGTTATGCAATAGTTAACTATTGACTGGCAGAGAGCTGAGTAGACCTTTTTAATAGTCTTCGTGTCCGCCACATGCCTTAATATCTTAAAAATGTAGATCATCTTACGAATTCTAGTTACGAGAACGTCAATATGAGCTTTAAAAGTTAGTGTTTGATCTATGTATACTCCAAGATATTTGATGGTACTAGTTCTTTGTAGGGGTATAAGGCAATAGGCTCACCCCTACAACGTAGGACTTAACATTTTTAGCATAAAGTGGGTGTACACAGTACACCTCTGCCGCTTGCAACTGTAATCATCGATTAGTTTACTTCAGACTTTACTCGAGGGTGGTAAAATAGGCACTAGCAGGCAACATTGTGTAAGTACTAATGTTATTGTTGTCAGTGTTATTGTTTATTTTACGTAATACTTTAAGAATGTTTAGAAATACGCTGTTGAGTTTACAGCATATATAAAATCTAGCCCTAAAGGTGTGGGTGCGCAGGTATTCAGGCCAGATAGAGTGACGTCACGGCGCGACCGCCGCAACCAATATTGTACGTGACCGTACCGCCGACGATACTTAACGCTCGCATTCCTATTTATTTTCCTTTTCTGTATTGTATTTGGGTTGGTACATAAATATATTTTTTCCAGTAAATATATTAACATTTGTATCCAAACACATGTATTTGGTAGATGTGACCACGGAATAAAGAGGAACCTACTAGTCTTCTTTGTTCTGTGGATGTGAGAGCAGCGCCTCTTTAATGGGATGTATTTATACACTCAGTTGCAGAAAGCTTATCATTAACTTCTTTATTACATAAAATGGAATCATCATTTTGTTTGTGTATTTGAATGATGAGTGTCTTTACAGCTTCATCGGACAAGAGGGCGTGCGTGCAACCACTACGGTCGGGCTAGAAGGGCAAAGGGGCAACTAGCTCAAGGGCGCCTCAGGGAGGAATGGCCTAGGCTTGGGCAGTTGTTGTGGGGGAGGGCATATACTAGGTGTCTCGCCGTGGTACTCTGCAATATTATCACTACTAAAACATTCTTTTAATATACAATTTGGCGTGTGTGTGTTTTCTGCAACGATTTAATTATAGTTTAGCGATTAAAGCCATGTAGAAGACCTGACCGATTTTAATATTTTTTTGTGATTATGTAGACCCGGCAAGTGCAAAGACAAGTCAAGATTCTCCGTAACCGGCGAGCGTGCATGAAACGTACTATGAGAGTAGAGGAAGTCAAAGACCAGGTTCTTTTCTTACAGACCTCTGAAAGGCAAGAATCTGTTGGAACTCTCTGCCTACCCCGCAAGGGATCTGGCGTGATGATATAAATAGATAGATATAGACCCAATAGTGCTGTTGTTGACCGCGTGTAAAGCCGCGCTGCTAGTTCCTTCACCACGGGACCTGGTGCGGTGCATTGGTAAAGACAGATTTGTGGCCATCTGCTGTTGGGACTTATCAAGCCGACTATATGGCATCCAATTCGGCCTAACATCTACACATGGAGTGGTAACTAGGACGCACATACGGCTAAGTGTACCTTCACGCTACAACGCTCTAAAACGAAACTATCAAAACGGTAACCCATCTCAGTCTGACCGAGCCGAACGCTGCTTAACCTTGGTGCATATTAAAAATACCAATTTCACGTGAATACCAGAGAAATAAAGAAAGAAATTTAGTTTGTCACAGCTTGAGAGACACGATATTTAGCTGATATGATTTATACATATCAGCAATTTAACCATACAATTACAAAAAGTACGAACGATTTACATTGTCTCAAAAAATACACATGAGGAAAATATACAAATAGGAACACAACAAAGTAATACACACGAGTATGTGGCTCACGGCTGAGCCAAATAGGTATTCAGATCAGCTTAATTCAGCGAGTCGCGGATTTTCATCTTGCCCCTTCTGAGTCTTCACAGCTGTCAAACCAGTATCAATTGATAAAAAAAAGCCTTTTCACTGCGTAATATTATAACAATGTTACTTGTAACAAACATTAATCAAGTTTACTTCCCGGTTCATATCCCTGAACAAATTTAAAACCTCATATTTCCGCTTGTTCTGTCCTTAGGGACTGCCAGAAAAGATAAATTAGACCTAACATAGTTAACTTGGCTGTTATGTTGTTTTGTAATAAAGTGGTTTTGTTGAAAATATGAGTGTTGTTACTAAAAAAATATTATATCAGAATAAAAATAACTAAACTCTGAGAGTAGAGGAAGCCAGAGAGGTATGTAAGATAAGAGCCTGTTGGAACTCTGTACTCTTTGCCTACTCTCTAAGGCATCTGGCGTGATGATATAGATAGATAGAAAACCAACAAAATAAATTAATTACTTTTTCAAGAACATCAGTAACTGTATAAAAAAACACGTAATTACATAAAAAGAGGCATGACCTTTATATAAAAATCTCTGTGTATCTAAAAACAGTGAGGTGTACGAAGAGGGGTACTGTGCACACCCATATTTCACTGATGATCTTTGGTCCCGTAAAATAGATTTTATTTACAGAAATTGGGGAGGAATGACTGCCCTGTTGGTCTCGTGGCGCGTTGTATGGATAGCGCTAATGAGGCTTTAAGTACTTATGATGATTGAGATGATTCTTAAATTGGTCAAAATTTTATGAAAGTTTCACTCTATCTATATCTATCTATCTATCTATATCATCACGCCAGATCCCTTACGGGGTAGGCAGAGAGTACAGAGTTCCAACAGGCTCTTTCCTTACATACCTCTCTGGCTTCCTCTACTCTCATAGTTCATCTCATAAACGCTCGCCGGTTACGGAGACTCCTGAATTGTCCTTCAGATAAGACCCGGTCAATTTGGTCATGGTAAGATAGTCTAGGTCTTCCCCGGTACCTACATCCCTCCACTTTCACATTGTATATCAGTTTTGTCATTCTTTCTTCGGACATTCTTTCTATATGCCCGTACCAACGGAGCATACCCTTTCTCATCTTTACACCGACACTCTCTTTCATACCTATTTGCTTTCTTACTACGCTGTTGCGAATACGGACGGTCAGCTTCACTCCGCACATCTTCCGCAGAGCACGCATTTCCACCGCATTTATCCTACTTTCATTCTCCTTCTTACATACCCAGCTCTCGCTGCCATATAACAGCGTTGGGACAAGCACTCTATTATGTATGGCCAGCTGCGCCTTTCGGCTTAAGTGCCGGCTCCCAAGTAGCTTTCCCATCGCGCCATTAACTCTGTTCCCTGCACTCACTCTTCTCTCTATGTCAGCGATGTATTTTCCATCCTTACTGAATGCGCATCCAAGATATACAAACTCATTCACTTGCTCCAGCATATCGTTCCCAACCACAATCCTTGCATTCGTTCTGGTTTCTTCCCGTTCAAAAACCATAATTTTGGTTTTCTTCACATTCAAATGTAAGCCATTTTTCATGCAGTCGTCTTTCATAACTGTGACTAGTGATTGCAGATCAGTGGCTGTTGGCGCTATCAAAACCGCGTCATCTGCATAAAGTAGATGATTTACCACTAGATCACTCATTTGTACACCTTCATTCATCGCTTTCAGTCTTTGAAGCCTTTTATTCAAATATATTATAAACAGTCTAGCGGACAACACGCAACCCTGCTTGACGCCGATTTCAACGTCAAACCAGGGTGACATGTTACCACCCACCCGGACGCGTGCCTTGCAGTCCACATAGGTAGACTGGACGGCCCGCAGCAGAGTGCCATTTATACCATACTCAGGCAAAATGTCCCAAAGTCTCTTTCCACAAAACCGCAGAAAACCTTCCGGCCCACTGCCAGATGCTTCTCTACGATGTTACGAAGGGAGAAAACTTGATCCGGACATCCTCTTCCGGACCTGAAACCCCCTTGTGCTTCGCACAACATTCCATTGGACTTCTCGAGCATTCTCCTTTCAATAATTTTACCGTACACCTTGGCTGCCAAGCTGATCAAACTATTGGCTCTGTAATTGGCGCAGTCATATTGTGAACCCTTGCCTTTGTACAAGGGTACAATGACTGCGCGGCGCCAATCTGTAGGGACCCTACAGGTCCTCCAGCAAAGGTTTGCAAGGACCCCAAAGGCGTCCCGGACGCAAGTTCCACCATATTTGATCATCTCGGCAGATATCATGTCTATTCCCGCAGCTTTACCATTTTTCATACTTCCTATCGCCCATTCAACTTCTTTCATAGTGATGCCCTCCGTTGATTCCGGTGCCACAAACTCGCCTCTGGGCTCGTCTGTGGCACCAGTATCCGGGGCATCTCCATACATTTCTCCAAAATATTCACTCCACCGGTTTAATACAGCTTGTGTATCTGCAAGAATGTCACCATCCTTAGACTTTATCCTTTCCATTCTGGAAACTGACGAATCACCTCGAGACTTTCTCACTCTGCTCCAAAAGAGTTTAGTGTTGTTCTCGAAGTTCTTCGCCAGCCTCTGCTCCTCAATTGCACTGGCTCTTTCACGAATTTCTTTCACTAAGGTTTTGGTGGCATTCTTGCATTTCTGTCATACTGGTATTCAGGTTCAAAGAAGAAACATAGTCCTGCCATGCTTTCTTCTTACTTTCTACGGAGCTTTGCAACTCGGCATCTCACCATGCATCACCTTTTACTGTACTATGCTTCTTTGAGCAACCACATACTTCTTTCGCGGAATCTACTAAAATCTCTTTTAGGCTATTCCAACATTCATCTACATTTGAGTCCGAAGAACCTACTGCCAAAAGCTTGTCCCGGACTTCATACATTCTTCTCACGCTCTCATCTTGCAACTTTTCAACCTTTATTCTTTTAAGGTCTCCGAAGGGGATACGCTCTCGCCAGTGCCTCCACTTCCTGAACAGACCACTAAACCGCGCAACTACGAGATAGTGGTCTGATTCTAGAGTGGGGCCTCTATACGCTCTCGTATCTTGGAGTTTATTCCGGAGATTATCTACCAGAATCAAATCTATCATGCTTTTTTGTTCATTCCTTCTCCAAATTCCTTCTCCAAAGTTGAAATATTGTGTTAGACACAAGGAGGCCCCTTTCCAAACATACATCCACAATGAACTTACCTGCATCATTCACTCTCTTATGATCATAAGGACCCAGAGCAGCGTCGCAAGTTTGCCGCCTGGTTCCCACCCATCCGTTCAGATCGACACACAAAATCACCTTTTCATTAGCCTCAGCCAGATCCAGAACCTATCTGACATTATCCCAAAACTTCTCAAGGTCCTGGGGTGCGGACGAGCTTACGGGAGCAAATGCTGCAACCAAAAATACTTTAGTGACACTCAGTTTTAAACGGACCCAGAGAAGTCTTGCATCGTACAGGCCATAATCTCTCACTCCAGAAGCCACTCTGCAACCCCACGACTCGCCAGTTCGGGCCCGGCGTGATGGGTGGCGGCCCCCATCGCCGCTTCCACCTATATTCGTACCGACGGGGGCGGGCCGGTACGCGTCGCCTCGGGGGGACGCCCTAGCCCGCACTGCGGTACGTCTTCGGTTCAAGATTGCAGCCATAATGGCTGGCAGGGGTCGCGACGAGCATGCTCTTGGACAGAAAGTAACACGTCTGAAGTTAAATGAATTACTTATTTTTATGGTGTATCGCGCGCGCGGAAACGGCATAAAATGTATTTCTCTTTGGGTAGATAAATATGTTAGAATGCACGCACACGCACACATAGACAGTTTTTGAACGAACCAAACACTGGCATCACGCTCTCATAGTCTCTTACAATAGGTCTCATCAAAAAGCTCAGAGTCGCTCAGAGAGCTATGGGAAGAGCTATGCTCGGCGTTTCTCTACATGATCGAACCAGGAATGAGGAGATTCGTAGAAGAACCAAGATCACCGACATAGCCCATAGGATTAGTAGGCTGAAGTGGCAAGGGGCGGGCACATAGCGCGTGAAGAAGATCGCACGGGCGTCGGGGCAGAAAGATTCTCGAGTGGAGACCACGTGTTGGCAAGCGCAGCGTGGGACGGCCGCCTACCAGATGGACTGATGATTTTGTGAGGATCGCAGGAAGTCGTTGGATGCAGGTGGCATCATAAGGCTGCACTGGAAAGCAATTGGGAAGGCCTATGTTCAGCAGTGGATAAGTACAGGCTTAGATGATGATGATGATGATGATGATGACGCACACTCACGCTCAGTCTAGACGTCTTAGTCTAAGATCCTGAAATTGTGTTGTATGTATTACATGGTAATAAGCTTACCCCCTATTACATTACAAGATTACATTGTCGGCGAAACGTAAGTGTACTTAAATGTACGGCCAGCACCGTAAGTAGCTTAAAATTCTCAATTTTTCATATCAGTAATACTCATTATTTTACAGATTTAAGAACAGTGTCGAAGCCAAATCATTATCAACATATTCAAATATATAAAAATCAATAGGAATAATGAATTTGACGCAAAGGAAAAGTGTGCGAGCGATTTGAAAAATTGAGAATTTTAACCTACTTATGTTGCTACGTATTTTCCGAGCGGCGGTGTATGTAGAGTCAATGGTCTGTATATGAGAAAATTGTTCACCACCGATTTTAGATATTTCCAACACGAAATGAATTGAAATTTAACTTTCAGGTATTTTAACCTTTATACTTTAACATTAATAAAATTCCGAATACCTATCCGGTGTCCGCATACTTCCAACTAGAACGAGTGAACGAACACTTTATGAATTTTTTAATTGAATATTCCGCTTCGTCGTTTTAATAAAACCGGACAAGGTTAAATAGTACTCGACCTTCTGATATGCCTCATTTAGATACTCGCCGAGTCAGACGGATAGGCACAAATACGAGTATGTAAACAATCAGAATCAATATATTTTATTCATATAAACCATTATAGTATTTATGAACCGTCAGAAGAGTAACAAGGACTCTACCAACACCTTGGAATGTCATTCCTGTGGAGAAGAAGAACAAGAAACTCCACGGTTACTCTTTTATAACAGTATTTAAAAAAAAAACATCTAAATTTTGTCGTGGGGTTTGGATGAACAATGTAGGCTGGCTATCACTTGTTCAGGTGTATTTGGTAGATTTTTACGTGGTCGAGTTCGTGCACGAATTATTTGGCATTTGTGTACGTGTAATTTCATATTTTAAAACACACCCACGATGCATGAATAAATCCTTGTGTGGGGTAACGTTTTTTATATAAAAAATGAGGCATTACGAACGAATGTATAAATAAGAAAAAAGATATCGTTTCTTTTTGGCGGAATGACGACAACAAGCCAATTTTTAACACGCGTTTATTAGCTTGACCTGTATGTATCTATGTGACGGAATCTCTTTACGTGATTTTTACCAACTTCAAGGCCTCAGATTAACTTGTCAATTGGCACAATTATCAAGAACCGATGACAATATAATATACCATTTATATATATACCATACACATACCATCGCTGTTGCTTTGGACTAACTACTTTTGATGTTGTGTTGAGACTAAAAAATTAAAAAAAAAATATATTATACTTGCAAAAAACACGAAAAGTCATGTTTTTTTACATAGCATGCTAAACTAAAAAGGTGAAAATAATAAAGAAAAAACTAATTTTAATTGTGAAGAAACTGAGGTAGGTGAATTGTAGCCCCAGTTTTTATCTTGATGAATAAATAATATGTCCTTAGCAACAATTTGGTGAATAACTTACAATAGTCAGACAAGTAATCCACCCAAAACTTCATAACCGGCTTCCTTAATTCAATTAATTTAAAACAGTACTTGAAATATCAAATACTAGAACTAAACTATTTAATTAATTGAAACAATATCAGTATCGTAACTCATTCGATAAGTACTCGCAAAGTATGTGAGAGAAATTCGATCGAAATATACAGGTCGGATTTTTGAGAGGGGGCCGTAAGGGCAGTAACCTTAACCATTGTAGTTACACGAAAATGGTCTCAGGAGACTATCCCTAACTTTTAAAGAGATATTGAGCCGCATTTACAAATTTAAAAAAAATGTACAGTCAGCAAGGAATTGGGCAAATTACACAAAATAAATCCTGTTTCCAATAAGGATCAAAAACCTCTGTTAGACCAACTGAGGTTGGAGTGTTAGAAAAGGTAGATATCACAAAACCTTTTCTCTTACATTTTGTAGGAGTACACGGTGGCAAATATATATTTTGTTTTTAATTCCAATTTCCACTTTCTGAACAGGATCAAAAACTTCTATTGGACCAACTGGAGTTTGGAGTATTAGAAAAGTCAGAAATCCCAAAAAACTTTTACCATACATTTTGTAGAAAATCGTTTTTTTTTTGCGATTTCTGATACAAAATAGTAATTTTATTTTTTTTAGTCACTGCACATATTGGTATCAAAATCAATATCTGAGGGTTACTGCGGTTCCTCAATATGTATCTTCTATTAAAAAATAGAAAAGCCATCATTTTGATTTTTTTAGTTAGTAATTAGTTCAATTAAAGATTTTGCGTGTAAAATTATATTCTTCATAAAAGTACCTATATTTTGTATTTCATTAACATATTGTGTAAAGTTATATTAACTTTCGGTACAACACCTTAATTTCGAATCACCCCATATACAGGTGCACTAAAATAATGTCGTTGAAAATGTATACATGATTGGACATATATTAGAGCAGGCTGTACATCATAAAGCCATTCAATCACACAATGTTTAAGAGTAATAATATCCTTACACTTAAATAATGTATTTCACAAAGTTATTATTAAAAGTAGGGTAAAATATCCTTAAGCTAGGATTCTCAAAACACGTACACATGGTAGGCAACCATAGTAGTTGTGGCCGCTTATCGGCACCAGTTTTGCTAGCAATGACGTGTCTAGACAAGTAACACTCGTATCTATAAACATGTCACCTACCCACCTACCCATTTACCTACCTACCCATTTACCCACCTACCCGTCTACCCACTTACCCATTTACACGTATACACATCTACCCATTTACCCATCTATGCACCTACCCATCTACCCATATACACATCTACCCATGTTCCCATCTACGTACCTACCCACCTACCTCTCTACCCACCTATCCACCTACCCATCTACCTATCTATCAATGTACGAAAAAATATATTGATACGTCTTTAGAATTGAGGTTATACAACTGACCGCGCATAATGCTTGCTGCTGAAAGCGAACTACCTACCATAACGCTTTTTCCTTACGTGACTATTTCTGGCAGTTCAGTCTACTGTAAACCACGTAAAAGAACTTCGTTCCAAAAACTTTAGTATGACTAAAATGATATTTATAGTATTACTAAAATTGTTGATTTTAGTAAAAAAAAGTGGCATACAGAATACTATAACACGACAATATCACGAAATTACCGTAACGCACCGCGTTTGGTTATACCGAATAAGGGTTCTGAGCAAATACAATTGTATTGTATTTTTTGCTACTACAATTGACGACTAAATAAACTATGTCTTTATGATTTCTTTTTGTATAGACGTATAAATATTAAGAGTATAGAGTACCGTAAATGTTTTTATAATAATATTTTTGTAAATTTATGAGATCATATCTTTTTTTTTTTTTTTAAGCTGACCTATTGTGTCCTACTGCTAGGCAAAGGTCTCCCCCTTCTCCTTCCAAAGTGTTCTATCCTTGGCCAATGATGGCCATTTAGGCCGATATGCATCAAGATCATCGCGTCACTGCTTTTTAGGCCACGACGATGATGTCCGTGTTCTGGGACCCATTCAGTGCTTATCTTAGCCCACCTGTCAGTGTTCATTCGGGTCATGTGACCAGCCGAATCCCACTTGAGTCTAGCGGTTTTCTCTCTTCTCTCTCATCTCTTCTCATCTATTACACGGGTCATAGAACGCAGCACAGAGTTCCGCACTCGATCCATGCGTTTAACACCCAAGATGCTGCGCTCCATTGCCCTTTGACAAACCTTGAGTTTGGACTTTTGAGCTTCAGTTAGTGACCGTGTCTGCGCACCGTAAGTGAGAACAGGCAAAATACACATGTCCATGAGTTTGCGATCAGTTTAAGATCATATCTTACTAAAAATTAAATTGTAAAATGTTTGTGGCAAGGGTTGTTTTGTAAGTAAACAGCTGCTGCTGCTGATGCTGATGAATATCTCTGATAGTTATTGCTGAAATTCATATAGCCATGATGGCCGTTTCAATGCTAGTAACGGTGGAAGCCACCTTTATCTTCGTTTTTATAGTCGTCCTCATGGTGGCCGGACATAGAAATTTTGAAATAACACTAGGTCCTTGCCCAGTACACTGATCTTTCTTGATATCGAGACTTTGGTAGCAAAATATCAGAATATGCTCGCAATAATTGAGGATTGATAAAATGCAGCAAAGTTAGCTGCTCCACGATACGTCCGACCGCTCGCTCCGTTGCCAATAGAACCACACAGTAGAGCCGTCCGCCGTCTCATATCGACTATCTGTTCCATAGATCTGTTCGGTCGATCGTCATCTGACATCTGTCATCGCGTCACAACTAAACACACTCAGGCAATCATTAAAGGCATAGAGTTTGTCTATAGACAAGATTAAAAGTTACTAAAATAACAATAACTGCCTGACATTTCAATAACTGTTATCGTCAAATATTGCTTAAATAATAGGCTCCGACATATATAATATATCTCTTTATAAGCAAAACAAACAAATTAATAAAAAAAATCGGACACACGTACATTTTTCAAGCGGGGGTGTGAGAGGTGTACTATTTACGCCAATATTTCGCTTTAGATGTAGACAAAAATACACAAGAAATAAATATTATTTTAAACTCATACCCTTGAAAAACGTAGTAAGTTTATTATTACTTTATGAATTTTTTATCATTGTTAAATGTAGCGTATGGTTTGTTTTCGTAAGCTTAGGGGGACAAAAAGCAAAGCTAATCCCGTTACTGTGAAGAAAAACTATATCGCATTAAGTACATTTTCGTACAATCTATTTATTTATCTACTAGCAGTTTTCCGCATCGGCTTCACATCTGGCTTACATCAGCGTCACATACTGGGTCTATATTACTTTTGGATATTAAAAAAAAATAAACACCGTCACGCCTAAATTCCCCAAGCGGGGGTGGCAGAGATGTACTGAGTATTTTTGGCTGACGATGTTAGGTCCCATGTAATAGGGAGCGAGCCTATTGTCATATACCGTGCACAATTCAAGACTCCGAGCTCATACTGAGAATTTCGTTGGAAAAACTACATTTGCCCGACCTAGGATTTGAATTAAGGACCTCGTGTTCACAAAGCGATGCACTTTGCCACTAGATCAACGAGACATTAAGGCAATTCTGGGTAATGTAGCGGTCTAATGGTGAAAGAATTATTAAACTTGATTCAGTAGTTTCAAAATTTCTCGATTACAATCAAATCTTTCTTTTGTATAATATCAGTACACGCCAAATCCACTGCATGGTAGTCAAAAAGTACAGAGTTTCAAGAGGTTCTTTCCTTACAGACCTCTCTGGCTTCCACTTTCAAAGTTTAACATAATAATATAGTTGTCAACGTACATACTCCGTTCATGCCACGCTGGGTACGTTAAAAGCATGTGGTGTGATTGTGCTCTAGCACGTATCGTCATGCACGATCCGGATCGTAAACTGACCGTTCAATGCATTCGACGTTGAGCTAGGAAGCTGAATAGACAAAGCACGTAAAAGGTTTCGCCACATAGCCGACGCAGTGCGACTGGAGCGCAACGATGGTGCGACTCCGGTACATTTCAGTACATTACAACTGTACTGAAATGTACCGGAGTCGCCATACAGCGCAGCCCTGCTCGGCGCGATGCAAACGTCACGAACGAACGTAGCCGACCGCTTCCGTCGTGCTCCGTCGGCTATTTGACTGAACCTTAAGAGTCAGCACCGCGCAACAATAAATGTAACAAAATATCTAAAAAAGTAACATACAGTGAAAAAAATAAACATAATGTACTGTGCCTTCAAGCCGAGCCCGAAGCCCATTATGCAGCCAGATCAGCATAATACCAAGCCCAAAGATGTCAGCAATTAAGTAGCTAAACATTTAAGGTTTCAAGACAATAATTTTCTTTATTGAACAAACATTGGTGAATATTGTAAAAACTTAATTATAAGCAACATATTGTAAAATCGACAAAAGATTTGATGCAAACAAAAGTGTGCAAGCAATTCGAAAAGTTAAGAATGTTGAGCGACTTATGTATGTTACTGGCCGTACTTGGCGCCGGTTTTCATTTGGCCCCTAATTGCTCCACATATGTAACCTAGTAGATTTGCCGATGGCTTGAGTGGTAAGAGCGTAGACCGCTCTTATCACTGGATCGCGGATTCGACTCCCGCACACAACAAAGTGTAAAGGTACGGCCAAACCAACGGATCCAGCCGCGCCCGCGATGGCGTGCACGATGGCGATAAGCTCCTGCAGTAATATTTGTATAGAAATGTTCACACAAACGCGTCCTGCATGCGCTATCTGCGCGGCGTCTGAACCCGCAATCATAGGAAGATACTGTTCGCCACCGTGATCGCCGCCGGGGTCTACACTGCGAACGCGGCTGCGCCAAACCAACACTTTTAGCCGCATTTGCGATGGCTTCCGCGGTGGCGATCAGTTCGTGCAGTAGTATTTGTATGGAGGTGTTTACACCAGCGCATCCTGCGTCCTGCATTCGCGATTTGTGCGGCGCCTGGACGCGCGATCATAGGAAGATAAGTACTCAACGCCATCGCTACACCATCGCGGACGCCACACAGCGCAGCCCCGCTCGGCGCGACGGCAAACGTCACGACCGAACGGAGCCGAGTGCTTTGGTCGCGTTCCCGTCGCGTTCCCGTCGCGCTCCGTCGGCTATTTGACCAAATCTTTATAGTTTTAAGACTATATAACTCTACAATATTTCCTAGCTCTTAAACCGGAGGGCGTTAGTTCGACCACGTATAGACGTACGCAGCTTTGCACTTTGCTGGTTAAAGAGCAGTCCTGAATTAAACAGTAGACATTCTCACACTTGGCTAAGTACATTTGTTTCTACAGATTATGCATGTTGTAATTATATTTTACGTGTTATGGAACCGGAATTGTGTTGTTTAAATCGCTTTGCTTCCAGTAAAATGAACCGGGATAGAACTTTAAAAGTAAAGATTTTAATCAAAAAGCTTCCAAAATCATATGTAAAGCCAAATAAAAATGACGACTTCTAGCTCTGTAAGTAACATTTGAAATTATACAATAGAACTAGTCCAGCATGTATTTAAGTTGTTATCGTTTGTACAAAAGTAGTGGTATTAAAAACAAAAGGATTGCTTCCAAAAGCATCTGATACCAACTTAAATGAAGACTTCTAAATCTAGAAGTAACAAAAACAAACCATAAAACAATAGCATTAAAAATAACATTATCAGCCGAAACATATCCACTTCCTCCAAATATCCTCACAACAACGACAGGCTTTATATTATATCATAATATATACCTTTACAAGTTAAAGTAATATTTACCGTAATTACTAGGGTCTTGGTACTTAGAATTTTTTCAGACTGCTAATTTACTTTCCCAAAAAAGTAACATACCGGAAATCCAATAATGGTCCATGTTTTTTCGTTTAGCACATAAAATCCTAAAACCAACTGACCCAACTAACGACGCCACTAAATCATCCTTTCAAGCGAATGAGACTACACATATCAAAAGTGTATGAATCCCGTCCATCCCCTAAGTAAGGGCTACCGTGAACCCCAATAACTGAGTAATATCTATGGTAGCCTGCCCACAAATGGGCAGATGCTTTTACCTATGTACCCACCCGCCGATATCCACAATAATTCACAATCGCATCTTCCTTACACAACAATTCCATCTATGAGAGATATATGGCGTGTTGCGGTAAGCATTTGAATTGGGTGATATGAGAGTATTTCTATTTAATTAGATAGATAGTATTGGGTAGGTCTATTTTAGTGAGGTAAGAAGAAAGAAAGAAAGAAAAGACACACTCACATAGAAATTGAGATACTAAAATTAATAACGAAAATAATAACTAACAATAATAACAAAAAATAATCCATATGTACTCGAATTAAATACGCGTGCGTTGGAGTTATGATGAGTTCAGTATCACGAGTTAACCGGATCATTTTTTGCTTGGTTTATACCGTGTCTACTGGTATGGTAAGCGAAGACGAGGCAATTGTGTTAAGTCTGGTACGTTATTCCTTTATAATTTTTGCCTATTATCGTCATTGTTCATGGTTTTAGTAGAAGTATAAGGACTTATAGAACAAGCATGATTGTTTTGCTCAATTAGTATTAGTGGTTTGAGACTGTTTTTGAGATATCGTAGAAGATATTTTTTTTAATAATAAGGATATAAATCTAAATTAAATATATACGATGAAAAGTAAGCATAGAACAACAATAAGTTTATGAACAATTTTATCAATTCAGACTAAATAATCTGATATAGGGAGATAACGATCGTTAACAATAACGGAGTTTATGCAGCCGCCATGGCCGAATCGGTCTGGATCACATTATCATCATCATCATAGGGAGATTTCCCAAACGACGACGTCACTAAACTTAGTGAAAATAAGTTTAAAGCTTGTGTAAAACGAACACTTTGTAAGCAAGCTTATTATTCAATAGAAGATTATTTAAAAGATAAAAATGCTTGGATAGATGCTATTCCAGCTCCACTTGAGTCATAACAACCTATTCAACTGTTGTTAGTTAATATTACCTCTCTTCCTTCTATTATTTTAACACAATATGTACTTTTTTTGTAAATGAGGGAACCATGTAGCCATTCTCATAAATAGTATTATTCACTTAGACTCACATGATGATACCTACATTGTTCTCCCATACCCCACAACAGAATTTAGATGAAAAAGTTTGTAATTTCTTTTTTTTAAAGAGTAACCGTGGAGTTTCTTGCCCTCCTTCTCCACAGGAATGACATTCCGAAGTGGCGGTAGAGTCTTTGTTACTTTTCTGACGATTCATAAATACTGTAATGGTTTACATGAATAAAAAATATTCTGATTCTGATTCTGATTCAAACATAAAGAGAGTCACAAAACCTTGCCTGATATGCACATAAATTGTAATTTGTGGAAATCAACAAATGAACTGTAAATTATTCAATCATTTATTCATTCCAGTCCAGAAACTGTCCTACTGTTGGGCACGAGTCTCCTCTTCGAGAAACTCTTAGGCAAGCAGGTTTCCTCACGATATTTTAGCAAATAATAATATTTTTTTTAATACGCACTTGCTTTCGAAAAGACAGAGGTGCGTGCCTGGGTTTTAATCTGAGACCTATGACTTGGCAGTCCAACGGTCTTACCACTAGGCTATCACTGCTCATAACTCGTGAAGTACAGTGCACTATATTTAATTTCCAACAACAGGTATCCTCAATTAATGAGCCTATCGCAGTCCACTGCTGGACATAGGCCTCCCCTAACACGCGCCATTGCAAACGGTCCCCCGCCTTCCGCATCCAGTCTGTCCCAGTGACCTTTTTGAAGTCGTCGGTCCATCTAGCTGGGGGCCGTCCTACCTTACGCTTACCAAGTCGCAGTCTCCACTTTAGGACACGTTTGCTCCATCGGCCGTCGGTCCATCTGCAGATGTGACCAGCCCTTTGCCACTTTAGCTTACTGAGTCTGCGAGGTATGTCGGTAACATTGGTTCTTTGTCGGATTACGTCATTACGAATTTTATCCTTCAAAGAGACGCCGACCATAGCTCGGTCCATAGCTCGCTGTGCGACATTGAATTTGTGGACTAGTCCCACTGTGAGTGGCCACGTCTCGGCCCCGTAAGTCATAACAGGTAGGACGCATTGGTTATAGACTTCAGTCTTCAGGCATTGCCAAATGCTGCCCAGCCCAATTGGATCCTGCGGTTGATTTCTTTCTCGAAGTTGTTTCTACCAAATTGGACAACTTGGCCAAGGTAGACATACTCCCGAACAACTTCGAGCATCGAACCATCGACCTAGATCGGTCCCGGCGTGACATGTTCATTGATCATGATCTTGGTTTTATCCAAGTTCACGCCGAGACCGACACCTCGAGAGGCTCCATTTAGGCTATGCAACATTTCGCTTTACTGTTCTAGTGACTCGGCCACGATGACGATATCATCGGCAAACCGAAGGTGTGAGATGTATGCGCCGTTGATGTTAATGCCCCGCCCAGTCCAGTCCAGCGCCTTGTAGACGTCTTCGATTGCATTGGTGAAGAGCTTGGGGGATATTACATCCCCCTGTCTTACCCCTCGACGCAGCTCGATTGGGTTGGTCTTTTGGTCCTGAAGCTGGACAGTCATTGTGGCGGTATCACACAGACATCTTAACACATCTATATATAGCACCAACCGATGTGACATCGCTACAGAGCATCCAAAACCGCCAAGGTTTCGATTGAGTCGAAGGCTTTCTCGTAGTGGTCTTCTGTACAATCTGCCGAACAGTATGGATGTGGTCTACGGTGCTGTAGCCTTTTCGAAACCCGGCTTGTTCCGGTGGCTGGAACTCGTCGAGTCTTCTGGCGAGGCGGTTTGTGAGTACTATCGAGAACAACTTGTACACGTGGCTCAGGAGTGAGATGGGTCTGTAGTTCTTCAGCAAGGTTTTGTCACCTTTTTTCAAGAACAGAACCACCGCACTCCCGCTCCACGCTTGAGGTGTTAAGCCCTGGTGGATGACAGAATTAAAGAGGCTCGCTAACTTTTTCAGGATTGGAGTCCCGCCTGCTTTTAGGAGCTCAGTGGTGATTCCGTCATCGCCTGGCGACTTGTTGTTTTTGAGCTGCTCGAGAGCCACACCTCGTCCTGGTTGACATCAGGGATGTCTTCCGTGTAGTGGCGTGCGAGTGGGACTCTGTGGTCGTCAGCTCTGGGTCTCGTGGGTTTAGTCATCCGTGATGCGTACGGGTCTTTTTTGAAACTCTAAATTTTCTCGAATATCTCGAACGTGGAGGTCACGGTTTTGCCATCCGCAGTATTAAGTTTCGTCAGATGGGATCTACCTAACTGGCGAGCGAAGACTTTGGTGCCTCTGTTCTATTCAATCGCAGCCGCGACGGCGCGGGTGTTGGAACATCGGAGGTCACGTCGCACCAGCTTCCGGATCTTCCGGTTAAGGTTCCTCCCATCCGGCGAAGACGCCTGTGTGGATGACATTTCCCGTCTCTGACTCATAAGTTCGAGAGTCTCGAGCGAGAGTTTAGAGTGATGCCATGTAATGCCTTGGCTATGTCTTCATACACGGCTTCGGCTATGTCGTCGCAGTATGTCAACGTCAGCGCATATAACTTGTCCAACAATATCTTCGAAATGTCAAGTCGATTTTGTTTCTGACGGTCGGTTAACATTCTCGGCACCCATCTTGTGGAGACTTTTCTCATATTCAAAGATTGTTTCAATATGGATTGAAAACTTCCATATGAAATGCCCGTTTCTTGAATTAAGTATCGGATGGTAACTCTTCAATCGCTCAATACAATTTTCTCGACTTTCGCAACATTTTCTTGGGTGGCTGACGTCGATTTATTTATTTTATTTATTTATTTATTCAAATAATTTAAATTAAGCACATACATATAAAAAAAAAATGAGTGAGCACATACAGTTGAGTATACCTACCCAAAATGAGATTCATATTTGCATAACATCAAGTAATGGCACTTAAAACTAAACAAAAGAAAAAAATTTTTTTTTTTTTTTTTGTTATTATTCAGTACCAAGGATGGTCTATGAAAATGTAAAATTCGTGTTACGATAAGCATAATACTAAGAAGAATATCATTAAGATGGTTGTTGGGTAAATCACTGACTCATTTTATAACTGAAATGGTGTTGCGCCCATATACATTTCATACATTTTATAATTCAGCGTTACCTTGTGCAACAATTAATAATTACAAAACAAAAAATAGAAGTTATGATGCAAGGTGATTATGCATGAATTGTTTTAGTTTAAAAATGTTTATGGTTGTTTGATTCAAATTCTACTGACCTCCGTACTAGCGGGTGCTGTATCACGGTAGATCAGGTGTCCTCATCCTCAAAAACCAGTAGTTTTTCACAGGTAGCAAGTATACTTATCACCATTATTTGAATAAACTAATCACTCGTCATACACTAGTTATAAAATTAACTTTGGATATTATTAAGTAATAACTATAAAAGACGGTAGTACAAAAAAAAATACACAGTATAAGTAAAAAGGTTAGACAAAAATCGTTTGTAGTGGTTTTTTTTTTTTTTATAAAATATAAATAAGTAGATAAGTTTTTAACTAATGTTAGTGCAATGTATTTATGTGAAGTGTGACTGTGTTAACATGTGTGAGTATGTATGCGATGGAGTAGTTGATTGTGTATGGAGCATTTATAATTGTAAACGTTTATGTTGACTTTATCAGTCCATGTAATGAGACGATAACATGTAGTGTGCGCGTAGTTAAATGTGTCAATGTATAGTACGTGACTTTAGAGTCACGTCTTTTTAGGATGAGTGTGGGTTCACTTGTGTGATGAGCTACGCTAGGAGTTTATTGACAAAAGTTCCTCTGTAGCATCGTAATTTAACTGATAGAGAAACCTTTCAATAGCATTTTTGCAAGAGTACGTAGTTAGATTTCGAAGTTTCACTGTTTTAGATATTTTATTGTATATATGCGGCCCAAGAAAAGGGATAAATCTATTTGAAAATGATTTTTTTTGTGTAGGAATTGAGTATACAATATCACATCTCCGCTTTGATAGAAAATTTGGGCATTTTTTGTGTTGCAATAGTACAGTATTTTTTATGAATAATTGGCGCACCGTTAGTAGTGACAATTGATTGTATAGTAAATGAGTCGGATATATGTATCTCTTGAAGTTCATGACTTTTAAGAGCGCGCGCTGCGCTCTTTCTAAAGTTATAAGAGAAGATTTGTAAGTGCCCCCCCAGGCTGTGATACAGTATGTTAGTACTGATTGACAGAGGCCAAAGTACACCGATCTTAATAATTTAGGTTGGCAAATATTACGTAAGTTTTTAAATATATATATCATTTTTCTGGTCCGCGAAGCCAGGGAGGTTATATGATCATTTCAAGTCAAATTCTGGTCTACCGTCAAACCTAAGTATTTCATTGTTGTTACTTTAGACAAGCTATGACAGGCGCATCTCTGAGATGCTTTACATGTATGGAATCTGATATTTATGGAATCTAGCGGAGGTTGAGTATTATTTCTAATGCTGAAAGCTAGGTATTTAGTTTTTTGGGCATTCAGTGTAAGGAGATTATTATCCAACCGTGATGCTACAAGAGAAAAACCGTCATTAGCAATTTCGTTGACCTCGTTCCATGTTCTTTCCCTAAACAGAAGTACGGTGTCATCTGCAAATGTAATAATCCGGCCATTTGTCAATTGGAGTTTGCATATAGCATTTATATAGACCAAGAATAGCGTGGGACCCAGTATACTGCCCTGGGGTACGCCGAAATGGATACTAGCTTGTTGACTTGTGTAACCAGCCACTCTAGTACATTGAGTTCTATTTGACAAGTAGTCCGTGAATAATTTGAGTGGTACCCCCCGAATTCCGATGTTCTCCATCTTTTTAGTAGTAAAGGGACAGACACAGTGTCGAACGCTTTGGCCAGATCCAGAAATATCCCAATAACTTTGTCACCCTAGTCCAAGCTTTCAACAATAAAATTAGTTAGCTTTTCTACAGCACTTTCGGTGGATTTTTTTTCTCTGAACCCGAATTGGTTGTCTGAAATAATATTATTAGCCTCCAAGTATTTTTTAATCTAGAATTAATAATGCGTTCAATTATTTTAGACAGCAATGGCAGCAGTGAAATAGGTCTGTAATTTGAAACATTATCACTACTTTTGTGAATAGGAATTATTATTGACTTTTTTAGCGCTACTGGAAATATACCAAAATTAAAACATGAGTTACATATTTTAGTTATAGGGTACAAAAAGTTGTCAATGCCTAATTTTAATAAAGTCGACGGTATTCCATCTAAGCCAATGGCGTTCGATGGATTCAAATTAATTATGGTTTGTTTGACCTCTACTTCATCTGTAGGTAATAAGACAAACGAATTCAGTGGTGCATTATTTAAATTAATTTCCTTGACTCGGTCGTTTTCTGTAGCTTGTATCCTAAAAAGTATAGAATTAGCCAGTACAGTTCCTACGTTTGCAATGTGATTGTTGACAAAGTTTATAGAGTCTTCTGTACTGTTTTTAGTAACAATAATTCATCACAGTCTTTTACTTTGTTACTTAGGTTACATGTATCTTTCACCAACTGCCATTGCTTTCTTAGGTTATTTTTGTGAAGTTGTAATTGTGATCTTAAGTAGTCATTTTTATGTTTCTTTAAAATGTTATTGCATGTGTTACGGTACCTAGTGTAGGTGAGTTTTAGCGATACATTTCCGGGATTCCTTCTCAGCTTTTGATGTAAACGGTCTCTGTTCCGCATGCACCAGCAAAGTCCAGGTGTAATCCACGGTTTAATATTACGTTTTCTGTGTGATAGTTTCCATGTAAAAGTGTGTTTATTTATATATTCATTAACGATTGATAAGAATTTATTGGTCATTACATTGGGATCGTCAGTATCTAATATTATTCGCCAATCTATTAGTTTTAAATGATTTATAACCTTATTATAATTAATTTTTGTAAAAGCTTTATTACTTATTCCTTCATTCTTAGATTTATAAGATAATGATAACATCACCGAATAATGATCAGTTAATGTTGTATGGCAAACAATAGTTTTATTGGAGTTAGTCGTTTTTAAGAAACAATGATCTAGACAGCTGTTTTCCCTAGTTGGAATATTATGAGTCGCAATTAGTCCGTGTGAAGCAAGAAGATCCATATATTTTGTTGATTTAACGTCATTAATGTCTGCAATATTTATGTTTATGTCTCCTATCAAGCAAATATTTCGAAATGATTTATATGTATGGAGTATATTATCTAAAGACAACAGAAAAGCGTCTATATTTTTAAACGTAGGTGGTCTGTAAATAGATATAATTGGCATATCATTTTTAATAGTAGTGGCTAGACAATTTAATTCATCTTCAGCTTTTGTTGGTTCTGTCACTATAACTTTTATGCCATCCCTAACGTAAATAACTACGCCATCATTTTGGTTTATCTGGTTTGTTGTTGAGAATACCTGATATGAAGTTATTTCTGGTAATGTGGTATTAGATGTGAGCCAACATTCGGTTAGAACAATAAAGTCAAATACCATACCTAACCTACTCATCAAGACCTGCAGTTCATCAAAATTGCGATTCAAACTCCTTATGTTTTGGCTAAGTATTTTATAGTTGTTGTTGTTATGAAATATATTTTTACAGTGTTCTGGAATGTCTATGTCATATACATTACCTACATTGATACTAAAATCAATGTCGGCAGATAAGTTAATTACTTCAACCATAGTTTTTATAATATATTAAAGGTACCTTATTTAACATTATAATTGCACAACGCAGATAATCCTGTTGGTTAGCAGTGCTTCGCAAATAACCGTGTGTAGCATATCTCACTGATGTAAGTAGAATGCATAGTAGAAGTGATTTTGTGTAAGTGTGTGTGTGGTAAGTGTGTATGTAGGTAGTATATGTGTATGTTAGTTACTAAATTATTAATATAAATGTTAAAAAATAAGAAATTAGTACCAAATATAATATGCTCAGAAATGACTAAGAAATGTAACAAGCTCACTAAAAATACCTGACTTAAAATCAATAACAAAAAATAAAATAAACGTAAATTATCAACGAACTGCTTGGAATTTAGTCATTCTGCGGATCTATAGAAGGCTTGTATTTCTTCTAAAGTTTTCGGTGAGACTGCGGGTCCATTATCTTCTTTTCGGAGAAGTACTTTCCCTTTAGATATCCAGCAATGTTTAAATAGGCCACCCTTCTTTAATTTGCGAGCGGCAAAGAATATTTTTTTTGTATTCTGGGTTAAGTAGTCAGACACATATATAGGAATGTTACTGCATTCGTTATCCAACATATTCATAGTTATCTTACCTTCCTTAGTTGAATTAAATCTCTTTACTGCTTTTATGATTTTAATTTTTTGTTCGGTGTCTTTATACTCTCCAATAATTGTGTTATTAGTTCCTCTTTTTAATTTATAAGCTTGTTTTATATCGATGTTAGTGTCCTCAAGTTCCAGGATATTATGCAAATTTTTGATTATTGTTTTAGGTTCGACCTTGGTCTCTGTTGGGATATTATTGATTTCGATCATATTCATTCTTTCCTTTTTTTGAAACTTATCTAGTTGTTCTTCTACATAGTTAAGACTCGTTAATACTACAGCATGGTCTTTTTCCATAACTTGCACTTGTTTTTTTTATTTCAATATGCTCAGAAAAGTATCTCTGTAACGTTTCCTGCAATTCGTTATTAGCAGAAATAATTTGTGCATTTTGTCGATGGACGGCCGCAACGATGTTCGTTTTCCGTGCTCGTTCTCCCTACTCGAAATTGAGAAGCCCACCTTGCGGCAGTAGCATACGGCGGAGCAGACTCTCCTTATGTTGCCTCCAAATCGCAATGAATCTCTTGCGTCGTTAACTTTTTTAAACAGAGGTATTTACTAACGGCTCCGACTTCGTTTTTCTCCATTTTCGAGAACACGTTCCGACACGAAGCAAACAAATGACTACTTTCAGAAAAAAAACAAAAGAGAATCGAAAATTTTGTTTGATTAATATTACAAATATGTATCTGAGCTATGCCTGCCAGTATTTTTTTTTACCAAGGAGTATGTCGTTCTCACTACTTTTTGATCCCGCCTAGTAGGTCAGCTATGTGTTCTTTAACCCGAGTTTTTACCGGTCTTTTTGTTTGTCCTATATAAGAGAGACCATATTAACAATCAATTTCCACTTCTTGGTTTACGTATTGAAGTCTTGGTATGACTAATAACCTAATTGCCAACAGTGTAAACTCTTTGAGGCCAGTTTGATTGAATCCGGCTGGTGTCCCAAATATCTCTGTCCATTTCTTCAGAATAGGTCGTGATAGTATAAAAAAAAACGATATACCTACTTAACTTACCAGAAGAATGGCAGCAGGCTTACCTATGTTCTGTTTTGGTTATCGTACTGAGCCGCGATTGGTCATAGCGAATATGGGGTGAGGTTCGCCAAGTTTGGGTCCACAAGTTACCTATCCTATGTGATTTGATTTGATATGGTATCGGACCAAAAGTACCTGGGCAAAGCAAGTGTAACGGTGTTTAATTTTTGGTTTTTGTCATCATAGAGTTTAGAGGCTAACGTACCTACGTAACCCATACCGTAACGAAAAACAACCCGAATGAAATTGCTCTTTTCATTAGATTAATTTAGACTTGTACTAGGGTTGTGTTGCATATCAGACACATTGTGCCTTTTACTAAAATTTTACCTAGGACTTGAATATTAGGTAATAGGTGTAATACCAAAATAATTTATTATTACCTTTATTACACTAAAGGCAGATAAAATGCGATAATTAGCATCACTGTTATTCACATTTCAATCTGTTATTATCACATACCTTTCCGCCGTTCAGGATGTACCTGTTGGTAATTTTAATTATATGGTACGCTGCCCGTGTCGACACACTGCTGACTTCCACAACGTTGTTAGTGAGAGCTTTGTTGACCAGGAAACCGACACTGTCCTGAGAGGGTCGATCACCTTCCCGAAAGTAGAACAGATGGCCCGACTCAAGGTTTATCGTGTCCTCTCCCTGTCTTCGGACTTGGGATAACCCCAATATGTGCCAGTTTATGCGACCTAGTTCCACCTCGAGTTCAGTGAGGTGTTGGTCCAGCCGCAGAGAGCGTCTATTGTATGTAGCCAGGTGTTTTTTGTAGGTCGTAGCACGGAGATTCTTCGCACCCCCTGCCCCGCTGTTACCGCTACCGTAGCAGCGGACAGCAGGACTACCGAGAACTGGGGGCCTTTGATTTAGGTGCCTTAACATGTTAAGAGGTTTTTGGCCTACTATACCACGCTGGCCAGACGGGTGGCTATAGGATTTATTTCAAATTTTCCTTTTCTGGTCGTTGATCGGATGTCGTTATTACCTTTGGTGGACTCTTACCACCAGCCTAGCAAAAGTAAGACTACTGGGGCATTCTAAGTTTTTCTTTCGCTTCTAGCTCAGTAAGGAAGAAACAGGTATCCTCAAATACCACTTAAATCCGTTACTGACAGCAACACAGCCGTAGGTAGCGGGTGTTTATTGTATCTATATTTCAGTCGGTCGACGGCGCGCTGTGTAACGGTATTATTTATGTGTCACACTCTACCGAGCCTTGTGGTCGGCTTTGATACGGGCAGCGGCTTAGCAACCCCAATCAATTATAATCTTGTATTGGAGATGGCTATAGTTAGCAAAAAACTATTAGACGATATTGAGTATTTGAAAATGTTGACTCTCAAAGCTAAGTGCGGAGCCTGAAATTGTACCCGGTTTAACGGCGATAGAGACTGGAAGGGTGTAAGAGGGGGAACCTAACTACACACACAGTCCTGGTCCTCACAAAACCCGGTCCACACAGGCCAAACTGCTAGTCTCATTCGGTACCCGGACACACAGTCCTGGTCTACACGAACCCCGGGTCACACAGGCTAAACCTTATAGTCATGGCATGTGTTCTACTAATTCGCATGGATGGATCCTCCAACGTCCACAATAATAAATAAAATAATAATATTAGCCCTGTTAAGAAACTGTCCCACTGTTGGGCATGGGCCTCCTCTCAAACTGAGAGGGTTTAGGCCATAGTCCACCACGCTGGCATAGTGCGGGTTGGCGAACTTCACACACCTTCGAGAAATTCTTAGGCATGCAGGTTTCCTCACGATGTTTTTCCTTCACCGTTAAAGCAAGTGATAATTAATTTTAATACGTATAATAATAAAACGTCCACAATACCGGATTTTAAATCACAATCATTTACTTCAGAAGAAACTCCACTCTGAGGGACCTTATTATAAACTGACATGAGCGTACTTGTAGCCATCAAATAACAAAAACTAACTGCTCGACATTCCATTAAATAATAGGATACGACATATAGAAATAATATGTATTCAATATAATGTGTAAAGTAACTTATCTAAACAGAAAGTCAAAAGACAAGCTGGCGAGCACGTATGAGCCCAAATATGATAGTAGAGGAAGAAATGGGTTTACAAGTAACAACAAAGTTGGGACTTTATTCTGTTTCTCAACCCCGCAACGAATCTAGCGTGATGATTCAGATAAATGTATAGAATATTTTGTGTGTGCATGATGTAAAACGAAAGTATCAGTGTAAAGGTAAGAAAGACTCCGATAGTTTGGGCATATGAAAGGATCGGGATAATGTTGGAAAAAAAGAATAACAATAAGATAATACAATGCGGAATGGAAAGTTTGTAAGTATGGATTTTATGGATGTTTGTTACTCTCACGTAAAAACTACTGAACGGGTATTATTGTAACTTTACAGAAGATAGCTTAATCAGAATAACTGATATGCTATAATTTATAAAGATATATACGCTGATGATCTCTCGCGCGACCGCTACTATTATATTAGAGTGAAAAGGAATCCAACAATAAGATTAGGCAATCTTTTGAATTTCAAACAACACGAAACAATGTTCAATTCCCATCCAATTAGCCGGACATCACACCCCTGGGGGTGTAATAGACTTATTTAGACCCAGGGTAAATAATTCAATTGTTTGGAGCCGCTTAGGGTCCCTTCATATTTACCGACACGTGTTTCAGACATCGGGTACTGGGAAAGCCAGTTTTGGTCATATTTTATTTAGGTACATTATTTCAGGTTTGGTTGACTGATAGGGACGGAACGAGAATACAGCGTGTAACCCATAGATGCGGATGACTTGAAACAAGTTTTATTTCTTACTAGTTTCTGCCCGCGACTTCATCCGCGTTGATTTTATCAGAAACCTTACAATTTTCCGAGATAAAAAGTATCTTTTGTATTAATCTAAGTAATAGATTATCTGTGTGCCAAATTTTCTTCAAATTCGTTTATCCGTTTTCGCGTGATTAAGCAACAAACATCCAAACATCTAAAATACAAACTTTAACATTTAAAACATTATGTATCTATCTATATTATATCATCACGCCAGATCGCTTGTAGGTAGGCAAAGAGTACAGAGTTCGAACAGGTTATTTCCTTACATACCTCTCTGGCTTAAAAATGATTTTCACTATGGCAACACATCCGAAAAATAACTTATAAAATTATGCAGAAGAGTTATCAACATGTTGCATGACACCGCTTATTTTCCTTTTTATTTTAGTATGTCATTATAGTAATGATCATTTGACTACAATTATATGGTTCAGGTTTGTGTAATTGTCCCAAACACCTTGCAAATTTCTGCATCGCCATCTGGACCACGCATGCTGTCGCAAAAGACAACTAAATTAAACAATATCCCAAATAGCAGCAATTCAAGCGAAGCCGAATTGGCTTATCTGGTTCATCAAACGGAAAGTTTGGGATGGAAATTGTCAGAAGTTAGACAACATTCTTTACCCTGGTGGTACCAATGCTAGTTACAGTCCTATTCTGGTTCTTAATCAGTTGAGCTACCCCGAGAAGATTTTGAAGTCGAGTGGATGGTCCTACAACAAAACCAAAGCACTGGTATGCCATAAAATGCGTATGTAATATATTTGTATAGAACAGTAACACAACTAAAAAAGCGAGATTAAGCGAAATGGATCATTAGAAAATTAGAGTGCGTATTCAAATAATCAAATTTTTTTATTCGTGACTATAACATCAGGTTAATGATACAGCGCATAGACATTTACGAGTAAAACATTATAATTAAAGTGATGATGTGTCTTATTTGAAGTGCAAATTGAGTCTCCGTAACCGACGAGCGTATATAAGACGAACTATAAGGATGGACGAAACCAGAGAGATCTGTAAGGAAAGAACCTGTTGGAACTCTGTACTCTCTGCCTATCACGCAAGGGATCTGCGCGATTGTATGGATAGATTAGTAGATTGTTGTAGTTCAAGCAATGATATGTGTAGTCGCCTTTAAAGCGGTCGCTATAGTGAATCAAATCAATCGAATGCAAATAGTGCCTAATCTATTGTAGCTGGCAGATTACGCCTAATAGCAATTACAAAAATGACGATGTTAATGAAAGATCATCCTAATTGGAAAGGAGTAACCTTATGTTTATTCTAAGGAACGATTAGCTTTGTATGGGATAATGTCTCAGGAGATATGTTGTAGGGAATAAGAATTACCAGGTCTTTTTTAACGTTCGTTCTTTGTTAACATTGTCAAGAGCTTAAGCTGCTCCGCACTGAGTTGAATAGTCGTGGGTACGATTCCTGCACAGGACAAATCTTTATGTGACCCACAATTATGCGTTTTGGTCTGGGTGTTTGTGTATGTGCAATTTCATATTTGTAAATGCACCCACGATAACGGAATATCCTAGTTCGGGGCAACGTTACATTTTTTTTTAAGAGATTGGAAAAATGGTCGATGTAACTGTTGCTTCTTGAATTGTTCACAAAGATAATATTAGATCGAAGTCTAAGATGGGCAGACCTTCCAAAGGTTCCAGGTGAAGCTGGAGGCATATAGCACTAAGCTGCTCGTCATGGCTATCGTTAGGGGAGGTAATGTCCTGCAGTGGATGTTTGTTGACTGATGATTAAGATAATATATTAAAAATATTAAACAAATTATTATATACCCATGGCGCCGCTCTTTCATTACTTTCAATATTACAAGAAAAAAGTAACAAGGACGCATGTCCACCGATTAAAATAAAACACTAGCGCACTGCGTTATCTTCCGCATCTTCTCAGTGGTTACCGTGTTCTGATCCAGTGGTAGACGTAACGAATGTAAATCTTGGCATTCTTTAATGCTTTTTTGATAGCTTTGACAGATTTCTGAAACGTTCTCTTCTACAAAAATGATTTTTTACTTTGAATTTAAAATAACACATTAAAACCAAATCTTCACATTTGCTGCCATCCGCTAAAATGCTGAGGCCAACAAGATGATTTCTTTTTTATTTCAATCGTAATCACCTTTAGGAAAACATTAGCAAGAAATTCTATATCCTAGTATCTGGGCTTGTACAAATCTAGAATCAAACACGAAAAAATCAAGATACAGCCACCAAGAAATTTCCTCATCAAGCTTACCATTACAAAGGCAGCGAGATTAAATATTCATCCTTACACCACTTTCAACTCGACAAAAGATTTTTGACTTGTCCAACTTACGAACTCGGTGCGCACTTAACGCGGCAACTTGAATGGGAAATTTTTCACAAGTTCGCGAATTAAACCCATTAAATGCAGAACGGTGGATAACTCAGGGAGTCGTCTTCCCGTGAGCTTTTGATATGGGGCTCAAATAAAATATTAGTCTTCCCTACTTTAGGCATTCGCTCGACTGTTCTCGTGTCCGGAAAGTTTTCGGATGAAGTATTTGGGTTGGGGGTAAAAAATGAATTTCCTAAATGGGATACCTATCGATATAGGTTTAATTTAAAATTATATAAAAATAAAGTTTGACTACAAAAATGAGGAATATTTAAAAAGAAACTCTTCGACTCGCAGATGCCATATTTAACTTAGCCCTATGTCATTCCCACAATTAAGGCAATTCTAACGACACCGTATGAAATTATGTCAAAACCCATGAAGGTTTTTATACTTAAGAGCATTCCAAAGAATTAGACAAACATACCCTCAAAATATTTATGCGAGAATAGGCAATGTAAGCCAATGCAGCGCAAGAGTACACCAGAATAGATAGAACTAGTGAACAGTAGGCATTGGATACATGACCTGGGCTTTCGCTCCAAGTCGACTAAAATTACACCGTGTAAGGATGTAAGCACCGAAGAAGAGAGTGTCGTGTTATGATTAAATAATCTAGAGGTTTGGTCAAACAAAATTGTCTGGGACAGAATCATGAGCTTCCGAAACCGATGAGTGTATATGAAACGAACTACGTATAGAAGCATGCAAGATGCGGATACATCTATCTATCTCTATCTATATCATCACGCCAGATCCCTTGCAGGGTAGGCAGAGAGCACAGAGTTCCAACAGTTTATTTCCTTACATACCTCTGTGGCTTCGTCCACTCTCATGCGGATATTTTACACCTACCACTCAATCCTAACACGAGAACCTAATTAATAAAGGAATTAAAACTCCACAAACGAGAACTTCACTCAGGTCAACATTATAGTCGTTTTAATCTAGAATTTCCCGCAAAATTATCGTGAAATTGATGCGTTAAAAAACTATTAAGCCTTCAAATACATTCTTGTGGAAGCGCTTTTAATTAAAAGGGTTTTGAATAAAATATGTATTTAAAGGTTTTTCCATGCCCGTTGCTTGGGGAAAATATCCCGCGGCATGAAAGAATATCTATGTCGATATTGAAATTCACGCCACAATCAGAATACTGCCTTAAGAGCCTTCATAAAAGATTCCTTAAGACAGCGATCTCGAGGTCCAAAGGTTCGAATTCTGGATTGGATAAAGTGTAGATATTTTATCAAAAAGTTGTAAGTAGACAGCAGAGAAGTCAGGATTATAGCCGCTAGCTAGTGCTAAATTAAATCAGAAATCTTTCAAAATAATTATTTTATATCAATAATTATTTTATATAATAATTAATTATAATATAATTATATTTATATCAAATTTGAATAATTTTTTTTCTCACTCTGAGAACTATTCTCGTACCCCAAGTGCGTTTAGCAATGTGAAATTCACATACGTAAATGCCCAAATCGAAGCTAATATTTGTAGGTCACACAAAGATTTACCCCGAGCGAGAATCGAACCCACGACTACTCGATCCAGTGGGCGGAATGGCTTAAACTCTTAACCACTGGACAAAGCCGTCTGTCGAACTCGAAAATTACTTTGGGTCTAACTACACCGTCATGCCTATATTCCCCAAGCGTGAACGGCAAAGGTATTCTTTGTACATCTACACATCGCTGACGATTCCAATACCCACAATGTGATCGTGAACGAGCTCATTGCTATAATATACGACTCAATTCCAAATACCACACTGCTACTGTTTTTTTTTTTAATGTGTTTAAAGCACAATTCGTTCAACCTAGGATTCGAATCACCACACTAAACGAGGCAATCCCTGAATAATTTATTCCGAAAATCTGGTTATTTTCTATACCTTTCTATAAGCACTTTATATAATTATAACTTGTACGTCCGCTTTGTCTGAACTCATAAAACTATGGAAGTTTATCGCACCGTGCATTATTGAAGAGGTGTACGAGTAGAGGAATAGCGATTTTATCATAAGCAAAAAGGTTTGGGATTATTTTAAATTCCGTTGCTCCAAAGGATAAAATGGAACCCTTAAAAGATCAATCGTTCGTCTGTCTATCTCTCACGACTGTTTCTTTAGGAACCTGTAAAGCAACTTTCTCCTTCAATTAACTTATAGTTGTTCTTTTACTGTCTACGCGGTGCACTTGTGGAACTCACTCCCGCATTCCATCCGCAATAGCATCTCACTAGACGCCTTCAAGAAGAGAACTAAGGAACATTTCCTGTCGTCATGAATTATATTTATCGGTATATAATATTAACACATATGTATTTGTATATATTTATTTATATATGCATATATTTATTTATATTTTATTATATTTATGTAAGTATGTATATTTAGTACTATTTAGTTAGATTTCTATGTTAGTGTAATATTTTGTATAATATATATTGTTAGTTTAGAATATTCTATTTAATTCTACTGTAGGTACACTTGCTATCCTCTACTCTATTTGCATCTCTCTATCGCTCTAAGGTTTGCTGGAAGAAAACTCAATATTGAGTTAAGCTCGCCTTTGTACATAAACTTTCCGTAAAATTGTTTTCTGTTAACATAACATATGTGTACAATAAAGAATAAATGAAATGAAATGAAACTTATGTATCTATCTTGTTTATATTATATTAGCAGTTCTATAAAAGGAATTTGCTGCTACATGTATCTCATAAGGAACACAACTAATATCTTAATAATAATCTTAAAAATTCATTTTAAAAATAAGCTCTTATAGCCCAAACTCGACGTCGCTAGCTTGTTTAGCTAAGGAGTTTCTACGGCTATTTTCAATTTTTTTAGTAGTGGTGATGTTTTTATTTTCCTTTTTTTAGCGTGTTGTGCCTGACGAGCTTAAGGTATTGCTGCTTTGTGGAGACAATTTGACTACCGTATTTGGGATCCTGGTTTGGTCATGCTCACTATAATATCTTTGCTTGCGGTGGCTGTCTGGAGCGGATCGCTTCCTTTCCTCCAATATGGTGGAGGTGAGTGATGGCTGTTCCAGTAGTCATACTCTTGTACGGATGCGGCTTGTTGTGGGACTGGTCCATCTGGATTCCTTAGACCTTAACTTCCTGGAAATAACATTATTATTCTCATATCTCGGTCGGAAGGCATCGCACTGGAGCTAGATCACAAACTTCTAAATTGTAACCTGAATATTGTTTACTTATACAATCTTATTGAAAAAATATAGATAGGAAAAAAGAGATAGAGGATTAAATAAAAAAGATAAGCTCGCTGAGTTTCTTCACCAGCTCTTCTCAGTGGAGGCCGCGTTTCAATCCGGTGATAGATTAGTAGTTAGATTAGATAAAAAAAATGTGATTTGACAATTTAAAGTACTCCTGCAGGGTTTACACAAAATAAATTGTTTGAGTTTGCCACATCCTGGCTTCATCTTTCGACGATTTTGAACCAGAGAGACGGATATACGACTAAATAAAGCTTAATGAAAGCTTGTAAAAAGATGATTAAAGGAAGATACATACATCAACTGCATCTACAAGTGTATGACGTCTAAAATTAGTAGAAGCTTAAAGTTGCTTAAAGTCTAATTATTTTTTTAGGTACCAACAAGAACCGCTCAAAACTGAGACAGACAATGAAATTAGAAATGGTTCCGTAAATCGAAACTGATAAATAAATTAAGCGCCCTGTAGCTAGGTGGGGCGACGATATTCGTAAGGCAGCGGGCAGGGATTGGAGAAGGAGAGCTGAAGATCGAGCTCAGTGGCGTGCCATGGGAGAGGCCTACGTCCAGCAGTGGACTGACACGGGCTGATGATGATGATGATGATGAAATAAATTAAGCCCAAACATTAAACGAACTTAGTTGTCTAAATACAAGATTTAAAGTTAGAAGTGAAGTCTTTAGCGTGTTTAATCTTGACGTGCTTTGTCGTAACTGTTTAATATAGTATCTATACCTCTAATCAGATTACTTGACTGCCCCGTTGGTCTAGAGGCGAATAACGTGCTTTGCCACTGCGAGGTCCTGGGTTCAAATCCTTGGACAAATGTAGTTTTCCTAACGAAAAATTCCCAGTATCTGTCCGAAGTCTGGAATTGTTCCCGGTATACGACAAGAAGCTCGCCTTCTATTACGTGGGACCTAACATCGTCGGTGAAAAGGGGGTGTAAATTGTACATCTCTGCTACCCCCATTTCGGGAATAAATACGGTGTAGATTACTTAACAACATAGTAAAAAACAAGCTTAGGTAGAACAAGACGACTGAATAATCACCCAAGCCTGTGAGACAAATATTAAGATGTGTGATCTTATCTTATCTTATCTTATATTGGCTTACCGGACCGAGGAAACCTCTGGCGCACTTCGACCCATGGGATCTTTTGTGCTGTCCTTGCCCTAATGCTCTTACGTACCTGAGGTGTCCAGTACTCCCTGTATTAGGTTGTAGATTCCAGCAGGGGGACAGAGCCGTAGTTCTTCTGGGTTTGGATAGGCCACTCCCAGTAGTTCCATTCGCCGCGCAGCCAGAGCGTCGCAGTGACAGATGACGTGCTTCATGGTTTCAGTTTCTGTGCCACAGCACCTGCATACCACGTCGCCGCATAGGTTCATCTTGTGTAGATGTTCTTTCGTGCCATAGTGGCCTGTGAATGCTCCCGTTATTTGCCTTAGTTGTAGTCTACTATATTTTAGTAGTCTCTTGCAGTCGCTTTCACACCATGTGGAAAGGAATTCCTTTGAGTGTCGTAGCCCTGTGTGTGCTTCCCATTCTTTCTTATGTTGTTCTTGGGCATATTTAAAGAGTGCGCCTCTATAGGCGCCGTCTGGTATGCCTATGAACGGTTCTGGACCAACGGGTTTTCCCATTGCTCCCTTCCTGGCTAAGTCGTCCGCACGCTCATTGCCATCAACTCCCGTGTGCCCAGGGACCCAGACTAACCTGACCGTGTTGCGCGCTCCACATCTGTCAAGAAGGTATGCGCACTCCGCAGCCAGTGCTGAGTTTAGCTCATAGGAGCCGACGGCCTTGAGGGCAGCCTGACTATCACTACAAATGTAGATTTTCTTGCCCGTGATTCGTTTGTCCAATATCTCATTTGCACAAATGTTTATCGCATAGGTCTCTGCCTGGAATATTGATGTAAACCTGTCCATGCTTTGGCTAAGGCTATATCCTTCCGTGTATACTCCGGCTCCTGTTCCAAACTTGGTTTTGGATCCGTCAGTGTACCATATCATTTGCTCCTTGCCTTGCTTATTTAGACCACTTTTCCATTGTTCCCTGGTTGGGATGTGAGTGCTAAATCTCTTATTGAACATGTATGTGGTTATGATCTTGTCACTTCTCATGTTCCTTATGTCATCTAGTTCCTTATCCGGTTCTAGCTTGGTGTGTTCGAGGCCTGGCGCCGTTATGCTCCATAGTCCAGCTTTCTCTAGCCTATAGAGTGCCTTCCTTGCCTCAGTTTCAATGACGATATGTAATGGAGTTAGGTTGAGTAGCCTCTCCATAGCTGCCGTCGGTGTTGTTTTGAAAGCACTTGTGATGGCCAGGCAGGCTGTCCTCTGCAGTTTTGTTAAGGAATCCCTGCACGTCTGTGTCTTGGTTCTAGGCCACCACACGATGCATCCATACGTTATTATCGGTTTTACCATAGTGATAAATAACCAGTGCATTATTTTGGGCTGTAGTCCCCATGCCTTTCCATACGCTGACCTACACATGTTCAGCACTCTCAGTGCTTTGGCTATGGTTAGATCAACATGTGTATGCCACTTCAGTTGCTTGTCCAGGGTCACCCCCAGATACTTGACCTCAGTGGCCCATTTAATTTTACTTCCGTACATGTACAGGTCCTGTAAGCCCGTCAGTACCTTTTTCCTTGTAAACAGGATGACATTAGTCTTCGTCGGGTTGACCGAGAGGCTATTTGTTGTGCACCAGTTTGTTACCTTATCTAGAGCTTCCTGCATCAGTGTCGATACTGTGTTTGGAAACTTCCCATTGATTGCTATCACTATATCATCCGCATATCCTACTCCGTAGAACGGACCTTTGTTGATTATCTTCAAGAGGGAGTCCACTACCAGGCTCCACAGAGTCGGCGATAAGACCCCTCCTTGCGGGCATCCTTTAGTGGTTCTTACAGATAGCCCTTCTCCTAATAGAGTGGACTGGACTATCCTGTTCTTTAGCATGTTTTTGATCCATCTGACAAGAGTTGGTTCTATCCCATGCTCTATAGCAGCTAGTTCTATGGATGAGAATGGTGTGCGATCAAATGCACCCTCGATATCCAGAAAAGCTGCAGCACAAATTTCCTTTTGCTGCAGAGCCATCTCTGCACGATTCACCACATAGTGCAATGCCGTTTCCGTAGACTTACCAGGTAGATAAGCGCATTGCATCTTATGTAGTGGATAATCCTTTAGTGGACCATCCTTTATGTGCCTATCTATCATTTTCTCTAGACATTTTAAAAAGAATGAGGATAGACTGATTGGTCTGTAGGATTTAGCATCCTCATAGTTGGGTTTCCCTGGTTTGGGAATGAACGTCACCGTCACCTGCCGCCAGATATTAGGGGTATGCCCAAATGCCACGCACGCCCTGAATAGTCTGCACAGGTGTTGGCTGAGTACTGGTTCCCCTTCTTGTAGTAGGATGGGGTAAACACCATCCGGACCAGGGGCCTTAAATGGTTGAAAACTCTTTAAGGCCCATTTGAGTTTGTTCTGTTCCACGACTTTGCCTGCCGTCTCCCAGTCAGCTCTAGTTGTCTTTAAGCTTAGCTTATCTATTTGGACATCACACATGGTGTCCTCTCCCTGTATTGCCACCGAACCTGGGAAGTGCACGTTGAACATTGTTTTCAGTGTTTCTTCCCCATTGTTTGTAAGTTCCCCTACCTCATTCCTCACTGTAGTAAGTGAATTTAATTTGGCCATGGATATTGCCTTGGCTAACCTCATACCCTCAGGGAGGCTGTCTATGCTTTGGCAGTGTCTTTTCCAAGCCCTTCTTTTTGCTCTCCGCACTTCTGTATTGAACCTCGTGAGTATCGTAGAATATTCCCCAAAGTTCTTGGTTGCTTTCGCAGTGTTGAATGCACGTCGAGTTTCTACTCTTAACCGCGCTAACTCTGGTGTCCACCATGGGTCACGTTTCGCTATGACTCTGCTCTCCGGACAGTTATTAGTCCAGGCGGTCTTTACTGCCCGAGCTACGCTATCCGCCTCGAACTCTATATCTAATACAGAGCTGAGTCTGCCTCGGACCTTCCCTAACTCTGCTTTAAGGTCGCTTTTATATGCGGCCCAATCAGTGTTCCTTGGGTTCCGCCTTCTTGGATTTATATTAAACGTTTCCATCCCATACTGAAAACATATATAATTGTGATCGGAGGATGAGATCTCATTGGAGACATGCCAGTTGTTTACCTGTCTGCTCGCTCTATTAGAGGCAACTGTAATGTCAATAACTTCTGCCCTACGTCTATTAACAAACGTGGGCCTATTTCCTCTATTGAGAATTTGTAAAGGAGTACTTACCAGAAAGTCCAGAAGTTTTTCCCCTCTTTGATTAGTGTCTGAGCTGCCCCAGACGACGTGATGCGCGTTTGCGTCACATCCTACGATTAGCTCAACCTTCTTATTGCAGGAATATTCAACCAAGTCCCGCAGATGCGTTGTAACAGGGTCCGCGCTTTCGTAGGGCAGATAGGCAGCCGAGAAGATGACTTCTCGGCTACCCTTGTTACCTTCTAATTTTAACTTCACCGTGGTGAGGTCCCTATAACAGAAAATGGACAGAGGCAAAGCGTTTATGCCATTCCTGACAAAAATGCAGGTCCTCATGTCATTAGTTGTGCAATTGTGAAACAGGTTACCCCCCGCTCCATCAAGGCCCTTTATCTGTCCCCTATAAATATAGGGTTCTTGAATAAGTGCTAAGTCAAATTTAGCTCTTCGCAGCTGGCGATCTAGCATCGCCGTAGCCGCCTTAGAGTGGTGCAAGTTGATTTGTACGCACCTTAGGCCAAGCTCCTTTGTTGCCTGGTTGTGTTCAGTTGGTAGTCCACATTAGGGACTACCTACCTTGCAGCTCTCCTCCGGTTCGCTGCTATCTGGGGCTTCATTGTCCTCCCCTATCGGGGAAGACGTGATGCCCAGATTGTCGAAGCCGCCCGCCAGTCCATCCGATCTCACCGACATGGCTGGCGATGGGACCGGACAGTCCGCGAGCAGTGCCTCCTCCTTATCTGTTGCAGGGGTGTTTCCCCCCTGCTGATGATCTGGTAGTGTCTCCACCGGAGTAGTGATGGGTACTACCGCTGGTTTATCGGACCCAACCGCAGCCTCCTCTTTGTCCTCCGACGTTTCAAGGACTTTGAAGTAGCTGCGGTCAAGCCCGGCGTGCAGCATGTATCCGGCTTCTTTGATGGCATCAGCCGAGGACTGATCCATCAGGATGATGCTCCTTGCCTGTCTTCCCTCTGTCGTCGTGTTCACGACCCTCCAGCGGTCCGTAAGTATAACCTTATGGAGTCGCTGGAGCATCTGAAGCTCCATTAACAGAGGGACCTTCTCGCTCACGCGTGTCCTCTTCCACGCCATTTTCACAGGACGGGGTAGGTCCCTATCTCTGATCACCTTGACCTTGACACCACCGACAGTTTGACCGTCGTAGTGCTTCAGCCAGGTGATCGCCTCATCGCTGGAGCAAGTTATGCTGATGATGCCGCCTTGGACCCCCTTCCAATCAATGGTGAGGACAGGATCGCTCCACATCCTCCTCCAGATGACGTCCTTTATGCTCCAGGCAGTCTCCTCATCAATCATCGTCTTGGGATAGTCATCCGCAATGATAACCATCCTTGTCATAGTTAGGGCTTCTTTAAAGGAGGACCCGAGGCGAACTCGCTTCAGATCCCCTGCCGCATCCCTAGCTTCATCGCTGACCTCTCTCGCCCGTTTAGAGAGCGTCGCCTCCTGTACGGGCGTCTGAGAGACAGCCGATTGCCTTGCGAGCTCGATTCGCTTCCTCCGCTTAGCGAGCCCGCTGCGTCTTTTGCGTCCCTTAGGGGGGACATGGTCACGCAGTCCGCCAGCACCGGCCGCCTGGGTGGTTTGGTTTCCGGGTCCAGCAGAGCCGGACGCCTTCGCCTCCACCTTGGCAGCCGGGGGCAGACCGGAAGACACTGTGTCTCCTCCAGATCCGCAACTCTTAGGTGCAATTTTGGGGACCAGACTGGCGCCACCACTGGGGTTCGCTGCCGTCACTTGTCCCGCTGCCTTTTTTATGCCCGAGGGCCTTACACTTTGCCCCGAGGGGCCTTGTGTGCATGACGCACTTTGTCCCTTTTTGGGGACTGTTTTGGGGTTCTTTTTGCTCTTTTTGTCCATATGACTTAATACTATTCTTCATTCTGATGATTCCCCACCCGCCACGGAGTCCTCACCTTTGGGGATGCTTTATAAGCACCAGGGCTATCATCAGAGTATAGGGTTCCAGGGTGAGTTGTCCACGAGACTAACGGTGTTCACTTCCACTCCCGCGTAGTGTAGGCTCACACCGCCGCCTGCGGACCCCTTCACCCCAGAACCCTAGCCTAGCCCATCTGAAGGATGGACTTCAGCCGATTGACTGCCACGCGGCTACGTGACAGCCTCCCGTTTGGACAGAGATCCAGACCAAAGAGGCGTGTTGCCGGCGACAGACAACAACTACCGGTCCATCACCAACTCAACCCCCAGGACTCCTTCACCCTGCTGTACGGGTCACCGCGCACGGCACAAACACGCAGGAGATTGTCCCCCCCTTCCCCCCCCCCCCCCCCCTACCCCCTGCCGCAGCACCCAATCCCAAGCACCGCGCCATGTCAGGTCATCCGCCATCGCCAACAAGATCCCCCGTGAGGGAAGTTATTGACGATACCCGGGGTGCACCGTCCCGCTCCCATTGTCGTTCCTCTGGACGTATCCGCGGGACTGGCAATGGGCCGGGCACACTAGGAGGTTACCCGACCGCAGCACCCCAAACATGAAAGCTTGTAAAAAGATGATTAAAGGAAGATACATACATCAACTGCATCTACAAGTGTATGACGTCTAAAATTAGTAGAAGCTTAAAGTTGCTTAAAGTCTAATTATTTTTTTAGGTACCAACAAGAACCGCTCAAAACTGAGACAGACAATGAAATTAGAAATGGTTCCGTAAATCGAAACTGATAAATAAATTAAGCGCCCTGTAGCTAGGTGGGGCGACGATATTCGTAAGGCAGCGGGCAGGGATTGGAGAAGGAGAGCTGAAGATCGAGCTCAGTGGCGTGCCATGGGAGAGGCCTACGTCCAGCAGTGGACTGACACGGGCTGATGATGATGATGATGATGAAATAAATTAAGCCCAAACATTAAACGAACTTAGTTGTCTAAATACAAGATTTAAAGTTAGAAGTGAAGTCTTTAGCGTGTTTAATCTTGACGTGCTTTGTCGTAACTGTTTAATATAGTATCTATACCTCTAATCAGATTACTTGACTGCCCCGTTGGTCTAGAGGCGAATAACGTGCTTTGCCACTGCGAGGTCCTGGGTTCAAATCCTTGGACAAATGTAGTTTTCCTAACGAAAAATTCCCAGCATCTGTCCGAAGTCTGGAATTGTTCCCGGTATACGACAAGAAGCTCGCCTTCTATTACGTGGGACCTAACATCGTCGGTGAAAAGGGGGTGTAAATTGTACATCTCTGCTACCCCCATTTCGGGAATAAATACGGTGTAGATTACTTAACAACATAGTAAAAAACAAGCTTAGGTAGAACAAGACGACTGAATAATCACCCAAGCCTGTGAGACAAATATTAAGATGTGTGATAATAATTACAATTTAGCGTTCACATAACTGGCGACTGTTGATGCTGGGGTTGTGACATTCTTAAGTAACGACCACGTACTAGAATATGCAGAGGCTCCCTTCAAGGTATCTTATTACGTACTAATGACATGATTGCTAAGTTTCGACTTAGTCAATTCCCTTTTTCGCATCCCTAAAATCGATTACATTACTAACACGTATACCCTCCGAAAATTGGCTTCTTGCTCCGACCTACAACAACTTGAGATAAATTTGAATGCAACTTGAGTAAAACTTGTAACACAAAGCCGATGGTCATAAAACAAAATATTTTTTTCCATTCAAAATTTCTTTCCCGATTTAAACTGAAAAAATGCGTCGTGCACATTATGTATTATTTTGTTTTGTTGTGTGTTGCTTTGTTGTGCAATTATCACATAATAGTTTTTCACGAAATTTCCTCTCGAAACCAAAATTAGGGAGCCAATTTTTCTTACAAAATTTAGCAGAAATCGAACCTTAACCGCCCCCGATCAACGGCAGAATACACCACGTCGTTAATACTGGGTTGCAAATTCTAGCAGAATACGAACCACCGTTGAATATTGGCGTTTAGATGTTTTTAAATTCTGGCAGAATACTCAATGCCGCTGATTGACGACGTTTAGCTTTTTTAATTCCCGTAGAATAAGAGAATTATTAATTAAAACACCCTTCATCTTCGACGTTTAGCTGTTTTCATATTCTAGATCGAATACATCATCAGCCAAAAGACGTCTATTGCAGAACTTAGGCCTAATAGAATACGAAACGCCTTTAATTGGTGATGATTAAGCTTCGGGTTTTGCGTAATTTTGTTAGTAGAATTATTGGCTCCCCGGATAAATATCAGCGAATAAAATCCGTGACGATTCCCCCGAAGCGCCCACAGGGGATCCGCATGAGAAGAGACGCTGACAGATGACAAGCGATCCCTTCACATCGCTGCCTATTTGTCCTTCTATTAGCTAACGCAAACACGAGGAACTGTATGTTGCCTCTCGCCGTGATGTTGTAAACATAAAAAAATATCTTGCCTATATTCCTCAACCAGGGTTGGCAGGATAGTGTAGCCCCACTTTTAACTGACAATGTTAGGTCTCAATGTAAAAGGGGGTGAGCTTTCCTATCGAAAAATTACACTTCGTCTGACCTGAGATCCAAACCCAACCTCGTGATCGCTACACCTATTATTCGCCATTACACTAACGAGGCAGCTTAGTTTTTTTTTTATTGAAAACGCGGCCCCTCACTAGGTATTATTCCTTTGTCATGGGTGAGTTTACAAACATCAAATTCAACAAGGCACTGAGAGGCTTAGCTCTCATCTGGACCAAGCCTACATTGTCTTTAGTATTGTGGCATATAAAGAACGAAGCGATTAGGACATAGGATTCCTATGCTTGAAAAATTCTATAGGACTTAATATGTTTTTTAACACTTAGGATTCCTATGTCCTTATCGCTTTGAAATTTGAAATCTTATAGAAACCTCATGTGATCAGATCAAGGCGCTATCGATGACCAGGGGGACTAGCGTTCTCTTCCAATAATTTTATAAATCATCACCATCATTATCATATAGAGGTAGGTAAGGAAAAACTATTGGAACTCTGTACTCTCTGTCTACCCCGTAAGGATCTAGCGTGGTGATTTTGATAGACAGATCTCAGCCTATACTTATCCACTGCTAAAATGCCGTCCATTTTATTATAATATCAACCTTTACTGCCCACTGCTGGGCAAAGGCCTTCTCTCACAAATCGAGGTGAGAGAGATTAGGTCATACTCCACCACGCGGACCCAGTGCGGATTGGTGGAGGTCCATTTTATTATCGCCACATTATTATTAAATTGGTTTCTTGGTGTTGTGTGTTCGCCGCAAAAAATACAATGTATTTGTATGTACCTTCCAGATGAACTAAAGACTTGAAACTTGAATTATATGAGAAAAACAATGTGATATGTCACCAGAGGGCCTATACAAGTGGCAAGCGTTTTATTTTTATTTTTTATCACGAACCAAATCAAATACCAATTCCGTAGGATGAGAGGAAACTTGGTTCTAATTCATCTTGTAAACAACAGTAGAAGTTAAAGGCTTGTAAAAACAAGGTTATATTGTAGCATTAAACCTACAGACCTAGCCATGATGCAACTATGTTGTCTCTCAGTACCATGTCTCTTTCGGCAATCGAGAGTGCCTTGTTCTGAACACGTAACTTCAACTCGTAAAATATCCCGTGCAATTTTCAGTTTTCTATTACTTTTAACGACTGCAGAAACTTAACTTACGGCTATAGGAGCTGGATTGATCTAAGGATTTTATTCCAGGTTTTACAGGTAGCGTATTCAAATTCAATAATAGACTTGATCAAAATTCTGTGTCGCTGTTCGATGACTTTGATCAAACCCAGATCGGGCCAAGCTTTTAATACTAGAATACCGCCCTAACAGCCTATGTACAATACAATAGCTATGGACACATAATTTGCCTAACCAGTGTGTTTGATCCGTTTGTGAGAAGTATTTTGGTTGTAAAATATCATTCTCGTACATTTTTTCTGTTAGCGTTAACAACTATAGGAAGAATAGCTGTTTCGCAGCCGAGTCGTAGAAGTCACAGTTTTAAAAAACTGAGCCTAATTGTTAAACGTCTAGTTAAGGATTAGGCAGATTCTTACAGCAACGCGTTCTACAATACAATGGATGACGTTTAGCCTAAATGAACAATATTTGCAATTTAGGGTGTATTACACAAGTGTAATTAAAACTGTGACCAAAACGCCAGATCCAAGGGCACCGTGGTTACTCACAGTTAGTGATTCATGGATCCGTCTAATTATATAACTGCTAGCTTATTTACACTACAGTTAACTTAATTGAAGAACGAACGTACTGATCCAAAACGGAGAACCGTCGTACAGCCGTTTAGCATTCCAGCTAACAATTGATCCGCCATTTAGAATTGAGCTTAAAGGAGTTACCAAAACCTCTTTAGTAAAACTATTTTTGCTGTAAAAACATACAAAGCTACTAACTGCGTATATTCCAAAGGTCCACATTTCTAACAGCTAAGTAAAATTGCTTTGAAACTTAATTAGGGCAATTTTAATACGAATCCAGTATTTTATACGATGGTGTCAACTTCGCACTGGATCGTCAAAGTTTCTGACATAACACTCTCTACCCATTGGGGCATGCAAAATACATACTAACAAAAGCACACGAGCACACTCAAGGAACATTTTACGTCCGATCGTTACCAAAAACGGTCCGGACACAATCCGGATATGAGATCCAGTTGGACATTGAGCGATGTCCGCGGAAGGACTGTGCTGATGAAATTCTTATGTTAATGTTGGGATTTGGCGGGTATGGGGCCCGGTTTAGTTTATAAAAGAATATTTTGTGTGATGAAAAGTAAATTAGTGAATAAAAACTGGGCATGAATAATGTAGAGCATGCTATATTAAAAAAAGAAAGAAAGAAACTTTATTTGGTACAGCACAATAAAGACAATACTGTGTTAATATAAATGCAAATTCAAAGTGGGATTTATTGCGGGCATGGGTATACAGGGTGATATTACAATTGGTTACAAAGTTTAGGCATATTCATATACAATAACTTAACTTACATTATTGACTATTAAAATATATTATATTATATTGAAAGGTTAATACGAGTATTATATCAATAAAATCATGTTAAAGCATATCGTCTACAACTAATTGATATCTTTTATAAAATTAGACACATTCTATAATGAATTAGATGACTTACTGACGTCCCATAGTTGCATACAGAATCTTGTTTTAGTTGGCGATATCAATATCAACATATCTTCTGATAGTATTAGTAAGGACAAAGATCACTATCTTAATCTAATCTCCGCTCACGGCATGATTCCGGCTTACTATTCTCCTACTAGACAAGACAGTTGCCTCGACCATGTCTTACTCAAAACTAACGTAGATACCTCTATCATTAAACTGGAATCGCATATTACGGATCATATACCTATAATTATATGTATGGAATTGATGAACATGAAAAGAACTAACAAACCCACTAAATTGCACTACGATCACAATGCTACTGTATATGACATCAATAACCTTGACTTTTCGGTGGTCTTAAACACGAATGATGTGGATTTTGCTACCGATACTCTGGTAGATATGCTAGGTGCGACTATTAACAAAAACTCAAAAACAGTTCTGGTCTCTAAAAGGAAAACCATTCTAAAACCTTGGATCACGGCTGGGCTCTTAAGATGCATACGTCATAGGGATAAACTTCATAAGAAAGCCAAAGCATTTTCTGATAACCTTATCTTGAAAAAAAGTTATACACGCTACAGGAACTTTTGTAACCTTATTTTACGTAAAGTTAAAAGAGAGTACGAAAGGAACGAATTTATTAAAGCTAAAGGTAACCCAAAACGCACCTGGGATATTTTAAAAGAAATTGCATGTATTCAAAGCACAAGGTCCTCAGCAACAGAACTTCTTTGTTCGGGAAATGATCCAATGGTATCTCTCACTGAAGTAAACACCTTTTTCGTTGATATAGGCAAACGGTTGGCGAACAATATTTTACTGACCACTCATAATAACCAAGTATCTGGAGGCACTATCAATTCTCGAATAAGTAATTCTCTTGTATTACTACCCGCGGATGCATCCCAGATAGATGTTTTAATTAGGAACCTCCGTCATAACTGTGCAGTTGGCTCGGATGGAATCTCGAGTAAATTACTAAAAACCTGTAGTAAAGTTCTAGTTGCCCCTCTTACACACATCTGTAACTTATCCATAGCTACCGGGATCTTTCCAGGCACCTTTAAAACAGCATTAATACATCCTATACATAAAACGGGCCCCAAAAACATTGTTAATAATTACAGACCCATCTCTATTATGTCGGCAATGTCGAAGGTCTTAGAGAGGATAATAAATACTCAATTAAATAATTTCTTAGATAAATATAACCTTATATCAAAAAACCAGTTTGGCTTCTGTTCTGGAAAATCTACGCTAGATGCGGTTGAATCGTTCACCAAAAACGTTACTAGCAATCTTGATTCAAAAATTAAATGTATAGGCATCTTCCTTGATCTCTCTAAGGCTTTCGACACAGTCTCCCATCAGCTCCTTTTAGCCAAGCTACTAAACATTGGTGTTAGGGGTTCCTATCTGAAACTACTCACTAGTTATTTACTGAACCGCTCTCAGATTGTCAAAATCGGCGACTATGCCAGTGATAAATAATTTCTCTCTTACGGCGTGCCCCAAGGCAGTGTCCTAGGTCCCACCTTGTTCAAAATATATATTAACGAACTATGTGAACTAAAGATACCTCATTGCAAAATTCTATCCTATGCCGACGACACAGTTCTACTCATAGACGGGGTCTCTTGGAATGATACCAAACTTCACGCAGAATATGCACTAAGAATCGTGATGCAGTGGTTGAACAATAACCTACTAACGCTAAACATTGAAAAAACCTATTTCCTAACATTTTCCCTAAAAAAATCCACCAACCCACCAGATTCCTTTACCATAACGGCACACACCTGCGATCAATCTAACAACTGCTCTTGCCTTAACTTAAAAAGGTGTTGTACAACCAACTATCTGGGAGTTACTATTGATGACGCATTAAACTGGCATGCTCATATTGGCAATATGTGCTCCAGAGTCCGTAAATTGATATTTATCATGAGAAAACTTCGGCCCTCAGCCGACCGTGAGACCTTATTTATGGTTTATGATTCCTTAGCCAAGTCTATCATCTCTTATTGTATTACTGTATGGGGTGGTGCAGATAAAACTGCCTTAATTAAGTTGGAGAGGGCGCAAAGGGCTGTCCTACTGGTGATGTTATTCAAACATTTTCGATATCCCACATTAAAACTATACGAAGAATGCAAAATATTGACTGTCAGACAATTGTTTGTGCTCCTTGCAGTTTCACGTCGACACCACTCTGTTGTGCATTATCCACTAACAATCTTAAATCGCCGAAGAAGACCTATACCATGCCTACGTGAAAAAGTACGCACGACCTTTGCCTCTAGACAATATGAATACCTAAGTTCTAGTTTATATAACAAAATTGACGAAAAATTACACATTGTATCACTTGTGAAATTTAAAGTAGCTGAGATATTAAAGGAGTGGCTGTTGCACTTGGATTTTGATTCGACTAAGGAACTTTTACATAACAGTATGTAGAATTGGATGCTTTGGCACTTGTTGGACTTTACACTAATAACACAACTCAGGATATAATGATCACCCAGTGACTCACTGACATACACTACACATCATTTTTCCTTGTTTCGTTATCTATTTTTCCTTACTTATTTATACAACATCTGTATGATACCCGTAAATATAGCACTGATTGATAGCTATGACTGACACTGAATGTAGATAAACTATGCACTGGCTATTTCACTGTTGAACTGAGGATCACTGTCTCCCATAACACAGATTTACTCTAGCTTGGGAGACAGAAGACTCTCAATTTAGTACCATATCAGCCTTAATAGTATTGTTTTGTTAATAGTATTGTTTTGCTAATTGTATCGTTGATTCTTTTCTTTTATATACTATCCTTTTTATAACGAAATAATCTTATGTAACTTTGTTTACTTGGTTTATACTTTATGGCAAGAAATAAAGAATTATTATTATTATATGTATTCATTATTGATGAACGAGTCGACGAATAAACATATAATCTTCTATCTATCTATCTATCTATCTATCTATCTATCTATCTATCTATAACCTCACGCCAGATCCCTTGCGGGGTAGGCAGAGAGTACAAAGTTCCAACAGGTTCTTTCCTTACATACCTCTCTGGCTTCCTCGACTCTCACAGTTCGTCTCATACACGCTCGCCGGTTACGGAGACTCTTGACTTTTCCATCAGATAAGACTCGGTTTATTTGGTCGTGGTAAGATAGTCTAGGTCTTCCCCGGTACCTGCATCCTTCCACTTTCACATTGTATATCTGTTTTGTTATTCTTTCCTCTGGCATTCTTTCTATATGCCCGAACCAACGGAGCATGCCCTTTCTCATCTTTACACCGATGCTATCTTTCATACCTACTCGCTGTCTTACTATGCTGTTGCTAATGCGGTCGGTCAGCTTCACTCCGCACATCTTCCGCAGAGCTCGCATTTCTACCGCATTTATCCTACTTTCATTCTCCTTCTTACATACCCAGCTCTCGCTACCATATAACAGCGTTGGGACAAGAACTCCGTTATGTATGGCCAGCTGCGCCTTATGGCCTAAGTGCCGGCTCCCGAGTAGCTTTCCCATCGCACCATTCACTCTGTTCCCTGCACTCACTCTTCTCTCTATGTCAGCGGTGTATTTCCCATCCTTACTGAAGGCGCATCCAAGATATACAAACTCATTCACTTGCTCCAGCACATCGTTACCAACCACAATCCTTACATTCGTTCTGGTTTCTTCCCTTTCAAAAACCATAATCTTGGTTTTCTTCACATTCAAGTGTAAGCCATTGATCATGCAGTCGTTTTTCATAACTGTGACTAGTGTTTGCAGATCAGTGGCTGTTGGCGCTATTAAAACCGCGTCATCTGCATAAAGTAGATGGTTTACCACTAAGTCACCCATTTGTAGACCTTCATTCATCGCTTTCAGTCTTTGAAGACTTTTGTCCAGATATATTATAAACAGTCTAGCGGACAACACGCAACCCTGCTTGACGCCGATTTTAACGTCAAACCAGGGTGACCTGTTACCACCCACCCGTACGCATTGCAGTCCACATAAGTGGACTGGACGGCTCGCAACAGAGTGCCATCTATACCATACTCTGGCAAAATGTCCCAAAGTCTCTTTCGCACAACTCTGTCAAATGCCTTTTCCAGATCTACAAAACCGCAGAAAACCTTCCGGCCCACTGCCAGATGCTTCTCTACGATGTTGCGGAGTGAGAAGACTTGATCCGAACATCCTCTTCCAGACCTGAAACCCCCTTGTGCCTCGCACAACATTCCATCGGACTTCACGCGCATTCTCCGTTCAATAATTTTACCGTACACCTTGGCTGCCAAGCTGATCAAACTGATGGCTCTGTAATTGGCGCAGTCATATTGTGAACCCTTGCCTTTATACAAGGGTACTATGACTGCGCGGCGCCAATCTGTAGGGACTCTACCGGTCCTCCAGCAAAGGTTTGCAAGGGCCCGGAAAGCGTCCCGGACGCAAGTTCCACCATATTTGATCATCTCGGCAGATATCATGTCTACTCCCGCAGCTTTACCGTTTTTCATACTTCCTATCGCCCATTCAACTTCTTCCATAGTGATGTCCTCCGTTGATTCTGGTGCCGCAATCTCGCCTTTAGGCACGTCTGCGGCATCACCATCCGGGTCATCTCCATACATTTCTCCAAAATATTCACTCCACCGGTTTAGCACAGCTTGTGTGTCTGCAAGAATGTCACCATCTTTAGATTTTATCCTTTCCATTCTGGAGTCTGACGAATCACCTCGAGCCTTTCTCACCTTGCTCCAAAAGAGTTTGGTGTTGTTCTCGAAGTTCATTGCCAGCCTATCTATACATATAATAAAACTGTTACCGATCCGAATCTGTACATTGAATATTTATTTTAATTAGGGTACTTTTCCTTATAGATGTAGAGGCCGAAACATTTTTTTGGAATTATTGTCCGTCTGCGTGTCTGTCTCTTTGTGTTTCAATCACGCAAAAATTACCAAACGCATTTCAATGAAATTTGGTATGATAATAACTTATATTCTATACTAAAATAATAATTACTTGTTACCCGGGAACCACCATAAAACTTTATTGTTTTTATTATTGTTAGTCTCGAGCTGCAATATATTGTAAAAATGTGTGATTCATATGACGTCACTTCATTCTTCAGATATAGGTTTAATTCAACAGGTAGTCCCTTGAACCTACAAGGCAGGCCGCACTTATTTTTAAAAAATTAACAATCGATTAATAAAATAGATTTCCGCTTTTTTATATGTGGTATTACCGTCTGTCTACCATATTTGCCAACAGTGTGTTCAACCTCATTCTTTGTTCGTGCGCGGCGGTGAACGCACACTTTCCGCTAATTACTTCAACAGTGTAAAAGTAATCATGCCTAAAAGGAGTTGTGAAGAAAAATTAGAACGAGTAATTTGTTCATCAGATTCATCTGAAGACGGTGTCTATTGGCAAAATCATTACATTTTTACATAGTGAATTTTGTGTGGCATTAAATATTTTATATAACCTGGAGGTTGACCGTGGGTCAACACGATGGTATGTTTTAAGCTTAGAGGGTAACCGTGGGTTATCACAAAGCAATAATAAGAACAAAGTTTTAACCTAGAGGTTGACCGTGGTTCAACACGATGGTATATTTACGCTTAGAAAATAACTGTTGGTTATTAAAAAATAAGCATAAAGTTAAATTTTTACTGTGATGTGGGTGGTTGAGAATTTATCTCATATCCCAAGCTCATAGTGGGATCAATTCTTAAACAGTAATAAAGTGCAAGTTTTGTGTAACTACCCAAAATATTATTTGCTTTTTTCCGAAATATAAATTCAAATATTTGGATATAAAACTAAAGCGATGCATTTGTTTTAAAAATCGAGCCACAAGTTTGTGATGAGGACATTTTTATGACCTCAGCGATTTCTCCAGTGAAAGTTATCCACGAAGAAAACTTGCCCGAAAATATCGATAAAAACGATAAGGAGCCAGCACCGATACCAGATTTAGAACCGGACCTCGAAGAAATCTGCACCAACAGGTCGGAAGATGCAATCCTCAGTGTCGAAGCCCAGACTCAATATCAAACCAAGCCACGTGCTCCAGCTTAACACCAGTAAAGGTACACGCTGGTCAGATCCAGCAATTTTATAATTGTTGGTTTAAAATTACAAAATCTTCTCTCGTACTTACCTGGATTTACAAAGGCTATTCTATCCCTTTTTGTTGTCCAGTTAAACAAAATAATGTGCCCACCATAATGGACCCATGGAGAACATTTCGATATGATTATAGCAATTAATAAACTTTTAGACTTAGAGGCAATATCAGCTTGTAAGCGCACTAAAGGCGACTTTTTTTCAAGCATTTTTTTGACTCAGAAACCTAATGGAGGTAAACGATTTGTCCTTAATTTAAAACCTTTTTTCAAAAGTCCCACTTTAAAATGGAGGACTACAGAACTGCAACCAAGTTGATTCCTAAAGACGGCTTTCTGGCCACCATAGACCTTAAGGAGGCCTATTTATCGGTCCTTATTAATGAATCTCATAAAAAATATTTACGTTCATTTTTAATAATACTGTTTATGAATTTAAAGCAATGCCGTATGGTTTGTGTAGCTCCAAGGGTTTTCACAAAAATCATGAAAGAAGTGATAAGCCACCTAAGGTAAAAGGGCTACAAATCGGAAACATATTTGGATGACATGTTGTGTATAGGTGAAACATATAACGAATGTTTCGCTAATGTACGTAGTAATCTAGACTTACTGCAATACCTTGGATTCAGAATTAATTTTGAGAAAAGTGTGTTAACCCCTAAAATAATATGCAAATTCTTAGGTTTTACGCTTAACTCTGCCGATTTGTCTCTGTCTCTGCCTTCCGATAAAAGAAATAATATAGCTAAACTAGTCAAAAAGTACTCTCTATTGCCTATTTGTTCTATAAGAGAATTCTCACAACTGATTGGGGTACTCATTGCAGCTTGCCCAGCAGTCAAATATGGCTGGCTTTATACAAAAACTTTAGAAAGACAAAAATATTTAGCACTTCAGAGAAATACTAATTTTGAAGCAAAAATCTATTTATCAAAGGTAATTTTACCAGATTTGCAGTAGTGGGATCAGAACATCTTTTCGTCCATTAATCCTATGTGACTCGGTGAAGAATTCATTTTAGAAATATTTACAGACGCTTCTAGACTGGCCTGGGGGGCGTACTGTAATGGTAAACGTGTGAATGGCAGGTGGAAGGCATCTGTTGCCTTTCCTACCACATATTTTTTTTAGAACTTCTTGCTGCGTTTATGGTATTAAAATGTTTTGCTAGTGACATTTCTAATCACGCCATCTTGTTAAGTGTCGATAATACACAAGCAATAAGTTACATTAATCGCATGGGTGGAATTCAATTTCCACACCTTAATGATCTAGCTAAAACCATTTGGCAGTGGTGTGAGAGGCAAAACATGTTGCATCATATATATGTTCCAAAGACAACGTTGAAGCTAACCAGGTGTCACGTAGAATAAATATCGATACTGAGTGGGAGCTATCGGATTGGGCTTTTCAAAGAGTAGTTTATGAATTAGGTCCACCAAATATAGATATTTTTGCCTCACGCAACACAACTAAATATAATACTTATATTTCATGGAAAAAAGACCCAGATGCTTTGGCGGTAGACGCGTTTACAATTAATTGGAATACTCACAATTTTTACGCATTTCCACCTTTCTCGCTTATTCTAAAGTGTATAACAAAAATTATAAGCGACAAAGCTACAGGCATTTTGGTTTTTCCCTACTGGACTGGACAGCCTCGGTTCCCTTTGCTCAAAAAGATATTAATATCAGATATCATACTCTTTAAACCTAACAAAGATCTTTTGCGTTCGCATTACAAATCACGACACCCACTTCACAAGAGCGTTACTCTGGGAGTCGCGAAGCTCCCCGGGTTGCTTTCACTCGACGGAACATTCAATCAGTAGCTATAGATTTAATGCTTTCTTCCGTCTCAAATAGTACATTAAAACAATACAGTACTTCTTACTTTGGTGCCAATTTTGTGATACCAACAATATAAATAGGTTTGATCCTCAGCTCAACAATTTATTAAATTTTTTGGCTGAACAATTCAATAGAGGAGGATCTTACGGTTCTATAAATACTCACCGATCAGCTTTGTCATTGTTTCTTGGAGATAATGTAGGATCTAACGATTATGTTATACGTTTATTAAAAGGCATTTACAAACAAAAACCTTCCTTGCCCAAATACATAGGTACTTGGGATCCACAGATTATCCAAACAATTATGTGTTTTACTAGCCATTTGTACTGCTTATAGAGATAGATAGATAGATCGATAGATAGATAGATAGAATACTCTTTATTGTGCACACCAAATACATTATAACAAAACAAAGTAGTTGTTGTAAAATAACAAGCACAATTGGCGGTCTTATTGCTAATAGCAATTTCTTCCAGACAACCAAGTCGAAAGAAATACAACAAAAATAAAGGGCAGTTGGTGGCGTACATTTATTCGAATAAAGTAACTATACATATACAAAATATGACATACTTATATAGTAAGAAATATATTAAATTTATACATAGTGCAATAGAAATAAACGTAACGTATAAATAAGGATAGGTAAATACAAAAGGTAAGAGGTTATGACGGCGTCTCACTATTGACAACAGAGAGGAAGTGGTTCTTAACCATCATTTTAAAAGTAGCAAATGTCTGTGCACGTCTAATTGACTCAGGTAATGCATTCCACAAGCGGACAGCTTGAACTGAAAAAGATTTATCATAGAAATTTGTGGAATGCATCGGTTTTTTTAGTCTGAGATTTTCCGATGACCTCAGGAATCTTGAATGTGTTTCGTGAAGAAACTAAAATCGTTCTTAGAACAAACCTTATAGAGAGAATAGAGTACAAACCTTATCGCTGATTAAAGTATCACATGTAAACAGATCTACTGATTCCATAAAAATCTTAATTTCTGATATTATTAAAACTTCTGCTGCGGGTAGAAATCAGCCAGCCATTTTTAGAGAAAATCCCCAAATATGTCCAGCTACAACTCTAGATGATTATCTATTTATGACTGCTAATTTAAGATCAAATAATTTCGATAGTCTTTTACTTACTTTCAAGAAGCCACATAGAAAAGCTTCTTCTCAGTCCATTAGTAGGTGGATAAAGAATATTCTAGCAGAGAGTGGGATCGATGTGGGCATGTTCAGTGCTCATAGTACTAGACATGCTTCCACGTCGGCAGCGGCCTCTGCTGGAGTTTCTATAGATATTATTAGAAAAACAGCCGGTTGGTCCTCATCGTCTCAAACTTTTGCTAAGTTTTATAATAGACCGGTCTTAGATGAAGGAATCTTTGCTAGCTCTGTTTTCTCCTTTAATTAAGAAATTTAGAATTAATCTAAAAATATAAGTTTATATTTACTGATTAGTATAAATAATTAGTGAAATTAATATTACGTTACTTTAAAACAATGTTAATATATAACGTGATTTGATTACTGTGGTGTTATTTATTTTTATTACATTTTTAAATTAAAATTTATTCTGTTAATAAAAGTAATTGATATCTATTTAAAGATACTCTAACATCTACCTGTTGAATTAAACCTATATCTGAAGAATGAAGTGACGTCATATGCATAGATGATCAAACGAACTTGTAAAGTGAAGTATGATCTTTATTATATGAGTCACTTCATTCGAAGATATAGGTTTAATTCAACAGGTAGTCCCTTGAACCTACAAGGCAGTCCGCACTTATTTTAAAAAAAATAACAGTTCTATCTATCTATCTATCTATATCATCACGCCAGATCCCTTACGGGGTAGGCAGAGAGTACAGAGTTCCAACAGGCTCTTTCCTTATATACCTCTCTGGCTTCCTCTACTCTCATAATTCGTCTCATACACGCTCGCCGGTTACGGAGACTCCTGACTTGTCCTTCAGATAAGACCCGGTCTATTTGGTCATGGTAAGATAGTCTAGGTCTTCCCCGGTACCTACATCCTTCCACTTTCGCGTTGTATATCAGTTTTGTCATTCTTTCTTCGGACATTCTTTCTATATGCCCGAACCAACGGAGCATACCCTTTCTCATCTTTACACCGATATTCTCTTTCATACCTATTAACAGTTGATTAATAAAATCGATTTCCGCTTTTTTATACGTGGTATTACCGTCTGTTTACCATATTTGCCAACAGTGTGTTCAACCTCATTTCTTTAGAGAGAAAATTAAAACTTATTCACAGGTGTGGGTACAATTATAAATATATATATATATATATATATATATATATATATATATATATATATATATATATATATATATACGTATAAAAAAGCGGAAATCGATTTTATTAATCGATTGTTAATTTTTTAAAAATAAGTGCGCACTGCCTTGTAGGTTCAAGGGACTACCTGTTGAATTAAACCTATATCTTCGAATGAAGTGACTCATATAATAGAGATCGAAACTCACTTTACAAGTTCGTTTGATGATCTATTTTGCTTATACATAAATTCTTTTATGAACTGATATTGGACTCAGGTTCGTCTCCTCACGAGAAACTCTTCGGTGGGTGAAAGCCCTCACCTGAAATTGCGCATAAACGTTTGATTTAAACACTCAAACATAATTTCATGTATGAACCGATGATGTATTTAGGATTGTCTCTTCTGGAGAAAACTCTTTAACAACGAAAGGCCCGGACACTAAACTAGGTATATTCATTTATTTAAGATATCTTAACATAATTTGATCTTAAAAATGAACTGTATATTCTTACGAGAAGACTGACAGGAAATGTAAAGACAAAACTTTGTTACATACTTAGCTCGCAATATACCTTTTTTAAATATTATTATGCCAGATTAAGATCTTTCGCAGGGTAGGTAGAAAAAATTTAAAACAACCATTTTACCAAAAATTTTATTATGCATTTATAAACTTGTAATCCTTCTGAAAAAGAGAGTACCCAGGTATCGTATATGTTATTTTTTTAATATGTTGTTGGCGTTGAATATGGTCGCGCTATAGATCCATACTCATATTTTTGCTTTCTGTGACCCTTCCAATTTGGCAAGGATAATGATTTTATCCAAGGACTGGACATAGGTTACCTTTTGTTTTAAAGAAACTTTAGAGTGTGAACACGCCTGAAAATAACACGAACGAAATCTCGGGTGCAGCTATTTAATACATATTAATGGTATAAAACTACTGCATCGTAGCTTATACTCTCTTATGTACAGCTGCAGCTTAAGGACAGCTGAAAGCTGTAAAAGGGCAGTTATTTCCTCTTAGGCAGCTGTTGTGTTACTAAGATAACTATAGCGATGAGGTACTAAAGAAGATTTCTTTATTACTTGGTAAAAGGTGGGACGTCTATTTGAATCCATAGCATAGCTTCAATTGAATAAAATCCTATTAAGGACTTTCGCGTACTATGCGGGAAGTATGGGGGGTATCGGCCTCCTATCGACTACATCCCTACGGTGGCGGGCATTGGCACTTTGGAGGGGCGTGAGGAACACACTGTAGCACTTCTGGGCACCGAAGAAGACCTAGACTAACCATGATCAAATATATGGTGTTTTATCTGATAGATAAAATTAGGCAGAGAGTAGAGAGTTGCAACAGGTTTTTTCTTACACTATATATTCTACCTTGAAAGGTTTATAAAAAAAACAATAAGTAATAAAATATATCTCAATTCCGCGACATAATAAGGCTTAATACAATATGAAACCGACATAAAAATTATGTCTAACATGGTGAGTCTACCCGTGATGTTTCCCAGCCGATATCATCCGTTAGATAACGTCGTAATGAATTACACGGTGCAGGGGCCGACGCCTTCCACCCCCTCGTGGGGGCGTAACACGATATTGGGCTTATAATGGTAAATATGTTTATTGTAGACATTTTGCGGTTGTAATTTTTTTTTGGGACATTTTTGTGAGTTTCCGATGGGTTGAAGCATGAAGTATATATATGTATCTTTAAAAAATAAATAACCTTACAGTAGGAGTTATTCCTTTGCTGTGGTTGTATTTATAAGCATCAAATTCATACACATGAACACCCGAATCAAAACAAATACTTCTTGTGAATCAAACAAAGATTTGTCCCGTACGGAAATCGAAATAGTGATCACTTGATCCAGTGCGCGGAGCGGCGTAAACTGGAGCACCGGACTGTTATCTTACAGGTCACGGGTTTTACTTTCAACTGCCCACAAGATCGAACTATGACAATGACCTGGTGGAGGTCGCGAGCAGAAGCCAGATCAGTAGAGCACAAAGCCGCGCTCCCGTACAAGATGCACTGGCGACCTGGTGAAGGTCACGTAACAACTACGTAAAAAGGTGCGTACAGCAAAGTCGGTCATTGTGACGACCATTCGAGAGGGGGGAAGGTTCGTTATCCTGCAGTTGCCGGCTTTTGGCTGGTGATGATAAAAACTCGCTAATCTCAAAACCCTTTGGAAGGCTTGCGGTGGGATATGGAAAACCTTTGAAAAGTTAATGTTATGTTAGCCACCTGCTGAGAGCAATTGCTGAAGATGAAGAAACATAAAAAGCGTACTAAGTGCAGGTGTAAGTACTTAGTAAATTATGGAACGAGAGGAGGTACTATATGAATGATCTTTTGATAGATGAAAACTGAACTATGATACCGATAGGCCATAATAAATAATAGGTACCTAATAATTTGTGGGCATTAAATTGCCCATCATTAGATGGACCCTCAAATCATAAGACAACTAAGGATGTGAGCGGCTCAGGGGGTCAAGAGGTGTGCAGCGCTTTCTCCGAAGTTTCTTGCAGTACATATAGGTGCATTCTTCTGTTACTTCAGTGAAAGGAGATACAACTCGAGTTATAGCATTTTTGATATTATTGCACATTATGCATCAGAAAAAAATCCGCTATTTTTCAATCTGATCCCCATGATCATAAGGCTAAAAATTAGAAAGATTTTTCAGTATAAAAAAAATGCTTAGTTATAACTAAGCATTTTTTTAGAATTAAAGATGTGTAAAGATGATTGTTGAATTGTTTTATGCATTACTAATTCAACGTGAAGTAACTTCTTTTACACGATCAACAGGAATAAATTCATTATGGTGAAAATTGATATAACTACACATCTATCAGTGTATATCTACTGAAACAGAAAATTTATTTAAGACAATAGCATAATCATACTTGTCTACTCATACGTATATATCTATATTTTGATTTAAATCAATATAGACCCACTATAACTAGTTTTTAATTACATTACACAAACGCGCACACATACGCGCACGCACGCATACACACACACATACACATGCATGCTTCTATATTAAAATAATTTTCATGATGTTAATATAATCATATTTTGTAATCTATGTGCAAACACGGGTTGGAAGAGAGGTAGAGGAGGTCTTCCTGCTACAGGTATTTCGTACATACTAGGAAAGTCATCACGATCTCATTCTTACACATAATTTTCAATCAATCAGCCTATCGTAGTCCACTGCTGGACATAGGCCTCTCCTAACACGCGCCATTGTACACGGTCCTCCGCCTTCCGCATCCAGTCTGTCCCAGCGACCTTTTTGAGGTCGTCAGTCCATCTAGCTGGGGGCCGTCCTACCTTACGCTTACCAAGTCGCGGTCTCCACTCTAGGACACGCTTGCTCCATCGGCTGTCGGTCCTTCTGCAGATGTGACCAGCCCATTGCCACTTTAGCTTACTGAGTCTGCGAGCTATGTCGGTAACTTTGGTTCTTTGTCGGATTACCTCGTTACGAATTTTATCCTTCAAAGAGACGCTGAGCATAGCTCGCTCCATAGCCCGCTGTGCGACTTTGAATTTGTGGACTAGTCCCACTGTGAGTGTCCACGTCTCGGCCCCGTAAGTCATAACAGGTAGGACGCATTGGTTAAAGACTTTAGTCTTCAGGCATTGCGGTATAGGCGAAGCGAAAACGTGATTAATAATTTTAATGAAATAAAATAATATTGTTTTTTTCTTTAATTAAGTACTGCAGAAATAGTGACAGGTATTTTTAAAACTTTTCTATATCATCATGCCAGATGCCTTGTGGGTAGGCAGACTTTAAAACTTTTAAAGTTGATTTTCTCAAAACTATGATTTTCAACTTGTATCACCTTTCACTGAAGGTACAGACTTCACTCTTGGAGCATATTATTTATTATTATGGTCCTGTTGTACAACCTGAAATTATCAATCAAAAAATTATAATAAAAAGCCTGATCTTACTTCTTTTTTATCATCATTATTCTTATCAGCCCAATGACGTCCACCTGCATGCTTTAGTATATAAGGGTCTGTAAAGTGAGAGGCCTACTCTTCAACAAAATAACTCATAAAGATAACCAAACAAATGTTTAGTTATTTGCACGTGTAAATGTGCAACAGAATCCTAAAGATAAAAGCAGAATGTGTTTACACGCGCCTCCGTTTTCATCGCCTTATTAAACTGTTTTAAAAAATGAGCTACCGGCGCGTTTTACCCTTGATAATAAACTTTTGGCTTGGTAGTGTAGGATGCCCTGCAGCTAGGTGGAGCTATGGTATACGGAAGTTAGTTGGCAGCGGTTGGAGGAGAAGAGCCGAAGACAGGGCTCAGTGGCATGCCTTGGATGATAAATAAATTTTTCACTGCTAGAAGATAGTTAACCAACCAATAATGATCTTGTGGTGGATGGCCTGGATAGCGATGATGAGGCCCTGAGAGCTTACCACAAAAAGATTGACATTAGCGAGTTGAATGTCATTCTTGTGACACTATGAATTTACTAAATAAACACGAACGGGACTGATTTTCTGGCTAGCCTCACGCTAACATAATAAACGCCACGCCCTGTTATTTCGAATCCTAGTTAAGATGTTATTAGTGTCTTTTTATCGAAAATTCTCAGTAATAGTCCGCAGTGTGGAATTGTGCTGTAATACCAATAGGATAGAGGGAGGTTCAATTCTCCAGAGAACGTGGTTTTGGTATTTTTCTAAAGAAAGTTTTTTTCGTAAAACTAGGTATGAGGTCTGGAATTGTATCTGTATAGATAATAGAATAGAGGAGAGGTACTTACTAAGCAGTGAATATATACACTCTAATTGATAATGATAACGATGGTGAAAATTAACTCTGGGCATAGTACGAAATCATTGACGTAAGCATGACGCTAGCGCGTAAGCGTGCTGTCATTTTGTAAACTTGTCGTATGAAAAGGATGGCACATTATTTCGCCAGCGTCACGTTAACGTCAACCTCTTCTTTCGAAGCCCTCCGAATTCTCTTCTACTCCAATTTTTGAAAAACCCTGTGCCCAATATTTGAACAGTGGATGCTGATTTGATTAATGACAAAAGACTTGCTTCATAATCATTTGGGACCTAGTTTCTCCTCCGTAATGTGAGTTTTCACAGTTCACTTCAGCCACCCGCTTGGGGACTAGGCATGAAGGTGGGAAGAGGTTCTATATTCGTCTGTTTTTATGCATGTTCGCCAATATTTTCGTCAATTGTGGACCAATCTTGGTGATTCTTTTTGCGCTAGTTTCAGTATAGTGGTCCAAGATGGTCCCATTTTAATTTTAATAGTAATTGGACCTTAAAATTTGAAGATGCACCAGCGGACTTCTTCACGACAAACAATACGAATGTAGAATGGAACGAATTCCATATAACTGTACCGTCTACACTCAAAGGTTAACTGGTACATAACTCAAATTGTTAAGTTCGCCTTTGTACATCATTTGTGTAAATATGCTTACAAATTTATCTATATCTCTTTTGTACAATAAAGAATAAATAAATAAATGTAGTAGGTTGTCAACTCCATAGATACCCTACTATAGAACTAAGCAGAATATTAACCGACTCTAAAAAAGAGGAGGTTAACAATTCATCTGCGTTTTTCTAACTTCTTTGTTTATGAACCAATTTTGATGATTCTTTTTGCGTTGGACTCAACACAGCTCCAAGGTGGTCCCATTTTAATTTAGTTGGTATTGGAACCTTGACTTCGAAGATACACAAGAGGACTCCTTAACGCCAAGCATGAATGTGTGGACTGAGTTATTATGGGTATTATCTTAATCATGTAGGTACCTTACTATAGATTTAAGCATAATAATATAATACTATAGTATACAGAAAAATATAATCGGTTTACCTTTTTTAAAAGTTACTTTTACTTAGAAAAACACATGTAAGAAATAATACTCTAATACTAGAGGCTAAAACATAATACCTTCCATATCAAACAATAATTCCGTGTATAATACTTCCAACTTTATCTGACGGAATCACGGTATCTATTTGTGTAAATATTAGGTTATACTTTGTGTTCCTTATCTTGCTACAAATTGAAAAGTTTATAAATAAAACTCGTTATAGTGAAAATATCTGTCTGTGTAACACAATTTGTCGAAATACCTTAACATATACATAGACGGTGTAATTTTAGTCTTCCTGGAGCGGAAGCCCTGGTAGTGTATCAATGCCTATTGCTAACTGTTACTAAAAAAATTAAAAAAAGATCGTCTTAATAAGCAACATCTCCATAACAATACTAATTTAGTGCATTAAAAATACTTATATCAAGCGCAAAATGACTTTGCGGTATGGCGCGGTTCGTCAACTGGCTGGTAGATACCTTCGGTGTTCCGGATTTTCACCCTAGCTATGATATTCGGATAGGTCAATATGTTACTTCTTAATCTTAACACATTCCAAAAACGACTGCGTGCCTACCTCTTAGACTCGCAGCGTAATCTGGGTAATGTAAATATAAACCTATCTATTATTATATAATAGATAGGTTTATATTTACTTTTTATTATTATATAATTAGCGTATATTATGTAAGTATGCATCTAACCCTAATAGTGTATAAAATATACCTCTTTACCTATTTATTATATTAAACAACACGCTTACACTTACATGACTACGATTTCTGTTGACTGTGTTTACCATTCTTGGAAAAAATATTAATATTGCTATCATATCTTTTCAATCTCTACATTATAGATGTTATATTATATATTGTATGAAATATTGATAACACACATTTCACTTCACTACACTTAACAATTTGCGCACTAAAAGTTACCTATATAACATTTAAATTTCCGAGCTATATATATATATTTTTTATGTATGTATGTATATATATACTGGATTGACATGTGTGAAGACTCAGGAGGGTCCAGATGAAAATCAGCGTCTCGCACTTGTGCCTGACACTAAGCTGATCTGGATACCTATTTGGCTCAGCCGTGAGACACATACTCATGTATATTACTTTGTTGTGTTCCATTTTTGTATTTTTTTTTTCTTTTAATTTTATAGTTTTTGTAATTTTATAATATCTCTGTCTGTGTCTCCCATGCTGTGACAAATAAAATTTCTTTCTTTCTTTCTTACTAGTTAGTGATCTTTTTAATTTTTTTTATTACCAGGTAACATTAAGCACTGAATGATGACATGACCTAGGCATTCGTTCTAGGATGAGTTAAATTACAACGTGTATTTTGTCATTCTCATCTCGAGGGTATTATTCCATGTAATCTCGCCAGATACCTCGCGGATTAAGCAAAGAGTATAGAGTTCCATTCAGATTCTAAGGGCTTCTGCAGCTAAGACCAGAGACTAAACAATTGTTCCTCCACTCCGACATAAAATTTTGATCGTAGGTCGTATTGTTTATGACTAAAACTATTTTACTTAATTATTATTATTTAGTTTTTTATTTCCTAATCTCGGCTCCTAAGCCAAGTGCTAGTCGGGACGATTAGATTGGTTCAGATCATGAATTTATCTGGAACGGTTGCGGTGGCTTTAGTGTTTGCGTTTCTCTTGGAGTTTGTGTGATGAAGGCATGATGAATGAGTGCCGCTGCTGTTGGGCAAAGGCCTCCCTCCATCCCCTCTACTCTATTTAGGGCTATTGAGCGCCAATCGTTTTCAAAAGGCGTCCATTTCGTCCCGCCATTTCTTACTGGGCCTGTCGCGATGTCGTTTAAAATTGAGAAGAACCCAGTTGGTGAATATTTTTGCCCAAGATGTGTCAGGCATGCAACAGATATTACCAGCCCAATCCCATTTCAGATTGACAGCTTTTTGGCCCACATTGGCTATTTGTGTCATAGAGCGCGGTATACTATAAAGTAAGATAAGTAATATCAGTAATATTAAACAGACATATAGAGTTACTTTTGAATGAAACAGATAAAGGGAATTACTAAGCCTTTAAGAATTTTAGGCAAGAAAACCTTTGCCCTGGATTGAAGACAGTGGTTTTATTTATTTAAATATGTAAACACTGCGGGCCTGGTTCGTCCCGCACCTTTTTTATGTTTTAGTTTTATTTTATTAATTCTGCTTTATTGTAGTTAGCATAGTACATGCCGCTTCCTTTTCCTTTTTGTTTTTCTGTTTTGGTTTTTAGTTTAGTTGTAACACTGATTGGTTGTTGCTTTTGATTGATACGGTACGTCAGTAGAGGTTGAAGTTTTTTTTTTCCTTTTTTTTTTCGTAATGTGATTGTCTTTTTTTTGTCAATTTAGATCTGCCCTAGAGCGAGAATGCCTCAGTCGTGTGAGTGTAGAACTGCTGGTGGGGGTTTCCTTTAGACCTTTAGGCCTCCGACAGTGGTTATACAATCGGCGAAATACACTTTAAACATACATTGACGGTCCATTATTTTAATAAATAAATTTCTAATTCCAATACTATCACTTGCTTTTTGTTTTGAACATGTTTCGTTCACTTTACTTGTAAAAAATAAACAAGCAACGCCCGAAAACGATAACATAGTTAGCTACGTTTAATTCAAATAGGAATCTTGATATTCTTATATCAGTAGCAAGTGGCTTTTTGAGAATGATAGTCAAATATCCATTCAGCTCTATGACTGACGCATTGTTTGATGATTACATGCGGCTGTTTTGTGTTATTTGACAACGAGATTGACTTTGGTAAGTACCTATTCATTTTTTACATACCTATATCTACAAACTTGAAATCTGTGATTTGGGCACATATGCCTTTCTCAATAAAGAACACGACAATCTGCTCTGCTATACGCATCTAGCTTTATTTTTTAAATAAAACCTTGCTCCTCTGTAAAAATTACGTCTGTATCATGGCTGCGTTCACAAACATGAAATTAAAGTACACAATAAAACAATTATGGATTACATAAAGAGTTGTCTCCTATGAGGTGCGAACTACTCGATGTACTGGATGGAGCGGTCATCAATTATGTTTTAACCCGTAATGTTCACGTAAAGCTTTGATATCTAAAAACATATGCTTTTATTAAAAGACGCACATACAGAGGATTTGTCTAAATACAAGGTATATCGTAAACAACGCAAGACCTCAGACGTCCCAATTAGATAACTGCTTTACAAATTCAATGCGAAAAATAATTTCCATATTTAATTTTTTTTAAGCAAGTTTATACCCCAATTAACAAATAAACTTGTACCTGTATGTGTGCGTATTGGGAAAAACGTTTTAGAAATGCATTTGATATCTCCATATCGCTTTAACACAAGAAGCGCGGAACATCCTGACACCCCTAGAAGCGCGGATGGGTCAATTTTGGCCATTTTATTTTTGCTACAGTAACGTGAAGATATGTATACAAATAAAACTTGTAATTATGATAGTATGTTTTTATTACATATTACACATATTTTTGGTATACTTTGGCTTAAAATAGAAATCACAGTCACAAATGATTAAAGTTAAAATTAAATAAAATTAAAAAATGGCAATTATTACTCTTCGGAATCGCATAATGAGCAAATGAAAAACTCTTTCGATGTGCACTTCTTGCAAACCGTTTTTATACAAGCTTGGCATGTTACACACGATTTGTTACCGGCACAAGAAGACTTTACCTGACAACGAGTACGTTTGTCTTGACGTCTAGATATTTCGTTTGGTATATTGATACGAGTATTAAACGTTTTCCTGCTATTTGCATATGGCTCAGCTAGCTCTTCTCCTAACTGTAAGATAAACTCCCTTCTGCTTATTTTTTTTCCATTTTGATCACGATACAATATCCAAGAATTTATTGCTTCTAAGTCTAGCAAATTAAAAAAAGTGTGAACTGGCCAACGCCTAGATGGGGCTTTGACAGAGTATTTACGAGCGATTTGATCCACAACATCTACCCCAAACTTTGAACTATTGTAAAATGATACTACATCCGGTTTCTTTTTTGTATTAGTTTTTATTTGAATATCTGGGTGCATAGTGCTGTAACTTGTGTGTAGCTTAGAAGAAAGATAAAGTTAAACTCCGACATCCATGACTGGGTCAAAATTGACCCAACCGCGCATAGAGGTAAATTTGGATAAAAAATATGTATATTGCATTTACGTGATTGAAATCTCGTATAAATAATAATCATCATATTCCATGAAAAGTCATAAAAAGTTACGATTATACGCATAATAAAATATTAACTAGAGCAGGAAGAACATCGAAATGGGTCAAATTTGGGACGCCCGCACTTCTAGTGCTAAATCAGAAAGAATAAATTTTGATTAATATAGCGCAATAAAGGAGCAACATTATTTTAGCAAATTAAAAAAAAATAGGAACATTAAAAAATGTTGGAATCAATTAAGTTATCGATTTAGAACAAACTAGTTTCAGGTCTTCCGTTTATTATGTTACACCTTTTATATATGTGAATTTAATTACCGAAAACTTAAAGAATAACTGTAATAATAACCTTTAAAATTATTCTACTTTGGAATCGACTTTAAGGTTTCATATATGATGTACACCTTTTTAGGGTCATGAATGATAATGAAGAATATACATATCCAAAAGCAGAATTGGAAGGAATTGATAAAGCCTCCGTTGGAGATGAGGAGCCGTTAACTCTGGGTGTATATTATCCAAAGAAAAGTAAGACTATATATGTTATGCCTACTATTTCTAATCATTTTAAAGAGACAGTATATGTATAAAAACTAAGAGGTACAAATATCACTGACAATAACGTATGTTGTTGGCATATTGTGGTAAAAATAAACTAATGCAACCACTGCATTAACTCACATCTTCAAATACTATTTATGCGCGATCATACACTCCAATAAAAACTAAAAACCATAAGTGTTGCGACAGTCCTATTTTCAGCAAAATAAATACAAATTACTAGCGCAAAAAGCAACCCTGAGCATTATTAATAGGCTGAGCTGTGCTTTAAAGCTAACAGCATTTACGTTGACAATTACCTACCAAGTAACTTGTCACGACAAAAATACCTACAAAATAATAAAATATTATTAATCTATAATCTAGTAACCACCAACCGGGCCATAAGAACCCATTTGTCATTGTATTTAGTAAGCTGAATGTATACGGGTATTTATAGCATGTTTCCAAACATTATTTTACAGGGCCACCACACCTACATAAATTGTCAAAAACTCAAAACAAAAGATTTGTCTTCAAGAGCGGTGAGTTTAACATCGAGAAACAAATTTCAAGCCACAGAGGCTTGTTTTCAAAATGGTTCATGACGATGGTAGATACACAATGGAGGTGGACACTGCTTCATTTCTTTATAGCTTTTACAGCAGACTGGATGTTTTTCGGCTTTTTATACTGGATCATTGCTCTGATTCATGGAGACCTGACTGAGGAACATTTGCCTCCGAACCAAAATACAACCAATTGGACACCATGCGTCGAAAACATCTATGGATTTACATCCACCTTTCTCTTCAGTATTGAAGTACACACTACAGTGGCTTATGGTAAAAGAGCCATAACATTAGACTGTCCTCAAACCATTACGGTTATGTGCTTACAATGTATCGTCAGTTCTATATTTCAAGCCTTTATGATTGGCATTCTTTTTGCAAAATTGACAAGGCCAAAAGCAAGAAGTCAAACAATTCTATTTAGCAAACAAGCAGTGATTACTTTAAGAGATGGCAAACTATGTATGATATTTAGAGTTGGAGATATGAGAAAATCGAGGATATTAAATATTAAGCCTTCAGTTTTTCTATTAAAGTTGAATGCTGATTTCGATCTTCTGGAGAAATTTGAACAGACAGAATTAGAAGTTGAAATGGATGGATGTGAATCGACGTTTTTCTTATGGCCTGTATCTGTAATCCATATCATAAATGATAAAAGTCCACTTTACAATATATCTGCAGTGGATTTGCTGTGTGGAAAGCTTGAAATTTTAGCAGTATTTGAAGGTATTATCGAATCGACTGGACAACCGGTTCAAGCAAGGACTAGTTATACAGAAAACGATGTACTGTGGGGCCATCGTTTCGTTCCAATGGTTACTGTTGATGGTGTGAAAAATGTTTACGATGTAGATTTTTCTAAATTGTGTGAGACTGATCATATTGATACACCACTGTGTTCTGCTAGTGAATTTAATTCTATGTTATCTTTATTTGATCCCGAGACAAATTTATATGCATAGTTAGGGAATGTTATTTGCGACATAAATATATTACGTTGAAACAGAGTAAGTGATGTAAATAAGGTTTCTGTTAATATAGTATTTTTTTCATAGATGAAGTGTAGATAATCAAAACGTAGAATGAAGCAAAATTACTGTGAGTAACTCAAGTTGATAACCCAGGTAGCACAATTACTGCTTTAGAGATCATTATGCAGCCTATACTTAAATCTCTAAGGTACATCCTCTCTTAAGCAGCAGTTATGCTACTTGGGTATGATTATTTATTGAAAGTTATTTTCGTAGATATTTTTAAAGAATTCTAGGGTTAAAAGAGTTTAGATATGAAGGGAGCAGTAGCTTAAATACTGTAATAAATTAAATATTAATCTTAAATCACAAAGTAGAATATTCTACTTTGTTTTTTAAGTTTCTCTTTAGATTTAATAAAGGCTTAATTTATTAGGTACAAATATTTGTTTATTTCTCAATTAGTTGCTAAAGTTAATAACTTAGTTCTACGTTGATTTTGATTGTGTTAATTGTATCTCAATTCTAGTTTGAATTTGTGTTAATCATTTTAATATTGCTTTAGTTTAGTTACTACAATTTATTTAATTATAACATAAACAAAACTTATATCTATTATCAGATGATATAAATAAAATAAGTCATTAGTTTTCAATAAAACGACTATTTTGCTGACCAGAAAATATAATCCTATGTTATAATGTAACATTGCTTGTGATGGAGCGCCTCGCCTCAAGTGGCGAAAAATGCTTGTAGAGATTACCAGGCCCAGGGTTCGAATCCCAGGTCAGACAAATGTAGTTTTCCTAGCGAAAAATTCTCAGTATGAGTCCGGAGCCTGGAATTGTGCCCGGTACATGGCAATAGGCGTTGAGAAAAAGTACTCAATACACCTCTATATTCGACCCAGTGGGCGTTTAAAATACTGTGCTACATACACACAACTTGTGAACGACACACTCAATTTGCAAAGTTCTGTGTGACTACAAAATAGATGGATAAACATAACTCCAGTTTTACCTGCTTTAGACCTGATTAAGTTCCCAAGTTGGACAAGTACGCTACGCTTGAACAGCGCTTAAGATAAAGTACTACCAATTTATTAGGAAAACTTAAAATTGTCACTAAGCAGTGATAGCCTAGTGGTTAGACCGTTGGACTGCAAAGTCAGAGGTCTCGGGTTCAAACCCAGGCACGCACCTCTGTCTTTTCGAAAGCATGTGCGTATTTAAAATTAATTATCACTTGCTTTAACGGTGAAGGAAAACATCGTGAGGAAACCTGCATGCCTAAGAGTTTCCCGAAGGTGTGTGAAGTTCGCCAACCCGCACTGGGCCAGCGTGGTGGACTATGGCCTAAACCCTCTCAGTTGGAGAGGAGGCCCGTGCCCAGCAGTGGGACAGTTTCCTAACAGGGCTAATTTTATTTTATTATTAAAATTGTCAGTGTACAGAAGATTACAGTAGTGCAATTTTGAATTTAGTCTTGAGGGCGGGAGTTTGTTAAATTGAACTTTAAAAATTAATACAATATTATGAATCTATCTATATCAGCACACCAGATCACTTGCGGGTTGGGTAGGTACCAACAAGTGCTTGTCTACACAAATAACATGATGAAGAAGATATTTAAGTTTAAAGCGTGTCTATTTTTGAACCGAAATCACTCTTACGCACTGTTTATCTCGATAAGAATGTAAAATTATTATTTATTCTTTTTAAAAAAAAATCAGTGAGTGTAAACATTAGCAAGTTCATCTAATATCACACACAGTGCAATATGTCTTATATCTCATACACTATCTGATATTATTATCTTTAATCACTTGGTCAACAATTTTTCACTTTAGCAAGATTTCCAAATTTTAATGTTATCACAAATATATATCCGTGAACGGTCGCATTTTATTGTATATTTTTAGGTTTAACTAATTTAGAATCTCCATGTTATCGCTCAAAATTTTCCATTATGTCCGAACTTAAACTACTGCTATCACCTCCTATATTTGTAAAACTATGTTCAGCACCTAATTAATTGTTAAATGTGGCCGGAAATCTAAGCGTGATGATATCGAGGACCCTTGTTTTGTAACTAAATAATGTTTTGATAGGTATCAAAATTCCTTTTTTATTACTAAAGTACTAATCATCCGATTCTGGTCTTTCGTGTAATTTTAACGTAAGGCATACAAAATATCCGGAACTTATAAAGTAAAAATAAACCGCAATAAGGGAACAGAGCTTTTATGTGTAATATTCGAGTAAATAAAAGAACTCAACATTTTACCCTAGTGTCAAAGTGATTGTGGACTTATGATTCTCAAAATATTATTCTATTCTTTATCTTTGGTTAAGTTTTCCAAAAAACTTATAATTGCCAAAGCAGACCCGCTGCTTTTAGCTTCGGATATAAGCAGCAAGTATTAAGCTAAATTAGCCCTGTTAAGAAACTGTCCCATCGTTGGGCACGGGCCTCCTTTCAAACTGGCACAGTGCGGGTTGGCGAACTTCCCTCACCTTCGAGAAACTTTTATGCATGCAGGTTTCCTCACGATGTTTTCCTTTACCGTTAAAGAAAATGATAGTTAATTCTTAATACGCACATGTTTCCCAAAAGACAGAGGTGCGTGCCTGTAGACCTCTTACTTCACAGTCTAACCACTAGGCTGTCACTTAACTTATGTCACTTGTATTATGCAGGTAAATTTATGTAATTTAATTTATTTATTTCCTAACAATTACGGTCGCCAATACCACGACGATCGGTTTCGTACTGTATGCATCCAGCTATTACTCGCAACCTTCACCAGGTCTTGCGGGTTATCCTCCAAAGTTAGTTGTGTGTAATCTTAGCCAAGTTGGTCTGGTACGTGACTGCAACATGAAAACCTTTCTGCGTCAACGTTTGTTAGTTCTATGAGCGATGTGCCCCGCCCACTGTCAGTTAAGTTTGGTATTTTTTTTTAATAAAAAAGAAGACTACGCTATGCACATTAATCCTCTGTCGTGGGTGCGTTTACAAACATAAAATTTACATACACAAACACAAACTGAAACAAATATTTGTGGGTCACACAAAGAATGTGCGGGAATCGAACCCGTCACTTCTCGATCTAGTGGGCGGCGTGACTCAAGCTCTTAACTACTTTTTCACCAGGGAAAATTCTCAGGGACTTCCGCCAGCCTCGGAGGAATCTGGCGGGGCACGTCGGACTCTTACTGACTAAAACCCCAAGGTGGCCGTCACTGGCACATGTCAGAGGGGCTTCGGGATGTCCGAGTGGAACGCACCGGTGCCCCTCTTGTTCCACGCTTCAAAGAGCTTTTAACCAAGCTCCTAACCACTGTACCAAGCCGTCCATCAGATTGTAAGCGCTATGTCACTCAAGTTTGGTAATTGTAAGCGCTATGTCGGTGAATTCGTTCTCCTGTTTCGTTTGTGATTCGATCTCACAGGGAACTTCAAGTTGATAGTATCGTGTCTGCTATTGCCTTAAATACCCATATCATTTAGTATGTACTTGTAATAGACACGCAACACGCAATGTCGTTAAATGGTTGCTCTCACATTTTCAACAGGCGTTTTACATGTGAATTATATAAATGTATATATCTTCAGATCCCTTGTAGGAGAGTACAGAGTTTGAAACGTGTTCCTTAGAAATCATTTAAATTAAAACAAATCCTAGGTTGGACAAATGTAGTGTTTTATCGACAAATTGCCCGGTATATGGCAATAGGCTCGCCCCTATAACGTGGGACTTAACATTTTTAGCATAAAGTGAGTGTACACAGTACACCTCTGCCACCCCTACTGGGGCAATATAGGCATCACGGTGTGTTCAATATAAACCGAGCAGATTGAGCAGCTGATCCAGTGAAATAGTATGGGAATGTGAAAAATAAAACGCAAAAAAATTAAGAAATTAGAGAACAATAGATTTTCATATTGTCGTATAAATGTAGGTATTTTTGCACATAGAATTAGGTTACACAGAATAGGCAGCAGTAGTAAATATGTAGCTATTTATAGAAGAAAATATATAAAGCTATATAGCTTAAAATATATAGCTATCTACAGAAGTTTCTACCTCTCTCTATTTCACTCATCTTCTAGTGTGAAGTTATGATGGCGTGATATTCCGTAATTAGGTTAAGAGTTTTAAATGTAAAAGCTTTGGCAATGACAGTTAATGAAATTAGGGGCAACTTTCACCACCCTTAAGTGCTAGTTACTTCTCGAATAACGTTACTCGGCAATTAAAAATTACTAGTTTATCCATCGGATAGGCCTACTCAGAGATATTAAAATTCGTATATAGACTTACTGTAACTGATATCATCGATTAGTTTACTTCAGACTTTACTCGAGGGTGGTAAAATAGGCTCTAGCAGGCAACATTGTGTAAGTACTAATGTTATTGTTGTCAGTGTTATTGTTTATTTTACGGAATACTTTAACAATGTTTAGAAATAAGCTGTTAAGTTTCCAATAAATAAAAAATCTAGCCCTGAAGGTGTGGGTGCGCAGGTATTCAGGCCAGGTAGAGTGACGTCACGGCGCGACCGCCCCAGCCAATATTGTACGTGACCGTATCGCCGACGATACTTAACGCTCGCATTCCTATTCATTTTCCTTTTCTGTATCGTATTTGGGTTGGTACATAAATATATTTTTTCCAGTAAATATATTAACATTTGTATCCAAACACATGTATTTGGTAGATGTGACCACGGAATAAAGAGGTACCTACTAGGTTATGGACCGATGGAATGTTGTGCGAGGCACAAGGGGGTTTCAGGTCTGGAAGAGGATGTTCGGATCAAGTCTTCTCACTCCGCAACATCGTAGAAGCATCTGGCAGTGGGCCGGAAGGTTTTCTGCGGTTTTGTAGATCTGGAGAAGGCATTTCACAGAGTTGTGCGAAAGAGTCTTTGGGACATTTTGCCAGAGTATGGTATAGATGGCACTCTGTTGCGAGCCGTCCAGTCCACTTATGTGGACTGCAAGGCATGCGTTCGGGTGGGTGGTAACAGGTCACCCTGGTTTGACGTTAAAATCGGCGTCAAGCAGAGTTGCGTGTTGTCCGCTAGACTGTTTATAATATATCTGGACAAAAGTCTCCAAAGACTGAAAGCGATGAATGAAGGTGTACAAATGGGTGACTTAGTGGTAAACCATCTACTTTATGCAGATGACGCGGTTTTAATAGCGCCAACAGCCACTGATCTGCAAACACTAGTCACAGTTATGAAAGACGACTGCATGATCAATGGCTTACACTTGAATGTGAAGAAAACCAAGATTATGGTTTTTGAAAGGGAAGAAACCAGAACGAATGTAAGGATTGTGGTTGGTAACGATGTGCTGGAGCAAGTGAATGAGTTTGTATATCTTGGATGCGCCTTCAGTAAGGATGGGAAATACACCGCTGACATAGAGAGAAGAGTGAGTGCAGGGAATAGAGTGAATGGTGCGATGGGAAAGCTACTCGGGAGCCGGCACTTAAGCCATAAGGCGCAGCTGGCCATACATAACGGAGTTCTTGTCCCAACGCTGTTATATGGTAGCGAGAGCTGGGTATGTAAGAAGGAGAATGAAAGTAGGATAAATGCGGTAGAAATGCGAGCTCTGCGGAAGATGTGCGGAGTGAAGCTGACCGACCGCATTAGCAACAGCATAGTAAGACAGCGAGTAGGTATGAAAGATAGTATCGGTGTAAAAATGAGAAAGGGCATGCTCCGTTGGTTCGGGCATATAGAAAGAATGCCAGAGGAAAGAATGACAAAACAGATATACAATGTGAAAGTGGAAGGATGCAGGTACCGGGGAAGACCTAGACTATCTTACCACGACCAAATAAACCGAGTCTTATCTGATGGAAAAGTCAAGAGTCTCCGTAACCGGCGAGCGTGTATGAGACAAACTATGAGAGTCGAGGAAGCCAGAGAGGTATGTAAGGAAAGAACCTGTTGGAACTCTGTACTCTCTGCCTACCCCGCAAGGGATCTGGCGTGAGGTTATAGATAGATAGATACTAGGTTATTTATACACTCAATTGCAGAAAGCTTATCATTAACTTCTTTATTACATAAAATGGCATTATCATTTTGTTTGTGTGTACGCTGTTGGCTGCGGGGTCTTTACAGCTTCACCGGACAAGAGGACGAGCGTGCAACCACTACGCTCGGGCCAGAAGGGCAAAGGGGCAACTAGCTCAAGGGCGCCTCAGGGAGGAATGGCCTAGGTTTGGGCAGTTGCTATGGGGAGGGCATATACTAGGTGTCTCGCCGTGGTGCTCTGCAATATTATCACAACTGAAAACATTATTTTGAAATTTTAAACTTTATTTATCACTGCATGAGAGACACGATATTTAGCAGATATGATTTATACATTTAAGCAATTTAACTATACAATTACAAAATTTACAAACGATTAACACTGTTTTAAAAAAATACACATGAGGAAAATATGCAAACAGGAACACAACAAAGTAATACACATAAGTATGTGTCTCACGGCTGAGCCAAATAGGTATCCAGATCAGCTTAATATCAGGCCAAGTGCGAGTCGCTGATTTTCATCTGGCCCATTCTGAGTCTTCACAGATGTCAAACCAGTATCAAATGACAAAAAAATAGAGCCTTATCACTGCGTAATATTATAATAATATTACTTGTAACATACATAAACCAAGTTTACTTCGCGGTTCACATCCCTAAACAAATTTAAAACCTCATATTTCCGCTTGTTCTGTCCTTAGGGACTACGAGAAAAGATTAATTGGACCTAACATAGTTCCAACTTGGCTGCCATGTTGTTTTTTAATGAATTAGTTTCGCTGGAAATATTAGTGTTGTTACTAAAAATATGTTATTAGAATAAAAACAAATACATCAATTACTTTTATCTTCAAGAACATCACTAATTGTATAAAAACGCACGTAATTATATAAATAAAAACGAAGCCATGAACTTTTTAGAAAAATCTTTATGTGTGTGTGGTGTACTGTGCACACTTATATTTCACCGGTGATCTTAATCCCCGTAAAATAGATTTTATTCACAGAAATTGGGGATAAATGACTGCCCCGTTGGTCTCTTGGCGCGTCGAAAGGCTGGCGCTAATGAGGCGTTAAGTGCGATTCTTAAATCAGTCAAAATGTTATTAAAGTTTCACGTCTGAAGTTAAATGAATTACTTGTTTAGATGGAGCATCGCGCGCGCAGAAACGGCATAAAATGTATTTACGCTATGGTTAGATAAATTGTAGTATGCACGCGCACGCACACATACAGTTTTTGAACAAATCAAACACTCAAACTCAAACAATTTATTTTGTATAAGCCCTGCGGGGGCGCTTATAAATAGTCAATTTACATTATTTTAAATTTAATTTAACTAATAATCTCCTACCGGATTGGAACGTGGCCTCCACTGAGAAGATCCGGAGAAGAAACTCAGCGGGCTTGTCTTTTTTGTTTACTTCTATTTCTCTTCTTTCTTGCCTTTTTTTTAATCATATTGTGTGGATACAATGTTTAGGTTACAATAAAATAGTTTATGACCTAGCTTCAGTATGATGCCTTACGATCGAGATATGAATCTAATATTGTTATCTGTAAAGAGCGTCTAAAGGATTCCAGATGGACCAGTCCCCACAAGCAGCACCCGTTCACGAGTATGACACTGGCATCACACACTCTTAGTCTCTTACAATAGGTCTCATAAAATGCTCAGAGTTGCTCAGCGAGCTATGGAAAGAGCTACGCTCAGCGTTTCTCTACGTGATCGAATCAGGAATAAGGAGATTCGTACAAGAACCAAGATCACCGACATAGCCTATAAAATTAGCAGGCTGAAGTGGCAATGGGCGGGCCACATAGCGCGAAGATCGGACGGGCGTTGGGACAGAAAGATTGTAGAGTGGAGACCACGTATTGGCAAGCGTAGTGTGGGACGGCCGCCTACCAGATGGACCGACGATCTTGTGAGGATCGCAGGAAGTCGTTGGATGCAGGTGGCTTCGGACTGGAGAGCGATTGGGGAGGCCTTTGTTCAGCAGTGGACAAGTATAGGATATCATATGATAGTATATAATACGTAAAATGAATAAATAAATAAATAGGCTGATATGCTGATGATGATGATGACGCACACATAGTGCGTAACTAAGGCCGATTTTGGCGTAATTTTTGATAGCAATGCTCAGTCTAGACAAGTCTTAGTCTGGTATCTGGCATTTTTTTTTTTAAGACGTAACTCTACACTATTATTTATTCCTGTGTCGTAGGTGCGTTTACAAACATGGAAATTTACATACACAAATACACAGACCGGAATAAATAATTGTGGATCACACAAAGATTTGTCTCGTGCGGGAATCGAACCCGCGAGTATTAGACACAGTGGGCGGAGCGACTTAACCTCTTAACAACTGCGCTAAAACGTCCGTCGAAATGGTGTTCTATATATTACATGGCAATAAGCTCTGCCCCTATTACATTACAACCTTACATCATCGCCGAAACGTAAGTGTATTTAATGTATGGTCAGCGACGTAAGTAGCTTAAAATTCTCAATTTTTCATATCAGTTTCTCTTTATTTTACAAATTTAAGAACATTGTCAAAGCCAAATCATTATCAACCTATTCAAATATATTGAGATCAAGAGAAATAATGAATTTGACACCAAACAAAAGTGTGCAAGCGATTTGAAAAGTTGAGAATGTTAACCTACTTATGTTGCTACGTATTCGCCGAGCGGGGGTGTAGTGTAGAGTCAATGGTCTGTATATGAGAAAATTGTTCACCACCGATTTTAGATATTTCCAACACGAAATGAGTTGAAATTTAACTTTCAGCTGTTTAAACCTTTATACTTAACATTAATAAAATTCCGAATACCTATCCGGTGTCCGCATACTTCCAACTAGAACGAGTGAACGAACACTTTATGAATTTTTTAATTGAATATTCCGCTTCATCGTTTTAATAAAACCTAAAAAGGTTGAGTAGGACTCGACCTCTGTTATGCTTTATTTACATACTCGTCTAGTACAAACGAATAGGCACGACTACGAGTATGTAAACAATCAGAAATAAAATCAGAATATTTTTTATATTCATGTAAACTATTATTGTATTTCTGAATCGTCAGAAAAGTAACAAAGACTCTACCACAACTTCACAATGTCATTGCTGTGGAGAAAAAGGGCAAGAAACTCAACGGTTACTCTATATTATAATAGTATTTTTTCAATTCTTTCCATCTACATTTTGTTGTGGGGTATGGAAGAAAAATGTAGGCTGGCTATCACTTGTTCGGTTGATTTGGTAGTCTTTTACGTCGGCGTGTTCGTACACAAATTATTCGGCTATTTATTCCACGGATAGTTCGCCGATATAATCAAATTTACGCATTACGTTTGAATATAGAAAAGAGAAAAAAAAGTTCTTTTTGCCCTAATGACGATAATACGAGGAAAAAGTATAAATTCTTGACCATCTTCCATACAGTCCTGACCTAAGCCCTAACGATTTCTTTACATTTCCTAAAATTAAGAAAAGTCTTCGTGGTCAAAGGTTCCAGTCCGGTGAAGAAGTAGTCGATGCTTTCAAGTCAGCCATTTTGAACACCGCCACTTTAGAGTGGAATAAATGTTATAATAACTGATTTGAGCGAATGGAAAAGTGAATTAAGCTACGTGGTGAATACTTTGAAAAACAATAAAAAGTACTATAAGGTTCTAGTTATGTTTTTTTCTTCAAACGACAAAACTTAAAAGGCATGCCTCGTAAGCCAATGTTTAACATGCTTTTATTGGCTTGACCTGTATGACGGAATCTTTTAACGTGATTTTCCCAACTTTAAGGCGTCCGATTAACCTTGAACTTTGGACACTTATCAAGGACATGAAAATTGCACACTTATCAAGGACCGACTACGATAAAATATTTATAACTTTGGCCTAATATCCCAACCACGAGAAAAAAAAGATTAATTTTACAGGTTAAGTATACATATAACATCGTTGTTGCTTTGTACTAACTACTTTTGATGTTGTCTTGAGACTATAAAAAGAAAATATATTATAGTTGAAAAAAAAACACGCTAAAGCGTATTTTTTCGACATAGCAAGCCCAACTAAAAAGGTAAAAATAATAACGAAATAACTTATTTTATTGGGAAAAGGCTGCGACTTGTAAATAGTAGCCACTATTTTAGTCTTGATGAATAAATTGCATGTCCTTAGCAACAATTCGGTGAATAACGTATGATACTAAAGAATCGACTGCCTCGTTGCTCTAGTAACAAAGCGCATCGCTTGGTGATCACGAAGTCCTGACGAAAAATGAAGTTTATCTAACGAAAATTTCACAGTATGAGTCCGGAATATGGAATTGTGCCCGGTATATGGCAATAAGCTCGCCCCCTATAACATGGGACTCGGTACACCTCTGCCATATCCACTTAGGGAATATAGGCGTGGCGGTGTGTAACTTACAATAGTCAGACAAGTAATCCACCCGAAACTTCATAACCAGCTTCCTTAATTCAATTAATTCAAAACATTACTTGAAATATCAAGTACTACGACTACTACTAGAACTAAACTACTTAAGTAATTAAAACTATATCAGTATCGTAACTCATTCGGTGAGTACTCGCAAACTATTTGAGAGAAATTCGATAGAAATATACAGGCTGGATTTTTGAGACGGGGTCGTAAGGGCAGTAACCTTAACCGTTGTAGCTACACGAAAACGGTCTTAGGAAACTATCCTTAACTTTTTAAGAGATATTAAGCCGCATTTACAGATTTTGAAAAAATTGTACAGTCAGCAAGAAAATTGGCAATTTACACAAAAACCTTTTTTGATGCCAATCAATCCTGTTTCTAATAAGGTTCAAAAACTTCTGTTGGACCTGCGGAGGTTGGAGTATTAGAAAAGTCAGAAATCGCAAAGAAAGTCCCATACATTTTGTAGGAGTACACTGTGGCAAATTATACATTTTTTATGTTAACCAAATCCTGTTTTGAATAAGAATCAAAAACATTTATTAGACCAACTAAGGTTGGAGAACTAGTAAAGTCAGCAGTCGCAAAAAACAGTACATTTTGTAGGAAATCGTTTTTATTTTTGTGATTTCTGATATAAAATAGTCATTTTTTTTTTGTTTCTGCGCACATTGGTATCAAAATCAATATCTGAGGATTACTGTGGTTCCTCTATATGTCTTTACTATTAGAAAACAGAAAAAGGCCTACATTATGATTTCTTTAGTTATTAATTAGTTCAATTAAAGATCTATCTATCTATCTATCTACAACCTCACGCCAGATCCCTTGCGGGGTAGGCAGAGAGTACAGAGTTCCAACAGGTTCTATCCTTACATACGTCTCTGGCTTCCTCGACTCTCATAGTTCGTCTCATACACGCTCGCCGGTTACGGAGACTCTTGACTTTTCCATCAGATAAGACTCGGTTTATTTGGTCGTGGTAAGATAGTCTAGGTCTTCCCCGGTACCTGCATCCTTCCACTTTCACATTGTATATCTGTTTTGTCATTCTTTCCTCTGGCATTCTTTCTATATGCCCGAACCAACGGAGCATGCCCTTTCTCATCTTTACACCGATACTATCTTTCAATTAAAGATTTTGACTGTAAAATTATATTATTCATAAAATAAGTATAAAAGTATATTTTGTACTTCCGGTACAATACCCTAATTCCGAATCACCCGGTATACAAGTGCACTAAAATAATGTCGTTGAAAATGTATACACGATTGTGCATTTATTAGTGCAGGCGACTGTATATCATAAAGCGATTAAATAACACATAATACTTGAGTGTAATAATAGCCTTACACTTAAATAACATATTTCACAAAGTTAATAAAAGTGGGGTGAAATATCCTTAAGCTAGGATTCCCATGGACAAAACACTTACATATGGTGCATAACCATAGTAGTCGTGGCTGCTTTTCGGCACCATTTTTGTTAGCAATGGCGTGTCTAGACAAGTCTGCCACTCGTATCTATAAATATGTCACCTACCCACCTACCCATCTATCCATCTACCCATCTACGCACCTACCCACCTACCTACCTAGCCAACTACTCACCTATTAATCTAAAATAAAAAAAAAAAAAAAATTCAATTTACACTTATACACACTTTTGTCTTTAGACCTGAGGTTATACAGCTGACCGCGCACAACGCTTGCTGCTCGAAGCGACCTACCTACCATAACGCTTTTTCCTTACGTGACGATTTCTGCCAGGTCAGTCTACTGTAAATCGCGTAAAAGAACTTAGTTCCAGAAACTTTAGTAACACTAAAATGATAATTTTAGTATTACTAAAGTTGGTGATTTTAGTAGAAAAAAAGTGGGCTACAGAATACAATCACACGACTATTTCACGAAATTACCGTAACGCACCGCGTTCGGTTATACCGAATGAGAGTCCTGAGCGAAAACTACAATACAATTGGATTGTATTTTTTGCTACTACAATTTACGACTAAATAAACCGTGTCTTTATGATATTTTTTTTCGTATAGACGTATACATATCAAGAGTATAGAGTACCGTGTTTTTGTAATAATATATTTGTAAATTTATGAGATCGTATCTTACTGAAAATTAAATTGTATAATGTTTTAGCAAGGGTTGTTTTGTAAGTTAACACCTGCTCAATGGCTATCTGACTGAGAAAGTTATTGCCGAAATTCATATAGTCACTAATTTATGTCTCTTTATGAAAACACAAATTCACACAAAACAAATATTAAAAAAAAGTCGAACGTACCAATCTCACGCGGGGGTGTCAGAGGCGTACTATGTACGCCAATATTTTGCCGTAGATGTAGACAGAACACACAAGAAAAAAAGTTACTTAAAACTCTTCATCTGTCTATATCATCACGCCAGATCCCTTTCGGGGTAGGCAGAGAGTACGAAGATCCAACAGGTTCTTTCCTTACATACCTCTCTGGTTCCCTCCGCTGTCATAGTTCGTCTCATACACGCTTGCCGGTTACGGAGACATGCCCTTCAGATAAGACATGATTTATTTTAAACTATTTATAATCCCTTGAAAAACGTAGTAAGTTTATTATAACTTTATGAATTTAAGAACATTGTTAAATTTAGCGTATGGTTTGTTTCCTTGTTGAGCTTAGGAGAAAAAAAGAAAGCCTATCCCGTTACTGTGAAGAAAAACTATATTGCGTATGGTGTATTTTAATACTGTTGGAACTCTGTACTCTCTGCCTACCCCGCAAGGTTCCTGGCGTGATGATATAAATATATTTTTAACCGACTTCAAAAAGGAGGAGGTTCTATGTTCGGTTGTATGTAAGCTTTTTTTTTTGTTCAGCGATATTTCCATCAATTGTGGACCGATTTTGATGATATTTTTTGCATTGGGTTCAGTATATATCCAAGGTGGTCCCATTTTAATTTAATTGGTATATTGGACCTTGGGTATAACGTCAATCCTATAAGTACCCTACTATAGAATAATTCACTGGTCACTTAAAATTGTAAAATAAAAATCTTTTATTAAAAAAGGTAAACCGACTTCAAAAAGCAAAAAATAAATATTTGAAGTCGGTGCCAAGTAACCGACTGCACCAACCAGCACCGACTTCAAATATTTAGTTTTTGCTTTTTGAAGTCGGTTTACCTTTTTTTATAAAAGAGTTTTATCATACAATCTATTTATCTATCTACTAGCAGTTTTCCGCATCGGCTTCGCATCTGGTCTACATCAGCGTCATATACTGGGTCTATGTTACTTCTGGATAATAAAAAATAAACACCGTCTCGCCTATACTCCCCAAGCGGGGGTGGCAGAGGTATTGAGTATTTATTTTGACGATGTTAGGTCCCATGTAATAGAGAGCGAGCCTATTGTCATATACCGTACGCAATTCCAGACTCAGGACTCATACTGAGAATTTCGTTGGAAAATCCACAGTTGTCCGACCTAGGATTTGAACTCATGAGATCGTGATCACAAAGCGATGAGCTTTGCCACTTTACCAACGAGGCCGTAAGGCAGCTCTGGATAATATAGCTGTCTAATGGTGAAAGAATTATTAAAATCGATTCAGTAGTTACAAAGTTTATCAATTACAAACAAAACTTTCTTCCGTATAATATCATTATACGCCAGATATACTATTTTGCCTGTAAGGTAAAAAGAACCGTTTCAACAGGTTCTTTTCTTACAGACCTCTGACTTTCACTCTCATTGTTTTACATAACAATATAGTTGTCAACGTACATACTCCGTTCATGCCACGCTAGGTACGTTAAAAGTATGTGGTGTAATTGTGCTCTAGCACGTATCGGCCTGCCCGACCCGGATCGTAAACTGACCCTCCAATGCATTCGAAGTTGAGCTAGGAAGCTAAATAGACAAAGTATATAAAAAATTTCGCTACATAGCCGACGCAGCGTTTCTGGAGCGCAACGGTGGTGCGGCTTGGGGAGTTGTAATGTACTGAAATGTACCGGAAACGTCACACAGCGCAGCTCCGCTCGGCGTAACGCAAACGTCATGACCAAACGTAGCCGACCGCTTTTGCCGTGCTCCGTTGGCTATTTGACTAAACCTTAAGAGTCAGCACCGAGCAACAATAAATGCATCAAAATATCTAAAATAGCAACATACAGAGAAAAAAAATAAACATAATGTGTTGTGCCTTAAAGCCGAGGCCGAAGCCAATTATGCAGCCAGATCAGCATAATGCCAAATCCAAAGATGTCAGCAATGTAAGTAGCTAAACCATTTAAGTTTTTATGGCAATAATTTTCTTTATTGTACAAACATTGGTGAATATTGTAAAAACTTAATTATAAGCAACATATTGAAAAATCGACAAAAGATTTAATGCAAACAAAAGTGTGCAAGCAATTCGAAAAACTAAGAATGTTGAGCGACTTATGTATGTTACTGGCCGTACTTGGCGCCGGTTTTCATTTGGCCCCTAATTGCTCCACGTATGTAACCTAGTAGATTTGCCGATTGTTAGAGTGGTAAGAGCGTAGACCGCTCTTATCACTGGATCGCGGATTCGACTCCTACACATAACAAAGCGATAAGCTTCTGCAGTAATATTGTATAGAAATGTTCACACAAACGCGTCCATCGTCCTGCATGCGCTATCTGGGCGGCGTCTGAACCCGCAATCATAGCGAGATACTGTTCGCCACCGTGATCGCCGCCGGGGACTACACCGCGGACGCGGCTGTACGCGTTGGTTTGGCCGTACCTTAAAGTGACAGCCAAACCAACACGTCCATATTTGTATGGACGTGTTTACACCTACGCGTCTTACGTCCTGCATGCGCGATCTGTACGGCGCCTGCACGCGCGATCATAGGGAGATAAGTACTTATTGCCACCGCTACACCATCGCGGACGCCACACAGCGCAGCTCCGCTCAGTGCGACGGCAAACGTCACGACCGAACGGAGCCGAGTGCTTTCGTCGCGCTCCCGTCGCGCTCCGTCGACAATTTGACCAAATCTTTATAGTTTTAAGACTATATAACTCTACAATATTTCCTAGCTCTTAAACTGGAGGGCGTTAGTTCGACCACGTATAGCCGTACGCAGCTTTGCACTTTGCTGGTTAAAGAGCAGTCCTGAATTAAACAGACAGACATTCTCACTCTTGGCTAGGTACATTTATTCCTACAGATTATGCATGTCGTAACTATATTTGACATGTTATGGAACCAGAATTTGTGTAGTTAAAATTATTTTGCTTCCAGTAAAAATGAACCGGGATAGTTTTTTTTTTTCGGGTAGGTGTTAAAAAAAGTACAGTCTTGTCTTTAAGTTTTTATCTTTATTTAAAATAAATAAGCAATTATTTACAAGTTATTTACACCTGTACATAGTCGTTATTATTGGATTGGTATTTACTCACGTTTGTGGCACATTTATGTGAAGCTAGCACCAATTAGCATCACCTGCCAGCACGTCACCACACATCACTAATTTCAACATGTCACAGCTTGATGAGGTTCTGTCAGCTCAGAAAACCCTTGAAGGGAGCTTCATGAAGAGAATGGAAGAACTTGAAGCTCAAATTCGGAACGCAGGTCCTGCTAAAGACACAGTTGCAAAAGTTGCTGAGGAATTCCGGACCTTCAGGGAGCTCATTTTTAACATGCTTGGGCTGCTCCGGAGACAAATCACTGAGTGCACTAAGCAGCTGGACACACTTGAGACCAGACACAGGCGGAAAACTCTGCTCTTTCTAGGGATCGCTGAAGTCGAACAAGAAAACAGTATGGATGTCATCCTAGGCATACTTCACGACAGGATGGGCCTCAAAAACATCTCAGCATCCTCTGTAAGCAGTTGCCACAGACTTGGGGCCTCTGGGCGAGATCATCATAGGCCCATTCTTGTCCGGTTCGCTTGTGTTGACGATAAGCACTCGACCTGGAGGGCGAAGACTAGGTTGAAAGGGTCTCCCATTTCAGTCCGGGAATTTTTGACCAAGTGCAGGCAAGCAATCTTTGGTAAGGCGCGTTTGCATTTTGGCGTAAGATCCTGCTGGACTCAAGACGGCACCATTGTTCTGAAAGCCCCTGATGGTAGTCGGCACCGCATCACTTCAGCCGACGAGTTGAGCGCCTTGGTGACGCAACACCCGAAGCCAGGCGGATCATCTTCGAAGGGGGGCGCGGGTGAAGCTGGGGGGGATCTAAAAAGACGGAAATAATGAGTGGGTATACAATATACAGGTAATTTAAATGGGTTCAATAATTGATAGGAACAACTTACCTTGTGTTTTATCAGTTTCTTTTGTTGTTTATTTACTCACTCCTTTAGTTTGTTTAATGTAGGTATAATTATGTTATACCATCTTTTTAATTTATTTTTACTTTCAAATTCTCTCCAATCTTCATGTACCGTCTATAAAATTAGCTTCTTGTCGTCAAATGCCATGACAATCAAATGTCATTTTGAGGTTAACGGATGCGTTCAAAAACTAATTGTTTTCTGTAGCTATTAGACTTTGTAGGTTTATTTATTTCTTTTTTTTCCATTTTTTTGTTGCTTGATTTGTGTTTTGAATCGTGTTATCATCACGGAGATCTTGTTATTATATTCTTATTTTTTATAATTATTATGGAATGAGTTGAGCATGTAAAAGTGTATACTGCTACCTGTGTATTTAGCTTTAGTTTTGATGATGTTAGCTGGCGGGTGATGCAGAAACGTATCGTAGTGCTACCAGTCTAGCTTACAATAATATAATATTATTTATTAAATCTGTAAAATATATATTAATAGACTTATATTTATATATAATATTTATATATAGTTTATGATATCAGACACTGACTCCTTTCATTCCGCCAATGAATCTACTGTCTCCTCGTGTAACGTAAGTTTTAATTCTTTAAATGATAATCTTAGTGACTTTCTACAGAACAAATTCGACCAACAAGCGGACCATCTACTGAATATTTGCCACATAAACGCTCAAAGTATACCCAGTCATCACGATGAGTTGTATGACACATTCAGTAACATAAACGTACACGCCATCCTGATTTCTGAGAGTTGGCTCAAACCTCATCTTCTCTCTACCTCTTACGCTCTCCCTGGTTTTATTCTCATTCGGAATGACCGGGTTGACAGAGGCGGTGGTGGAGTTGCTATCTACCTGCGTAGTGATCTTTCCTTTAAAATTCTAGCCATATCTTCCACCCAATCCGCTTCTGCCGAATTTCTTTTCCTCGAGGTTTGGGTCAAAGGCGCCAAAATCGTAATTGGTGTCGTGTATTGTCCTCCAACCGTTGATTATTTCACCGAATTCGAATCGGTAGTAGAATCCTTGGGGTCTGATTATGTGCATCACATTATCATGGGCGACTTTAATACTAATCTCCTTGCCCACGATTCCCCTCGTTCCACTAAACTGCTACACCTCATTGAGTCAGCCAGCTTGCACTTTCTGCCTCTCCACGCTACACACCACAATATCAAAGGTGATGATACCTGGCTCGACCTCATACTCACCTCTAATCCTTCCCTCGTTTCCTCCCATGGTCAGCACGATGCCCCTGGTTTTTCTCACCATGATCTTATCTTCCTTTCCTATATCCTAAAAGCTCCTAAACCTCGTCCCAAAATTCTGCATAAACGTTGCTTTGCTCGAATGAATTTCGATAAATTAACCGAAGATGCATCCAAACTCAACTGGACACCCCTAATAGAAGCCGAGACCATGGATGACAAAATATGCATCTTTAACGAAACGGTAATTCAGCTTTACGATACCCATGCCCCTGTAAAAAAAGTGAGGTTGAAGCGACCACCCGCTCTGTGGATGACTACGGGAATTCGTATGGCCATAAGGCGTAGAAATCGCGTATTTCGTAGATTTAAAAAGGATCGCACTGAAGAAAACTGGGCCAGTTTTAAGATTGCAAGAAATAGGTGTAATAAGATGATACGTGACGCTAAACGCCGCCATATTCTTAACAATATTGAGTCTTCTTCGCCTGCTGATATTTGGAAATTCTTAGGCACTTTAGGTATCGGCAAGTCTCGACGTCAAGACCTACCAAGAACAATAAATTTAGACGATCTTAATTGCCATTTCTCCACAGTTGCTCCTGTCGATCGTCTAACTGTACAGCAAACTCTTGATTGCCTTGGTGGTCTTAGACGGCCGAACATTAATCCTTTTTACTTTTCTCCAGTCGACTCATGTGAGGTTAAGAAGATCATAATGTCTATTAAATCCAGGGCTATTGGTTGTGACAAAATATGTCGATTTATGATCATATCTATTCTGAACTATCTCCTTCCAGTAATCACCCACCTCGTTAATTTCTCCTTGGAGTCCGGTATTTTCCCAACTCTCTGGCGAAAAGCTTTTGTCCGCCCCCTGGCCAAAATTCCTAATCCCTGCCATCCCATCCACTTCCGTCCAATCTCCATTCTTCCTTTTCTTTCAAAAGTGCTTGAGGCCTGCGCTCATAAACAATTATCTCATTTTATTTACTCTAATAATTTAATTAATCCTCTTCAATCTGGTTTTAGGCCTGGCCATAGTACCGTTTCTGTCCTCCTTAAAGTGATTGATGATATTCAAGCAGGCATGGAAGATACCAAAGTCACCGTGCTTGTATTGGTCGATTTTTCCAATGCCTTTAATACCGTTAATCACGATATCCTTTTGTCCATTCTCTCCTATCGTCTGTGCTCTCAAGAGTCGCTGGATTGGTTTTCCTCTTATCTTCGGGAACGTCAGCAGTCAGTTTTGAGTGATGAAGCGTTGTCAGCATGGCGTTACCTCGACTCTGGCGTTCCCCAAGGCGGTATACTCTCTCCTCTTCTATTTTCCATTTTCATCGACTTGATAACCTATGAACTTCTGTGTGCGTATCATCTATATGCCGACGACTTGCAATTATACGCACAAGATAGTGCTGATCGAATTTCTGACCTTATCGGCAAATTAAACCGCGATCTGGGGGCAATTAAAAATTGGTCCGACAGATTCGGTGTCGCAGTGAATCCAGCAAAGTGCCAAGCAATTCTTGTGGGGAGCTCCAGACTGATTAACAAACTAAACATTGGTTCTCTACCTCCGCTTGAGTTCAATGGTACAGTTATTCCTCTAAGTCCAAGCGTCAAAGATCTCGGTTTACACATCGACACTACGCTTAGCTGGCAGACCCAAGTTACGTCGGTTGGTCAAAGAGTCACGGGAACGTTGCGATACCTGTATAAATTAAAAAACTTGCTCCCTTCTAATACCAAAACAATGCTTGTGCAGTCCTTGATCTTTCCTATTATCGACTATGGTGATGTGTGCTACTTCGACCTGAATGCAGATCAACTCGATAAACTAGACCGCCTACTTAATAACTGCATTCGATTCGTATTCAATATGCGCAAATATGATCATGTGTCGGAGCATCGTTCACAGTTAAAGTGGTTGCCTATTCGTCAACGCAGAGCTCTAAGGGCACTGACAACATTGTTTTCTATCCTTCATTCTTCTGTAGCGCCTGCTTATCTTACTTCCCGATTTCAATATCTATGCTCCAATCATAATAAACATCTTCGCTCTTCTAATAATTGTCTTCTTCAGTGTCCCTCTCACCGTACTGATTTCATCCACTCTTCTTTCATTGTCCAATCGATCCTTCTGTGGAATGCATTACCTCAGGATCTCAGGATGGCTACCAATCGTCTCTCATTTAAAAAAAAACTGCAGGACTATCTGTTGACCAAAATGTTGGTGGATTCTTCTAAACGCTAGTTGTTTCATGTCGTTATGTCATACTGTCTGTTTCATATATAGTATAGTTATATGTGTATGTATATGTATGTATTATACCTGTATGTATTATATGTTATTTATAAACAACTGCTTTTGTTGTATGTATGTAATTAGTTTTGTGTCTTTCAATATTATAATTTCCTTTTTTTTTTAATTGTAATTGTGTTTTTAGTATTTTTTTAATGTTTTTTTTTCTCTAAATAACTCATAATTTTTGGCACCTACTACAGCTGTTTCCACATCACCTCAAGGTAGACTGGCAGAAAATGCCTCTGGCATTAAGTCCGCCTATGTACATAAGTGCATAAAGAATAAATAAATAAATAGAACTTTAAAATTAAAGATTTAAATCAAAAAGCTTCAAAAATCATATGTTACACCAACTAAAAATGACGAATCCTAGCTCTGTACGTAACATTTGAAATTATACAATATAACTAGTCAAGTATGTATTTAAGTTATTAAGGTTTGTGAAAAGTAGGGGTATTAAAAAAAACAATTTTTTTTGCTTCCAAAAGCATGTGATACCAACACAAATGAAGACTTCTAAATCTAGAAATCACAAAAAGCAAACAATAAAATAATATCATTTCATAAAAAAAACCATTATCAGCCGAAACATGTCCACTTCATCCAAATATCCTCACGACAACGACCAGCTTTATCGTATATCATAATATGTACACTCTGCCTACCCCGCAAGAGATCTGGCGTGATGACATAGATACACTTTTAGAAGTTAAAGTAAAATTTACCGTTATTACAATAGTCTTGGTACTTAAGGTTTTTTTCAAGCTACTAATTTACTTTTCCCAAAAAAGTAACATATCGGAAATCCAGTAAGGGTCCACGTTTTTCCTTTTAGCCCACAATATCCTAAAACCAACTAACCCCACTAACGACGCCACTAAATCATCCCTTTGAAGCGAATGAGACTACACATATCAAAACTGTATGAACCCCGTCCATTCCCTAAGTAAGGGCTACCATGAACCCCAATAACTGAGTAATATCTATGGTAGCCTGCCCACAAATGGGCAGATGCTTTTACCTATGTACCCACCCGCCGATATCCACAATAATTCACAATCGCATCTTCCTTACACAACAATTCCATCTATGAGAGATATATGGCGTGTTGCGGTAAGAATTTAAATTGGGTGATATGAGAGTATTTCTAGTTTATTAGATAGATAGTATTGGGTAAGTCTGTTTTCGTGAGGTAAGAAGAAAGAAAGAAAGAAAAGACATTTATTCAACCACATTCACATAGACATTGAGATATTTTTTTTTAAATAATATTTATTAGAATATAATAATAATAATATAATATTTCAATAATAAATAAATAAATAATAATATAATAAAATAGTAAAAAATGACTTACCTCAGGGTCTGGTCCACTCACTTTTAGGCTTCTTTCACCCGTCATATTTGCAGTGTATACAATATCAGGGCTGAATCTGAGAGGGAGACCAATGAGAAAATAAAATACTATAAGTAATCTCTATTAAAATACTTTTAAAATACAATTATAAATATATAATTTAACGACCTCATATGTTTATTGATCCTCAGTTAAACCATTTAGTAAATTATTATAGTGGAGAGAGGGATACTAATCCCCACAAGTGCTAACCTCCTGGTTCCGTTAGCTTCTTTTTATTTTATTTTTATTTTTTTTCGCGGGTGCATCGAGTCATGGTACTTGTATTCTTTACACTTCACCCATAACTTATAAATATTATATTACTTATATCACTGTAATCTGCGGGTTTATTGTTAAGTACTTAATATTATATTACGTAGTTACGCAACAGCACAGCGCATCGTGCCCGTGAATTGACGACAACAAAGATGCGCCGGAGTGCCGCGCCGGGAACCGGTTCCGCGCCATCGAAACGATTCTCACTCGCTCAACGCGACATAACAATAGTTAAATATATATCACCTGTGGTAGCACAACGTACTATTTTTTTATATTGTGACTATATAAACAAACTTTTTATCTTATAGTAAATTATAACCTTTTCTTTCATTATATATGTATACAATATTTATGCCCTTTATTTACACATTTATATTACATAATTATGTATTTACTGTATTTGTAATATGCAGTATAGGTGACTGCGTCAGCATTAAGGGTAATATTTTACTTATAATAAATAGTAGCTGAAGAGGCTTTGGCTGAAAACCAGCGTTGGGGGAGACTGTCCCCCTCCAACACATGCTGAGCCCAATGCCTTTCGGCACAGCTCACACCGAGGCATACGTCATAAGAAGCAGCAGTAGTTTATTTGTCTTTCCTCGTTTTTTATTTTCTTTTGTTACCTTTCATATATTTTCTATGTGTGCTGTGCTGAATAAAATTTTTTTCTTTCTTTCTTTCTTTCTTTATACTAAAATTAATAAGGAAAATAATAAAAAAATAATAAAAAAGGTACTCGATTTAAATACGCGTGCGTTGGGTGAAATATGATGAGTTCAGTATTACGAGTTAAACCGGATCTTTTTTTGCTTGGTTTATACTGTGTCTACTTGTATGGTAACAGAGGGCAAGGCAATTATGTTACGTCTCGTATTATAATTCCTTTATAATTTTTGCCTAGTCACGTCTTTGTTAATGGATTTTAGTAGAAGTATAGGGAATTATAAAGCAAGCACCATTATTTTGCTGAATTAGTATTAGTAATTTGAGACTGTTTTTGGAATTTCGTAGAAGAAAATATTTTTAAATAATAAGGATATAAATCTAAATTGAATATATACGATAAAAAGTAAGCACAGAATAACAATAAGTTTAGGGACAATTTTATTAATTCAGTCAAAATAATCTGATATAAGGACATTTAACAAACATAAAGCGAGTCACAAAACCCTGCCTGATGTCCACATAAATTGTAATATGTCAGCGTGTGCTCTTAAAAAAACAACACGAAATATACAGTCCTTTATATTTAATTTCCAAAAACAGGTATCCTCAAATACCACTGAAATCCGTAACTGACAGCAACACAGCCGTGTAGGTAGCGGGTGTTTATTGTATCTATATTTCAGTCGGTCCACGGCGCGCTGTGTAACGGTATTATTTATGTGTCACGCTCTACCGAACCCTGCGATCGGCTTTGATACGGGCAGCGGCTTAGCAACCATAATCGGTCATTATCTTGTATTGGAGATGGCTATAGTTAGCAAAAAAATATTAAAATATATTGAGTATCTGAAAATGTACCCGGTTTAACGGTGATGAACACTGGAATGGAGTAACAAGGGTTACATGGGTACCTAACATCTTCGGTGAAATGCGAGTGTACATAGTGCACCTTTCCCACTCTTACGTAGGGGATGTAGACGTGATTATTTGGAGAAAAAGTTGAAACCTCTTTTTTAAGTACTAGACCTGCGTTATTTTACTGCTAGCAGTAGCACTGGATGATTTTTGTTCAGTTTACTGGTGATTAAAAAGCAGCAGTAAGAAACACTTTATTTAAATTAATTATTTACCTAAAAATTAATAAGTTAAGTTTTAAATAAGCTTCTAATAGCCTTTACATGAAATATGTTAGTTTCATACGCGGCTAGAAATGCTGACCTTCACATGCCTTATATCTATACTATATAAGACAAATCTTATTGAGTTGAAACGGACACAGAGAGCTATTCTTAAGGTCTCATTTTTCTTACCCTTTCGGTATCCCACTACACTCTTATAACAAAAAAACTAGAGAACTAACGGTCAGACAACTTTTCATACTACACACAGTACTAAGACAACACTCACTGTTAGAGTATTCCCCATCATTGACTGCTAACAAAAGTAGGTATAACCTCGTCGAACTTCGTAATATTAGACTCTCGACCAAATTTTCCACTAGGTTCTTCTGTTATATCGGGCGTTATATTTACAATAATATAAATAGAATACTTGCCGTTTTCCCTCTCACTAGATATTGTTGTAAAAAGAAACTGACTGCATGGCTACAGACATTGAACTATGAACAAACCGAAAACCTGATTATTGCGGAAGTGTAAACTCTCACACAAATATACGCACATACACACACATACACATACACATACACACACACACACACCCACACCCACATACATATTAACATACATATACATACATATTGTTTTTTTTTTTTTTTTTTTTTTCTTTATAATTAGACACTGCGGGCCCGGTTTGTCCCGCACCTTTTTTTGTGTAATTTATGTGTTGTTAGTATTTGCTTTTATATGCACTTGTATGGTACATGCCGCTTATTATTAGCTTATTGTTACAGTGCTTGGTATTTGTTTGTAGCGGTACTTCAGTAGAGGTTTTTTTTTTTTTTAAATTTATATTAATGATTTTGTAAGTGAATGAGGCTTTCTGTTTTGGCTTGCCTTTGAGCGAGAATGCCTCAGTTGTGTAGGTGTTTGGCTGCTTGTGAGGGTTTCCTTTAGGCCTCCGCCTCCAGCAGCTTTTTAAAAACTACCATGTCTCGACTGCGAATAGCCATCTTTATGTTGTATTCTTTTATTTTTTTGGTCGCAGCTGCCCTCGCCCTGCTTATTAGTGTAGCCGTTGCGTCCCCTTCACAGCTGTCTGTGTAGTAGACGCAACTTCCAGTGTGGCGAGATATAGCTACGACCGCGTGTGGATAGCTTCCGTGGAGCTTCAGTCTCTTGGGGACCGCTCGCACTATCACCACGTTTTCACTCGTTAGTCCCTGAGACTCATGCACGGTGAGGATGCGCGACCCGTTTCCCGACGCATAGCCCTGGCCGAGGAGGATTTCCTTCTCGGCCTGGGTGTGCACAAGAAACAGGGTGTTCTCCTGGTGTTTCGGAATTTGCGCTCCCGTGTACTTACTGAGGCTCAAGGACCTCACGACGGATTTGGACGAGTATATGCCCCCATATATCTCGTTGAGGGCATACGCTACGTCCATTGGGTTTCTGTGAGTGCAGAGCAGCTCCCTGTTGACACGCGCCACGGAGTCTGGGCGGTTGTAACGCAGTCGAAACAGGTTCTCCCTATTAATGAACGGCAGTTGGTTGCAGTCGCCGACGAGAAGAGCCTCTCTCGCGCCAGTTATCTTGATGGCTATCACTACGGCTCCAAAGTGGTTCATGAGTGCCTCGTCGATGATAATACGTGTGCACTCTTCACCTTCTTTCAATCCGTTGACCAGCATTGAAGCCATAGTGCGGACCCTCCTCTTGGTGTTTGTTTTAACTTTTTGCGCGAGTCTCTCCCTTAAGTCATTCGCTGCCTCGGTTGTAGATGTTCGCTGTGGGGTGTCCCCAGATGTCAGTTGGGGTTTTTGTGATGAGGTTTTCTGGCTGTCGTGGCCGTAGGAAGTCGAGGTTTTGTCCTCTATCCTCATAGGCCACTACCTCGTGGTGTTTTGAGGCTTCTACTATCCCGATGTGGTCGGCGGCCTCACCTTCCTCAAATTCCACCACCATAGCGTCTACGCTTACTTTTGTTGGCTTGTCACCCTTCCCCGCTAGGCTGATCAGAAAACTGCATGCTTGGGTGAATTGGGAGGTGTTTTCGCCCGCTTGGAATAGTGCCACGGTCTTGTTCTTGGTTTGCACTATTCTGCACGCTGTGTTTCCGATCCCCGCGTTCTGCAGCTCGTTGAACTTCATACGCTTCATTGTGTTCTTAAACGAGCTGCCATGAAGAAGGGAGGCAAGCCCGGGCGAAATTGTTACCCGTTTGGGGCCGCTTGCGTTGCAGTAGCCGATGCCAATGCGCTCGGAATTATTGTCCATAAACAGGGCGACTGATTTTATTTGAATACCCGGCTTCCCACGTTCGCCTCTCCCAAGAAAATGTATGCTTTTGGGAATGGCGACTGCCAGAGGTGACGTAGGGTTTTGTGTTGGTGTGTAAGTGTTGTTGGTGGCTGTGTTTGTATCTCTTGGGGAAGTTTTTGATGCCAGAGTGCTGTTCCTTCTGAGGCAGATGCGGATAACCTTATCTGCAAACTTCAGGAAGTGCGGTCTCGCATCGTCGTCTGCCATGATGGCCGCCAGTTTGGTCCTGCTGAGGTTTTCATTTAACCTCTGTTGCAGGTCCAATCTGTCAGCCGCAAAGCGCGGGCAATCCAGGATTACGTGCCACACAAACTCACTGATGTTAGGGTCGCACTCACACCCGGGGCTGTCTTTTAGCCTGAATCGGTGCAAGTATTCCGCTATTCCTCCATATTGTTACCCCATTACAGGCTGATTATGTTTTTGTTTTATTTTTAGTTTAGTTTTCCATTTTGGCCTGTTTTTTTGTTTTATTTTCTACTTTCTTTAGTGTGACACTATTATACAGGTACTCACCTAGTTTAGGCACCAGACTCCCACAACTTTTATGTAAAACTAATGTTACTACTTGTTATCTCTTTGGTGAGTTCAATCAATCAAATCAGCCTATTGCAGTCCACTGCTGGACATAGGTCTCTCCCAATTTGCGCCACAATACACGGTCCTCCGCCTTCCGCATCCAGTCCCACCCTGCGACCTTCTTCAGGTCGTCGGTCCACCTAGCTGGGGGGGCGCCCTACCTTACGTTTGCCGAGTCGTGGTCTCCACTCTAAAACTCGTCTGCTCCATCGGCCATCTGTTCTTCGACAGACATGGCCAGCCCACTGCCACTTTAGCGAGCTCACTCTGCGGGCTATGTCAACTACTTTGGTTCTTTGAAAGATAACTTCATTTCGGAGTTTATCCCTCAAAGAGACTCCGAGCATAGCCCGCTCCATAGCTCGCTGCGCGACTTTGAGCCTATGGACTAGCCCTACTGTAAGTGTCCACGTCTCGGCACCGTATGTCATGACTGGTAGAACGCACTGGTTGTAGACTTTCGTCTTCAGGCATTGCGGTAAAGGCGAAGAGAAAACCCGACGTAGTTTGCTGAATGCCGCCCAGCACAACTGGATCCTTCTGTCGATTTCTTTCTCGAAGTTGTTCCTACCAAGCTGGATAATCTGCCCAAGGTAGGTGTATTCTCGAACAACTTCGAGCATCGATTCTTCGACGTAGACTGGTCTCGGCGTGACATGTTCATTGAACATGATCTTGGTTTTATCCAAATTCATGCCGAGACCAACACGTCGAGAGGCTACATTTAGGCTGTGCAGTATCTCGCTTAACTGTTCCAGCGTCTCTGCTATTATGAAGATGTCGTTGGCAAACCGAAGATGCGAGATGCACTCACCGTCTATATTCACGCCCCGTCCCGCCCAGTTTAGCGTCTTAAAGACATCTTCAAGCGCGTTGGTGAAAAGGGGATATTACATCCCCCTGTCTCACCCCTCTGCGCAGCTCAATGGGGTTGGTTTTTTGTTCCTGGAGCTGAACAGTCATAGTGGCGGTATCATATAAACATCTCAGCACTTCGATATAACGCCAGTCTTTGGTGAGTTAATAACGCATTATTATTATTATTATATGTATCTCGCTGAGATTCACGGGCTTTACCCGGATCTTTGAAAGGCTTGCATGAGGACATGGGTCCAACACGTAGAGGCCCTTTGCAAGAAGTTAATGTTTTGTAAGCCACCTGCTGAGATCACTTGCTGAAAATGAAGAAACATAACCAGCGAACTGACCCCGGCAGGTGCAAGGACTATTGTAAATTATGGAAAGAAAACAAGGGCGTGTAAATGAGGTTCGATGGAGAAAAACTGGACTATTTCAAAGGGGACGGATTATTTATCTATCTATATATCTATATCATCACGCCAGCTCCCTCGAGGGGTAGGCAGAGGTTCAGGTTAGGTTAGGTTAGGCAGGCAGGTTCTTTCCATACATACCCCTCTGGCTTCCTCCATTCTCATAGTTCGTCTCATACACAATCGCCGGTTACGGAGACTCTTGACTTGCCCTTCAGCTAAGACACGGTCTATTTGGTCATGGTAAGATAGTCTAGGTCTTCCCCGGCACCTACATCCTTCCACTTTCGCATTGTATATCTTTTACATCCAAAATATGTTGATTGCATTCAGTAAATCACACATTTCCTCGCTACAAGATAATCATCCATCATCGAGGTTAAGGCAATGAATGCAATCATAAGGATTATTTATTATTATTATCTATAACCAACTGTGAGCCCAATGGAATTCGCAATGGAACTTATCCGCTGAAGAGTTAAATAGGATACCCTATTTAACTCTTCAGCGGAAAAGTTCTCATTCTTTTAGAGTTACACTTACGTTATTTAAGGAACTTTTGTTCTAAAACTCTTGCTTCTAGTTCTACCAGTTCAAGCTGTGTGTTATCTGTCAGTTAGTGTAAAAGTTTAATAAAGTTAATTATCATTAATCAATACTTACTCTCGAAAAGTACTATTGAACGTCGCGGGTACAAGCTAAACATGTACGTACAGGATAAAGCCGGTTATTGTGGTAACCTTCAGGAAAGACGTTGGTACTTCAGTGGACTTCTATCAGTTAATGATGGGCACTCGCAAATTCTAATAATTCTAGACATTCCATAGAATCCCTAAATCATATTACCAGCGGCCACATATCTGGAGTAGAAGCCAGTATTGACGTGTTTATTGTATGTCCTATATTTCAGGTGGCTCACATTATTTATGTGTCACGGTCTACAGAACCCTGCGGCCAGAGTCGATGACGGCGCCTTAACCTCGATGATGGATGATTATCTTGTAGCGAGGAAATGTGTGATTTACTGAATGCAATCAACGTATTTTGGATGTAAATGGGGCAAGATAAAGTATGATAGCTGTCTTAGGTAAGTCATAACTTGAATCTGAGCTACGAATATTGTAGATCATTGAAAAATTATTGTTAAATATAAACTGTTCCGTATATATTGTTTGGAGATAGGCAACTGGGATGAAAAAGAATGTGTTAAAATTATTGGATAACATTTAAATCACTATTTGAGATATTTTGATTAACAGACGTGGATTCTAAGTGTGTATACACAATCTAAAATATTAAGGTCAGGTTCTTAACAACAGTACTCGGTAATACTCTGAGTATTCAAAGTTAGTATTAGTAGTATTCTACAAAAACATGACAATAGTTGGAAAATTAGAAGACGAGACAGAAGTTTGCATAATCGCAATCACGGCTCAAGTTAAAAATAGTTACTGTCAATGTAGATTAATATCGAAGTGAAGCGAGGCGCTACGGGATCTCGGTGTTTTAGCAATCACCAAGACTAAGCAGCTTTCGATTTTGCCAGTATAAGAAGGGGGAGCGTTTGGGCCATTTCCATTTCCAAACGTGTCCATGTTTTGGAAGGCACCTTAAGCGTTTGGTCCCGGTTACCAGTAGTACCTAGTAGTGGTTTAGCCAAGTTAACCTTATAGACTGCTTGTTAAGTTTCAACAGTAAGTTTGCACTGCATATGCATGGTGGAGTATCTTCCTTACCTAAATTTATGAGAGAAGGCTTTTGTTTAGCTGTAGGACAATATAAGCTCTATCTCTATCTATCTATAACCTCACGCCAGATCTCTTGCGGGGTAGGCAGAGAGTACAGAGTTCCGACAGGTCCTTTCCTTACATACCTCTCTGGCTTCCTCGACTCTCATAGTTCGTCTCATACACGCTCGCCGGTTACGGAGACTCTTGACTTTTCCATCAGATAAGACTCGGTTTATTTGGTCGTGGTAAGATAGTCTAGGTCTTCCCCGGTACCTGCATCCTTCCACTTTCACATTGTATATCTGTTTTGTCATTCTTTCCTCTGGCATTCTTTCTATATGCCCGAACCAACGGAGCATGCCCTTTCTCATCTTTCATACCTACTCGCTGTCTTACTATGCTGTTGCTAATGCGGTCGGTTAGCTTCACTCCGCACATCTTCCGCAGAGCTCGCATTTCTACCGCATTTATCCTACTTTCATTCTCCTTCTTACATACCCAGCTCTCGCTACCATATAACAGCGTTGGGACAAGAACTCCGTTATGTATGGCCAGCTGCGCCTTATGGCTTAAGTGCCGGCTCCCGAGTAGCTTTCCCATCGCACCATTCACTCTGTTCCCTGCACTCACTCTTCTCTCTATGTCAGCGGTGTATTTCCCATCCTTACTGAAGGCGCATCCAAGATATACAAACTCATTCACTTGCTCCAGCACATCGTTAGCACACAATATAAGCTGATTTTGGTAATAAGATGAGATGACTGCATTTATATGATACTTAAGCCACCTAGAGATTTTTGGACTTAAACTTCTCATGATTGCAAACTTCATTACCTGTGGACCCATGTAGTAATTAACTCGCTTTTGAAGTTTTGTAAAGGGCGAAGTTCGGGAAACTGCGCAACATCTTCTCATCCAAAATACCTCAGTGCCTTAAGACTAAAGTTTTTAGTCAGTGTGTGTTACCAGTGATGATATATGGATCAGAGACGTGGTCTCTTACTATAGGTCTCATAAAAAAGCTCGGAGAGAGCTATGCTCGGCGTTTCTCTACGCGATCGAATCAGGAATGAGGAGATTCGTAGAAGAACCAAGGTCACCGACATAGCCGTTAAGATTAGCAAGCTGAAGTGGCAATGGGCGGGCCACATAGCGCGTAGATCGGACGGGCGTTGGGGCAGAAAGATTCTAGAGTGGAGACCACGTATTGGCAAGCGCAGTGTGGGACGACCGCCTGCCAGATGGACCGACGATCTTGTGAAAATCGCAGGAAGTCGTTGGATGCAGGTGGCATCGGACCGGTTACGCTGGAAAGCGATTGGGGAGGCCTATGTTCAGCAGTGGACAAGTAAAGGCTGAGATGATGAAGTTGATGCCTCAAAGCTATGATAATGTAAACTGTGCTGTTTGAGCTGACGGCTCCCGTGGGATAGGAGCTGGTGTGCTGAGTCAGTTTAGCAAAGTTAACCTTATAGACTGTTTGATAAGTTTCATCAATAAATGGCATCAATCCTGCCTCCACCAATAGGCCTGTATCTGCATGGTGAAGTAAGTCTATGCCTTATCTCTCTCACCTCGATTCGTGAGAGAAGGCTTTTTTTCACCAATAGGACCGTATAAGCTGATTTAATACCACCAAAGTCACAAAACTGAATCGTTCGAGTTACATCAGACGACTGTAGTTCTATGATACCGCCATTCATACTTTTAAACAGCGGGCAAACTTCTCATGATTGCAAACTTCATTACCTGTGAAGCCATGTAGCAATAAACTCGCTTTTACAGTTTTGTGAAGGGCAAAGTTGGCGCTTCAAAGCTATGACAATGTAAACTGTGCTGTTTGAGCTGACGGCACCCGTGGGATAGAAACTGGTCTATTGAGCCAAAACGGGAATGACTGGTTAAACGAAAACAGGATTATATGAGAATAAACGAAGGGACGGACGATTTAGCGCAGTGGTTAAGAGCTTAAGCCGCTCCGCCCACTGTATCTAATAGTCGCGGGTTCGATTCCCGCACGGGAAAAATCTTTATGTGATCCACAATTATTTGTTCCGATCTGGGTATTTGTGTATGTGAATTTTCATGTTTGTAAACGCGTATCAAAAAAAAGGAATTATATTTCATAATATCGTGTGAAAATATTACATAATATTTTAAAACTTCTGAAAACTTCTTAATAAGGTTTTATCATCTTGCTTCGTATCTTAAATGACGTTCTTACTTTTCAACTTTATTTTGAATTATATTAGTATTACTCTAGTGTTATTTGTAATATGTTCTGATAAACATAAGCTTAGTAATAATGAATTAGCTATTTATAATTTTAACTGACCTCCAAAATTGTGAGTCAGTATTAGACAATTATTTACTGCAAAATTATGCACTAAGAATGTACCTATTTTCTCTCTTTTTCTCTGTATCTTCACAGTACAGCCTCACCAGCTTCACAGTATATTCTTACGGACCTTTCTGAGGAGATATTGATCACAAAAATACATAAATCCATTGCAACGTAATAATAGTTGGAAAAACTTTAGTTTATAACCATTTTAAAGCTATTTTCTTTTTGGTATACGACATTAAACTATCGACTGATATAGTTTTCTGAAAGGTAAAGTTGGCAAAGCTCCACAAAGGTATAACTGTGATGATATACTGTGTTGTATTTGAACCGACTGCGCCCAAGGGATGAAAACTGGAACTGGTGTACCAAAAAGCTGAATTTCAGTTAGTACATGAAAGTTCTATGCGACTAGACTTTGTTTAAAAACCTACACACATCTGTTTAAATTTTAAATAAATCAACTGTTTGTTAAAAGGAACACTGGCGGCGTAGTCTAGTGGTTAGTGGCGTAATCCGCTCCGCCTACTGGATCGAGTTGCGAGTTCGATCCCCACTCGGGACAAATCTTAGTGCGACCCTCAAATGTTAACGTTTCGGTTATGGTGTTAGTGCGTGGGAATTCCATGTTTGAACCCCACGATAAAGGAATATTCTTAGTGGGACAAAGTGTGTTTTGGTATTGAAAAATTCTTTTCGGTGTCTGGAGTCGTAGCCGATGTTACGGGAATATGCGCGCCCACTATTTAGACCTCACATCGTCGCTGACAAGTGTACTGTGAACAGCAGGTACACCAATGCTTCCCTCGTTCTTAAAATATATGCGTAAAGGAATAGCTCAGTTGTTAGACCATTGGACTGCAAAGTCAGGGGTCTCGAGTTCAAACCCAGGCACGTACTCTGTCCTTTCGAAAGCAGGGGGTTTTAAAAATTAACTCTCACTTGCTTTAACGGTGAAAGAAAGCATCGCAAGGAAACCTGCATGCCTAAGAGTTTCTCGGAGGTGTGTGTATTTTGCCAACCCGCACTGGGCCAGCATGGTGGACTATGGCCTAAACCCTCTCAGATTGAGAGGAGACCCGTGCCGAACGGTGGGACAGTTTCTTTTTAATCAATCCGGTCAATTACTATCTATTTTATGCGTTAATAGATTCATCTTTCAACTCTCTTATCTCAAACGGTTGTTTTAGATGCAAAACCAAATTCCAACCAATCTTATTAGACCCGTATATGCGAAAGAACTATTTCCCACAGCACCGCGGACCAATGCCTCGGCATTTACACCTTATATTTTATATCCTCACGCAATAAAATTCACAAGTTCCTGCCGGGAACGAATGGGGGCGATAAATCTGCGGGACCGATAGAGATAACGTATGTATGCGAGATGGATAATAACGCGGGAAGAATGCAAAATTGTATAACTGAATTCGGAATAAATAAGTTTTTTGCTATGACAGCTAACGAAATCACACTTAGCGACTCTTACACACTCAAGTAAAGTACTGGTTAGTTACTTCTTGATTAGCGTTACTCGGCAAATAAAACTGGCTTTGACCGTGGGATAGGGTTACTCAGAAATGGTGTACGTACTTAGAGTTACTTGCAACTCAACTCTCTTTTAGTCTACTTAAAGGTACTCGAAGGTGGCGAAGAGGCCAATGCCAGGATGTTTGTTACTGTGTCACGCAAAAATACTGAAGATATTTTGATAAAACTACAGTAACATACCTTGTACTTTGCGGTGTTAGGTAATAATTGTGATAAGACATAGGCCATAATGATAAAAAATTATACACTGATGAAGTTCCAAGCGAAACACATATTTGGGTAACACACAAATATTTGTTTCGTTCTGGGTATTGGTGCATGTTAATTTCATGTTTGTAAACGCACCCACGACACAGGAATAATTTCTAGTGTGGGCATAGGTTTTTTAAAAGAAAAATAAAACAAATTCAAAGTGATAGGTCACCAAATTTAACCATAATTAAAGGTAGAAGGCAATTTCTACACACAAATTTTACACACATTTCATTACAATACAGGTATTGTAATTATATTGGATATCAAATCTCGTGAAAAAAATTAAATATTTGTGTACTGCAAGTTTAGTTGTATTAAATTTGTAATTGGATTTTCTGAGGTCGTGCGCTTTATACCACAGATCTAAAGAGAATCTAAATCTTAGCTAGAGGTAAATTTATGCTTCTTTAATGACCATTATTTCGACAGACGCTGCGAATCAGTATAAAGCATTTACCGTTTGGTGAAATATATTTTGATATAGAAATTCCCTAGAATAATCCTAAAACAGCCACAGTAGCTTCAAATCCGGTTGACAAATGAACTAAAGGTCTGGCTACAGAGTGATAACGGTATAACCATTTCCAAAAACGACTCGCACAAATCTTAAACATTTGAAATGGGCTAGAGGATTCCTGAAACGACGATTCATTCTAATGGTGCATATATTAGTTCATAGATTAGTTCATATTGTATATTGTACTGAGATGAGATAGGACTTGGACTTAATGCTCGTTTTAACTACACTCACCGGAACTTAAATATTTTTAGGAAGCTGTTGAGATTGGCTCGTTTTTGCGGTGCCTCAGAAACATTTGCACAAAAGAAGCAGTCAGAACAGCAAACCATAGTTTGGAGAACAGCAGTTCTCCAAACGATGGTAGTAAGCTATAGCTCTCCCATTTTGAGACATTTTGTATGAAGAACGATTAACTGAGGAGAAACTAATCTCTCTATTTATTATTCATGGTTAGTGGCTAAATTATGAATATTAGTAATAAATTAAATGTGCTAACAACAGTCATAAGTTTTTATATACTAACACAATGGGTTGCCCGCAAAAGTGAATAATATTATTATTATTATTTATAGAAATACCGTCATAAGGTACGAAGTAATAATTCAATGATTATTGTCAGCTAGATTTGGGTAAAAATAATTATGAAAACGATTATATTGCAATATTAAATTTTATTCATACTATATACTACGTAACTTTTTGGGCGAAAGTTAGAGCGCATACAGTCTAGTTCTCTTTGTTTCTTTCTTAGATCTATCCCGCAACGTCCCGCCCTCTAGTAATTAGATAAATTTTATTTCAAAAATATACCTTCATTTGCACTGAGATACCGTTTAAACAACTCCAGTAACAAAAGAATTAATTACCTCCAAATATACAAACATCCCCGCTAACCGCGTGGTCGTTAAGATGCGCGCAATTTTTTGTTTGACATGACATTTTTAGTTAGTACACAAAGAAATTTTGTTAGGTAGTACACGATAACACAATGTTATTATCGCGGTTTATTTTAGGATTTAAGCCCCCTACGGCAACTATAGTGACGGGAGGGACTGAGTCGTCTGACGTCCAAAAGTCATAGTTATTAATTGCATTTGAAATTAAAAAAATAATTGGATAATGCACAACACTGCTGACAGCTTTGTTGACTGCTGTTAAAGAGAGGTGACAAAGCTTTTTGTATTGAAAAAAAAACACAGTAGCAGTTCGGAGTTCGTTATTGTGTCGTGTAACATCATTGGCCAATTGTGGATGTACTTCTCACATTCCCATTTAGGGATAGTAAGCGTAAGTGCGTACTTTATTAATGAGCCACAAAAAAAATCTCGGGTTTTATCACCAGTAAGCTCCAGGTACGGTAAGTCAATTATATAACTATGCACACAAGGAATATAGTGCATGGTATGATTTCTTCGTCTATCAAAGCATAGTATTTATTAGGAAAAATCTTAATTCATGTGCCTCGTTTGTGCCCATTATACTGACAGTAGGCTAATCCCTATTACATTGAAGCTAATGTTAGGTTAGCGATATGTAGGTGTACACAAAATTTTACAACAACCGCCTCTTACTGAATATAGTTAGATTTTATTTTAAAATAAACAGTTTGAATAACTACAAAACTTTCATCATTCAAGACATCGCTCCATACATTTTTGATGTGTGTCATAATTTTGCGCTCCACAGAAGTTCAATTTACCACTGCACCCTTGTTTACTTAAAACGTGATTGGACCTCTATTTATTTATTTTGGACCTCCGACTCAGCCACAAGAAAATTGGGACCCGCTCGGTCTGTTTGGACGACATCTTTTATAATGAATGTTTTTATTTGTTCGTTTTCGTAATATTATATTTTTAAAGTGGAATATTATTCTTGGTTGATAAATATTTTTGTCTTTATATACTGCAATGTTACTAAGTTATCATATCATGTTGAGTGGCTTGGAAATAGTTGAATAGTTCAATAACTTATCGCTGGCGAACATAATATTTTATAGTAATATTTATTGACCACATAATAAAATGATTTTTTATTTTTCTTTTATTTTAAAAAAATAGCCCCACACTAGGACTAATTTCTATGTCGTCGGCGCGTTTACAATCCTGAAAATTCACAGACACAAATACCCAGACCGAAACAGATAATTGTGGGTCACACAAATATTTTTCCCGAGCGGGAATCGAACCCGCAACTATTTGATTCGGAACGGCTTAAGCTCTTAACCACTGCGCCAAATAATCCGTCAAATGGCCGAATGTTATATGCAAGCAAATTAATGCTTACATTCCTCTAATATTATCTAAATCAAATGTACTCGTATATTCTAGGTATAAAATAAAATAGGAATATCAAAAGTAAACGATACTTAGCTTGAATTATATTATTAACGGAGCATTGCCTGATAAAACCTGTGTTTCAGGGCTTTGCTTTACAGTACTTTCAGGCGGGCTGATATTTATTTTGAGTAAAGCGATATACAAATAAACAATAAAAAACGAAATAACATGTTAACTAAACTATACTAACACTAAAGGAGACAATTTAATAAAGAGGTCAATTATTATTGGACAGATATTATTAATAGTCGCGGGTTCGATCCCGCACGGGACAAATCTTAGTGCGACCCACAAATACTTGCTGTCTGGGTGTGTGCACGTAAATAACATGTTTGTAAGCGCACCCACGACACAGGAATAAAAATAATTGCGAGCGTCACGCTTACGTCAAAATTTTCATTCTAAGCCCTCTGACCAACCAATATGAATCTGGAATGCATGTATAATACAAATAAAGTGCCAAATCAGTATGCATCACAGACCTGCAGTACTAGTTGCAGGGTTACAGGCATTTTCTCAACAGAATTTGCTAGTCTACAATTCAGCTGAGGGCAAAACGTCAGGCGTTGGGTAACCGTGGGCGAAAGCTGTGCTATCCTAAACAAGCATGTAAAGCTCATACTGGAAATGAATAAATAAATCCCTATGTATCTTTCTATTTCATTTCATAGCTGAGAACAAGGGAAAATGGCGAAACATCATACGAACTCCTGGGAGGTAGAGGTGACGACCCTCGGACAAGGGCTATATGACTCTAGAAGGAGGAGAATCTATATATCAATGTCATCACGCCAGACCCCTCTCGGTCTAAGTGCTTTGTACTAACAGCTTCATTCCTTACAGAGCTCAGAGTATGAAAGGAATCTTGAAATAACACTAGGTTCTTGTCCGGCACACTGATCTTCCTTGAGATCCTGACTGTGGTAGCAAAACATCAGAGGACGTTCACGATAATTAATATTCTCTCTATCTATATCTATATAGATAGATATAGATAGAGAGAATATTGTCACATAGATTGCAGTGACGTTAGCTGCTCCGCGATACGTCCGACTGCTCGCCACATCGCCAATCAAATGACATCGCAGCGCCGTCCGACATCTTACATCGATTACCCGTCATCGGTTAATCGTCATCTGTAATCTCATCACAACAAAACATATCAAGCCATTATTAAATACATAAAGTATGTCTATGACAATATTAAAGGTTATTAAAATGAAAATAATAGCTTGACATTCCATTAACTGTGATTTTCAAATAATACAATACGCCAAATATAAGAACATAAACACTGTAGAGTAGACAGCCATCTTACAAGATGGACCAATATGAAGGTCGGAAAGCTGGATGCGTCCAGCATAACATCGGTTGTTGAGGAGATTGGTCGGAATTTCACCATAATTAATTTAAATTATAAGTTTGATCATTATTAAGGTTCTATTGTCAAAGACTATACTTCTATAATCACAGATTTCGCCAAGGCTACACTTTTAAAATGCCTATTTTTCTCAAACAAATTATATGAAATTTAAATAAAAAATCCAAAAAATGATTAAAATAAAGAATACCTTTTTTTATTTTTTTTTTATTGAAACAATAACCATATAGTAGGCCAAAAACCTCCTAACATGTTAAGACACCAAACGCAAAGGCCCCCAGTTCCCGGTAGTCCCGCTGTCCGCTGCCACGGTAGCGGTCGCGGTAACAGCGGGGCAGGGGGTGCGAAGAATCTCCGGGCTACGACACAAGGCTACCAAAAACACCTGACCCTGGCTACGTACAATGGACGCTCTCTACGGCTGGACCAACACCTCACTGAACTCGAGGTAGAACTAGGTCGCATAAACTGGCACATATTGGGGTTATCCGAAGTCCGAAGACAGGGCGAGGACACGATAACCCTTGAGTCAGGCCACCTGTTCTACTTTCGGGAAGGTGATCCCCTCAGTGAGTTTCAGGTGAGGCCCTCTCAGGGCGGTGTCGGTTTCCTGGTCAACAAAGCTCTCACTAACAACGTTGTGGAAGTCAGCAGTGTGTCGACACGGGTAGCGTACCTCATAATTAAAATCACGAACAGGTACACCCTGAAGGTGGTACAGGTATATGCGACGACCTCGAAATACTGCGACGACATAGCCGAAGCCATGTATGAAGACATAGCCAAGGCATTACATGGCACCACCAAGGCTCACTACAATGTTGTTATGGGGGACTTCAATGCCAAAGTGGGAGTACAAGAACGCGGCGAAACGATAATCGGACCCCACGGCGTGGGGCGCCGTAACCACAGGGGGCAGATGCTGGTCAACTTTCTGGAGTCGCAGGGGCTCTTCTTGATGAATTCGTTCTTTAAGAAGAAGCCTCGTAGAAAGTGGAAATGGCGAAGCCCCGACACTGTGACGAGGAACGAGATAGACTTCATCATGACTGACAGGAAGTCTATATTTAGAGACGTCTCCGTGATCAACAGGTTTAATACCGGCAGCGATCACCGACTTGTCCGAGGCGCTCTAAATATAAACTTCAAGGCCGAAAGACGTCGCATGATGAGGTCTACTCTCAGACCTACTGCGCCTCAAATAGCTTTAGGGTCCGAAAAGTTCCAACTGGAGCTTCAAAATCATTTCGACCTGCTGGAAACCGAAAGCAATGTTGACGAGAAAACCGACACAGCGGTCAAAACGCTACAGGATGTGTCTCGAAGGGTGTTTCCCGGCAAAAGCGGTAACAGAGAGTCTAAACTCTCGCTCGAGACTCTCGAACTTATGAGGCAGAGACGGGAAATGTCATCCACGCAGGCGTCTTCGCCGGATGGGAGGAACCTCAACGGGAAGATCCGGAAGCTGGTGCGACGTGACCTCCGATGTTCCAACACCCGCACCATCGCGGCTGCGATTGAACAGAATAGAGGCACCAAAGTCTTCGCTCGCCAGCTAGGTAAATCCCATCTGACGAAACTTAATACAGCGGATGGCAAAACCGTGACCTGCATGTTCGAGATACTCGAGGGAATTGAGAGTTTCTACAAAGACCTGTTTGCATCACGGATGGCTAGACCCTCGAGTCCCAGCGCTGACGACCACAGAGCCCCACTCGCACGCCACGACACGGAAGACATCCCTGATGTCAACCAGAACGAGGTCAGAGTGGCTCTCGAGCAGCTCAAAAATAACAAGTCGCCAGGCGATGACGGAATCACCACTGAGCTCCTAAAAGCAGGCGGGACGCCAATCCTGAAAAAGCTAGCGAGTCTCTTTACTTCCGTTATCTACCAGGGCTTAACACCTCAAGCGTGGAGCGGGAGTGCGGTGGTTCTGTTCTTCAAAAAAGGTGACAAAACCTTGCTGAAGAACTACAGACCCATCTCACTCCTGAGCCACGTCTACAAGTTGTTCTCGAGAGTACTCACAAACCGCCTCGCCAGAAGACTTGACGAGTTCCAGCCATCGGAACAAGCCGGGTTTCGAAAAGGCTACAGCACCGACCACATCCATACTGTTCGGCAGATTGTACAGAAGACCGAAGAGTACAATCAGCCGCTGTGTATGGCTTTCGTGGACTACGAGAAAGCCTTCGACTCCATCGAAACCTGGGCGGTTTTGGATGCTCTGCAGCGATGTGGCATCGATTGGCGCTATATCGAGGTGTTGAGATGTCTGTATGATACCGCCACAATGACCGTCCAGCTCCAGGACCAAAAGACCAATCCAATCGAGCTGCATCGAGGGGTAAGACAGGGGGATGTAATACCCCCAAGCTCTTCACCAATGCACTCGAAGACGTGTTCAAGACGCTGGACTGGACTGGGCGGGGCATTAACATCAACGGCGAATACATCTCACACCTTCGGTTTGCCGATGATATCGTCATCGTGGCAGAGTCACTAGAACAGTTAAGCGAAATGCTGCATAGCCTAAATGAAGCCTCTCGAGGTGTCGGTCTCGGCATGAACTTGGATAAAACCAAGATCATGTTTAATGAGCATGTCACGCCGGGACCGATCTACATCGATGGTTCGATGCTCGAAGTTGTTCGGGAGTATGTCTACCTTGGACAAGTTGTCCAATTTGGTAGAAACAACTTCGAGAAAGAAATCAACCGCAGGATCCAATTGGGTTGGGCAGCATTTAGCAAACTACGTCACGTTTTCGCTTCGCCTATACCGCAATGCCTGTAGACTAAATTCTTTAACCAATGCGTCCTACCTGTTATGACTTACGGGGCCGAGACGTGGACACGCACAGTGGGACTAGTCCACAAATTCAAAGTCGCACAGCGGGCTATGGAGCGAGCTATGCTCGGCGTCTCTTTGAAGGATAAAATTCGTAACGAGGTAATCCGACAAAGAACCAAAGTTACCGACATAGCTCGCAGACTCAGTAAGCTAAAGTGGCAATGGGCTGGTCACATCTGCAGAAGGACCGACGGCCGATGGAGCAAGCGTGTCCTAGAGTGGAGACCGTGACTTGGTAAGCGTAAGGTAGGACGGCCCCCAGCTAGATGGACCGACGACCTCAAAAAGGTCGCTGGGACAGACTGGATGCGGAAGGTGGAGGACCGTGTGCAATGGCGCGTGTTAGGAGAGGCCTATGTCCAGCAGTGGACTACGATAGGCTGATTGATGGATTGATTGAACCATGCGATAAAGAAAATGCTGTCCATTAAACTTGACATACATATTTCGATAATTTAATTAATGATACAAAACTTCTTTGTAAACGATGTTTTTTTTGTAAAAACTATTTCGTCGTTTGCTAGGTATGTTTAACATTCAGTAAGACTATAGACAAAGAATATTAAAGACAAACAATATTAATCTATTCTCAATTTGACCACAGACTTTAACAATAAACAAAAGAGTATATATTCGTGTGTGTGTGTAAAATACATGGTAGTGTGTGTAATGTTTTTTTCTATTGATTTAATGTATTTTTTATGCATAATTTTAATAAAATATTAGCATTCTGCACTCTTTGTCTATATAAACTATAGGTGTTGGAAAATTCATACTCCTCCGTCCGCGCAATATTCGTAAAAAGGGGTACAAAGTTTTTGCTTCACGTATTAATATAATGATAACTACCTACCCTTCAAAGCACCTGGGGTGATAATATAGATAGACAGATTTTTACGGATTCTACTGTAGTAATTTCTCGTGCTTTAAAGCACTGAAAGTCAAGAAAGAACTGTATTGTTATTTACGTAATTCCAGTTAATTCATTGATCGTTGTTGCTACAATGTTCATCAGTCTGTTCCACTGAAACATAGCAATTCGTATTGCTTAGACTGTTGCCCGATAGAACGGTTTAGTTACGGATTTGTGAATATCGTCCATCTCCGCTGATTTTGTTTATGTAATAGTATACTTCTTGGCAAGTCTCCGTAACCGGCGAGCGTGTATAAGACGAACTATGAAAATGAAGGACGCCAGAGAGGATTACTTTGAAAATAAAGGAAAGAACCTGTTGGAACTTTGTACTCTTTACCCTCTTCGTAAGGGATTTGATGCGATAATAAAGATAGATAAATTCCCTGCTAATTAAAAAAAAATATATTGTCACGCTTACTTTTAGAAAGCAAGGGTATCAGAAGTGTACTATGTAAATTTCGCCGATGACGTAAAGCCCAATGCAATTAATAGAGATAGGTGCAATTTTACCTAACCTCGATTTCTAAGCGGTCTTTGCCAACCAGTGTTATAGTTGATATTTCCCATACTCTATACTGCTACTGTGAATTTTGGTACAAAAATCTCAGTTATACTTTGCTTAGACCTTGGATTCGACCCCAAAATCGATTGCCAGTTGCACCATTTGCTTCTAAGTGCAGACCAAAGACGCTTTGAAATTAAAACATTAGCTAAATGAACATATTACCACCTATATCGCACCCTCTAATAATAACACTGATCCGTAGAAAACCCCACTTTAGTACCTTTCAGACGACAGAGAAAATAAACTCTATCTCAATAACATAAATCCCTGTTCCCATTGCCACTTCTGCCAAGAATTCAACCCGTCAACTAACTGGCGCAGCAGTTAGCTGCCCAGCATCAATTAAGCGATTAAAATCTAATCTTTTTTGCTTCAGCAGCGAAGTAACCAAGTAAAATGAGCGTAAAAGACGAAATTTGGCTTTCGTCTAAGCCTCGTGGCCGGTTGTATACCGCCATGTATTTAGTTAAAGCCAGTATATTGTTGCACGTTTTGGAAAATTTCAAGTCGGATCTCATAAATTTTTAAGTTGCGACAGTCCTTTTTTTTGGAAAAATAAAAGTTTTTTTTCGTTACGAGAATTCTTTCTTGGTTGCGGGATAATTTATTGCTATTGGATTTGTTGGATTGTCCGTTTCTGAGTTTGTATTTTACATATTTGCCCTTTGAACTTTTGTTTAAATATTTTTAAAGGTTTGATAAAATAGAGAAATCATTTTGGTATGAATATTTAAGCGGACTGTGTAGTCAGCATAGACTAGTGACTAATCTAAGTAAATATAAATATATTTACGCATTAAATTAATTTTATATTACTCTCAACGATACTCACAGAACAAGTTTATTTACTTTTGGATGGCCACAGTCGTTGTTCGTTAATATATCGATATAATGATTTAGTCAACAACGCCTAAAGTTGACATCACTGCAAAACCATGCGTCCTTTTACTAAAATGAACGACGAACCAACATCAAACGCGATACAGCGAAAAAAATTTTAAGCCTAGATAGTATTCTCCTGCTGGGCAAGTGTCTCATAAATCCAGGTGAGAGGAAATAGATTATACTCCACCACGAGGTCATGCGGACTGGTAGAGGCCTATTACTGTAGCCACCTGCTATTGAAACGTATCAAGCCGCCCATTAGGCTTCCAACTTAGCTTAACGAATACCACGGGTGATATATAACCGAGACCAACGGCGCCACGTGCCTTCCGAAGCATGGGGACACTCGATTATAAAAATGCTAAGAACGGTCATCGATGTCAGAGTGACCGAGCGATTGTTACAATCATACGGATCAGCAGGATGGAATGCAAAATTTATTATTTTACATCAATATTAATAGTCGATTATGTAATATTTTGATTTAAGTTTATGTTTAATTTATAATATAAATATTGACAGCACTGATTTTTATATTGTACACGAGTTACGAGTAACGGATATTTTGTGTTCATCTTGACTGGAACAGCGAATAAAGAACATCTGGAATCATCGTGTGTTCTTACTCCATCACTGCACTCAACGCTCCGCAGCTGCTCTGCTAAAACGAGGAAACAATCACATCACGCATTTTCTCCGTATTACCATCGTGAAAAAATGTCACACAACCTTACGAGTGCCTCAAAACAAGATTAAAGAATTTCAAAAATTTAAAATTCCTTGGTAAAGCGCTTTCATCCTTATAATATACGACAATATTATTCCCCATTGTCGGTTCGGGGATTAAAAAGGCACGTTGTATAATCCCGAAAAAGGCATGCGCGAACTATCTTCACCGTTATTAACTTTAGATTGCAATAAACTAAAGTGCGCCATACTTTTATAGCAGAATTAGGAGACGTTACTGAGGATCTGAAAACATCAGAAGTTACTGTAATCGGTACAGGCAACAATGATTTTTCTGTTTCTATCAATAAGGGTGGTGAAGACAGCAAAATAAATGGCCCAGACTTCGTGTTTATGGAATGGTTTAGTAGGGAAATATCCCTTTTTTATGAGCTAAGAATGGCAAAGCTTATGTATGCTTATATAAATATTGTTTATTCAGTCGTAAGCCAGGTTTTCATCTCATCTCGGCAAATAATTACTTTGTATATTAACTGTGAAGCCTATTGTCTAATGATATACCACCTGGCCCAAGTAATATAGATATACGAAGTAGTCCAAATATTAATATAACTCCATATTTTCATAGACCATCCGGCTCTTAAACCAACTCTTAAAATTATTTTCTAGTTTTCATTTCTTTAAATAAACTTATATTTTTATTACATTTTTGTACTTAAATGTACTAATTAACGTGAAAAACAATGTAACTGCTTTAATATTTATTACTATTTACTATTATGTCTAGTAGTATTTGATATTCGGATCAAGTTTTCTTCCTCTGCAACATCGTAGATAAGCATCTGACAGTGGGCTGGAATGTTTTCTGCGGTGTTGTGGTTCTGGAGAAGGTCTTTGACAGAATTGTGCGAAATACACTTTGGGACATTTTACCAGAGTATGGTATAAACGGCACTCTGTTGCGAGTAGTCTAATCCACCTATGTGGACGGCAAGGAATGCGTACGGGTGGGTGGTAACATGTCACCCTGGTTTGACGTTAAAGTCGGCGTTAAGCAGGGTTTCGTGTTGTCCGCTAGACTGTTTATAACATATCTGGATAAAAGTCTTCAAAGACTACAAGCGATGAATGAAGGTGTACAAATGGGTGACCTAGTGGTAAACCATCTACTATATGCAGATGACGCAATTTTATTAGCGCAGTCATCCACTGATCTGCAAACACTAGTCACAGTTATGAAAGTCGACTGCATGAACAATGGCTTACATTGGAATGTAAAGAAAACCAAAATTATCGTTTTTTAAACAAGTGAATGAGTTCGTATATCTTTGATGCGCATTCAGTGAGGATGGGATATACACCGCTAACATAGAGAGAAGAGTGAGTGCAGGGAACAGAGTAAATGATACGAAGTGAAAGCTACTTGGGAACTGGCACTTAAACCAAAAGGCGCAGCTGGCCATACATAATGGAGTGCTTGTTCCAACGCTGTTATACGGCAGCTAGAGCTGGGTATGTGAGAAGGAGAATGAAAGTTAGATAAATGTGGTGGAAATGCGAGCTCTGCGGAAGCGGAGCTTTTGGCGCGCTTTCCGCCGCTCGACATCCTGGCGGACATGGACGCGAGGGTCTACGACCAGACTCGCGGCGTTCGTCATAGCGGCGAAAGCGTGCCTGCGCTAGAAGAAGTGAGACGGCGGGAACGACGGCGCGCTCTGGAGGAGTGGCGCGCGAGGCTCAGTCAAGAGCATATCGCGCGCAAGCGCGTCGTCCAAGCTATCCTGCCGTCCTTCGAAGCCTGGCACCAGCGGAGGAGAGGGCGAGTCACCTATAGACTTACTCAGATAATCACCGGTCATGGTTGCTTCGGTGATTATCTGAGGAAGATCGGACGCGAGGCGACGACAACCTGTCACCACTGCGGTGGGGACCAGGATTCCGCCCAGCACACGCTTGAAGAGTGCCCGGCGTGGGCCTCCGAGCGGCGGATCCTGGTCGACCGGATCGGACCGGACCTCTCCCTGCCGGCAGTTGTAGCGGCTATGCTGGCAGGGGAATCGGCGTGGGGGGCCGTATCCTCCTTCTGCGAGACTGTGATGCCCCAGAAGGAGGAGGCCGAGCGGGATCGGGAGAGGGCCGATCCTGCTCGACGAAGGCGACGGCGCCGGGGCGGAGGCACAGCCCGCCCAGGCCCCCCAGCCCAATAGCCCGGGGCTTTAGAATACGGGCTAACTCGCATCCCCCGCCGTAATATCTGGCGGGGGACCCCCCTTGCATCAACATCAGCAGGGGGGCCTTCGGGGTTGCGGACGCAAGGGGCGGGGGCCCTAAGCGTCCTTCACGAGCAACCCCGAGGAGGACGGTGGCGTGGTGTGGCACACGTCACCGTGAGCACCGCGTCGGTGCGGGAGGGAGCATGTCATCAAGTCTCCCTCCGATGGCGGGCTCTTCGGAGCGAGGCACAAGAGGGGCACCGGTGCGTTCCATACGGAGATCCTGGAGTCCTTCCAAAGTGCTGATGTCGGCCACCCTGGGGTTTTTAGTCGGTAGGAATCCGACACGCCCCGCGAGCTTCCCCCGAGGCTCGCAGAAGTCCTATGCAGGATTTTCCCCAGGAAAAAAAAAAAAAAAAGTCGGTTACTTGGCACCGACTTCAAATATTTATTTTTTTGCTTTTTGAAGTCGGTTTACCTTTTCTTATAAAAGATTTTTATTTTACAATTTTAAGTGACCAGTGAATTATTTTATAGTAGGGTACCTATAGGATTGACGTAATACCCATAATATCTCAATTTACACATGCCTATTGTTTGTCGTTAAAGGGTTCCCTGGTGTATCTTCTAAGTCCAAAGTCCAATGTCAATAAAATTAATACGGGACCACCTTAGAGATATACTGAACCCAATGCAAAAAAAAATATCAAAATCGGTCCACAATTGACGGAAATATCGCTGAACATACATAAAAAAAAAAAAACAAAAAAAAAAGCATAAATACAACCGAACAGAGAACCTCCTCTTTTTTGAAGTCGGTTAATTAAACGGACAAGCAGGGGAAGCGCAATATTGGACAAAAAGTATTAGATTATGAGGTTATAATTTAGTAGGTATTAATACATATGAGGTTATATTGTGTAGTCAAAAATATATTAAGTGGATTTAAAGATGAAGTATATTTTTATAGATACCTATCGACACACTAAGGAGACGGGAGTCTTGTTAGACTAAATACTATTATAGATAGTTATCTATTATAGTATTTAGACTAACAAGTCAAGCAATCTAGATAGCTAATAGTTACGCCTATTACTTTTTACAGAGTCAATTGGACATAAGTGCTTATAATAATTTGTAATATTCGTTTTTGAATTGCAAATTGTCTGTTAGATGCGGATATTAGCCATTATTTTAATAAGGTGATAAATAATGAAGGTTTGGGTCAAATGTTTGTTGGTTCTGGGGCAATTTTCGACAATGTCCTTTGCTGCTTTTGCTCAGCAATGGGACAGTATAAGCTGGTTTATTACCACCAAACCCACAAAACTGAATCGTGGAAGTTACGCCAGATGACTGCAGGTCTATGATACCGCCACCTAGACTTTTAAACGGCGACCAATCTTTTCATGATTGCAAACTTCATTACCTGTTAGAGCCATGTAGAAATAAACTCGCTTCTAAAGTTTTGTGAAGGGCGATTTAGCTCTTCAGAAAGCTATAATAATGTGAACGTGCTGTTTGAGCTGACGGCACCCGTGGGACAGGAACTGGTGTGCTGAACCAGGTTAGCCATATTAACCTATTAGACTGCTTGATAAGTTCCATCAGTAAGTGGCCACAATCTTACCTCCACCAATCTGCACTGTATCTGTAAAGTGGAGTAAGCCTATGCCTTATCGCTCTCACCTCGATTCATGAAAGAAGGTTTTTATTTACCAATGGGACCGTATAAGCTGATTTAATGCTACCACAGTTACAAAACCGAATCGTTCGAGTTACATCAGATGACTGTAGTACTATGATACCGCCAACCAGACTTTTAAACAGCGACCAAACTGCTCATGATTGCAAACTTCATTACCACAAAGCTATAATAATGTGAATTGTGCTGTTTGAGCTGACGGCACCCGTGGGATTGGAATTGGTCTTCTGAGCCAAAACGGGATTAACTGAAGCTTTAAGACTTAAAAGAAAACAGGATTTTATAAGAATAAACTGAAAATTAGATTTCATAATACTGTGTGAAAATGTTCCATAATATTTTAAAACTTTTGGTGGCGTCTTAATATTTAATAAAGTTTTATCGTCTTGCTTCGTATCTTAGATAAGGTTCTTACTATTTGAAGTTATTTTGAATGATTTCAGTATTGATCTAGTGTTATTTGTATTTTTTTCTAATAAACATAAGCTTATTAATAATGAATTAGTTAATTAGTTATTTATAATTTTAACTGACCTCCTGATATTGTGTGTCCTTAATAGACAATCACTTACTGCAAGATTATGCACTGAGAATGTACCTATTTTCTCTCTTTTTCTCTCTATCTTGACAGTACAGCCTCACCAATTATATCCTTACGGACTTCTCTTAGGAGATATTGATCACAAAAATACATACTGGAGCAAGTGAATGAGTTTGTATATCTTGGATGCGCCTTCAGTAAGGATGGGAAATACACCGCTGATATAGAGAGAAGAGTGAATGCAGGTAATAGAGTGAATGGTGCGATGGGAAGGCTACTTGGGAGCCGGCACTTAAGCCAAAAGGCGCAGCTGGCCATGCATAACGGAGTGCTTATCCCAACGCTGTTATATGGCAGTGAGAGTTGGGTATGTAAGAAGGAGAACAAAAGCAGGATAAATGCGGTCGAAATGCGATCTCTGCGGAAGATGTGCGGAGTCACGCTGACCGACCGTATTCGCAACAGCGTAGTAAGAAAGCGAGTAGGTATGAAAGATAGTATCGGTGTAAAGATGAGAAAGGGTATGCTCCGTTGGTTCGGGCATATAGAAAGAATGCCAGAAGAAAGAATGACAAAACAGATATACAATGCGAAAGTGGAAGGATGTAGGTGCCGGGGAAGACCTAGACTATCTTACCATGACCAAATAGACCATGTCTTAGCTGAAGGGCAAGTCAAGAGTCTCCGTAACCGGCGAGTGTGTATGAGACGAACTATAAGAGTGGAGGAAGCCAGAGAGGTATGTAAGGAAAGATCCTGTTGGAACTCTGTACTCTCTGCCTACCCCGCGAGGGAGCTGGCGTGATGATATAGATAGATATTTGGTTATTTAAGTACCAAAGTTAGGATCTTCTTTTTGGAGTTAGTGAAATAAGTAACACACTTACAGTTTTAGATTATATTGTTCCAATAATCGTAACACATAACAGTCAGAAGGCACAGTAGGATAGACGCACAAGCACAAACGAAAAGCACAGCAGGTAAATGTTCAAGGATAACAGCAAACAGTCTTTATTACGATAGCGTGAAAGGGAAAGCGAAGATGTAAGATGAAACATCTAAATAAGCAAATATAATCTAGCCGCGTGTACGTTAGCGTAGAAAACAAAGACATGCGCTTCGCGTCGTAGCAAGGTCCTGACTGGCCGTGACATTCAAATGCCCGTGGTGCGCGGGCGCAGTCCGCGAGCCGTACATAAGGGTTATGTGCTGGATCAGACTAGTGATGTGGTTGAGTCGATAAATTTCGACGATATCGATATCAACATAATAATTATAAATATTATTTTGTAAATATAGTATGTAGTTAGTTTAACATAAGTATAATATATATGTATGTGTGTGTTTATATGTATTATAATAAATGTTGACACGGTACACCACCCCCCTCCAGAGACCGTCACGGGCGATAATAATCGGGAAACCGTACTCGGCGACCCGACCGACTCACAAAATTTTGTGGAATTTCCGGTGGCCGTTCTTTAGTTGGTGGTGACAGAATAAAAGCCGGCTTGAGTCGGTCAATGGATACTGTCACATCTTTGCTATTATATAAAATCTTAAATACTTTATCACTTCGCTGTAGTACTTTGTATGGTCAAGAATAGGCAGGTGTGAGAGCACCCCGTACCGCGTCATCCCGAAGGAATACGTACTCACAAGTTGGAAGTTCTTTGTAAATGAATACTTTGTCCTTGGAATGACGTGAAGCTGCTACGGGCCTTAACTTCTCGGTGAAATTTCGGAGCCTAGCAGAAAATTCTGTGATATCTGATGTGCCGGTTACGGTAGGCTCAAAGAATTCACCGGGTAGTCTAAGCGGCTCTCCATAGACCAACTCTGCAGAAGAAGTTTTTAGATCTTCCTTGAAGGAAGTTCTGATGCCTAATAGGACCCACGGCAACGACTCAGTCCATCTGTCATTCGCATGACAAACTATTGCCGCTTTAAGTTGTCGATGAAATCGTTCAACCATTCCATTGCAAGCCGGGTGATAAGCTGTCGTCCGTTTGTGTACAAATCCGGTTAGCTTAGAAAGACATTTGAACAAATCGGATTCAAATTGACGACCGCGGTCAGTTGTTATGTCTGTCGGACAACCGAATCGCGATATCCAGGACGACAGTAATGCCTTTGCAACGGTTTCCGCTCTAATGTCTTCGATGGGCGTTGCTTCTGGCCATCGAGTGAAGCGATCTATGGCTGTTAGGCAATAACGAAAGCCTTGCGAAATGGGGAGTGGTCCGATCAGATCGATATGGATCTCTTTGAAGCGAGCGCGCGGCAATTTATAGGTGCCGAGGGGTGTGAACACGTGACGGTTCACTTTCGCTCTCTGACATGCCTGACAAAAGCGCGCCCAGTCCCTGCAATCCTTCCTTACACCTGGCCAGACAAATCGTTCAGCTACTAATCTGGAAGAAGCGTTTGCGCCAGGGTGGCTTAGGGAATGTAAGCTGTCGAAAACCTGTTTCCGAAAAGACTTTGGGACGTATGGCCTAGAAGTCGGAGTACTGACGTCGCAATACAAAGTAACTTGACTTCCGGGAATACTAAGTTTTTGGAGCTGCAAAGATGACGCTTCACTTAGAAGTTTTTGGAGCTCAGGGTCGGAAGCTTGAATTTGAGCTAATGCTTCAAGGTCTACTGGAACTGCCAGTTCCTCAACTCGGGATAATGTATCCGCCACCACGTTATCTTTTCCGGAAATATGACGGATATCAGTAGTGAATTGGGAGATAAAGTCAAGATGCCTAAATTGCCTTGGCGAACAGTTGTTCTTCCGTTCATGGAATGCGAAACTGATCGGCTTATGGTCAGTATAGACGACAAAGTGACGAGCCTCGAGCATGTGCCTAAAATATTTAATGGCTTCGTAAATAGCCAATAATTCCCTATCATAAGGAGAGTATTTAGTCTGTGATGGGCTTAATTTTCGGGAGAAAAAAGATAAAGGCTGCCAAGAATAGTCCTTAAATTGCTGCAAAACCGCGCCGATGGCCTTATCTGATGCATCGGTTACCACGGCAAGTTGTGCAGTGCAATCAGGGTGAGCTAACAAAGCAGCATTGGACAAGCTATCTTTGCATGCCTCGAACGCTGCTAAGGTATCTCCCGTGAGCTGGATTGGTTGCGATCCTTTTACCGATCCTGTCAACAAAGCGTGCAAGGGAGCCTGAATTTGAGCTGCTTTGGGAAGAAACCTCCTATAAAAATTAATCATTCCAAGAAAGCCTCGTAACTGACGTATGTTGGTGGGGGCAGTAAAATCGCGTACAGCCTGCACTTTTAAATCTAATGGCTTAGTTCCAGTCACAGAGATTAAATAACCTAAAAAAGTAACCTCTTTAACACCAAAAACACACTTGGATGTATTCGCCAACATACCGTACTGTTTAAGCCTGCGAAATACCGAGCGTAAATGCTCCTCGTGCTCCGATTCGTTCCTAGAGAAAATAAAAAAATCGTCAAGGTAACAATATACGAAATCGAGACCCCTAGTGACCTCATCCACAAACCGTTGGAATGTTTGACCCGCATTTCGGAGACCGAATGTCATAAACGGCAATTCAAACAGTCCAAACGGTGTCGTGATGGCCGTCTTAGGGATGTCTTCTGGGCTGACAGGTATCTGATTATACGCTTTTTCTAAGTCTAAAGTGCTAAAAACTTTACAGCCAGCGATATTGTGGCTGAAGTCATGTATGTGTTTAATCGGATATCTGTCAGGCACTGTACGGGCGTTTAGCTTGCGGTAATCGCCACATGGACGCCAGCCGTTGTTCTTCTTCGGCGCTAAATGCAAAGGAGATGACCATGGACTCTCTGAAGGTTTAGCTGTGCCATTGGCTAGCATAGACTCAAACTCTTTTTGCGCAATTTTGAGCTTATCTGGGGCCAATCGACGAGGAGGAGAAGATACTGGAGGGCCTGGTGTCGTGCGTATGTGGTGAAATGTGTTGTGAGGTGTGGTCTGATGTGTACCCGCCGGTCGTGTTATCTCGGGAAATTCGTCGAGAATTCTGTGGTACTTTGTCTCGCCAGTCACGACTTTTACAGACGATACATCTTTACAATTAGCTACGGTAGCAATAGCTGTAACAGAAGTAAGGTTATCAATTAGACGTTTATTACGGCAATCTACGACAATGTTATAGAAATTTAGAAAATCTACGCCTATGATTGGTTTTGTTACGTCGGCGACAACAAAACGCCAAACAAAAGTTCTACGTAAGCCAAAATCTAAATTTAAATTTACGTAGCCGTACGTAGCTATACTAGACCCATTAGCGGCACACAACGAGTACTCCGTCCGTGTACGACGATCACGCAGCGCTGACCGTGGAAAGACGCAGAGGTCGCTACCAGTGTCTACCAGGAACTGTGTCTTGGAGCTTCGGTCGGTGACGAACAGGCGACCAGTAACAGATGAAGGGCAATCGTTTGTCGCCATTATCGACCGCCCTTTAAGTTTTCCGCCTTGTAGTCACAGGGGCGGATGCATTTCCTTGCGTTCTCTCCAAACTTGAAGTGGTACCAGCAAAGCGGGAACTTTCGATAGCTGGATTGGGACCGCTGTCTTGATGTGTTGCGGCTACTTCGAGAGGAACGGAAACGTGGCCTACTGTTTCGGTCTGTCGTCAGTTGCTGTAGTTGCTTCCGAAGCTCGGCTACTTCCTTAGTGAGATCGCTGAGGGAAGAGCTAGGCACTGCATCATTGACCGAGGCGACTAGGGGTGAAGGTAAAGTGAGGTCGGCTACTCGGTCTGCTAAGTCAGCAAGATCCTCTAAGGAAGCTGTAATTGGCTGACCTGCGAGAACGGTCTGGATACCGTGCGGAAGACGACTGGTCCAAATTGTCTTCAGGAAGTCGTCTGGAACGTCAGCACTTGCTAGACCTTTCAAGTGGCGCAGAAATTGAGATGGCTTTCGGTCTCCAAGCTCCTCGTGCATCAACAACTGCTTGATCTTCTTCTCTTTTGACGCGGTCAACCTCTTCACTAATTCCGTCTTGAGCTTCTCGTATTTCCCTGTAGCTGGTGGGTTCACTATAATGTCCTTGACTTCTCTGCAATATTGATTTTCCAGGTGCCCAATGACATAATTGAACTTTGTGGAATCCCTGGTAATTCCAGCTAGGGTAAATTGCGCTTGGAGCTGCGCGAACCAAGTCTCTGGTTCCTCCGCCCAGAACGGTGGCACTCGCAAGCCAACATTAAAAACATCGCAGCGACTCATCGATATGTTCCCATCACTAAGGCCGGGTAGTGAGGGCGATTGTGTGTCCTTATATACCTCGTGCTCTTTGTTCGCATCACTAGTACCGGGTGATGCGGCCGATTGTGCATCGGTATATGAATCCTTCTCCATGTTCTTCTAGGGTTCACCAGTTTGGTTATTTAAGTACCAAAGTTAGGATCTTCTTTTTGGAGTTAGTGAAATAAGTAACACACTTACAGTTTTAGATTATATTGTTCCAATAATCGTAACACATAACAGTCAGAAGGCACAGTAGGATAGAAGCACAAGCACAAACGAAAAGCACAGCAGGTAAATGTTCAAGGATAACAGCAAACAGTCTTTATTACGATAGCGTGAAAGGGAAAGCGAAGATGTAAGATGAAACATCTAAATAAGCAAATATAATCTAGCCGCGTGTACGTTAGCGTAGAAAACAAAGACATGCGCTTCGCGTCGTAGCAAGGTCCTGACTGGCCGTGACATTCAAATGCCCGTGGTGCGCGGGCGCAGTCCGCGAGCCGTACATAAGGGTTATGTGCTGGATCAGACTAGTGATGTGGTTGAGTCGATAAATTTCGACGATATCGATATCAACATAATAATTATAAATATTATTTTGTAAATATAGTATGTAGTTAGTTTAACATAAGTATAATATATATGTATGTGTGTGTTTATATGTATTATAATAAATGTTGACACGCTACAGATAGATAGAAAAATACATATAACCACTGCAACGTTATAACAGTTTGAAAAACTTTAGGTCATAACCATTTCAAATCTACTTTTGTTATGTTATATGACATCAAACTATTGACTGATATAGTATTCTAAAAGGTAAAGTTGGCGTGGCTCCACAAAGGCAAAACTGTGTTGTTATACTGTGTTGTATTTGAACCGACTGCGCCCAAGGGATAAAAACTGGAACTGGTGTACCAAAAAGCTGAATTTCAGTTAGTACATGACAAAGTTTTATGCGACTAGAGTTAGTTTAAAAACCTACAGACATGTGTCTTAAATTTGAATTAAGTAACTGTCTGTACAAATGAATACTGACGGCTTGGTCTAGTGGTTAAAGGCCTAATCCGCTCCGCCTACTGGATCGAGTTGCGGGTTCGATTCCCACACGGGACAAATCATTGTGCAACCCACAAATGTTAACGTTTTGGTCATAGTGTTTGTGCGTGTGAATTTCATGATTGTGCCCACGATACGGGAATAATTATAACCTTTGCTTTTAAAAAAAGACGAACAATAATAAGGGACAAAGTGTATTTTGGTATTGAAAAATTCTTTTCGGCGTCTGGGATCTTGGCCGGTGTTATGGGAATAGGCGCGCCCACTATTAGGACCTCACATCGTCGCTGACAAGTGTACTGTGAACCAGAAGTATACTAATGCTTCTCCCGTTCCATAAATATATGCGTGAAGCAGTGATAGCTCAGTAGTTAGACCGTTCGACTGCAAAGTCAGGGATCTCAAGTTCAAACCCAGGCACGCACCTGTCTTTTCGAAAGCATGTGCGTATTAAAAATTAACTATCACTTGCTTTAACGGTGAAAGAAAACATCGCAAGGAAACCTGCATGCCTAAGAGTTTCTCGAAGGTGTGTGAATTTCGTACTGGGCCGTATTGGGCCAGCGTGGTGGACTATGGCCTAAACCCGCACAGATTGAGAGGAGACCCGTGCACAACGGCGGGACAGTTTCTTGACAGGGCTAATATTATTATTTATTTTATGCGTAGTACATTCATCTTTTAACTCTCTTATCTCAAAAAGTTGTTTTAGATGCAAAACCAAACACCAACTAATCTTATTAGACCCGTATATGCAAAAAAACTATTTCCCACAGCACCGCGGACCAATCTACACCTCAGCATCTACACCTTATATTTTATCCTGGAGCAATAAAATTCACAAGTTCCTGCCGGGAACGAATGGGGGCGATAAATCTGCGGGACCGATAGATATAACGTATGTATGAAAGATGGATAATAACGCGGGAAGAATGCAAAATTGTATAACAGAATTCGGAATAAATAAGTTTTTGCTTTGACAGCTAACGTAATCACACTTAGCGTCTCTTTCACATTTGGGTAAATTTCTGGTTAGTTACTTATCCATTGGTGTTACTCGGCAATTAAAACTGGTTAGTTTGACCGGCAGATAGGGCTATTCAAGAATGGTGTACGTTCTTAGATTTACTTGCAACTTTAACTCTCGCTTAGTCTACTTAAGACTACGCGAGGGTGGCAAAGAGACCCATGTCAGGATGTTTGTTACTGAGTCACGCAAAACTACTGAAAAGATTGCGATGTTATGTAATTATTGTGATGAGACATAGGCCATGACGATAAAGGTTCATACGCAGATGAAGCAAGCGGTCGCTACTCGCACGGAACAAATCTTTGTCTGGCCTACAAATATTTGTTTCGGTCTGGGTGTTTGTGCATGTGAATTTCATGTGTGTATGTACCCACGACACAGGAATTATTCCTAGTGTAAAGCTACGTTTCATTAAAGAAAACAAATAAACCAAGTTTCCTTCTTTTTGTTTTAATAACGTGGCCCCACACTTAGATTTATTCCTGTGCCGTGGGTGCGTTTACAAACATGAAAATTCACATACACAAGTACCCAGACCGAAACAATTAATTGTGGATTACACAAAAATTTGTTCCGTGCGGGAATCGAACCCGCGACTATTAGACCCAGTGGGTGGAGCGACTTAACTTCTCAACCATTGCGATAAATCGACCGTCGTATATAACTGTGTAAAACTGCAAGTTTAGTCGTATTCAATTTGTATAGGGGTTGTCTGAGATCTTGCGTTTTATATCTATATATATATATATATATATATATATATATATATATATATATATATATATATATATATATATATATATATATATATATATATATATATATATATATATATATATATATATATATATATATATATATATATATATATATATATATATATATATATAGATATAAAACGCAAGATCTCAGACAACCCCTATACAAATTGAATACGACTAAACTTGCAGTTTTACACGGTTATATACGACGGTCGATTTATCGCAATGGTTGAGAAGTTAAGTCGCTCCACCCACTGGGTCTAATAGTCGCGGGTTCGATTCCCGCACGGAACAAATTTTTGTGTAATCCACAATTAATTGTTTCGGTCTGGGTACTTGTGTATGTGAATTTTCATGTTTGTAAACGCACCCACGGCACAGGAATAAATCTAAGTGTGGGGCCACGTTATTAAAACAAAAAGAAGGAAACTTGGTTTATTTGTTTTCTTTAATGAAACGTAGCTTTACACTAGGAATAATTCCTGTGTCGTGGGTACATACACACATGAAATTCACATGCACAAACACCCAGACCGAAACAAATATTTGTAGGCCAGACAAAGATTTGTTCCGTGCGAGTAGCGACCGCTTGCTTCATCTGCGTATGAACCTTTATCGTCATGGCCTATGTCTCATCACAATAATTACATAACATCGCAATCTTTTCAGTAGTTTTGCGTGACTCAGTAACAAACATCCTGACATGGGTCTCTTTGCCACCCTCGCGTAGTCTTAAGTAGACTAAGCGAGAGTTAAAGTTGCAAGTAAATCTAAGAACGTACACCATTCTTGAATAGCCCTATCTGCCGGTCAAACTAACCAGTTTTAATTGCCGAGTAACACCAATGGATAAGTAACTAACCAGAAATTTACCCAAATGTGAAAGAGACGCTAAGTGTGATTACGTTAGCTGTCAAAGCAAAAACTTATTTATTCCGAATTCTGTTATACAATTTTGCATTCTTCCCGCGTTATTATCCATCTTTCATACATACGTTATATCTATCGGTCCCGCAGATTTATCGCCCCCATTCGTTCCCGGCAGGAACTTGTGAATTTTATTGCTCCAGGATAAAATATAAGGTGTAGATGCTGAGGTGTAGATTGGTCCGCGGTGCTGTGGGAAATAGTTTTTTTGCATATACGGGTCTAATAAGATTAGTTGGTGTTTGGTTTTGCATCTAAAACAACTTTTTGAGATAAGAGAGTTAAAAGATGAATGTACTACGCATAAAATAAATAATAATATTAGCCCTGTCAAGAAACTGTCCCGCCGTTGTGCACGGGTCTCCTCTCAATCTGTGCGGGTTTAGGCCATAGTCCACCACGCTGGCCCAATACGGCCCAGTACGAAATTCACACACCTTCGAGAAACTCTTAGGCATGCAGGTTTCCTTGCGATGTTTTCTTTCACCGTTAAAGCAAGTGATAGTTAATTTTTAATACGCACATGCTTTCGAAAAGACAGGTGCGTGCCTGGGTTTGAACTTGAGATCCCTGACTTTGCAGTCGAACGGTCTAACTACTGAGCTATCACTGCTTCACGCATATATTTATGGAACGGGAGAAGCATTAGTATACTTCTGGTTCACAGTACACTTGTCAGCGACGATGTGAGGTCCTAATAGTGGGCGCGCCTATTCCCATAACACCGGCCAAGATCCCAGACGCCGAAAAGAATTTTTCAATACCAAAATACACTTTGTCCCTTATTATTGTTCGTCTTTTTTTAAAAGCAAAGGTTATAATTATTCCCGTATCGTGGGCACAATCATGAAATTCACACGCACAAACACTATGACCAAAACGTTAACATTTGTGGGTTGCACAATGATTTGTCCCGTGTGGGAATCGAACCCGCAACTCGATCCAGTAGGCGGAGCGGATTAGGCCTTTAACCACTAGACCAAGCCGTCAGTATTCATTTGTACAGACAGTTACTTAATTCAAATTTAAGACACATGTCTGTAGGTTTTTAAACTAACTCTAGTCGCATAAAACTTTGTCATGTACTAACTGAAATTCAGCTTTTTGGTACACCAGTTCCAGTTTTTATCCCTTGGGCGCAGTCGGTTCAAATACAACACAGTATAACAACACAGTTTTGCCTTTGTGGAGCCACGCCAACTTTACCTTTTAGAATACTATATCAGTCAATAGTTTGATGTCATATAACATAACAAAAGTAGATTTGAAATGGTTATGACCTAAAGTTTTTCAAACTGTTATAACGTTGCAGTGGTTATATGTATTTTTCTATCTATCTGTAGCGTGTCAACATTTATTATAATACATATAAACACACACATACATATATATTATACTTATGTTAAACTAACTACATACTATATTTACAAAATAATATTTATAATTATTATGTTGATATCGATATCGTCGAAATTTATCGACTCAACCACATCACTAGTCTGATCCAGCACATAACCCTTATGTACGGCTCGCGGACTGCGCCCGCGCACCACGGGCATTTGAATGTCACGGCCAGTCAGGACCTTGCTACGACGCGAAGCGCATGTCTTTGTTTTCTACCCCCGTATATGCAAAAAAACTATTTCCCACAGCACCGCGGACCAATCTACACCTCAGCATCTACACCTTATATTTTATCCTGGAGCAATAAAATTCACAAGTTCCTGCCGGGAACGAATGGGGGCGATAAATCTGCGGGACCGATAGATATAACGTATGTATGAAAGATGGATAATAACGCGGGAAGAATGCAAAATTGTATAACAGAATTCGGAATAAATAAGTTTTTGCTTTGACAGCTAACGTAATCACACTTAGCGTCTCTTTCACATTTGGGTAAATTTCTGGTTAGTTACTTATCCATTGGTGTTACTCGGCAATTAAAACTGGTTAGTTTGACCGGCAGATAGGGCTATTCAAGAATGGTGTACGTTCTTAGATTTACTTGCAACTTTAACTCTCGCTTAGTCTACTTAAGACTACGCGAGGGTGGCAAAGAGACCCATGTCAGGATGTTTGTTACTGAGTCACGCAAAACTACTGAAAAGATTGCGATGTTATGTAATTATTGTGATGAGACATAGGCCATGACGATAAAGGTTCATACGCAGATGAAGCAAGCGGTCGCTACTCGCACGGAACAAATCTTTGTCTGGCCTACAAATATTTGTTTCGGTCTGGGTGTTTGTGCATGTGAATTTCATGTGTGTATGTACCCACGACACAGGAATTATTCCTAGTGTAAAGCTACGTTTCATTAAAGAAAACAAATAAACCAAGTTTCCTTCTTTTTGTTTTAATAACGTGGCCCCACACTTAGATTTATTCCTGTGCCGTGGGTGCGTTTACAAACATGAAAATTCACATACACAAGTACCCAGACCGAAACAATTAATTGTGGATTACACAAAAATTTGTTCCGTGCGGGAATCGAACCCGCGACTATTAGACCCAGTGGGTGGAGCGACTTAACTTCTCAACCATTGCGATAAATCGACCGTCGTATATAACTGTGTAAAACTGCAAGTTTAGTCGTATTCAATTTGTATAGGGGTTGTCTGAGATCTTGCGTTTTATATCTATATATATATATATATATATATATATATATATTTATATATATATATATATATATATATATATTTACATATATATATATATATATATATATATGTATAGCTACAGACTTAAAGAGACTCTAAATCTTAGCTTCAAATAAATAAATGTTTATTTTAAAGACCATTACTTCGACAGACCCTGCAAATCGGTCTAAAATATTTGCCGTTTGGTATAATATATTTTGATATAGAAATTCCCTAGAATAATCATAAAACAGCCACAGTAGCTTCAAATTCTGTTTACAAATGAACCAAAGGTCTGGCTACAGAGTGATAACGGTATAACCATTTCCCAAAGACGACTCGCACAAATCTTACACATTTGAAATGGGCTAGAGGATTCCTGAAACGGCGATTCATTCTTATGGTGTATGCCATAGATTAGCTCATATTGTAGATTGTACTGAAATGGAATAGGACTTGACTTAAAGTTTGTTTTAACTACACTAATCGAAATCTAAATATTTTCAGATGCTGTTGAGATTGCCGCGTTTTTGCGTTGCCTCAGAAACAACATAATGGTTTTTTTGCCCACAAAAGTTAATATTGTTATTATTGAATATAGAAATACCTTTATAGTTACTAATTAATTATTCAATGATTATTGACAGCCATATTTAGGTAAAAATAATTATGAAAACGATTAAATTGCAATTAGAATATTTTAGATTTTATCCATACTATGTACCACGTACTAAAAAAACATCTCATATAATTTTTTTGGCGAAAATTAGAGTGCACACACTCTAATTCCTTGTAATTCAGTTCTAACCCGCAACGTGTCATCCTCGAGTGCTAAATTTAAATTAAAAAATATACCTTCATTTGCACTGAGATACTAATCTATATCTCTCCAAAAATACAAACATCCCCGCTAACCGCGTGGTCGTCAAGATGCGCGCAATCTTTTGTTTGACATGACATTTCTAGTTAGTACACAAAGAAATTTTGTTAGGTGGTACATGATAATACAATGATTTTATCGTGGTTTACTTTAGGATTTAAGTCCCCGATGTTTCGAGTGCTCCACGGCAACTATAGTGACGGGAGGGACTGAGTCGTTTGACGTCCAAATTCATAGTTATTAATTGCATTTGAAATTAAAAAAATAATTGGATAATGCACAACACTGCTGATAGCTTTGTTGACTGCTGGTGAAGAGAGGTGACAAAGCTTTTTGTATTGAAAAAAAAAACACAGTAGCAGTTCGGAGTTCGTTATTGTGTCGTGTAACATTATTGGCCAATTGTGGATGTACTTCTCACATCCCCATTTAGGGATAGTAAGCGTAAGTGCGTACTTTATTAATGAGCTACAAAAAAAATCTCGGGTTTTATCACCAGTAAGCTCCAGGTACCGTAAGTCAATTATATAACCATGAACACAAGGAATATAGTCCATGGTATGATTTCTTCGTCTATCAAAGCATAGTATTTATTAGGAAAAATCTTAATTGATGTGCCTCGTTTGTGCCCATTATACTGACAATAGGCTAATCCCTATTACATTGAAGCTTATGTTAGGTTAGCGATATGTAGGTGTACACAACATTTTACAACAACCTCCTCTTACTGAATATAGTTTGATTTTATTTTAAAATAAACAGTTTGAATAACTACAAAACTTTCATCATTCAAGACATCGCTCCATACATTATTGATGTGTGTCATAATTTTTCGCTCCACAGAAGTTCAATTTACCACTGCACCCTTGTTTACTTAAAACGTGATTGGACCTCTATTTATTTATTTTGGACCTCCGACTCAGCCACAAGAAAATTGGGACCCGCTTGATCTGTTTTTTTTTTTTTTTTTTTGTTAAACGTAGCCCCACACTAGGATTTATTCCTGTGTCGTGGGTGCGTTTACAAACATGAAAATTCACAAACAAATACCCAGACCGGAACAAACAAATAATTGTGGATCACACAAAGATTTGTCCCGTGCGGGAATCGAACCCGCGACTATTCGACACAGTGGGCGGAGCAGCTCAAGCTCTTAACCACTGCGCTAAATGTTTGGACGACATCTTTTATATTGAATGTTTTTATTTGTTCGTTTTCGTAATATTATATTTTTAAAGTGGAATATTATTCTTGGTTGATAAATATTTGTGTTTATATACTGTCATGTTACTTAGCTATCAAATCATGTTTAGGTGGCTGGTAAATAGTGGTAATGATTCTTTAAACTTTTTTATGAAACGAACGTTTATTTCTTTTATTGGCTACTAGCTATTTAAATATATTCTCTTTTACTCTTGGAATTTACTTAAATATGTGGTTATTGAAATGCTCTAGGCTATACCTCCATGTAATTAGTTTTAAATAGATAAAAGTATAGAAGTATTTATAAAGAATGAATGACAAAACAGATATACAATGCGATACCGGAGAAGACCTAGACTATCTTAACATAACCAAATAGACCGTGCCTTATCCGAAGGACAAGTCAAGAGTCTTCGTAACCGGCGCGCGTTTATGAGACGAACTATCACTATTTGTAATATGATTTTAAGTTAAAGAAATAAATTTTTGTAATTTGTATTTTTTGTATCAGAGTAGGGGAAGCCAGGCAGGTATGTAAGGAATGAACCTGTATGAACTCTGTACTCCTTGCCTACTCCGCAAGGGATCTAGCGAAATGATATAAATATCTATCTATCTATCTATCTATAACCTCACGCCAGATCCCTTGCGGGGTAGGCAGAGAGTACAGAGTTCCAACAGGTTCTTTCCTTACATACCTCTCTGGCTTCCTCGACTCTCATAGTTCGTCTCATACACGCTCGCCGGTTACGGAGACTCTTGACTTTTCCATCAGATAAGACTCGGTTTATTTGGTCGTGGTAAGATAGTCTAGGTCTTCCCCGGTACCTGCATCCTTCCACTTTCACATTGTATATCTGTTTTGTCATTCTTTACTCTGGCATTCTTTCTATATGCCCGAACCAACGGAGCATGCCCTTTCTCATCTTTACACCGATACTATCTTTCATATCTACTCGCTGCCTTACTATGCTGTTGCTAATGCGGTCGGTCAGCTTCACTCCGCACATCTTCCGCAGAGCTCGCATTTCTACCGCATTTATCCTACTTTCATTCTCCTTCTTACATACCCAGCTCTCGCTACCATATAACAGCGTTGGGACAAGAACTCCGTTACGTATGGCCAGCTGCGCCTTATGGCTTAAGTGCCGGCTCCCGAGTAGCTTTCCCATCGCACCATTCACTCTGTTCTGTTCATAAATATAAATAGATAGATAATATTTATGACTGTAGTGTGGGGCTACGTTTATTTTTTTTTTATTGGATAATTATGTTTACTTACATTAAAACAAAGAAATGACATGACCTGAGGGATTTGCAAATATTTACCTTAGGATAACGTTAACAAGCGTGCTGTCACGTTTATGTATATTTAGTAAATTCGTAGTGTGAAAAGGACGGCATATCATAATTCGTTAGCGTAACTATAACGTTAAACTGTTCACCGGTCTGCCACCCCCGCTTGGGGAATATAGGCGTGACGGTGTTCTTAAACTATCCATGCTAAGCTTTGTGGTGAATCGTGCAGCACATAGCCGGTCGTCATGGCAACCTTCGAGAGAGACCTTTGTCTCGCGGTGGACGTCTTTCCTCCTTTGAAGAAGAAAACGTAGTACATAAGATTATCTATGAATCTATATCATCATGCCAGATCCCATGCGGAGTAGGCAGAGAGTTCAGAGTTCAAACAGGTTTTTTCCTGACATACCTCTCTGGCTTCCACCACTCCCATAGTTAAATTATCGACTAAGATTATCTAGATAGATCGATAGGAGTACTCTTTATTGTACAGTACAATGAAATTACAATTAATCAATACTGCTGCATGCTTTTTAAAGAATTATATGTACAATTAGCTGCCTTATTGCTAAAAGCTCTCTCGTTCGTGTAATGATACTTGGTGTCGCTGGCGAACATAATATTTTATAGTAATATTTATTGACTACATAATAATAAAAAAACTTGAATTTTGAAAAAAGTAGCCCCACACTAGGACTAATTTCGTCGTGGGCGCGTTTACAATCATGAAAATTCGCAGACCGAAACAGATAATTGTGGGTCACACAAATATTTTTCCCGAGCGGGAATCGAACCCGACCCGCAGCTATACGACCCAGTAGGCGGAGCGGCTTAAGCTCTTAACCACTGCGCCAAATAATCCATTAAATGGCCGAATGTTACATACAAGTAAATTAATGCTTACATTCCTCTAATATTATCTAAATCAAATGTACTCGTATATTCTAGGTATAAAATAAAATAGGAATATCAAAAGGAAACGATACATAGCTTGAATTATATTATTAGCGTAGCATTGCCTGATAAAACCCGTGTTTCAGGGCTTTGCTTTACAGTACTTTCAGGCGGGCTGATATTTATTTTGAGTAAAGCGATATACAACAAAAAAAAAAGAAATAACATGTTAACTAAACTATACTAACACTAAAGGAGAGAATTTAATAAAGAGGTCAATTATTATTGGACAGACGATTTAGCGCAGTGGTTAAGAACTTAAGCCGCTCCGCCCATTGCGTCGAATAGTCGCGGGTTCGATTCCCGCACGGGACAAATCTTAGTGCGACCCACAAATACTTGCTTCGGTCTGGGTGTGTGCACGTAAATAACATGTTTGTAAACACACCCACGACACAGGAATAAAAAAATTGCGAGCGTCACGCTTACGTCAAAATTTTCATACTAAGCCCTCTGACCAACCAATATGAATCTGGAATGCATGTATAATACAAATAAAGTGCCAAATCAGTATGTATCTCAGACCTGCAGCACTAGTTGCAGGGTTACAGGCATTTTCTCAACAGAATTTGCTAGTCTACAATTCAGCTGAGGGCAAAACGTCAGGCGTTGGGTAACCGCGGTCGAAAGCTGTACTATCCTAACCAAGCATGTAAAGCTCATACTGGAAATGAATAAATAAATATCTATGTATCTTTCTATATCATATCATTGCTGAGAAGAAGAGAAAATGGCGAAACATCATACGAACCAGACTTCTGGGAGGTAGAGGTGACGACCCTCGGACAAGGGGTATATGACTCTAGGAGGAGGAGGATCTATATATCAATGTCATCACGCCAGACCCCTCTCGTTCTAAGTGCTCTGTACCAACAGGTGCATTCCTTACAGAGCTCAGAGTATGAAAGAAATCTTGAAATAACACTAGGTTCATGTCCGGTACACTGATCTTCCTTGATATCCTGACTTTGGTAGCAAAACATCAAAGGATGTTCACAATAATTAAAGTTTAATATTGTCACATAGAATGCAGTGAGGTTAGCTGCTCCGCGATACGTCCGACTGCTCGCCACATCGCCAATCAAATGAAAACGCAGCGCCGTCCGACATCTTACATCGACTATCCATCATCGGCCAATCGTCATCTGTAATCTCATCACAACTAAACATATCAAGCCATTATTAAATACATAAAGTATGTCTATGACAATATTAAAGGTTACTAAAATGAAAATAATAGCTTGACATTCCATTAACTGTGTTTTTAAAATGACGATACGACAAATATAAGAACATTAACACCGTAGAGTAGACAGCCATCTTACAAGATGGACCAATATGAAGGTCGGAAAGCTGGATGCGTCCAGCATAACATCGGTTGTTGAGGTGATCTTTAGAGGAGGCCTTTGTCCTATCGAGGACGTTTTTCGGCTGATGTTGAAACACCGGCATACCTATTCCTCGAGTGAAGGCAGAGGTGTACCTACTGTTTCCGCATACACATCATTGATGTTCTCAGGTCCCAGTGTAATAGGAGGTGACAATATTGCAATTATGCCGGGCTAAATTACGGACTAAAGTCTGTCCCTAAGACTTTTGTTGATATAAAATGCACACCGTCTGACCCAGGATTTGGTAATCGCTACTTGCACAAGCGCCACCAGATCAACGAGGCAATTTAAATTACCACCAAAATAAATGTGCTATATCACAAAAAAGACAGCCGGTTTAAATATTAAACATATATGTTTAATTAATTAAAGGTACTAGTGGTCGCCGATTGGTCGGAATTCCACCATAATTAATTTAAATTATAAGTTTGATCATTATTAAGGTTCTATTGTCAAAGACTATACTTCTATAATCACAGATTTCGCCAAGGCTACACTGTTAATTTGTCTATTTTTTTCAAACAAATTATATGAAATTTAAATAGAAAAATCCAAAAAATGATTTAAATAAAAAATACCTTTTTCATTTTTTTTATTGAAATTAAAAACCATGCGATAAAGAAAATGCTATCTATTGAACTTGACACACATATTGCGATAATTTAATTCATGATACAAAACTACTCTGTAAACGATGTTTTTTGTAAAATCTCTTTCATCGTTTGCTGGTTATGTTTGACATTCAGTAAGACTATAGACAAATAATATTAAAGACAAACAATATTAATGTATTCTCAATTTGACCACAGACTTTAACAATAAACAAAAGAGTATATATGCGTGTGTGTCAAATACATGGTAGTGTGTGTAATGTTTTTTTTATTGATTTAATGTATTTTATATGCATAATTTAAAAAAATATATTATCATTCTGCACTCCTTGTCTATATAAACTATAGGTGTGGGAAATTTCATACTCCTCCGTCCGTGCAATTTTCGTAAAAATGGGTACAAAGTTTTTGCTTCACGTATTAATATAATGATAACTGCCTACCTCCCTGGGGTGGTCATTTCTCGTGCTTTACAGCACTTAAAGTCAAGAAAGAACTGTATTGTTATTTACGTAATTCCAGTTAATTCATTGATCTTTGTTGCTACAATGTTCATCAGTCTGTTCCACTGGAACATAGCAATTCGTATTGCTTAGACTGTTGCCCGATAGAACGGCTTAGTTACGGATTTGTGAATATCGTCCATCTCCGCTGATTTTGTTTATGTAATGGTATACTTCTTGTCAAGTCTCCGTAACCGGCGAGCGTGTATAAGACGAACTATGAAAATGAAGGACGCCAGAGAGGACTACTATGAAAATAAAGGAAAGAACCTGTTGGAACTTTGTACTTTTTACTCTCTTAGTAAGGGATTTGATGCGATAATAAAGATAGATAAATTCCCTGCTAATTAAAAAAAACATATTGTCGCGCTTACTTTTCGAAAGCAAGGGTATCAGAAGTCTACTATGTAAATTTCGCTGATGACGTAAAGCCCAATGCAATTAATAGAGATAGGTGCAATTTTACCTAACCTCGATTTCTAAGCGGTCTTTGCCAACCAGTGGTATAGTTTCGGCTGATATTTCCCAGACTCTATACTGCTACTGTAAATTTTGGAAAGAAAAATCCCAGTTATACTTTGTTTAGACCTTGGATTCGACCCCAAACTCCATTGCCAGTTGCACCATTCGCTTCTAAGTGCAGACCAAAGACGCTTCGAAATTAAAATATTAGGTAATTGAACATATTACCACACATATCGCACCCTCTAATAATAACACACATCCGTAGAAAACCCTACTTTAGTACCTTTCAGACGACAAAGAAAATAAACTATATCTCAATAACATAAATCCCTTTTTCCATTGCCGCTTCTGCCAAGATTTCAACCCGTCAACTAACTGGTGTAGCAGTTAGCTAGCCCAGCATCAATTAAGCGATTAAAATCATATCTCTTTTGCTTCAGCAGCGAAGTAACCAAGTGAAAAGAGCGTAAAAGACAAAATTTGGCTTTTGTCCAAGCCTCGTGGCCGGTTGTATGCCGCCATGTTTTTAGTTAAAGCCAGTATATTGTTGCACGTTTTGGAAAATTTCAAGTCGGGTCTCATAAATTTTTAAGTAGCGACAGTCCTTCTTTTTTTTTGGAAAAATAAAAGCTATTTTTCGTTACGAGAATTCTTTCTTGGTTGCGGGATAATTTATTGCTATTGGATTTGTTGGATGGTCCGTTTCTGAATTCTGAATTTGTAGTTTACATATTTGCCCTTTGAACTTTTGTTTAAATATTTTTAAAGGTTTGATAAAATAGAGAAATCATTTTGGTATGAATATTTAAGCAGACTGTGTAGTCAGCATAGACTAGTGACTAAATTAAGTAAAAATTAACATATTTACGCATTAAATTAAATTTATATTACTCTCAACGATACTCACAGAACAAGTTTATTTACTTTTGGATGCCCACAGTCGTTGTTCGTTAATATATCGATATAATAATTTAGTCAACAACGCCTAAAGTTGACATCACTGCAAAACCATGCGTCCTTTTACTAAAATGAAGGAGGAAACCAACATCAAACACGATACAGCGAAAAATGTGATAAATAAATACAAATTAGCCTAGATAGTATTCTCCTGCTGGGCAAGGGTCTCATAAATCCAGGTGAGAGAAAATAGATTATACTTCACCACGAGGTCACGCGGAATGGTAGAGGCCTATTACTGTAGCCACCTGCTATTGAAACGTATCAAGCCGCCCATTAGGCTTCCAACTTAGCTTAACGAATACCATGGGTGATATATAACCGAGACCAATGGCGTCACGTGCCTTCCGAAGCATAGAGACACTCGATTATAAAAATTCTAAGAACGGTCGTCGATATCAGAGTGACCTGCTATTGAAACATATCAAGCCGCCCGTTAGGCTTCCAAATTAGCTTAACAAATACCACGGGAAGTTATAACCGAAACCACCGGCTTCACGTACCTTCCGAAGCATGGAGACACTCGCATATAAAGATGCTACGAACGGTCGTCGATCTTAGACTGACCGAGCGATTGTCACGATCATACGGATCAGCAGGATGGAATGCATAATTTATTATTTTACACCACGATTAATAGTCGATTATGTAATATTACGATTTAAGTTTATGTTTAATTTATAATATAAATGTTGTCAGCATTGATTTTAATATTGTATACGAGTTACGAGTAACGGATATTTTGTGCCCATCTTGACTGGAACAGCGAATAAAGAACATTTGGAATCAGCGTGTGTTCTTACTCCATCACTGCACTCAACGCTCCGCAGCTGCTCTGCTAAAACCACGAGGAAACAATCACATTACGCATTTTCTCCGTAATACCATCGCGAAAAATTGTCATACAGCGTTACGAGTGCCTCAAAACAAGATTAAAGAATTTCAAAAATCTAAAATTCTTTGTTAAAGTACTTTCATCCTTACAATACACGACAACATTATTCCCTATTGTCGGTTCGGGGATTAAAAAGGCACATTGTATAATCCCGAAAAAGGCATGCGCGAACCATTTTCACCGTTATTAACTTTAGATTGCAATAAACTAAAGTACGCCATACCTTTATAGCAGAATTAGCAGACGTTACTGAATTATCTGAAAACATCAGAAGTTACTGTAATCGGTACAGGCAACAATGAGTTTTCTGTTCATAAATATAAGGGTGGTGAAGACCGCAAAATAAATGGCCCAGTCTTCGTGTTTATGGAATGGTTTAGTAGGGAAATATCCCTTTTTTATGAGCAAAGAATGGCAAAGCTTATATATGCTTATATTAATATTGTTTATTCAGTCGTAAGACAGGTTTTCATCTCATCTCGGCAGATGGTTACTTTCTATGTTAACTGTGAAGCCTATTGTGTGATTAAATGAGATAATGCGGCTTATGAGATGCTAGATTTAGCAATATGAAAAGTTTCGCTTTGAGTTGAGAAACGATTTGAAAGAGGGTTTAGTTTGTTTTTGTTAAAGGTTCAACAAATAGTTACTTTGTTTCATCGATACATTAGACACTATTTGGTCAACGTTTTAGCACAAAATCCAGTAAAATCGTTAATGAAAAACCACTTGTCTAATGTAAAATAGATATATCAAGTAGACCAAATATGAATATAACCCTACGAGAATATTACAGCTGACCGACCGCATTAGCAACAGCATAGTAAGACAGCGAGTAGGTATGAAAGATAGTATCGGTGTAAAGATGAGAAAGGGCATGCTCCGTTGGTTCGGGCATATAGAAAGAATGCCAGAGGAAAGAATAACAAAACAGATATACAATGTGAAAGTGGAAGGATGCAGGTACCGGGGTAGACCTAGACTATCTTACCACGACCAAATAAACCGAGTCTTATCTGATGGAAAAGTCAAGAGTCTCCGTAACCGGCGAGCATGTATGAGACGAACTATGAGAGTCGAGGAAGCCAGAGAGGTATGTAAGGAAAAAACCTGTTGGAACTCTGTACTCTCTGCCTACCCCGCAAGGGATCTGGCATGAGGTTATAGATAGATAGATAGATAGATAAAATATTACCATCTTTCAATATGAACTGTATTAGTTTCCATTCCATTTTTAATACACGTATCTACTACAAGGTGTAACATAATAAACGCAATACCTCAGACACCCCGATTAGAGAATTGCTTCATAAAGTCAAAACGAAAACCAAATTTTCAAATTTAAAGGGTTTTACCCATTTTTAAAGCACTTTTATACCCCAATTAACAATGAAACTTGTACGTGTATGTGTGCGTTTTGAGAAATACGTTTTAGGAATGCGTTTGGAATCTTCTTCATGCTATAAATCAAGAATAAATTTAATTTTTTATAGCGCACTGGACGAGTAACAGCATATTTTGCAAATTAAAAAAATATGTAAAATACATTTAAAATTGTTGGAATCGATTCAGTTACCCATTTAGAACAAACTACTTTCAGGTCTTGCGTTTATTATGTTACAGCTTGTATATAGCAAAGTTTTCATTTTGATTAAGTAACTATTTAATTTATAGTAGTGATAGCCTAGTGGTTAGACCGTTGGACTGCAAAGTCAGAAGTCTCAGGTCCAAACCTAGGCCACGCACCTCTTTTTGTAAGCATGTGAGTATTATAAATTAACTATCACTCGCTTTATTGGTGAAGTAAAACATCGTAAGGAAACCTGCATGCTTGAGAGTTTCTCGAAGGTGTGAGAAGTTCGCCAACCCGCACTGGGCCAGCGTCGTGAACTATTGCCTAAACCCTCTCAGTTTGAGAGTAGGCCCGTGCCCAACAGTAAGACAGTTTATTAACAGGGCTAAAATTATAATTATTTAATGTAATAACTACCTAATTGCTTTATCAACATCTAGTAGTTACGTTTTAGTAGCTAACCGACCGTTTTCGCAACAGCGTAGTAAGAAAGCGTGTAGGTATGAAATATAGTATCGGTGTGAAAATTTGAAAGGGTATGCTCCGGTGGTTCGGGAATATAGATGGAATGTCGGAAGAGAATGATGAAAAAAGTGCATAAAGGATATAAGTGCCGAGAAAGACTTAGACTTTATAACCATAATCGAACAGATCAAGGCAAGCGTGTATGAGACGATGTAAGGAAAGAACTTGTTGTTGAAGTCAACTGCATACCCGGCTAGGGATCTGCCGTGATGATATAGATAATTAGAGATAGTATTTAATAAAGAAGCCGCTTTTTTCAAAATGTTCGCTCCTGGTAAATATGAAACATGTGTATTTTTAGAATAAAATAAATTCGGGTGCCACATTTTGCAAGCAATATCAACGACACAACTACAAATTTAACTCAATTTTGATTGTTTACAGTATAATTATACTAAGTGGCATAACACTGTACTAAGCTCGGAGCGAATCAGACGAGTTCTGCTCAACTTTCGTAGTTGTAACAGACTTAATACAATTAAGTAGCCACTTAAGTACTTGCAGTGTTGAGTGGAGGTAGAATAAATTTAAGTTGTCGTTTTAACACCGGTGTTGTGTTTAACGTTTATGCTGTTACACCTAGGTATTATGTTATTGTCTTCCTCATCTGTGAGTTGAAACAAACTATGAATCTTTAGGGAGCAGGAGATACATAAACCATATACCTAATAGCGACATTGATAGATTGCAGATTCAGGTATTAGAATTGTAAAAGCTTGCAGAACGATTAGAGATAGTTTAGATTGACCTTCAGAAGAACCTTACTACAAATATGAATATTGGTGAAGCAGGAGACACTAAAAATATAGATCTAATTGCATCTTTGGTAAATTGTAAATTCAGGCATCACAATATGGAAGGGCTTTAGAGATAGATCAAATATAGATAAGATTGACTTTCAATAGAATAGAATATTGAGAAAACAAGAGAAATATAAAATATAGACCTAATTGCTACTTGGTAGAAAGCAAATTCAGATATAAGCCAACAGAAAGTTTGAGAAGAACTTAAGAGAATATGCTCACGTATTCTCCTTATATCCTTAGCAGAAATGTTGTGATCTTATTTTGCCGTGACAAAGAAGCATGTATATGCATGGTTTATAGCTCCATTTCATTCTCACAGAGAAGCAAAATTACGATAAAGCTGTAAAAGAAGATAATGTAGCCTCTTTAATGCCGTTACATGTCTTTCCTCAACGGGGATTGTAGAAATATAGTAAAAATCTGGTTCCGAACAGCAAAAAAAGGCATCTATTTTTCTCTTCAATCCACTCAATTACTAGTGAAAAGTCTTTTCTGGACAATTTTGGCACCATCAAAAATGCGAAAATAATCGAGTGTTGAGTATTGAACATGCAAGAACTGGCCACTTCGCACCGCAAGTTTGCATCTTGAGTATAAATACCTCATAACATTTCGCAACTGGGCCGTTATTTGGTATTACCAAACGAAGTGCGTTACGATATCTTCGTGCAATGATCATAAAATGGTATTATGTATGCTACTGAAGTATTATTATGCACTAATCATAACGTGCTTATAAATAGATAGATATAACATCGAAATAACGAAAGTCATAGCGAATGAGGAACTTAAAAATAAGTGTTTTTCTTGCATTTGGTTTAACAAGATTTTTATCAGGCAATATACTCATCAATACCTCGTTGGTGTATTTGTCTGTAGCAATCATGACATTCTGATTCAATTTATAGGTCATATCAGGACAAAATGTAGTTTTTCAAAAATTAGGCTGCACTTTACATGCTAGTAAATGTAGTATTATATCCACTTCCCTAATTATTAACGCTTTTTGCATTCTCTTACTGGCCAGATTTACGTCCATGTCTCTGCTCACTACTTAAAGATCGTATACAATCTATATAACTATCTATCTATCTATATATAATATCTAATAACCTGGTCAGTTGCTACTAATAATTGTGCAGTTTTACAACCGCACTTACTTGCATTGTTGTTTACAAGAGCTGTGTTGTTAAATAGTAAGGATATTCTCAGGTGAAGAAGCATTTGAACTGGTTTGCTAACCTGGTTCACACAGTACAACTATAATAACAATATTATTTAAACAGGGCATCTTACAGGAACAATTCGCCGCACAGCGTTGTGTAATAGCTTTCTTCCTTTACACATCCAACTAATATTGCAAATTTGAAAGTTTGAATGTTCATGTTTGGATGTTTGTTACTTAATCACGCAAAAACGGCTGAACGAGTTTGGATGAAGTTCAGCACACACCTAGTTTATTTACTGGAATAACACATGGGATACTTTTCATCCCGGAAAATAGCAAGGTTTCTGTCTAAAATCCACGCGGAAGAAGTCCGGATAGAAACCAGTACGTTCATAAATCCTACTAATATTATAAATGCAAACGTTTGTGAGGATGGATGTATGTTTATTGCTCTGTCACTCAAACCCTGCTCAACGGATTTTGATGTAAGTTTAGAGGAAAATGGATTATACATCAGAATAACGCCTAGACATTCGTAAGGATGATACGTAATAATTTACAAAACAAACGCGTGCACATCTACGGGCAATTGCTAGTATTTATTAAAAAAAATGGGAGTAGAGTTTTAAAAAGCATTTAATTACAACTTGTCATTACAGCTTTCATCCGTTAGAATTTTGTTTAAATCGTCCTGGCTTATGATTATACCGAGGTTTTGTTAACATCGCGCCTATTCTACTGCTCAAGAATACTGGCCGAATAAGAATAACCTCACAGATGAGCGCTCTACGCGGCTTCTTGGTGGGTTTCAGGGGATAATATGTTATGTCCATATTGATTGAGGAGCTAGTTTCCATATTAAATTATGTGTCTTACTTAATAGAGTTAAGTAAGAAATAAGCAAGTTTTGTCTCCGTTAATATTTAGTTTTATGTTACAAATTGGTACAAAATAAATGTCCTACTTAATGATATTAAAAATATGCTTTAATCTGATGCTGATTACTTTTAGAACCAGAAGGCGGTATGTATAGGTTGAGGAGCAACCGATTTGTCATACAACCTACCAAAATATGTTAGGATTAATGTTTGAATAAAATTCACCAAAATTTATTTCACATGACAACTTTGAAAATATTCACGTTAAGAAGTCAAAACACAATGATTTATCACAAAAACTAGTGGAAACCAATGAAATAAGAATGAAAATATATCACAAAAAAGGGAATGAAAAGCAATGCGGTGGTTGAACCCAACTTTTTTATTTCTTTTTTTTTACGGACTCAGCGGCATTGGCACCCATCGGGTACAGACAGATCATTCGCATAAAATCGATTACGAGTGTTTACACTTCAACGGTTATGCTAAATTTTATCTGTGACTGATTTTTTTTTTAGAATTGTGAAAAGTGATATTGAAAATTGAAAATACCAATACAGAAAATGATTGACAATATCAATAGTGAAAATAATTGAAAATTTTACTACTTATATTCCATCTCGTAGATTCATAAAGTTGAATATTTTGTGTAAAGTTGTTTAGAAAAAAAAATCAAATAAGTACCATTCTGTGAGATTTTTAAAACTCACTGCATAGTTAGATACAATAATCGTCGGAGCAAATATTGAGATTGATAAGTCGATTCGAGTCATATATTCAAAATAATCTTGTCTATACATCAATACAATAAAACTCTTCAAAGGAGTTTTCCCGTGTCAAACTTCTGTCCCGTCATGCTAGCATGTGGGTAAGACAAAACGTTGATCTCACGATGCTCACGCTAGAAATCCTTGGCATATGTCTTGTCGCGCGGCCTGTGATAGCCCTTCTGAGAGCCTAGTCAAGTGGCAAGAGTTTTGTTTCTATTCGCTTGCCGCTATTGATAGCGCATTGTTCAGACCACCAGACTTTTCGTTGTAAAATTACAATCTCATACATTTTTCGTTTTTTATCAGCATTGACAACTGTACAAATTCCATTTGGTAACAGGCCTAAGCAATTTTTATCATCGAATTATTGTGACCACGTGACTATTCGTTCTAAAATAACCTTCAAATCATCTCCAGTTGTAACTAGATCTATATTATAGTAGCACTCTCAATGTGAAGAGCATTTTTGTAACGAACCAGAACTATTATTGTGATTTGTTTTGCTTTTGCCCAGTTATTTTGTGGTGTCTTAACTTTTTAAAATGTTTTTATCCAATATATGGAAGCTTGTCATTGGCACTTGTATACTTAAATGATATATAAAATAATAATAGCCGTAATCTCCCCAAGTAAAATAAAATGTTATTCCCTATGTTATTTTTCATTTTCTATCAGCGTTAACTACCAGAACGTCCACTTGGCCACACACCCTAGTAAGGTTTCTAATAAGCCAATGGACTGAAGATCCCACTACTTGGCGCCTAGAAATCCGCTTGCGCGAATAAATAAAACGTTCTCTGAACATATTGCTATCATGAGTTGTTACATTATATTAACACACCCACATTATAAACCATTCCCTTGCAACAAACTCCTTTCCTTCAGGTTGGAACAAGGCTCATGTCCTACCATTGCCCAAAATTGCTAATCCCACCGCTGTATCCCAATTTCGTCCAATTACCATCTTACCTATCCTGTCCAAGGTACTTGAGAGTGTTGTTCATGATCAATGGTCTTGTTATCTCTCCTCTAACTGCCTGCTAAGTCCATACCAGTCTGGGTTCCGTCCTGGCCATAGTACTGTAACGGCGCTTTTAAAAATCACTGATGACATCCGCTTGGCTATGGAGAATAAACTCCTTACCATTTTGGTATTATTGGACTTTAGCAGTGCTTTCAACTCAGTTGATTTTGACATCCTCCTAGGGATCTTATCATCCTTGAATGTGTCGTCTTCTGTAACTGAATGGTTTAACTTTTGAATCACGATTTGCTTCCACCAGTATTGTACGATTCCGTTCCTATAGCTTATTCCAAAAGTGTCAAAAATCTAGGAATCTATATTGATTGCCATCTTTCGTGGAATGTTCATATTGCGGAAGTAAGCAGAAGAATATATTGCTCCTTCCAGTCTCTCAAACGGCTCCAAAAGTTCCTGCCCTTTCAGACTAGAATAAATCTTGCTCAATCTCTTCTGCTTCCCCTTCTGGACTATGCTGATGTATGTTTTCTGGAAGCGACGGGGGAGCTCCTCAATAAACTCCAACGACTTCAAAATTTGTGCCTCCGTTTTATTTTTGGACTTCGAAAATATGACCATGTGTCGGAATTTCGAGCGCAATTGATGTGGTTGCCTATTCGGCGTCGTCGAGATACTCACGTCCTTTCACTTCTCTTTTCTGTTCTCCACAATCCCAATTCACCAGCATATCTCAAGGAACGTTTTGAATTTCTAGTCCCTAGGGGAAAGCCCTGTCGCACATCTACTTCCCTTCTTCTCCGTACTCCTAATCACACTTCTAGCCGTTATAGTGGTTCTTTTACTGTCTACGCGGTGCACTTGCGGAACTCACTCCCGCATTCCATCCGCAATAGCATCTCACTAGACGCCTTCAAGAAGAGAACTAAAGAACATTTCCTGTCGTCATGAATTATATTTATCGGTATATAATATTAACATATATGTATTTGTATATATTTATTTATATATGCATATATTTAGTTATATTTTATTATATTTATGTATGTATGTATATTTAGTACTATTTAGTCAGATTTCTATGTTAGTGTAATATTTTGTATAATATATATTGTTAGTTTAGGATATTCTATTAAATTCTACTGTAGGTACACTTGCTATCCTCTACTCTATTTTCATCTCTCTATCGTTCTAAGGTTTGCTGGAAGAAAACTCAATATTGAGTTAAGCTCGCCTTTGTACATAAACTTTCCGTAAAATTGTTTTTTGTTAACATAACATATGTGGACAATAAATAATAAATAAATAAAGATGCATCTTGAATTGTGATGAGGGACTATCTATTGTTCGTGGGTTTTATCGTTGGAATATAACTTGTAGTTTTTTTAAAAAACATACCCACGAACGATATCATAGGTGATTATACACGAAAACACTAAAAATTGGCAGCCAAGGTGTACGGTAAAATTATTGAACGGAGAATGCGCGTGAAGTCCGATGGAATGTTGTGCGAGGCACAAGGGGGTTTCAGGTCTGGAAGAGGATGTTCGGATCAAGTCTTCTCACTCCGCAACATCGTAGAGAAGCATCTGGCAGTGGGCCGGAAGGTTTTCTGCGGTTTTGTAGATCTGGAGAAGGCATTTGACAGAGTTGTGCGAAAGAGACTTTGGGACATTTTGCCAGAGTATGGTATAGATGGCACTCTGTTGCGAGCCGTCCAGTCCACTTATGTGGACTGCAAGGCATGCGTACGGGTGGGTGGTAACAGGTCACCCTGGTTTGACGTTAAAATCGGCGTCAAGCAGGGTTGCGTGTTGTCCGCTAGACTGTTTATAATATATCTGGACAAAAGTCTTCAAAGACTGAAAGCGATGAATGAAGGTGTACAAATGGGTGACTTAGTGGTAAACCATCTACTTTATGCAGATGACGCGGTTTTAATAGCGCCAACAGCCACTGATCTGCAAACACTAGTCACAGTTATGAAAGACGACTGCATGATCAATGGCTTACACTTGAATGTGAAGAAAACCAAGATTATGGTTTTTGAAAGGGAAGAAACCAGAACGAATGTAAGGATTGTGGTTGGTAACGATGTGCTGGAGCAAGTGAATGAGTTTGTATATCTTGGATGCGCCTTCAGTAAGGATGGGAAATACACCGCTGACATAGAGAGAAGAGTGAGTGCAGGGAACAGAGTGAATGGTGCGATGGGAAAGCTACTCGGGAGCCGGCACTTAAGCCATAAGGCGCAGCTGGCCATACATAACGGAGTTCTTGTCCCAACGCTGTTATATGGTAGCGAGAGCTGGGTATGTAAGAAGGAGAATGAAAGTAGGATAAATGCGGTAGAAATGCGAGCTCTGCGGAAGATGTGCGGAGTGAAGCTGACCGACCGCATTAGCAACAGCATAGTAAGACAGCGAGTAGGTATGAAAGATAGTATCGGTGTAAAGATGAGAAAGGGCATGCTCCGTTGGTTCGGGCATATAGAAAAAATGCCAGAGGAAAGAATGACAAAACAGATATACAATGTGAAAGTGGAAGGATGCAGGTACCGGGGAAGACCTAGACTATCTTACCACGACCAAATAAACCGAGTCTTATCTGATGGAAAAGTCAAGAGTCTCCGTAACCGGCGAGCGTGTATGAGACGAACTATGAGAGTCGAGGAAGCCAGAGAGGTATGTAAGGAAAGAACCTGTTGGAACTCTGTACTCTCTGCCTACCCCGCAAGGGATCTGGCGTGAGGTTATAGATAGATAGATAGACACTAAAAATACAAGTTTTCAATATTACTGCTCTTGCTCTATCTCCGTTAATGTTAATGCCTGTATCGAAATGCGCTTTAAACAGATGCTAACAACAACACCACACTAAACGAGTGGGTAAAATTATTACTGCTGACTTCTAACTTCACTAAAAATGCCACATCTCAATTAAAATATTGGCGTTTTGTTACATCTATATCTGTAGTGTCTTAGTTACCTTATTAATTAGCGCATTATAAAGAACTTTATATGTGAAAAAGTGGTAATTTTAAAGGAAAAATACTGAACACTAAAGTATTTATTACTAGGTGATCCGTGAACTTCGTACCACCAATTTCGATTTTTCCGCTGTTTTTTGGGTTCTTCTTAATAATTTTCCTTAGCCACCCCAATATTAAGGCGAACAATGCAAAGAACATTCGGTTTATCCATTTTAGAGTTCTTGGGAGTTAGTCTCCCACAGCACAGCAATTGATTTTTGTATTGTACTAGTATATATAGACTACAGTTTATTTAATTATTAGTCTTTTAATATATGATTTAGATACGTTTTAAATGCAATGCCATTTTCAACAGTGCTGCGAAGTGTAGGTGAAAGTGTACTATAAATGAAATAGAATCTGGGGGCACGGTAGTTACCAGTTTGTATATAGTACTCTGTGGTAGTGACCCGCCCAGACGAGCCAAGCGAAGCACAAGCCCTTCGTCGTTTTTTTGAACCCTTATAACCTGGGTATGGATTATACCAGATAAACAAAATTCTCGGGATATGATGTCAATAGTAGACTCATTAAACATATAAAGTTTTAACTGCATGCTTTTATACTTTAGATTTTATTGATATCTAAAAACCTCGATTTTGTCGCTGACTCACTGATGATCATCATACTCTTAGGGTACTTCCTGACCCTACCTCTATTACGGGGTTCGTAAGCAAGGCGCAGCACACGAGGAAGTGTCTAATTTCAAGACTTTAAAGAATAATTTCTTCTGTTCTTGTTTTTTAAGTCGTGTTCCCGCTATTTAATTTTCCCAGCGAATAAGATGATAAATTACGTACTGATAACTTAATTTCAGCACGTTTTTTATTACCACATAGCATATACTATAAGTAGTTATCGTCAATAACAGCAGGTTGTAAAAATAAATAGGTAGAAACGATAGTTTGACGACAGACAAACAAACATACAATTTTATGTTACAATAAGTGCAGACATTGGTGTCGTTTTCAACGACAAAAATTCATTTCAAAATATCTTAGACAGTAAAATATTAACTGCATATTAGATTTTCTTTCTCTCTTATTTTCACGGGAGTGGTAAAATAAAATATATATTTAAAATACCTACTTATCTATTATTCTATATTTATCACCACGCCGGATCTCTTGTGGGGTAGGCAGAGAGTACAAAGTTCCAACCTCTTAGGCTCTTTCTAATTGGTTTTCTCAACCATGAATTTCAATGTAGTATCGGTGTAAAGATGAGAAAGGGTATGCTCCGTTGCTTCGGACATATAGAAAGAATGTCAGAAGAAAGAATGACAAAACAGATATATAATGCGAAAGTGGAAGGATGTAGGTACTGGGGAAGACCTAGACTGTGTTACCCTGACTAAATCGACGGACGCTTTGGCGCAGTGGTTAGAAGCTTAAGTCGCTCCATCCACTGTGTCTAATAGTCGCGGGTTCGATTTCCGCACGGGACAAATCTTTGTGTGATCCACAATTATTTGTTTTGGTCTAAGTATTTGTGTATGTGAATTTTCATGTTTGTAAACGCACCCACGACACAGGAAAAAATCCTAGTGTGGGGCTACGTTTTTTTAAGAAAATGAAAAAGAAAAAAGGAGTCTTATCAGAAGGACAAGTCAAGAGTCTCCGTAACCGGCGAGCGTATATGAGACGAACTATGAGAGTGGGTACCCCGCAAGGGATCTCGCGGTCAAGTTCAATGTATATTTTTGGCATAGGGATGGAATTTATAAAGCATTTACCCTAAGTCTTTGCCTTGACATCATCATCATTTTGTGACCATCAATGTGACTGAGCCAAATGCTGTTTAACCTTAGTGACCAGTATGAATGCCATGATCTCAAGACGCTACGAGAGCTTCAGTGTTTTTATAATTATTAATGTGAGAGAGATTAGTTCAGTATTGGTGGAGGCAGATTTTTGGCCACCTGCTGTTAGAACATATCAAACCTTCTATTTATTTATTTATATTAGGCACATAAACAATATTCATATGTCACAATTACAAATAGCATTTAACAATATTATAATCTTATATGAATATCAATTATAGATGTATACAACATTCCTTGACTTACGATTGGCATGTCCAGTTATTAAATAATAATAAAAACATAATTACATAATTAAATTGAAAAACAATGGGTACAATTAAATTAAAAGTTTAAATAAGATAAGAGTCAGACAGAGATAAAATAATAATTTAAATTATCTATCAGACTATTCCTATAGTTACTGAAAGATTGGTGAAAAATATCAAAAGTACCAATGTTTTCTGACTTTCCGCAGACGGTATTGTATTCGCTACATATTCGAATCAGTGGTGAGTGTCGTCCAATATTGGTTCTGCATACCGGAATATTAAAAGTTTTCCTAAGGGGATACCTCGGTATTCTCCTTGGTACCGTGAATTTTATGTTTTCATTTAATTGAATACAATCTACATTACCAGTTCAAATTTTGTGCAGAAAAAATAGGTCCTGAATAAACCGACGATTGTGCAGTGACACCATTTTAAAGGATTTGAGTCTTTCATTATATGGAGCCCGGTGTGATTATACCTGACGATATGAATGCCAAGTTCCTTGTGAAAGTGCGCTGAATTTGCTCAATTCTTTGTGAATGTATTACGTATGAAGGGTTCCAGTCCATACTTGCGTATTCTAAATGACTGCGCACCAATATCTAGTATACAAGGCTTTCAACTTAGCTTAGATACTACCATATGAAGAGTTAGCCGGGACCAACGGCCTAACGTGCCTTCTGAAGCACGGAGACGCACGAAAATGGAAATGCGAAAAACGGTCACCCATCTCAAACTAACCTAGCCAAACGCTACTTAACCTTATCGATCGCTAAGAATACTACGTTCCGGCAAGGTTACGTGTGTCTTTTATAAGAAACATAATTTCATATACTTTTTCTCACTCCAAAAGATTCACAACAAGAGAAAATTGGTATAAATCAAAATAGTTGTGACACATTATTAATATGACTATAATGCACATCCGAACGAGTTGTTTTATAATGAAATGATAAACTTTTGTCTGGATCAAAGTTGGTTCTGTGTAGATGTGAATATGTGTGACAGTAATACCTACACTTTTACAAGCGAATCTCATGGCTGTAACAGATGGTTGGACCACTGCATAGTCACTGAGTCTGCGCGGCAATCTGTTGTTAATGTGACAGTACTCTATGACTTGTATTGGTCTGACCATTTTCCGATTGTGGTCGAATGTGATTTACATAAAATTAAGCCTAAATTTGTAGATAAGGTAAATAATAAACCTGCAAATCGTGTTATATGGGGTGAGAGGTCGCCAAAGCAGATTAGCGAGTACCACGACCTCTGTCACTCTGGACTAAGGCTGATAGATGTTCCTTGTGAGCTGCATGGTTGTTGTGATAGGCTGTGTGATCGCAAGGAGCATCGCTCGGTTCTTGATGAAATGTATTTAAATATTGTAAATACACTTGCAATGTCCGCAGTACAGACCTATAGGACACAGTGTCGGAGGAAGGGTGGCTATATCACCGGGTGGAATAAATATGTCGCCGGCGCACACCGCGAGGCGCGGCTTAAATTCCAAGTGTGGACTATGGCCGGTCGCCCGGCCAGTGGTCGTGTATTTAATGATATGGCGGAGGCGAGGAGACATTTCAAGGCTAAACTCAAGTGGTGTCAAAACAGGCAAGATCAGCTTAGAATGGACCATCTCGCGTCCAACCACGCTACTAAGAACTTTAAGCATTTTTGGAAAAACACTAATAAGATGAATGTAAGGCCGAGTCTCCCGGTGAGTGTCGGTGGTATTACTGACCACAAGCATATTGCCGATGCTTTTAGGGACCATTTTTCTGTGCGGTCGCCCTTAATCGCGGTTCCTCATAACGCAAACGATACGGAGACCATGGCGACAAAACGGAACCCAAAGATACCAGCTAAGATAGTGGCTAGAATTATCTCAAAAATGCAACGTGGAAAGTCACCGGGTCACGATGGTCTCAGTATCGAACATTTTAAGCATGCGGGTATCCATCTGCCCAGGGTGTTGTCACTGTTTTTTACACTGTGCTTGGGACACTCTTATCTGCCGGAACCGCTTATGCAGACGATAGTCATTCCCATAGTTAAAAACAAGACTGGTGATACATCCGATATAAATAACTATCGACCCATCTCGCTCGCTACTACCACGGCCAAGGTGCTTGACGGTCTGTTGAATGACTGTCTCTCCGAGCACGTTAAGGTGCATGATGCCCAGTTTGGGTTCAAGACAGGAGTATCAACGGAGAGTGCCATCCTGAGCCTGAAACACACAGTCAAGTACTACACTACGAGGAGGACGCCGGTATACGCGTGTTTTCTTGACTTGTCGAAAGCGTTTGAACTCGTCGCATATGATATACTATGGGACAAGTTGGGAGACACGGGTGTGCCGGCGGAATATACAGCACTTCTCAGATACTGGTATGCTAACCAGAAGAATCAGGTGAGGTGGGTCGGTGCTTTGTCGGATGAGTACAGGATGGAATGTGGTGTACGACAAGGGGGGTTAAGCTCTCCTCTGTTGTTTAATCTATATGTTAACCAGCTTATAGAGCGGCTGAGTAATACACATGTCGGTTGTCATATTGACAGTACTTGTGTCAATAATATAAGTTACGCGGACGACATGGTCTTGCTCAGTCCAACTATAAGCGGGCTGAGAGAGTTACTATCGATCTGCGAGACGTATGCAAAGGTGCACGGCCTTAAATATAACTCACAAAAAAGTGAGATGCTGGTGTTTAAAGCACCTAAACAACAGCCTCGTCGTGTACCTCCGGTATATCTCAACGGCATAGTACTCAATGTGGTTGATAGTTTTAAGTACTTGGGTCACATTGTCACCAGTGACCTACGAGATGATAGGGACATAGAGCGAGAGCGCAGGGCGTTGGCGGTAAGAAGCAATATGCTTGCTCGTAGGTTCGCTCGCTGCACGACAGACGTCAAAGTATGTTTATTCAAAGCGTTCTGTCAGTCCTTCTACTCGAGCGGCCTATGGGTATCATATACAAGCCGAGTCTACAACATCCTGCGCGTACAATACAACAACGCCTTCAGAATGCTGTTGCGACTGCCATGGCGCTGCAGTGCGTCGGGAATGTTTGCCGAAGCTCGCACGGATGGCTTTCACGCCATAATGCGTAAAAAAGCGGCTTCCTTACTGCAGCGCTTACGTGGCACTCGAAACAGTGTACTGAAAATGATTGTTGACAGACAAGACTGTCCCATCCAAAAACATTGGGTGGAGATAGTTATGGGTGCGCGTAAATAAACATCTAACGTCACGCCTGTCTTCCCCGCAGGATCAGTACAGGAAAACTTATGGTGCACCAAAAACTTGTCGCAATATTAATAGCAAAAGTACTAACAATACTAACGTAGCATATAAGCAAAGCTATTACTAACTTATCACTAACAACTCTTATGGACTTAATGTCTGAAATAAAGATATTTTATTTTATTTTTATTTTTTTTATTAAGTTTTATATCAGATACGCTATCTGAATGCGAGACTGTAATTGGTGTTTGTACGAACTGGAGTACAACCCATGAGGGGTCGGTGGATGGTAATTATAATAACAAATGTGAATACCTGGACGAAAAACTACAAAATGAGCGAACTTGTCACTTCTGTTCTGAAATCTTTTTTTCAGGATTCCGTAAATTAATACCAGCCTACTCATTAATACTTCGTACTATCCTACTAATATTATAAATGTAAAAGTTTGAATGTTTGGATGTTTGTTGCTCAGTCACACAAAAACGGCTGAACAAATTTAGATGAAATTTGGCACACATATAGTTTATTACCTGGATTAACACATAGGAAAAACGTAAGGTTTCTATCTAAAGTCCACGAGGACGCAGTCGCGGGCAGAAACTAGTAATAGTATAAAGAGGAAAGATTTGAACTATTGGATTTTAATCATTCTTTCACCATTACAAAGCTTTATAATACAAAAGCATGGGCTATATTGTATTTCAAAGATAATATATAGATAAGATACTCGTATTACTAAATACACTCATGCGCAGACGCGTAGTCCGGCTAGTTACACACCTATAAACCATTTGTTGAGGGGGAACCTAACTCTTACTCCCAAAAATAAGCTCTATTTACAGAAGGTGTCGGTGAATGACAGCGTATTTATTACAAGAAATCTATCTTTATCATTACGCCAGAAGAGTAGAAGAGTGTACAAAGCTCCAACAGGTTCTTTCCTCACTACCTCTCTGGCTTCCTCTATTCTCATAGTTCGTCTTATACACGCTCACCGGTTAGGCTCTTGACTTGCTATCATCTACATTTTTGTATATAAGAAATATTTACAAATGATGGTTGTGACTAACTATGAGGTTGTAAATTTAATTTATGGAGTAAGATTTACTTTTAAGTTTCCAATTTTCTTAAATAATACTTTTAAAAACTCTATTTTGAATATAGGTTGGATATGTTTAAAATACTAGCGGCCCGTCCCGGCTTCGCACGGGTGTATCCACCCGTTATTTTTTAAACATAGCCTATGCTACACACGGATAATGTAGAATTATTCTAATGGTGAAAGAATTTTTTGAAATCGGCCCCGTAGTTTTTGTGTTTATTTGTTACATACATACAAAAATACAAAAATACAAATCGTTCCTCTTTATAATATTACTATAGATATACGAAAAACAAGGTTAACGTATGCTTGTATGGATGAATCTTTTGTTTTAATTAATTGTATCTGAATTATTTGAATTTAAAACCCTGATTTTGGGTCCTACAGGCACACATTTCACTATTGTCAAGGTAATCAGATAAGGGAAATTATCTAACAAAAATTCTCAAGGTCGTTGACGTTAGTAATTCCCTTAATGTGGAAGCTTAATTGTATAGCCACCCGTGGTTTAGCAGTAAGCGCCTCTACGTGGCGGTGATGGGTGGTGGTAGGTGTCGGATGTTAACGACTAACCTAGTCTTAAAACCGAAGATTCTGCAACAGGTCCTCTACGATCACCTCAGTTGGTACCTCTCACGTAACGTTCTCTTGACGTGATGTCCAGCCTGGCAACGCTTCTTCTCAGCTTCTGCAAGTCTTGTTAACACATGAACTTAATACACTATTCTATCGCGGTTGGAAACCGTTAGTACACGGCTTTCATTCATCAATTAAATTGCGACGAAGCGAATTTACGCGGTAGATGATCCAAGGTATGGAACAATCTGGAAGGCTTGAAAACGGCAGCCGCGAAGGACGAGGGTCGATCGCAGACTGTTCGTAATGACAAGCAGATTTCTAATAACAGCTGCAGAAGGAGCGACAAAGATAGTCGTCCTAATTATAAAGAATTAGGAGGGTAGGAAATTAAAGTAGCACAAACTTATATGGCGCAAACACAATTTGTTTGTCCTTACCCTACATTCGCACGAGCGGTTTTTAACGCGCGTTAGTAAAAAGCTGGATTGAAATAAAATACTAATAGTGCAGCTTTCAAGACGCTTCGAAATTAAACCATTATCTAAGTGTACATATTACCACACATATCGTGTCCTCTAATAATAACAAAGATCCGTAGAAAACCCTACTCTAGTGCCTTTCAGACGACAGAGAAAATAAACTATCTCAATAACATAAATCCCTTTCCCCATTGCCACTTCTGCCAAGATTTCAAGCCGTCTACTAACTAGCGTAGCATTTAGCTAGCCCAGTATCAATTAAGCGATTAAAATCATATCTCTTTTGCTTCAGCAGCGAAGTAATCAAGTGAAATGAGCGTAAAAGACGAAATCTGGCTTTCATCCAAGCCTCGTGGCCGCTTGTATGCCGCTATGTTTTTACTTAAAGCCCAGTATATTTTTGCAGGTTTTGGAAAATTTCAAGTTGGGACTCATAAATTTTAACGTAGCGACGATTTTCTTTTTTTTTTTAAAAATAAATGCTATTTTTCGTTGCTAGATAATTTATTGCTATTGGATTTGTTGGATGGTCCGATGAATTCTGAATTTGTATTATACATATTTTCCCTTCGAACCCTTGTTTAAAATTCCATGTGTTCTCTTAAAACTCCATGGCTTAGTGGTTGCACGCTCGCCTTTAAAATCTGGTGAAGCTGTAGAGGCCTCGAGGCCAACAGCGTAGATCATTCACACACACACACACACAAGATAACGCGGCTTATGAGAAGATAGATTTTGCGATATGAAAAGTTTCGCTTTGAGTTGACATACGATTTGAAAAAGTTTTTGGTTTGTTTTTGTTAAAGGTTCCACAAATAGTTACTATGTTTCATCGATACATTAGACACTATTTGCTTAAAGTTTAGCATAAAATCCAATAAAATCTTTAATGAATTACCACTTGTCTAATATAAAATAGATATATCAAATAGACCAAATATAAATATATAACCCTACGAAAATATTACCATCATTCAATATGAAGTACACTGTATTAGTTTTCATTCCATTTTTTAATATACGTATCTACTATATTGCAAAGTTTTCATTTTGATTAAGTTAATATTTAATGTGATAACTACCTAATTGCTTTATCAACATCTCACAGTAACGTTTTAGTAGCTGACCGACCATATTCGCAACAGCGTGGTAAGAAAACGAGTAGGTATAAAATATAGTATCGGTGTGAAAATTTAAAATGATATGCTTCGGTGGTTCGGGAATAAAGATAGAATGTCAAAAGAGAGAATGATGAGACAATCTCAAAAAGGATATGAGTGCCGAGGAAGACCTAGTTATGTTAATATAGTCTATATATTAACATAATCGAACAGATCAAGGCAAGCGTGTATGAGACGAACTATATGAGTGGGGGAAACCAGTGAAGTCTATAAGGACAGAACTTGTTGGCACTCTGTGTCAACTGCATACCCGGCTAGGGATCTGCCGTGATGGTATAGATAAATAGAGATAGTATTTAATCAAGGAGACGCTTTTACAGCATGTTCACTCCTAGTAAATATGAAACATGTGTATTTTTAGAATAAAATAAATTCAGGTGCCCCATTTTGCATGCATATCAACGACACTTCTTCAAATCGAATTCAATTTTGATTATTTACAATATAATTATATTTAGTGAATAACACTGTACTAAGCTTGGAGCGAATTTGACGAGTTCTGCTCAGCTTTCGTAGATGTAACGGACTTAATACAAGTAAGTAGCCACTTAAGTACTTGCAGTGTTGAGTGGAGTTAGAATAAATTTAAGTTGTCGTTTTAACACCAATGTTGTGTTTAACATTTATGCTGTTACACCTACGTTTTATGATGTTATTGTCTTCCTCATCCTTGAATTGAAACACACTATGAATTTTGAGGAAGCAGGAGAAAAATAAAGCATAGACCTAATAGCCTGATAGACTTTGATAGTTTGCAGATTCAGGTATTAGAATCGGAGAAGCTTGCAGAAATATATTATATTGCCTTTCAGAAGAACCTTACTACAAATATGAATATTGAGGAAGCAGGAGACATTAAAAATATAGATCTAATTGAATCTTTGGTAAATCGCAAATTTAGGTATCACGATAGCGAAAGCTTGGAGATAGATCAAATATAGATTAGACTGACTTTCGACATGAATGTTGAGGACACAGGAGAAATGTAAAATATAGACCTAATTGCTACTATAGTAGAAAGCAAATTCAGATATTAGCCAACAGAAAGTTAACTTTGAGAAGAACTTAAGAGTATACGCTCACGTATTCTCCTTATACCCTTAGCGGAAATGTTATGATCTTATCTTGCCGTGACAAATAGACATGCATATGCATAGTTTAAGCACCATTTAACTCTCACAGAAAAGTAAAATTACAATAAAGCTGTAAAAGAACATAATGTAGCCTCTTTTAATGCCATTACATGTCTTTTGTCAACGGTGGATTCTAGAAACATAGTAAAGATCGGGTTCTGGACAACAAAAAAATAAAGAAAGAAAGGCATCTATTTTTCTCTTTTAATCCACTCAATTACTAGTGAAAAGTCCTCCACTCCGATCTAGGTCTCGAACCTATTCGCGCCTTTATTAAAAAGGCGTCAACACGTCACTTCGCGAACGCATCTACCCATGCGAATCCGTTAATCGTAGCCACCGCCGACTACGATCTCCCCCGCGACCCCTGCCGCCACCGCCGGCCGCGACATGTTCTCACCGACCCCCCCGATGCTTTGTCATCCCTTCTTTCCGCTCAGAATACGGGCGACGACGACGACGTAGTAGTAGATCCCCTCCCATAGCCGGCGGTTGACCGGTGCACTTAGTAGTGCACCCGTCCCCCTACAGCGACTGTCCCAACCGAGGGCGCCCTCGAGTATGTCGCCTCTTGCCCTTCTGGCTTGCTAGAGCGTAGTGGTTGCACGCTCGCCTTTAAGTCCGGTGAAGCTGTAAAGGCCTCGCGGCCAACAGCGTACACACACACACACACACACTAGTGAAAAGTCTTCTGTGTACAATGTAGGCACCATTACAAATGCGTAAATAATCGAGTGTTGAGCTCGCAAGAAGTGACTTCTTCGCTCCGGAAGTACGCATCTTGAGTATAAATAACTCGTAAATTTTTGCATCTGGGCCGTTATTTGGTATTACCAAACGCGGTGCGTTACGATATCTTCGTGGATTGATCGAACAATGATATTCTGTATGCTACTGAAATATCACTAAACACTAATCATAACGTGTTTATACATAGATAGTTATAACATCAAAATAATGAAAGTTATAGCGAATGAGGAACTTAAAAATAAGTGTTTTTCTTGCATTTGGTTTAACAAGATTTGTATCAGACAATATACTCATCAATACCTCGTTGGTGCGTTTGTATGTGGCAATCATGACATTTTGATTCAATTTATAGGTCATATCAGGACCAAATGTAGTTTTTCTAAAATAGGCTGCACTTTACATGCTGGTAAATTTAGTGTCATATCCACTTCCATAATTACTACCGCTGTTTGCATTCTCTTACTGGCCAAATTCACGTCCATGTCTCTGCTCACTACTTAAAGATCGAGCTGAATGTAATCCAAAGGCATACAATGTATAACCTGGTCAGCTGCTACTAATAATTGTGCAGTTTTACAACCGCACTTACTTGCATTGTTGTTTACAAGAGCAGTGTTGTTAAATAGTAAGGATGTTCTCAGGTGAAGAAGCATTTGAACTGGTTTGCTAACCTGGTTCACACAGTACAACTATAATAACAATATTATTGAAACAGGGCATCTTACAGGAACAATTCGCCGCACAGCGTTGTGTAATAGCTTTCTTCCTTTACACATCCAACTAATATTGCAAATGTGAAAGTTTGTATGTTCATGTTTGGATGTTTGTTACTTAATCACGCAAAAACGGCTGAACGGGTTTGGATGAAGTTCAGCACACACCTAGTGTATTTACTGGAATAACACACGCGATACTTTTCATCCCGGAAAAAAGCAAGGTTTCTGTCTAAAATCAACGCGGAAGAAGTCCGGATAGAAACTAGTACGTTCATTAATCCTACTAATATTATAAATGCAAACGTTTGTGAGGATGGATGTATGTTTATTGTTCTGTCACTCAAACCCTGCTCAACGGATTTTGATGTAAGTTTAGAGGAAAATGGATTATACATCAGAATAACGCCTAGACATTCGTAAGGATGATACGTAATAATTTACAAAACAAACGCGTGCACATCTACGGGCAATTGCTAGTATTTATTAAAAAAAATGGGAGTAGAGTTTTAAAAAGCATTTAATTACAACTTGTCATTACAGCTTTCATCCGTTAGAATTTTGTTTAAATCGTCCTGGCTTATGATTATACCGAGGTTTTGTTAACATCGCGCCTATTCTACTGCTCAAGAATACTGGCCGAATAAGAATAACCTCACAGATGAGCGCTCTACGCGGCTTCTTGGTGGGTTTCAGGGGATAATATGTTATGTCCATATTGATTGAGGAGCTAGTTTCCATATTAAATTATGTGTCTTACTTAATAGAGTTAAGTAAGAAATAAGCAAGTTTTGTCTCCGTTAATATTTAGTTTTATGTTACAAATTGGTACAAAATAAATGTCCTACTTAATGATATTAAAAATATGCTTTAATCTGATGCTGATTACTTTTAGAACCAGAAGGCGGTATGTATAGGTTGAGGAGCAACCGATTTGTCATACAACCTACCAAAATATGTTAGGATTAATGTTTGAATAAAATTCACCAAAATTTATTTCACATGACAACTTTGAAAATATTCACGTTAAGAAGTCAAAACACAATGATTTATCACAAAAACTAGTGGAAACCAATGAAATAAGAATGAAAATATATCACAAAAAAGGGAATGAAAAGCAATGCGGTGGTTGAACCCAACTTTTTTATTTCTTTTTTTTTACGGACTCAGCGGCATTGGCACCCATCGGGTACAGACAGATCATTCGCATAAAATCGATTACGAGTGTTTACACTTCAACGGTTATGCTAAATTTTATCTGTGACTGATTTTTTTTTTAGAATTGTGAAAAGTGATATTGAAAATTGAAAATACCAATACAGAAAATGATTGACAATATCAATAGTGAAAATAATTGAAAATTTTACTACTTATATTCCATCTCGTAGATTCATAAAGTTAAATATTTTGTGTAAAGTTGTTTAGAAAAAAAAATCAAATAAGTACCATTCTGTGAGATTTTTAAAACTCACTGCATAGTTAGATACAATAATCGTCGGAGCAAATATTGAGATTGATAAGTCGATTCGAGTCATATATTCAAAATAATCTTGTCTATACATCAATACAATAAAACTCTTCAAAGGAGTTTTCCCGTGTCAAACTTCTGTCCCGTCATGCTAGCATGTGGGTAAGACAAAACGTTGATCTCACGATGCTCACGCTAGAAATCCTTGGCATATGTCTTGTCGCGCGGCCTGTGATAGCCCTTCTGAGAGCCTAGTCAAGTGGCAAGAGTTTTGTTTCTATTCGCTTGCCGCTATTGATAGCGCATTGTTCAGACCACCAGACTTTTCGTTGTAAAATTACAATCTCATACATTTTTCGTTTTTTATCAGCATTGACAACTGTACAAATTCCATTTGGTAACAGGCCTAAGCAATTTTTATCATCGAATTATTGTGACCACGTGACTATTCGTTCTAAAATAACCTTCAAATCATCTCCAGTTGTAACTAGATCTATATTATAGTAGCACTCTCAATGTGAAGAGCATTTTTGTAACGAACCAGAACTATTATTGTGATTTGTTTTGCTTTTGCCCAGTTATTTTGTGGTGTCTTAACTTTTTAAAATGTTTTTATCCAATATATGGAAGCTTGTCATTGGCACTTGTATACTTAAATGATATATAAAATAATAATAGCCGTAATCTCCCCAAGTAAAATAAAATGTTATTCCCTATGTTATTTTTCATTTTCTATCAGCGTTAACTACCAGAACGTCCACTTGGCCACACACCCTAGTAAGGTTTCTAATAAGCCAATGGACTGAAGATCCCACTACTTGGCGCCTAGAAATCCGCTTGCGCGAATAAATAAAACGTTCTCTGAACATATTGCTATCATGAGTTGTTACATTATATTAACACACCCACATTATAAACCATTCCCTTGCAACAAACTCCTTTCCTTCAGGTTGGAACAAGGCTCATGTCCTACCATTGCCCAAAATTGCTAATCCCACCGCTGTATCCCAATTTCGTCCAATTACCATCTTACCTATCCTGTCCAAGGTACTTGAGAGTGTTGTTCATGATCAATGGTCTTGTTATCTCTCCTCTAACTGCCTGCTAAGTCCATACCAGTCTGGGTTCCGTCCTGGCCATAGTACTGTAACGGCGCTTTTAAAAATCACTGATGACATCCGCTTGGCTATGGAGAATAAACTCCTTACCATTTTGGTATTATTGGACTTTAGCAGTGCTTTCAACTCAGTTGATTTTGACATCCTCCTAGGGATCTTATCATCCTTGAATGTGTCGTCTTCTGTAACTGAATGGTTTAACTTTTGAATCACGATTTGCTTCCACCAGTATTGTACGATTCCGTTCCTATAGCTTATTCCAAAAGTGTCAAAAATCTAGGAATCTATATTGATTGCCATCTTTCGTGGAATGTTCATATTGCGGAAGTAAGCAGAAGAATATATTGCTCCTTCCAGTCTCTCAAACGGCTCCAAAAGTTCCTGCCCTTTCAGACTAGAATAAATCTTGCTCAATCTCTTCTGCTTCCCCTTCTGGACTATGCTGATGTATGTTTTCTGGAAGCGACGGGGGAGCTCCTCAATAAACTCCAACGACTTCAAAATTTGTGCCTCCGTTTTATTTTTGGACTTCGAAAATATGACCATGTGTCGGAATTTCGAGCGCAATTGATGTGGTTGCCTATTCGGCGTCGTCGAGATACTCACGTCCTTTCACTTCTCTTTTCTGTTCTCCACAATCCCAATTCACCAGCATATCTCAAGGAACGTTTTGAATTTCTAGTCCCTAGGGGAAAGCCCTGTCGCACATCTACTTCCCTTCTTCTCCGTACTCCTAATCACACTTCTAGCCGTTATAGTGGTTCTTTTACTGTCTACGCGGTGCACTTGCGGAACTCACTCCCGCATTCCATCCGCAATAGCATCTCACTAGACGCCTTCAAGAAGAGAACTAAAGAACATTTCCTGTCGTCATGAATTATATTTATCGGTATATAATATTAACATATATGTATTTGTATATATTTATTTATATATGCATATATTTAGTTATATTTTATTATATTTATGTATGTATGTATATTTAGTACTATTTAGTCAGATTTCTATGTTAGTGTAATATTTTGTATAATATATATTGTTAGTTTAGGATATTCTATTAAATTCTACTGTAGGTACACTTGCTATCCTCTACTCTATTTTCATCTCTCTATCGTTCTAAGGTTTGCTGGAAGAAAACTCAATATTGAGTTAAGCTCGCCTTTGTACATAAACTTTCCGTAAAATTGTTTTTTGTTAACATAACATATGTGGACAATAAATAATAAATAAATAAAGATGCATCTTGAATTGTGATGAGGGACTATCTATTGTTCGTGGGTTTTATCGTTGGAATATAACTTGTAGTTTTTTTAAAAAACATACCCACGAACGATATCATAGGTGATTATACACGAAAACACTAAAAATTGGCAGCCAAGGTGTACGGTAAAATTATTGAACGGAGAATGCGCGTGAAGTCCGATGGAATGTTGTGCGAGGCACAAGGGGGTTTCAGGTCTGGAAGAGGATGTTCGGATCAAGTCTTCTCACTCCGCAACATCGTAGAGAAGCATCTGGCAGTGGGCCGGAAGGTTTTCTGCGGTTTTGTAGATCTGGAGAAGGCATTTGACAGAGTTGTGCGAAAGAGACTTTGGGACATTTTGCCAGAGTATGGTATAGATGGCACTCTGTTGCGAGCCGTCCAGTCCACTTATGTGGACTGCAAGGCATGCGTACGGGTGGGTGGTAACAGGTCACCCTGGTTTGACGTTAAAATCGGCGTCAAGCAGGGTTGCGTGTTGTCCGCTAGACTGTTTATAATATATCTGGACAAAAGTCTTCAAAGACTGAAAGCGATGAATGAAGGTGTACAAATGGGTGACTTAGTGGTAAACCATCTACTTTATGCAGATGACGCGGTTTTAATAGCGCCAACAGCCACTGATCTGCAAACACTAGTCACAGTTATGAAAGACGACTGCATGATCAATGGCTTACACTTGAATGTGAAGAAAACCAAGATTATGGTTTTTGAAAGGGAAGAAACCAGAACGAATGTAAGGATTGTGGTTGGTAACGATGTGCTGGAGCAAGTGAATGAGTTTGTATATCTTGGATGCGCCTTCAGTAAGGATGGGAAATACACCGCTGACATAGAGAGAAGAGTGAGTGCAGGGAACAGAGTGAATGGTGCGATGGGAAAGCTACTCGGGAGCCGGCACTTAAGCCATAAGGCGCAGCTGGCCATACATAACGGAGTTCTTGTCCCAACGCTGTTATATGGTAGCGAGAGCTGGGTATGTAAGAAGGAGAATGAAAGTAGGATAAATGCGGTAGAAATGCGAGCTCTGCGGAAGATGTGCGGAGTGAAGCTGACCGACCGCATTAGCAACAGCATAGTAAGACAGCGAGTAGGTATGAAAGATAGTATCGGTGTAAAGATGAGAAAGGGCATGCTCCGTTGGTTCGGGCATATAGAAAAAATGCCAGAGGAAAGAATGACAAAACAGATATACAATGTGAAAGTGGAAGGATGCAGGTACCGGGGAAGACCTAGACTATCTTACCACGACCAAATAAACCGAGTCTTATCTGATGGAAAAGTCAAGAGTCTCCGTAACCGGCGAGCGTGTATGAGACGAACTATGAGAGTCGAGGAAGCCAGAGAGGTATGTAAGGAAAGAACCTGTTGGAACTCTGTACTCTCTGCCTACCCCGCAAGGGATCTGGCGTGAGGTTATAGATAGATAGATAGACACTAAAAATACAAGTTTTCAATATTACTGCTCTTGCTCTATCTCCGTTAATGTTAATGCCTGTATCGAAATGCGCTTTAAACAGATGCTAACAACAACACCACACTAAACGAGTGGGTAAAATTATTACTGCTGACTTCTAACTTCACTAAAAATGCCACATCTCAATTAAAATATTGGCGTTTTGTTACATCTATATCTGTAGTGTCTTAGTTACCTTATTAATTAGCGCATTATAAAGAACTTTATATGTGAAAAAGTGGTAATTTTAAAGGAAAAATACTGAACACTAAAGTATTTATTACTAGGTGATCCGTGAACTTCGTACCACCAATTTCGATTTTTCCGCTGTTTTTTGGGTTCTTCTTAATAATTTTCCTTAGCCACCCCAATATTAAGGCGAACAATGCAAAGAACATTCGGTTTATCCATTTTAGAGTTCTTGGGAGTTAGTCTCCCACAGCACAGCAATTGATTTTTGTATTGTACTAGTATATATAGACTACAGTTTATTTAATTATTAGTCTTTTAATATATGATTTAGATACGTTTTAAATGCAATGCCATTTTCAACAGTGCTGCGAAGTGTAGGTGAAAGTGTACTATAAATGAAATAGAATCTGGGGGCACGGTAGTTACCAGTTTGTATATAGTACTCTGTGGTAGTGACCCGCCCAGACGAGCCAAGCGAAGCACAAGCCCTTCGTCGTTTTTTTGAACCCTTATAACCTGGGTATGGATTATACCAGATAAACAAAATTCTCGGGATATGATGTCAATAGTAGACTCATTAAACATATAAAGTTTTAACTGCATGCTTTTATACTTTAGATTTTATTGATATCTAAAAACCTCGATTTTGTCGCTGACTCACTGATGATCATCATACTCTTAGGGTACTTCCTGACCCTACCTCTATTACGGGGTTCGTAAGCAAGGCGCAGCACACGAGGAAGTGTCTAATTTCAAGACTTTAAAGAATAATTTCTTCTGTTCTTGTTTTTTAAGTCGTGTTCCCGCTATTTAATTTTCCCAGCGAATAAGATGATAAATTACGTACTGATAACTTAATTTCAGCACGTTTTTTATTACCACATAGCATATACTATAAGTAGTTATCGTCAATAACAGCAGGTTGTAAAAATAAATAGGTAGAAACGATAGTTTGACGACAGACAAACAAACATACAATTTTATGTTACAATAAGTGCAGACATTGGTGTCGTTTTCAACGACAAAAATTCATTTCAAAATATCTTAGACAGTAAAATATTAACTGCATATTAGATTTTCTTTCTCTCTTATTTTCACGGGAGTGGTAAAATAAAATATATATTTAAAATACCTACTTATCTATTATTCTATATTTATCACCACGCCGGATCTCTTGTGGGGTAGGCAGAGAGTACAAAGTTCCAACCTCTTAGGCTCTTTCTAATTGGTTTTCTCAACCATGAATTTCAATGTAGTATCGGTGTAAAGATGAGAAAGGGTATGCTCCGTTGGTTCGGACATATAGAAAGAATGTCAGAAGAAAGAATGACAAAACAGATATATAATGCGAAAGTGGAAGGATGTAGGTACTGGGGAAGACCTAGACTGTGTTACCCTGACTAAATCGACGGACGCTTTAGCGCAGTGGTTAGGAGCTTAAGTCGCTCCACCCACTGTGTCTAATAGTCGCGGGTTCGATTTCCGCACGGGACAAATCTTTGTGTGATCCACAATTATTTGTTTTGGTCTAAGTATTTGTGTATGTGAATTCTCATGTTTGTAAACGCACCCACGACACAGGAAAAAATCCTAGTGTGGGGCTACGTTTTTTTAAGAAAATGAAAAAGAAAAAAGGAGTCTTATCAGAAGGACAAGTCAAGAGTCTCCATAACCGGCGAGCGTATATGAGACGAACTATGAGAGTGGGTACCCCGCAAGGGGTCTCGCGGTCAAGTTCAATGTATAGTTTTGGCATAGGGATGGAATTTATAAAGCATTTATCCTAAGTCTTTGCCTTGACATCATCATCTTTTTGTGACCATCAATGTGACCGAGCCAAATGCTGTTTAACCTTAGTGACCAGTATGAATGCCATGATCTCAAGACGCTACGAGAGCTTCAGTGTTTTTATAATTATTAATGTGAGAGAGATTAGTTCAGTATTGGTGGAGGCAGATTTTTGGCCACCTGCTGTTAGAACATATCAAACCTTCTATTTATTTATTTATATTAGGCACATAAACAATATTCATATGTCACAATTACAAATAGCATTTAACAATATTATAATCTTATATGAATATCAATTATAGATGTATACAACATTCCTTGACTTACGATTGGCATGTCCAGTTATTAAATAATAATAAAAACATAATTACATAATTAAATTGAAAAACAATGGGTACAATTAAATTAAAAGTTTAAATAAGATAAGAGTCAGACAGAGATAAAATAATAATTTAAATTATCTATCAGACTATTCCTATAGTTACTGAAAGATTGGTGAAAAATATCAAAAGTACCAATGTTTTCTGACTTTCCGCAGACGGTATTGTATTCGCTACATATTCGAATCAGTGGTGAGTGTCGTCCAATATTGGTTCTGCATACCGGAATATTAAAAGTTTTCCTAAGGGGATACCTCGGTATTCTCCTTGGTACCGTGAATTTTATGTTTTCATTTAATTGAATACAATCTACATTACCAGTTCAAATTTTGTGCAGAAAAAATAGGTCCTGAATAAACCGACGATTGTGCAGTGACACCATTTTAAAGGATTTGAGTCTTTCATTATATGGAGCCCGGTGTGATTATACCTGACGATATGAATGCCAAGTTCCTTGTGAAAGTGCGCTGAATTTGCTCAATTCTTTGTGAATGTATTACGTATGAAGGGTTCCAGTCCATACTTGCGTATTCTAAATGACTGCGCACCAATATCTAGTATACAAGGCTTTCAACTTAGCTTAGATACTACCATATGAAGAGTTAGCCGGGACCAACGGCCTAACGTGCCTTCTGAAGCACGGAGACGCACGAAAATGGAAATGCGAAAAACGGTCACCCATCTCAAACTAACCTAGCCAAACGCTACTTAACCTTATCGATCGCTAAGAATACTACGTTCCGGCAAGGTTACGTGTGTCTTTTATAAGAAACATAATTTCATATACTTTTTCTCACTCCAAAAGATTCACAACAAGAGAAAATTGGTATAAATCAAAATAGTTGTGACACATTATTAATATGACTATAATGCACATCCGAACGAGTTGTTTTATAATGAAATGATAAACTTTTGTCTGGATCAAAGTTGGTTCTGTGTAGATGTGAATATGTGTGACAGTAATACCTACACTTTTACAAGCGAATCTCATGGCTGTAACAGATGGTTGGACCACTGCATAGTCACTGAGTCTGCGCGGCAATCTGTTGTTAATGTGACAGTACTCTATGACTTGTATTGGTCTGACCATTTTCCGATTGTGGTCGAATGTGATTTACATAAAATTAAGCCTAAATTTGTAGATAAGGTAAATAATAAACCTGCAAATCGTGTTATATGGGGTGAGAGGTCGCCAAAGCAGATTAGCGAGTACCACGACCTCTGTCACTCTGGACTAAGGCTGATAGATGTTCCTTGTGAGCTGCATGGTTGTTGTGATAGGCTGTGTGATCGCAAGGAGCATCGCTCGGTTCTTGATGAAATGTATTTAAATATTGTAAATACACTTGCAATGTCCGCAGTACAGACCTATAGGACACAGTGTCGGAGGAAGGGTGGCTATATCACCGGGTGGAATAAATATGTCGCCGGCGCACACCGCGAGGCGCGGCTTAAATTCCAAGTGTGGACTATGGCCGGTCGCCCGGCCAGTGGTCGTGTATTTAATGATATGGCGGAGGCGAGGAGACATTTCAAGGCTAAACTCAAGTGGTGTCAAAACAGGCAAGATCAGCTTAGAATGGACCATCTCGCGTCCAACCACGCTACTAAGAACTTTAAGCATTTTTGGAAAAACACTAATAAGATGAATGTAAGGCCGAGTCTCCCGGTGAGTGTCGGTGGTATTACTGACCACAAGCATATTGCCGATGCTTTTAGGGACCATTTTTCTGTGCGGTCGCCCTTAATCGCGGTTCCTCATAACGCAAACGATACGGAGACCATGGCGACAAAACGGAACCCAAAGATACCAGCTAAGATAGTGGCTAGAATTATCTCAAAAATGCAACGTGGAAAGTCACCGGGTCACGATGGTCTCAGTATCGAACATTTTAAGCATGCGGGTATCCATCTGCCCAGGGTGTTGTCACTGTTTTTTACACTGTGCTTGGGACACTCTTATCTGCCGGAACCGCTTATGCAGACGATAGTCATTCCCATAGTTAAAAACAAGACTGGTGATACATCCGATATAAATAACTATCGACCCATCTCGCTCGCTACTACCACGGCCAAGGTGCTTGACGGTCTGTTGAATGACTGTCTCTCCGAGCACGTTAAGGTGCATGATGCCCAGTTTGGGTTCAAGACAGGAGTATCAACGGAGAGTGCCATCCTGAGCCTGAAACACACAGTCAAGTACTACACTACGAGGAGGACGCCGGTATACGCGTGTTTTCTTGACTTGTCGAAAGCGTTTGAACTCGTCGCATATGATATACTATGGGACAAGTTGGGAGACACGGGTGTGCCGGCGGAATATACAGCACTTCTCAGATACTGGTATGCTAACCAGAAGAATCAGGTGAGGTGGGTCGGTGCTTTGTCGGATGAGTACAGGATGGAATGTGGTGTACGACAAGGGGGGTTAAGCTCTCCTCTGTTGTTTAATCTATATGTTAACCAGCTTATAGAGCGGCTGAGTAATACACATGTCGGTTGTCATATTGACAGTACTTGTGTCAATAATATAAGTTACGCGGACGACATGGTCTTGCTCAGTCCAACTATAAGCGGGCTGAGAGAGTTACTATCGATCTGCGAGACGTATGCAAAGGTGCACGGCCTTAAATATAACTCACAAAAAAGTGAGATGCTGGTGTTTAAAGCACCTAAACAACAGCCTCGTCGTGTACCTCCGGTATATCTCAACGGCATAGTACTCAATGTGGTTGATAGTTTTAAGTACTTGGGTCACATTGTCACCAGTGACCTACGAGATGATAGGGACATAGAGCGAGAGCGCAGGGCGTTGGCGGTAAGAAGCAATATGCTTGCTCGTAGGTTCGCTCGCTGCACGACAGACGTCAAAGTATGTTTATTCAAAGCGTTCTGTCAGTCCTTCTACTCGAGCGGCCTATGGGTATCATATACAAGCCGAGTCTACAACATCCTGCGCGTACAATACAACAACGCCTTCAGAATGCTGTTGCGACTGCCATGGCGCTGCAGTGCGTCGGGAATGTTTGCCGAAGCTCGCACGGATGGCTTTCACGCCATAATGCGTAAAAAAGCGGCTTCCTTACTGCAGCGCTTACGTGGCACTCGAAACAGTGTACTGAAAATGATTGTTGACAGACAAGACTGTCCCATCCAAAAACATTGGGTGGAGATAGTTATGGGTGCGCGTAAATAAACATCTAACGTCACGCCTGTCTTCCCCGCAGGATCAGTACAGGAAAACTTATGGTGCACCAAAAACTTGTCGCAATATTAATAGCAAAAGTACTAACAATACTAACGTAGCATATAAGCAAAGCTATTACTAACTTATCACTAACAACTCTTATGGACTTAATGTCTGAAATAAAGATATTTTATTTTATTTTTATTTTTTTTATTAAGTTTTATATCAGATACGCTATCTGAATGCGAGACTGTAATTGGTGTTTGTACGAACTGGAGTACAACCCATGAGGGGTCGGTGGATGGTAATTATAATAACAAATGTGAATACCTGGACGAAAAACTACAAAATGAGCGAACTTGTCACTTCTGTTCTGAAATCTTTTTTTCAGGATTCCGTAAATTAATACCAGCCTACTCATTAATACTTCGTACTATCCTACTAATATTATAAATGTAAAAGTTTGAATGTTTGGATGTTTGTTGCTCAGTCACACAAAAACGGCTGAACAAATTTAGATGAAATTTGGCACACATATAGTTTATTACCTGGATTAACACATAGGAAAAACGTAAGGTTTCTATCTAAAGTCCACGAGGACGCAGTCGCGGGCAGAAACTAGTAATAGTATAAAGAGGAAAGATTTGAACTATTGGATTTTAATCATTCTTTCACCATTACAAAGCTTTATAATACAAAAGCATGGGCTATATTGTATTTCAAAGATAATATATAGATAAGATACTCGTATTACTAAATACACTCATGCGCAGACGCGTAGTCCGGCTAGTTACACACCTATAAACCATTTGTTGAGGGGGAACCTAACTCTTACTCCCAAAAATAAGCTCTATTTACAGAAGGTGTCGGTGAATGACAGCGTATTTATTACAAGAAATCTATCTTTATCATTACGCCAGAAGAGTAGAAGAGTGTACAAAGCTCCAACAGGTTCTTTCCTCACTACCTCTCTGGCTTCCTCTATTCTCATAGTTCGTCTTATACACGCTCACCGGTTAGGCTCTTGACTTGCTATCATCTACATTTTTGTATATAAGAAATATTTACAAATGATGGTTGTGACTAACTATGAGGTTGTAAATTTAATTTATGGAGTAAGATTTACTTTTAAGTTTCCAATTTTCTTAAATAATACTTTTAAAAACTCTATTTTGAATATAGGTTGGATATGTTTAAAATACTAGCGGCCCGTCCCGGCTTCGCACGGGTGTATCCACCCGTTATTTTTTAAACATAGCCTATGCTACACACGGATAATGTAGAATTATTCTAATGGTGAAAGAATTTTTTGAAATCGGCCCCGTAGTTTTTGTGTTTATTTGTTACATACATACAAAAATACAAAAATACAAATCGTTCCTCTTTATAATATTACTATAGATATACGAAAAACAAGGTTAACGTATGCTTGTATGGATGAATCTTTTGTTTTAATTAATTGTATCTGAATTATTTGAATTTAAAACCCTGATTTTGGGTCCTACAGGCACACATTTCACTATTGTCAAGGTAATCAGATAAGGGAAATTATCTAACAAAAATTCTCAAGGTCGTTGACGTTAGTAATTCCCTTAATGTGGAAGCTTAATTGTATAGCCACCCGTGGTTTAGCAGTAAGCGCCTCTACGTGGCGGTGATGGGTGGTGGTAGGTGTCGGATGTTAACGACTAACCTAGTCTTAAAACCGAAGATTCTGCAACAGGTCCTCTACGATCACCTCAGTTGGTACCTCTCACGTAACGTTCTCTTGACGTGATGTCCAGCCTGGCAACGCTTCTTCTCAGCTTCTGCAAGTCTTGTTAACACATGAACTTAATACACTATTCTATCGCGGTTGGAAACCGTTAGTACACGGCTTTCATTCATCAATTAAATTGCGACGAAGCGAATTTACGCGGTAGATGATCCAAGGTATGGAACAATCTGGAAGGCTTGAAAACGGCAGCCGCGAAGGACGAGGGTCGATCGCAGACTGTTCGTAATGACAAGCAGATTTCTAATAACAGCTGCAGAAGGAGCGACAAAGATAGTCGTCCTAATTATAAAGAATTAGGAGGGTAGGAAATTAAAGTAGCACAAACTTATATGGCGCAAACACAATTTGTTTGTCCTTACCCTACATTCGCACGAGCGGTTTTTAACGCGCGTTAGTAAAAAGCTGGATTGAAATAAAATACTAATAGTGCAGCTTTCAAGACGCTTCGAAATTAAACCATTATCTAAGTGTACATATTACCACACATATCGTGTCCTCTAATAATAACAAAGATCCGTAGAAAACCCTACTCTAGTGCCTTTCAGACGACAGAGAAAATAAACTATCTCAATAACATAAATCCCTTTTCCCATTGCCACTTCTGCCAAGATTTCAAGCCGTCTACTAACTAGCGTAGCATTTAGCTAGCCCAGTATCAATTAAGCGATTAAAATCATATCTCTTTTGCTTCAGCAGCGAAGTAATCAAGTGAAATGAGCGTAAAAGACGAAATCTGGCTTTCATCCAAGGCCGCTTGTATGCCGCTATGTTTTTACTTAAAGCCCAGTATATTTTTGCAGGTTTTGGAAAATTTCAAGTTGGGACTCATAAATTTTAACGTAGCGACGATTTTCTTTTTTTTTTTAAAAATAAATGCTATTTTTCGTTGCTAGATAATTTATTGCTATTGGATTTGTTGGATGGTCCGATGAATTCTGAATTTGTATTATACATATTTTCCCTTCGAACCCTTGTTTAAAATTCCATGTGTTCTCTTAAAACTCCATGGCTTAGTGGTTGCACGCTCGCCTTTAAAATCCGGTGAAGCTGTAGAGGCCTCGAGGCCAACAGCGTAGATCATTCACACACACACACACACAAGATAACGCGGCTTATGAGAAGATAGATTTTGCGATATGAAAAGTTTCGCTTTGAGTTGACATACGATTTGAAAAAGTTTTTGGTTTGTTTTTGTTAAAGGTTCCACAAATAGTTACTATGTTTCATCGATACATTAGACACTATTTGCTTAAAGTTTAGCATAAAATCCAATAAAATCTTTAATGAATTACCACTTGTCTAATATAAAATAGATATATCAAATAGACCAAATATAAATATATAACCCTACGAAAATATTACCATCATTCAATATGAAGTACACTGTATTAGTTTTCATTCCATTTTTTAATATACGTATCTACTATATTGCAAAGTTTTCATTTTGATTAAGTTAATATTTAATGTGATAACTACCTAATTGCTTTATCAACATCTCACAGTAACGTTTTAGTAGCTGACCGACCATATTCGCAACAGCGTGGTAAGAAAACGAGTAGGTATAAAATATAGTATCGGTGTGAAAATTTAAAATGATATGCTTCGGTGGTTCGGGAATAAAGATAGAATGTCAAAAGAGAGAATGATGAGACAATCTCAAAAAGGATATGAGTGCCGAGGAAGACCTAGTTATGTTAATATAGTCTATATATTAACATAATCGAACAGATCAAGGCAAGCGTGTATGAGACGAACTATATGAGTGGGGGAAACCAGTGAAGTCTATAAGGACAGAACTTGTTGGCACTCTGTGTCAACTGCATACCCGGCTAGGGATCTGCCGTGATGGTATAGATAAATAGAGATAGTATTTAATCAAGGAGACGCTTTTACAGCATGTTCACTCCTAGTAAATATGAAACATGTGTATTTTTAGAATAAAATAAATTCAGGTGCCCCATTTTGCATGCATATCAACGACACTTCTTCAAATCGAATTCAATTTTGATTATTTACAATATAATTATATTTAGTGAATAACACTGTACTAAGCTTGGAGCGAATTTGACGAGTTCTGCTCAGCTTTCGTAGATGTAACGGACTTAATACAAGTAAGTAGCCACTTAAGTACTTGCAGTGTTGAGTGGAGTTAGAATAAATTTAAGTTGTCGTTTTAACACCAATGTTGTGTTTAACATTTATGCTGTTACACCTACGTTTTATGATGTTATTGTCTTCCTCATCCTTGAATTGAAACACACTATGAATTTTGAGGAAGCAGGAGAAAAATAAAGCATAGACCTAATAGCCTGATAGACTTTGATAGTTTGCAGATTCAGGTATTAGAATCGGAGAAGCTTGCAGAAATATATTATATTGCCTTTCAGAAGAACCTTACTACAAATATGAATATTGAGGAAGCAGGAGACATTAAAAATATAGATCTAATTGAATCTTTGGTAAATCGCAAATTTAGGTATCACGATAGCGAAAGCTTGGAGATAGATCAAATATAGATTAGACTGACTTTCGACATGAATGTTGAGGACACAGGAGAAATGTAAAATATAGACCTAATTGCTACTATAGTAGAAAGCAAATTCAGATATTAGCCAACAGAAAGTTAACTTTGAGAAGAACTTAAGAGTATACGCTCACGTATTCTCCTTATACCCTTAGCGGAAATGTTATGATCTTATCTTGCCGTGACAAATAGACATGCATATGCATAGTTTAAGCACCATTTAACTCTCACAGAAAAGTAAAATTACAATAAAGCTGTAAAAGAACATAATGTAGCCTCTTTTAATGCCATTACATGTCTTTTGTCAACGGTGGATTCTAGAAACATAGTAAAGATCGGGTTCTGGACAACAAAAAAATAAAGAAAGAAAGGCATCTATTTTTCTCTTTTAATCCACTCAATTACTAGTGAAAAGTCCTCCACTCCGATCTAGGTCTCGAACCTATTCGCGCCTTTATTAAAAAGGCGTCAACACGTCACTTCGCGAACGCATCTACCCATGCGAATCCGTTAATCGTAGCCACCGCCGACTACGATCTCCCCCGCGACCCCTGCCGCCACCGCCGGCCGCGACATGTTCTCACCGACCCCCCCGATGCTTTGTCATCCCTTCTTTCCGCTCAGAATACGGGCGACGACGACGACGTAGTAGTAGATCCCCTCCCATAGCCGGCGGTTGACCGGTGCACTTAGTAGTGCACCCGTCCCCCTACAGCGACTGTCCCAACCGAGGGCGCCCTCGAGTATGTCGCCTCTTGCCCTTCTGGCTTGCTAGAGCGTAGTGGTTGCACGCTCGCCTTTAAGTCCGGTGAAGCTGTAAAGGCCTCGCGGCCAACAGCGTACACACACACACACACACACTAGTGAAAAGTCTTCTGTGTACAATGTAGGCACCATTACAAATGCGTAAATAATCGAGTGTTGAGCTCGCAAGAAGTGACTTCTTCGCTCCGGAAGTACGCATCTTGAGTATAAATAACTCGTAAATTTTTGCATCTGGGCCGTTATTTGGTATTACCAAACGCGGTGCGTTACGATATCTTCGTGGATTGATCGAACAATGATATTCTGTATGCTACTGAAATATCACTAAACACTAATCATAACGTGTTTATACATAGATAGTTATAACATCAAAATAATGAAAGTTATAGCGAATGAGGAACTTAAAAATAAGTGTTTTTCTTGCATTTGGTTTAACAAGATTTGTATCAGACAATATACTCATCAATACCTCGTTGGTGCGTTTGTATGTGGCAATCATGACATTTTGATTCAATTTATAGGTCATATCAGGACCAAATGTAGTTTTTCTAAAATAGGCTGCACTTTACATGCTGGTAAATTTAGTGTCATATCCACTTCCATAATTACTACCGCTGTTTGCATTCTCTTACTGGCCAAATTCACGTCCATGTCTCTGCTCACTACTTAAAGATCGAGCTGAATGTAATCCAAAGGCATACAATGTATAACCTGGTCAGCTGCTACTAATAATTGTGCAGTTTTACAACCGCACTTACTTGCATTGTTGTTTACAAGAGCAGTGTTGTTAAATAGTAAGGATGTTCTCAGGTGAAGAAGCATTTGAACTGGTTTGCTAACCTGGTTCACACAGTACAACTATAATAACAATATTATTGAAACAGGGCATCTTACAGGAACAATTCGCCGCACAGCGTTGTGTAATAGCTTTCTTCCTTTACACATCCAACTAATATTGCAAATGTGAAAGTTTGTATGTTCATGTTTGGATGTTTGTTACTTAATCACGCAAAAACGGCTGAACGGGTTTGGATGAAGTTCAGCACACACCTAGTGTATTTACTGGAATAACACACGCGATACTTTTCATCCCGGAAAAAAGCAAGGTTTCTGTCTAAAATCAACGCGGAAGAAGTCCGGATAGAAACTAGTACGTTCATTAATCCTACTAATATTATAAATGCAAACGTTTGTGAGGATGGATGTATGTTTATTGTTCTGTCACTCAAACCCTGCTCAACGGATTTTGATGTAAGTTTAGAGGAAAATGGATTATACATCAGAATAACGCCTAGACATTCGTAAGGATGATACGTAATAATTTACAAAACAAACGCGTGCACATCTACGGGCAATTGCTAGTATTTATTAAAAAAAATGGGAGTAGAGTTTTAAAAAGCATTTAATTACAACTTGTCATTACAGCTTTCATCCGTTAGAATTTTGTTTAAATCGTCCTGGCTTATGATTATACCGAGGTTTTGTTAACATCGCGCCTATTCTACTGCTCAAGAATACTGGCCGAATAAGAATAACCTCACAGATGAGCGCTCTACGCGGCTTCTTGGTGGGTTTCAGGGGATAATATGTTATGTCCATATTGATTGAGGAGCTAGTTTCCATATTAAATTATGTGTCTTACTTAATAGAGTTAAGTAAGAAATAAGCAAGTTTTGTCTCCGTTAATATTTAGTTTTATGTTACAAATTGGTACAAAATAAATGCCCTACTTAATGATATTAAAAATATGCTTTAATCTGATGCTGATTACTTTTAGAACCAAAAGGCGGTATGTATAGATTGAGGAGCACCCGATTTGTCATACAACCTACCAAAATATGTTAGGATTAATGTTTGAATAAAATTCACCAAAATTTTTCTCATATGACATTTTTGAAAATATTCACGTTAAGAAGTCAAAACACAATGATTTATCACCAAAACTAGTGGAAACCAATGAAATAAGAATGAAAATATATCACAAAAAAGGGAATGAAAAGCAATGCGGTGGTTGAACCCAACTTTTTTATTTCTTTTTTTTTACGGACTCAGCGGCATTGGCACCCATCGGGTACAGACAGATCATTCGCATAAAATCGATTACGAGTGTTTACACTTCAACGGTTATGTTAAATTTTATCTGTGACTGATTTTTTTTAGAATTGTGGAAAGTTATATTGAAAATTGAAAATACCAATACAGAAAATGATTGAAAATATCAATAGTGAAAATAATTGAAAATTTTACTACTTATATTCCATCTCGTAGATTCATAAAATTGAATATTTTGTGTAAAGTTGTTTAGAAAAAAAATCAAATAAGTACAATTCTGTGAGATTTTTAAAACTCACTGCACAGTTAGATACAATAATCGTCGGAGCAAATAATGAGATTGATAAGTCGATTCGAGTCATATATTCAAAATAATCTTGTCTATACATCAATACAATAAAACTCTTCAAAGGAGTTTTCCCGTGTCAAACTTCTGTCCCGTCATGCTAGCATGTGGGTAAGACAAAACGTTGATCTCACGATGCTCACGCTAGAAATCCTTGGCATATGTCTTGTCGCGCGGCCTGTGATAGCCCTTCTGAGAGCCTAGTCAAGTGGCAAGAGTTTTGTTTCTATTCGCTTGCCGCTATTGATAGCGCATTGTTCAGACCACCAGACTTTTCGTTGTAAAATGTCAATCTCATACATTTTTCGTTTTTTATCAGCATTGACGACTGTACAAATTCCATTTGGTAACAGGCCTTAGCAATTTTTATCATCAAATTATTGTGACCACGTGACTATTCGTTCTAAAATAACCTTCAAATCATCTCCAGTTGTAACTAGATCTATATTATAGTAGCACTCTCAATGTGAAGAGCATTTTTGTAACGAACCAGAACTATTATTGTGATTTGTTTTGCTTTCGCCCAGTTATTTTGTGGTGTCTTAACTTTTTTAAATGTTTTTATCCAATATGTGGAAGCTTGTCATTGGCACATGTATACTTAAATGATATATAAAATAATAATAGCCATAATCTCCACAAGTGAAATAAAATGTCATTCCTATGTTATTTTTCATTTTCTATCAGCGTTAACTACCAGAACGTCCACTTGGCCACACACCCTGGTAAGGTTTCCAATAAGCCAATGGACTGAAGATCCTACTACTTGGCGCCTAGAAATCCGCTTACGCGAATAAATACAACGTTCTCTGAACATATTGCTATCACGAGTTGTTACATTATATTAAAGATGCATCTTGAATTGTGATGAGGGACTATCTATTGTTCGTGGGTTTTATCGTTGGAATAAAACTTGTAGTTTTATTTAAAAACGAACCCACGAACGATATCATAGGTGATTATACACGAAAACACTAAAAATACAAGTTTTCAATATTACCGCTCTTGCTCCATCTCCGTTAATGTTAATGCCTGTATCGAAATGCGCTTTAAACAGATGCTAACAACAACACACTAAACGAGTGGGTAATATTATTACTGCTAACTTCTAACTTCACTAAAAATGCCACATCTCAATTAAAATATCGGCGTTTCGTTACATCTACAAATGTTGTGTCTTAGTTACCTTATTAATTAGCGCATTACAAAGAGCTTTATATGTGAAAAATTGGTAATTTTAAAGGAAAAATACTGAACACTAAAGTATTTATTACTAGGTGATCCGTGAACTTCGTACCACCAATTTCGATTTTTCCGCTGTTTTTTGGGTTCTTCTTAATAATTTTCCTTAGCCACCCCAATATTAGGGCGAACAATGCAAAGAAAATTCGGTTTAGCCATTTTCGAGTTTTTGGGAGACTAACGCACAGCAATTGATTTTTGTATTGTACTAGTATATATAGACTACAGTTTATTTAATTATTAGTCTTTTAATATATGATTTAGATACGTTTTAAATGCAATGCAATTTTCAACAGTGCTGCGAAGTGTAGGTGAAAGTGTACTATAAATGAAATAGAATCTGGGGGCACGGTAGTTACCAGTTTGTATATAGTACTCTGTGGTAGTGACCCGCCCAGACGAGCCAAGCGAAGCACAAGCCCTTCGTCGTTTTTTTGAACCCTTATAACCTGGGTATGGATTATACCAGATAAACAAAATTCTAGGGATATGATGTCAATAGTAGACTCATTAAACATATAAAGTTTTAACTGCATGCTTTTATACTTTAGATTTTATTGATATCTAAAAACCTCGATTTTGTCGCTGACTCACTGATGATCATCATACTCTTAGGGTACTTCCTGACCCTACCTCTATTACGGGGTTCGTAAGCAAGGCGCAGCACACGAGGAAGTGTCTAATTTCAAGACTTTAAAGAATAATTTCTTCTGTTCTTGTTTTTTAAGTCGTGTTCCCGCTATTTAATTTTCCCAGCGAATAAGATGATAAATTACGTACTGATAACTTAATTTCAGCACGTTTTTTATTACCACATAGCATATACTATAAGTAGTTATCGTCAAAAACAGCAGGTTGTAAAAATAAATAGGTAGAAACGATAGTTTGACGACAGACAAACAAACATACAATTTTATGTTACAATAAGTGCAGACATTGGTGTCGTTTTCAACGACAAAAATTCATTTCAAAATATCTTAGACAGTAAAATATTAACTGCATATTAGATTTTCTTTCTCTCTTATTTTCACGGGAGTGGTAAAATAAAATATATATTTAAAATACCTACTTATCTATTATTCTATATTTATCACCACGCCGGATCTCTTGTGGGGTAGGCAGAGAGTACAAAGTTCCAACCTCTTAGGCTCTTTCTAATTGGTTTTCTCAACCATGAATTTCAATGTAGTATCGGTGTAAAGATGAGAAAGGGTATGCTCCGTTGCTTCGGACATATAGAAAGAATGTCAGAAGAAAGAATGACAAAACAGATATATAATGCGAAAGTGGAAGGATGTAGGTACTGGGGAAGACCTAGACTGTGTTACCCTGACTAAATCGACGGACGCTTTGGCGCAGTGGTTAGAAGCTTAAGTCGCTCCATCCACTGTGTCTAATAGTCGCGGGTTCGATTTCCGCACGGGACAAATCTTTGTGTGATCCACAATTATTTGTTTTGGTCTAAGTATTTGTGTATGTGAATTTTCATGTTTGTAAACGCACCCACGACACAGGAAAAAATCCTAGTGTGGGGCTACGTTTTTTTAAGAAAATGAAAAAGAAAAAAGGAGTCTTATCAGAAGGACAAGTCAAGAGTCTCCGTAACCGGCGAGCGTATATGAGACGAACTATGAGAGTGGGTACCCCGCAAGGGATCTCGCGGTCAAGTTCAATGTATATTTTTGGCATAGGGATGGAATTTATAAAGCATTTACCCTAAGTCTTTGCCTTGACATCATCATCATTTTGTGACCATCAATGTGACTGAGCCAAATGCTGTTTAACCTTAGTGACCAGTATGAATGCCATGATCTCAAGACGCTACGAGAGCTTCAGTGTTTTTATAATTATTAATGTGAGAGAGATTAGTTCAGTATTGGTGGAGGCAGATTTTTGGCCACCTGCTGTTAGAACATATCAAACCTTCTATTTATTTATTTATATTAGGCACATAAACAATATTCATATGTCACAATTACAAATAGCATTTAACAATATTATAATCTTATATGAATATCAATTATAGATGTATACAACATTCCTTGACTTACGATTGGCATGTCCAGTTATTAAATAATAATAAAAACATAATTACATAATTAAATTGAAAAAACAATGGGTACAATTAAATTAAAAGTTTAAATAAGATAAGAGTCAGACAGAGATAAAATAATAATTTAAATTATCTATCAGACTATTCCTATAGTTACTGAAAGATTGGTAAAAAAATATCAAAAGTACCAATGTTTTCTGAGTTTCCGCAGACGGTATTGTATTCGCTACATATTCGAATCAGTGGTGAGTGTCGTCCAATATTGGTTCTGCATACCGGAATATTAAAAGTTTTCCTAAGGGGATACCTCGGTATTCTCCTTGGTACCGTGAATTTTATGTTTTCATGTAATTGAATACAATCTACATTACCAGTTCAAATTTTGTGCAGAAAAAATAGGTCCTGAATAAACCGACGATTGTGCAGTGACACCATTTTAAAGGATTTGAGTCTTTCATTATATGGAGCCCGGTGTGATTATACCTGACGATATGAATGCCAAGTTCCTTGTGAAAGTGCGCTGAATTTGCTCAATTCTTTGTGAATGTATTACGTATGAAGGGTTCCAGTCCATACTTGCGTATTCTAAATGACTGCGCACCAATATCTAGTATACAAGGCTTTCAACTTAGCTTAGATACTACCATATGAAGAGTTAGCCGGGACCAACGGCCTAACGTGCCTTCTGAAGCACGGAGACGCACGAAAATGGAAATGCGAAAAACGGTCACCCATCTCAAACTAACCTAGCCAAACGCTACTTAACCTTATCGATCGCTAAGAATACTACGTTCCGGCAAGGTTACGTGTGTCTTTTATAAGAAACATAATTTCATATACTTTTTCTCACTCCAAAAGATTCACAACAAGAGAAAATTGGTATAAATCAAAATAGTTGTGACACATTATTAAGTTTTATATCAGATACGCTATCTGAATGCGAGACTGTAATTGGTGTTTGTACGAACTGGAGTACAACCCATGAGGGGTCGGTGGATGGTAATTATAATAACAAATGTGAATACCTGGACGAAAAACTACAAAATGAGCGAACTTGTCACTTCTGTTCTGAAATCTTTTTTTAAGGATTCCGTAAATTAATACCAGCCTACTCATTAATACTTCGTACTATCCTACTAATATTATAAATGTAAAAGTTTGAATGTTTGGATGTTTGTTGCTCAGTCACACAAAAACGGCTGAACAAATTTAGATGAAATTTGGCACACATATAGTTTATTACCTGGATTAACACATAGGAAAAACGTAAGGTTTCTATCTAAAGTCAACGAGGACGCAGTCGCGGGCAGAAACTAGTAATATTATAAAGAGGAAAGATTTGAACTATTGGATTTTAATCATTCTTTCACCATTACAAAGCTTTATAATCCAAAAGCATGGGCTATATTGTATTTCAAAGATAATATATAGATAAGATACTCGTGTTACTAAATACACTCATGCGCAGACGCGTAGTCCAGCTAGTATCACACCTATAAACCATTTGTTGAGGGGGAACCTAACTCTAACTCCCAAAAATAAGCTCTATTTACAGAAGGTGTCGGTGAATGACAGCGTATTTATTACAAGAAATCTATCTATATCATTACGCCAGAAGAGTAGAAGAGTGTACAAAGCTCCAACAGGTTCTTTCCTCACTACCTCTCTGGCTTCCTCCATTCTCATAGTTCGTCTTATACACGCTCACCGGTTAGGCTCTTGACTTGCTATCATCTACATTTTGTATATAAGAAATATTTACAAATGATGGTTGTGACTAACTATGAGGTTGTAAATTTAATTTATGGAGTAAGATTTACTTTTAAGTTTCCAATTTTCTTAAATAATACTTTTAAAAACTCACGTTATACGAAAAACAAGGTTAACGTTTTTTTTTTTTTTGTTTTAAACGTAGCCCCACACTAGGATTTATTCCTGTGTCGTGGGTGCGTTTACAAACACGAAAATTCACACACAAATACCCAGACCGGAACAAATAATTGTGGATCACACAAAGATTTGTCCCGTGCGGGAATCGAACCCGCGACTATTAAACACAGTAGGTGGAGCGACCTAAGCTCTTAACCACTGCGCTAAATCGTCCGTATGCTTGTATGGATGAATTTTTTGTTTTAATTAATTGTATCTGAATTATTTGAATTTAAAACCCTGATTTTGGGTCCTACAGGCACACATTTCACTATTGTTAAGGTAATCAGATAAGGGAAATTATCTAACAAAAATTCTCAAGGTCGTTGACGTTAGTAATTCCCTTAATGTGGAAGCTTAATTGTATAGCCACCCGTGGTTTAGCAGTAAGCGCCTCTACGTGGCGGTGATGGGTGGTGGTAGGTGTCGGATGTTAACGACTAACCTAGTCTTAAAACCGAAGATTCTGCAACAGGTCCTCTACGATCACCTCAGTTGGTACCTCTCTCGTAACGTTCTCTTGACGTGATGTCCAGCCTGGCAACGCTTCTTCTCAGCTTCTGCAAGTCTTGTTAACACATGAACTTAATACACTATTCTATCGCGGTTGGAAACCGTTAGTACACGGCTTTCATTCATCAATTAAATTGCGACGAAGCGAATTTACGCGGTAGATGATCCAAGGTATGGAACAATCTGGAAGGCTTGAAAACGGCAGCCGCGAAGGACGAGGATCGATCGCAGACTGTTCGTAATGACAAGCAGATTTCTAATAACAGCTGCAGAAGGAGCGACAAAGATAGTCGTCCTAATTATAAAGAATTAGGAGGGTAGGAAATTAAAGTAGCACAAACTTATATGGCGCAAACACAATTTGTTTGTCCTTACCCTACATTCGCACGAGCGCTTTTTAACGCGCGTTAGTAAAAAGCTGGATTGAAATAAAATACTAATAGTGCAGCTTTAAAGACGCTTCGAAATTAAACCATTATCTAAGTGTACATATTACCACACATATCGTGTCCTCTAATAATAACAAAGATCCGTAGAAAACCCTACTCTAGTGCCTTTCAGACGACAGAGAAAATAAACTATCTCAATAACATAAATCCCTTTTCCCATTGCCACTTCTGCCAAGATTTCAAGCCGTCTACTAACTAGCGTAGCATTTAGCTAGCCCAGTATCAATTAAGCGATTAAAATCATATCTCTTTTGCTTCAGCAGCGAAGTAATCAAGTGAAATGAGCGTAAAAGACGAAATCTGGCTTTCATCCAAGCCTCGTGGCCGCTTGTATGCCGCTATGTTTTTACTTAAAGCCCAGTATATTTTTGCAGGTTTTGGAAAATTTCAAGTTGGGTCTCATAAATTTTAACGTAGCGACGATTTTCTTTTTTTTTTTTAAAATAAATGCTATTTTTCGTTGCTAGATAATTTATTGCTGTTGGATTTGTTGGATGGTCCGATGAATTCTGAATTTGTATTTTACATATTTTCCCTTCGAACCCTTGTTTAAAATTCCATGTGTTCTCTTAAAACTCCATGGCTTTGATCGATTGTTAATAAAATATAAAAATTCTTTCGTATGAAAATTCAAGCGGACTATGTATTCAGCATAGACTAGCGCTTAAATAAAGTCGCAGGGATAGAGAAACTGTTAGTATTTGGTCGCGAATAAATTTAATTTACTTATTTACGAAAGAGACTAAATTTATATTACCCGCATTCACAGGGCAATTTAATTTTGGGGACTTACAATCGTTGTTCCATAATGTATCGATATTAATATTTACTTTACAACGCCGATAGTTCACGTCATTGTAAAGCTATGCGTCCTTATATTAAAATAAACGATGAAACCAACATCAAACGTTCCTCCTGCTGCAAACAATCCTGCTGGGAAAAGGCCTCGTATAAATCCAAGTGAGAGAAAATAGGTTATACTCCACCACGAGGTTATGCGGACTGATAGAGGCCTATTTACTTCAGCCGCCTGCTATTGAAACATATCAAGCCGCCCGTTAGGCTTCCAACTTAGCTTAACGAATACCACGGGAAGTTTTAACCGAAACCAGCAGCTTCACGTGCCTTCCGAAGCATGGAGACACTCGCATATAAATATGCTACGAACGGTCATCGAGCTCAGACTGACCGAGCGATTGTCACAATCATACGGATCAGAAGGATGGAATGCATAATTTGTTATTTTACATCACGATTAATAGTCCATTATGTTATATTACGATTTAAATTTATGTTTAATTTATAATATAAATGTTGACAGCACAGATTTTAATATTGTATACGATTTACGAGTGACGGATATTTTGTGCCCATCTTGACTGGATCAGCAAATAAAGAACATCTGGAATCAGCGTGTGTTCTTACTCCATCACTGCACTCAACGCTCCGCAGCTGCTCTGCTAAAACCACGAGGAAACAATCACATCAAACATTTTCTCCGTAATACCATCGCGATAAATTTTCATACAGCCTTACGAGTGCCTCAAAACAAGATCAAAGAATTTCAAAAATCTAAAATTCTTTGTTAAAGTACTTTCATCCTTACAATACACGACAACATTATTCCCTATTGTCGGTTCGGGGATTATATAAGGCACATTGTATAATCCCGAAAAAGGCATGCGCAAACCATCTTCACCGTTATTAACTTTAGATTGCAATAAACTAAAGTGCGCCATACTTTTATAGCAGAATTAGGAGACGTTACTGAGTATCTGAAAACATCAGAAGTTGCTATAATCGGTACAGGCAACAATGAGTTTTCTGTTCATAAATATAAGGGTGGTGAAGACCGCAAAATAAATGGCCCAGACTTCGTGTTTATGGAATGGTTTAGTAGGGAAATATCCCTTTTTTATGAGCTAAGAATGGCAAAGCTTACGTATGCTTATATTAATATTGTTTATTCAGTCGTAAGCCAGGTTTTCATCTCATCTTGGCAGATAGTTACTTTGTATGTTAACTGTGAAGCCTATTGTATGATTAAATGAGATAACGCGGCTTATGAGAAGCTAGATTTTGCGATATGAAAAGTTTCGCTTTGAGTTGACAAACGATTTGAAAAAGTTTTTGGTTTGTTTTTGTTAAAGGTTCCACAAATAGTTACTATGTTTCATCGATACACTATTTGCTTAACGTTTAGCATAAAATCCAATAAAATCTTTAATGAATTACCACTTGTCTAATATAAAATAGATATATCAAATAGACCAAATATAAATATATAACCCTACGAAAATATTACTATCATTCAATATGAAGTACACTGTATTAGTTTTCATTCCATTTTTTAATATACGTATCTACTATATTGCAAAGTTTTCATTTTGATTAAGTTAATATTTAATGTGATAACTACCTAATTGCTTTATCAACATCTCACAGTAACGTTTTAGTAGCTGACCGACCATATTCGCAACAGCGTGGTAAGAAAACGAGTAGGTATAAAATATAGTATCGGTGTGAAAATTTAAAATGATATGCTTCGGTGGTTCGGGAATAAAGATAGAATGTCAAAAGAGAGAATGATGAGACAATCTCAAAAAGGATATGAGTGCCGAGGAAGACCTAGTTATGTTAATATAGTCTATATATTAACATAATCGAACAGATCAAGGCAAGCGTGTATGAGACGAACTATATGAGTGGGGGAAACCAGTGAAGTCTATAAGGACAGAACTTGTTGGCACTCTGTGTCAACTGCATACCCGGCTAGGGATCTGCCGTGATGGTATAGATAAATAGAGATAGTATTTAATCAAGGAGACGCTTTTACAGCGTGTTCACTCCTAGTAAATATGAAACATGTGTATTTTTAGAATAAAATAAATTAAGGTGCCCCATTTTGCATGCATATTAACGACACTACTTCAAATCGAATTCAATTTTGATTATTTACAATATAATTATATTTAGTGAATAACACTGTACTAAGCTTGGAGCGAATTTGACAAGTTCTGCTCAGCTTTCGTAGATGTAACGGACTTAATACAAGTAAGTAGCCACTTAAGTACTTGCAGTGTTGAGTAGAGTTAGAATAAATTTAAGTTGTCGTTTTAACACCAATGTTGTGTTTAACATTTATGCTGTTACACCTACGTTTTATGATGTTATTGTCTTCCTCATCCTTGAATTGAAACACACTATGAATTTTGAGGAAGCAGGAGAAAAATAAAGCATAGACCTGATAGCCTGATAGACTTTGATAGATTGCAGATTCAGGTATTAGAATCGGAGAAGCTTGCAGAAATATATTATATTGCCTTTCAGAAGAACCTTACTACAAATATGAATATTGAGGAAGCAGGAGACATTAAAAATATAGATCTAATTGAATCTTTGGTAAATCGCAAATTTAGGTATCACGATAGCGAAAGCTTGGAGATAGATCAAATATAAATTAGACTGACTTTCGACATGAATGTTGAGGACACAGGAGAAATGTAAAATATAGACCTAATTGCTACTATAGTAGAAAGCAAATTCAGATATTAGCCAACAGAAAGTAAACTTTGAGAAGAACTTAAGAGTATACGCTCACGTATTCTCCTTATATCCTTAGCGGAAATGTTATGATCTTATCTTGCCGTGACAAATAGACATGCATATGCATAGTTTAAGCACCATTTAACTCTCACAGAAAAGTAAAATTACAATAAAGCTGTAAAAGAACACAATGTAGCCTCTTTAAATGCCATTGCATGTCTTTTGTCAACGGTGGATTCTAGAAACATAGTAAATATCGGGTTCTGGACAACAAAAAAAGAAAGAAAGAAAGGCATCTATTTTTCTCTTTTAATCCACTCAATTACTAGTGAAAAGTCTTCTGTCTACAATGTAGGCACCATTACAAATGCGTAAATAATCGAGTGTTGAGCTCGCAAGAAGTGACTTCTTCGCTACGGAAGTACGCATCTTGAGTATAAATAACTCGTAAATTTTTGCAACTGGGCCGTTATTTGGTATTACCAAACGCGGTGCGTTACGATATCTTCGTGGATTGATCGAACAATGATATTCTGTATGCTACTGAAATATCACTAAACACTAATCATAACGTCTTTATACATAGATAGTTATAACATCAAAATAATGAAAGTTATAGCGAATGAGGAACTTAAAAATAAGTGTTTTTCTTGCATTTGGTTTAACAAGATTTGTATCAGACAATATACTCATCAATACCTCGTTGGTGCGTTTGTATGTGGCAATCATGACATTTTGATTCAATTTATAGGTCATATCAGGACCAAATGTAGTTTTTCTAAAATAGGCTGCACTTTACATGCTGGTAAATTTAGTGTCATATCCACTTCCATAATTGCTACCGCTGTTTGCATTCTCTTACTGGCCAAATTCACGTCCATGTCTCTGCTCACTACTTAAAGATCGAGCTGAATGTAATCCAAAGGCATACAATGTATAACCTGGTCAGCTACTACTAATAATTGTGCAGTTTTACAACCGCACTTACTTGCATTGTTGTTTACAAGAGCAGTGTTGTTAAATAGTAAGGATATTCTTAGATGAAGAAGCATTTGAACTGGTTTGCTAACCTGGTTCACACAGTACAACTATAATAACAATATTATTTAAACAGGGCATCTTACAGGAACAATTCGCCGCACAGCGTTGTGTAATAGCTTTCTTCCTTTACACATCCTACTAATATTGCAAATGTGAAAGTTTGTATGTTCATGTTTGGATGTTTGTTACTTAATCACGCAAAAACGGCTGAACGGGTTTGGATGAAGTTCAGCACACACCTAGTGTATTTACTGGAATAACACACGCGATACTTTTAATTCTGGAAAATAGCAAGGTTTCTGTCTAAAATCAACGCGGAAGAAGTCCGGATAGAAACTAGTACGTTCATAAATCCTACTAATATTATAAATGCAAACGTTTGTGAGGATGGATGTATGTTTAGTGCTCTGTCACTCAAACACTGCTGAACGGATTTTGATGTAACTTTAGAGGAAAATGGATAATACATCAGAATAACGCATAGGAATTTATAAGGATGATTTACAAAACAAACGCTAATTGCTAGTATTTAAAAAAAAAAACTAGTAGAGTTTAAAAAAGCATTTAATTACAACTTGTCATTTTAGCTTTCATCCGTTAGATTTTTTTTAAATCGTCCTGGCTTATGATTATTCCGAGGTTTTGTTCACATCGCGGCTATTCTACTGCTCAAGAATACTGGCCGAATAAGAATAACCTAACAGACGAGCGCTCTACGCGGCTTCTCGGTGGGTTTCAGGGGATAATGTGTTATGTCCATATTGATTCTAGTTTCCATATTAAATGATGTGTCTTACTCAATAGAGTTAAGTAAGAATAAGCAAATTTTGTATCCATTAATATTTATTTTTATGTTACAAATTATTACAAAATAAATGTCCTACTTAATGATATTAAAAATATGCTTTAATCTGATGCTGATTATTTTTTAGAACCAGCACGCGGTATGTATAGATTGAGGAGCCACCGATTTGTCATACAACCTACCAAAATATGTTAGATTTAATGTTTGAATAAAATTCACCTAAATTTTTCTCATACGACAACTTTGAAAATATTCACGTTAAGAAGTTAAAACACAATGATTTATCACAAAAAAATAGTGGAAACCAATGAAATAAGAATGAAAATATATCACAAAAAAGGGAATGAGAAGCAATGCGGTGGTTGAACCCAACTTTTTTATTTCTTTCTTTTATACGGACTGAGCGGCACTGACACCCATCGGGTACAGACAGATCATTCGCATAAAATCGATTACGAGTGTTTACACTTCAACGGCTATGCTAAATATTATCTATGATTGATTTTTTTTTTAGAATTATGGACAGTGATATTGAAAATTGAAAATACCAATACTGAAAATGATTAAAAATTTAACTACTTATATTCCATCTCGTAGATTCATAAAATTGAATATTTTGTGTAAATTTGTTTAAAAAAACAATCAAATAAGTGCCATTCTTTGAGATTTTTAAAACTCACTGCACGGTTAGATACAATAATCGTCGGAGCAAATAATGAGATTGATAAGTCGGTTCGAGACATGCATGCAAAATAATCTTGTCTATACATCAATGCAATACAACTCTTCAAACGAGTTTTCTCGTGTCAAACTTCTGTCCTGTCATGCTGCATGTGGGTAAGACAAAACGTTGATCTCACGATGCTCACGCTAGAAATCCTTGGCATATGTCTTGTTGCGCGGCCTGTGATAGCCCTTCTGAGAGCCTAGTCAAGTGGCAAGAGTTTTGTTTCTATTCTTTTGCCGCTATTGATAGCGCATTGTTCAGACCACCTGACTTTTCGTTGTAAAATGTCATTCTCATACAATTTTCGTTTTTTATTAGCATTGGCGACTGTACAAATTCCATTTGGTAACAGGCCTAGGCAATTTTATCCTCTAATTATTGTAACCACGTGACTATTCGTTCTAAAATAACCTTCAAATCATCTCCAGTGGTAACTAGATCTATTTTGTAACGAACCAGAACTATTATTATGATCTGTTTTGCTTTCTTGCTTTGCTTTTTTTTTTGTGGTGTCTTAAATTTTTAAAGTGCTTTTGTCCTATATGTGGAAGCTTGTCATTGGCACATGTATTCTTAATTATATATAAAATGTTAAAAATATCCGTAATCTCCCCAAATAAAATAAAAATAAAATGTCATTCCCTATGTTATTTTTCATTTTCTATCAGCGTTAACTACCAGAACGTCCACTTGGCCACACACCCTGGTAAGATTTCCAATAAGCCAATGGACTGAAGATCCCACTACTTGGCGCTTAGAAATCCGCTTACGCGAATAAATACAACGTTCTCCGAACATATTGCTATCACGAGTTGTTACATTATATTAAAGATGCGTCTTGAATTGTGATGAGGGACTATCTATTTATTGTTCGTGGCTTTTGTCGTTGAATAAAACTCGTAGTTTCATTTAAAAACAAACCCACGAACGATATCATAGGTGCTTATACACGAAAACGCTAAAACTACAAGTTTTCAATATTGCTGCTCTTGCTCCATATCCGTTAATGTTAATGCCTGTATCAAAATTCGCTTTAAACAGATACCATCAAAAACACACTAAACGAGTGGGTAATATTATTACTGCTACTTGAATTGCTGCTAACTTCTAACGCCACTAAAAATGCCACATCTCAATTAAAATATCGGCGTTTCGTTACATCTACATATGTAGTGTCTTAGTTACCTTATTAATTAGCGCATTACAAACAGCTATATATTTGAAAAAGTGGTAATTTTAAAGAAAAAAATACTGAACACTGAAGTATTTATTACTAGGTGACCCGGTGAACCACCTAAATTTGATTTAATTATATTCATAAGCGATTATCAAAATACAAAATTACCAATTTCGATTTTTCCGCTGTTTTTTGGGTTCTACCTATTTTTTTTCCTAAGCCACCCCAATATTAAGGCGAACAATGCAAAGAAAATTCGGTTTAGCCATTTTCGAGTTTTTGGGACTAACGCACAGCAATTGATTTTTATATTGTACCAGTATATAGAGACTACAGTTTATTTAATTATTAGTCTTTTAATATGTGATCTAGATGCGTTTTAAATACAATGCAATTTTCAATAGTGCTGCGAAGTGTAGGTGAAAGTGTAATATAAATCAAATAGAATCTGGGGGCACGGTAGTTTGTATATACTGCTTCGTCGTTTTTTTTAACCCTCATAACCTGGGTATGGATTATACCAGATAACCAAAATCCTCGGGATATGATGACTCATTAAACATATGGTAAATTTGGTACATAAAATTTGGTATATATATATATATATATATATTATATATTCAATTTATTACACATACCATAGTTCTTGTAGTAACGAAACTGATAACTTTTTGACAGTGCGGTCTGGTCTCGTCTTGGCAACATTTTACATGAACATGTTTTTGGTGGGATTAGTATTACCAAAATTGCGATTTTGAAGTATTCTCTATAAGGGGTTCGTAAGCAAGGCGCAGCACGAGAGAAAGTGCAGGTACAACTCAAAAACACTGTTATTCGAGTTAGGAATCCAATTTCAAGACTGTAAAGAATAATTTCTTCTGTTCTTGCTTTCTGAGTCGTGCACCCGCTATTCAATTTTCCCAGCGAATATAATGATAAATGACTTACTGATAACATAATTTCAGCACGTTTTTTTATCACCATATAGCATATACTATAAGTAGTTATCGTCAAAAACAGCAGGATGTTAAAATAAATAGGTGCAAACGGTAGTTTGACGACAAACAAACAAACATACAATTTTATGTTACAATAAGTGCAGACAATAGTATCGTTTTCAACAACGATAATGCATTTCGAAATATCTGAGACAATAAAATATAAACTGCATATTAGATTTTCATTCTCTCTTATTTTCACGGGAGTGGTAAAATAAAATATATACTTAAAATACCTACTTATCTATTATTCTATATTTAACACCACGCCGGATCTCTTGTGGGGTAGGCAGAGAGTGTAAAATTCCAACCTCTCAAGCTCTTTCTAATTGGTTTTATGAACCATGAAGTTTAATGTAGTATTAGTGTAAAGATGAGAAAGGGTATGCTCCGTTGGTTTGGGCATATAGAACGAATGCCAGAAGAAAGAATGACAAACCATATATACAATGCGAAAGTGGAAGGATGTAGGTACCGGGAAAGACCTAAACTATCTTACCCTGAATAAATCGACTGAGTCTTATCTGAAGGACAAGTCAAGAGTCGCCGTAACCGGCGAGCCTATATGAGACGAACTATGTGAGTGGAGGAAGCCAGAGAGGCATGTAAGGAAAGAACGTGTTGGGACTCTTTGCCTACCCCGCAAGGGATCTGGCGTGATGATCTAGATAGATAGATAGAAGTTCTATGTATATTTTTGGTATCGGGATGGAATTTATAAAGCATTTATCCTAGCCTTTGCCTTGACCATCATCATCATTTTGTGACCATTAATGTGACCAAGCCGAACGCTGCTTAACCTTAGTACTCGTAACCACCATGAATGCCATGGTCTCAAGACGCTACGAGCGCTTCAGTGATTTTTATAATAATTAATGTAAGAGAGATTCGTTCAGTATTAGTGGAGGCACATTTGTTGTTTGTGTGGAGGCCACCTGCTGTTAGAACATATCAAACCGTCTATTTATATTAGGCATATCAACAATATTCATATGTCACATTTACAAATAGCATTTATCAATATGATAATCTTATATGAATAGCAATTACAGATGTACACAACATTCCTTGATTTACGATTGGCATGACCAGTTATTAAATAATAATAAAAACATAATTACCTAATTAAATGAAAAAAAATATATAGAAAAAATTAAATTAAAAATTTCAATAAAATAAGAGTGAGACATAGATAAAATAATAATTTAAATTACTACAAAACCGTGATTTATGATACTAAAATAATTTATCAGACTATACCTAAAGTTACTAAAAGATTGGTGAAAAATATCAAAAGTACCAATGGTTTCCGAGTTTCCGCAGACGGTATTGTACTCGCTACATACGGTATTGTATTCGAATCAGTGGTGAGTGTCGTCCAATATTGGTTCTGCATACCGGAATATTAAAAGTTTTCCTAAGGGGATACCTCGGTATTCTTCTTGGTACCGTGAGTTTTATGTTTTCATGTAATTGAATACAATCTACATTATCAGTTAAAATTTTGTGCAGAAATAATAGGTCATGAATAATCCGACGATTGTGCAGTGACACCATTTTAAAGGATTTGAGTCTTTCATTATATGGAGCCCTGTGGGATATACATGACGATATGAATGCTAAGGTCCTTGTGAAAGTCCGCTGAATTTGCTCAATTCTTTGTGAATGTATTACGTATGAAGGGTTCCAGTCCATACTTGCGTATTCTAAATGACTGCGCACCAATATCTAGTCTACAAGGCTTTCAACTTAGCTTAGATACTACCATTTGAAGAGTTAGCCGGGACCAACGGCCTAACATTTTTATTAATGCATATCTGACATTTTTCAATTTTCGACACCCTATCTATTTGCCGACGACCTAAAACTGACTCGCATAATACAACAACAATCTGACATTCAATTTCTTCAAACCGATCTAGACAACCTGAGTAAGTGGTGTGAAGCAAATAAAATGTATCTCAACAGCAGCAAATGCGTCCATATAAAATTCACCCGTAAACATAAAAAAATCCAGTCTACATACAAGATAAATAGTGTTGCATTAACGGAGCAAACGGTAGTCCGAGACTTGGGTGTTTATTTTGATACTCAATTGCGTTTCATCTGCCATATCGATAATGTGGTTGCGGCGGGATATCGAGCCCTAGGATTTTTCCTACGATGTTCAAAAGATTTCAAAAATCTCGAGACAACCATGCTTCTATATAACTCCATAGTCAGAAGTAAACTTGAATACTGTAGCACTGTTTGGAACCCGGCATACGACGATCATATTTCACGAATAGAAAGAGTACAAAGGCGATTAGGAATTTCAAGAACTGTAAGGTCTTATGAAGCTACGCTAAGCCATTTTAAGCTTTATTCTTTAAAAAATCGACGCACTATATCCTATTTATTATTTTTATTCAAGCTAGTTAACAACGAGATTGACTCCCCGGACCTACTCAGCATGATTCGCATCAATGTTCCTTCCAGGGTACCACGTTATCCCTCTCAACTACTAGCCGCTCCCCGTCAGCGAACAAATCTGGGCGAAAATGCACCAATAGCCCGATTAACCCACGCTTTTAATAAAATATCCCATGACTCTAAAGACATAGATATCTCTAGTAATAAGCTGGGTCAGTTCAAAGGCCTTGTCCTGAATCAAATTAATAATGTAAGTGTATTTTTATAAATCTAATGTTTCGTTTATTTTCGTCTTTCCTGGAGAAACTTTCTCATTTTTCGGGACAAATGCTATACAACATGTCAGCTAACATTTTACGATATCCACATGCAAAGTTTCGTCAAAATTGGCCTCGTGGTTTTTGCGTGATGATGGTTCATACCCTTCGACGAACAGACAGACAAATAGACACTAAAGGCAATAATTGTAGAATTGACTTCTACATCGATAGTATGATGTTGGGTTGTTATTTCCCAAAATTATTCTATGTACAGACACGACTTCCTTACAGTTTTATTAAATGTATATAGATAAAGTCAAGACACTCGGACGACAGCTTTTCATTACAATTGAACTTACGACCCAGAACATTACACTTTAGAATCGATTAAATACGCTTCTAACTTCCCGATGAGCTAAACTGGTAACGTAACTCAGAACTAGATGACAATGTAATATTAAACCCTAAAAAGCAAAATATATTTTTTAAAACCACAAATAATTAATTTACCATGTTTTTTAAATTGGGCTTCTATTTCAAATTATACATATTATCACGCCTATATTGGCCAAGCGGGGGTGGCAGAGGTACCCACTTTTCGTCGACGATGTGAGGTTCCATGTAATAGGGGGCGAGCTATTTTTAAAAGAAAATCTACATTAGTCCGACCTAGGATTTGAACCCAGAACCGCGTAATCGCGACGCGCATTATTAACTACTAGACCAACGACACAGTCAAATATATGTAGAATGAGGACTTTTTGGTAGGTTCTTAATGAAGACTGTTTGCCAGATTATTTACTTTTAAAATTGTACACATTTGAATTAAGAGTGACAGAGGTATGTTTAGAATACGTATGTCAATGGGTATGATTGACAAATTAGAAGACAATGAAGATATTATAATATATTGCTTAAAGATTTAAGATGGATTTAAGATTATAATATAAATTACACCAATATAGATAGATAGATAGATTAAATTTATAATAATTAAAATTTAACGCCTTTATCAAAAGTTGCATACAACATTTGTTAGGGGAATCGTGCCACATTGATTGCGTTACTCAAAGCGTCTGGTGACGTCATAAAAAATAAATGAATAAAAAAAACAACAATTAGGGCAATCACAGTTTATTACTCCAATAATCAGTGTTTCCTTTTCGTATCTACATTTACAAAATATTTTCCCTACTCTTTAGATTCTTATTTCAGCTGTACTTAAAACTACTTTGGATCTAAATATGTACTTAATTTATCGTAATAATTTTCCCGGAATTATAAGCGAATTGTTAAAATAATTTTGCACTCGAAAAATTATATTCATGTAGAACTCTAAAATAGAGTCAATAATTATTTTTATCATAAAATATAATATTTTAATAAAAAGAATACATTATTTTATTTGGCCTAATCTTTTGGCCTGACTCAAAGTTAAACAACGAAACTACGAGACTCAAAATTCTTTACATAAGTTTTATCAAATGGAGCACTAACATTATCGGTGGAGAAGTCGGTATCTAAACTATTTCATCTAATTACATTTCATGGAACAGTCGACTATCATCTACATCTTAATACCCGTATTATGTAAATTTTATAGTAAATATGGCAGCTAAATGTGATTTTACATAAATGGTTTTAAATTTTTGGTTTATATTAAAAGCACTTTCGAATTGTACGTTAGTGGTGCTGAATATTTAAAAGGAGAGTAGGAAAATTTTATAGAAAGGATTGCTGTTACAAAAATCTGTTATTACGAACAACATCTGTCGGAGATAAAAATCATTTTACTAGCATCAAATGACTTTACAAACTGAAACACATATTGTATGCCTTTAATAAAATATTTAGAGTTAAAATTTATAGAATGAAATCAATAAGTGACTCGGAAGATACTAATACAATGGTAAAAATAAAAAACCTATATTTTTTAATATTTCAATAAACGTGACAATTTGAAAGAGAATGAATTAAAAAACGATGATTAAATATTATTATGTTTGTATAATCTAAAAGTAATTTTAGAGTACGTAATTATTGATTGCCTGGAGAGTTAATTTAAAAACAATTTACTACATATAGCAGTAATGACAGTTTAAAAACAAAAATAAAATTATACAATATATGTCCCAACTAAAAAGCCTGGTATTGTTTTTCCGTACAATATTGCCTCGGGTTCTCACAATAATAATCGTAACAATAGCAAACATTTTGGTACGAACAATCTTCGGGCCAATCATTAACTAATCTAAAAATAACTCATAAAAATATTATCAGAATGTGCAGTATACAAAATTCTATTATCTGCATAAATATAACTTTATTTATTTATGTATACAGTAGGTATGAAATTAAATATTTTATCACTAAAAATAATACTGCAAAAACTGTGATTCATTTTACGAGACCATAAATTATTCATAAAAACCTTTAGGTAAAGAATTAGCTAAGCCTATATATATTTAAAGAAGTTAATAAAAAAATAATAAAATCAATGATGCCTGTCTTAACTTAAAATGATCCTCTTGATATTTAAGGGTGATAAAATAGATACCATGAGGTACCTCTCTTGAAAGTCAGAAAATGTTAGATAGAGTAACGCCACACAATAAAGCGAGGGATGGTAAGAAGGGAAATTGTGAGTCGCTTACGTGAGTGTATCTTCAGCTGACTCGCGCCTCGTTAGGTGTATACCACGTAAGCGAAGTGAAAGAAAGAGTAGCTTCAACGTTAAAACTCCAATGAAAGGATTCATTTTTTATAACTCAAACGACGTAACTTATGAGTGAGACGACGTGACTCATCGCTACCGAGTGATTCAATGTTTAAGGGATGATGTTTTTTTTTGGATTGCTACCTAGCAAAATCGCAATGACATTAATATCATTCAAAGTAACTACTTACTTAAATGCTTTATTTACAAATTAATCCTTATAAATGATCCGTACACAAATATTTTGTTTTAAAATGCACCTATAATGTTGGGGTTATTGTGGTGGGAATCATATATAGCTAATTTAAATAGCATCATCAAAATATTCCCAATATTTTTCTTCGTAATCCATTACATTAAAATAAATGAAGTCATGCCTATTCTTTCTTCTCCGATGGATCAAGAATCTGTCTGATTCTCCATGTCATCCATATGCCTCGTTAGTTCAGTCCCTTGTATGTTGTTTCACTTCGACTCGAATCTGCATCAGCTGCAAATAAATTTCTATTTCGTCTAAAAGATTTCTGCAGATTGAAATGTCCTTCAAGAATTTTAGTTGAAAATTACAATAAACGAATTGACGCGAAAATATTTATTTTAAATTAGTTTCTGCCCTCAACTTCTTCCACGTTGACTTTAGACAGAAACCTATTTTTTTTCTGGGATAAAAAGAATGTGTTAATCCAGGTAATAAACTATCTTGTGCTAAATTTCATCCAAATCCGTTCAATCGTCTTTGCGCCATTGAGTAAAAAACATTTTAACATCCAAACAAACCAACTTTTACATTTATAATATTAGTAGGAATATCTTTTAACAAGTAACTTCTTATTCATGTAAAAATTTCTCTCTTCATTTCGACCTATACGTGTTTGAAATTGATTATTCTAGAATAGATACTAACGCATTGACATTTTTGCTTACAATAGGCAGCATGTGACATAAACTAAAAATATCTGACAAGTCAGCGATCCACTTAACTGATGACTAATCATTTTTGTCTCACCGTGCGGTCTCGTATCCAACGAAAGGACAGCTAATGGTGCGTCATCCAGAACTCCTGGCCACTTTGCTGCCAGCACCCTCGACCCTCTATGACCTCTCACCACGACTGTGGGTACAACGTTGGATGAAGCTGACGATCCACCATACACAGGAACTCCTACGTTTCTACGTAATATTGTACTAGAAGTGAAAGATGTCCCTGTTTTAAGTCACAGGCACGTGATCAAAGTAAATGATAAGCGAAATCCAGATTATTTGCTAGATGTGATTAAAAATTTAGGGATTGCAATATTGCAAGTAATAAATCTTCTCGGCGTTTCGATGGCAAACATGTCATAAATTAATCATTAAAAAAAAACACCCGAAACGAAATCAAGGATATAACAATACACTTTGATCACTGCATCGTCACTTCGCTTTATATGGCATATGATCTGATACAAAACAATAGACGTAATGTAAGCTGCTATTACATTTGTATTCTTAGTACTAAAATATCTAATCGTCTACACTATCATTTAATTTGTGTTAAACACAATGCATGCAAAATTGACATTTAATTAGACACAAAGGCATGTTTGGTTAAGAACGGTCATGTTACTTTATTATAAGCTTTTATATGACTTACATCTTTCGTATTTCTGTCTGTCATTTCGGTATAAAAGTCGAGTTTATCGATTTTTAAGCACTTGCTAATATCCAATAGAGCTGTAATCTGGTACTCCTATGTAACTTTTGACACTGCTATAATATGATGACATAGAGCTGGTCTGATGGAACCGAGAGGTGGCCATAGTGATTGACTTATAGAAGCATGTTTATAAAAAGACTCATTATTTTATCCTCCTGATCCACTGAATAGGTAGTGGAAAAGATGACCAGTGATAAAAAGTTAACTGATTATCTCAGGCCATTCACCAAACAGTCATTTAGAAGCACGGCCTCTAAGTCACACCGCGCTCACCTGGTCGTTCAGCGTGGAAATGTCATTGTCCTCTCGCACGGGTTCAGTGCGGGGCCGTACCTCCAAGGCTTCGAGCAGTCGTGGCCAGGCTCAAACTAGGCACTTCGTTTTCAATCTCGCAGTTATTCGGCGGTTCGGGTAGCGCTGGGTACGAGAGAGTAAGAAATAAAAAATGTCCGTCTTTGGAATTATTTACAGGTAATTTACAAAATGGGAACTGTTATGGGTTAGTGACTTCTGTGTACATATTAGTTCGGTAAAGACTTTTTTTATTCATGTTGTGCGTAACTAGCACTTAATCGTAAAATATTCACTATCTATCTATCTATAACCTCACGCCAGATCCCTTGCGGGGTAGGCAGACAGTACAGAGTTCCAACAGGTTCTTTCCTTACATACCTCTCTGGCTTCCTCGACTCTCATAGTTCGTCTCATACACGCTCGCCGGTTACGGAGACTCTTGACTTTTCCATCAGATAAGACTCGGTTTATTTGGTCGTGGTAAGATAGTCTAGGTCTTCCCCGGTACCTGCATCCTTCCACTTTCACATTGTATATCTGTTTTGTCATTCTTTCCTCTGGCATTCTTTCTATATGCCCGAACCAACGGAGCATGCCCTTTCTCATCTTTACACCGATACTATCTTTCATACCTACTCGCTGTCTTACTATGCTGTTGCTAATGCGGTCGGTCAGCTTCACTCCGCACATCTTCCGCAGAGCTCGCATTTCTACCGCATTTATCCTACTTTCATTCTCCTTCTTACATACCCAGCTCTCGCTACCATATAACAGCGTTGGGACAAGAACTCCGTTATGTATGGCCAGCTGTGCCTTATGGCTTAAGTGCCGGCTCCCGAATAGCTTTCCCATCGCACCATTCACTCTGTTCCCTGCACTCACTCTTCTCTCTATGTCAGCGGTGTATTTCCCATCCTTACTGAAGGCGCATCCAAGATTCACTAAACAGACAAAAATGGTAATGCCACAGAAGAAGGGCAAGAAATCCATTATTATCTTATACAGGGTCACTTGTTAAACACCAACAACCTCGCAGGACTAGGTAGCTAACATTATAAGCAACAACTTTTGTTCTACGACTTTTGACAACTTGTTGAATTTTATTTTCATACAAAAATAAGTATTAATTTGATTTCCCACTCTCTCGCTTCCAAACTGTAAGGTGCAGCGCTAGCGCCTTTGAACTTGACCCATTTATCTAGCCGCCAGTCGTCCGTCGATTTTGATGCGGCGCGCGCGTTGCATGCGCTTGAGTGCCATGATTTTTCACCGCCGCCGTGCCGTATCGATCGATTTATTGTGCGGATTGTGGGTAGGTACCTACAGTGTAATTTTATTACCATGGCGTATTGTTATTACAATATCGAATACACGGAAATGGTGAGGATGCTTGCTAGGTGTGATGACAATATGTCGGAAGCCTGCCGCCAATATGCAACAAGATTAACGGCTTGCAATTCTGTGGACAGATGAAGCTACATTTGTCAGAGTGGGTTTGTTCAATACTCGGAATGAACATTTGTGGTGTTATGAACACCCGTACGAAACCAGGCCAAATAATTTCCCACACCGATTCAGTGTAAATGTTTGGGCGGGAATATTTAAATCCACGTTACTGGGCCCGGTATTTAAGATAGACTAAATGGTGAATCATATTTAAAATTTATCACCTAAACGCTTCCAGAGTTGGAATACGAAAGTATCCCTGTCGCTAACTTACCTTATTACTATCAACATGACGGCGCACCAGCGCACTATTCTCGTCAGGTTAGAGACCATTTAAACACTGTTTACTCCGGTCGATCGATAGGACGTGGTGGACCTCGTGCATGAACTCCAAGGTCACCAGACATTACACCCCTGGACTTTTATTTATGGGGACACGTAATAACAATGGTGTATAGTGGTGGTGAAATCCAAGCCGAGACATGCTCATTGATAAAATTATTTGGGCCTTTAATCAAATAAAAACGAATTCGGAAGTGCTAGCTCGAGTTAATGAACAGTTGATATTTAGGTGTGGTCTTTTTGTTGGTTGTGAAGGTGACTATTTTGAACGCTATGTGCACGATACTCACCACCACGCGCGGGACTTGAACCTCAGAGGTAATAATTTGTAAACATTATTTTAATTGTCAATTATTTAATTATTGTAAATACGCTGATTCCACTTTTTAAATACACCTCCATTAAACCATCCAATATGAAATTGGTTTAATTAAACTTTAGAAAACGATAAAAACAATTTTTGTTACGATTATCACATATTTTAGATGTTAAGATACCTAATCTACATCCAATATTTATTTTTAATTATTTAATGTAGCCAGTCCTAAGCCTGGTAAAGTATGAAGGGATTGTGGACTCAGTGTAGGTACATACTGGCTACAAACCCCGCGAGCAATTGAAATTAACTAGATCTGGCGAAGAAAGTGTTATTATTATTAGCAGCGCAAGAGCGCGCGAGCGTCGCATCGTCCTTTCATTTATGAATGAAACATAGACCTACAAATATCACGACAGTACAACAAAAACTTGTAAAATCATTTTTTTCATGTATTGAGTTATGTCTGAAGTCGTAGAACAACAAAGTTGTTGCTTATGATGTTAGCTATCTAGTCCGGCGAGGTTGTTGGTGTTATACAAGTAACCCCGTATATGATATTACAATGGCTACTCAATTTCTACATTCACTAAAGAAAGGCATTGACTATCTACTACTACAAAAGGTTACCCAACAGCTGTGAACATACTTTTATCTGTAGAAAATACTTATCAATTTCTACAGGAACATGTAGAGACATCAACAAAAGGAGCTGGATAAAATAAAAACTACCCAAGTTTATGTCCAACACTTAATGCAAAAGCGACTTTAACAGACTAAAAATCTTTTTTACCTAGAAACACAGACTAAATTAAATTAAAGGTATTATCATTTTTAGAAATTTAAACCTGTATCCCTGCAAACCTGGAGCTACCCTCCAGGAGGCTGAATTACGTTACCTTTCTCCTATTCCTACCTTTCGTTCTCTGATTTTCTATGAGAGCGAAGGAAGCCAACGAGGTCTGTATGGAAAGAACCTCTTAGATATCTATACTTTCTACCCTGCTATGGACCTGGCGTATAAACAGTTCTCTGCAAATACTTTTTTTGCTAACCGTACAACAACTCAATAATGTACAAACAAGTGCAATCGTAGAGAATGCACGAAGCATTTGACACATGAATGTGTCTGCACTCTTTCACTTGGACGATAAAAGAACAGGTGCATTCCTGGTCCAGCTCGCTTCAGCACCGAACGATGCTGTCGAATACCCAGAGTTGCAAACTACTCGCGCATTTATTAACTTTGTTTCGTTTGTTACTCTATTGGCTAAAGGTTTAAGGTAGACTGTTTTTGCTTAGGATCTATTAATATTTGCAATCAACCAACCTTCTACACAATTTAACGTCTTGACCTTTTTGCCATATCCGTTAACTGTGAGTAATTTTACGCATTACAATATGTAACACACTGTGTGTATATAAGAACATACATGTTAAGAAATGTTTAAATTTTATTAAAACTTAAAAAGTTAATTTTCAAAAAAAGTAACTGGAGATTTTTCAGTTCTTCTCCATAGAAATGATATTGCGGATGAGTGGTAGTCTTTTGATTTTGAATATTCACGCATTAAGTAATCAATTGACAAATCCAAGCTACGATTGAATGCCATTGTAATATTATGATATGGTAGGTATGTACTATCTTATTAAAATCCGACGTGTTAAAGACATCCAAATTTAAAATAAACTTTATTGGTAAATCGAAATGGTGTAGTTGATTAAATTTCTAAGGACAGTCAAATATAAAGTTTAAAATCTCTGTTCCGTAAATATCTCTGAGGTAGGAAATCTTAGATATCCAAATTGTAAACCATGACATTTAAAACAGAATTCAGTTACATAACGTTTGTTTTTTAAGTCAAAGTCATGTGCCTCGAATGTATGGAGCTCCTGAGCTGCTTTAGTTAAAACTTTACCTGCTGGCATGATCCTGAATAAACAAGGCTCCCTCTGGGTGGCGACGTCGTTGCTGGCCCTTCTGAAAGTCTTTATCAGCATCCTCTGATGGTAGACCGTGGATCACTGTGCTACTTGATCCCGTGATTGTGACGTTTTATGCTGGCATCTAGGGAAAACTGAAGACATTGAAGACTGAAAATATAAATTATTAAATCTTGGCATAAGAATTAATGTGAATTGAAATTATGGTTACGTGCCCCAGCGTCCCGTAGTCCGATCGTTATTGGTGGAAATAGGGTAATTGTTTCGGTCTGGGTATTTGTGTATGTGAATTTTCATGTTTGTAAACCTACGATACAGGATAAATCCTAGTGTGGGGCTACGTTAAAAAAAAATAACATACATAAAAACCCAGATCGAAAACATTTGAGGGTCACACAAAGGTTTGCCCGTGCGGGGATTAACCCCACAACTGCTCTATCCTGTAAGCGAAGCAGTCTATATTCTAACCACTAAACTATTTCGTTGTCAAAAAGTCCGTAAGATATATTTATTAAAATCCCACACTCCATCAAACTTTAAAAACGATTTGACCAAAGGCCAAAGTATATCATAAATCACTTACTGGTAAAACATATTTAGTTCCATTATAAGTCCAGTAGAACCGCAACGGTCCGGCATCACGACTTGAGGGTGCAGTGATGGAGCATCTAGCACTGACTTCACCTCCTGGAGCACCAGCCAGTTGCTGGATTACGTTACCAGCAGCACATTCTGGTCGAGCTAAATAAGGTACAAGATGTATTGTATTCATATAGAAATAGATTGAATTACAGGTGGTATTAATACATACATGGGATTTTATATAAAATCGTTCCTTACCATAAAAATCTTAATTATCAGATTTTGTAAGAACCTAATGCCAAAATAGAGGAATACCGTTACGCTTATATTCTCCAAACGGGGGAAGCAATGATGTACTGGTTAGACCCACATTTTGTTAAGCCTAACTGTAATATGCATGAGCTTATAGCCTTTCTCCTGAGCAAAATTCCAGATTCTGAACTAGGAACTGCGCAGGAACAAATCCAATAACACTTTTCCCCATAGAATTCAAAACCTGAAACTCATAATTGCCAGTTGCATTATTAACCAAATAGTACAATTATTTTATACTAACAAAGCACGTTTAACGAGAGTGGATCGCTCAAAGCGCTGCCTTCGGTATTCCTTGCTCGACACCGGTACACCGTCGAGTGGTGTCTTCTTAACCCTCTGAGAAGCAGTAGCAGTCTGTTTCCTTCTATTGATATACCTCCGATTGGATCTTCTCTTATTAAGTGTACCTGTTAAAATCTCTTTGTTATCTCTCTGTGATGAAATCTGGTAACCTGTTGTAGACTATGATGATGGATTAGGACCCATAGAAAGGTAACTATAGCGTTGTGAGAAGGGGTAAAGTTCAATATTAAGGCAATTAATAATATACTGTTCCACTGCTAAGAAAAGGTCTTTTCTCCCAAATCTAGGTAAGAGAGAATTCATATTCTACCACGCGGACTTTGTGCAGATTGATAGTGCTTCTATCAATGTTATGTGGTGGTAGCGGTGTAGTGGTGGCCACCGCACTTATGAGAAATATAAATAAGCTTAACGATTAATACATAAAGTGGTATCCGGGAACGGCAGCGTTCCATCACAAATACGCAGATACTCGTAAATGAAAATATCAGAAATGGTCAACCATGTCAGACTGACCGATCAAAATTGCTTTGTGATCGTTAAGAACCCTGCGGCTCCTTGGGGTTACGAGCACCTTATTTAGGATTAATACATTAAGAACTGATTATTATCAAACAAACATGACTAAAAAACCTATCAATATTCTTTAAGCATTCTGAACATGAAATGTCAAGTTAAAACTAATTATGGCACCACTTGCAAACTAATTATGGCAGCTTAACGTTATTATAAAGTTATATCCCTCTATATGAATTGAAATTTTACGAAGCGATAATTAAGTACTCATTACTGGGCTGTGCAGTTTGCATCACGCTACCTAACACTTTGGCATCACATGCTAACTTACTATTTGCTTGACACTGACGTAAAAATGTAATAAGCAAACTTAGTTTCGATAAAGTCACTAGAAGAACGCTTCTTAGTATAAAAATAAAATGCTGTAGTGCTGGTTGGTGCAGTCGGTTACTTGGCACGGACTTCAAATATTTATTTTTTGCTTTTTGTAGTCGGTTTACCTTATTTTTTTAAAGATTTTTATTTTACAATTTTAAGTGACGAGTGAATTATTTAGTAATATTTATATACCGATATTATATTATTTTGCTGAGTTATATAGTAAGGTACCCATAGGATTAATATAATGACTATAATAACGGAATCTATACATTCGTGCTGTTCGCCGTTAAGGAGTTCCGTCTTGTATCTTCCAAGTCCAAGGCCCAATACCAGTAACATTAAAATAAGACCACCTCAAAACTATACTGAACCCAATGCAAAAAGAATCATCAAAATCGGTTCATAAGCAAAGGAGTTATAAAAAAAGGACGAATTATGAACCTCCTTTTTTGAAGTTGGCTAATATACTGCTTAGTTCTATAGTAGGGTACCTATAGGATTGACGTAATACCCATAATATCTCAATTTACACATGCCTATTGTTTGTTGCAAAAAACATCAAAATCGGTCCACAATTGACGGAAATATCGCTGAACATACATAAAAAAAAGCATACATACAACCGAACATAGAAACTCCTCCTTTTTGATGTCGGTTAAATAGCATGTTCGTTTTATTATTTAAGAGGAAGCTAAAGGGGTTCAGAAGGGAATTTAACTAGAACTAGAAGTCCATTCCGAAAGTACGAGAACAAGAAATGCTAAATATAATTTGGCCAATTTTTATAAGAATTACATCTGTATTATTTTATTTTTGAAATATCAACTTTCATAACCTACAAGGAATCTGGCGTGATGATAAAATCAGACGGATAAAAGTTTTTAAGAATTCGCAAAAAAAGAATGACAAAACACATAAAATACAAAAGCAGAATGATGTAGGAACCGGGAAAGACGTAAACTATCTTACCACAGGTTTAATACCGGCAGCGATCACCGACTTGTCCGAGGCGCTCTAAATATAGACTTCAAGGCCGAAAGACGTCGCATGATGAGGTCTACTCTCAGACCTACTGCGCCTCAAATAGCTTTAGGGTCCGAAAAGTTCCAACTGGAGCTTCAAAATCGTTTCGACCTGCTGGAAACCGAAGGCAATGTTGACGAGAAAACCGACACAGTGGTCAAAACGCTACAGGATGTGTCTCGAAGGGTGTTTCCCGGCAAAAGCGGTAACAGAGAGTCTAAACTCTCGCTCGAGACTCTCGAACTTATGAGGCAGAGACGGGAAATGTCATCCACGCAGGCGTCTTCGCCGGATGGGAGGAACCTCAACCGGAAGATCCGGAAGCGGGTGCGACGTGACCTCCGATGTTCCAACACCCGCGCCATCGCGGCTGCGATTGAACAGAACAGAGGCACCAAAGTCTTCGCTCGCCAGCTAGGTAGATCCCATCTGACGAAACTTAATACAGCGGATGGCAAAACCGTGACCTCCAAGTTCGAGATACTCGAGGAAATTGAGAGTTTCTACAAAGACCTGTACGCATCACGGATGGCTAAACCCTCGAGACCCAGCGCTGACGACCACAGAGCCCCACTAGCACGCCACGATACGGAAGACATCCCTGATGTCAACCAGGACGAGGTCAGAGTGGCTCTCGAGCAGCTCAAAAACAACAAGTCGCCAGGCGATGACGGAATCACCACTGAGCTCCTAAAAGCAGGCGGGACTCCAATCCTGAAAAAGCTAGCGAGTCTCTTTAATTCCGTCATCCACCAGGGCTTAACACCTCAAGCGTGGAGCGGGAGTGCGGTGGTTCTGTTCTTCAAAAAAGGTGACAAAACCTTGCTGAAGAACTACAGACCCATCTCACTCCTGAGCCACGTCTACAAGTTGTTCTCGAGAGTACTCACAAACCGCCTCGCCAGAAGACTTGACGAGTTCCAGCCACCGGAACAAGCCGGGTTTCGAAAAGGCTACAGCACCGTAGACCACATCCATACTGTTCGGCAGATTGTACAGAAGACCGAAGAGTACAATCAGCCGCTGTGTATGGCTTTCGTGGACTACGAGAAAGCCTTCGACTCCATCGAAACCTGGGCGGTTTTGGATGCTCTGCAGCGATGTGGCATCGATTGGCGCTATATCGAGGTGTTGAGATGTCTGTATGATACCGCCACAATGACCGTCCAGCTCCAGGACCAAAAGACCAACCCGATCGAGCTGCATCGAGGGGTAAGACAGGGGGATGTAATATCCCCCAAGCTCTTCACCAATGCACTCGAAGACGTCTTCAAGACGCTGGACTGGACTGGGCGGGGCATTAACATCAACGGCGAATACATCTCACACCTTCGGTTTGCCGATGATATCGTCATCGTGGCAGAGTCACTGGAACAGTTGAGCGGAATGCTGCATAGCCTAAATGGAGCCTCTCGAGGTGTCGGTCTCGGCATGAACTTGGATAAAACCAAGATCATGTTTAATGAGCATGTCACGCCGGGACCGATCTACGTCGATGGTTCGATGCTCGAAGTTGTTCGGGAGTATGTCTACCTTGGACAAGTTGTCCAATTTGGTCGGAACAACTTCGAGAAAGAAATCAACCGCAGGATCCAATTGGGTTGGGCAGCATTTGGCAAACTACGTCACGTTTTCGCTTCGCCTATACCGCAATGCCTGAAGACTAAAGTCTTTAACCAATGCGTTCTACCTGTTATGACTTACGGGGCCGAGACGTGGACACTCACAGTGGGACTAGTCCACAAACTCAAAGTCGCACAGCGGGCTATGGAGCGAGCTATGATCGGCGTCTCTTTGAAGGATAAAATTCGTAACGAGGTAATCCGACAAAGAACCAAAGTTACCGACATAGCTCGCAGACTCAGTAAGCTAAAGTGGCAATGGGCTGGTCACATCTGCAGAAGGACCGACGGCCGATGGAGCAAGCGTGTCCTAGAGTGGAGACCGCGACTTGGTAAGCGTAAGGTAGGACGGCCCCCAGCTAGATGGACCGACGACCTCAAGAAGGTCGCTGGGACGGACTGGATGCGGAAGGCGGGGGACCGTGTGCAATGGCGCGTGTTAGGAGAGGCCTATGTCCAGCAGTGGACTACGATAGGCTGATTGATTGATCTTACCATGATCAAATAAACTTATCTGAACGGGAATTTAGAGTATTTTAGGTCTGGAAAGAACCTGTTGCAACTCTGAGGTTGCTGTATTTTCCACAAGAGTCAAAACTCTTATGGAAACGCTGCCACATAACACGTCAAAACGTGATCATATAGATATAAAGAGAGAAAGATTTGAAAATTATAATATTGCATTTTATTTGATCTGTTTTCTCAGCCTTGATATATCAGCCTGTACTATCGCGCTGTTGGGCAAACCCCTTCTCTTACAAATGGAGGTGATAAAAAATAGGTAATAGAGTCCATCCTCATGAACCCAGTTCGGATGCGGTGAAGAAGACAGTGGCCGTCTTCTGTTAGAATACGATCTATCTATCTGTATCATCACGCCAGATCCCTTGCGGGTCAAGTAGAGAGCACAGAGTTCCAACAGGTTCTTTCCTTAGATACCTCTCTGGCTTTCTCCACTCTCATAGTTTGTCTCATACACGCTCGCCGATTACTGAGACTCTTGACTTGTCCTTCGGATAAGACTCGGTCTATTTGGTCGTGGTAAGATAATCTAGGTCTTCCCCGGTACCTACATCCTTCCACTTTCGCATTGTATATCTGTTTTGTCATTCTTTCTTCTGACGTTCTTTCTATATGCCCGAACCAACGGAGCATACCCTTTCCCATCTTAACACCGATACTATCTTTAATACCTACGCGCTTTCTTACTATGTTGTTGCGAATACGTTCGGTCAGCTTTACTCCGCACATCTTCCGCAGAGCTCGCATTTCCACCGCATTTATCCTACTTTCATTCTCCGTCTTACATACCGAGCTCTCTCTGTCATATAACAGCGTTGGGACAAGCACTCCGTTATTTGCTACGATACTAAATGAAAATTCTGCATTCGGAACGCTACTTAAACTTGGTGTTCCTTAAGAACTCCTTTAAATTCAAAGATTAGAAGACTAGCATCTAAACGCTAAGGTATCGCGTAACTTTAATCAAAATAATTTTGATTGCGTCAATTCTCCAACATTCTCATTATATAAGATGTATTAAATAAAAATACTGCAATGCTAATTTATTTTACAAGGCGTCATTATTAAGCAGGTCGCGTGTTAAGACCGGGCGTCAAACAGGAACTACAAAAAACATGCACATTTCGTGCTCAAGTGAACTAAATATTTGCTGATTTAGTGTGTAACTTAAGTGTTGGCCCTGTTGTAGCAGAAAATGTTTTAAATAAAACAACATAGTAAATAAAAGCCGTTATTCCTATATTATCTAAGCGGGAGTGGCAGAGGTATAGCATATACACTCTAATAGCGCCGATAATGTTAGAACCCAGTGTGATAAGGTAAGCTTATTGTTAATATATCGGACATAATTCTTAAATTTTCATCTCATCAAGGATTTGAACTCAGGACCTCACAAACACCATCTATCCAATGCGCCAAGGCACTTCTCAGTATATCATGTATAAAATGCTATTTCAACTCGTGATACATAGTCGCATACTAGAGGCGCACAATTACAGTTCCACTACATCGTCAGTTGCCCTCATCAGATTGCTAGGCCACTGAACGAGTCTCCTTATTAAGGTTATTGGCAACCGGCGGCCTTCAAATAGTTTGTTCTGGAACATGCTTTATGAAATCATTATTCTATGCAGCTGTAAATAAACCAGCACAGAAAACAGTCCACTCCTATTACATCACAGGTATTCTAACATTAGTCCTTCTATCCGGATTAAACCAATAATGTCACTGGTGCTCAACAAACTTTGACTTACTTCAGTTCCTTTATAAAATGTAAAGTTGACAGCTGGCGGGGACGCATCAGCTGAACAGAGAAGCACAGCATTTTCATCTTCTTTAAATAAATGAGGTTCTTTTCGCTCTGTCAGTTATATCTGAGTTAAAGGCGGGTCTAGAACAAAATGAAAAGTAATTACATTTCTTCAATTCCTGTAGTTTGCGGAAACATCCAAAATACTTAGAACGCCGTGAGAAATGGACCAAAAAATTTATTGTACATATTTACAAATATATTAGTCATCTCTTTGTAGTGCTACCAAAACCGAATTTGATCCAATATCCAATTTTGTTGGTGTTACATTGTAAACACATCTGACTACAAAGTCTTTAAAGACACTAATTGGTCGTCTGATCAATTGATGGTCTTAATCAATATCCAAGTTAAGATGATAAATTTATTTGAAAGACTCGATTTCTATTTTTCATGATTATTGCACTGATCAATTCTAATTTATAAGTATGTACAAAAGCACACTACATGTATAAAATCTCTTAAAACAATGTACTACGTAGCTAAAGCTAAACTAATTACAAAAAATCCTGCCTCTTAAAGTCCCACAACAAAATTTGTCAATAGTAACAATCAACGAAACCCACCAAAATTGTAATTACACCTAAAATGTTAAGCTAAATACACAAATGAAAATTTTTTTGGACGAGACAACGACAACTTGTTTATTCAGTCCACGGCTACTCCGGCACAGTCGGACCTACGTAACTGCCTAACAAGGCATAGAATAAAATCATGTAGAACTGATTAGTGCCATTAGTCTACATTTTGCAGGAAATCTAAAAGAACTAATTAGTCGTTTCATGGCACGTAATGGTTATCTTAACATAATAATTCAATATTATAAAGGTGCAGGAAAAATCAGACTAGTCCAAATCAAGTAACTAAGTATAACCCACTCAGCAAATAAACGCCGCCAATTTTAAATGCTAAAAATTTGCTGTGTAGTTTCTATTTGCTAACTGTAATTTTTGGTCTAACTGTAATTAGAGTTTTTGGTCTAACTCTAAATGCAAAATTGTCGGAAAGATAAAAATGTGTATAGCCGGCATTTGTCTTCTTTCCTCTTCAAAAGGTACAACTTAGCATAATTCAGTTCCGCTTCCAAATAAAATTACTGTAAAGACCAAATCTTGATAAGAATTCTGCAGATATTTCCTAACAGATAAAGCCACTATAACATGACTATCAACATGTTGCGACTTAATGTGAACACATTTTACTGCCACAGTAAAACTAAAACTCTGATCACGAGCAGTGAATACAGTTATCATACAATTCAAATAAGTTTCTCTCAGTTTTTTACTACTCTATGATCCAGTTCGGACCTGGGGAGCAGGCAACAGTACAATTATTACGTTGTTTGTTTGTTTTTCATCTCGTATTACTGCATTTGGTACGTGCATAAAATAAGTTTCGGAAACATTGGAGGAAATGAATTTTGTTCATGAAATTTTTTGCCGAATGCATTTTTATGTTTCACTTGGCTGGATGGGATGATGGAGATGGAGACTAAATAAAACACACCGTAACACCTACATTCTCCTAGGGGGTGGCAGAACTTAATTTGAATACTCACATTTTGCCGATGATATCCGGTCACAATGTAATAAGGATACGGTTCTTGTCTCTGGATTGAGAATTTTTAATAGAAAAACTTCGCTGGCACTTTGACTGACCTGACACTAACCCGGGAGTTCGTAATCAGAACCTTAAGATACGCCACTAGATAAATCAGATAAAACCTCTCCTAACGTTCACCACAACTACTGGATAACACCCAGTTGGAGAAAGCTAAATTTGTCCTAATTTGTTTTGTGTAATAAAACAAGAATATAAAAGTTATTAAGGTCATCTTAAAAATTTCAAGAACGACTCTGCAACTGAGTGTTTCTACGTTATAAATAAAAGATCCAAATTTTAAATCGAGTTTTTGGATTAACGCAAATATTACACACTAGTTTCTGCCCACGACTTCGTTCGCGTTAACTTTAGACAGGAACTTTACATTTTTCCTAAATAAAAATCCTATGTAGTAACTGTCCGTGTGCTCAATTCATCCAAATCCATCCAATCCAATCCATTTTTGCGTGATTGAATTACAAACATTTAACCAACTAAACATATAAACTTTTACATTTATAATAATCATAATAATACACTTTATTGTTCACCAAAAAATCAATACAAGAAACAAATTTAATACAAAAACAGTACAAATGGCGGTCTTATCGCTCACAGCAATTTCTTCCAGACAACCGTTGGAAGGAAAACAAATAAAAATAAAAAGGGCAGTTGGTGGCGTACACTATCCGTATGTATAATGTACTCTGTGGCATACACTATTAATGATAATTTACAATACATGCATATATAATATAAACCTAGTCATATATATATATACAGACATTACAATATACACTATTCCTTACTATACACATATTATAGCTAAACACAGATAAGGATAAATAGCAAATAATCATATTATTCACAGATAGTGCCTCTTAACCATGTTTTTGAACGAATCCAACGACCTTGCACGTCTAATAATCGAATAGTTCTATTCCATCCTACTAATATAATATTAGTAGGATGAAATAGAACTATTTTTTCGATTTTCTTGCTGTTTATGTAAGGTTTTTTTTTTAAGAGTTTGATATTTTGAGACATGTTAGTTCCGCACTCAATGGAAAAAATAACAATAATTAAGAAGTTTGAGGGTACCCTGGAATAAAATTTACTTTTAGATGTCAAACACCTCAGACCTTCCCGTGACCGTGGCTGGGAAAAAGAACTCGAAACATTAGAAACTTCACAAACCTAAAACAAACCGCGATAGAATCCAAAAAAAATGTGTGATTTCATCCAAATTCTATTCCATCACTACATTATTATTAAGAAAAGTTAAAGCGACGTGAAAAATGGAGGCAATAACAATGTTATGTAGAGTTCACACTTAAGAAACACATCTGTGCTTTGTCGGGCTCAAATTGTGTCAGTGTATCCTCTAGGGGACAAACGCTCAGCGGCTATGCATCATAACAATATTATTTTACTCCTAGTTGTTGCTAAAGTTAGTTACGAAGTTGAAACTACAGGGACTCTTTTATGTCTAGCAATTTTTATACTTGTTATGGTTAATAGGGAACTGTGGTTAAAATTTTAGTATAGTGTTCGAATTTTTCATTTATTTAGGCATTTCGTTTACTCACTCACGCTCTTCTCTCTGTGTCACCCTCACTTCTCGGTGCTTTGTTCTTTCTCTTACTTCACGATTTAGGCTTCAATTAATGATTTGGTATGGTTATATCACGATTTCAAACTAAAAATTTAAGTTATTTGTAATCACCAATCAATTTGTATTTTTGTAGCGTCGAGACACTAACGTTAAGTAAGTTTCAAGTCTCAAAGATTTCTAAATAAGTCTAACAGTGCTTAGTATGGCTGGCGATCAGGAGGCCCTAGGATCGAATAGAATTTGAACAGATCTCCAGGTTAGACGAAGTGTGGTTTTTCCATAGAAAAGTTTTCAATAGCAATCCGGAGTCTAGAGTTGTGCCCGGTATTATGGCCAAACCGCTATTACTTTATAACACTTCGTTCGTCGTTGATGTGCGGGTGTAACCTCTACCACCCTCTTTTTTGAACTATAAGCGTGACCGTTTATTTTTTAGTGTTAGTTACTGCAAATTTCGATGCTTCTCACATAACAAATCTATGCCATATGAAGTGGTAAGATTTTTAAAAGACCATCTATTTGTTAAGTTAATAAGTAACCAGTCATAACAATCCCACCATAAAATGTTCACATCCAAAAACCCGTATACACAGCAAAATCACGGAATTGTGAATCGCTTAATTTCAAGGGTGTCTATAAAATCTTTAATGTACGGTCTGGAATGTCGCAATATTATGCACCGTGTAGCCGTAACCTCGGGGGATAAACATCTATTTGTATCATAACGAAATTACTTTACATCCCCCCGTACTCGCGTACTAATTTACTAACTACTTCAAAAAGTTGAATAAACTAACTGTTAATGTTGAAGGCGGGTGTTGTTGCCAATGTTGGGGGCAAATGCTGGTGTGTAGATATAACATGACCTAGAGTCGGTACTAAAGATGTAGCTATATTTCTTTTAAATATGGTTTTTGAAAGGGAAGAAACCAGAACGAATGTAAGGATTGTGGTTGGTCACGATGTGCTGGAACAAGTGAATGAGTTTGTATATCTTGGATGCGCCTTCAGTAAAGATGGGCAATACACCGCTGACATAGAGAGAAGAGTGAGTGCAGGGAACAAGGTGAATGGTGCGATGGAAAAGCTACTTGGGAGCCGGCACTTAAGCCATAAGGCGCAGCTGGCCATACATAACGGAGTTCTTGTCCCAACGTTGTTATATGGTAGCGAGAGCTGGGTATCTAAGAAGGAGAATGAAAGTAGGATAAATGCGGTAGAAATGCGAGCTCTGCGGAAGATGTGCGGAGTGAAGCTGACCGACCGCATTAGCAACAGCGTAGTAAGAAAGCGAGTAGGTATGAAAGATAGTATAGGTGTAAAGATGAGAAAGGGCATGCTCCGTTGATTCGGGGATATAGAAAGAATGCCAGATGAAAAAATGACAAAACAGATATACAATGTGAAAGTGGAAGGATGCAGGTACCGGGGAAGACCTAGACTATCTTACCACGACAAAATAAACCGAGTCTTATCTGAAGTAAAAGCGTAACCGGCGAGCGTGTATGAGACGAACTATAAGAGTGGAGGAAAGCAGAGAGGTATGTAAGGAAAGAACCTATTGGAACTCTGTACTCTCTGCCTACCCCGAGAGGGAGCTGGCGTGATGATTAAGATAGATAGATAGAAGTAAGGGCATTTACTCAAGATAATATCACGAGGTTATTCCAGACCGTTATCACACTATTTATCTATACTTTTATACTTATTTTATATATTTTATATAGAGGAAAGATTTATTTGAGAAACCACTGGGCCGATTTTAATATATTATTTTGACCATTACATTATCCAAAAGTAACATAGACCCGGTAGATAGCGTTGTAGTCGACCGTGTGCGAAGCCGCGAGAAACTGCTAGTCTTTAAATATAATGTGGGAAAATGTTCAATGTACAAAGATCGGAAGTCAGTGAATGACCAATTTTCTTGTAAGATTATTTATTTTTGGGAGGCTTTTAAATGTTTGCAAGGTACAGGTTATCAATTCGACGTACATACATATTTCGGTATGAAAGAAATCAACACTGAGATAAATTGTCTACACCCACATATTTATTTATCACCTATGATGCTAGGGCGACTGGGATTTTTTTTCGTTACAAGAGTAATTTGATCCGACCCAGGATTCGAACACAGGACCCACGAATTCCTACGCCACTCACAATATGCACCACTAGCTAGACCATCGAGGCAGGTCAGTTTAGTGTGAAACTTTACTAGTAATAAACACAGAGCCAGATGTATATTATGGCCACAATTAAATCTGATTGATTAATATTAATTAATCCATCAGTAATCGCAAAAAACACGTAAAACACAAACAAAAGAATCAAAAGCCTATAAATAACGCCGCACAGACACTTCGACACCCGACCGTTGATTTCCAAACGCCAAAATACATTTGCGGACAAAAATAATTCATCCAAAAATAAAAACAAATGACGACGTGTAAAATCCACGAACGATATATCAAATACACGCCGCTTAGTTAGCTCTACCCGTGACTTGATTTTTAGACATGTGGGTATTTTATAGACGCTCCGTCAAATTGGATCTATTGGACGGCTGCATTGATAGATCTAGTGCAATTTCTCCTCCACTAGAATTCAATTATTCAATAAGTTCCAAATAATGAATTCTCTCTATGTCATTACGCCTAATCTCTTGCGATAATGGATTCTAAGATACTTCAAAAGTGCACGTGGATACAGACGTTACTTTCCATTTTATCACTTTTAATATATTTAATTAATATATTTAAAAAAATATTCTACTACCTACTTAGAAGGAAGCCATTATACCTACCAGTTTTTGATTTTTCACCTTTAAATAAATAAAAGCTTCTAAAGCTTTTATTTAACTTGCTTTGTACGTATGAGACTTTCTTCTTGTGAAAATAAACCTTTTTTCAAGCACTTTCTGGTATCCAATTGGGCTGTAAGATATACACATGTAACTTTGGTGACAATGCAGTAACATGGTACCACAGGGCCGATCTGATGATGGAACTGCAAAGAGGCCATTTATACACCTCAGGTTATCATAAAGCATCTCCGTGTTTGATTTTAAAAGCTTGTTCTTAAAAAAAAATATCTCCTAATTGAGGATGCAAGGGGGACACCTACCATCTACGCTCCCCATGTCAACCTCTCCTGCCCGCGGTGCATCCTGCTGATCAACGGACGAGGCTCTGACGACCGACAATGGCGGTATAAACATTCAAATATGGCGAACTAAATTTTTAACCAGACCGGTGACGGGCAGCAGCGTCACTAGTGCGAGAAGTTACGCCCTGCGATCGCCAACCCGCATGCCCAGCGTGGCGATTATGGGCAAAACCTTCTATGGCAAGTCGGAATATACCACGGCCCCCAGTTCCCGGTCGCTCCGCTATTCCTGACCACGGCGGCGGTCACGGTTCCGGCGGGGCAGGGGGTGCGAAGAATCTCCAGGCTACGGTAGGCCGCCAACATGAACTGACCCTGGCTACGTATAACGGACGCACGCTGCGACTGGATGAGCATCTTCTGCAGTTGGAAGAAGAACTGAAGTGCATAAGATGGCACGTTCTGGGTTTATGTGAAGTTCGAAGAGAGGGAGAAGACACCATAACCCTAGAATCTGGCCATCTTTTGTACTTTAGAGAGGGAGACCAACTTTCCCAGGGTGGCGTCGGGTTTCTGGTCCATAGAGTCTTCGCTGACAACGTTTTAGAAATGTCCAGTGTGTCGACAAGGGTAGCATACCTCATAATTAAGCTGACCGAGAGGTACACCCTCAAGATCGTGCAGGTTTATGCACCGACTTCGGCACACTCGGACGAGGACATAGAGGTACTCTACGAGGACATCTCTAAGGCCCTTCATAATACCCCTAAGGCACACTACAACGTCGTCATGGGAGATTTCAACGCCAAAGTGGGAGTAAAAACTGACAGCGAATCCTCAGTAGGACCATACGGCTATGGCAGCAGAAATGACAGGGGGCAAACGCTCGTCAACTTTCTCGAAAGAGAAGGGCTGTTTATGATGAACTCTTTCTTTAAAAAACAGCCCCAAAGAAAGTGGACGTGGCAAAGCCCCGATGGTAAAATAAAAAATGAGATCGACTTCATCATGGCGGACAAGAGGCGCATATTTAGAGATGTCTCAGTGATCGCAAGGTTTAAAACCGGAAGCGACCACCGGCTCGTACGGGGCACTCTGAATATACAATGGAAGCGCGAAAGAGTCCGCTTGATGAAGTCCAGTCTCCGACCGAATTTGCTCCAAGCCGCTATGGATTCCCAAGCTTTTCAGTTAAAATTGGAAAACCGTTTCGCTGCCTTGGAAACCACTGACAGCGTTGATCAGAAATTCGAGCAGGTGGTACAGACTCTTAGAGAAGAGGGTACTAAATTATGCGAAACGAGGCGTACAGGCAGGAAATCTAAGCTTTCGGGGGGGACTCTGGAGCTTATGAGCGAACGGCGCCGAAATGCAGCCTCAACCTTGTCAGAACACCGGGCCTTAAATAAAAAGATCACAAAGCTGGTCCAACGCGACCTCCGAGCTTTCAACAATCTTGAGATTGAGAAAGCCATCGAGCAGAACCGGGGGTCGAAAGTGTTCGTCCAGCCACTTGGGAGGAACCACTTGACAAGGTTGACTACACAAGCGGGTACTGTGACCGCTTCTAGGCCGGAAATCCTCTCGGAAGTCAGGAATTTCTATAGCCAGCTCTACGCCTCACACGCACCTCGACCCGAATCTCTTAGAGGAGATCCCAGAGCCACCCTAACACGTCACTTCACAGAAGACTTGCCCGAGATCAACCTGGATGAGATCGAGTTGGCCCTTAAACAGCTTAAAAATGGAAAAGCCCCGGGTGAGGACGGCGTCACGACTGAGCTTCTGAGGGCAGGAGGTACCCCAGTACTTAAGGAGCTTCGGAAGTTATTTAACACTGTCCTCTACACTGGGAGAACTCCGCAGGCATGGAACAGAAGCGGAAGAATCAGTCGTCCTGTTTTTCAAAAAGGGTGACAAAACCCTTTTGAAAAACTATCGACCCATATCGCTTCTGAGCCATGTATACAAGCTGTTTTCAAGGGTCATCACGAACCGTCTTGCGCGAAGGCTCGACGAGTTTCAACCCCCGGAGCAGGCCGGGTTTCGAAGTGGTTACGGCACCATAGACCACATCCACACAGTGCGGCAGATTATACAGAAGACTGCAGAGTATAATCTGCCCCTATGTCTAGCCTTCGTGGACTATGAGAAGGCCTTTGACACTGTCGAGACCTGGTCAGTTCTGGACTCCTTGCAACGATGCCAAGTTGATTGGTGATACATCGAGGTGATGAGATGCCTTTTTGAAGCTGCAACGATGACCGTCCAAGTACAGAACCAGCGGACTGAACATATCCACCTGCGCCGCGGAGTGCGCCAAGGTGATGTCATATCACCAAAACTGTTCACCAATGTACTGGAGGATATGTTCAAGACGCTGGACTGGAAAGGTCGCGGCATCAATATAAATGGCGTATACATCTCTCACCTGCGATTTGCAGACGACATCGTCATCATGGCTGAAACGTTGCAAGACCTACAACAAATGCTGGACAGCCTTGCTAATTTGTCTCAGCGAATCGGTCTCCGGATGAACTTAGATAAAACTAAAGTTATGATCAACAAGCATGTTGACCCGGGACCGATCGCCGTAAACGGGCTCCGTTTACGGCGATCGGTCGAAGTTGTTTCCCTCGAAGTTGTTTCTGAGTACGTATACCTAGGGCAGGTGCTCCAACTGGGTAAAAACAACTTCGACAAGGAAGTTAAGAGACGGATACAGCTGGGCTGGGCAGCATTTGGGAAACTCCGTCGAGTCTTCTTATCGCCCATACCCCAATGCTTAAAAACGAAAGTTTTTAATCAGTGCGTCCTACCTGTAATGACATACGGAGCCGAAACGTGGCCACTCACTGTGCGGCTTGTCCACCAGTTCAAGGTCGCTCAACGAGCTATGGAAAGAGCTATGCTCGGAGTTTCTCTTAGGGATCGAATCCACATATGCCGCAGAACCGATGGCCGTTGGGGCAGACAGGTTCTTGAGTGGAGACCGCGTGTCGGCAAACGTAGTGTAGGGCGCCCTGTAGCTAGGTGGGGCGACGATATTCGTAAGGCAGCGGGCAGGGATTGGAGAAGGAGAGCTGAAGATCAAGCTCAGTGGCGTGCCATGGGAGAGGCCTACGTCCAGCAGTGGACTGACACGGGCTGATGATGATGATCTCCTAATTATATTGATATTATATTAGTAAGATTTAAATAATTATGTCTACGGAGGATATATAAAAAGCACGCCGCTTAGTTCATATGAAAGCGACGTAGTTCCGGCTATGTTCACTGGCGGCCGCGCGCGTTTGCCAACAACTCTGTCCCCAAGCTTAAATATTAGGACCATAGCACACACGAGACTTTTAGCATCGATAATCAGCGATTTTGCGACTGCATCGATGCTGTATTGCGTTTTAGTGGCTTATTGTTCGATGGCGGTATCCAGATTTAGTAAATAATCGTTTTCTGTAATTATCGCGTTTAGGAGACTGACTACGGTCGATCGCAAAATCAAAATTGCGCAACTTGACGACAGCACCATTTGATTGCAGTATCTAAATCGAACTACATAATGCTGCATCTCTTTTTGGTGACTTGTTGTATTCGATTGCGGAATCAAAATTGCGCCTTTTTTAGGACTGCATGCGTAGAGAGGAGAAGCAAGAGTAAGAGGGGGACCAGTGGCGGTACGTTAATATATAGCGTTCAGTCGCAGCAGCGTGCGTCCAAAAAGGGATATGATCGCTGCGACAGAACGTTGTACGTGTGAATGGAAGTGTTTGCACGTAGCATAGAGCTTTCAAAAAGCCACTAATGGTCAATTTCAATATTACACTAATAGATACAAGTTTACTGGTATTTGGCAGATTTTCCATATAAGATATGTCAAAATTCTACTGGTAGCAGACGAGTTAAGTATTGAACCCGGCCATAAATCACCGGTAGCAAGTCTGCTTCGTCCCTTATCGTGGGCCAGCGGCCTTGTGTCGCGCCGTGATACACGGAGTGCCGCAGTACGGAATAATTCCCGTAATATATATTTATGTCGCTGTTTCTATAAACGTGTCGTAGTAAATAGGCATAATATGAGAAATGTCCGTTTTCGTGTGTTAATTAGCTATGAAAGTATATTTATATTATAAGAAGTTTAGTTTTTCTTGAAAGCGTTTCAAGATACCTTGAGGAACTTGTTGTTCTCTGTTAGTTTTATTTTTTTGTCGTAAACGTTTTTCTATTAATGACTATCACAATTATTTTACAATTGGGGTCAAATAAATAGTATTAACGCTGACAAAATCTCACAAAAAACACTACGAATGTATTTAATTGGATTTCCATAGATTTATTTTGAATATTTTTTTAAAGATTTTGATTTTTTTTATTTATGTGGATAAAATAAAGTCAAATAAAAAGTCTGCACAAACTTTTGACGAATCATTTGTTAACGGTCGCAGTCGTTTGGAACGGTCCATCTTCTGGGCAGGTCCCCAATCCCCATGGATAACCTGGTAATGGTCTCGAATACGAATAGCATAAATCCAGTTATTGTGGTGAATTTTGGGGAACCATAGGTCCGTTAGTAAATGTTAGCTGAAGATGATGATGATAATGACTGCCTCAATAGTCTAGTAGCGTATACTGCAGATGGCAGGTTTTAACCCTAGGGCGGGCAATATGGTCTCCTCTATATAAAAATCTTCAATAGCAACCGAGAGTCTGGAATTGTACAAAATATTATTATTTGGTACAATTCCAGGGTAAGATTCCAGACTGCGGCAATAGGCTAACTTTATCATATTGAGACTTAAAATCGTCGGCAATAATTGTGAGTATATGTATGTACAGAATACACGTGACGATATTTTTTTCCTTTTTGTTGATATATTTTCTGTTGTTTTTTTTTCTTTCTTTGCTAGAAACCACGTCTGTTTGTCCATTTTCTCTCTCTACTTACACATGGTGTTCAGTACGGTGGAGTCTTCCAACGTGTGAGCCGGAAACCAAGGATTGGAGACTCTGCAGGACAGCTGTCTCCCGCTATCTTCCCTTCTCACATGCTATGTCAGCACGCTTTTAGTTACTTCTTCGTCGACTTCCGCCTTGGAAATTAATTAATGATTTTAAATCTAGGCTTATAGATGACTTGCTTTACGCGGCTTCGCGTCCGTTCGACAACAACGCCACCTACCTAGGGCTTATGTTAATAATAATAATATATATACATAACATTAACATCTCGCAAAGGGCTTCTACGTGTTGGACCCATGTCCCCATGCAAGCCTTTCAAAGGTCCGGGTGAAGCCCGTGAATCTCAGCGAGATAATATATATTAAAAACAATCTAATAAAATAGCTTCAGTAGTTTTAGAGTTTATCGATTAAAAATAAACAAACCTTTCCTCCTTATAATATTAGTATAGATTACAATACAGCTTCTATTTATTTCCACACATTTTTTTCCTTTATTAAATCATACCGTTTTATTAGATGCCATCCTTCAAATTATTACGAATTACTTTTCAAATGGCACTGATTCAAGATGCACATGTATCTAAGTGCAAAACCAAGAGCACTTATGCTTCAGTTTCTTTATGAAATGCCAAAAAAAGTACAAACGTTGATAAATAACTGTTTAAGACTGTAGTGCTCATACGAAACAGCAACTTGACTCAATATTGAGTATTGGAAATGTAATCTTCATATCGTGTCACATATTGTAAAATTAATATTTATGTAAAAAAAGCATACTTACAGACGATCATAAAACCTCCTCCTCTCTTTTGAAGTCGCTTAAAAATAGTATACAACGCGCAAACATTGCCCAAGATAAATGATATTGAGAATTTTATTTTACTTACGAGTCACAGGCTTTAGGTTCCAATTTCAATGCTTTACTTTAAATTGAAATGATGTTGAGTAATGTAGGCGTTTTGTGTGAGTGTAAATGACCTACGCGGTTGGTCGCGGGGCCTTTATAGCTTCACCAAATATGATGGCGAGCGTGCTACTACTACGCTTGAGTCAGTAATGGAGGTATGAGACGACCTTTGTATAAGGCAAGTACACAAAACGCGTAACTCCGCCCACTTCACAAACTTATTAGTACCTAATAAGTTTGTAAAGTGGATGGAGTGAAGGGATACCTCTGCCTTCTGACTTAAACTAAATAGGTACCCATACATTCATACCTATACAAGCTTACCTGAGTCAAAGTGGAGTCCACTAGCTGTGAGTCGATGAACCACTCAATGTTCGGAGCTCTTTTAGATCCCCTTGTAGTACAGACGAAAGACTTACTTATATCCGCTCTAGTGGGTCTACTGCCAGTTTTTCTAACGAACTGTGGTTTTACTGTAAAAGAGCAATAGGATAGCAAAATAAGTTTGAACAAGTTAAGCACGTATGCTTATGATATGTTACCTTGTAAAATATCATAAGCGTATGTACCTTGAGTTTGATTGCTTAGCCGGGCAAAGTTTTATTGGAGTTTTTCTTTAGATACATTTTCAGTATTAGTCCGGAGTCTGGAATTGTGTCCGGAAAATGTATTGGCATCAAGCTAGCCCTTTATTATATTGAGACCTAAATCGTCACGAAATATGGATGTATCTAGTACACTTTTACACTGTTACACTTTTGGCACCTACACTTAGGAAATATAGGCATGTCGCCGATTTTTAACTATACTCGTAATATATACAGAGTCCATTGGATACTAACCCTCTTCTAAAATCAATTGACTGTGTGGCCTTTCTATTTAAATGTCCAGATTTTTTCTATTATTTTATTTGTTTACTTTTAAAGTTTCTAATGGAAAAGCTCTGTTAAAACGGTGAAGCATTTTTAACAACGAATTGCTTTCAAATGCTTGTTCACTTTTGTTTAAATGAAGCTTTTTATATTTTATAGTAAACTATCGACTGGTAATGGTTAATTGATATTTATATCACACATTGTCACGCCTATATTCCCCACGCTGGGGTGGCAGAGATGTACTGAGTACACCCACTTTTCGCCGATGATGTTAGGTCCCATGTAAGCGGGGGTGAGCTTATTGCCATTTATGGGGCAAAATCATAGACTCCAGACTTATACTGGAAGTTTTGCGTTAAAAAACTACATTCATCCGACCTAGGATCTGAACCCAGGACCTCGTGATCACAAAGCGGTGTGTTTTGTCACTAGAGCAACGAGCAGTTTATATCATGTTGACTTAAATCTATAATGATAATCATCATCACTTCTACCTCATTCCACTACAGGACATGAGACGCAACATATGTCTATCCTGAACCAATCTTTGCCAAGTCTTATCTATGTGTAGGGTCATATTCGTTGAGTACGCATTATTTTGGTATAAGGCACATTGTGGTGTCGTGCCAGTCAGTCGTTGCTCGACATACTGATCAGTCAGGTCGCAATATAAATAAATATTGTACCAGGAGCATCCGCATTTCATTTACATCAGAATTGTGGAGTTAGAAGTTATGACTATTTCTTTGATCACCAACTACGTTATGAAGTGGCAATCAATTTATTTGGTCCCTAAACTATGCACTTCATCTGCAACCCATCTTTGTATTGATCCATTGCGAAATAATAGTAATTCAGAAAAGGACTCACAATACAATCTTATAGTAACTTCTCTTATAAGTGGCTGAAGTAGTGGTGGTTCAACCCTGCATTGTAGCTTGGTGCCAGTCAGCTTGCCAGATTTGACAAAAGGATCTGGCAAACTGAGCCTTCTTTCGTAAAAGCTAGGCGTTCTGCACCCATATACCAAGACGCATCAGGTGAAGGTTTCCCTGAAATAAATTTAGATACTGCAACATCTCTCCTCTAATAATTTACAAATGTGGACTTGAAAGTAATTCAATTTAAGCTACTCCTACATTTGAAGTATTGCATAGCAAATATTTAGGGTGGAATGAAAGTTAAATGAAGTCCCAGTTTCTAGACAGGAATTGTTTGACATAGAATGCAATCTGAAATAAACGAAATACCAAGCATCTTACAAGAAACAAACTATATCATATTCTAGGGTAACACTGTAAGTTGTTTTATTTTAAATAATGAGAAAAACAAGAAAAAAAGACTTCTTTAAATTAGGTACGTCGCTTTAAAACTCCTCGTGAATGTCTAACGAAACTGTTGCTTAAATTTTTCCTGTTTAAAGAAGGAAAAATATCTTAAGTGATGCAAACAGGCGGCTGTTGAAAAAGTAATTAAATTCAGAAGCAGGTGAGCTATTACTTTTAATTTCGTCGACGTTTTACTGTTGGAGTAGCATGTTGTTATCTCTATACTTGTTTGTTGAACATGTAGTGTAAGTGGGATAGCTAATCATCTCAATGTTGTAAGATTGTTTAAATTCGTTCTTAGAATTAAGTAATTACATACCTCCTGCTTGGCAAGACATAAGCAAATTTTGCCCCTCTTTGATGGGCCCCGCCATAAACCCAAGAATTTCTGTACCCTCGTAGTCATATATCCGTGGGGATTCTGGGGGCACTGCAACAAAATGTAACTAAATATTGTCAAAGTTGCGAACTTTTGGGTACCACGCTGTAGATGATAACGTCGGGCTGTGCTCGTAAGTTGTTAGAATATTATCGCAAGTGACTTCGCACTTGAGATTTACTTCATTTACTTCTCCAAAAGAATGTTTATCTTAAAAAGCCTGTTGGAATTTTGTACTCTTTACCTTACCTGCAAGGGATTTAGGGTGATGATATACATAGATAGAAATTTTACATATGTATTAATGTGTGTGTATGGTAAAACTATTGAACGGAGAATGCGCGAGAAGTCCGATGGAGTGTTGTGTGAGGCACAGGGAGGTTTCAGGTCTGGAAGAGGATGTTCGGATCAAGTTTTCTCCCTCCGCAACATCGTAGAAAAGCATCTGGCAGTAGGCCGGAATGTTTTCTGCGGTTTTGTGGACCTGGAGAAGGCGTTTGATAGAGTCGTGCGAAAGAGACTTTGGGACATTTTGCCAGAGTATGGTATAAACGGCACCCTGTTTCGAGCCGTCCAGTCCACCTACGTGGTCAGCAAGGCATGCGTACGGGTGGGTGGTAACATGTCACCTTGGTTTGACGTTAAAATCGGCGTCAAGCAGGGTTGCATGTTGTCCGCTAGACTGTTTATAATGTATCTGGATAAAAGTCTTCAAAGACTGAATGCGATGACTGAAGGGGTAAAAATGGGTGATCTAGTGATAAACCACCTATTGTATGCAGAGGACGCGGTTTTGATAGCGCCAACAGCCACTGATCTGCAAATACTAGTCACAGTTATGAGAGACGACTGCATGAACAATGGCTTACATTTGAATGTGAAGAAAACCAAAATTATGGTTTTTGAACGGGAAGAAACCAGAACGAATGCAAGGATTGTGGTTGGTAACGATGTGCTGGAGCAAGTGAATGAGTTTGTATATCTTGGACGCGCCTTCAGTAAGGATGGGAAATACACCGCTGATATAGAGAGAAGAGTGAATGCAGGTAATAGAGTGAATGGTGCGATGGGAAGGCTACTTGGGAGCCGGCACTTAAGCCAAAAGGCGCAGCTGGCCATACATAACGGAGTGCTTGTCCCAACGCTGTTATATGGCAGTGAGAGTTGGGTATGTAAGAAGGAGAACGAAAGCAGGATAAATGCGGTCGAAATGCGATCTCTGCGGAAGATGTGCGGAGTCACGCTGACCGACCGTATTCGCAACAGCTTACTAAGAAAGCGAGTAGGTATGAAAGATAGTATCGGTGTAAAGATGAGAAAGGGTATGCTCCGTTGGTTCGGGCATATAGAAAGAATGCCAGAAGAAAGAATGACAAAACAGATATACAATGCGAAAGTGGAAGGATGTAGGTGCCGGGGAAGACCTAGACTATCTTACCATGACCAAATAGACCGTGTCTTAGCTGAAGGGCAAGTCAAGAGTCTCCGTAACCGGCGAGTGTGTATGAGACGAACTATGAGAGTGGAGGAAGCCAGAGAGGTATGTAAGGAAAGAACCTGTTGGAACTCAGTGCTCTTTGCCTACCCCGTGAGGGAGCTGGCGTGATGATATAGATTAATGTGTGTTATGATTGATCTTACTACAACAACTATACGAATCAGTGACAGCAAGATAATAACATCAAATAATCTGTTGTTTTTGGACCACTAATCATAAGTGTTTTAAACGAGTTTTATTACAGTTAGATTTAATATTCCGGACTGGGTCCGTGTCGTCTCACTTCGTGAGAGAAGGCTTTTGCCCAGCAGTGGGATAGTAAAGGCTGATATTATTTATTATTAGTATATTAATAATAAGATAGACAGTCAGTATGGTGTGCTTGCTCGGTACAACAACACATGCAATATTTATAAGATAAAAAAATAAAATTACATATTTCCGTTTCTTGTTCTTTCACAAAACAAAAATCTATGTATTCAAAATGAACTTAACAATAACAGTCAAATTAACCCTATAATTTCTAGTAGGCGGATCGACATAGTCGATCCTACATCTATAGATGCCTTCATCGTGGCGGGCAACCTTATCTAGCACTTAATGAGCTGAAGAGGGATCAGACTCGTTGAGGACGAAGTGGGTTCGAGCCCCGAACTCGCCAGCCACCGCCCAGTGGACAGAAGGACCGTTTCTAAAGTCCACACTGAAACAAGAACAGAAAAGTTTTTTAATAAAATCGTTTTGTGTACATCTAAAGGCTGAAAGTAAGAATATTACGTTGGCTGATCTTGGCAGTCACAGTAAAAAGTACTATTAGAAGTAAATACAGTGTGATTTTCAACAACAATAACGCACTAGATGCATAAGTGATAATTCATAAAATCATTACTGAACTTATAACTATATTTTAAAGCTCTACAGGGTGAATTTTTGAGAGGGGGGATGGAGGGCATCTGACATAATCGTTGTAGCTACAGGAAAAGCGGTCTTAGGAAACTAAGTTCAGTTGATCCAATAGAGGTATTTGATCCCCATAAGAAACTCGTCAATCGATTCTCGATTGACACCAAAAAAGGTTTTGTGTAAATCTTGCTGACTACATTTTTTTAAAATCCGTAAATGCAGTTCAATATGTCGCAAAGACTTAAGGGTAGTCTCCTAAGATCATTTTCCTGTAACTGCAAAAGTAAAGGAAGATGCCCTTACTGCTCTATCTCAAAATCCACTCTATATAAAGTCATTTAAAAAGCTTAGCATTGCAGGGTTTAACAATATTGTTCCAACATTTTGATGACCTAATATAGGTGCTCTAAACATATCTCTAGACGATACTGTGTGAATAAAATCGAGAACGGACACACAGGATAATAAATTGTCTGCCTCATTACAAATTCTCGCTCAGTTCCAAAAAAGGCACCCAACTCCAGTGAGTCACAGTGCACTAGTCGCAGGAAGGAAGCAATACAGTGAAAGAATCCGGGCATTGTTGGAAGACGTCCAGAAAGGACTAGTAAATCAATTTATTGGGGAAGTATATGTTTAGAGGCGGTTCAGACATTTCTTACATTACTGCAGTTGTCTGTATTGCGTAGGTGAAAGATTTTTTTACACTTTAATTACAAATTCTGCAGTGCCAAGTTTTGGAATTTATATTCTGGAAGATTATTGTTTCTTCGTTTTCAATATTACAAAAATGCTATAATAAAAACAGCACTATTATATTAAAATTAGGTTTTAACAAAGAGGAATATTTGTTTGTTTGTAATCAATAAACGATGGAACCACTAAAGAGATACTTACTAATTATTTAACCATTAGAAAGCTAATTACCCAAAAGTAACATAGACCCGGTAGGTGGCGCTGTTGTCGACAATTTGCTTTGCTAAGCTTGTCGTAAAGGGCATTGTTCTGCATCTATACATTATTCGCACCGGAAGCAACAGCAATTAAAAATACTTGTACGATTTAAAATCACCTATAAATTATTTGCGTTTACCTATTTATTACTTAACGGTCAAGCGGGGGACGTATTGCAAGGAAAGGGGGAAGTATTCGATTTTGTAGTTTTAATTCAGTAGAAAACAATACACCTGCAAAATCGTTATGTAAAAATAAAATAACAATTATCTAATCTATTATGGTTGAATGTAACCGATTGACAGGATGGGCATCTCTAACCGTAATTTGACACTATGACACTCTAACGTAGCAACGTTGACATTCGGTAAAGATGTTGGCTTCTACTTCTTCTTCAGCCGAAAGACGTCCACTGCAGGACAAAGGCCTCCCCTAAAGACAGCCACAACGACCGGCTTTGTGCTGTACGCATCCAACTTCTACCCGCGACCTTCACCAGGTCATCGGTCCATCTTGTAGGGGGCCTACCCACTCCACGTCTTCCGGTACGTGGTCGCCATTCGAGAACCTTTTTGCCCCAACGGCCGTCAGTTCTACGAGCGATGTGCCCCGCCCACTGCCACTTAAGTTTAGCAATTCTGAGTGCTATGTCAGTGACTTTTGTCCTCCTGCAGATCTCCTCGTTTCTGATTCGATCCCGCAGGGTAACTCCAAGCATAGCTCTCTCCATCGCCCTGATGTTGGCTACTTCGATTAAATTTCTTACAATACATTGAAATATTCCTTTTGGATTACAAATTGTCCGTTAGATACGGATATTTGCAGCTACTAGAATAACATAGATGAATAATTATGGTATAGGTCACTTGTTTGTTGGGGCCATTTTCAACGATGTCCTTTTATGCTAATTTTTGTACGATATTTCAAATGATTCAATAGTCAATAGTTTGTACAAGAGATTGACTGGTACGAAGAAACCTAAAATCGTTATTCAGCAATAGCTGGAATAATGTTTTTTTTAATTGGGTATTAATAATATTTTTACAATCATAGATATGTAACTTGAATCCGATAATAATAATCCGAAGATAAATGATAAATATAGTTAGAAAAATAGTGACCAGCCCTCATCACTATCAACGTATTATACCATCCATTAGAATCTGAAAGCTCTCTTACAATAAGGGAAATATTTGCTCAGATCCAGCCCCGTCGAGTGTTTTCTTCAGCAGAATAAATAAGTCAGCCACCGGTGAAACGCTGGCATACAATATCAATCCAGCAAGAAAGTCGTAACCGACAGGTCACGTTCTAGCAATAAGCGGTTATTTTCCTAAGTAATATTAAGGAGGATAACTGTGTATCACAGAAACGTGGTAATCGCTTATAATTTTCTTTGTAAAACTTTGATGTAAGGCATGGGTTTGATATTATGGTTGTTTTTGCCGAACATGTTTTCGTGCTTATAAGTGGACGTTGGTGACGTGGGTGTTGTTGATGTATTATTATAGATTCTCTTCCGATTATCGATTCCCTACAGGTTGTTATTGTGGTCTCATTTATATTGCCAGTTAGGTTGACTGGGAAGGTTTGATATGAGTATAAATTATTGTTTATAGGTATTTATTCGTAGAAAAATATTAGAAGTCTACATTTAACTGTAATTATTTTAAGCGGCTGGTGCTATGGAGGTGGTTTTTACCCTTTAGCCAGTTTTATGACAGCACTTATGAGTGGCATTATCCCGTTACTGTTAGATCTACTTCAGAGCTTTTATAATTAAGCTAATATTTTATAAAGTATCTAAACCCATCTTAGAATAGGTATAATAGGTGGTTAATAAAATTACATAAGTCCTAAATCAGTTAGAATAAGACTCACAATCAAAACCAAGCAACGGAAGTTACTACCTCATACATACCGTTCCATCACTTTGTATTTTACGGTAACTCCAGTACGGAAACCTGTACACCCCAGAATGCATCGGTCCGGTACCTTGACCGCTTACCTTGGACCCACGCCAAGCGGTTGTATACAATCAGACACCAGTATAAGTATATAGACTAAGTCCAATATACATAAAATATAGTAATTCGTTTTCACCACGCCATATCTTGATATTCACATTTGAGAATTTAATGCGGTTTATAGGATGAAAAAAAAATAACATTGTCACTTCTATATTCCTCAAGCGGGGGTACACGAACTGTGACTGACGTCAGATCTTTTGTACACAAATATATAATAGAAAAACAAAATCTAATTTTATATTATCACAATATATACATGTTCTAAAGAACCATAACTTTGTGTAACATTTTTTCGGTTTCAATGGCTGTTACGAAAGTTTCTACGAGTCAGCACCATTTATGTATTACGCACACAGGATTTGCGAGTCACGATATGCTATATCGCTATTACCCGTCTGTTCATTTAAACTGATCTATAATACAATGCAAAGCAAAGCTACTAAGATTTAGACATTCATAAATCATATTTTAATTAGACACGAAAAGTCTAGACCAATTTTGTCTAGATGATACGCATTACCTATGATTTTGAATGGGTTTGATGTGATGAGGTTTCGCTTTTATTGCTGTTTTAAGTTAATGATATAAGTATGCGCCTACATTTAACATGTACGTTTATCTATGTATCTATATCATAACGCCAGATCCCTAGCGGAGTAGGCAGAATTATATCTAGTACATAGTCTACAAAATCAAATATTGTTGTACATAATCTTTGGCAGTAGTGGCGAGCACGTGGTCCGGGTTTTGCATTCTAAGTAGGACAAAGTGTATTTTTTCTGTCAATAAAATTTCAGTCGCTGCTCGGAGAGTTTTTATGATTACTCCTATGAGTCTATTTAAGTTGCTAGTATTTTCTATTTATTCTGTTCTCGCAACTGATAGCACCTTGTTCTGACGTTATGTCTTTTCGTTGTAAAATATAATTCTCGTATATTTTTCTGTTTTGTATTTTTGTTAATGACTGTAGTAGTCAACTTTGCTTCAAAGGATGGTACGAATCTTTTCATCTATCATTAGCGAAGCCACTCAAAATATTGACTTAGCAATATTCCATATTGTACGGGAACTAACAATGTTTACTTTGCAAACATTCGTTGTAGAAATGGCGTGTAAGTAATATGTTTTCTCAGGCTGTTAGATAAATTAAGTGGTTAATTGACGATACTATTATGAGTAGATCCCATCAGAATATTTCATTGATACATATCTATATTATCATGCCAAATCCCTTAATATCTACCTATTCCACCAAAATGTTTGAAATTGCATTTTATTTTTGGTAACCTAATTCAATGTCATTACATTTCGTTCATCACAAATCAGAGGTAGAAAGCACAGACAATTTGACGTAATGGAATTCTATAGTGTTGTTATAAGATTAGTTTTGCACTGCAAATTTAGTAAATAAAAATCTACGTGAGAACATGGTTTTTCAACGACATTACTATAACGTCCAATAGTCCATGTCTCAGCTATTGCAACGAGCAATAAAATCAACAAGATAACAAAGTTAGTCTTGACTTTAAAACTTCCAAGATCAGGTGGCCATTACCACCAACGTTCGCTTGCTGAACTGGCATCGGATCCCGCGACTTTGGCCGACCGCCAGGGCATCCCTATCTCATCCTCTACATTTTAGGGGGTTGAATTTATAGATGTTTTCATTGCTAATGAAGTAATTTTGCTTACTTCGTAAATCGTAAAACTTCTCGCAAAATTTATTATGTATACCTTTAATAAGGTAAAACACTTTTGTCTTAATGCAAGAGTTTTTTGCACATATTATCAAATCAATTTACGCTACCCCATTAACTACTAATAGAGGTAAAAGAGATTAGGTTACTCTATTATGCAGACTCAGTGCAGATTGATGGAGGTAAGCTACCTGCTACTCATCTAACAGCAGGTAGCCACCTGCTGTTGAAAGTTATCAAGGGCGGAAGGCTCTTGATACTTAACTTGGCTCAACGACTACTATATTAAGTGGTAACAGGTCTGGAAGAGGATGTTCGGATCAAGTCTTCTCACTCCGCAACATCGTAAAGAAGCATCTGGCAGTGGGCCGGAAGGTTTTCTGCGGTTTTGTAGATCTGGAGAAGGCGTTTGACAGAGCTGTGCGAAAGAGACTTTGGGACATTTTGCCAGAGTATGGTATAGATGGCACTCTGTTGCGAGCTGTCCAGTCCATTTATGTGGACTGCAAGGCATGCGTACGGGTGGGTGGTAACAGGTCACCCTGGTTTGACGTTAAAATCGGCGTCAAGCAGGGTTGCGTGTTGTCCGCTAGACTGTTTATAATATATCTGGACAAAAGTCTTCAAAGACTGAAAACGATGAATGAAGGTGTACAAATGGGTGACTTAGTGGTAAACCATCTACTTTATGCAGATGACGCGGTTTTAATAGCGCCAACAGCCACTGATCTGCAAACACTAGTCACAGTTATGAAAGACGACTGCATGATCAATGGCTTACACTTGAATGTGAAGAAAACTAAGATTATGGTTTTTGAAAGGGAAGAAACCAGAACGAATGTAAGGATTGTGGTTGGTAACGATGTGCTGGAGTAAGTGAATGAGTTTGTATATCTTGGATGCGCCTTCAGTAAGGATGGAAAATACACCGCTGACATAGAGAGAAGAGTGAGTGCAGGGAACAGAGTGAATGGTGCGATGGGAAAGCTACTCGGGAGCCGGCACTTAAGTCATAAGGCGCAGCTGGCCATACATAACGGAGTTCTTGTCCCAACGCTGTTATATGGTAGCGAGAGCTGGGTATGTAAGAAGGAGAATGAAAGTAGGATAAATGCGGTAGAAATGCGAGCTCTGCGGAAGATGTGCGGAGTGAAGCTGACTGACCGCATTAGCAACAGCATAGTAAGACAGCGAGTAGGTATGAAAGATAGTATCGGTGTAAAGATGAGAAAGGGCATGCTCCGTTGGTTCGGGCATATAAAAAGAATGACAAAACAGATATACAATGTGAAAGTGGAAGGATGCAGGTACCGGGGAAGACCTAGACTATCTTACCACGACCAAATAAACCGAGTCTTATCTGATGGAAAAGTCAAGAGTCTCCGTAACCAGCGAGCGTGTATGAGACGAACTATGAGAGTCGAGGAAGCCAGAGAGGTATGTAAGGAAAGAACCTGTTGGAACTCTGTACTCTCTGCCTACCCCGCAAGGGATCTGGCGTGAGGTTATAGATAAGTAGATAGATAGGTAACCGGGACCAAAGGCTTAAGGTACCTTTTGTGCTTCACAGAAATACTCAATGTGAAAATGTTCGAATGACCGAGCCGAAAGTTACTTAAGCTTGGTAATCGCCACTGCGGTCCCGCAACCCTACAAGAGGCTCATTAACAAATATTTCCTTAAATTACACGTGCACTTGCTTTTGGGGCATGTAAACATTTGTTGCATGCTAGAAACGAACTATGACCCGTAGCGTAGAAGCCAAATCGACCGTTGCGCTAATTGAGCTGTCTAACCAGATTCATGTGCACTAGTATAAGGTAGTAAATCCACTTTACGTCTCGTCGTTAAGTCTATCTGATTTATGGATAATAGAAAAGCGACAATACAACTTCTAGTAATCCTCGTAAAAGGTAACTAGTTATCTCACTAAATCATAATGTGAAATTCCTTTAGGTATTAGCGGAGAGTACAAAGTTCCAACAGATTATTTTTCTAGACCACTCCCACAGTTACGCCTACATTACCCAAGGAAAAGTGACAAAGGGACTATGCGTACACACACCTTTCGCCGACAATGTTACATTTTAATGTAATAGGAGCGAAGTATTGACGTCATACCGTCCAAAATATCAGACTGCTACTGAGAAATTGCCGGTATTAAAACCCCAATAACGCTATCCGTCAAAAGAATCCGGCAAAAATTGGAAACCAGGTCCTCTCGACCACCATCCGGACTTTGCGTAACTAGAGAAAATTCTTTTTTTTTCGGCAAAGACGTAAGATAAGAGAAAATGATTGGTTCTCACTAATATATACAACTGACCTAGCCATTGTAAACAACTGCAGTGTTTGAGTCACGATCTACTATGAATTTCTGAAAGATTATTTTACAAAGTAAAAGTAAGAAGAGACTTACAATTAATCGTTGTCTTTCCATTTGATAAGTCAAGAATAACACCAGAAGATGGTATCAATAATACTCAATCCTACCTTGAACTACTACACCAGCGAATCAGGCAAGAAATTTTCAGCTTCTAAAATTTTTACGATCAAGGCAGTTATTACGAAGAGCGTCTGCTTGTTAAACTAGCATCGGCTGTACCGTCCCTGGCCGCCAGCCAGGCTCTTCAGGACCACTATGTTTGAGGGGACGGAATTTATAGTGGCTTTTGTTCAACACGAAGTAATTTAGCTCGGTAGCTAGTTTATTTGATGTATCATGATATATAAGTTGTAAGGGAATTTCAGTCTAATATTTTATACTTTTGTTCCCAATGTGTGGTAAGAATCATTAAAATGTAAGTCTTACTAAGAATATTTATAGCGCTTGCTTAGAAAAATAGAAAGTAACATAAAACACACCTGGATATTCAATGGCAATGTTATATAGGTATTTATGGTTTCTACACATGACTCAAACATTGATAAGGCGCATAATTTCCTTTTTTTCACTTGGTGATCGGCCATGCCTCACAGCTACCATTACTTATTATACCATTACTATGTTAGGATTTCATACAACCGATATTACCCGGGACAAATATTAAAATTTTTGCTGTACCATACATCGATAAATCGGATTACGTGTTTAGTTATAGTGGAATTAAAAATCAACATGAAACGCGAAAACATAACACTTTTATTAGGGTAGTAACTTGGTAGTATTTTACCACTGCATGCATGGTATATTCAAGCACCTGCTTTACAGAGCTGACATTTGCTGCACAGCAAAAATATGAAACCGACTAACCACATCTGACGATTAAATTTTCATAAAACAAGCAAAACGTCTTATCAGTCTCGAATCCCTTAAAATCTTTCAAAATTCACAATCGAGTTAAATCATCTCAACATCTAATAAGTCAAGCAAATTGCAATTAAGTGGTCCCGCGTTCAGTCTGTGTCAAAATTTAATTTAGAGCGTCCCCCTACCCCTTCACCCTTCGGTGGGAACTCGCGGAATGAATCTACGATTAATTCAAAATTTCAAATTGAGTTATCTGTATAATGTCGATTTAGAGCAAAAAACACTTACAATTAATCGTTGTACGATACTTGTAGTGATCTAAAGAAAGCAAGGCAAATAGCAAAGTTAAAGTTCGCATACTTGCAATTTACTTCAATGAGATAGGTGCACTGGAATCTTTTTCGATATAAAATTAAAATGTTACTTTAATTGCACGATAGTGACATACAGTAATCAGTACTGAAGGTATCACAACTATCACAAGGAAATACTTGTCGAAATAAACAATCTCTGTCAGTAAAATTGTCATTTACTCGTAAAAGTTGTACAAACCCAAGAGATCCAAATACTGCATTTTTTTTGTAATGGTCAGTTGAATAACTGTAATTATAATACTATGAAACGAAACAAGACTTGTAGTGGCAAGGTATATGTGTGGATACTTTGTAAAAATAGTTCCAGGTACTAGGGATTATTCCAGCTAAGTCAAAGTTGCTTAAATTAAAGTAATTTTCTTACATACACGGACGGACGGACGATTTAGCGCAGTGGTTAAGAGCTTGAGCTGCTCCGCCCACTGTGTCGAATAGTCGCGGGTTCGATTCCCGCACGGGACAAATCTTTGTGTGATCCACAATTATTTGATCTGGTCTGGGTATTTGTTTGTGAATTTTCATGTTTGTAAACGCACCCACGACACAGGAATAAATCCTAGTGTGGGGCTACGTTTTTAAAAAAAAAAAAAAAAATTACAAAAAACCCTCGAAGATTGGACATTTAGATTTTATAAGTATGACAAATTTACATGCAGAGTTCTTGGCGAAACATTAAGCACTGCAATAATATTATTATAATAACAAACACCTAATATAATACCATGTTTCAAGCAATAAATGACTTATCTATCTATCTTTGTTCCATGTAGTTATCGCATCCGTAACCACTAGATCCAGAGTGCAAATTGACTTATGCACTGACCACGAGACAAGCCATCTTATATACGATATTGTACGTACCCAACATTCGTCTTTACTGATATATTGATGGTAATTCTGGAACAGTTTACTAGCTATCAGAAAGGGTACACTCACACCTACTAAACATATTTTTCTCTTACAGCCTTTACCAATTTTGTTCTCAATTATTACTTTGTTAGTGTGAGATCTTTATTTACAATAATAGTATTTAGCTGTTAAGAACTTCTTTACGCACCTAAAATTAGGTCTCTTAACTTTTTGGTTAAAGTTACTTATAAACTAGTAAAAACCAACAAAAATCCATCATGAACATTAAGATTTTCTTCAAACACATCAAAAATTACAGTATTCAGTTCAAAAACAATTTGCATACAAATGTTGCTCGCAGGAAATAATATCGGGACGTCTTGGGTGCCTCGTAAAACTCGCTTTGGATCCCGGACTATTTTAATGCGGTGTCTACCGCAATAAACCAAGACCTGGTCTAGGCTGATTGCAGAGTTACAAAATGAAGTATCTAGTTAGTTTGCTAGGAAATGGAATGTAGGACAATCACTACAGTAACAAGACGCTTAAGTTAATAACATTTTGTTGGAGCTTGGTTTGTTGCTGATTGTTTACTATGACATGTGGAAGGAGAAGACGAGAAAAAGTTAGGGCAGACGGACATGGGTCCGTGGAGTGGAGTTGTTATATCATTAGAGTTCAGAAGTTTGTAATTGTCTCCATACTCGCTACGTAAATGTGCTACCTTTAATATCAGTACATGGTGCAATAACAAATTCGTTGAAATAGAAACATAGACAAGAGCTTGGCCCAGTATAAGAGTAGTACCAATCGGGCATTTCTTTATACACGTCTCAACCGTGCAATGAGTATTTGTGTATATGAGTTTTCATATTTGTAAAGGCACCCCCCGACGCAGGAATAAATCCTAGTGTTGGGCTAAGTTTTTTAAACAAAAAACAAAACAAAATTACTAATTTCGACTTTTTCGATATTTCGACTTTTCGTTTAGGTTTTCCTTGTTTCCTTATTCTTAAACTACCCTGGGGTATTTTATATTTGTTATTAAGGCAAACAATACAAAAATTCCAATCTGTCGAGCCATTCTGTATCTTTAGCCATCAAGGAATAAGTCATCATTATGAGACTAGATGTGTAAATTTTTAATTTATGTAACAAATAAGATTTTTCGGCATGTAAGGATTCGAATTACAGAGCTAAAAAAATAAACTTCAGAAAAAGATATAAGTGAAAAAACTTTATTGCAACAAAAACAGATAATAATTGGGATTATGTCGCCAAACGTGGATTTCTACGGTTGACTTACCTATTGATAAACCCTAACACGAAACAAACATAAATCATTACCAGAATTATTCCCACCACCAACACATTTCCTAAGATTAATACCGGATCAAATTCAGTATTAAACTCTCAAGATTAGCACATTCAGTTTCTAGTTGATGCCGTAACATCCTTAGCATCAATCTATAGAGGTGTAGAACTAAATGCTCCACAAAGGCGAGCGCTTGGATTTCCTGGCGTGAATTTGGTTAGCAAATTCGGGTAATAGTTACACCAAGTTAAATCTATAGATTATACCTAGGTATAATCTATTGATTTAGTAACTGTTATGTGATGTTATTGTTTCGACAGTCGTGTTATTTCTGGTGAATTAGATCGTGCACATTTTTATCGTCTACTAGGCATGCCTTTTAAGTTCTATCTATCTCTATCTATCTGTCGAACGCTGGTATTTAGAATTCCAGCGTGGACATACTAGTGTTAGTGACAAATCTCGCGAAGGACGCCCAAAATCCGCCTTCACTGAAGATAACATCATTGCTGTGAGACAACTAATTCTCGAAGATCGTCATGTGACGTATCGAGAGATAGAGGCTCTATTAGGCATCTCAGGGACAAGCATTCAGAAGATCTTGCATGAAGCGCTTGGTGTGAGAAAGCTAGTTTGCCGTTGGATACCGCATCTGCTTTCCGACGATCACAAGGCGGCCCGCGTCAGATGGTGTAAGAAAACTCTGCAAAGGTTCAACCGAGGAGAGTCATATCACGTCTACGACATCATCAGTGGTGACGAATCTTGGATCTATGCCTACGATCCTGATTCCAAACAACAATCTAAAATCTGGGTCTTTCAAGACGAGCCAAAGCCGACTAAAGTTGTTCGTTCTCGAAGCACTTCAAAGAAGATGGTGGCCACGTTCGTTGAAAAAACCGGCCATGTTGCGACTATTGCACTTGAAGATCGTAGAAGGGTTAACGCAGAGTGGTATACCACAGTTTGTTTACCACAAGTCATCGCCGAACTTCGAAAATCTAACTCAAAGCGACGCATCATCCTGCACCACGACAACGCAAGCTCACACAGCGCTCGTCAAACGATTGAGTATTTGAAGCAGGAAAAAGGAGAAATTCTTGACCATCCTCCATACAGTCCTGACCTAAGCCCTAACGAATTCTGTACATTTCCTAAAATTAAGAAAAGTCTTCGTGGTCAAAGTTCCAGTCCAGTGAAGAAGCAGTCGACGCTTTCAAGTTAGCCATTTTGAACACCCCCACTTTAGAGTGGAATAAATGTTATAATAACTGGTTTGAGCGAATGGAAAAGTGTATTAAGCTACGTCGTGAATACTTTGAAAAACAATAAAAAGTACTATAAGGTTCTAGTTGTGTTTTTTTCTTCAAACGACAAAACTTAAAAGGCATGCCTCGTATTCAATTTGTTTTACGATTTCGTTCAATTAGTATTGGATTATATTTTCACTTTGTTCTATTGGTTAATTGGCACTGTGTCTGAAAGTAAGATGCGCCTATTGTCTATGAAGGCTTAGCACGAACAAATGGAAGTTAGCGTCATGTTGTCTTGAGAGCGTCCTGCCACGTTTATATTTTTTAGAAAATCTGCAATATTAAGAATGGCATATCAATTCGGTAGCATTATGCTTATGTCAATCTATCCGTTTAATGCTTCCATCTCACTGAATGAATTTAAGACGAATTAGTTTTCTGCGAGTTTCTTTGCAAGGATACCTTTACGAAAAGTGTTGTAACAAACTTAATTTTCTCCACTTTACAGATACCAAGCAACTTGTCAATCTTGTAAGACCTTGATTTAGTTCTTGTAGTTGCTAGTGACGTCGACAGTTTTTATCTAAATCAGGTTGTTAACCAAAAACTAAGCTCAGCTTACTAAGATTGTATACATTTTCTGAGATGGGTTTGTTTTTGCATGGATAAAAATTTAATAAAAATGGAGCCTGGAGCTACACACTAAGCTCAAAGCAAAAAAAAAACATCAAAATGTTTCATAAATAATAATTTAAATTTAAATAGTTCTTCTTGAAATCAACATTTTATCGCAAAAACTTTATGGCAAAAACACAACGGAGACCGACGAAGTATGATGGTTATTTAAGGTTTTGGGGCGAGACTCTAGAGTACTATGTAGATCCTACAGGATGCGCTAATGGAACTATGTGTTGCGCGGTGCCGGGCGGTGTCCTTGTGATCTTTGCTTAGTTATAATCTAACCATACAATAAAAACTATCGACTATATGAACTATATAAAAAACTTGATACTGCGATTTACAATTCCGGGCGACGCAATGAACGCCATCTAACGAGGTTATATCGAACTAAAAATAATACAATTTAATAATACATAAACAATGGTACTTGTCAAGACAAATCCAACGAGCACTAATATTTCGGGGTTATGATAAGTATTTGGGTAGTTCCGTTGGCCACCCCCCGACTCCATCTTCAGACCCTGGACACCCGTCCGAATCTATAAAACTCGTTAAGACAAATCCAAAGAGCCCAAAAACGGCAAGATTATGTTTAGTAGTTGGGAAGTTCTATTGGCCACCCTACATCTCTATTACCAGATCATGGACATCATCCGGGTCTAGAGAACTCGTCAAGACAAATCCAATGAGCCTAAACATGGCAGGGTTATGTTGAGTAGTTGGGTAGTTCCTTTGGCCACCTCCCGGCTCCGTCATCAGACCCTGGACAGCGTCCGGATTTATGAAACTCGTCTAGACAAATCCACGAGCCCAAGCACCGCAGGATTATGTTCAGTAATTGAGAAGTTCTATTGGATACCCTGCAGCTCCATTATCAGACCCTCGACATGATCCGGGTCTATAGAACTCGTCAAGACAAATCCAGCGAACCCAAACACGGTGGTATTATATTGAGTAATTGGGTAGTTCCGTTGACCACTCTTCGGTTCCATCATCAGATCCGGGGCACCATCAGGGTCTACAGAACTGAAGACAAAGCCAACGAACCAAAACCCGGCAAGGGTATGTTTAGTATTTGGGTAGTTCCGTTGGTCACCTTGCCACTTCATCAACAGACCCTAAATATCATCTGGTTGTATAGTACTTTTCAATACCAATCTAACAAGCCTAAACACGAGGTGGTTATGTTGTGTAGTTGACATGTTCCCATGGCCACCTTTCGAACCCTTCAAAAGATTGTTCTGGAGCTGGGTCCATGGTATGTACTATATTATTGAACTTACATACGTATGTTACATTTCAGCTCAGTCGGATATATGCTTTCTATTGTCAAACGCTATTGGATATCTTAATAAAATAAAATAAAACTAATAAATAAAATACCCGACGTGCTTGAAAATGGATTACAAGATTTGAAACAGAAAGACAGATAGACATACGAACACAAAAGCTTCTAAAAAGTTACCTATAATTGTCTATTGACGAATAATGCGCGGTCACGAGGTCGTGAGTTCGAATCCCAGGTGAGAACAAATGTAATTTTTCGATAGAAATATTTCCAGTGTCAACTGACATTGCGCCCGATATAATGTAATTAGGCTTGCCTCCTATTGCATGAGACCTAACATTTGACCTTGTGGAATACAGGTGTGAAGATGTTTATTTTATATATTTTACAATTTAAATGACCAACGTTGATATTCAATTATTTCCGTATAAAAAATTCACACACACCGGGACGCCTACATTCCCCAAGCGGGAGTGGCTAAGAGGTGTACTATGTGCGCACACCAACTTATTGCTGAGAATGTAAGGTGCCAATTTAATAGGGGCGAGGCTATTGCTATTATACTGGGCACAACTTCAGACTCCGGACTGATTCTGGGAAATTGTATATATAAAAATCTTTTAAAAAAAAAAGGAAAACCGACTTCAAAAAGCAAAAAATAAATATTTGAAGTCGGTGCTGGTTGGTGCAGTCGGTTACTTGGCACCGACTTCAAATATTTATTTTTTGCTTTTTGAAGTCGGTTTACCTTTTTTTAAAAGATTTTTATTTTACAATTTTAAGTGACGAATAAATTATTTAGTAATATTTATATACCGATATTACATTATTTTGCTGAGTTGTACAGTAAGGTACCTACAGGATTAATATAATGACTATAATAACGGAATCTATACATTCGTGCTGTTCGCCGTTAAGGAGTTCCCTCTTGTATCTTCAAAGTCCAAGGTCCAATACCAATAACATTCAAATAAGACCACTTCAAAACTATACTGAACCCAATGCAAAAAGAATCATCAAAATCGGCTCATAAGCAAAGGAGTTATAAAAAAGAACGAATTATGAACCTCCTTTTTTGAAGTTGGCTAATATACTGCTTAGTTCTTTAGTAGGGTACCTATAGGATTGACGTAATACCCATAATATCTCAATTTACACATGCCTGTTGTTTGTCGTTAAGGAGTTCCCTGGTGTATCTTCTAAGTCCAAGGTCCAATGCCAATGAAATTAAAATGGGACCAACGCAACCCATTATTAACCCAACGCAAAAACAAACATCAAAATCGGTCCACAATTGATGGAAATATCGCTGAACATACAAAAAAAAACGAACATAGAACCTCCTCCTTTTTGAAGTCGGTTAAAAACTACAGTTTGCTCACCCTAAAATTTGTTCGAGATCCTCCGCGATTTCTAAGGGCATTATACGGTAAAAAAGTGCTCTTTCTTTATAAAATGCTTTGCCGTAATTAAATTAATAACATTTAATTTTCATTTAAACTATATAAAAATAAGAGAATAAATCGACAATCTGATCCAATTTACGTCCTATACTGTACACACATAGCGCCACAGACCTCTCTGTGGGTGTGTGAATAAATAATTATCCACCAAAAATCAAAAAAGTTCCACAAAATATCACTGATACAAAGACTGAGACAAATAAGTATTGTTGTAGTATGTAAAGTCGTCACTAGACAGCGCTATTTTAATTTTTCATTAGATTTGAGGGAAAATAATATGTTTTTTATGTTATAAATTGACAAATATCGGAATTCTTCCTTTACTTGTACTTTAAAACCTTGCTTCTTGCCAAATTCCATGATTCTAGATCAAGGGGAAGTGCTATATAATGTCTAACGAGTGACTTTAAATGGCCATATCTTTTGTTTGGGTTTACTTAGAACCTTCATTTTAGTAAACTAGTAGGGGACCGTAGACCTTCATATTTGGTATAAATTTCAACTTAATACCTTTAGCCGTTCTCGAGAAAAAAAACCCTAAAAATGGTAATAACCGTCGGACAGACGGAAAACGAAGTGATCCTATAAGGGGGTTTAAGGTTTGGTACGAAACCCTAAAAACGGGTATTAAGTTTACACATTCCTTCCATTTTCTTAGCGGTAGCAAACCGCGTTTTACATTCTCGCACTAGTAAGTGTCAGTATCGGCGAGTCGGCCATATCTTTTTCTCTCCTTGGGTAAAATATCCACAGGAACATAAGCATTGCTAAGTAAATTTAGCTTAGTTTTTATTTACCTCTTTAAAAACTGTTTTTTTTTTCTTTTTACTATCCTGTCATTATCAGCGGGCAAACAGCTAAATGTGACACTAAGCTAAATGTAGATTGTTTAAAACCGGTTTGAAGGATTTTCAAATCATAGTTTCTTAGATAGTATCTAAAACTAGCCTCCAGGATTACTATTTGAGCTCAATATCTGTCTAGTATATCTTCAATCATCTTGACTCAGTGTAGACACTACAAGGAAGATATAACATGCCCATCGGAGTATGATGACTCCAGACACAGTATCAGATCTATTTACCTTCCTGAGAGATTGGCATGAACATATATGGTAATATCTAGACTCGTGTAATATTATGCTTAGCAAGTAAACGGTCGAGCCATATCGATAGCTCTCTGTCTTCGCTCGGCTTATCGGAATGTACCGCACTCAACCATTGTTATTGATTTATTTAAGTTATGAATTAACGGTATGTATAAACTGGGTATTGGAGTATGTTTTTATACATTAAATCTTAATTAAAATATGTCTGTGTATCTATTTTACTCGTAGCACTGTGCGACCGCGGTGTTCTTACCGATTACCAAGGTTAAGCAGCGTTCGACTCGGTCGGCCCGAGATGGGTGACCGTTTGTGGCATTTTCATATTCAAGCGTCTCCGTGCTTCGGAAGGCACGTTAAGCCGTTGGTCCCGGCTACCACTTAATGTGGTAGTCGTTAAGCCAAGTTGGAAGCCTTAAAGGCGGCTTGATAGGTTCCAACAGCAGGTGGCCACAAACCTGCCTCCATCAATCCGCACTGGGTCCGCGTGGTGGAGTATGACCTAATCTCTCTCACCTCGATTTAGTGAGAGAAGGCCTTTGTCCAGCAGTGGGCAGTATAGGCTGATATTATTTACTATAGACCTTCATATCGTTTCCGATGAAGCCATCCTAAACGTTAAAATATTATTTTCTATTATCAGCTCTAATATGGCCAACTAAACGGAATTGGATTATACTACAACTATTTTATGATCATGCCAAACTTCTAATGGGATAGGCATAGGGTACTGAATTCCAATAGGACGAACAAGGAAAGAATTCTTTACAGACCTCTCTTGCTTCATGCACTCTTATACATATAAAAACACCTAAATATATTCAACATTTAATTGGTCTGCCTTGTTGGCCTAGCAGGTAATTGTACGGTTGATGATCATGAGATCCTGAGTTGATATCCTAGATCATCTAAAGCATTACTGTGGTTTTGTTAATGAAAAAAGAATCAACATCATATAGAATTGCGTCCTGTGTAATTAGCAATAGGAATATCTTTTATTACTCTTAACATTTATTGGGATCCAACATCTTTGGTGAAATGTAGTTATGTGAAATTTGAAATCACATTCACGAGGAATGGTAATATTCTTTTAACACGCTGGAATTCAAATATCTTATACTACTATTTTAATACGTGAGCGTACTAAGTACACCTCTACCTCGTGTTTCAGTGATAATGTTAGAATATTAATGCCTAAAGAAGAATAATGTATAACAATTATGTAGCGGTCGGGTAAATCGGATCGATAGCCGTCTGTCTTCAGTCGGGTTACTTCAATCAGTTACCACTATTGTTAATGGTTTAATTATTCAATCCAACAGTACGTGTGGGCGATATGCTGTAAATTTGACGACTATATCCCTACAAAATTTGCGTGTATTTCACACCCCTCAGCTTTTTTTTGAGAAAATTGTTAGTCTATATGCATCCACTGGATAAAATCGATTTCCTTGCCGTATTTGATCTTAATCTGTTAAGTGGTATAGAACTGAAAAGGTAACAGACAAACAGACAGACAGATTACTTTCGAATTTATTATATTATTATGGATTCCGTGCATAATCTTTCGGTAACTGTAGTACTAAGCAAAGTTAAAAAAAAAAAAAAACAAAATATATTTCCCTATTCCGGGAAAGTAGAAGAGCACCGCGTGCACACGTTTTTCTGACGATGTGAAGTCCCAATGTAATTGGGGGCGAACACTTAGTCCGACCTAGGATTCGAATCACCATTAGACGAACGAGGCAGTCTGATTGATTATCTTCTGAAGATTTTTTCCTCGTAAAATCCAAATGATGGAGTTATAAAAACTACATACAGATTGACAAAACCCTTCTTTTAAACAAATATGAATGTTCCAACAGTTTAATATGGTTTTCGAAATAATAGATATAACTTCTTTCTATACTTAGACTACACATTATAACATACCACCCTGATAAGATAGTTAACAGAAGAAAAGACAGAGCTATCTAAATTAAATCAGCCAGAACAGCCTGTGTTGCTAGGCACAATGTGAGACAAACTAGCCATCTATATAATTTAATAAATCAAAAACATAATATATATCTCCTAAACCATTACGATTGTAACAGGACTCTGATGACCTGGTTAAAATCGCTTAACTATACTGAAACAGTAAATAATAAATTTTCTTTTTCAGTGTAGTTTAGAGATAACGATAAAAAGACAATAACATAATCATATTTATCTGCTTGTACGTACTTAAATCAATCCCATCAAAACTAGTTTTTAATTACATATGCAGACAAACTGACGCATGACTTAGCGCGGTGGTGTGACCCATAATTATTTGTTTCAGTCTGGGTAATTTTAATGTTTGTAAACGCACCGGGAATAAATCCTAGTGTGGGGCCGGCATCTAATGGCGTATAAAGCGTGTAGCTACCAGAGGTTCTGGATTAGATCCTAGGTCTGACAAAGTCGAGGTTATCTATGAAAAAACTTCCCATTATCAGTCCAGAGTCAGGAATGGGTCATATTCAAAAATTTTTTTATTCATGTGGACCAAAAGGCACTTATGAATAGTCAAAAAGAGAAAATTATTGATTACGTAAGACTCTAACACCGGTTCGGAAAGTCACTCTCGGGAGAAGAGGGGCAAGGAACTCCACGGTTACTCTTTTTAAAAAAGAGAGTTTTACAATTAGTTTCGTATACATTGCATTCATGGGGTATGGGAGATTAATGTAGAATGAGCTAAATAGATGTGCTTAAGTACTTAGATTCATGGTATCGGTCCGTGTCTACATAGTTATCTCATTGACAAAATAGAGATGTTGTAGAGGTATAATATATATAATAAAAAGTATAATAAGAGAAAAAAAAGGGTTACTACAAAATATGTAAAGAGTGCGTACAAAATAATTGGTTATAGCTCCAGTGTGTACAGTCCCCACCAGCAGCACCCGATCACGAGTATGACTTGAGAAGCAGCCATCACGGCAGCCGGCAAAATGGCAATGGGCTCCCCCCTATTATATGGGACCTACCATTGTCGATGAAAAAGGTGTACGCAGTACACCTTTGCCATCGTCGTTTGGGGAATATAGGCATGATGGTGATTTTAATAGTTTTATTTTATGTGTTATATTTGAGTAAATCTAAGTTCCAAACTACTTAGCTGTTATTATAAACTTATTATTTTAAAAAGGAACAGAAAGAGAAGGAAACAAACGTGCGCGCTGAGTTTTCCTCGGATCTTCTCCGTGGAGGTCGCGTTCCGATCCAGTGGAAGATTGAGTACATTTAAAAAATGTGAAACAAAAAATTTTTAGTGAACTTACAGATGATTTAATTCGAAAAAAATACAAAACCTAAATAGAACAATTAATAACGGTCATAAACTAAAAATAACAGGCAACCTGTTATTTGTTACAGCTATTTTACCTGTTATCATGTTCCTAGTCTGTTTTGTCTCAAAACGGAACACCTCGATTGGCAAAGATTACACGCTAAAAAAATATTCACAAAAAAAACTATTTGAAGTAAGAATCAAGTACTATTTTTGACCGTTAATTTTAGTCTGTATCAGGAATGAGTTTGGGTTTACGAACTTTGAAATGTCAAGGATTCTTTTATAGGATTAGCAGAACAGCTGCAGAGTTGTAACTCTGTGATGATATAGATAGTTAGAGTGGTGAAGAGCTAAATATTGCACCGTTTAGTTTCGTATGGTGTTACCTGTTAAGATCGATTACGATGTCCTGGATTGCAATTCCACGTCCAACAAAGTGTTATTGAGTTTTAGTAAAAAAAATTCTTAGAAGCAATCCTGGAATGTTGCCGAATATAATAACAATAAGATTACCCCTTAACATGATCTAACATCGACAGCGAATCTATCTGTATCATTCTGCAAGATTTCTTGAGAGATTACATGTTTCTAATAAGTTCTTTCCTTACAGACCTTGCTCACTTCCTCCACTCTCATAGTTCGTCACCTACACGTGTTGCCGTTTACGGAGGATGTTAACTGTCCCATCAGATTAAATATGGTCTATTTGGTAGTGTTAAGTTAGTCTAGGTGTTCTCCGATACTATGTTATTGCGAACGCGGTCAGTCAGCTTGACTCCATGCATCTCTAGCTCGCGTTTCGACGGCATGTATCCTGTTTTCATTATCTTTTTTGCATGAAAATTGACGGCGTCAACCAAATGCCAAAACATGCCCGAAAATCACACCTACTTCGTAATACGTAAAAATGTTACAAGACAAAAGTGACGCACTTTGTAAATGATAAACCAACACAGTATCAAGGTTAATGCCTCTCCTATATTATGCATCGTACACAGTCCATTTGGAACAATGTTGTCTAACTTGGCAAAGTTATTCCGCGGTAATGCTTCCTCCTCTGGGATCTATCGGGAACCAATAAGGGGGAAACTTTCCCCCAGTTTGTTATGTTCCAGTGACCTTCGCGGCTCTAATTAATTGGATCGGAAAACGTGTTTGAAACCTATTTTTTGTGGGTGTACGTATTATGTACCTACTATTAAGTTTGTATGCTTTATAGGTGATTAGAAAATTTAAGATAATTATTTGAATATGTATTCTAAGCTTCCGGGTATAACAGAGAGGCTTTTATGAACTGCTGCTTTATAGACACAATCTGACCACCGTGTTTGGGGTTCCGGTTTGGTCATGCTTTCTATAATGTCTTTGCTTGCGGTGGCTGTCTGACGCAGGTAGTGACCTTCCCTCCAATATGGTCGAAGGGAGTGATGGCTGTTCCAGTAGTCATACTCGTGAACGGGTGCTGTTTGTGGGGACTGGTCCACCTGGAATCCTTTAGACACTCTTTATAAATGGCATCATTAGTCTCATATATCGGTCGTACGGCATCACACTGGAGCTAGATCGTAAAATTGTAACCAAATCACTGTATCCACACAATATGATTAAAAAAAATTAGAAAGGAAAAAAGAGAAAATGAGTTAAATAAAAAAAGACAAGCCCGCTGAGTTTCTTCACCAGATCTTCTCAGTGGGGGCCGCGTTCCGATCCGGTGGTAGATTAGTAATTAAATTAAATTAAAAAAATGTTAATTGACTATTTGTAAGCGCGCCCACAGGGCTTATGGAAAATAAATTATTTGAACTCTCTGCCTACCCCGTAAGGGATCTGGCGTGATGATATAGAATAGAATAGAAAAATTATTTGAGTTTGAGTTCATAGAGATTCTTTATGGGCGCATTTTTGATATCTTCGGCTCGTTCTGTAACCCAAACGGTTTAAGGGATTTTAAAACACGAGGTGTCGTTAAATTTGAAGATATTAGAGTCTCTACACAAGGCAAGTTTGTTACGCGCCCTTTCGATGTGCGTGCCGATAGCGCATTTCTAGCGCTGTGTTTTTTGCCTGGGTTATGACCGAATAAATACGTAACGTGGCACGTTACGACTACTTCATGAATTAGTCGTTTAATCACACCATCATTTCACGACGTTATCGTAACGCAAAGAGTTTGGTCACAGTGAAGACGGACCCTGCAAAGCTTAATAAGAGAATTTGCATCTGTATCTATATTAACGCACTGTATACATAAATATTTTATTTTAGAAATAAATAAAAAAACACTGTCACGCCTATATTCCCCAAGCAGGGATGGCAGAGGTGTACTGAGAACACCCACTTTTTGCCGACGATGTTAGGACCCATGTAATAGGGGGCGAGTCTTTTGCCATACCGGGCACAATTCCAGACTCCGGACTCGTACTGGGAATTTTTCGTTAGAAAAACCACATTTTTTCGACCTAGGATTTGAACCCAAGACCAAGATCACAAAGCGATGCGCTTTGCCACTAGACCAACGAGGTAGTTTTTTTTAGAATGACGCAAAATACGTTAAGCAAAGTCCGCTTATGTACATATGTACATGCAAAATAAATCTTCGGTCTCATCACGGGACATTAATCCCCTAATTGATTAGGGGAGATTACGAGACTTTAATATAATATAAAATATTATTTAAACCTATTCAATTGTGCAAACACAATCCCAGTAAAATGATAACAATGATTATAATCCACTCTAATCTAAACCGTATCAAACCCTCCTCTATTAATATTCCACTGACTATCCAGTCTCGTACAATCGTGTAACCATTCAATTACAAAAGGCGAGCCTTATCATTTACCCCCTAAAATATAACGAACATGCACTATTTCCTCAGAAAGGGCGAGTTGTGTTATAAAAATTGCAATATTCACATATACGTGACTGGAATGTGATTACTGAAGGACAAACACGAACAGATTGACGTCAGCGTAACGCTGTCGAGTTAATATGCCATCCCTTTCACACTACTAATTCAGAAATAAAGATGACCGTGACAGCAATCTTTCTTGACAACGTTTCATTAACGTCTATCTATTTGTACTAAGCCTTGTTGGTTCTGAATTGAAGATATTTGATAGAGAACCCTTCCTCGTCAATGATTTTTGGTGAAAAGCGAAATTAAATTAGTAGGCATGAGGTAGAGAAATGAAATAATAATAGCGTCTGGCTTACATTCTTTAATCGAGCCGGCAGAAGCGTACTGTGTACCCACTATCGACGACGATGTTAGCTTAAATTGAAATAGTGATTCTATCTCTCTCTATCAATCTACATCATCACCCCAGGTCCCTTGCGGGGTAGGCAGAGAGTACAGAGTTCCAACAGATTCTTTCCGTACATACCTCTCTGGCTTCCTCCACTCTCATAGTTCGTATCATATATGCTCACTGGTTACGGAGTTTCTTGACTTGTCCTTTCGATAAGACTTGGTCTATTCGGTCGTAGTAAGATAAAATATAGTGATTCTTAATAGAAAGAAAAGATCATCGCTTCGTTTGGGAATCAAACTCACTCAATTCGCATTACAAGCAAACACGACACGCATTAAAATAAAATAATACCAAACAAGAGTTGTTTTGCTAAATTAAACCAAAGAGATCATCCTCGTTAAAACTATGATTAAAATAAAAAAGAAATTTTACTTAATATAAGTAGCAGCACGTCTTTACAATTACTTTTAGAAAGATTTACAAATTAAATGCAACAAAGCTGAGATTGCCTTTACCAAAAAAAAAATACTCGATCTGTCAACATTATAGAATCCACTGTTATAATCCGAACAGTGACTAACTCTATTGCGATCCCATTATCATCCCTGAGGGCGTCAAGCCTTGCTGAATCTAAGGCGAGAAACTTTGACCTAATTTTATTACTTACCACAACGAGGAAGTCGGATCTCATAACAGCCAGAAACATTTTCAGGGAGACTTGAGAAAGAATTATTTAAGTTGGATAACTCTATGATATGACAATGTTAAGTACTTGAGCAAGTAACTTGATAACAAAGTAAAATTTTATGATATCTAAATATTGTCGTAATTTAAGAACTTGCGATTCATACATTTTTATTGAGTCATTAATTCGACTCCTTTTCCAAAAACTACTGAACTTTGTAGCTTTTCATATGAAAATGGCTTCTCAATGATTTTATACTCAAACCTTATGAAACTAAGATTGATTTGGCATGAACAACCATATAATTATAAAGTTTTTTATTTTTTCTCAATAATATTGTTTATCCTCATTTCGACAGCGAGGTTATTGTCAGTATATTCACACTTCGAACTTTATTGTGCTATAGAGACTTGGGAAAATTTGGGGATTTAAGTCTTTGTGAGACTTAAACCCCCAAATTATACGAATACAGATAATAATACAACATATAATAACGATACAATTCATATACAATACATAGTAATGTGTTTTGTTTACTGGTGAACACTGTATTTTCCCCGCGTTTTTTCCCTTCGTATCACCCTTATGAAATGCGGTAGACCTATCATCCTATACATTTTCATATAACGCAGCTGACGTTCAAAACATGCGTATTAAACAAACTAAAAATAAAGAGCTGAAATTCTTTTTCAAATATCCGCCATTACGTGCAACCACTAAAAAGACGTCCGAAGGAACACAGAACAAAGCGGGGAAATTTTTATTCGTTAGAAGTTTCCCCCCAGTAATTTTATTTGCGGACTGTACAAAGAATGTTTGGTCTAGGTTCCCTTTGTTATTCAGCACCCGACGATGCGTAACCTAGAGAGTTTTAAGTACACTATACATGTTACGAAGCCAATACACGGTGAAGACGGGAAAAATAATATTTTTATTGATTTTGTCTTTCGGCTTTGTTGTCCAACCTTAAATAATCTAAAGCACTTAAATACTATGGCAACCTTTCGACTACATCATCAGACCGGCTCCACGGTACCATATTATTACATTGTCATTAGACTTACACGTATGCCAAATTTCAGCTCAATAGGAAGTGCTTGAAAAATAAAACACAAGATTTGAACAGGAAAGACAGACAGACAAACATACGAACATAAGAAGTTAAATAAAAGCTTGTAGTTATTATCAGCAGATGTCTTCTATAGATCAAAGGCCTCTTTTAAGGATCACCACGAACATACGCATTGAATTTTTACCCACGACCTTCACCAGGTTATGGAGTCCTTGTCATCTCCTCGTCTTCCGGTAAATAGTCGCCGGTAGAGAACCTTTCTGCTGCTGTAAGCTGTTCTACGCGTGACATATCCCGCTCATTCCCAAGTCACAAAAATATTTGTTTCGCTTTCCGGTTATAAAAAAGAGATTTAACAAAGATGTAATGATGCATGCAGTTTTAGTTTTCATCAAACTCTGAACCGAGTCTCTTTTGAGCAACGAAACTTTGTTAGCTTTGAAATCAATCTTCTTTTTTGTATGCATATACGGCACAAGCAAGAGCTGCGTGTCTCAGAAATGAAGATGCTGCGCTCAATGTGTGGAGTGTCGCGGAAAGACCGCATCAGGAATTCCCGCATCCGCGGCAGCCTTCATGTCCGTGATATAGCAGATAAAATGCAGGAGGGCCGCCTACGATGGTACGGCCACGTCTTACAGAAACCGGCAAATTAAGTGGGCAACCAGTGCCTGACCATGCCGCCTCCGCCATGTCCCGGAAGAAGCGGTACACCAAAGAAATGCTGGCTTGATGTCGTCAGGGATGACATGCGTGCCAATAGCCTCCCCAAAAAGTATGCCGAAGACCGCGCGAAGTGGAAAAGAAGAAGCAAGAAAGCGGACCCCGGGCTCCAAAGCAGCAGCTGAGGATGCTACCGGGAACTCGCTCAGACGAAGAAGAAGATGCTATTAGTGAAAGTTGGCCGTTAGGTTAGAATATTATCCCAACTATTTATTTACCCATTTAAATCTTTAGGCATCCCTCTCCATTTGAAATTCATTTATTTATTTATTTTAATTCTTTTTTGTACACATATATTAACAAATAACAATTTAAATGAAAGTTTATGTACACAGGCGAGCTTAACTCTATATTGAGTTTTCTTCCAGCAAACCTTAGAGCGATAGAGAGATGAAAATAGAGTAGAGGATAGCAACAAGTGTACCTACAGTAGAATTAAATAGAATATCCTAAACTAACCATATATATTATACAAAATATCACATTAACACAGAAATCTAACTAAATAGTACTAATTATACATACATACATAAATACAATAAAATATAACTAAATATATACATAAATATATACAAATACATATATGATAATACTATATACGGATATATATAATTTATGACGACAGGAAATGTTCTTTAGTTCTCTTCTTGAAGGCGTCCAGTGAGATGCTATTGCGGATAGACCGCGGATGCACCGCGTAGACAGTAAAATAACCATTATAGCGGCTAGAAGTGTGATTAGCAGTACGGAGAAGAAGGGAAGTAGATGTGCGACAGGGCTTTCCCCTAGGAACTAGAAATTCAAAACGTTCCTTGAGATATGCTGGTGAATTTGGATTGTGGAGAACAGAAAAGAGAAGTGAAAGTACGTGAGTATCTCGACAACGCCGAATAGGCAACCACCTCAACTGCGCTCGAAATTCCGACACGTGGTCATATTTTCGGAGTCCAAAAATAAAACGGATGCACAAATTTTGAAGTCGTTCGAGTTTATTGAGGAGCTGCTCCGCCGCGTCTAGAAAACACACATCAGCATAGTCCAGAAGGGGAAGAAGAAGAAATTGAGCAAGAGTTATTCTAGTTTGAAAAGGCAGGAACTTTTGGAGCCTTTTGAGAGACTAGAAGGAGCAATATATTCTTCTGCTTACTTCCGCAATATGAATATTTCACGAAAGATGGCAATCAATATAGATTCCTAGATTTTTGACACTTTTGGCTATAGGAACGGAATCGTACAATACTGGTAGAAGAAAATGTTGATTCAAAAGGTTATAGTAGTATCTGCCACCAATAATGAGCGCTTGACATTTTGTAGGATTGACTAACAGGCCATAAGTTTTAGCCCACTCGTTGATATTTTTTAGATTTTTATTTTTTTTATTTTATCAAAAAAAATCATTTTTTAAAAAAAAAAAAGATCATCGGATCATTATTGATGGCTTCAATGGCCTCAGGGAGCTCGTCGATTTTAAAAATGACGATAGAATTGCAAATCGTCTGCATAGAGATGATAATGTGAAGATAAAATTTTTGTGATGGCGTTAATGAAAACCGAGAAGAGAAGTGGAGAAAGAACACCACCTTGGGGAACTCCGGCAGTCAGATTACACCACTCTGAGGAAGCCTCTTTGTAGCGGACCGACTGTGAACGACCCCGAAGATAAGAGTTAAACCATTCAGTTACAGAAGACGACACATTTAAGGATGATAAGATCCCTAGGAGGATGTCAATATCAACTTTTATTACTTACTATTTATTTATGAAAACATTATGTATACAAAAAAAAAAATAGATCTTTTTAATCAGCTATCGTCTGTCAAAAATTCACACGTCTTTCATGGGGCACTGTGTTAGATTTTATAACAAAATTCCCATTGACGTCACTAAACTTAGTGAAAATAAGTTCAGCTTGTGTAAAACGAACACTTTGTAAGCAAGGTTATTATTCAATAGAAGATTATTTAAAAGATAAAAATGCTTGGATAGATGATAATTCAGCTCCACTTGAGTCATGACAACCTATTCAACTGTTGTTAGTTAACATTTCTTCTCTTCCTTCTATTAATTTAACACAATATGTACTTTTTTTTGTAAATGAGGGAACCATGTAGCCATTCTCATAAATAGTATTATTCGCTTTTTTTAACTTAGACTCACCTGATGACCAACCTACATTGTTCTCCCATACCCCACAACAGAATGTAGATGAAAAAGTTTGTAAGTTTTTTGCCCTTCTTCTCCACAGGAATGACATTCCGAAGTGGCGGTAGAGTCTTTGTTACTTTACTGACGATTCATAATTCATGCGAATGCTGGTTTATTGCATTAAGATCAATATCGGCTATATCCTCACTGCGGATTTTACCGATACCAAGAGACTTGAGAAAGTGCCATACTTGTGCTGTGTTGACATTTTGTAGAGACTGGTGAATGTGGCGTCTTTTTGCATCTCTACACATACGACTGCAACGATTACGCAGAGCTTTATAAAAATACCAATTCTCTTCCGTTGGGGACTTTCTGTACCGTCTTTTAGGTTTATTTCTTACTGACATCGCTTTTTTGATGGTGTCAGATATCCAGGGTGCGGGAAAATGCTTTACTCTCACCCTTTTTATTACACCCTTTACAATAGGCATGCTCCCAGCATGCCTATTGTAAAGACCTAAAAGTAAGCTATTAAAAGCAGCCACTTTCGTGTCCAATTCAGTGCAGCTGTAGACAGAAGACCATTCAATATCACCCGCATCTGCATTCAAACGATCCATATTAATGTTCTTGAAACTGCGAAGGAAAATAAATTTGGGTTTGCGTTTAGGAGTGCGAATTTTATAAGACAGAAAAAGAAGGTCGTGGTAAGAAAAACAAGCGGGTAGTTGACCATGGCTAGCCACCTTATCAGGATCAGAAACTAGAATTAAATCTAGGAGAAAAGGGGTGCTATGGAGAACATGATGTGTAGCATTAAGCTGAAGGATATGCATGACAGAAGAGACAAGAGAATGTAGTTTATGGCTGCGTATATCGTCCTTAAGCAGGCAAGTGTTGAAGTCTCCGAGAATAATAGTGTTATCATAAAGAAAAGAGAAATATTCTAGTTTAGACTCGAAAGATGAAAAATAATCAATGTGGCAAGAGGGACTGTAATAAACACCTAAAAGGAGTTTGCTGTGATTGAAATCAACTTCTAGAAATAGGTACTCTGCTGATTTTTAATAATCACTTGGAGACTGATCAATAACCTTGTAGACGATATCTCTACGCAGATATATGGCGACTCCCTCACCTCCCTTGCCCGTTCTGTCATTACGCACCAGCTTGTAGCCGGGCAACGCATACTGCGTAGAAGGAAGGGCAGGTTTGAGAAAGGTCTCAGAAACAAGGATTGCATGAATAAGGTCAGGGTCAAAAGATGATAGTAGATCGGAATAGTGAGCGGGAATGCTTTGAGCATTTATATGGACTGAGTTAAAAAAATTGTCTAAGCCAGAAAATTTGGAAGAGAGTTGCTCGTGCAGGAGAACGGAATCCTCACTAAACGCGCTAGCAAAGCTTTTATCAGACTCACTAGACGAAGAACAAGATACAAAACTATCTTCAGAATCAATATTAAACATAATATACATAAAACTAATAAGAGCAAATAAATAAGATAATAGATAAAAATTATATATAACGTACTGAGTTCTTAGATTTACGCGAATATTACACATGAAATAAAACTATTTTTTCGGATTTTATCGCGGTTTATTTTGATTTTTAAGTTCCCGACGTTTCGAGTGCTTTGCAGCACCCATGGTCACGGGAAGGACTGAGGTGTTAGACGTCCAAAAGGCATAGTTGTTCCGGGGTACCCTCAAACTTCTTAATTATTTTTGTTTTTGTTGGTCCGATCTACGCAGAATGAGCTCACGGTGTCTTGAGGTCTTGCAGTGTTATGCTTGGTTTTGGATTTGATTATATTAATTACCGGATCCCAAGACGATGGAAGCACCCAGCCATCTTCTCTATTGAAATTAGGATGTTTTTTAATTTCAATAGCCTCGCGAACCATCCTTGGTAGGAATCGGTGTTCTTTCACGAGGATTTGTGGTCTATCAAATCTGATGTTATGGCGGGTGCGGTCAAGGACATGTTCACAGACTGCAGACTTCTTTGAGCGACGGTGTTTTAGGTCAGCTATGTGTTCTTTAACCCGAGTTTTTACTGGTCTTTTTGTTTGTCCTATGTAAGAGAGACCACATTCACAATCAAGCTTGTATACTCCTGCATCTTGAAGAGGGATGTTACACTTGACAGATGGTAAAAACTGACTGATCTTCTTTGGCGGCTTATAAAATGTTTTAATTGAAGCACGCTTCAAGATGTAGCCAATCTTGTCTGTGACTCCTCTTATGTAAGGTAGTACAGCAGGGAGACGCTCGACTGTGGCTGGTTTCACTCGGTCACTGTGACGTTGGCGTGGGACTCGAAGCTTATTGTCGTGCAGGACTTGCTTGACATGTTGAAGCTCGGCAGCCAGATGTTTCTTGTCACAGATCCCTTGTGCTCTGAAACAAAGATTTACCCACAGTAGCTAACTGCGATGGATGGTGGTGAGATTCACCGTTTAAGTACCTATCAGTATGGGTCTTTTTTCTATAAACCGTATGGCTTAAGGTGTTGTTGGGGTTACGGATTACTGAAACATCTAGGAAAGCTAGGGAATTGTTTGCCTCCAACTCCATTGTAAACTGAATTTTAGGGTTAATGGAGTTAAGATGATTAAGGAATACATTAATTTTGTCAGATGGTAATATTGTGAAAGTATCATCTACGTACCGCTTGTAGAAACTTGGCTTTACAGGTGAGGTACGAAGGGCTGTCTCCTCAAAGTTACAGTTTACAAGCACAGGAGATATAAAACTGTAATTTCTAAACGAGTGTTTTAACGTCAAAGAAAAGAAAAATAAAAGGTAGGCAGGTATTAATTAACCCACAAAATAAAATGGTCAATGGAATAATAAGGTCACATTCACAGAATATAAATAAAAATACTGACGGCCGATGGAGCAAGCGTGTCCTAGAGTGGAGACCGTGACTTGGTAAGCGTAAGGTAGGACGGCCCCCAGCTAGATGGACCAACGACCTCAAAAAGGTCGCTGGGACAGACTGGATGCGGAAGGCGGAGGACCGTGTGCAATGGCGCGTGTTAGGAGAGACCTATGTCCAGCAGTGGACTACGATAGGCTGATTGATTGATTGATTGAAATAAAAATAAAATAGTACCTTGAACCAGGTACTCTTAATTTGCACACTTTCGTAATTTTTTATCGGTCGCTGAAGTAGCTGATTTGCCAACTTGCAGCATGGATCCTTCAGTGGCTTCTTTAGTTGTTGGTTTTACCAACAGGAACTGTTTGAGAAGTGGCCGCAGCTCCGCCAAGGACTCAATCTTACGACGAGATTTGTCTGGGAGCAATATGTTTATTTTGCCCTCCAAAGTCTAACACTGTCTTACACCAAAGTGTCTACGAGCTTCCACAAACGCGTCGTGCCTGGGCTTTGTAAGAAACTCTGAGATAATTAACCCTGTGCCCTTCAACTCAGTTTTACTGCGCCAGACATCTCCCCGCAGACTGTAGTTCTGGAAACGTATGAGAAGAGGCCGGGGCTTGCCTGAACGAACTCCCAGGTGATGGCAGGCCACGATGTCTGAGGAAGAGACATTGGCGATCGTCATATTCTCCTTCGTTATTTTCATCGCTTGAACGATGTGGTCTTCATTCTGCTGCTCGGGAAGGCCATGGAGAAGCAGGACCTTTTTGCGAGAAGCAATTTCATGGGGATCAAGGCCCACAGTCAGTAACTGCATCTGAGTCTTCAGAACACCCATCGTTTTCCACACAAGGCACTTAAATTCAGTGAAGTCCCGGGACAGGCCAACTATTGACTTGTGTGGAGCTATATTACCGCTGACATTCCGGAGATCTTCTTCATATCTCTCCATCCTTGAGGTGAAAGTTGCGGTTAGCTCTTCCACACTGTGAGACAGCTTGGTGTAAAGGTCCATGATTGTGTAAATGTAGTGACTTAACAGATAAAACTTGTGATAAGTGAAATGAGTGCACTTAAGGATGTTGCTATGTTATAGCATATATAAGAGGTAAATATCCACTTGAATAGATTATTTTAATAAATTATCAGGAGCTCAAAAAACCGTTGTTACTACTTGAACTACCCTTAATATGATATTTATGTAATGCTCACTTTGAAAGTAGAAACAGAACATTAGAACGTCTGCAAATATAAACTCTATTTCCACGCCAAACACTTCACTTTACAATCCGTGGTTTGTGTTCAAACATAATTCCGGTATCCTCTGTCGGTCAATCACTACCCTGGAAATCGGGCCTAATTAACAAATAATACGTGACTACACTATGAAAACTATATTCCCTTGGAGAGCAAGAGAGAAGAGAAAACAAATCCTTTCCCATCCAAATTGGGCCGTTTGATGAGATTAAATGTAGGAAAAAAACTTAGTCGTTCATTTGAAAGTTTAATAAAAATAACTATTTTGATGATACTTGTTTAATGTTTTCAAACATACTAAAAAATTGTTTTAACGTTTCAAATTTATAAAAAATCCAAAAATAACGGCGCAAAATACTATAAGGTTCATAAATATGTTTAATAAATAACTATAAAAAATAAGAAAACCGACTTCAAAAAGCAAAAAGTAAATATTAGAAGACGGTGCCGGTTAGTGCAGTCAGTTACTTGTCACCAAATTCAATTATTTTTTTGCTTTTTGAAGTCGATTTCCCTTTTTTAAGTGATTTATTTTACAATTTTGAGAAATGAGTGAACTCATTATTAATATTTATGTACCTACATTATATTAATCTGGTTAGTTCTACAGTAAGGTACCTACAGGATTGATATAGTACCCATAATAACGGAATCTATACATTCGTGCTGTTTGTCTCATTCATGCTGGATAACGGACACAGTAAAAGACATGATGCAGTTAAGGGACAAATCACACAGGAAGTTCAAACAGACCAAATTAGATACGCATTTCATTACATATAAAGAATTAAAGTACCTCACTATTGCAGCTATAGACAGTGAAAAGCGGGCATATTTTAAAACATATATAAATAAAAACATACAAAAAAAAATTAAAAACTACCATCCCAGAGGCAACGGGACACAAACATGACTTGCCCCCCTATTTCAATAATCCAGACGAGATCAATAAATACTTCTTGGAGGTACCCGGAAGTGGCACAGTGAGTATATCTGATCTGACATATTTCGAATATAACAGATTTGGTACCGGATGCTTCCATCTTAAGATGGTTAATGAGAATGAAGTGATGAGAATAATAAAAGGCCTCAAATCGAATGCGCAGGGATGTGACGGTATCACGCTAAACATGTTAATGATGACTCTCCCACACACTCTTTCTACAATAATCTCCATAGTGAATAAGTCTATTTCCACTTCCGTATTTCCTGACCAGTGGAAGGTAGCAATAATCAAAAAAATCCCAAAAAATGCAAACCCAACCAGCATTCAAGAGCTGCGGCCTATAAGTTTACTACCTTGTCTATCTAAAATAGTGGAAAAAGTAGTGTGCAATCAGATCAGAGAGTACTTAGACCACCACAAAATACTGCCATCGGCACAATCTGGTTTTCGACATGGCATGAGCACAATTCTTACCCTTCTCGATTTTTCCCGTGCATTTGATTCGATAAATGTCTCATTGTTGCTCTCAAAGCTTGCATACTATGGATTTGATACTGGTGCTATACAATGCTTCCACAGTTACCTAAGTGGCCGATCCCAATTTGTCGAGTTGACAAGCAGCTGCGATGGAAACAAGTTGTCGTCATCCTATAGCTCTGTCAGTCGTGGAGTGCCGCAAGATTCCATTCTTGGTCCACTCCTGTTTATCCTCTACACAGCTGACATAATCAACTGCATATCCAATACAAAATACCATCTTTATGCTGATGATCTGCAGCTTTATAGATTTTTCTATGCTCGAGATTGTGCCAACTCTGTCAAAAAAATAAATGAGGACTTAGAACGCATAACTGACTGGGCTAGTAAAAACTCATTAGTTCTTAACCCAAAAAAATCAAAATTCATCATTCTTGGGTCAAAAACCAGCATTGCCAACACATGTTCCATTGCTCCTGACATAAGGATCAGAGAATGTCCCATTGAGCAAGTAAAAGAGGCTCGCAACCTGGGTGAAGTCTTTGACGGAGAACTCCACTTTGAGTCTCATATAATTCAAGCTGTGCGTAATTGGTTCTACCGCCTTGAATTACTGTACAGAATCCGTCCTTACCTAAATGTGGATATGCGCATCAAGTTATGTGAGTCACTCATTCTCTCTAAGCTGAATTATGCCGACACTGTGTATGGAACATGCTTGCTTAGTCGGACGGAGAGGCTCATCCAGCGCGTACAAAATGCGTGTGCTCGGTTCTGCTACCCTATACCTCCAAGAACTCACGTTACACCATACCTAAACAGAGGGAACCTTATGAAAATGGAAGCGCGCAGAAAACTTCATTTGGCTACAATGTTGTTAGGAATAATACTCACCCAAAAACTAGAGTATTTGTACAAAAAACTACCTTGGGCCCGGGATCACAATAAGCACAACACCAGGGCTTTTTCATATCTCCTGTTAATACCGGGACACAGGACCGCGGCCTTCCGTGGCAGTTTCAGATACGCTGCAACCCGATGCTGGAACAACCTGCCTCCTCCCTTTCGTGCCCTAAAAACAGTGCGGCTGCTTAATTGTAAATACAAAAGTCACCTTCTTAATATGCAAAAAATAAGTACATAGAACTTACGTCGGGCTATGCACGCGATAGGCAAGTGGAGCCATTCGTCGATGCAGGGGGTTGCGGCGTATCTCACATATAGGCACTTAATAACGACAAGAACATTTTGGTTTGGGTATTTTATGTAAATCGGGTCGCACAGTCGTCCAGTCGTCCAAACGATTGCAGATGCCACGATTTATCGTTTTATCAATTTGCCACGTCGTACGCGCCATTTTGCTTGGGCACACCTTGGATTGACATTGATTGACAGCAAAACGAAACAGTGCTGCCAATTACCAAATAAAAAATAAAATAAAAAAAACACGAAAAACTACAAAATGTCCACAGACAATAAATATATATTTTTTGAAAAGATCTTTTGGAAGATTAGGTTTTCACAGGGCAAGTTTTCTAATTTTCATTCTAGTTTGTTAACCCCTCGGTTGCTCGAGCGCTTTATATATATATATATATATATATGCCTTAGTAGTTTTAGACTTTAATACATATATCTAAAATAGACCGCCCGTGATGTTACCGAAATATGGCGCTGCCGGAAGATCAGCGCTGCAGAATAATACAGCTGCGGCATTAGCTGAGGCAGGGACCAATTTTGGGTCTCACACAATCACTGCTTTGCATTTCTACCTTATTATTGTTACTCTTTTGTCATTTTAATTGCATTTGTTATTCATTTCATTCTTTTGTGTTTAGTTGTGTGAGCACAAAATAAATTAGCTTTCCTTCCTTTCTTTCTTTCAATGCAGAATCATCAAAATCGGTCCACAATTGACGGAAATATCGGTGAACATACATAATAAAAAGCATACATACAGACGAACTTACAACCTCCTCCTTTTTGAAGTTGGTTAAAAATAGGTGATCCTTACAAGGAATTATAAAGGTGCGTTGACAAACATAGATTGCACGTAAGAGATACTTACTGAGATGAATATAAATACACAACAAATGTTTGTATTTATGAATGTGAATTACACAAAAAATTGCTCCGTGCGGAAATAGAACCTGCGACTACTCGAGTGATTCGTGCAACTGTTACATCATATCTTCCGAATATCTATACCTATCTAGGTAAGCTTTTTACAGAGTTGATAAAATTTTTGATCGTCCACTACGGACGTTGTAAAATCTATGTGTATAGATAAATCCACAGCTCTTAGCAAAATTGTAAGATCAATGACATATTAATCTTAATCAAGCCACCAAAGAAATGATCAACAAAACACTCCCAAAGTTTCCGACAAATGGATACGTCATGCACTCGATGATGCCTCCAATTTATCCGGCGAGGCGATCTATCAAACCGTCAAACGTCACCGCGGCGCACGCATAATGAATTGGAACGTTTTGTCAGCTTTACTATGATCTATTAAAATATATCTAATAAATATATATACTATTAAAATGATCGGGCTTAACTGTGTAGGAATAATATAGGTTCTTAAACTTTTATGACAATATCGTAAGTTCATCTTGGAGTTACAAAGTAGGAATAAAAGAAAACTATTTTAACGGATTTCATCGCGGTTTAATTTTGATTTTTAAGTCCCCGACGTTTCGAGTGCCTAGCAGCACCCATGGTCACGGGAGGGACTGAAATGTTAGTTAATTAATTAGTAGTGATAGTTAATTTATGAAGAAATTAAAAATATCACCGCGATAAAACCCAAAAAAATAGTGTTCTTTTATGTGTAATATTCGCGTAAATGAACTCATCAAAGTAGGAGTGTTTAGTTGCAGTCCCCAAATTCATTAATAATGCTGAAAGAAGCAGTTGATAGAGAAATACTTGAAGTTAAGAGCTAATGAAATCAAAAGGTATAGGTCTTTCTACATCTACTATCCATCTAATACTTAGATCACGCCGTCACGCCTATATAGAACAAGCGGGCATGGCAGATACTTAGATCACATCTTCGGGAACTATTATGCTTACAAGCCCGATATTAATGCTAAATAGATTGCAATTTGCAAGCAATAATGACTAAAAATCATTTAATATTTAATTTCGAAATTCTTGCCCTTTTGGTACTTAATCACCTAACTATATCACTCGACAGATCCCTTCTGAGGCAGGCAGAGAGCACAGAGTTCCAACAGGTTCTTTGCTTATAGCCCTCTCCGGCTACCTCCAATCTGATATGTAGTTTACTCTCGCGTAGTTATATACTTAGTTACTACTCGATTTGATAATTCTAAACAATTGTTTTAACCATATTAATAGGATCAAAGGTTTTCATGAAAGTCGGCAACATGGTTTAGCGAATTAGCCGGAAATGGTTCGATTAGTTAATCCGCCTCCGGTCAGTTTGTAGTTAATTTATAACATCTGACCTCCGAAGTACCTCAGAGAGAACTTTAATCTGGGCAGTCCCTGGGAAGATTGAGTGACTGAAATGGGGTGAGTCAGCCAATTTAGTTTGGTAATATTATAATTTAGGAATAGGTAGAGTCAAAGAGTACAAGATATTACAGAAAACAACTAGGTAAGTGACGTATTCTATTAAGGTACTCTTTAATATATCCAATAATATAAGTAATTTGAAATAAAGAACTTAGACTAATTTATATTATAAAGTGCTTATCTTTAGAACCTTCTCCAAGTCTTAAGAGGCTAAAGATTCACCCATAGGTAGTAAATGTCTAGGAAAGCACCGAAAATAAATGTTGAGTATCAAAGAGCAAATCACCGTAAATGAATCTCTATCCTCTCTTGATATCTTTAAGATATATAGACGTGAAAGGTTCTTATACCATCACAGATATTAAAAACATCTATTATTTTCACGCCAGATCCCATGCAGCTAGGTAGAGAGTAGAGTTCCGACAGGATCTTTCCTTATAGACCTCTGTCGCTTCTTCTACTCTTATAGTTCGTCTTGTTTTCAAAACATAAACTATATGCAAAATAAAACATCCACATAAAATGGAATATCTAAAGATTACCATTATGAAAATAGTTTTAAGCTAGTCAATATAATAATGTAATATTTCAATACTAAAGCTACTCCATTCAAGACTATCATAGAGAGATAAATTAAATACAGTCGGATACATAACAGAAAATAATCAATCAAGTAGAATTCGTCTGTCATCGATATATGGGTCGCGCGTAATTTTGTGTTTAAATGATTAATTTTAACTGCCAACCAGGCTTTAACAAGTATTGGTTCTGACACTATGAATAATTAAGGATTGTGCATTCACTTGTATCTGAAGTAACATTTATAATTATAAAAGTTATACACTATACTTATGAAAGAGACATAAATTTTAATTATAGTCCTATCAAATTAGTTGGTGGTACTGACATAATCTTAGTTACAGAAATATCCTTATCTGCATATTATTTTAAATGGTAATTGTGGGCATTATTATTATGATTTCTACCTGTCCCTTGGGAGATCTCATGAAGAGATAGCAAATATGATATGCATGTATTATATACACGACTTTCTCTTTAACTTAATTAAGTGATTTTGTTTTCACGAGAATTTTATTGTCTAAAAACACAACGCACAATATAAACTGTTCAAATTAGTAACAGGTATGTAGTGTGTACCTATGTATGCAGAAAATCATTGCGATATTTTTGTCAGCTAAAAGCTTTGTGCCTTTTTAAAAGTCTACCTGATCAGCGCAGTTAATGTACACTCGCATCGATCTCCGTCATTTTGGTGGCAAATCCCTAAATAGTACAAGTAGGTATTTCAAGTTTGTGACTGTCATTCCACTGCAGAGCAAATATGGTACATGTTTTTTTCTATACGTCGTATCCTATTATTTGAAAATCATAGTTAAAAGAATGTCAAGCAGTTATTTTAGTAACCTTTTAATCTTGTCTATAGACATACTCTATGCCTTTAACAATTGCTGTCAGGTGACGATTTACCGAAGACAGATAGTCGATGTAAGATGGTGGACGGCGCTGCGCTATTATTCGATTGGTAACAGGACGAGCGGTCGGACGTATCGCGGAGCAGCTAACCTCACTGCATTCCATATGACAAAATTAATCTCCAACTATTGTGTGCATCCTGGGATATTTTACTATCCAAGTTAAAATATCAACGAAAATCAGTGTACCAGATAAGCCCCAGCATTATTTCAAGATTTCCTTCATGTGCAGCCACCATACATACCTTTTAACGTTACCATTGAAATTCCCGAAAACCTAATCGCCGACGTATAGAATATCTGCTGATGATGATAATGAGGTCCCGTATTTATTTTCTCTTTGTCTTTCGGCGTTCTTTTCGGCGGGGGAAAAGGTCTCGAGTAACAACCACGTAGTCTTCAGTCTCACTCTTTTAGTACGTATTAGAAGGTGTAAAAAGGGCAGTCGACTAGTTTCATATTGACTTGGTGTATGGGAGGTGCCTGAATGTAATCCCGAGGTAAGGTACTGAATAAAAATATATTTATTAAAAACTCCATAACACTACAATCGCCAACATAATCATCATCTCTCACAGTTCTTCGTCGCAAAAAGTTATCCACTTTATCCGGGCATTATCACCGATGCATTCACATAACACAAATACATTTATTACCACCATTATTAATGAAATAATAAAAATATTTTCATACATTCAACATGGAAATGAAAGTATTATCAATTGTCTGCACTGACTGATGGCTCTCTGACAAGGTACGGTGTCGATAATTGGTCGGGCATTAATATTCATTGCCTGAGTAAATCACTTTACCGCGATAATATACATTGCGTTTTATATTTCGCTCGGATATTGCGATGCATAATTCTTTTTGATATCATAAAATATTTTTGCTATATATCTGATTGCCTTTATAGTCTGCATTGTGCGGCTAGATAATCACGAAGTGAACAAACACGGAAAATTTCCTGTATAGCATATATCAGATAGTGTTTTTGAGGCTTCTTTATCGAAAGATTCTCAGTAACAGTTCATCAAATATTTTATAAGTATAATGCACTCAGATGAGTCGAAAGAACGATAACATTAATGCTGTGAATCTAATTGTAAGAACGTGATAATTCAAATGTACTCAATCCTCGCATATAATAATATCAGCCTATACTGCCCACTGCTGGGCAAAGGCCTTCTCTCACAAATCGAGGTGAGAGAAATTAGGTCATACTCCACCACGCGGACCCAGTGCGGATTGGTGGAGGCAGGTTTGTGGCCTGACCTGCTGTTGGAACTTATCAAGCCACCTTTAAGGCTTCCAACTCGGCTTAAAGACTACCACATTAAGTGGTAACCGGGACCAACGGCTTAACGTGCCTTCCGAAGCACGGAGACGCTCGAATATAAAATGCCACAAACGGTCACCCATCTCAGGCCGACCGAGTCGAACGCTGCTTAACCTTGGTGATCGGTAAGAACACCGCGGTCGCACAGCGCTACGAGCGCCTCTCAATCCTCGCATACTATGAGAAAATGGGAGAAATAGGGCTTAAAAACCCCACAAAGAAATGTTACGCTAACATGTAAAAAGCAATTTTAACCTTTACTATAACCGTTTTCATTTCTAATACCATCAAATATTCAGTAAAGAAACACACAAACCCAAACATTGCGCCCACAAGCTAACACAAAAAAAAAACTTCACTCGCTAACATATAAAAGATAGCGTACGCAGAGAACTCCAATCATCGGGCGGGCTTTATTCCATTAGACAAATGAAGCACCCTCGGTACAGGAAAAATGGGAACGCAAGCACACCATAGTATTATGGTGTATGCTGAATCATGGTAGGTTTATGTGCGTATTTACTAATGAATAATGCGGAAGATTACTTTAGAAAATTTCATGTTATTTGTAAAACTTTAACATTATTTTAATAACTTGATGAAGGGTATTGGATTTATCATCATCACTATCCATAACTCTTTCACTGTAGGATAAATGCCTACCCCACAGACCGCTATAATAATCGGCGCAAAGCTTTACGCAGCCTGCTCTTACCCACATCTTATACTAGGTTATCGGCCCACCTTGTGAGGGGCGTACCCAGTCGGCGTCTTCCGGTATATGGTCACCATTCGAGAATCTTTATGCTCAGTTGTCAGTTCTACTTCCCTTTTTAAATTTACCGACGAATCTCAAAAGACACTTACAAGTGATAATTAAGGAGCTATATCATCCCGCCAGATCTCTTGCGAGGTAGGCAGAGAGTACAGAGTTCCAACAGGTTCTTTCCTTACATACCTCTCTAGCTTACTCCACTCTCATAGTTTGTCGCATACACGATAATTAAGGGGAATAGTCCAAATTTACTCCATCAATTAAAACGTCACAGAAGCCACGTTCATGAAGCTCGTGACATCACTTAATAAGCTCATTGTCTAATATCTGCAAGGCTTAATCAGCCGTTGACAATGGACCGACCGATACGTGATCGTTCGCCTTCAACTATATTGAGCTATGTCTGGGATTCTGTGACCTATATATGGTAGGACAAGATAATACTAGTGAGATATCTGAATCTGGGTACGGCTTTTTGCGTGGGTGCGTTTAATCAGATTGTATGTACTGGTTTATTTGAATAGAGTTTATTTCAACTCCAGTTGTCTGTTTGTTAAGTTTGAATCTTGCAAGGTAATTTTGAAAAATGATTAATTGCTTGGTGTGATTATTACAAATGTAAAATAAATATTTCAATCTGACGCGTATTTTCGGTTGCGTGATATTATCGGCTTTGGTTTAAAATTTCGTTTATGTATATGTGCATGTTCGTTGTCTTACTACCACTACTACAATATTATCTGTTTCACTACAATATTATATATTCACGCCTATATTACATTTCTTGCGGGGTAGGCAGAGAGTATAAAGTTCCAACAGCATTATTTTTTTATATTCAACATTTTGATCATGGTTTTAGTCCGTTAAGAAAAATGCGCTTTTATCAGTCCTAAAGACTTCTATTAAAAATAGACAGAGAACTGTCAGTAAATCTGAACTAGACTACTAGTTCTAGAAAACTTGTTCTGATGATTATTTATAATTAAAGATTTTTGGCTACATAAATCCACATTTTTGTTTCAATAAACTAACACAATAAAGAAAAAATTAAGATAGCGTAGGTGTCAGGGTAATTCTTCAACGCATATTTTTTTATAAATTTTAAAAGAACTAGAACTATTTATTATGAAGATTTTTTTTATGGGTGGTGGCACCCATAAAAAAAATCTTCATAATAAATGCTAAATTAAACTTAATGAAGCATTAGAAAATGCTTGCATATATAAATCTGTTTTCTACATTTCATATTATATTACATGTATCTCTGTCAAAGACTTCTTAAGTTACTCGAAAACAGATCTGCAGTTTGTTTTCATGCATGTCAGTTGTATTAAAAGCGAAAAATTAAATATCTCGGGGATAAATTAAAGAAAGCGTAGGATGAAATTTGATCCTCGCAAAAGAAAATGTAGAAATGGTGGACAACAAAGATCTATCATTTACACATCATTAAAACTTTGGGACTGCCGTTTTCATTCAATTGATTTTAACGAAATTGTGACTGAGACTGATAATAATCTAACGATAACTTTCAAGGACCAACGAATCGAAGTGTGGGTGAGTTTAATAACTTACACAGACTCGTTACTCGAGTTATACTTTACTACCTCTTGTATCTGATATCAGTTATATTTCTTATAGAGATAGCAATCTTGAGTTCCATGATAAAAGTAAACTTGCCATGTCTGTATTATTGATCACGTTCGGAGTGTACAGTTCTCAGCAATCACAAAGGTTAACTCGGTCAGTTTGAGATTAGTGTTTGTTAGTGGCATTTGTTAGTGGTATCCATATTTTGGAAGTCAAATTAAGTCATTGATCCCAGTTACAGCATAAGGTGGAAGTTGTTAAGCCAATTTGGAAGCTCTATACCCATAAACTTCTTGTAACTGAAACATATCAAGGCCTCGTTGATCTGGTGGCAAAGCACATCGCTTTGTGATCACGAGGCCCTGGGTTCAAATCCTAGGTCGGACAAATGTAGTTTTTCTAATGAAAAATTCCCAGTATGAGTCCGGAGTCTGGAATTGTGCCCGGTATATGGCAATAGGCTCGCCCCCTATTACATGGGACCTAACATCGTCGGCGAAACGTGGGTGTACTCAGTACACCTCTGCCACCCCCGCTTGGGGAATATAGGCGTGACGATATCAAGGCACTTGCCTGGATAATTTCCAACTGCAAACGACTACAAAACTGCTTCCACCCCTCCGCGCTAGGATTGGAAGGTGTGTCGGTTTGTGAGGAACGGTCTTTACCCAGAAGCAGTATAGGCTAATTATAAGGTGGTAAACCTCATTATTATTATAACATAGAATTCTTATGGACTTACGTATATATAGGCATCCTATCGCCTTCTTTGAACCAAAACATCAGGGCGACTTAGCTGACGAGAGCAGCCAGGTCGCAAAGCAGATAAGTTGTACCCCCCCACGCTGACCATACTTGTATTACATCTGTGAATATAGAAACAAATAATAAAACAATCATAGGTTGGAAAAAAACGTCAAAAACAATTGAAAACGTACAGTAAATGATTTATTAACCTCTCGGCCTCCATGGCACGTTTTGAGATGATTTTGAATATTTCCTTAATTTACTGGTTCAATATCTGAATCCAATCAATCCACATGTTTTAACATGCTGAAAACGCTGTAGCAAACTATTTAATCATAAAGTCTAATACCGTAATTGTCAAAGAATACCAACGGATATTAAATATCGCTTATTAATTTATAAGCTTCGCGACTAGACACCAATTATCTGAGAATAAAACAATTTTGAATTAGCTTTTCCAATTCTGACCTTTATATACTGCGCTTTGATAAGTTAGTAAATAGCTCCAGTGCAACACGTTGATTGCAATCTTTACAAAATAATGCATGTACCATCATCACGCGCCATCAAAACAAAATGAAATCGCACGTGTTAGAAATGGTAAAATTAAGATATAGGCTAAGTTATTTAATGTTTTATGTTATGTCACTAGTATTGTTATTTACTGATTGTACTAAATTATGTTATAAGGAAATAAAAGGGACGGCAATTTAGATGTTAAAGAAACCCAGATTATCGACATGAAACATATAGTTTATTACTCAAGACAAATGGCACACACAATAAAATACAATATATACGGACATCATAGGATCAGATGCAAAGACGGGCATAATAACAATATATAACAGTAGTCACAATAAAAAGGTACTTAACTTGCTTATCCGCTCTCGATTATAAACTCAACTATTTCTCAAATTACATGGCTTTTTATACCCATCAGTTTTTAAATATTTATTAGAACGTCAGAAGGTTATAATTTGAAAATAAATCAATACAATTTGAATATAAGCCAATCAGAGCACAGTTACAATTTAGAGTCTTTCTAACGAGAACTAAAAGAACGGCAATGAATATAGTGATACCAAAAATAGCTCTGTATTATTTAAATAATCATTAAATAATACTCACAATAACCATTTACAATTCTAAAACATCTTTTACAGTTATCAAGTTGTCAATACAATCACATATTTAAATAAATTCAAAAACAACGGAAGTCTATAAATACTTTTTCTAATTATGTATTGGGTATTTAACCAAAATACATCATAAAGTCTTTACTCAAAAGTCTTTAATCAATTTTATACTTAATATTATGGTATTATCTTAGTAATCAATACTAGTAAAATATTAAATATCTAACACGGCCATACTGACATGTACTTCGTTCCCTGAAGTACATATAAGTATTGGCTATTTTAGTTCGTATGTACATACGATAAACCCCATTTAAGTTTGCTGTTTAGCTCCATCACCTGCTGTGCGTGAAGACCAAGCTTAACAGATTACAACCAGCAGTTATAAAACTAAGAACCAGCTCCATCACCATTTATAGGTGAAGACCAAGCTGTCTTGCTAACTATTTACTTATTATTACCAGCTCCATCACCCATTCAAGGTGAAGCCCAAGCTGTCTTGCTAACTATCTACTTATCATTACCAGCTCCATCACCCATTCAAGGTGAAGACCAAGCTGCCTTGCTAACTATTTACTTATTACCAGCTCCATCACCCATTCAAGGTGAAGACCAAGCTGTCAACTGTAATTACAAAAACTTAATCAGCAGTAAATATACATATTAGTCAGTGTCATTTTCTAAGTTATTGTCAAACATAGAATTTTCCTCTGCCCAGTCTCAAGGCCAAAGCCTTAGTTTCTCCTTTGCTACAATTATATTTCTTAGATTTCCTCTGCTCCTAAGCCGTTATCTAAAGTATCAATTATTTCATACGGACCCTTAGACTTTGGTTTTAATTTATTGTGTCTACAATGATCCTTATTACAGTAAACCGTATCACCAATGCTAGTAGAATCAAGAGTTTAAACTTGTCAGCAATATTTTTTTTAAATTGTTCTTCTGCTATTTGCCTTTCAGTATGTACATCAATAATATTCGTGGTATTATTTCTTAACACATCATTTAATGTAGCCTGTACTGCAGGGGTGTAAGCATCGCGACCTATTAGTAAGCCTATAGGCGAAAACCCAGTTTGATTTTTGTACCGTAGTGTTAAAAGATTGTTGGATTTTCCACAAAACGCTCGGCCAGTCTGACCTATTCCTACAAAACCAACATTATTTTCAGAGGGTATTACAGATGGATATTTGGAAAATATATTATATAATTTCGCATGTCAGAATCAAGGTGACTTATAAGATCGGAAAAACTAGAGCCAGAATCACAATTATTAACCAAATTAACATTCTCACGGAAACACGGATCAACGGTTTACTAATATTATCAAAAGGTCTTTTCTTCTTAAAGTTCTTTTTTTTCGGTGCCTAAGAAATGATGTCCTTGCAAAAATGTACCAAGACCGCCCAGACTCAGGTTCCCAGGTCTCGAACCATGTTAAAGAAGAGCCCCGTAAGGCTTTACCGGCTGTAGCAGCCGTCTTGATACTGCTCCATCAGAGGTATTTTCGTAGCTTCTCGGTTTCAGCGCACCATGTCGCCGCACCGCAGTCACATTTCTCTGGATCGAAGACCGGCAAAGCTATGTTGTCATCGCTGTGGTGGGTAGACACGGCGTCACGGATAGAAATGAGAAGTCCTGCCAACTGATCAGCGTCCATGGTTGCCGTAACTTCGTTGAGAATACTAAAACCAAAAATATTAATTAGATGTAGGCACATGAGAAGAATCCCACTTCTGATGTTAGAAATGGTAAAATTAAGATATAGGCTAAGTTATTTAATGTTTTATGTTATGTCACTAGTATTGTTATTTACTGATTGTACTAAATTATGTTATAAGGAAATAAAAGGGACGGCAATTTAGATGTTAAAGAAACCCAGATTATCGACATGAAACATATAGTTTATTACTCAAGACAAATGGCACACACAATAAAATACAATATATACGGACATCATAGGATCAGATGCAAAGACGGGCATAATAACAATATATAACAGTAGTCACAATAAAAAGGTACTTAACTTGCTTATCCGCTCTCGATTATAAACTCAACTATTTCTCAAATTACATGGCTTTTTATACCCATCAGTTTTTAAATATTTATTAAAACGTCAGAAGGTTATAATTTGAAAATAAATCAATACAATTTGAATATAAGCCAATCAGAGCACAGTTACAATTTAGAGTCTTTCTAACGAGAACTAAAAGAACGGCAATGAATATAGTGATACCAAAAATAGCTCTGTATTATTTAAATAATCATTAAATAATACTCACAATAACCATTTACAATTCTAAAACATCTTTTACAATTATCAAGTTGTCAATACAATCACATATTTAAATAAATTCAAAAACAACGGAAGTCTATAAATACTTTTTCTAATTATGTATTGGGTATTTAACCAAAATACATCATAAAGTCTTTACTCAAAAGTCTTTAATCAATTTTATACTTAATATTATGGTATTATCTTAGTAATCAATACTAGTAAAATATTAAATATCTAACACACGCAACACTGGACGCCCCTCCAAGTCTCAGTACTGTACTTTGACATAGAGATAAGCTCACTTGTTCTCTATTTAAATTCCAACCTCACATTGTCTGTAACAATAAAACGTCACATCCAAAACTCGTTACGCGCCTCATGAATTTAAACGTCAGGCGAGCACTGCCCTCATTATATTCAAAATCACATTCAAAAGATAAAAGATTTTTGCAAAGGAAATCATCGGGAATCTGAAACGAGTGAGGGGCTCGTGTTAAATCGAGATGCGTGAAAAAAAGAGCATTTGGCATTGTCCAGTATTTGAGTCACATTAGTAAAAGGAACGCTTGAGTTTAATGACGGTTCTCACGCTTTTGTGCTCCCTCTTACTTTTCTCTACGTTTGAACTCCCCTGTCGTTAACTACATTCACACCTTTCGGGGGATGTAGGCTATCCATTAATAATATTAGCCAGAGATGTTTCGTAAACACGATGGTTACTGACGGTTTACGTCATACAATGACGTAATGTTGTAGATACATTTATGTGAAGTGATAAATTTACATCTTTCTAATTACAATGAGTGGAACTGTCAGATAATTGGGTCGTAGTGGACGTGGTATAAATTAGTGGACCCCATGGCTGGGTCAAAGGGGGCGTTTTAATAAGTGGGCCCTATAAACAGTTATACTAATTAGACCATAGCCAGTGGAGAAACCGATTACATGTATTTACTGGCATACATTCATATTACAGGTCTCTGAAAAGAAAAAACTTAGCATTTTGTCGCAGTAATATGATAAATCTTTTATCTAATATTATTATTTCCATCAATTTTGTCAAAAGAAATTTATAGGTATGCCTATTGATGATAAACTATATATGAATGATAAAACGTTAAACAATGATGAGATATTTGGAGTGATGCCAAATTTAAAATACTAATACTAAATCCATTGGTTGATGAAACAGACAAAAAGTTAATTAAATGTACAAAAACCCAAGATTTGTAGGTTTAAATGAAAATAGTAAAGAGTATAAAGGTATACTGCATACCTACCTAGACAAAAGTCATATCGTCCTCGCTTCAGAATTTCTCTTATAATCCAATCTGACGTCATCGCCACCCTATGCTCCTTTGAGCTATGCCGCATTCGTCGCCGTCGCTCGCGCCGTCATTACCCCATGACTTAGGGCCGGAGTCAGACCACTGATTTTTCCCCCGCTTTCCCAAATTGTATTTTCTTATAATTGAAAATTCCCTTTGTCTTTTTCTCAGTTATTTTGTTCAGTGTTTTTATTGGGAATTGGTTTTGTATTAATCGTACTTTCGTTTCGTGTTTTGTTATGTTTGATTGTATTACTTATTGTTGTACTGTATTGTTTTCACCGCTTCGGTTTCTTTGTTCGATTGCGGTTTATAGGCACTTTTAAGTAATTTATTTTATAGATTTGTAATTGCGTCGCATTTATAAATAAATACAAATTTCATTTTATGGACTAAAATTTTAGTAGACCCTTCCTCTCTGTCTCAAATATATGTACCTATACATCCAAACTGTACCTAAGGTACCTTATCAAGTGAAAATACCAAAAAAAAACAATTTTAGGGATCCGTGCAAGATACCTAACTATGTCAAATTTCAACCTCTAGTCCGACACAGTTTATAGATAAAGTAATGGACAAACAATACCAAAAATTCGACTAGTTTTTGAAGAATGTACATGAAGTCATTACAGAAATTTACAATGTAGGTATTTGATAATACAGGCGTATTTATTGAAACTGTAATGAAACAGACCAATTTATTATAAGATAATGTAGATATAACAGCTGACGTGAAGTTTTTCGGTTGTACCCATCCATTAGTAGGCTCTAACACAAATTGAAAGGAACATCTATACGCTGTATAGTCCAAATCATATACTTTTGGTTATTTATTTTTGCGTTAATATACCGTTACGAATCAAATCCTGCAAGGGTTAGAGGCGTTCGGTATACGTTGTTTATTCCAACCTTAAGTATTTTACCAAAATCATTTAATATTTTTCCGTGTTCATCATCATCATTTTCCTATTTTCCCACAATCCTGAATCTACTGTAAGATGAACGAGTAACTTAGCATTGATTTTAATGAGCTATTGCCTACCAAAAATCAATTCTTCTCGAGGTAGCAGATATCCAATCGACTAGATTTGCAGGTGCCATAGATGCCGCATTCAAAAGAATGTGGTACTACTTCTGATGACACCCATTCCAAACATGCCTTTCTTCGATTTGGCACCAGAATTTTGCCTTGCTTAAAACTATTGCTATTTGAGGTATTTGTTGCTAAGTTTATTTGCCGCTTACGATTTAGCGGTAGATCAACTTGCGGTAATAAAGTATGTATTCCGAGTCCAACTCTCCAACTCCAATTCTATACAGGATTTTATATTTATGTTCCATTAATGATATTGACGTAGAACTATGACGTCTTTTTCATGTGACATGGGTACTGTGACGTTTGATCATATTCCATGTCACGCATATTATATTTAAGAATATTGAAAATTATTATTTTATTTTTAATATTAAAAATATAGAATCCACATAATAAACAGAAATATACATCAAAAATCTACTGTACTTTTTATTATATATAAATCATATACTGTTCATAAATTTGCGTAATTCTTTAAAAAAAACTTAAAAAGAATCTATTACTCAATTATGTAAATTGTAACGGTTTGCGTTGTTGTTTGCCCATTGTTTACGAATATATTATTCTATATATCTGACTGAAATCTTTAGTATTCTCATGGTCAATAAATTAGTAAATAAACGTCGATGCGCTGTCTTAACATATTGAAGCCGAGAGTGTTATAGATTTTTTAATAATAATACACGTAAACGACGAATCAAGCGATTTGTCAGACGATTTTTCTGACCAATGACTTGATTCGTATATAAATAATGAGATTAATTTATTTGGTTTGGTTTTTGTTCCTAAATGATTTTTATTAATATTAATTCATTCTATTTCACACTCACCACATTTCTAGAAACGTCAAATTCTAAACGTCAGCGTAGCCGATGACCGGTGAAAAGGACTATAGTCATTATATCCATGACTATAGTACACAAACTACAATCGCTTGAGCCTACAGTTTGTGCCCGACTGCTGTCTAATAATGTTTATACCGGTGGTCGCCTAAACCCTCCTTATCCGATGTACGCCTGTTTGTCGGTGTGTTCCAGACTATTATATAGCCTTACCTAAATGTTTATATTTCTGTAATAAAACCAATTGGCTTAAATGGAAGTAATCGATTTTTAAAAGCTCTTATTTATCTTGCAATGATATTATGTCTGACTGTCTCTTTCCAGTTCAAATTTTGTGGTCCATTTTTCAAGCACTTGCGGGTATCTGATTGAGCTAAAATTTGGCATACGTATGTAAAATTGGTGGCAATGCACAAGTAATAAGGTACCATGGAGCTGGTCTGGATATGGAGTCGAAAGGTGGCCATAGGAGCATGTGAACTATACAACATAATACCTCGTGTTCAGGCTTGTTAGATTGTTATTGATAAATACTCTACAACCAGATAGTGGTCAGGGTTTGATGATGAATCCGAAAGATTGTCAATGGAACCACACAACTACCCAACAGTCCTGGCAGTGCCTCTCGCGCGTTCGGTCGTGTCACTGCGCTGCCCGCCCGCTCGCTATTTTCGTGTTACGTAATTTTCGATTTCGACTTGTTTTGTTGGAAACGCCTGCGCTTGCGTGGAGTGGTAATCAGGTTAGCTCGTATACGTGTATACGTACGCATATACGGGCTGCGACGTTGCTTCTCCGCGTCTGGCTCGCGCGTAGCAACAAGGCGAGCCGCTAGGTAGACTCGCCGTTCTGACGGCGGTCGGCCTTCCCGCGCTTTTAGTAACGGTCGTTTTCCGCGACCTACGTGGTTCGTCGCGGCTGTGCTTGCGTGTGTTGTGCTTGCGTGTTTACGTGTTTGCACTCGCTGTGCGTGTGCTTTTGCGTCCCGTGTAGGTACGGTTCGCGTATAGCCCGGCGTGACCAAGCACGTCGGTTGCTAGGCAGCCGCGCCGGCTAACGGCGCGGCCGGCCCTCCCGCGGTTTCTTCTCTAGGGTGAGTTTTTTTTCTAATTCGATTTATCCATTCTCTTATATCTATTTCTATCCTATTCTCCGTGCGGCGGTTCTCTTCGCCCCGGAGCAGATAGGGTTTGGTGCCGCCCGTTCGCCCCTAAGGCGAAGGGGCACACCGCGTCTCCCCGGTAGTGCCACCCCCCCGCCGCTACCCGGTGGGGGGATCAGGGCAACGTTCACGCCCGGGTCTTAGGGCCCCTTGTTTTTTTAGTTCACTCGACCTGCCATTTCCCCTCTGGAAATGGCGGAAGACTTCCCTCCGGAGTTCGTCCGGGAGCTCGCGAAGTACATCGTCCTACGCTGCCCGGACATAGTCCGGGAATTCAAGGCGACGTACTCGCCCGCCTCGCCCGACGCGTCGCCCGCGCGCGCGTCGGCCCCCGGCCCCGCGCACCCCGCGCCTTCTGCGCGCCCCGCGACTCCGTTCGCCGCGCCGCGAACTGATGTAGGGGCGCAGCCCCAGACCCCCGCCGACCGCCCCGTCTCGCCATGCGGGTCCGAGCCTCTCTCGGACTCGGATATGGAGGTCGAGCGCGCGTCCGCGCGACGCGCCGCCCCCGCCCGGTCCCCGTCCCCGTCGCTCTCGTCGGAGGACGACTTCGTTCCCATCGCGAATGGGAAGCGGGCGCGCAAACCGCGCGACTCGCCGCCACCCAAAATCCAGAGGGCCGGAAACGTTTCTGTTTCTCCCGGCCCCACCGGCCCCCGGCCGTCTCCGTCTCCCGACGCGGCCGCGAGGGCCTCCCCCCTCGCGCGCCCCGCACGTCCGAACATCACTCCCCCGCCGCTTGTCATTCAGGACAAGAGCGCCTGGGAGCGCATCTCCAAGGCGATCTATAATCGCCAAATAAATTACACGCACGCGCGTTCCACCGCGCAAGGCATAGCCGTCAAGGTGGCGTCTTCGGACGACCACCGACGGCTATCCGCGTTCCTGCGATCAAATAAGATCGCTTACCACACATACACCCTGGAGGAGGAAAGGGAGCTCAGGGTGGTAATCCGCGGTGTCCCGAGGGAGCTGGACACCGCCGTCATCAAGGCCGACCTCCAGTCCCAGGACCTTCCTGTGCGCCAGGTGCACAGAATGGCCAATGGGCGCTCCAAGGAGGCGTACGACATGGTGCTGGTCGTCCTCGACCGCACCGAGTCCGGCCGCAGGGTCTTCGATCTGAAGGCCGTGTGCCATATATCTGGCCTCTCCGTGGAGGCCCCCCATAAACGTGGCACGCCCGGGCAGTGCCACAATTGCCAACTGTACGGGCACTCTGCCCGAAACTGTCACGCGCGCCCTCGATGCGTTAAGTGCATCGGGGACCACGCGACGTCCCAGTGCGCCCGCTCGAAGGAGACGGCGGCCGAGCCCCCCAGCTGCGTCCTCTGCGGCACCAAGGGGCACACCGCGAACTATCGCGGTTGCCCCAAGGCCCCGAAGGGGAAGCGCGGCCGGGCGAGGCGCGGCGGCCGCCGCCGCCCCCGCGCGGTTGCCCCCCCCTCTGCGCCCTCAGCGCAACACCCCCCCGCGCCCTCAGCGCACCCTCGTCCGGTGCCTTCTGCGCCAGCGACCACGGCTCCCCGCGCTCCCGCGACACTGAAGCTGGCCCCCCCCTCCCCCGGCGCTCAGGCCGTCCCTCGGCGCCAACGCGTGGGTGAAGCCGCTGCCCTACACCGCGGCCTCCCACCCTGCGTCAGTGGGCCCCGCCCGCCCCCCGAAGCGCGCGCCGGCGATCCCGCCGGTGGCGGCTTGTCCCCCTCCGGTCACTAACGTCAGTCAGGACGTCGACCTAATTATGAGCGTCTCGGCGGTTATAAGCCCCGCGCTGCTCCCCAGAGTCCGCGAACTCGCCCTTCGTCTCCGCGCCGCCACCAACTTGGCGGACCAGGTTCTCCTGGCCGCGGAATACAGGGACGTCTATGACGTCCTGGCGTCCCTCAAAACCCAACACCCCCGCACCCAATAATGGATCTACGTTCTCCCCGCCAAAAGCCCCACAACCTATCCCTGGCGTTCTTTAACGCCGATGGCCTTCGCTCCCAGCGAGATCAGGTTGCTGATTTCCTCCGAGATCACCAACTTGATATCCTCCTCGTGCAGGAAACCTTCCTGAAGCCCGCACAACGCGATCCTAGGATCGCAAACTACAACCTCGTGCGCAATGACAGAATCGGCTCCCGCGGAGGCGGTACTCTCATTTACTACAGGAGGTCCCTGCACTGCATCCCTCTCGATCCCCCCGCGCTCACCAACATCGAAGCCTCGGTCTGTCGCGTCTCTCTCACGGGGCACCAGCCCATCGTGATCGCCTCCGTTTACCTTTCCCCCACTAAATCCGTTCTCAGGAGTGACTTTCAAGCACTCCTCAATCTGGGAAGCGCCGTCATTCTGGCGGGCGACTTCAACAGCAAACACGTGGCCTGGAACGGTCTCACCACTTCCCCTAACGGTAGGAGCCTTGACGCCCTGGTCGACGTTCTCGACTTTGACGTCATCGCACCCATGCACCCTACCCACTACCCTAACAATCCCAATCACCGACCCGACGTCCTGGACATGGCGCTTCTGAAGGGTGTCACCCTACGGCTGCACTCCTTGGAAGTAGTCCAGGAACTCGACTCTGACCATCGACCTGTAGTCATGAGACTCGGTTCCCCCCCTTCCGCCCCTCAGCGACCCAAAAAGACGGTGGTGGATTGGCATGCGCTAAGCACGGCCTTGGCGGATGCCGACCCTCCCCCCCTGCCTCTCAGCTCGGACTCCATCCCGTCCCCTCAGGACACCGATCAGGCCGTAGATGCCTTCACCGAACACATCCGATCGGCTGTCAGTCGATCGTCCAAGCAAGTCGAAGCGGAAGACTTCTACCTCAACCGCTTTCGACTGCCGGACGATGTTAGGGATCTCATTCGTTCCAAGAATGCTTCCATCCGAGCGTACGACTCCTACCCCACCGAAGCCAATCGGGCCCGGATGCGCGCTTTACAACGAGAGGTAAAGCGTCGTGTCGCGGAGGTCCGGGAGGATCGGTGGGGTGTCCTCCTAGAGGGAATCGCGCCGTCGCATCTGGCCTACTGGCAGCTGGCGCGTAGCCTCAAATCCGACTCCACGACTGACATGCCCCCGCTGTCCCGCCCTTCAGGCGCAGCGCCCCCAGCCTTCGACGACGACGAAAAGGCCGAGCTTCTCGCCGACTCCCTCGAGAGCCAGTGCGCCCCCAGCTCTCAGTCCGTCGACCAGTCCCACGTCGACGCGGTAGATAGGGAAGTCGAGCGCAGGGCATCCCTCCCCCCCGTCGATTCCTTGCCTCCTATCACGCAAACGGAGGTCGAAGATCTGATAATGGGTCTTAAATCTAAAAAAGCCCCCGGCCCTGACGGCATTTCGAATCGCGTTCTGAAATGCCTGCCCGCCCAACTCATCTGCCTCTTGGTGGCCATCTTGAACGCCGCCATGACGAACTGCACCTTCCCCGCTAAGTGGAAGGAGGCGGACGTCATTGGCATCCCCAAGCCCGGCAAACCTCGCAATCTCCCCGCGAGCTACCGCCCTATCAGTCTCCTCAACTCCCTGGCCAAGATATACGAGCGCCTCCTTCTGGCGAGGCTCAAGGACTTCATAACGTCCAGGGGTATCCTTATCGACGAGCAGTTCGGCTTTCGAGCCAAACACTCTTGTGTCCATCAGGTGCACCGCATCACGGAGCACATTCTCTCCGGTCTCAATGGGCCCGGAAGACCCGTCTACACGGGCGCCCTCTTCCTGGATGTCGCGAAGGCATTCGACAAAGTCTGGCACAACGGCTTGATCTACAAGCTCTACCGATTGGGTGTGCCGGACAGACTCGTGCTCATCTTACGAGACTTCTTGTCGAATCGCGCCTTTCGTTATCGCGTCGAAATGACGCGCTCCGCTTCCCACTCCATCAGTGCTGGAGTCCCACAGGGCTCAGTGCTCTCTCCGCTCCTGTTTAGTCTCTACACGAACGACATTCCTCGTTCGAGTAAGGCGCATCTAGCCCTATTCGCGGATGATACCGCTCTCTACGTCTCGCATAGGAATAAGGGTTTCATTACCAGACACCTTCAGGCATCCGCCAATTCCCTAGGGAATTGGTTCAGGAAGTGGCGTATTGAGGTGAACCCGGACAAGAGCGCTGCGGTGTTCTTCTCCAGGGGTGCCACCCCGCGCCACTCCCTGCGCCGCCATAGAAGTAATCTCGGCCAAGTGACCATGTTCGACCGACCCATTCCCTGGGTCAAAGAGGTCAAATATCTAGGGGTCACCCTAAACAGTACCATGTCCTTCGGCCCGCACATCAAGCGGGTCCGTCACCGAGCATCATTTGTGCTCGGTCGTCTCCATTCGTTAATCTGCAAGCGGAGTAAAATGTCCCTTAGAAATAAGGTGACACTTTACAAAACTTGCGTTCGACCCATCATGACTTATGCGTGTGTTGTGTTCGGGCATTCGGCCCCCTCTCACATCGATAAACTCCAAGTGGTTCAAAACCGCTTCCTCCGTAAAGCCGTAGGAGCCCCCTGGTTCGTACGGAACGTCGACCTCCACTCCGATCTAGGTCTCGAACCTATTCGCGCCTTTATTAAAAAGGCGTCAACACGTCACTTCGCGAACGCATCTACCCATGCGAATCCGTTAATCGTAGCCACCGCCGACTACGATCTCCCCCCCGACCCCTGCCGCCACCGCCGGCCGCGACATGTTCTCACCGACCCCCCCGATGCTTTGTCATCCCTTCTTTCCGCTCAGAATACGGGCGACGACGACGACGTAGTAGTAAATCCCCTCCCATAGCCGGCGGTTGACCGGTGCACTTAGTAGTGCACCCGTCCCCCTACAGCGACTGTCCCAACCGAGGGCGCCTCTTCGAGGCGCCCTCGAGTATGTCGCCTCTTGCCCTTCTGGCTGGCTAGAGCGTAGTGGTTGCACGCTCGCCTTTTAGTCCGGTGAAGCTGTAAAGGCCTCGCGGCCAACAGCGTACATCATTCACACACACACACACACACACACAACTACTCAATATGACCTCGCTGTGTTTGGTCTCATTGGATTTGTCTTGATGGGTACTTTAGACCCGGATGGTGTCCGAGGTCTGATGATGGAGTCGGAAGGAACCCACAGAAACTTCCCAACTAAGCAAAGTATCTTCGTTGTGTTAGAAGTGAAGTTAGAAGTAGAGTGCTTAGAAAAGCTTCTTTTTAAAAAGATCTTTCTTAAATTATTCTTAAATATACTATAGTGACGGATTTTAGCGAACTTCTAGGTTCAGAAATCGAAAAAAGATGTTAAACTATGAAAACTATTTAAAAAAAAGGTAAGCATTTTGTTTTGGCATAATTTTATACCTAAAATCAGACATTTCGAACAACGGCATTAAATGTGTATACCTCTCTGCCTACCCCGCAAGGGAATTGGCGTGATGATATAGATAGATAGAAATGTGTATACGTATTAGATCTTCATTTTTTTAAGTAAATAATACTAGTACATAAGTAAATGATAACGCCACAACTACAAACAACGGATACAGTCGTAGAATATAATTAATACTTATCACGTTTGTGGGTTTTGGAATTGGCACGTAATCCGCCATACCAGGAGATTGCTCTAACTGCGGAGCTACCGAATATAATTTTTTTAGTAAAATATATAATATTTTTTTAATAAAAATATTATTTGACGCCAGAGCTCCCTGTTTTGGTAGCTGTTATACATTAATTCTTAATTCTTTATTGTACACACACAAATTGTTACAAGGTAAATTAATGTACAAAGGTGAGCTTAACTCAAAGTCAAAGTGAAACGAATGATCAAAATGAGGATAGGAATAAGTGTACAATACAAAAGCAAGGAAAGAAAATACATATATAGATAGAAAAGGTATAAACTACAGATATACAAGGTGTAACATAATAAACGCAAGACCTGAAAGTAGTTTGTTCTAAATCGGTAACTGAATTGATTCCAATAATTTTTAAAGTTTTTTTTTTAATTTGAAAAAACGTTTTATTCCTTCAGTGCGCTATAAAAAACTAAATTTAGTCTTGATTCATAGCAATAAGGAGATTTCAAATGCATTCCTTAAACGTATTTCTCAAAACGCACACATACACGTACAAGTTTCATTGTTAATTGGGGTATAAAAGTGTTTAAAAAAAGTGTAAAAACCTTTAAATTTGGAAATTTGGATTTCGTTTTGAATTTATGAAGCAATTCTCTAATCAGGGTTTCTGAGGTCTTGCGTTTATTATGTTACACCTTGTATATCTACAAATATAATACATGCTATACATTACTATAAAATAGACTACATGAATATATACATGCATACAAATATCTTACATAGATAGGAAATGTTCTCTAATTCTTTTCTTGAACATCTGTAAATTAGGGCTATCACGTAAAGAGTGTGGGAGGGAATTTCATAGGCACACAGCAGGCACAGTAAATGAACCATCATATCCACATGAGCTATGACGAGGTGCACTAAGAAGAAGAGAAGAGACAGAACGACAAGGTTTTCCCCTGGGGACTAAATACTCAAAGCATTCACAAAGATATCCTGGGGAATTAGGATTATGAAGAACAGAGTAAAGCAAATAGAATATGACTATCCCGACGCATTCGTATAGGCAGCTACTTCAACTGCTTTCGGAATTCTGACACATAGTCAAATTTCCGAAGGCAAAAACTGAAGCGAATGCACAGATTCTGCAGACGTTCAAGTTTATTAAGGAGTTCTTTAGTTGTGTCGAGAAAGCTTACATCGGCATAGTCGAGAAGTGGCAAAAGAAGAAATTGGGCAAGAAATACTTTGGTTTGAAACGGCAGGAACTTTTGGAGTCGTATGAGAGACTGAAATGAGTAATAAACTTTCTTGCTTACTTCCGCAACGTGAACATTCCAGGACAGATTACAGTCAATGTAGGCGCCCAAGTTTTTTGTACTATTTGAAAAAGGTATCCGTATAGCATCGTACACAATTTGTGGAAGAAACTGGTGATCCAAAAGATTGTTTAAATATCTGCCACCAATAATGAGAGCTTGTGATTTAGCCGGATTTACCAGTAGGCCAAAGCTTTTTGTCCAGTTATTGATGTTCTGAAGATCATTATTAATGGCAACAATAACAGCATTAAAATCAGCTTTAAAATGATGATAAAGTTGCAAGTCGTCTGCATAGAGATGATAATGTGAAGATATAACTTTAGGAATTACGTTGATAAAAACTGAAAAAAGCAAAGTAGAGAGTACGCCCTGATTGGTAGGGACTTAGCAGGTCATTAATAGAGCGGCCTGATTGGTAGGGACTTAGCAGGTCATTAATAGAGAGATAGTGAGACAGTTGATTCTGAACAACACTCTCAAGGACCTTTGACAGAATTGGGAGTATGGAAATGGGACGGAATTGGGAAACTGAAGATGGATTAGATAATTTGGGTAGCGGCATGACATGGGCCAGGCTGAAGGAAAAGTGCAAGAACGCAGAGAATAGTTGATGATGTGGTGTTTGACAGGAATAAGATCATCTAGGTTGGGACGAAACATTTGGATTTGAAGACTATCATTACCTACCACTTTCGTGGAAATCGAAAGGATTAATTTTATAACTTCCCCCTCTGTAACCTGCTGCAAAGAGAACAAAGTCCATCTAGGAAACGGTAGATTAGATGAACTGTTTAGAGTAAAAGATTTTATGCTGTCATCGAGGATGACTGGTGACTTGGAAAAGTAGAAATTGATGGTATTAAGATCTATATTATTAGGTGTATCATGGCTATATGTTTTTCCAATACCCAGAGATTTCAGAAATTGCCATATTGTGCCTTATTGAAGTTTTGGATTGAGTTATGAATATGTCATCTTATAGCATCTCTACATAGTCGATTGTTATGGGGGACTTCAATACCAAAGTGGGAGTACAAGAACGCGGCGAAACGATAATCGGACCCCACGGCGTGGGGCGACGAAACCACAGGGGGCAGATGCTGGTCAACTTTCTGGAGTCGCAGGGGCTCTTCTTGATGAATTCGTTCTTTAAGAAGAAGCCTCATAGAAAGTGGACATGGCGAAGCCCCGACACTGTGACGAGGAACGAGATAGACTTCATCATGACTGACAGGAAGTCTATATTTAGAGACGTCTCCGTGATCAACAGGTTTAATACCGGCAGCGATCACCGACTTGTCCGAGGCGCTCTAAATATAGACTTCAAGGCCGAAAGACGTCGCATGATGAGGTCTACTCTCAGACCTAATGCGCCTCAAATAGCTTTAGGGTCCGAAAAGTTCCAACTGGAGCTTCAAAATCGTTTCGACCTGCTGGAAACCGAAGGCAATGTTGACGAGAAAACCGACACAGTGGTCAAAACGCTACAGGATGTGTCTCGAAGGGTGTTTCCCGGCAAAAGCGGTAACAGAGAGTCTAAACTCTCGCTCGAGACTCTCGAACTTATGAGGCAGAGACGGGAAATGTCATCCACGCAGGCGTCTTCGCCGGATGGGAGGAACCTCAACCGGAAGATCCGGAAGCGGGTGCGACGTGACCTCCGATGTTCCAACACCCGCGCCATCGCGGCTGCGATTGAACAGAACAGAGGCACCAAAGTCTTCGCTCGCCAGCTAGGTAGATCCCATCTGACGAAACTTAATACAGCGGATGGCAAAACCGTGACCTCCAAGTTCGAGATACTCGAGGAAATTGAGAGTTTCTACAAAGACCTGTACGCATCACGGATGGCTAAACCCTCGAGACCCAGCGCTGACGACCACAGAGCGCCACTAGCACGCCACGATACGGAAGACATCCCTGATGTCAACCAGGACGAGGTCAGAGTGGCTCTCGAGCAGCTCAAAAACAACAAGTCGCCAGGCGATGACGGAATCACCACTGAGCTCCTAAAAGCAGGCGGGACTCCAATCCTGAAAAAGCTAGCGAGTCTCTTTAATTCCGTCATCCACCAGGGCTTAACACCTCAAGCGTGGAGCGGGAGTGCGGTGGTTCTGTTCTTCAAAAAAGGTGACAAAACCTTGCTGAAGAACTACAGACCCATCTCACTCCTGAGCCACGTCTACAAGTTGTTCTCGAGAGTACTCACAAACCGCCTCGCCAGAAGACTTGACGAGTTCCAGCCACCGGAACAAGCCGGGTTTCGAAAAGGCTACAGCACCGTAGACCACATCCATACTGTTCGGCAGATTGTACAGAAGACCGAAGAGTACAATCAGCCGCTGTGTATGGCTTTCGTGGACTACGAGAAAGCCTTCGACTCCATCGAAACCTGGGCGGTTTTGGATGCTCTGCAGCGATGTGGCATCGATTGGCGCTATATCGAGGTGTTGAGATGTCTGTATGATACCGCCACAATGACCGTCCAGCTCCAGGACCAAAAGACCAACCCGATCGAGCTGCATCGAGGGGTAAGACAGGGGGATGTAATATCCCCCAAGCTCTTCACCAATGCACTCGAAGACGTCTTCAAGACGCTGGACTGGACTGGGCGGGGCATTAACATCAACGGCGAATGCATCTCACACCTTCGGTTTGCCGATGATATCGTCATCGTGGCAGAGTCACTGGAACAGTTGAGCGGAATGCTGCATAGCCTAAATGGAGCCTCTCGAGGTGTCGGTCTCGGCATGAACTTGGATAAAACCAAGATCATGTTTAATGAGCATGTCACGCCGGGACCGATCTACGTCGATGGTTCGATGCTCGAAGTTGTTCGGGAGTATGTCTACCTTGGACAAGTTGTCCAATTTGGTAGGAACAACTTCGAGAAAGAAATCAACCGCAGGATCCAATTGGGTTGGGCAGCATTTGGCAAACTACGTCACGTTTTCGCTTCGCCTATACCGCAATGCCTGAAGACTAAAGTCTTCAACCAATGCGTTCTACCTGTTATGACTTACGGGGCCGAGACGTGGACACTCACAGTGGGACTAGTCCACAAACTCAAAGTCGCACAGCGGGCTATGGAGCGAGCTATGATCGGCGTTTCTTTGAAGGATAAAATTCGTAACGAGGTAATCCGACAAAGAACCAAAGTTACCGACATAGCTCGCAGACTCAGTAAGCTAAAGTGGCAATGGGCTGGTCACATCTGCAGAAGGACCGACGGCCGATGGAGCAAGCGTGTCCTAGAGTGGAGACCGCGACTTGGTAAGCGTAAGGTAGGACGGCCCCCAGCTAGATGGACCGACGACCTCAAGAAGGTCGCTGGGACGGACTGGATGCGGAAGGCGGGGGACCGTGTGCAATGGCGCGTGTTAGGAGAGGCCTATGTCCAGCAGTGGACTACGATAGGCTGATTGATTGATAGTCGATTGCAACGATTCCACATTTTTTTGTAGAGAGACCAGGTTTTTTATAACGCCTCTTGACTTTGTCTCTTTTTGACATCTCTCTTTTAATGTAATCCGATAACCATGGTGCAGGTAGATGCTTCACTTTTACCCTTTTCAGAGGAGCGTGTTTGTCGTATACATCTAAAACAATCATCAACAATCAATATATGTTAAAACGACATGCATTAAATTAATACCAATCATCATATAGAATCGTTTAAAATTCTGGACGAATTATATTATTTTCTCTTCAAAACAATTTCTTTGATGTGTACCGTGAGAGAGCGAAGAAAAATTATTTGCTCATTCGAATGAGATCAGAAAATTACTTCTTCTATATTTTTCCGCGCTATTTGATTGATGTACCAAACATTTATTTAAGATACACGCCTTCAATCCTAATGTATTAAGATTTTTCCAAGGTGGTTGAGATAAATATTATATATTTTATTTTTAGAACGCAAACATTCATTTGAATTCTTTATTTAAACTTCAAGGTTAAAAAAATTTAACATCGATAAATAGGGTACTGAATTAAACTCACACTAAGGTAATTTTTGATGAAGTTTGGACGCCCGGATATATACGTGACCATATAAATATCATAAATTCGAGGATATGTTTATGATAAGACGTGAAAGTTCATATTTTAATATTTAACTTGGAAAATCTTAAACTTTGATTTCTCTCTAAACGATTTCGGGGATTACGAACGCAGGTCGTATGTAAATCGCAGTTGGATTCGCCCAACACAGCAAATGAGTAGAATTGGCCCGGCTTGATCCGTCCACGGCCATACAAATAAAATCGAGGTGGACAGGAAAGTTCAATTTCCATGGTTATATTGTTGGAATCCGCTATGCTTCGAAAGATTACGGATGGGTCTTTATGATGTAGATATAGTTTAGCTGACAATTACTTTTGGGAGATACAAATATGACCCTTTCTTGATGTTTTATTACTTAAAATAGTAATCTGTTCGTTTTTAAGAATAAGTCTTACCACCATCATGTGATATCAGGACACGTGGAATAATCGAGTAGTATCACTTTTACTTGTTGTGATGCTTTGTGTTACAGATGAATAAGATATAAAAAAATATTTAAATAATACTTCCGAATAGCCAGAGAGGTCTGTAAGGAAAGAACCTGTTAGAACTCTGTACTCTCTGCCTACCCCTCAAGGGAACTGGCGTTATGATATAGAGATAAAAAAAAATACTTCCAAATATGTAAAGAAATCCGATGCCACCTGCATCCAACGACTTCCTGCGATTTTCACAAGATCGTCGGTCCATCTAGCAGGTGGTCGTCCCACGCTGCGCTTGCCAATACCTGGTCGCCACTCTAGAATCTTTCTGCCCCAACGCCCATCCGATCTTCGCGCTATGTGGTCCGCCCATTGCCACTTCAGCTTGCTAATCTTAAGGGCTATGTCGGTTACCTTGATTCTTCTACGAATCTCCTCATTCTTGATTCGATCACGTAGAGAAACGCCGAGCATAGCTCTCTCTACAGCTCGCTGAGCAACTCTGAGCTTTTTTATGAGACGTCTCTGATCTATATATCATCACTGGTAACACACATAACGTAAATAAACGTTATTATTATTAATTCGCCGTACAACATTGCGTAATATCTTTCTTCTTTTACACATCCTACTAATCCTACTAATATAATCATAAATGTGAATGTTTGTATGTAAAGATGTTTGGATGTTTGTTACTCAATCACGCAAAAACGGCTGAATGGACTTGGATGAAGTTTGGCACCCGAATAGCCTATTTACTGAAATAACACATAGTATACTATTTATCCCGGAAAAATGCAAGGTTTCTGTCTAAAATCAACGCGGACGAAATCGCGGGCAGAGACTAACTAGTACATTCATAAATCCTACAAATATTATAAATGCGAAAGTTGTTTGTTACTTTTTCACTCAAACATTGCTGAAGGGATTTTGATGTAACTTTAGAGGAAAATGAATTATACATCAGAATAACGCATAGGCATTCATAAGGATGTTACGAAATAATTTAACTAATAAACGCGTACGGGTAATTCTTGATATTAATTCAAAACACTGACTGCCTCGTTGGTCTAGTGGCAAAGCTCATCGCATGGTGAAATCCTAGGTCAGACAAATGTACATTCTAACGAAAACTTCCTAGTATGAATTCCTGGAATTGTGCCCGGTATACGGCAATAGGCTCGCCCCCCATAACATGGGACCTAACATCGTCGGTGAAAAGTGGGTGTATTTAATACGCCTCTGCCACCCCCGCTAGGGTAATATAGGCATCACGATGCTTTAAAATAAAAAAAAAACTAGTAGAGTTTCAAAGAGCATTTAATAACAACTTGTCATTATAGTCTTCACCCGCTAGAAAATACGTAAGATTTTTTTAAATCGTCCTGGCTAAACATTATAACGGCCCTCACTTCCATAAACTTCTTATTGAATCCGGTTTTGCTAGCATCGTGCCTATTCTACTGCTCACCAACATTAGTACCAGAGCGACCCGAATAAAAATCACCTGACAGACGCGCGCTCTGCATGGCTTCTCGGCAAGTTTCAGGGTATAATATTTTATGTCCGTTTTGATTGAGGAGCTCATTTCCATATTAAGTGAAGCTATATCTATTAAGTAGCAAATGAGCAAATTTTGTATCCAAGTTTTTATTTATTTTTATGTTACAAAATAGTACAAAATAAATGTCTTAATAAATAATATTCGGCTGATTATTTTTCGGAACCAGCGCGCAGTATGTATAGATTGAGGAGCCACTCATTTATCATACAACCCACCAAAATATTTTAGAATTAATCAATCAATCAATCAATCAATCAGCCTATCGTAGTCCACTGCTGGACATAGGCCTCTCCTAACACGCGCCATTGCACACGGTCCCCCGCCTTCCGCATCCAGTCCGTCCCAGCGACCTTCTTGAGGTCGTCGGTCCATCTAGCTGGGGGCCGTCCTACCTTACGCTTACCAAGTCGCGGTCTCCACTCTAGGACACGCTTGCTTGCTTGCTTATTGCTAGAATTAATGTTTGAGTAAAATTCACCATATTTTTCTCATATGACAACTTTGAAAGTATTCTCGTTAAGAAAGTCAAAACAATGATTTATCACAAAAAAGTAGTGGAATCCGATGAAATAAGACTGAAAATGTATCACAAAAGAGGGATGAGAAGCAATGCGGTGGTTGAACGCAACTTTTTATTTCTTTTTTTTATTTGGATGGAGCGGCACTGACCCCCATCGTGTACAGCCCGATCATTCGCATAGAATCGATTACGAGTGTTTTGCTAAATTTGATCTGTGATTGATTTTTTTTTTTAGAATTATGGACGGTGATTTTGAAAATTGAAAATACCAATAGTAAAAATGATTGAAAATTTTACTACTTTAATTCCATCTCGTAGATTCATAAAATTGAATATTTCGTGTATAGTCGTTTAAAAAAAATCAAATAAGTGCCATTTTGTGAGATACATAGTTGCGTTATTAAAATAAACCATATACAGTAGTACCCTAAACTTTTTAAACCCCTTTCTATCTTTTTCTCAGTGCACAGTTGGATACAATAATCGTTGGAGAAAATAATGAGATTGATAAGTTGATGAATCTATAGCAAATTGTTCTGACTAAGTGACTTTGCGTTCTAAAATCACCCACTAGATCTATTTTGTAGTAGCACTCTTAATGTGAAGAGCGTTTTGTGTTCCAAACCAGAGCTATTATTGTATTTTTTTTTGCTTCGCCGTGTTATTTTTCTATATCATCACGCCAGATTCCTTGCGGGGTAGGCGGAGAGTAAAGAGTTCCAACAGGTTCTTTCCTTACATACCTCTCTGGCTTCCTCCACTTTCATAGTTCACCTCATACACGCTCGGCGATTAGGGAGACTTGACTTGTCGTGTCTTAACTTTTTAAAATGTTTTTGTCCTTTATGTGGAAGCTTGTCATTGGCACATGTATTCTTAAACGATATTTATATTGTAAAAATAGCCGTAAACTCCCGTAAGCCGTAGCTGTAAAAATAAAATGTCATTCCCTATGTAATTTATCATTTTTTGTCAGCGTTATCCACTACAAAGTCCACTTGGCCACAGACCCTGTTAAGGTTTCCAATAAGCCAGTGGACTGAAGATCCCAGTACTCGGCGCTTAGAAATCCGCTTACGCCAATAAATACAACGTTCTCCGTACATATTGCTATCACGAGTTGTTACATTATATTACAGATGCGTCTTGAATTGTAATGAGGGACTATCTATTGTTCGTGGGTTTGGTCGTTAAATAAAACTTGTAGTTTAAGCATTTTCATGTATTATTACCTAATGCTCTTGCTTCATCTCCATTAATGTTAATGCCTGTATCGAAATGCGCTTTAAACAGGTGGTAACAACAACACATAAAACAAGTGGGTAATATTATTACTGCTACTGGAATTGAGATATTTAAATATTGGCTAGTTTCGTTACATCTAAATATGTAGAGTCTCAGTTACCGTATTAATTGACACGTTGCAAATAATTTATAAGCAATTATGAAGATTACCAATTTAGATTTTTTCGATCGGCGACAAGCAGGGTTGCATGTTGTCCGCTAGACTAATTATAATATATCTGGATAAAAGTCTTCAAAGACTGAATGCGATGAATGAAGGGGTAAAAAGGGTAATCTAGTGGTAAACCACATATTATATCCAGATGACGCGGTTCTAATAGTACTAACAGCTACTGATATGTAAACACTAGTCACAGTTACGAGAGACGACTGTATGAACAATGGGTTACATTTTAATGTAAAGAAAACCAAAATTATGGTTTTTGAACGGGAAAAAAACACACCAAATGCAAGGATTATGGTTGGTAGCGATGTGCTGGAGCAAGTGAATGAGTTTGTATATCTTGGATGCGCCTTCAGTAAGGATGGGGAATACACCGCTGATATAGAGAGAAAAGTGAATCCAAGGAATAGAGTGAATGGTGCGATGGGAAAGCTACTGGGAAGCCAGCACTTAAGCCAAATGGCGCAGCTGGCTATGCATAACGGAGTGCTTGTCCCAACGCTATTATATGGCAGTGAGAGTTGGGTATGTAAGAAGGAGAACGAAAGCAGAATAAATGCGGTCGAAATGTCAGCTCTGCGGAAGATGGGCGAAGTCAAGCTGACCGACCGTAATGGCAACAGCGTACTAAGAAAGCGTGTAGGTATGAAAGATAGTATCGATGTAAAGATGAGAAGGGGTATGCTCCGTTGGTTCAGGCATATAGAAAGAATGTCAGTAGAAAGAATGACAAAACAGATATACAATGCAAAAGTGTAAGAATGTAGGTACCGGGAAGGACCTAGACTATCTTACCATGACTAAATAGACCGTGTCTTATCTGAAGGGCAAGTCAAGTGTCTCCGTAACCGGCGAGCGTGTATGAGACGAACTATGAGAGTGGAGGAAGCCAGGGAGGTCTGTAAGGAAAGAACCTGTTGAAACTATGTTCTCTTTGCCTACCCCGCAAGGGAACTGGCGTGATGATATAGATATATAGATTTTTGCAATTTTTCGGCTGTTCTTTTGGGTTCCCCTTATTTTCTTTTTTCCTTTTTCCTCTTTCTTAAGCCACTCTAGTATTAAGGCAAATAATACAAAAAATATTCAAATAGGTCAAACCATTTTCGAGTGTTTACGAGACTAATACACACAACACAGCAATAGATATCACACGGACTAAAATTTATTTAATGATTAGTCTTTTATTATATGATTAAGATACGTTTTAAATGTATGCGGTGCAACTTTCAATAGTGCTGCGAAGTGTAGGTACGATAAATGAAATAGAATTAATATTACCAAAATTGCAATTTTAAGGTATTCTCTATAAGGTGTTTGTAAGCAAGGCCCTGCACGAGAGCAAGTTCAGGTACAACTCAAAAACACTTATCCGAGTTAGGACTCTAATTTCAAGACTGTAAAGATTAATTTCTTCTGATCTTGCTTTTTTAGTTGTGCCGCCATTTAATTTTCCCAGCGAATATGATGATAAATGACGTACTGATAAAATAATTTCAGCACATGGCATATAGTATAAGTAGTGATCGTCAAAAACAGCTGGTTGTAAAAATAAATAGGTACAGACGGTAGTTTGACAACAGACAAACAAACATACAATTTTATGCTACAATAAGTGCAGACAATAATGTCGTTTTCAACGACGAAAATGCATGCATTCAAATATCTTAGACAATAAAATATAAACTGTATATTAGATTTTCTATTATTTTCACGGGAATGCCTCACTTAAATATACCTATCTATATATATCATCACGCCGGATCTCTTGTAGAGTAGGCAGAGAATACAATGTTCCAACCTCTTAGGTTTATGAATCTTGTATATCTTTAACATAGGGATAGATTTTTTAAGGCATTTACTTAAGTCTTTGTCTTAATCATTTTATGTCCATCAATTTGACCAAGACGAACGCTGCTAACCTTCGTAACCTCTATGAATGCCATGGTCTCAAGACGTTACGAGCGCTTCAAGGTGTATTTTATAATAATGAATCAGCCTATGCTATCCCACTGCTGGGCAAAGGCCTTCGCGCACTAATCGAGGTGAAAGAGGTTAGTGCACTATTGGTGGAGGCAGATTTGTGGACACCTAGTGTTAGAACATATCAAATCCTCTATAAAGCTTTTAACTTAGAGACTTCAAGTGTTAGCCGGGACCAATGCCCTAACATGCCTTCTGAAGCACGGAGACGCTCAAAAATGGAAATGCGAAAAACGGTCACCCATCTCAAACTGACCTATCCATACGCTGCTTAACTTTGTCGATCGCTAAGAATTCTACGTTCCGGCAAAGCTACGAGTGTCTTTTATACGAAATATAATTTCATATATTTTTTCTCACTCCCAAAAGGTTCACAACGAGAGACAATGGGTATAAATCAAAATAGTTGTGACACATTATTAAGTTTTATATCAGATACGCTATCTGAATGCGAGACTGTAATTGGTGTTTGTACGAACTGGAGTACAACCCATGAGGGGTCGGTGGATGGTAATTATAATAACAAATGTGAATACCTGAATGAATAACTACAAAATGAGCGAACTTGTCTCTTCTGATCTGAAACCTTTTTTAAGGATTCCGGATTTAAATACCAGCCGACTCATTTAAACTTCCTACTATCCTACTAATATTATAAATGTGAAAGTTTGGGTGTTCAGATGCTTGAATGTTTGTTACTCAATCACGCAAAAGCGGCTGAACAGATTCAGATAAAATTTGGCACACAAATAGTTTACTACCTGGATTAACACATACGAATAATGTAAGGTTTCTGTCTAAAATTAACGAAGATGAAGTCGCGAGCAGAAACTAGTAACATTATAAAGAGGAAAGATTTGTTTATTTGATTAAACTGATTGGTTTGAATTGTTGATAAACTTAAACTATTGGATTTTAATCATTCTTTCACCATTACAAAGCTTTATTATCCAAAAGCATGGGCTATATTGTATTTCAAAGATAATATATAGATAAGATATTACTAAATACACTCATGCGCAGACGCGTAGTCCAGCTAGTTACACACCTATAAACCATTTGTTGAGGGGGAACCTAACTCTAACTCCCAGAAATAAGCTCTATTAACAGAAGGTTTTTGTTGAATGACTGCGTATTTATAATAAGAATCGATATCATTACGCCAGATCCCTTGCGGCGTAGGCAGAAAGTACAGAGTTCTAACAGTTCTTTCCTTACATACCTCTCTGGCTTCCTCCACTCTCATAGTTCGTCTCTTAAACGCTCGCCGGTTAGGGAGACTTGCTATCATCTACATTTTTGTATATAAGAAATATATACAAATGATGGTTGTGAATAATGATGAGGTTGTAAATTTAATTTATCAAGTAAAATTTACTTTTAACTATTCAGTTTTCTAAAATAATACTTTAAAAAACTCTATTTTTAATATAGTTTGGATATATACAAAATATACACGGAAAAAAGGTTAATATATGCTTTATAACTCGTATGGATGATTTATGTTTTTAAATAATTATATCTGAATTATTTGAAAAAGAAAACATTTTGGGTCCTCCAGCCACACAATTTACTATTGTCAAGGACATAAGACAAGGGAAATTATCTAACAAAATTCTCAAGGTCATTGACGTTAGTAATTCCCTTAACGTGGCAGCTTAATTGTATAGCCACCTGTGGTATAGCCGTAAGAGAAATAATCGTCATAATTATAAAGAATTAGGAGGCTAGGAAATTAAAGTAGCACAAACTTAAGTGGCGCAAACACAATTTGTGTTGTCTTACCCTACGTTCGCACGAGCTCTTTCAACGCGCGTTAATAAAGCGCCGGAATGAAATAAAAGGCTAACAGTACACTGTACTAAAAGCGCTTCAGCACCGCGCGCAGCTCACTATCTTATAAGTCTTATTGATGCGATGCATTTTCACTCAATGCTACGTTATACTACATACCTATGTGTCCTATTATGAGTTTTTTTGTCTACTTATATTTTTTTTTAAACGTAATCCCACTAGGATTAATTCGTGTCGTGGGTGCATTTACAAACATGAAAATTCACACACAAATACCTAGACCAGAACAAATAATTGTGGATCAAGCAAAGATTTGTCCAGTGCGGGAATCGAAACCGCGACTATTAGACACAGTGGGCGGAGCGGCTTAAGCTCTTAACTATTGCGTTAAATCGTCCGTCGCATTTACCATTTCATGTTTAAGTATTTTACTCTTTATTTTGTAAAAACGATACTTCACACTAGGAATTAACGCACGTTCGCTCTCTTCTCCGGTGAAGCTGTAAAGGCCCCACGGCCAACAGCGTAGATCATGTACACATACACACTCACAAAAGTATTGATGCGTTTATAACCCTGAAATTCACATACACATTGACCTTATGACTTAGACAAACATTTGCGCATTACAGATAGATTTATCTCGTGTGAGGATCGTACCTGTAACTACTTGATCCAATGCGCGGACCCTCTTATACTTCTAACCACTAGATGAAGTCGTCCTCAATTTCTCGAAATGTGTTGCCTTTACTATGTAACGTTATACGTAATAACTCGCTTTTTTGCTGTTCAGTTAACTACTTTGCAATCAACTTAAAAAAACTTCTCAACATACCGATAAACTAGACTTGAAACATAGCTCAGAATGCGATATTAACTAAGAAAATTCTAGTTTAAAAATAGAAAATATTTTTTTTACCAAAAATAATTTACTTACCATGTTTTTAGCTTGTATCTTATTTTTATTTATATAAATCGTCACGCCTATTTTCCCCAAGTGGGGGTGGCAATGGTGTACTGCGTACACCCACTTTTCGCCGACGATGTTTGGTCCCTTGTAATAGGGGACGAGCCTGTTGCCATATACCGAGCACAATTCCAGACTCCGGACTTATACTGATAATTTTTCGATAGAAAAACTACATTTGTCCTAGAATCTAGTACCTCCTGATCGCGACACGCATTATTCGCCACTAGACTAAGGCAGTCAAATATTTTTAACTACTTTTTAAACATAAAATAAAAAAACAAACGCCTATTTTAAAAGAATTAATATAATTATATTTAAAAGGAGGCGAAAAAAAAAATGAGGTGCTCGTAGCGTTGTGCAACCGCGGTGTTCTTACCGGTTACCAAGGTTAGGCAGCGTTCGACTCGGTCGGCCTGAGATGGGCGACCGTTTGTGGCATTTTCATATTCGAGCGTCTCCGTGCTTCGGAAGGCACGTTAAGCCGTTGGTCCCGGTTACCACTTAATGTGGTAGTCGTTAAGCCGAGTTTGAAGCCTTAAAGGCGGCTTGATAAGTCCAACAGTGGGTTGCCACAAACCTGCCTCCACCAATCCGCACTGGGTCCGCGTGGTGGAGTATGACCTAATCTCACTCACCTCGATTTGTGAGGGAAGGCCTTGGCCCAGCAGTGGGCAGTATAGGCTAATATTATATATTTAAAATATTTTTTGTTAGTGAAACCTATAGTACCACATTAATTGTGTTACTACATTAAGAGTGTCTGGATATGTCATAAAAATAAAGGAAAAAAAACAACAATTAAGGCAAATCACAGTTTATTACTTGAACAATCAGTGTTTTCTTTTCGTATCTACATTTACAAAATATTTTCCCTACTCTTTGGTCTTATCATTATTTCAGCTGTACTAAAAACTACTTTGGATCTAAGAAAATACTAGATTAATCGTAATAATAGTCCCGGAATTATAAGAGAATTTTTAAAATAATTTTGCACTCAAATCTAAAATTTTTGTTATTAAAAACGTCAATTTTATTCATGCAGTACTTTAAAATAGAGTCAATAATAATTTTAAACAAAGAATACAATATTATTCTTCCTTACTGGGCTGGAAGCGAAAGAACAGCTTAGAATGCCCCAGTAGCCTTACTTTTGCTAGGCTGGTGGTAAGAGTCCAACAAAGGTAGCAACGTCATTCGATCAACGACCAGAAAAGGAAAATTTGAAACAAACCCTATACCAACCCGTCTGGCCAGCGTGGTATAGTAGGCCAAAACCTCCTAACATGGTAAGGCACCTAAAACAAAGGCCCCCAGTTCCCGGTAGTCCCGCTGTCCGCTGCCACGGTAGCGGTCGCGGTAACAGCGGGGCAGGGTGTGCGAAGAATCTCCGGGCTACGACACAAGGCTAGCAAAAACACCTGACCCTGGCTACGTACAATGGACGCTCTTTACGGCTGGACCAACACCTCACTGAACTCGAGGTAGAACTAGGTCGCATAAACTGGCACATATTGGGTTATATCCGAAGTCCGAAGACAGGGCGAGGACACGATAACCCTTGAGTCAGGCCACCTGTTCTACTTTCGTGAAGGTGATCGGCCCTCTCAGAGCGGTGTAGGTTACCTGGTCAACAAAGCTCTCACTAACAGCGTTGTAGAAGTCAGCAGTGTGTCGACACGGGTAGCGTACCTCAAAATTAAAATCACCAACAGGTGCAACCTGAAGGTGGTACAGGTATATGCGCCGACTTCGATATACTGCGACGACATAATCGAAGCCATGTATGAAGACATAGCCAAGACATTACATGGCACCATCAAGGCTCACTACAGCGTTATTATGGGGGACTTCAATGCCAAAGTGGGAGTACAAGAACGCGGCGAAACAATAATCAGACCCCACGGCGTGCGGCGCCGAAACCACAGGGGGCAGATGCTAGTCAACTTTCTGGAGTCGCAGGGGCTCTTCTTACTGAATTCGTTCTTTAAGAAGAAGCCTCATAGAAAGTGGACATGGCGAAGCCCCGAAACTGTGACGAGGAACGAGATAGACTTCATCATGACTGACAGGAAGTCTATATTTAGAGACGTCTTCGTGATCAACAGGTTTAATACCGGCAGCGATCACCGACTTGTCCGAGGCGCTCTAAATATAAGCTTCAGGGCCGAAAGGCGTCGCGTGATGAGGTCTACTCTGAGACCTACTGCGCCTCAAATAGCTTTAGGGTTCGAAAAGTTCCAACTGGAGCTTCAAAATCGTTTCGACATGCTGGAAACCGAAGGCGATGTTGACGAAAAAACCGACACAGTGGTCAAAACGCTACAGGAGGTGTCTCGAAGGGTGTTTCCCGGCAAAAGCGGTAACTCTTGCTCGAGACTCTCGAACTTATAAGGCAGAGACGAGAAATGTCATCCACGCAGGCGTCTTCGCCGGATGGGAGGAACCTCAACCGGAAGATCCGGAAGCTGGTGCGACGTGACCTCCGATGTTCCAACACCCGTGCCATCGCGGCTGCGATTGAACAGAACAGAGGCACCAAAGTCTTCGCTCGCCAGCTAGGTAAATCCCATCTAACGAAACTTAATACTGCAGATGGCAAAACCGTGACCTCCAAGTTCGAGATACTCGAGGAGATTGAGAGTTTCTACAAAGACCTGTACGCATGACAGATGACTAAACCCACGAGACCCAGCGCTGATGACCACAGAGCCCCACTCGCACGCCACTACACGGAAGACATCCCTGATGTCAACCAGGACGAGGTCAGAGTGGCTCTCGAGCAGCTCAAAAACAACAAGTCGCCAGGCGATGACGGAATCACCACTGAGCTCCTAAAAGCAGGCGGGACTCCAAACCTGAAAAAGTTAGCGAGCCTCTTTAATTCCGTCATCCACCAGGGCTTAACACCTCAAGCGTGGAGAGCGAGAGTGCGGTGGTTCTGTTCTTCAAAAAAGGTGACAAAACCTTGCTGAAGAACTACAGACCCATCTCACTCCTGAGCCACGTCTACAAGTTGTTCTCGAGAGCACTCACAAACCGCCTCGCCAGAAGACTTGACGAGTTCCAGCCACCGGAACAAGCCGGGTTTCGAAAAGGCTACAGCACCGTGGACCACATCCATACTGTTCGGCAGATTGTACAGAAGACCGAAGAGTACAATCAGCCGCTGTGTATGGCTTTCGTGGACTACGAGAAAGCCTTCGACTCTATCGAAACCAGGGCGGTTCTGGATGCTCTGCAGCGATGTGGCATCGATTGGCGCTATATCGAGGTGCTGAGATGTCTATATGAAACCGCCACAATGACCGTCCAGCTCCAAGACCAAAAGATCAACCCAATCGAGCTGCGTCGAGGTGTAAGACAGGGGGATGTAATATCCCCCAAGCTCTTCACCAATGCACTCGAAGACGTCTTCAAGGCGCTGGACTGGACTGGGCGGGGCATTAACATCAACGGCGAATACATCTCACACCTCCGGTTTGCCGATGATATCGTCATCGTGGCAGAGTCACTGGAACAGTTGAGCGGAATGCTGCATAGCCTAAATGGAGCCTCTCGAGGTGTCGGTCTCGGCATGAACTTGGATAAAACCAAGATCATGTTTAATGAGCATGTCACGCCGGGACCGATCTACGTCGATGGTTCGATGCTCGAAGTTGTTCGGGAGTATGTCTACCTTGGACAAGTTGTCCAATTTGGTAGAAACTACTTCGAGAAAAAAATCAACCGCAGGATCCTATTGGGTTGGGCAGCATTTGGCAAACTACGTCACGTTTTCGCTTCGCCTATACCGCAATGCCTGAAGACTAAAGTCTTCAACCAATGCGTTCTACCTGTTATGACTTACGGGGCCGAGACGTGGACACTCACAGTGGGACTGGTCCACAAATTTAAAGTCGCACAGCGGGCTATGGAGCGAGCTATGCTCGGCGTCTCCTTGAAGGATAAAATTCGTAACTAGGTAATCCGACAAAGAACCAAAGTTACCGACATAGCTCGCAAACTCAGTAAGCTAAAGTGGCAATGGGCTGGTCACATCTGCAGAAGGACCGACGACCGATAGAGCAAACGTGTCCTAGAGTGGAGACCGCGACTTGGTAAGCGTAAGGTAGGACGGCCCCCAGCTAGATGGACCGACGACCTCAAAAAGGTCGCTGGGACAGACTGGATGCGGAAGGCGGAGGACCGTGTGCAATGGCGCATGTTAGGAGAGGCCTATGTCCAGCAGTAGACTGCGATAGGCTGATTGATTGATTGATTCAATACAATATTTTTATAAAAAACATACATTATTTTATTTGGCCCATTTCAATAAGCCTTGGCCTACTCTTTTAGCCTGATTCAAAGTTAAACAACGAAAATACGAGACTCAAAATTCTTTAGATAAATTTTATCAAACGGAGCACTAACATTATCGGTGGAGAGGTCTGTATCTAAACTACTTCATCTAATTACATTTCATGGAACATTCGACTATCATCTACATCTTAATACCCGTATTATGTAAATTTTATAGTAAATATGGCAGCTAAATGTTATTTTACATAAATGATATTACATTTTTGGTTGATATTAAAAGCAGTTTCGAATTGCACGTTAATAGTGCTGAATATTTTAAAGGCGATTACGAAAATTTTATAGAAAGGTTTGCTGTTATAAAATTATGTTATTACGAAAAATATCTGTCGGAGATAAAAAACATTTTAGTAACATAAAATGGTTTTACAAACTGAAACACACAATACAGCCATAAATAAAATATTTCGAGTGAACATTTACAGAATTATTACGTCAATAAGTGACTCGGAAAATACTAATTTTAATAAACGTGACAATTCAAAAGAGAATGAATTAAAGAAAACGATTAAATTTTATTTTTGTATAATCTAAAAGTAATTTTAGAGTACGTAATTATTTATTGCCCGGAGAGTAAATTTGAAAACAATTTAGTATATATAGCTGTAATGACCAGTTAAAACCAATAATTATACAGTATATACCCCAACTAAAAAGCCTTGTATTATTTTTTCCGTCCAATATTGCCTCGGATTCTTCCAATAATTATCGGAACAAAGGCAAACATTTGAGCCGAACATTTTTGTAAAATTTCATCTTCGGGCCAATTATTAACTTATCTAAAACTAACTCATAAAAATTTTATCAGAATGTGCAGTATACAAAATTCTATTATCTACATAAATATAACTTTATTTTTTTTATATATACAGTAGGTATGAAATTAAATATTTTATCACTAAAAATAATACTGCAAAATACATACACTATATATAAAAATCTTTCACCATTATAATATTATTGTATTTCATTTTAGGAGACCATCAATTATTCATAAAAACCTTTAGGTAGAGAATTAACTAAGCCTTTATAAATTTAAAGAAACAAATAAAATCCAATGATGCCTGCTTTAATTTAAGAACGATCCTCTTGAAATAAAAAGTTTAAGGGTGATAAAATAGATACAATACAAAAATATCGAAGACATTTAATGGATCGTAAATCTAGCTGCATTTGCTATATTTGAAGTCTCATCTTCGAAGGCTTATGTAAATGTGTGTATCATATACCCAAGTAACAAATATGCTAATGTGGCAAGCCATTACAATTCTCATGTACATATTACATTTATTTTTCATGTACATATTATATTTATTTTTAACTAGTTTCTGCCCGCCACTTCTTCCACGTTGACTTTAGATAGGAACCTAAAAATTTTCTGGGATAAATACATATTACCATTTCAGACCATTTTAAATATCGGATCACTATTGATGATGTACACTTAGATTACAATTAATTATTATGGGTGAGTGAGATAATCAATTTTCTCCGCCAAGTAACTCATGAGGTATTTTTTCTTTTAAGTGAGACAATCTTAGATAGAGTAACACCTCACTACAAAGGAGGGATTGTAAGAATGGAAATTGTGAGTCACTTCCGTGAGTGTATCTTTAGCTAACTCGTGACTCATGAGGCGTATACTAAAGGAAAGGGTTTATTTTTCATAACTCAAACGAGGCAAATGATGAGTGAGTGACGCATAGCAGGCGAGTGATTGAATCATAAAGGTGAGTTTAGAGAATTATGATATTTTTTTGGATGACTACCTGCCAAATTCGCGACGACATTAATCTATCTATATCATCACGCCAGATTCCTTGCGGACGACATTAATATTTATGTATATACTCAAGACATAATGTATACCATCATGCAAAGTAAACTTACTTAAATGCACTATTTACAAATTAATTCATCCTTAAAAATGATCTGTACATAAATATATTTTGCTTTTAAATGTACCTATAATGGTGGGGATGTGGTGGGAATCATTAATAGGTTATTTTCGAAAAATCCCTATCAAAATGATCCCAATATTTTACTTCGTAATCCATTACATTAAAATAAATGAATTCATAACTAATCTCTCTTCCCCGATGAATCAGGAATCTGTCTGAGTCTCCATGTCGTCCATATGCCTCGTTAGTTCAGTCTCTTGAATGTCGTCTTCACTTCGACTCGAATCTGCATCACCTGCAAAGATGTTTCTATTTTATCTAAAATATTTTCTGCAAATTTAAATGTTTTTCAAGATTTTTAGTCAAAAATTACAATAAACGAATTGAAGCGGAGTTTCTGCCCGTGACTTCTTCCACGTTGACTTTAGACAGGAACCTAATTTTCTTCTGGGGTAATTGTTAATACATGTAATGCGTAACCGGCGAGCGTGTATGAGACGAACTATGAGAGTCGAGGAGAGTGTAAGGAAAGAACCTGTTGGAACTCTGTACTCTCTGCCTACCCTGCAAGGGATCTGGCGTGAGGTTATAGATAGATAGATAGATGTAATAAACTATCTTTGTGCCAAATTTTATCCTAATCCGTTCAATCGTTTTTGCGTGATTGAGTAACAAACATTTCAACATCCAAACAAACAAACTTTTACATTTATAATATTAATAGAAATATCTTTTGACAAGTAATTTCTTATTCATGTAAGAATTTCTCTCTTCATTTTCGACCTATACATGTTTGAAATTGATTATTCTATAAAAGATACTAACGTATTGACATCTTTTGCTTACAACAGATAGCATGTGATATGAACTAAAACTATCTGACAATACAGCGACCCACTTAACTGATGACTAATCATTTTTGTCTCACCGTGCGGTCTCGTATCCAACGCAAGGACAGCTAATGGCGCGTCATCCAGAACTCCTGACCACCTTGCTGCCAGCACCCTTGACCCTCTATGACCTCTCACCACGACTGTGGGTACAACGTTGGATGAAGCTGACGATCCACCATACATAGAAACTCCTACGTTTCTACGTAATATTGTACTAGAAGAGAAAGATGTCGTTGTTTTAAGTCACAGACACGTGATCAAAGAAAATGATAAGCTACAAAATCCAGATTATATACTAGACGTGATTATAAATTTGGGGATTGCAATATTGCAAGTAATAAACCTTCTCGGCTTTTCGATGCCAAATATGCTATTAAATAATAAGAAAAAAAACACCCAAAATGAACTTGAGTTTATAACAATACACTTTGGCATATGGTCTGATAGAAAACAATAGAATTAGTGTTAACTGCTATTACATTTATTTTCTTAGTACTAATATATCTAATCGTCTACAATATCATTTAATTAGATTTGTATCCAAAGTTCAGTTAAATAAAATCTAAAATATCTTAACCAAATGACGTTATAATTTTATTTAATCAAAGACATGGAAGTGTTCTAAGAAAAATAAGAAAACAAGAAAATCAATACCTTTGTTCAGGATCCCGAGGTCGACTCTTCTTCTTGCACATCACAATGAGAGCCACACAAAGGGTTGTCAGAATCGTCAGCAAGACCAAAGACAGAGCAGCTCCAACGAGGAGTGCCACAGTATTGTCGCTGGCTGCAGGCTGCGGCGGAGCTGGGGTCATGGTTTGAAGAGAACCTGATAAATAATTGGATGTGTGGATTTGAATGGCACAAAGAGCCATGGCAAGGCATGTTGGGCATGTCCCTTGTCGACAGGATACCAAACATGAAAATCCGAAAGAGGATTATTGTTGAAACACCGTCACGCCTATATTCCCCAAGCGGGGGTGGCAGAGGTGTACTGAGTACACCCACGTTTCGCCGACGATGTTAGGTCCCATGTAATAGGGGGGAACCTATTGCCATATACCGGGCACAATTCCAGACTCCAGACTCGTACTGGAAAGTTTTTCGTTAAAAAACTACACTTGTCTGACCTAGGATTTGAACCCAGGACCTCGTGATCACAAAGCTTTGCCACTAGACCAACGAGGCAGTCATTATTGTTGAAGGCAGGCATTATTGTTGAAGATGTTGGTAAAAAGACCACGAGGTTAAAGTGGAGATGGCCCGGACATTTATTGAGGTGGGATGGTTGTAGTTCGAAGGCCGTGACAGAGTAGCGGTCCAGAAAGGGACAAAGGCCCAAAAGTGAAACATCAGTATAATGAAGCGATTACAATGTGAAGGTGACACATACGGGACCGGAGCGAATTGAACTTTATTTTTAACTACTCTTTAACTACTATGTTACAAAATCAAATATGGATAGACGTTACGTTGGATAAACAGATTGGGAAACGTGATGGTCTGATATTACCTACTGATGTACAAAATATATGGTAGATATAAATCACTGATGATATAGCCGTATTTATTAGAGCGCTATATCCCAGGAACATAAATATACGAGGATCAAATGCGAACAGAATGAATTATTTAATGTGTTTCTCCGCTTGTATAGGAAAAATACCTGATACGTCCAGACGTATGCCTGCCTGCATGCATGCCTCCAGAGGCATTCTACAATATCTTTTTCGCGGCAGAGTAAGACTTGTAAAGGTGGTTGTAGTAACCCCTGATTAATGCATTGATATAATTTTTGTTTTAATAGTATAAGCGATCTATGTTGTGATTTCTCTTACCAGGTCTGTCCAAGTCATCCGTAGTTCTGATCGGCACCCTGTGCAATGCTGCTGGTCTAGGTGACCTTCCTCGTGGTGTTTCTGCGTACACCAGCAATGTATATCGTCCAGGAGACAAAGCATCAAGCGGAAACTGCGGCTTGTCGTTTCTTACACTATAGACGGCTTCTGTGAGACCAAAGCCGGAGACGCCCTGGGTGTGAAATGTTATTAAATTATTGTAATTAAAGGTCAGTGTGTGTAATGGTAGTTGTTTGTGCTACCTAATTTTGCTATGTAAGTTGAACGTATTTTTTGTACCATGTATTAGTCATCAAATTCTTAATCTAAATTCTAAAGACTGACACTAAAATTTTTAATAGCAGGAGTTTCATAACATCGAATCGGCAAGAGAAATTTTAGAAAAATCTACCACAAAAGCTGCTAAATTTTTATTCAATGTAATATATATAAAATATATTATACAAATATGTATAATATATAATTAAATATATTTTGGGTATCTGTATTTCTCTTTTCATCACCTCAGATTGTGTAAGGGCTTTGTTCAGTAGTAGGACGGCATAGGCTATTTAATTAATAATCTGTATATTGTTATATAAATCATCATATTATTTACAACATTTAAACACAAAATTGCATGCAAAATAGACATTTAATTAGACACAAAGGAATATTTGGTTAAGAACGATCATGTTGCTTTATTATAAGCTATTATATGACTTACATCGTTTGTATTTCTGTCTGTCATTTCGGTATAAAAGTCGAGTTTGTCGAGTTTTAAGCACTTGCTAATATCCAAATGAGCTGTAATCTGGCACACTGATGTAACTTTTGACAATGCTATGATGTATAATGATGACATAGAGCTGGTCTGATGGAACCGGAAGGTGTCCATAGTAACTCCTCAACTAAACAAACTAGCTTTATCGTGTTTGATTTATAAAAGTATGTTTATAAAAACTCATTATTTTATCGTCCTGAATCCCTTCCCTCCCTTCTAATCCAATGAATAGATAGTGGAAACTATGACCAGTGTTAAGATATTAACCGATTTTCTCAGGCCATTCACCAAACGGACATTTAGAAGCACGGCCTCTAAGCCACGCCGCGCTCACCTGGTCGTTCAGCGTGGAGATGTCATTGTCCTCTCGCACGGGTTCAGTGCGGGGCCGTACCTCCAAGGCTTCAAGCAGGAACCGCTGGGGCAGGCCACCGTCGTGGCCAGGCTCACACTGGAGCACTTCGTTTTCAATCTCGCAGTTGTTTGGCGGTTCGGGGAGCGCTGGGTAGGATAGAGGTAGAGATAAATAATGTCCACGTCTTTGGAGTGTGGAATTATTTATAGGTAATTTATAAAATGGGAACTGTTATGGGTTCATGACTTCTTTGTACATATTAGTTTCGTAAAGCTCAAACTCCTTTATATTCATATTGACCGTAAATAGCACTTATCGTCGCAAAAGATTCAGTAAACAGACAGAAATGGCAATGTCAGAAAAAGGGCATGAAACCTATTATTTTCTGATTTACTTCCTTTTTAACCGACTTCAAAAAGCAGGAGGTTCTATGAAATAAAACTATTTTTTCGGATTTTATCGCGGTTTATTTTGATTTTTAAGTTCCTTAAACTTGTTGTAACTAAGTTGGAACTTAAAAATCAAAATAAACCGCGATAAAATCCGAAAAAATAGTTTTATTTCATGTGTAATATTCGCGTAAATCTAAGAACTCAGTAGGAGGTTCTATGTTCGGTTGTATGTATCCTTTTTTTTATGTATGTTCATCGATATTTCCGTCAATTGTGGACCGATTTTGATATTTTTTTTGCATTGGGTTCAGTATATCTCCGCGGTGGTCCCATTTTAATTTCATTGGTATTGGACCTTGGACTTAGAAGATACACCAGGGAACTCCTTAACGACAAACAATAGGCATGTGCAAATTGAGATATTATGGGTATTACGTCTATCCTATAGGTACCCTACTATAGAACTAAGCAGTATATTAGCCAACTTCAAAAAAGGAGGTTCATAATTCATCCTTTTTTTATAACTCCTTTGCTTATGAACCGATTTTGATGATTCTTTTTGCATTTGGTTCAGTATAGTTTTGAGGTGGTCGTATGTTATTGTTATTGGTATTGGACCTTGGACTTTCAAGATACAAGAGGGAACACCTTAACGGCGAACAGCACGAATGTATAGATTCCGTTATTATAGTCATTATATTAATCCTGTAGGTACCTTACTTTGCAACTTAGCAAAATAATATAATATTGGTATATAAATATTACTAAATAATTCACTCGTCACTTAAAATTGTAGAATAAAAATCTTTTAAAAAAAAAGGTAAACCGACTTCAAAAACCAAAACAAAAAAATATTTGAAGTCGGTGCCAAGTATCCGACTGCACCAACTAGCACCGACTTCAAATATTTATGTTTTTGGCTTTTGAAGTCGGTTTACCTTTTTTTTTAAAGATTTTTATATTTACGTGTATTACTAAATAATTTTTAATAGCTACTCAGTTTCTCCATTCACAAAAAAGAATGGCATTGACTATCTACACTATAAAAGGTTACCCCACAGCTGTGAACATACTTTTATCTGTAGAAAATACTTATCAATTTCTACAGAAACATGTACAGTCATAAACAAAAGGAACTAAAAAAAAAAAATCTTCCCAACTCTTCGTCCAAACCCTAATGGAAAAAGTGACTTCAACAGACTAAAAATCATTTTCACCTAGAAACAGACAAAATTAAACTTGATATCATTTTCAGAAATTTAAACCTGTATCTCTGCAAACTTCGGGATTCCTTTCAGGACGCTGAATTACGTTACCTGACTATTCGTTCTATGATTTTCTATGAGAATGATGAAAGTCAGAGAGGTTTGTATAGAAAAAAACCCGATGGATATCTATCATCTCTACTCTGCTAGGGATCTGGCGTATAAATAGATCTCTGCAAACACTTTTTTTGCTAACCGTACAAAAACTCGATAATATACAAACAAGTGCAATCGTAGAGAATGCACGAAGCAATAGATACACGAATGTGTCTGCACTCTTTCACTTGGACGATAAAAGAGCAGGTGCATTCCTGATCCAGCTCGCTTCAGCACCGAACGATGCTGTCGAATACCCAGAGTTGCAAACTACTCGCGCATTTATTAACTTTGTTCCGTTTGTTACTCTATTGTCTAAAGGTGGATCGTTTTTGCTTAGAATCTATCAATGTTTGCAATCAGCAAACCTTCAACACAAGTGGTCGTTTACTGTGCGTAATTTTACGCATTACATTTTGTAACACAATGGGTGTAAATAAGAACACACATATTAAGGAATGTTTTATTTTTATTTAAACTTAACAAGGTTATTTCTAAAAAAGAGTAACTGTATAGATTTTTGCAGTTCTTCTCCATAGTAATGATATTCCGAATTGATAATAGTCTTTTGATTTTGATTACTCATATTTACGCATTAAGTAATCAATTGACACATTCAAGACACGATTGAATGCCATTGTAATATTATGATCGTAGGTATCTACTACCTTATCTAAATCCGGCGTGTTAGCGACACATATATAAAGTTAATCTTATCGGTGAATCGAAACGGTGTAGGTAAGTAAGTCAAAACTGCTACTAGAAATATTACCTGCTGGCATGATCCTGAACAAACAAGGCTCCCTCTGGTTGCCGACGTCGTTGCTGGCCCAGCATGCGAGCCAGCCCAAGTCTTCATCAGCGTCCTCTGATGGTAGACCATGGATCACTGTGCTACTTGATCCCGTGATTGTGACGTTTGATGCTGGTATCTAGAGAAAATGGAAGAATAGACATTGATGAGTAAAAATATAAACTATTTAAATCTTGCCATTTCGTGCGCCAGCGTCACGTAGTCAGATTGTTACTGATGGTAATAGGGTAATTAACAAACATAAACACCCAGATCGGAAACATTTGAGGGTCACACAAAGGTTTGCCCGTGCGGGGATTGACCCCACAACTGCTCTATCTAGTAAGCGAAGCAATGCACATTCTAACCACTAGACTATTTCCTTGTCAAATATTCCGTAAGGTTTATTTGTTGCTTTATTACTCACATACACAACTAACATTATAGGAATTTCCTAATGCATTAGTGTGACCTTATGACATGTAACATAATACATAAAACAAGTTTCAACGAATTCATTCAGATAGCATGTAAAGATGTCTATTTTGTCAGCAACTTGATTCAGTGTTCACAAAGCACGCGCCATTGGCGCTTTGCTGAGCAAGTCGGTTTTGCCGCGCGGCACCGCCAGCAGCTGCGGCCGCCGCCGCCGCCACAGGTACTTGTCCAGCACGCACATACCTATTGTGTGACCTTGAATTTGAATATTTTCCGCATAGTAGCTTGAAAATATAGGCCACAAGCACGTAATCCCTTCTACTATCCAAATTATTGTACTCAGCCATGCCTATAAAAAACAAGGTTGGGTACATCAACGGATAAAAAGCATACACTCCATACAGCCTCATGTAAAGAAATCTAGTAAATTTGTTCTGTATGCACTCAAGCATTAACTTATATTTTGCTTAGCCTATATCACTGTATTGCATTCCAACTGACTTCTTATGAGCGCATTTTATAGTGTAAAGCCTTTTGACCGTCGGAGTACAAATCCTAGACTCCGATAGGATTTTTTACACACATTCACACTATGTGATCTCGGAACGTTAGCTCAGTGTTAAGCCAAACCCCTAAATCACGAATCACTGTTTCCCTCTTCATTTTCTACGATCCAGTCTGTACTCGTAGTGCTATGGTGTTTTCATGCGACTGAAAGCTATCGTCAAGCATTTATACATATTGAACTGTAGTCTGTTTTTCCTGCTCTACTCAAGCACTCTATCAATGACTCGCTGTAAACGTTCACAGTCTTCTGCATTTTTTACTGCTAAGAATTCTTTTAAGTCATCAGCGAATAGCAGACAGGTGGCATCCCTGACGATATCGGGTAAGTCGTTTATCATAATGTTAACAGCAACGGGCCCAAATTACTTCCCTGGCTTACCCTGACCTATAGTAGTAAGTATTAAAATCCCATACTCTATCAAACTTTAATAACAATTTCACCGAAGGCCAAAGACTTTTGTAATATCTTAAAGCACTTACTGGTAAAACATCTTTAGTGCCATTATAAGTCCAGTAGAACCGCAACGGTCCGGCATCACGACTTGAGGGTGCAGTGACAGAGCATCTAGCCCTGACTTCCCCTCCTGGAGCACCAGCCAGTTGCTGGATTACGTTACCAGCTGCACATTCTGGTCGAGCTAAAAAAGGTACAAGATGTATTGTATTAATATAGAAATAGATTGAATTACATGTATTATTAGTACATACATCGGAATTTGTGTAAAATCGTTCCTTACCACAAAAATTTGAAGTATCAGATTTTGTAAGAACCTAATGCCATAATAGAGGAACACTATCACGCTTATATTTCTTAAGCCGAGGAAACAATAAAGTACTGTTTAAAACCCACACTTTGCCAAGGATGTTAAGCTCAAAATATAATAGGGGCGAGCTTCTAGCCATTCTAATGAGCACAATTCCAGATTCTGAACAAAAATAAAAACTGGGTAGGAAAAAATCCAATAAAACTTTCTCCAATAGAATTCAAAACCCGAAACTCATAATCGTCAGTTGCATTATGTACCAAATTGTTCAATTAGTTTATTTATACTAACAAAGCACGTTTAACGAGAGTGGATCGCTCAACGCACTGCCCTCGGTGTTCCTTGCTCGACAGCGATACACCGTCGAATGGTGTCTTCTTAAACCTCTGAGAAGCAGTCTGTTTCCTTCTATTGATATACCTCCAATTGGATCTTCTCTCATCAAGTGTACCTGTTAAAAAATCTCATTGTTATCTCTTTGCGATGAAATCTGGTAACCTGTTGTAGACTATGATGATGGATTAGGACCCATAGGAAGGTAACCATATCGTTGGGAGAAGGGGTCAAATTCAATATTAAGGCAAAGCAAATTCTTACTCTACCATGCGGACTCTGTGCAGATTGATAGAAGCATGTTTTTGGCACTCATGAGAAATTTATATTTCTCTTTTTATATTTCACTTTATCTTCTACGCGCTTTCTTACTACGCTGGTGCGAATACGGTCCGTCAGCTTCACTCCGCACATCTTCCACAGAGCTCACATTTCCACCGCATTTATCCTACTTTCATTCTCCTTCTACCCAGCTCTCGCTGCCATATAACAGCGTTGAGACAAGCACTCCGTTATACGCTACCATAATAAATGAAAATTCTGCAATCGGAACGCTACTAAAGCTTGGTGTTCCTAAAGAACTCCTTTAAATTCAAAGATCCGAAGAATAACTTTTAAACGCTAAATTATCGCGTAACTTTCATCAAAACAATTTTGATTGCGTTAATTTACCAAAATTCTCATTATATGAGACGTATTAAATAAAAAGACTGAAATGCAAATTTATTTTACAAGGCGTCATTATTAAGCGGTTGCGTGTTAAGACCGGGCGTCAAAAAGGAACTAGAAAAAACATACGGATTTCTTGCTCAATTGTACTAAATATTTTCTAATTTAGTGTGTAACTTGTTGGCCCTATTGTAGCAGAAAACGTTTTTAATAAAACAACAGAGTAAATAAATACCTACGTATATTATCTAAGTGGGAGTATTAGAGGTATAGCATATACACTGTCATACCGCCGATAATCTTAGAACCCAGTGTAATAAGATGAGCTATTGTTAATATATCGGACATGATTCTTAAATCTTGGTCTCATCAAGAACCTCACAATCGCCAGCTACCCAATGTGCTCAGGCGCATCTCAGTATATCTTGTATAAAATACTATTTCAACTCTGATACATAGTCGCATACTAGAGGCGTGCAATTACAGTTCCACTACATCGTCAGTTACCCTCATTAGATTGCTACGCCACAGAACGAGTCTCCTTATTGTGGTTGATGGCGACCGACGGCCTTTAAACAGTTTGTTCCGGAATTCACTTCATAAAATCATTAACCTATGCAACTGTAAGTAAACCAGCTCAGAAAATAGTCACCTCCTATTTACTTCATAGGGACCCTAACATTGGTCCTTCGATCCGGATTAAACCAATAACGTCACTGGTGCTCAACAAACTTTGACTTACTTCAGTTCCTTTATAAAATGTGAAGTTGACAGCTGGCGGGGACGCATCAGCTGAACATAGAAGCTCAGCATTTTCATCTTCTTTCAATAAACGAGGTTCTTTTGGATCTGTCAGTGATATCTGAGTAACAGGCGGGTCTGGAACAAAAAAAAAGTATAATTACATTCCTTTAATCCCTGTAGATTGCGGAAACATCCAAAATCGCCTTAGAACGCCGTGAGAAATGGGCAGAAAATTGTATTGTACATGTATAAATATATTGGTCATTTCTTTGCAGGGCGACCAAACTCGAATTTGATCCAATATCCAATTTTATTGTTGTTACATCAATGACTCGGTAACATATAAATTTATACGTGCTAAAAATCGCCTACCTTAAATCGGTAACGTATTAATTTATACGCAGGCGGAGTCAATTTTTTATCTATTTATTGTGGCAAACACAACCAAACACTAAATCGTAGCCATAGACAATGTTCTAATAAAATGTCGAGGATAATATTCTCGTTTTGTTGATGTATAATAGTTGGTAGTCTTGTGTTTGTGACTTTGTGAATGGATAACGTAAACATCCGACAGACGCGCGAATTACGACGGTCACAACCGGAGGTTCCAAAAAAATAAAAAAATTCTTAGAACTTATTTATTAAGAATAACTAGTACAAAAGTATTAGAATTACAACATGTCACAGTTGGTCGATGGATGTACCAAAAGTGTCCGACGACACAGGGGCCGCACGTCCGGTGTCCAATGTTGCTGACAAGGTGCCTCGTGCCATCAGCGGTTGCAATGCGCAATATCTAGGGCAACGCATGTCAGCGTTTCCCGTTCTATGTTAATATGTAACACGCGTTCCCGCTAAGTGGCGTCCCAAGTGCCGCGCGTGTAAGTAAACAAATTTGTGATTATAATTTATAAATAAATCCCATTGGTATTCTTATTAAACTTTATTAGTGATACGTTTGTGCATATAATTTTACCGGCACATAAACAATATTCGTGATGAATAGTGTTTGTTCGAAATTCTAACGGAAAACGTAACCTTATCTACGGTAAGCCACCTTTGTCTGAATTTAGGTCAATATTTCGTAAAATAAACGTTTATGTGTATATTTATGTTTATATTGGTATACTAGGATACTCTTTCTATTTTTGCCAAAAATTAGGTCGTAAAGCTTTATTATTGTGAAAAAATGCCTAGATTTCGGCCTATCTAAACAAGAAACCCAGGCAAGTGTTTTTGATTAGAAAGTGCAATAAACCATTTGTCTCAGTTTAATAAACATTTTCCTAAAAATATGTGTTTACGTAAAAGTAGGGTTTTTTTTAGATTTTTCGGGTGTTTTTGTTAATGTTTGTTGTGAATGTTAAATAGTATTAGGATACAAACTTTATTATGTTGTGCGTAAATAAAACACGTCATTATCATAAAGTCGTTTACTTTTCATTTCAAGTGAAAATTCGCTGTAGTTTTTTAATTATAATTTTTTTTGCAAACTTCGGCAAAAAATAGCCCACCCCAGCAATTATCTTAACGATTCAACTGGTATAATTAGTTCCGAATTTTGTCAGGACAAAAGGTTAAAGTCCCACAGCAAAATTTGTCAATAGTAACAATCAACGAAACCTACCAAAATTGTAATTACACCTAAAATTTTAAGCTAAATATACACTGAATATTTTTTTTTGGGCGAAACAATGTAACTTATTTATTCAGTCCACGGCTACTTTGGCACAGTCGGACCTACGTAACTGTTGGACATAGAATAAAATCATGCAGAACTGATTATTGCCAGTAGCCTACATATTGCAGGAAATCTCTCTACTAATTAGTCGTTTGACACTTAATGGTTATCTTAACGTAATAATTCAATATTATAAAGGTGCAGAAAAAATCAGACTGGTCGAATTCAAGTAACTAGGTATACCCACTCAGCAAATAAGCACCGCTTTTCTTCGCCAATTTTAAATGCATAAAATTGGCTGTATAATTTCTAACTGGTATAGCCAAGTAACTAGGTACAACCCACTCATCAAATAAGCACCGCTTTTCTTTGCCAATTTTAAATGCATAAAATTTGCTCTATAGTTTCGATTTGATAACTGTAGTTAACTAATCTGTACTAGTTTTTAGTCTAACTTAAAATGCAAAATTGTCGGAAAGATAAAAATGTGTATCGCCGGCATTTGTCTTCTTTCCTCTTCAAAAGGTACAACTTAGCTTAATTCAGTTTCGATTCCAAATAAAATCTCTGTAAAGACCAAATCTTAATCAGAATACTGCAGATTTTTCCTAACAACGTAAAGTCACTATGACATGACTCTCAAGATGTTGCGACCTAATGTCAACACATTCTTACTGGCACAGTAGAGCTAAAACTCTGATCACGAACAGTTACCATACAATTCAAACAAGTTTCTCTCAGTTTTTTACTACTCTATGATCCAGTTCGAACCTGGGGAGCAGGCAACAGTACAATTATTACGTTGTTTGATTGTTTTTCAACTCGTATTACTGCATTTGGTACGTGCATAAAATAAGTTTCGGAAACATTGGAGGCAATGAATTTTGTTCATAAAATTTTTTGCTGAATCCATTTTTATGGTTCACTTTGCTGGATGGGATGATGGAGGTAGAGACTAAAATAAAACACACCGTAACACCTACATTCTCCAAAGGGGGTGGCATAGCTGTATTTTTTAAATACTCACATTTTACCGATGATATGTAATGTAATAAGGTTCTTATCTCTGGACTGAGAATTTTTAATAGAAAAACTTCACTGGCACTTTGACTGACTTATAATACTAACCCGATATTTCGTGATCACAACCTTACGATACGCCACTAAATAAACCTACCCTAACGTTCACCACAACGACTGGACTACACCCAGTTGCAGAAAGCTCATCATAATTAGCTATATATAATGTCGCTGTCGTTTTATATAATGTAGTACATTTAATTATATTATTTTCATTAATTAGTTCATTATTTCAATGTAACATTTGTCCTTACTTTATTTTATACAATGAAACAAGGATAGGTAAGCGATTATTGTTATCTTAAAAAATAACTTCTCTACAACTGAGTGTTAGTAAAGACAAAACATCCAAATTCTATATAGAGTTATAAGATTACTAGAAATATTATACATGAATTTGAACCACCTATTTTTCAATATTTCTCGTGGGGTTTTTTTTAGGTTTTCTATGTTCTTAACATTTCCAGTGCTTTTCAGCATCTAAGGACTCTGGAGGGACTGAGCTCATTATACGTAGATCGGAAAACAAAAAAATATTAAGAAGTTTGAATGTGAACTTTTGAATTTCTAACACCTCAGTCTAGACTGTGCCGAAAAGCAACTTAAATAACCTAAAAATAACCTCAGTAAAATAGAAAAACTTGAGTCATTACATGCAAATTCTATTCCACAACTGTATTTTTTCTTTTCTTTTTTTTATTTAATAGACGTAGCCCCCCACTAGGATTTATTCCTGTGTCGTGGGTGCGTTTACAAACATGAAAATTCACATACACAAATACCCAGACCGAAACAAATAATTGTGGATCACACAATGATTTGTCCCGTGCGGGAATCGAACCCGCGACTATTATACACAGTGGGCGGAGCGGCTTAAGCTCTTAACCACTGCGCTAAATCGTCCGTCATCAACAAACAACATTAGAAATAACAGTAGTAACAATATTATGTACAGTTCACACTTAAGCAACACATCTCTGTCTTTGTCGGACTCAAATTGTGTCAGTGTATCCTCTAGGGGACAAACCCTCAGCGGCTATGCATCATAACAATATTATTTTACTCCTAGTTGTTGCTAAAGTTAGTTACGAAGTTGAAACTACAGGGACTCTTTTATGTCCAGCATTTTTCGTACTTGTCATGATTTGTATTAGGGATATGTGGTTAATAGTTCAGTATAGCGTTCAGAATTTGATTTATTTAGGTATTTTGTTTACACACTCACGCTCTCATCTCGGTGTCATACTCACTTCTCGATGTTTTGTTCTTTCTGTTACTTCAAGGATTTAAGCTTCAATTAATGATTTGGTATGGTTATCATGATCATAAATTAAAAATTTGAATTAAATATTTTGTAATCAATCAATTTGTATTTTTTGTAGCATCGAGACTCTAACGTTAAGTAAGCTTCTAGTCTTACAGATTTCTAAAAAGATCTAATAGCGCTTAGTTTGGCTGATAATCACGAGGTCTTGTTTTCTAATAGAATTTGAACCGATCTCGGGGTTGGACGAAGTGTGGTTTTTTCTATAGAAAAACTCTCAATAGCAATCTGGACTCTAGAATTGTGCCCAGTATTATAACTTAACTGATATTACATAATATTCATCGACGATGTGTGGGTGAAACCTCTACTATCCTCCTTGGGAATATAAGCGTGAACGTATTTATTTTTTTAAAGTTACTGGATGTTTCGGTTATTCTCACATTACAAATCTATGCTAAATATAAAGTGGTGAGATGTTTAAAGACCATCCCTGTAAGTTAATAAGTATTCAATCATAACACATCCCGCCATAAAATTTTCACATCCAAAAACCCATATATACAGCAAAATCACGGAATTGTGATTTGCTTAACTTAAGGAGTGTCCATAAAAATCTTTAAAGTACGGTCTGAAATGTCGCAATATTGTGCACCGTGTAGCCGTAACCTCGGGGGATAAACATCTGTTTGTATCATAACGGGATTACTTTACACCCCCCCGTACTCGCGTACAATTTTACTAACTACTTCAAAAAGTTGAATAAGCTAACTGTTAATTTTGAAGGCGGGTGTTGGCACCAATGTTGGGGACAAATGTCGATGAGTTGATTTAACATGACTGAGAAGCTGGTGAAGTGACTGAGAATAATGGGTAAAATTTAATTTGAATATAAATGACACATTCAAGTATTACGTCTGTTATAACTACAACAGAGAAATATAATAGAAAGATAAGCCTCCTCTCACACATCGAAGTCAGATAGAATTGGTCATTACTCCTCCACGCGAACTGGTGCGGATTTGTAAAGGCAATTCTGATGTCACTAATTGTCGAAGCTGCCCATTATGCTTCCGATTTAGCTTAACCAACCATTACATTAGTGCTAACCAGGATCAATGGTTTTTCAAAGCACGCAAATACTTGAAAATAAAAATACTACTAACGGTAACCCATATCAACCTGACTGATCTGAACGCTGTACTAAACTCTTTGGTGCTCAATGGTAAGACAAAATCAATATTTCTTAGATGAACACGATGCAATTAAAACCGTAAAGTGTTTCAACACGCGCCGGTTCCAGGTAGCATTTAAAATTGATATACAAAAAAAATAATCATTAAAAATATTTTAAATACGAGCTTTTGTAGCAAAAACACGACGGATATATCTTGCTTCGTTGAGGAGTTCCTATGACCGCCTTTTGGCTCCATCATCGGATCCTACTTGCTTGTGGTCAAAGGGCTTGGTCAATATAAATACAACGAACCTACACACGTGATTATGTGAAGTAGTTGATATTTTTTATCGTAACCTTCTGATACCATCATCAGACTAGCTTTGTAGTACATTATTGCATTTTCAAGGAAGTCACATAAGCATATCAAATTTTAGTTCAATCGGATGCTAAGAAAGACAAATATACGAACAAAGCAAGTTCAAGCATCAAACATTTGATCCAACATTGGCTTCAATAAACTTTACAATAGCTACCGCTTACTAGCACCGCTTGACAGCAAGCGACAATGTTTTAACATGACGAGCTTAACTTGCCGAGCGCTCGCTTTACGTTTGTGAAGTAATTGCATTTACTCAACATAATATCACGAGGTTATTCCAGACTGTTGTCATACTATTTATATATAATTCTATACTTACTTTCTTCTTATATAATAAAGAAGGAAGATTTATTTCAGAAACTACTAGACCGATTTTAATATTTTATTTTTACCATTAGAAACTTTACATTATCATTATCCAGAAGTAACATAGACCCAGTAGATGGCGTTGTTGTCGACCGTGTGCGAAGCCGCGAGAAACTGCTAGACTTTAAATATAATGTGGAAAAATGTTTATTGTAGAAAGAATGGAAATGAATGAATGACCAATTTTCTTGTAATATTATTTATTTTTGGAAGGCTTTTCAATGTTTGCAAAGCGCAGGTAATTAATTCAACGTACATTTTTAGTATAAAAGAAATTAACATCGAGATAAATTGTGTACACCCACATATTTATTTATTTACTTATCACCGATAATGCTAGGTCCCAGTTGTAAACATTTTATTAATTATATAACTTATTTTTATTATCTGTGGTTCTTTTGGCATAATAAACAATTGGGTCGTTGGCAGCACGGGAGTGCATAAAAAAGATTGGCTGCTCTGGAGTGACGGTTAGATTATGGCGGAATTTGAATAATAGCGTAATTATTAATATTTGATATTGTTAAGAGTAACTGGAATGTTTTTATGAAATAATACAGCTACGTTACATTTACGCTTCTGAACTAGTTTTATTATACAGTGAAATAGGGCCCGACTGGGATTGTTTGCGATAGAAAAGCAATTTTATCAGATCCAGAAGTCGAACACACGAGTTCCTCCTGTTCCACTCTCAACATGCGCCACAAGCTAGACCATCGAGGCAGTTTAGTATGAAACTTTACTAGTAAGAAATACAAAGCCAGATGGCCATAAATTAAATCTGATTGATTAATATTAATAAATCTATCAGTAATCGCAATAAAACGCGTAAAACACAAACAGAAGAAGGCGGCTCTGTAAAGTTTGAGATAAATATATGCTTAGATATTAAATAGCAAATATTTTTTGTCTATAAAACTAAAGGATATTGATGAAAGCCGTAGCGTTCATTTAATAAAATATATCGCATATTAATTGCAGAAAAAATCATAAAACGCCCATAAATAACGCCGCACAGACACTTCGACACCCAACCGTTGATTTACAAACGCCAAAATACATTTGCGAACAAAAATAATAGACCCAAAAATAAAAAATAAATGTCGACGTGTAAGATCCACGGGCGATATATCACATGCTTAGTATACTAGCTCTACCCGTCACTTGATTTTTAAGCATGTGGGTATTTTATAGACGCTCCGTGTTGACGGAACTTGGATCTATTGGACGGCTGCATTGATGGATCTATTGCACTTTCTCCTCCACTTGGATCCATCATTCAATCAGTTCCAAATAATGGATTCTATCTATGTCATTACGCCAAATCTCCTGCGATAATGGATTCTAAGATACTTAAAAAGTGCACGTGGATCCAGACGTCACTTTCCATTTTATCGCTTTTAATATATATATATATAATTAATATATTTAAAAAATAATTCAACTACCTACTTAGAAGCCATTATACCTACCAATTTATAACTTACGTATACATATTTTGGCAAATTGATGTATCACCCTTAAATAAATAAAAGCTTGCTTTCAATGCTAAATAATGCTTTTATTTAACTTGCTTTGTTTGTATGAGCCTTTCTTTCTTGTTAATAGTAATCCATTTTTCAAGCACTTTTATGGTATCCAATTGGAATGTAAGGTATACACATGTAACTTAATTGACAATGCAGTAGTATGGTACCACAAATCCGATCTGATGATGGAACTGGAAAGAGGCCATTTATACACCTCAGGTTATCATAAAGTATCTCCGTGGTTGATTTATAAAACCTTGTTTTTAACAAAAAATAATTTCATAATTATTTTGATATGTCTACGAAGGATATATAAAACGCACGCCGCTTAGTAGATATGAAAGCGACGTAGTTCCGGCTATGTTCACTGGCGGCCGCGCGCGTTTGCCAACAACTCTGTCCCCAAGTTTAAATATTAGGATCATAGCACACACGAGGCTTTTAACATTGGCAATTGGCGATTTTGCGACTGCATCGATCCTGTATTGCATATTATTTTATTTTATTTGGAAAACAAAGAATATTACAAATCTTTATGGACAACAAAATAAATGACTTTACTACCATTTAAATGTTTTTGCATACATATTGCTTATTTACTAGTTTATTCTAAACAATAATTTGGACAATGAAACGGAGAAGAAACAATAACAATAATAAGAAGTCGAAAAAAAATATATATATATAACAAAAAGAAGAAACATACCACACTAGTGTAAAATTAATAAGTTAAGTAAAAAAAAAAACAAAATGAATATGTATAAGTTAGAGAACCGACTCCAACCAATGTTTGGATAAAGTACATCTGAACATTGATGGATTTGAATTAAAAAAGTCTACTTCACGACAGTTGACCAGTCTATTAAAACAATTTCCTGTTCTGCATAAGCTGGAAAAAAAGAATTTTTCCTATATTTAGTTGCACTGTAGGGAACATAAAGAGAACAATGATGTCTTACCGACCTCGTAGAAACTTGTAATTTGGAAAGTAGGAATGAGGAATCAATTCTCGATTGAGCTATTTTTGCCATTAGACATAGATCAGCTATTTTCCTTCGCTCATGTAAAGGCAAAATGTGATGTCTTTTACATCTCGCTTCGTAAAAAATGTCAGTTATATTGCATTTGTACTGAAGAAATCTTCGATGTATTAATTCGAATCTTTCCATATGCACTTCATACTGTGGATTCCATATTTGGCAGCAATATTCAAGGATACAGCGTACGAATGTACAGTAGAGAATTTTATGTATTTTAATATTATTAAATTCAGAACATGATCTAATCACAAAACCTAAGGCTTTATTGGCTTTTTTGGCAATTCTATCAATGTGTGTCTCATATGTTAATTTGGAATAATGGGTTACACCAAGATCTTTAACCTCGTATACTCTGTTTAACTTTATTCCTTTGAGAGTGTATTCGTATTCAACAAATTTCGGTTTTCGAGTAAATGTTATATAGTGACATTTAGAAACATTGAGATCTAACATGTTTGACTTACAGTAATGTTTAAAATGTACCAGGTCTTGTTGTAAAAGATGACAGTCGTTAACTGATTCATTTTTCCTAAATATCTTCATGTCATCGGCGTAAAGTAAGATTTTAGAATGTGAGAAACAGATGTTAATGTCATTGATAAATATGTTAAACAATAACGGCCCTAGCAGCGATCCTTGGGGAACACCGGAAGGGATAGTACGCCATATAGATACGTAGCCATTCACTGTAATAGCTTGTGAGCGATTTTCGATGTACGAGGTGAACCATCGAAATAAATTGCCATGAATTCCTACCCCTAAGAGCTTTTGCATAAGTACTCTATAGTCGATACGATCAAAAGCTTTACTAAAACCTATAAATACAGCATCAACTTGTCCACCCGCATCCATGCCCGATGTTATATAATCTGTGAACGTGAGTAAATTAGTGGCGGTAGAACGGTTTTTAAGAAATCCGTGTTGGGCGGGGATAAAAACATTGAATAAAGAATCATAGACCTGTTTGTAGACAATGTGTTCAAAAATTTTGGCAAAAATACAAAGCTTGGAGATAGGTCTGTAATTCGTAATATCTGCTTTGCTTCCGTTTTTATGTATCGGGGTGATAAATGCAGATTTCCAAATGTTGGGTACAATACCTTCTTTCTTTAACGGAGCGCTGCACAATTTGTAATAAATTGAGGTGGTATGAGATCTGGACCAGCACCTTTGCTAAGGTCAACAGACTCTAGTAGTTTACTTACAGCAAACAGATTAATCTCAATATCACCTATTATGTTCGAGTGGTTGGAATCGGTGGTTACAACTTTAAGAGATGAACTAGCTAGACTCGAGGCTGAGGAAAGGAATGTAGATTGGAAGTATGTTGCAAAAAGATTTCAAATATTAGTGCCTGCATCAGCGGATTGTCCTTCATAATGCATGTTGGAAGCCAAACTGTTATGACCTTTCTTATTGGAGTCCAAAATAATTAAGGGTTTGTAACAATAGAATTTCCCAATTTATTGATGTATGCACGATAAGATTCTTCTTCAACAACTTTAGCTCTTTTACGCAGGAGAATAATAGTATTATAATCTTCTGTATTGCCATAGATGCGGTATTTACGTAAATATTAAAATTTTTCTTTAAATATTTTTTTAGTGGCTTTTTGTTTGATGATGGTATCCAGATTTCGTAAATAATCGTTTTCGGTACTTATCGCGTTTAGGAGACTGACTACGGTCACGGTACGGACAGTATCTTTTGATTGCAGTATCAAAATCGCACTACATAATGCTGCATCGCGTTTTGGTGACTTGTTGTATTCGATTGCGTAATCAAAATTGCGCTTTTTTTAGGACTGCATGCATCGAGAGGAGAAGCAAGAGTAAGAGGGGGACCAATGGCGGTACGTTAATATATAGCGTTCAGTCGCAGCAGCGTGCGTCCAAAAAGCGATATGATCGCTGCGACAGGAGGTTGTACGTGAGATTGGAAGCGTTTATACGTAGCATAGAGCTTTCAAAAAGCAACTAATGGCCAAATTTAATATTACACTAATAGATAGAAGTTAACTGGTAGTAGAATTTGGTAGATTTCCATATAAGATATGTCAAAATTCTACTAGTAGCAGACGAGTTAAATATTGAACCCGGCCATAAATCACCAGTAGTCTATGCTAAAAGTAGCAAGTCTGCTTCGTCCCTTATCGGCCTCGTGTCGCGCCGTGATACACGGAGTGCCGCAGTACGGAATAATTCCCGTAATATATATTTATGTCGCTGTTTCTATAAACGTGTCGCAGTAAATAGGCATAATATGAGAAATGTCCAACTTCGTGTGTTATATAGCTATGAAAGTCTATTTAACATTATAAGAAGTTTAGTGTTTCTTGAAAGCGTTTCAGGATACCTTGAGGAACTTGTTGTTCTCTGTTAGTTTTATTTTTCGTCGAAAACCTTTTTCTATCAATTACATTACCATTGGAGTCAAATATATAGTATTAAGGCTCAAACCATCTCACAAAAACAATACGAATGTACTTAATTGGATTGCCATATAATTGTTTTTAAAAAGATTTTATGGATCCCCCTTTTTATCCGACTTCAAAAAAGGAGGAGGTTCTCAATTCGACCGTATGGTTTTTTTTGTATGTATGTTACGCTATCATGCCGCAAATTATGAATCGCTTTTGATGATTCTTTTTGCATTGGGTTCAGTATAACTTCAAGTTGGTCCCATTTTAATTTCATCGGTATTGGACTTTGAAGATACACCACTTAACGACCACTTAACGACAAACAATACGAATGCTTAAATTGAGATATTATAAATATTACGTCAATCCTATAGGTACCCTGCCATAGAACTAATCAGAATATTAACCGACTTCAAAAAAAGGAGGAGGTGGACAATTCGTCTGTGTTTTTTATAGCGTCTTTATTTATGAACTGTATTTGATGATTCTTTTTGCGTTGGGTTTAGTATAGTTTCGAGGTGGGCCCATTTTAATGAAATCGGTATTGAACTTTGGACTTTGAAGATACACCAGCGGACTCCTAAACAGCGAATAGCACGAATGTATAGATTCCGTTAATATGGTTATTATATCTATCCTGTAGGTACCTTACTGTACAACTTAGCAACATAATATAATATAGGTATATCAATATTGGGGGGGAAGTTAGGGAATGGTCTTGGTGGGAATTGCTGTAAGTGAGAACAGCATTACCCTCAAAATGCCAAGAAACCATCTGCTGTGTTTGTAGCGGAACACCTACCTGCAGAGCCCTCACAAGTCCGCAAAATCCACGTCCCCGTCGTCCTCCCTGGAACCTGCTACAACCGCGCCACGCGTGATTTACGCCGCGCGATCGCTACCGCCGTGTTGTAGCTGAGCTAAGGATGCAGGGCAATAGGCGACTATTCTGCGCCTCAAAACAGAACTTACTTACTAGGGAGGATACCCGAAATAAAACCGAACACGCCCAAAGACTCTAAGATGGCAACCCCACCACTGGGCTAGGGTATAGTGGTTAACTCGCTCACCTGAATCTCAAATGATTAATGAAACCGAAACAATGCAAAACCGGACCGATCAAATTACGACAACTTTTGGCTTGAAAAATAGGGCACGAATTGCTTGCTCGAATGTGCAAACACTGAGCGAGGATAGCGGACTCGCTCAAGCCAAAAGCAGAAATGCTAAGGTACAAACTGCAAATACTCGGTGTCAGTGAAGTGCGAAGGAAAGGATTCTGTGAGCTGAGAACGTCTAGACTAACCTTACATTACTTCACTACGCGAAGGAAGATGAAGAAGACGTCCGTGAAAATGGCGTGGGAGTCCTCCTTACTGAGGCAGCGAAGAAGAGTCTACTAGACTGGACACCCATCTCAGACCGAATTATAATAGCCCGTTTTAACAGCAGACCCCGAAAAATCACCATTGTTCAATGCTACGCGCTCACAAATGTGGCTTTAGAAGAAGACAAGGACGATTTCTACAGCGCACTCAACTCGACTTTGAAGAACATTAGCAAACAGGACATAATAATTTTCATGGGCAATCTGAACGCCAAGGTCGGCAGAAATAATGATGGGTGCCAAAGACATATGGGAAAATACGGGCTAGGCATCCGCAATAAGAATGGAGTTCTGTCAGGATAACGACCTTACCATCGGAGAAACTTTGTTCATTCATGGAGATCACCATAAATACACACGGAACTCACTCGATGGAGTCATCAAAAATCAAATTGACCACCTTGCCATCAGCGCGAAATGGCGCTGATCGCTGCTCGATGTTCGAAACCGACGAGGAGCGGACATCGATAGTGATTACCACCTAGTAGTTGCTGAAGTGCGGCTCAAAGTAGCTGTAGCTCGAACTGCTATCATGACGACCAAAGTAGGCAGACAATTTGAGGTTAACAAGCTACGGAACCCAGAGATAGGCACCACTTTCAACTTGGAGTTACGTAACCGTTTCTCTGAACTCGATGCAGATATTGGAGCTTTAGTCAACACGGAGTCACATCAAAAAGTCTATTCAGAGACCAGCTCCGTCGTTCTAGAACTTAAACTACGTAGACGTGAAGACTGGATGTCACAGAAGACCTGAAACCTCATCGAAAAAAGAAGAGTGCTTCACATGAAGATTCTGATGACCAACGATACGGTAGTGCTGGATGACCTGACACTGCAATACCGTCAGATCAGAAGATGCATCTACCGTAGTACTCGGCACGACAGAAGAGTATGGATGGACGGTATCGCTGATAACGCCCAACGTGCTGCCCATTCCAGTAACCTCAGCGAGTGGTACAAGGCAACGAAGACCTTAGCCGGAAATCAGAACCGGAAGAAGAAGCCCTTAAAAGACAAGGAGGGCCAACTAATTGTGACATCTGAGGGACAGCTTCAACGCTGGTGGAAGCACTTTGAGGAGATCTTTCGGGTCCCTAATAAACCTTTGACTACCACTCCTCCTGATAGCAGCTTGCCCCTGCGGAGCCTAAATATTGACGTCTCTCCACCGACAAGACTAGAAGTAGCGAATGCTATCCGATCGCTCAAAAATGGCAAGGCCCCAGGAGTCGATCTCATCACAGCTGAAGTGCTTAAAGCTGTCCTGCTAACACCTGTGAAAGTACTAACGCCACCCCTACACAAAATCTGGCTGGCCGAAAAATTACCGGACGACTGGAATGAAGGTCTTCTTATCACCGTGCCAAAAAAGGGAGAGCTCAGTGATTGCGGCAACCGGAGAGGCATAACCTTGCTCTCGGCTCCTTCTAAAGTGCTCTGCAAGATCATTTTGGACAGGCTGTCGGGGGCCGTGGAACCAAAGTCCACACCACTTATTCGCAGGGAGCAGGCTGAATTCCGACCCAGTTGATCCTGCACGGATCAGATCAACACACTGCGCATCCTATTAGAACAGGCAGAATGGCAGAGGGAAATTTATTTAACCTTTGTAGACTTTGAAAAAGTCTTTGATACGGTGACGCGGATATCTATCTGGGACCGACTGCGTAAGATTGGTGCCCGAGAAAATTACGAACCTCATCAAGGCCATCTACAACAAATACTCTTGTAGAATGACGCACAATGGCCTCATCTCGGACAACATACCGGTACATGCGGGTATGCGACAAGGGTGTCTTCTCTCACCTCTTCTGTTCCCCGTCGTTCTCGATGGTCTCATGCATCACACGACCGCCAATAAGCGCCATGGCATAGAGTGGGGACTATCTAGCATCATAGAGGATCTAGATTATGCCGATGACCTATGCCTTTTGAGTCACACACGCGCCTATATGCAAGCCAAGCTAGACGACCTACGTCAGGAGGCAATGAAGGGAGGACTTAAAATGAACAACCTAAAAAACCCAGGAGATGAGGTGCGGGGCGACAAGCTCAATGCCGTTGCTCATTGGCACAGAGGGTGTAGAGCGAGTCCACAAATACACTTACCTCGGAATTGTCGTGTCGAAAACTGAAGGGACCGAAGAAGACATCGCTTCAAGAATCACCAAAGCAATAGCAACCTTTGCACGGCTCCGTCCTATATAGCAGTCACGGAAATTGACACGAAGAGTCAAGCTGAAAATATTCCGGTCAAACATCAAAACCGTATTGCTGTATGGATGTGAGACGTGGAAGGTTACTAGGTATATCTCGCGTCGACTCCAGACTTGCGTCAACCGATGCCTACGCCGGATTCTTGGCATATACTTGCCTGAGATTTTTTTTTCTTTCTTTGCTTAAAACCACGTCTTTTTGACCATTTTCTCTCTCTACTTACACATGACGTTCAGTACAGTGGAGTCTTCCAACGTGTGAGCCGGAAACCAAGGATTGGAGACTCTGCAGGACAGCTGTCTCCCGCTATCTTCTCTTCTCACATGCCATGTCAGCACGCTCTTAGTTACTTCACCGTCGACTTCCACCTAGGAAATTAATAAGTGATTTCAAATCTAGGCTTATAAATGCCTTTTTTTCTCGCAGCTTTGCATCCGTTCGACAACAAAGCCACTTACCTTATTTACTTTTTATGGTTTTTGTTACATATATATATATATATATATATATATATATATATATATATATATATATATATATATTAACTAATTCTTAATATATATATATATATATATATATATTAAGAATTAGTTTTCAGATGGCACTCATTCAAGATGCACATGTATGTAATTGCAAAACCAAGAGCACTTATGCTTTACTGAATAGCAAAAAGCTTGGCAAGATGTACAGTTTCTTTATGAAATGGCAAAAAAGTACATACGTTGATAAATAACTGTTTAAGACTGTAGTACTCATACGAAACAGCAACTTTACTCAATATTGAGTATTGGAAATGTGATCTTCGTATCGTGTCACATATTGTAAAATTTATATTTATGTAAAACAATACTTAGAGACGAACTAAAAATAATATACAACGCGCAAACTTTGCCCAATATAATTCATATTGAGAATTTTATTGTACTTACACAAGCTTTAAGTTCCAACATCAATGCTTTACTTTAAATCTAATTGATGTTGATTAATGGAGGTGTTTCTGTGTATGAATGACCTACGCTGTTGTACGCGGAGCCTTTACGAGACTTTTTTTAGGAGGGCGAGCGTGCAACTACTACGCCCGAGCCAGCAATAGAGGTATGATGCGGCCTTTATAAGGCAAGTGTAACACAACTAACTCAGTCCACATCCACTTAACAAACATGTAAGTACCTTATACGTACCTTCTGATTTACACTAAATAGGTACCCATACATTAATACCTATACAAGCTTACCTGAGTCAAAGTGGAATCGACTAGCTGCGAATTGATGAACCACTCAATGTTCGGAGCTGGTTTAGATCCCCTTGTAGTACAGACGAAAGACTTACTTATACCCGCTCTAGTAGGTCCACTGCCAGTTATTCTAACAAACTGTGGTTTTACTGTGAAAGAACAATTATGATAGCAGAATAAGTTTGAACAAGTTAAGCACATATGCTTATGATATGTTACCTTGTAAAATATCATACGCATATGTTGTTCGATTGTTTAGTCGGGCAAAGTTTTATTGGAGTTTTGCTTAAAAGAAATTCTCAGTATGAGTCTAGAATTATGCCTGGTAGTAAATGGCATCAAGCTTGCATTTATTACATTGGGACCTAAAATTGTTGCGAAATATGGATGTGCCTAGTACACCTTCGCCACCTACACTTAGGAAACATAGCCGTGTCAACGATTTTTTTAACTATACACAGTCCATTGGATACTAACCCTCTTCTAAAATCAATTGGCTGTGTGCCCTTCCTATTTAAATGTCCAGATTTTTTCTATTGTTTTGTTTGTTTACTATAAAAGTTTCTAATGGAAAAGCTCTGTTGAAATCAAGAAGTATTTTTAACAATGAATTGCTCAAATGCTTGTTGACTTTTGTTTGAATGAAGCATTTTATATTTTATAGTATCGACTGTTAATGGTTTATTGATATTTATATCATACATCGTCACGCCCATATTCCCCATGCTGGGGTGGCAGAGGTGTACCGAGTACACCCACTTTTCGCCGATGATGTTAGGTCCCATGTAATAGGGGCGAGACTATTGCCATTTTTCGCGCACAATTTTTGGCTCCGGACTCGTACTGGAAATTTTTCGTTAGAAAAACTAGATTCATCCGACCTAGGTCTGAAACCAGCACCTCATGATCACAAAGCGACGTGTTTGCCACTAGACCAACGAGGCAGACAGTTTATATCATGTTTACTTAAATCTATAATAAAAATCATCATAACTTCTAGCTCATTCCACTGTAACGCAACTCAGAGGCAACAATGCCTATGCTGAACTAATCATTGCCAAGTCTTATCTATGTGTAGAGTCACATTCGTTGAGTACGCATTATTTGGTATAAGGCACATTGTTGTATCGTTCCAATCAGTCGTTACTCTACATTCATGCCGACCAGTCAGGTCGCAATATAATAAACATAGTACCATGAGAATCCGCATTTCATTTACGTCAGAAATATGGAGTGAGATGCGAGGACATTTTCTCTAGTCACCAATTATGTTATGGTACCAATCAATTTACTTGGCCCCTAAATTATGCACTACATCATTAACCCATATTTGTACTGGCCGCCTACGATTGTGAAATAATAGTTATTCAGAAAAGGACTTACAATACAATCTTATAGTAACTTCTTTTATAAGTGGCTGAAGTAGTGGTGGTTCAACCCTGCATTGTAGCTTGGTGCCAGTCAGTTCTCTCGCCAGATTCGGCAAATGGAGCTGGCAAACTGAGCCTTCTTTCGTAAAAGCTAGGCGTTCTTCACCCATATACCAAGACACATCAGGTGAAGGTTTTCCTGAAATAAATTGTGATACTGCAACATCTCTCCTTTAATAATCTAGGAATTTGGACTTGAAAGTAATTCAATTTTAGCTACTCCTAAATTTGAAGCATCATATAGTAAATATTTAGGGCGGAATGAACGTAAAATGAAGTCCCAGTTTCTATAAAGGAATTGTTTGAAATAGAATGCAATCTGAAATATACTAAATACGAAGCATCTTACAAGGGATATACTATCTCATATTCGAGGGTAAAACTATACTAGTTGTGCTATTTGAAATAACGAAAATATCAAGAATAAAAAACAAGACACTTTTCTTCAAATTAGGTATGTCGTTTTAAAAACTCCTGGTCAATGTATAACAAAAATTTTACTTAATTTTTTTCTGTTTAAAGAAGGAAAAAACATCTTAAGTGATGCAAACAGGCGGCTGTTGAAAAAGTAATTAAATTCAGAAGCAGATGAGCTATTACTTTTAATTTCATCGACGTTTTACTGTCGGAGTAGCATGTTGTTATCTCTATCCTTGTTTGTTGAATATGTAGTTTGGGTGAGATAGCTAATCATCTCAATATTGTAAGATTGTTTAAATTCATTGTTAGAATTAAGTTACTTACCTCCAGCTGCTTGGCAAGAGAGAAGCAAATTCTGGCCTTCTCTGAAAGGCCCCGCCATAGACCCAAGAATTTCTGTCCCCTCGTAGTCATATATCCGTGGGGATTCTGGGGGCACTGCAACAAAATGTAACTGGATATTGTCAAAGTTGCTAACTTTTGGGTACCACGCTGTAGATGATAACGTCGGTCTGTGCTCGTACGTTGTTAGAATATTATCGCAAGTGACTTCGCGCTTGAGTTTTACTTTATTTACTTCTCCAAAACAATGTTAAACTTGGAAAGCCTGTTGGAATTCTGTACTCTTTACCTTCCCCGCAAGGGATCTGGCGTGATGATATACATAGATAGAAATTTTACATATGTAATAATATGTATTATGATTGATCTAAATACAACAACTATACGAATCAGTGAGAGCAAGATAATAACATCAAGTAATCTCTTGTTTTTAGACCACTAATCATAAGTGTTTTAAACCAGTTTTATTACATTTAGATTTGCTGCTGAGCAAAGCTACTGATTGGAATTCACGTATAATTCATGGAATACAGTTAAACACGTCGCACTTTTTTATGTACATTATTGAAATCACGATAAGTTTGTTTTTAGTCAATATATTTAATACCTAATAATCCGCACTGGGTCCGTGTGGTGGAGTATTACCTTAATTCTCTCACTTCAATTTGTGAGAGAAGGCTTTTGCCCAGTAGTAGGATAGTATAGGCTGATATTATTTATTATTATTAGTATAACATATTAATGATTAGATAGACAGTCAGTATTGTGCTTGCTCGGTACAACAACACATGCGATATTTATAGTTTTCAAATACCAGTTTCTTGTTTTTACCATGTTTGTTTGTTCAGTATACCCAGAGCTGCTACTACTGTAAATTTCATAAAGACACAAAACAACAATCTATGTATCCAAAATGAACTTACCAATAACAGTCAAATTAACCCTATAATTTCTAGTAGGCGAATCGACATAGTCGATCCTACATCTATAGATGCCTTCATCGTGGCGGGCAACCTTATCTAGCACTAAATGAGCTGAAGAGGGATCAGACTCGTTGAGGACGAAGTGGGTTCGAGCCCCGAACTCGCCAGCCACCGCCCAGTGGACTGGAGGACCGTTTCTAAAGTCCACACTGAAACAAAAACAGAAAAGTTTTTTCATAAAATCTTTTTATGTACATTTAAAGGCTGAAAGTAAGAATATTACGTAGAAGTTGACTGATCTTGACAGTCTCAGTAAAAAGTACTATTTGGAATGGAAGTTGAAAATAAACATTGCATGATGCTATAAAAAAATTTAACTTATAAAATGTTATTGTTGTATGCCCACTACTTAAATACAGTTCGCTCTTCAATAACAATGATGCACTCAGACACAATGACAAGACAATCGGAAAAAGAAATCAGAAACACATTACAGTATTTATAACTATATTTTAAAGCTATACGAGATGGATTTTCGAAATGGGGCAGTAAGGGAAGCTACCATTACCGTTGTAGCTACAGTAAAAAGGGCTTAGGAGACTTACCTCAGTTGGTCCAATAGAGGTGTTTAATCCCTATAAGAAACAGAATCCATTGGCACTAAATAAACTTATTGTGTAAATTGCCCATTTTCTTGCATTTTTTTCAAATCGGTCAATGCATTTCAATATATCGTAAAATGTTAAGGATACTCTTCTAAGATTCTTTTTATGTAGCTACAACGGTAACGAAAGCTATTCTTACTGTTCCATCTGAAAAATCCACTCTGTATAAAGTCATTAAATAAGCTTAAGATTGCAGTATTCTACCACCCAAATTCTGTGAGTCACAGAATCAGAATCAGAATTATTTATTTGTCAAACATAGGTGTCAATATGTATGATCTTAAATATGTTTTTAGTCCGCTATGTTTTTCCATTAAAGCATACAAATATGTGGGAACTGGTTAATACCAGATTTATTTTTGAATTACTTAAAAGTTACATAATAACAACATCTACAAAGAACCTGTTAGAACTCTGTACTCTCTGCCTACCCCGCAAGGGATCTGGCGTGAGGTTATAGATAGATAGATAGATAGATAGCATACTTAAAAAAATATTGTATAAATTAAAAGGTAATATGTAAATATAATTAAAGTGTTTTATCATTTAGGAATTCATCTATTTCATAGTAACATTTCTCAATTAGCAATTTATGAAGTAAAGAAATATATGCCCTTAAACTTTATTAAGGGCATATTTTTAAAAACATCAGGTATTTTGTTATATACTTTAGGAGCATTACCAAATAAGCTCTTTTTCATAAAATAAGTTTTACATTTTACATGGCATAATTGATTTTCATACTGAGTACGTATTGGTCTTTTTTTAACTGCAGATAGTTTTTTAAATAAATGTGAATTAGTTTTTACGAACAATGCAGTTTCTAAGATATACATTGCTGATAGTGTTAATATTTTTAAAGATTTAAAATAGGGTACAAGCTATCTGTAGTTTTAAGATCACACATTGACCGAATACATCGTTTTTGCATCCTAAATACAAGCTCTTTGTCAGTTGATTGCCTCCAAAAAATAACACCATATCGCAGAACCGAGGCGACTAGACCATGATATGCTGTTAATGTTGTCTCAGTATTTACTATCTTCGACAGTTGTGAAAGTGCATATGCAAATTTGTTTAAACGTTTACATATTTCTTCTATGTGGGGCTTAGTTTCTCATCCATTGTAATACCTAAGAACTTGGCACTACTAACTTCTTCTATTTTACAGACGTTATAGGTAACATTAATAACTGATTTCTTACGTTGTTGTTGAAAATGCATAACTTTTGTTTTATTTAAGTTAATTACTAGATTATTATTTTCAAGCCATTTTATTATGTCACAGAGACACTTATTAACTTTATTTTGATAAGTAGTTGGATTATTGGATTCTATAATAGCTGTGCTGTCATCTGCAAACAGAACCATTTTGTGTCGTGTAATTTTTGGGAGATCATTTATATATATTATAAAAAGTAGTGGCCCTAGCACGGTACCTTGGGGCACGCCGTATTTTAAATGCCTTGGTCCAGATAGATATTTTATTTCTTTTTTACTTTTTGGACATATTCTAGAAATTTCAGTACATTGAGATCTATCACTTAGGTATGATTTTAGAAGTTTAAGGATGTTTCCCCTTATGCCGTATCCGTGAAGTTTTTGTAATAAAATTTTATGGTCTACATAATCGAATGATTTGGTCATGTCGGTATATATAGCGCGATTTATGTTATCTACGGATTTCATAACATTGGATAGTAAGTCATATAGTGCCCTATTAAGGGTAATATTTTTGCTAAATCCACTTTGTTCATTACAGAATAATTTATATTTTTCGAAATACGTATATATAGAATTATAGATGACTTTCTCAAAAATTTTTGACATAACGGGAATTTTTGCTATTGGGCTATAATTTTTAAGATCTGACTTATTATTTCTTTTGAATAGAGGTTTAATAATTACTCTTTTGAGGCTGTTTGGGAATTTGCCTCCTAAGACAGTTAACTAATCTCAGGAAGGAAGCAATACAGTGAAAGAATCCGGGCACTGTTGAAGGACATCCAGAAAGGAATAGTGAATCAATTTATTGGGGAAGTAATTGTTTAGAAGCGGTTCAGACATTTCTTACATCACTGCAGTTGTCTGTATTGCGTAGGTGAAAGATTTTTTTGCACTTTAATTACAAATTCTGCAGTTCCAAGTTTTGGAATTCATATTCCAGATGATTATTCTTTCTTCATTTTCAATATTACAAAAATGCTATAATAAAAACAGCACTATTGAATGAAACGATGAAATTAGCGTTTAACAAAGAGGAATATTTGTTTGTTTGTAATCAATACAAGATGGAACTACTAAAGAGATACTTATTAATTATTTAACGATTAGAAAGCTACATTACCCAAAAGTAACATAGACCCGGTAGTCGGCGCTGTTGTCGACAATTTGCTTTGCTATGCTTTTCGTAAAGGGCATGGTTCTGCGTCGATACAGTATTCGCCCCAGAAGCAACAGCAATGAAAAATGCTTGTATGATTTCAAATCACCTATAAATTATTTTCATGTATTTGTTATTAAACAGACAAGCGTACGGGACCTATTGCAAGCGGAATACTCAGAACTATTGAGACACTGCCTTACATCTGGCTACCTACTGTGGAAGGAGCAGTTCTACAAGCAAGTAGATGGTGTGGCGATGGGCTCCCCTGTATCTCCCATTGTTGCCGATATATTCATGGAAGACTTTGAGGAGACAGCCCTTCGTACCTCACCTGTAAAGCCAAGTTTCTACAAGCGGTACGTAGATGATACTTTCACAATATTACCATCTGACAAAATTAATGTATTCCTTAATCATCTTAACTCCATTAACCCTAAAATTCAGTTTACAATGGAGTTGGAGGCAAACAATTCCCTAGCTTTCCTAGATGTTTCAGTAATCCGTAACCCCAACAACACCTTAAGCCATACGGTTTATAGAAAAAAGACCCATACTGATAGGTACTTAAACGGTCAATCTCACCACCATCCATCACAGTTAGCTACTGTGGGTAAATCTTTGTTTCAGAGAGCACAAGGGATCTGTGACAAGAAACATCTGGCTGCCGAGCTTCAACATGTCAAGCAAGTCCTGCACGACAATAAGCTTCGAGTCCCACGCCAACGTCACAGTGACCGAGTGAAACCAGCCACAGTTGAGCGTCTCCCTGCTGTACTACCTTACATGAGAGGAGTCACGGACAAGATTGGCTACATGTGCTTCGATTAAAACATTTTATAAGCCGCCGAAGAAGATCAGTCAATTTTTACCATCTGTCAAGTGTCAGATCCCTCTACAAGATGCAGGAGTTTACAAGCTTGATTGTGAATGTGGTCTCTCTTACATAGGACAAACAAAAAGACCAGTAAAAACTCGGGTTAAAGAACACATAGCTGACCTAAAACACCGTCGCTCAAAGAAGTCTGAAGTCTGTGAACATGTCCTTGACCGCACCCGCCATAACATCAGATTTGATAGACCACAAATCCTCGTGAAAGAACACCGATTCCTACCAAGGATGGTTCGCGAGGCTATTGAAATTAAAAAACATCCTAATTTCAATAGAGAAGATGGCTGGGTGCTTCCATCGTCTTGGGATCCAGTAATTAATATAATCAAATCTAAAACCAAGCATAACACTGCAAGACCTCAAGACACCGTGAGCTCATTCTGCGTAGATCGGACCAACAAAAACAAAAATAATTAAGAAGTTTGAGGGTACCCCGGAACAACTATGCCTTTTGGACGTCTAACACCTCAGTCCTTCCCGTGACCATGGGTGCTGCAAAGCACTCGAAACGTCGGGAACTTAAAAATCAAAATAAACCGCGATAAAATCCGAAAAAATAGTTTTATTTCATGTTTAAAATAGGTATATCAAGATTTATAGTTAATAAAATGTTATAAGTCCTAAGACAGTTAGAATAAGACTCAAAATCGAAACTAAGCAATGGAAGTTAATACCTCATACATACCGTTCCTTCACTTTGTATTTTACGGTAACTCTAGTACGGAAACCCGTACACCCCAGAAGGCATCGGTCCGGTACCTTGACCGCTTACCTTGGACCCAAGCCAAGCGGTTGTATACAATCAGACACCAGTACAAGTGTATAGACTACGTACAATATCCATAAAATATAGTAATTAATAAAATATGGGAATTAAACGCGGTGTATCGGATAAAAAAAAGAAACACTGTCACCCCGATATTCGCCAAGCGGTTACCAGAAGTATACTGTGACTGATGTTGTCAGATCCTATGTACACAATTATACAATAAAAAAACGTTTTAAATCTACGAGTCAGCGCCATCTATGTATTACGCACACGGGATTTGCGAGTCACGATATGCTATATCGCTATTACCCGTCTGTTCATTTAAACTGATCGACGATACAATGCAAGGCAAAGCTACTAAGATTAAGACATTCATAAAATATATTTAAATTAGACACGAAAATGTCTAGACCAATGTTGTCTAGATGATAAGCATTACCTATGTTTTTTAGGGATTTGATGTGATGAGGTTTCGCTTTTATTGCTGTATTGAGTGATGGTAAAAGTATACGCCTACATTTACCATGTACATTATCTATGTATCTATATCAGAACGCCAGACCCCTTGTGGAGTATGCAGAATTATATCTAGTACATAGTCCACAAAATCAAATATCTAGTACATAGTCTACAAAATCATATACCGTTATACATAATCTAGTGGCGAGCACGTGTTCCTGGATTTGCATCCTAAGTAGGACAAAGTGTATTTTTTCTGTCAATAAAATTTCAGTCGCTGACCGGAGAGTTTTATGATTACTCCTATGAGTCTATTTAAGTTGCTAGTATTTTCTATTTATTCTCTTCCCGCAATTGATAGTACCTGGTTCTGACCTTATGCCTTTTCGATATTAATTATAATTCTCGTATATTTTTCTGTTTTGTATTTTCGTTAATGACTCGACTCGTAGAAAGTCAACTTGGCTTCAAAGGATGGTACGAATCTTCTCATCTGTCATTAGCGACGCTACTCAAATATTTACTTAGCAATATTCAATTTTGTACGGGAACTACCAATGTTCAATTTGCAAATATTTGTTGAAGAAATGGCGTGTAAGTAATATGTTTTCTTATTCTGTTAGATAAATTAAGTGGCTAATTGACGATACTACAGCGTATTATGGGGATCTTCCAAAACCTGAAACTGGTGATAGTGCCCATCACTACGATCAATTATTACTTTGATGACACTCATCAGAATAATTTATTGATACCTCTCTATTATCACGCGAGATCCCATAATATCTACCTATTCCACCAAAATGTTTGACATTGTATTTTATTTTTTTATTTTCGGTAACTGTATTCGATGTCATAACATTTCGTTAATCACAAATCAGAGGTAGGAAGCACAGACTATTTGACGTAATGGAATTCTATCGTGTTGTTATGCGATTCGTTTTGCACTGCAAATTTAGTAAATAAAGATCTACGATACATGCTCTTGTAATGATGTTACTATACTGTAAAATAGTCCATGTCTCAGCTAATGCAACGAGCAATAAAGTCAACAAGATAACAAAGTTAGTCTAGACTTTCAAACTTCCAAGATCAGGTGGCCATTACCACCAACGTTCGGTTGCTGAACTGGCATCGGATCCCGCGACGTTGGCTGTCTGCCAGGGTATCCCTATCTCATCCTCTACATTTTAGGGGAATAAATTTATAGATATTTTTGTGGCTAACGAAGTTATATTGTTTACTTGAATAATCGTAAAAATATTCGCAAAAAATATTGTGTATATCTTCAATAAGGTGAAATACATCTTAATGAAAGAGTTTTTTTGCACATATTATTAAATAACTTAAACTATACCATTAACTACTGGATAGCATTTCAGCAGCATAGAATTTACTCAATAATAGAGGTAAAAGAGATCAGGTTATTATTACGAAGAATCAGTGCAGATTGATGGAGGTAGGCTATCTGCTGCACTTCTAAAAGTAGGTAGCCAGCTGCTGTTGAAAGTTATCAACAGCGGAAGGCTCTTGATACTTAACTTGGCTCCACAACTACTTTTTTTTTACCTGAGGAATATCCTGCATAGTACTTCCGCGAGCCTCGGGGAAAGCTCGCGGGGCGTGTCGGATTCCTACCGACTAAAAACCCCAGGGTGGCCGACATCAGCACTTTGGAGGGGATCCGGGATCTCTGTATGGAACGCACTGGTGCCCCTCTTTTGCCGCGCTCTGACGAGCCCGCCATCGAAGGGAGACTTGATGACACGCTCCCCCCGCACCGACGCGGTGCTCACGGCGACGTGGGCCATACCACGCCGCCGTCCTCTTCGGGGGTGCTCGTAAAGGACGCCCAGGGCCCCCGCCCTTTGCGTCCGTGACCCCGAAGGCCCCCCTGCTGATGTTGCTGCAGGGGGCGGGGTCCCCCGCCGGATATTACGGCGGGGGACACCCGTATTCTTAACGTTGTGAAACCATGTCTATCTCAAGGCCCAACTCGCGGATCTTGGCGAAGACGACCTCTGCCCCAAGCTCGGCGAGCCCTATGGTCCTCAGCGTCGTCAGCGTAACATACGACGCTGACGCCGGGGGGGAGATCGACATGCAGGACTGCATCGTAGGAGGAGGAGGGAGGACCCCTGCGGAACCCCGCAAGACACTTCGCTCCGGTGCAATGTACCGCCCTGTCCCATGTACTGGACGTATCTGTCGCAGATCAACGACTACTATAGGTAACCGGGACAAAAGGCTTAACGTACCTTTTGTGCTTCCCAGAAACACTCAATATGAAAATGTTAGACTGACCGAGCCGAAAGTTACTTAAACTTGGTAATCGCCACTGCGGTCCCGCAACCCTACAAGAGCCTCATTTACAAATATTTGCTTAAATTACACATGCACTTGCTTTTGGGCCATACAAACATGTGTTGCATGCTAGAAGCGAACTATGACCCGAAGCTAATTCGAGCGTTGCGCTAATTTAGCTGTCTTACCAGATTCATGTACACTAGTATCAGATAGTTAATCCACTTTACGTCTCGTCGTTAAGTCTATCTGATTTATTGATAAAATAGAAAAGCGACAATACAACTTCTAGTAATCCTCGTAAAAGGTAACTAGAGCTATCTGACTAAATCATTATGTCAAATTCCTTAAGGTATTGGCCGAGAGTACAGATTAGTTTTCTAGACCACTCTCACCGTCACGTCTACATTACCCAAGCGAAAGTAATGGAGAGATTATGCGTACACTTACATTTCACCGGCAATGTTACGTTTTAATGTATTAAGCGGAGCGAAGTATTGACGTAATACCATCCAAAATATCAGACTGCTACTGAGAATTTTTCTGTAAGAAAACCCCAATAACGCTATCCGTCCAAAAAATCGAAACCAGGTTCCCTCAACCACCATCCGGAAAGAAAACTCTATTTTTGAGGAAATACGAATAAGATTAATTAAAATGATTGGTCCTCACTAATATATACAAATACATTTGTACAAAAACTTAGTATAACGACTAGTGTTACTGAATTAGTCATTGAAAACGACTGCAGTGATTGACTTACGATTCAAAATCTTTATTTCTGGAAGAAGGGACTTACAATGAATCGTTTTCTTTGCATTTGATAAGACAAGAATAACCCAGAAGATGGTATCAATAATACTCAATCCTATCTTGAACTACTAGACCAGCGAATCAGGCAAGAAATTTTAAGCTTCTTAAATTTTCACGATCAAGGCAGTTATTATGAAGAGCGTCTGCCTGCTAAACTAGCATCAGTTGTACCGTCCCTGGCCGCCAGCCAGGCTCTCTAGGACCCCTATGTTTGAGGGGGTGGAATTTATAGTGGCTTTTATTCGACACGAAGTAATTTAACTCGGCTCGTCGGCTAGTTCATTTGATGTATCATGATATATATGTTGCAAGCGAATTTCAGTCTAATATTTTATACTTCTGTTCCCAATGTATGGTAAGAATCATTAAAATGTGAGTCTCACTAAGGATATTTTTAGCGCTTACTCAGAGAAATAGGAAGTAATAAACAAAGGTTTGGATATTCAATGGCAATGTTATATAGGATTTTTTGGGGTCTACACATGACTTAAACAATGATCAGACGCATAACTTTTTTTCAATAAGTGTTCGTTCATGCCTCATAGCTACACCATTACTATGTTAGGATTCCATATAAAGAAAATTACCCGGAACAAATATACGGATTCTAGCGGCACCATACATCGATTAATCGGATTACGTGTTCAGAAATTATAGTGGAATTAAAAATAAACATGAACCTGAAAACATAACACTCTTTTTTAGGGCAGTCGTACAAAGATGTTAGTTGGTAGTGATTTTACCACTGCCTGCATGGTATATTCTAGCATCTCTGTTACAGAATTGGCAATTGCAGCAAAGCAAAAATATGAAACCTACTAACCTCATCTCACGATTAAATTTTCATGGAACAAGCAGAACGTCTTAAAAGTCTCAAATCCCTTGAAACCTTTTAAAATTCACAATCGAGTAAAATCATCTCAGCATCTCATAAGTCAAGCGAATTGCAATTAAGTGGTCCCGCGTTCAGTCTGTGTCCAAATTTAATTTAGAGCGTCTCCCTACCCCTTCAGCCTTCAGTGGAAACTCGCGGAATGATGCTACGATTAATTCAAAATTTCCAATTGAGTTATCTGTATAACGTTGATTTATATCAAGAACACACTTACAATTAATCATTGTACGATAGTTGTAGTGATCAAAAGAATCAAGGCAAATAGTTTAAAAGTTCGCATACTAGCAAATAGTTTTAAAGCGAGTTGTCAAAACTTTATAAATTGCATTGGAATCATTTTCAATATTAAACTAGAATTTTGCGAATATTGAGCGATAGTCACATACAATAATCAATATCGAAGTGAATTTGCATAAAACGGGCGCGTTACTACTAACACACAAGAAGCAACTATCACAAGGAAAAAAATGTGAAAATAAACAATCGCTGTCAGCAAAAATGTCATGTACTCGTAAAAGTTGTACTAAAATGAGATTATCGATGGCGATGAGTCTGTTCCTGCTCTTAGTTCGGCAAGAGAAATTCCCAGAAATAGTATCTGTAGAATGTGATCCAAATACTGCAATTGTTTTGTAATGGTCAGTTGAACAACAGAAATTGTAATACTATGAAACGGGACAAGGCTTGTAGTGGCAAGGTATATGTGTAGATACTTTAGAAAAACGTTTTCCGTACTAGTAATAATTCATGTTGTGTTAAAGGTGCTTAGATTTAAATAATTTTCTTTACATACAGAAAACCCTCGAAGATAGGACATTAGACAATTTGCATGCCAATTTCTCGCCAAAACATGAAGCACTATAATAATATTATTATAACAAATACCCCTGTAAAATACCATGTTTCAAGCAATAAATGATTTATCTATCTATCTTTGTTTCATGTAGTTATCGCATCCGTAACCACTAGATCCAGAGTGCAAATTGACTTATGCACTCACTACGAGACCAAGCCATCTTATATACGATATTGTATGTACACAACATTCGTCTTTACTAACATATTGATAGTGATTCTGTAACAGTTTGCTAGGTATTACAAAGGGTATACTCACATCTACTAAAAATATATTTCTCTTACAGTCTATACCAATTTTGTTCTCAATTATTATTTTGTTCACAAGATCTTTATTTACAATAATAGTATTTAGCTATTAAGAACTACATTACGCACCTAAAATTAGGTTCCTTACCTATTTGGTTAAAGACTTATAAACTGGTAAAAACCAACTAAAATCCACCATAAACATTAAGATTTTCTTCAAACACATCAAAAATGACAGTATCACGTTCAAAAAAAAATTTGCAAACAAACGTTGCTCGCAGGAAATAATATTAGGACGTCTTAGGTGGCTCGTAAAACTTGCTTTGGATCCCCGTACTGTTTGAATGCGGCGTCTACCGCAATAAACCAAGACCTGGTCTAGGCTGATTGCAGAGCTACAAAATGAAGTATCTAGTTAGTTTGCCGGGAAATGGAATGTAGGAGAATCACTACAGCAACAAGAAGCTTAAGTTAATAACATTTTGTTGGAGCATGGTTCGTTGCTGATTGTTAAAGATCGACCATGTGGAAGGAGAAGACAAGGAAAATTTTAGTTATACTATACTGATTTCCGTTGGATCAACGTTTACTTTAGGTATTCGCAATGAGTAGTCAACTAAATATGATACGGTACACCTATCATCTGTTGCCAAGGTACTTTGGAAAATGGATTTCAGGACTGTCACTAGAGTAACAAGAATACTAAGTTGATAACATTTTGTTGGACCTTGGTTTGTTTCTGATTGTTGACACTGGGATGTGGAAGAAGACGAGAAAAAGTTTAAGTTATACTATAGTGGTTTCTATTAAATAAACTTTTACCCTAACTAGGTATATACGATAGATACTTAATTAAGTACGGTATAGTACACCTGTGTTGTCAAGGTACTTTAATGGTGCTGAAATTGTTGCTATTATAAAGGCGGCATTCGTAGAACATTTTCTACGTATATCTCGACTTGGAAATACTTTAAGATAGGTTTGTCTTAACCGATCAAACAAAAGACCTGAAAGACTATTTACAATAGAAACTTACTTTTGCAAAGACATGGTTAATGGTAATTATTATAGTAATAACAGCACTACTAATGTGGCAGTGGGACCCCTGTACGTACTTATTCGGCAATATTATCATAGTGCCACTCATAAATCATGTTAATTTCACAACAGTGCAATATCTAACACTGAAGACTCTATTATTGCTATAACAGACTGTTTATTTCCTACTACGAAGGCAACTGATTTGAGGTAACCGATAACTACTCCGCGCCGATACCGCCGAACCGATAACTTGCCGCGTGGTTCCCGGCTTAGAATAGGACCAACCCATCTCATCCCATCGGGTGTCGTACAAGGCGACTAAGGGAAAACTAGGGAATGGGCAGCAGCGTTCCCTTAACACTTTTACAACCAAAAACTGCGCTCGCCAACCCGCCTGCCAAGCGTGGCGAGTATGGCAAACACCCCCAACCAATATGGAAGAAAGCAAGAAAACCAGGCCCCTAGTCCCCGGCGGTCCTGTTCGTCCTGGCCACGGTAGCAGCCATGGTAACGACAGGACAAGGGGTGCTAAGAATCTCCGGCAGAGATTCGGCTACCACCAAAACCGAAAATTGGCCCTGGTGACATACAACGCTCGCACATTGAGGACAGATGAGAAGCTAGTTGAGCTGGAAGAAGAGTTAAATAAGTTGCGGTGGAGTATTGTTGGTTTATCGGAGGTCCGAAGAGAGGGCGAGGACACGATAACCTTAAAATCCGGCAACTTGTTTTACTACCGGGAGGGCGAACAGCAGTCCCAAGGTGGTGTCGGATTTATCGTCCACAAGTCACTCATAAACAACGTTGTGTCCATCACTAGTGTGTCGAGCAGGGTAGCGTACCTGATACTCAGAATATCCAAAAGATATTCGCTGAAGGTCATACAGGTCTACGCACCGACCTCGGCATACTCAGATGATGAGGTCGAAGTTATGTATGAGGACATTAGTAGAGCCATACATACTTCCAAAGCACACTTTACAGTAATTATGGGTGACTTCAATGCGCGACTGGGCAAACGGGGCGATGATGAGTTGAGAGTGGGGCAATTTGGATATGGGCAGCGCAACCCCAGGGGTCAGAGGCTGGCTGAATTTCTGGAGAAGGAGGGACTCTTTATGATGAACTCTTTCTTCCAGAAGCCGTCTCATAGGAAATGGACCTGGATGAGCCCTGATGGTTTCACAAAAAATGAGATAGACTTCATCATGAGCACCAAGCTACAAATATTTAATGATGTCTCCGTGATTCACAGGGTAAAAACCGGCAGTGATCACCGAATGGTCAGAGGCACATTAAATATTAATGTCAAAATGGAAAGATCGCGTCTGATGAAGTCTACGCTCCGACCTTCTAATACACATATCCAAGACCCCGAGAACTTTCAACTCGAATTGTCAAACCGCTTCGAATTGCTAGACAGCAGCGCATCAGTGGACGAAATCAACAATAGGTTGGTAGAGACTGTCCATACGGTCGGGTCTAAGCATTTTAAGCCCCATCGTAAAAATAGGCCTCAAAAGCTATCCGACTACACCCGAAACCTTATGGCTGAGCGACGTACCATGAGACTCCAAACCTCCGATGATGCTAAGTCCTATAGGCAGCTCAATGGACAGATATTGAAGTCCTTGCGACACGATCTACGGTCCTTCAACACAAGACGTATTGAGGAGACCATAAAGCAGAACAAGGGCTCCAAAGTGTTCGCAAGAGCCGCGTCGATTGGGCAAAGCCAGTTGACGAAGCTGAAGACGGAGGACGGAAACGTAACGTCGAATAGGTCAGAGGTGCTCAGGGAGATAGAGAGGTTCTATGGACAGTTGTATACCTCAGTAGCTGAACCTATTGTTGACTTGGTAAAAGACCCAAGAGCCAAGCTAACCCGACACTACACTGAAGATATCCCGGACATCAGCCTGTACGAGATTAGGATGGCTCTCAACCAACTTAAAAACAACAAAGCGCCGGGTGAAGACGGAATTACTGCAGAGCTTCTGAAAGCGGGCGGATCGCCGGTACTTAAAGTCCTTCAGAGGCTGTTTAATTCCGTCTTGCTCGAAGGAAAAGCGCTGGAAGCATGGAACAGGGGTGTGGTGGTACTCTTTTTCAAGAAAGGTGATAACACTTTATTAAAGAACTATAGGCCCATCACACTGCTGAGCCATGTTTACAAGTTGTTTTCGAGAGTCATCACGAATCGTCTCGAACGCAGGCTTGATGATTTCCAGCCTCCCGAACAAGCCGGTTTCCGGAAAGGCTTTAGTACCATAGACCACATACATACGCTGCGGCAGATTATACAGAAGACCGAGGAGTATAATCGGCCACTATGCTTGGCGTTTGTGGACTATGAGAAAGCCTTCGATTCGATCGAGACTTGGGCGGTTCTTAGATCTCTCCAGCGATGCCGCATTGACTATCGGTACATCGAAGTGTTGAAGTGCTTGTATAATAACGCCACCATGTCAGTCCGAGTACAAGGGCAGTGCACGAAGGCGATCTCCATAAAAAGAGGAGTAAGACAGGGAGACGTCATTTCTCCGAAACTGTTTACGACCACCATAGAGGACGCCTTCAAGCTCTTGGAATGGCGAGGACTTGGCATCAACATCAATGGCGAATACATCACTCACCTTCGATTTGCCGACGACATTGTGGTCATGGCGGAGTCGCTGGAAGATCTAGGACGAATGCTCGGCGACCTCAACAGAGTATCTCAACAAGTGGGTCTTAAAATGAACATGGACAAAACGAAAATAATGTGTAACGTCCATGTCGTACCCACCGCACTCACCGTTGGGAACTCTACTCTTGAAGTTGTCGACGAATACATTTACCTAGGACAGGTAGTCCGGTTAGGTAGGTCCAACTTTGAGAGAGAGGTCAATCGACGAATCCAACTCGGCTGGGCAGCGTTCGGGAAACTGCGCAACATCTTCTCATCCAAAATACCTCAGTGCCTAAAGACTAAAGTTTTTAGTCAATGTGTATTACCAGTGATGATATATGGATCAGAGACGTGGTCTCTTACAATAGGTCTCATAAAAAAAGCTCAGAGTTGCTCAGCGAGCTATGGAGAGAGCTATGCTCGGCGTTTCTCTACGTGATCGAATCAGGAATGAAGAGATTCGTAGAAGAACCAAGGTCACCGACATAGCCGTTAAGATTAGCAAGCTGAAGTGGCAATGGGCGGGCCACATAGCGCGAAGATCGGACGGGCGTTGGGGCAGAAAGATTCTAGAGTGGAGACCACGTATTGGCAAGCGCAGCGTGGGACGACCACCTGCCAGATGGACCGACGATCTTGTGAAAATCGCAGGAAGTCGTTGGATGCAGGTGGCATCGGACCGGTTACGCTGGAAAGCGATTGGGGAGGCCTATGTTCAGCAGTGGACAAGTATAGGCTGAGATGATGATGATGATAACTACTCCGCAGAGTCTCTTACTTGATATTTGTTATGTTATTCTTCTTTAGTTAAACTGATAAAAATCTTTTCTTACCTACCTGTCAGCACATGGCAGCACCATTTATATAGAACCATCAACGTCTATCTCTTTCACCTCTAAGTCCTATCGTTGCACTATTCATTCGACGTAAGAAAGTTCAAACTGTCTTGGTTTTAGAACGAACTCCCTAAATACCTCTTTATTCCCCAAGAGACTGAAGCTCCACGGAAGCTATCCACACGCGATCGTAGCTATATCTCGCCACACTGGAAGTTGCGTCTACTACACAGACAGCTGTGAAGGGGACGCAACGGCTACACTAATAAGCAGGGCGGGGGCAGCTGCGACCAAAAAAATAAAAGAATACAACATAAAGATGGCTATTCGCAGTCGAGACATGGTAGTTGTTAAAAAGCTGCTGGAGGTCCGCCTCGAGCAGCCGGCCTAAAGGAAACCCTCACAAGCAGCCAAACACCTACACAACTGAGGCATTCTCGCTCAAAGGAAAGCCAAAACAGAAAGCCTCATTCACTTACAAAATCATTAATATAAATTAAACAAAAAAAAATTATAGGAAAAGATAAAACCTCTAATGAAGTACCGCTACAAACAAATACCAAGCACTGTAACAACAAAACCAAAAAAATAAATAAAAAAATAAGCGGCATGTACCATACAAGTACATAAAGCAACTACTAACAACACATAAATTACACAAAAAAAGGTGCGGGACAAACCGGGCCCGCAGTGTCTAATTATAATAAAAAAAAAAAAAAAAAATACCTCTTTATGGATACCTCCTTAAGTAATAGTCTAATAAATAGCGGCTTTTGGAACTTAAATCTGAATAGCGGAGAGATTATTCATTATTGTATTGGATTCTCACTATATTTAAATAGTAGGGGAAGTCAAAATGCTTAATTTTTATACGAAATTGGCTTATGTTTTGATTAGTGTGTACCTTGGATATGCATTTGAAATTATCTCCTGACCAATCTGTATTATCAATAAAACCAACATCAAGTATATAATAATCTTTTTATAATACAGAAAAAGCAACCATCATCAGGCTTTTGATATACTTGACTGGCTGTGTAATTTTCCACTGGGTGTTATAGGGCACAAATTACTCACGTGCAATCACTCAGGTGATAATGTAGAATGAACCAACCCTAAGAACTCTACCCGACGTTTCAGATTTTATTAAATAAAGAATCTGCCTTCTATTGCCACAATTTGTTAATAAGCAAAAGTTTGTGTAGCAATGAATTGAGGGCTACATAACTATCTAAGAATAGAAAATCATACAAATAATAATATTCAGTAATAAAAAGTAAAAAGTATTCTGAGTGAATTTAAACTCAAACTCAGCAATGTTTCTGTGTAAAGAAACTCCATTTCCATTTGATATGAAACCATAATGGCGAAGTGCAATACATAGGTACGGACGCAAAGAGACGCGTTCAAAGGATCTTACGGCAATCTTGCAAGTTACTCCGCATTAGTTTTGCTTCCACAGAGAGTGAATGGTGACATTTTCTAAAGGTGAATTAAAATATCGTAAGAAAAGATCAGTGGGTGTTGGCGCTATAAAAACCACTAGATCAGTCATTTGTACACCTTCATTCATCGCTTTCAGTCTTTGAAGACTTTTACCCAAATATATTATTAACAGTCTAGCGGACAACACGCAACCCTGCTTGACGCCGATTTCAACGTCAAACCAGGGTGACATATTACCACCCACCCGTACGCATCCCTTGCAGTCCACATAGGTGGACTGGACGGCCCGCAGCAGAGTGCCATTTATACCATACTCAGGCAAAATGTCCCAAAGTCTATTTCGCACAACTCTATCAAACGCCTTCTCCAGATCCACAAAACCGCAGAAAACCTTCCGGCCCACTGCCAGATGCTTCTCTACGATGTTGCGAAGGGAGAAAACTTGATCCGAACATCCTCTTCCGGACCTGAAACCCCCTTGTGTCTCACACAACATTCCATCGGACTTCTCGCGCATTCTCCTTTCAACAATTTTACCATACACCTTGGCTGCCAAGCTGATCAAACTAATGGCTCTGTAATTGGCGCAGTCATATTGTGAACTCTTGCCCTTGTACAAGGGTACAATGACTGCGCGGCGCCAATCTGTAGGGACCCTACCGGTCCTCCAGAAAATATTTGCAAGGACCCGAAAGGCGTCCCGGACGCAAGTTCCACCATATTTGATCATCTCGGCAGATATCATGTCTATTCCCGCAGCTTTACCATTATTCAAACTTCCTATCGCCCATTCAACTTCTTCCATAGTGATGCCCTCTATTGATTCCGGTGCCACAAACTCGTCTCTGGGCTCGTCTGTGGCACCAGTATCCGGGGCATCTCCATACATTTATCCAAAATATTCACTCCACCGGTTTAATACGGCTTGTTTATCTGCAAGAATGTCACCATCCTTAGACTTTATCCTTTCCTTTCTGGAACCTGACGAATCACCTCGAGACTTTCTCACTTTGCTCCAAAAGAGTTTAGTGTTGTTCTCGAAGTTCTTCGCCAGCCTCTCCTCCTCAATTGCACTGGCTCTTTCACGCTTTTCTTTCACTAAGGTTTTGGTGGCATTCTTGCATTGCCGGTATATTTCTTTCTTCATCTCTGTTATACTGGCATTCAGGTTCAAAGAAGAAACATAATCCTGCCATGCTTTCTTCTTACTTTCTACGGAGCTTTGCAACTCCGCATCCCACCATGCATCACCTTTTGCTGTAATATGCTTCTTAGAGCAACCACATACTTCTTTCGCGGAATCTACTAAACTCTCTTTTAGGCTATTCCAGCATTCATCTACATTTGAGTCCGAAGAACCTACTGCTAAAAGCTTGTCTCGGACTCTGTCTTCATACATTCTTTTCACGCTCTCATCTTGCAACTTTTCAACCTTTATTCTTTCAAGGTCTCCGAAGGGGATACGCTCTCGCCAGTGCCTCCACTTCCTCACTTCTTTTGACAATGTTTACCAATTTTTATACAATAAAGAGTATTACGGATTTGAAAAATTGTCTTTACGCTAGAAATAAGATCTGAAGCTCGAATAATGATTTGCACTAACTGTTATAAGGTGAAAGAAAATATAAGAATTGTCTGGGTCATGAGAACTTATCACGTTTCTGAAAGACGGTTGCAGGGCAAATGGTAGCAGCCTAACCATCTAGCAATGAATATTTGAGTACAAGATTTGTACCTGTATCTATAAAGAAACTGAAAGAAGGCAATATTCAATGATTAGCGAATCAAAAAAAAAATTAACGCCACTAAAGATATATCAGATACAGTTAACCGTATTATATTGTGCGACGTTCAACCGAATGAGTTACGAGTACGGCTTAATACAGGCAATATTGTATGCAAATTGCAGCAGACTGGGCACATTGAGTAGACCCTTTAGTATCGATGATGTTGATGAGAACAAAATGGCAAAACTGAAAAATTTCTTCTGAAATCTTTTTTCGTAATATTTTGTGTTTCTATATTAAGGTGTTTGCTCTAGCTAGACGATATTTTTCGAGACAACATTTCTTCCAAAATAATCTCAATCAGCTCCCCTATCTTAACCTACGTGATCAATATAAAATAGGTTTTGTTAGTTTCGAGTAATTTGCAGCACCCATGGTCACTAGAGGGACTCCTTCCCGTGACGATGGACCAAACGAAAGCTTGTATATGTGTTATATTTGTGTAAATCTAACAACTCGACATAGTTTTTACTGCCTTAGTCTTAGGATCGTTCTTTAGAAAATGTTGCAAGGAAGAAAGAAAAAGTGAGAAATAAATGGCGTTATTTATTTTTAACCAACATCAAAAAGGTGGAGGTTCTATGTTCGTCTGTATGTATGCTTTTTTTTCTTATTTTTATGTATGTTTTGATGATTATTTTTTCATTGGATTCAGTATAGCGCCAAGGTGGTTCTATTTTAATTTCATCGGTATTGGACCTTGGACTTTGAAGATACACCAGGGAACTTCTTAACGACAAACAATACGAATGCGTAGATTGAGGTATTATGGGTGTTACGTCAATCCTATCGGCACCCTACTATAGAAGTAAGCAGAATGTTCACCAACTTTAAAAAAGGAGGAGGTTCATAATTCATTTGTATTTTTTTTTTACCTCGCTTATAAACTGGTTCAGCATAGCTCCATGATGGTCGAATTTAAATTTTATTGGTATTGGACATTGGGTTTTGAAGATACACCAGGGGTTTCCCATACGGCAAACAGCATGAATGTGAAAATTCAATTAATATGAGTTTTATATCAATCTGGTTGGTACGTCACTGTATTAATAAGTAGAATAATATAAAGGAGGTTTATAAATATTAATAATAAATTCACTCATCACTTAAAACTGTAAAATAAAAAACTTTAAAAAAAAAGGGCAACCGCCTTCAAAAACCATTTGAAATCGGTGCTAAGTAACCAACTGCACCAACCAGCACTGACTTCAAATACGTATTTAAAGTGTTTTATTTACTTTATATTAACTTTTAAACAGGATGTTAACGACACACTTAACCTATTAAAAGTAAGGAAAACTAACTTAAATGCGTCTTAAACTTGCATTTTTCTTTGACTGCAAAACAAAAAGATCTACATCCTCTGATTTCCATGTCCGTGTGATTTAACTCCAGTTTCTTTATCATCCTAGTGGCAAGATTCACTGATTAATCAAACAATCCAACATTTAACGTGGGCATGTGAAAGTTGGCAGAGTTCCAGAAAACTATACCGCCACTAATCAACTTAGTGTTCTTCTGTTGAAATCACATAACTTCTATCACGCTTACTTAATTCGCTACTTATATATCCTTTTACAGTTCTATATTCAGTAGAATTGTTATATCATTAGAATTCAGAAGTTTGCTATTGTCTACAAACTCTCTGCGTAAATTTGCTAACTATAATATTAGTATATGGTGCTGCTATTTCAGTAACAAAGTCATTGGAATAGAAAACTAGACGAGAGCCTGGCCCAGTGTGTAAGAGTGTTACTAGTAGTCGCGGGTTCGATGCCCGCACAGGACAAAGCTTTATGTAAATTCCATATTTGTAAACGCCCCCACGAAACAGGAATACTACATAGCATTAAAAAAATAAATAAACGGGCGTTTCTTTATACAGGTCTGAAATGGGCAAGATTTCTTTTAAAGTAAGTCAGTAACCCGGTATCATTCAGACGTATTACACTCTCTTTTTGAATTCCTAAATGCCTATACAGAAGAAACTACAAAAGTCGAAAAAGCACAGTTTTGATGAGGATTGAGATTTGGGTACAGATTTTCACTCTTTATTTATTCAACTTTTTAAATTTTATATCTATACTTATCACACTATTAATGCGTAGACAAACAAACCTAATCTAATTTCCATTCCACACTGAAGGATAAAACGTTACATGTTTACACGTTCTTCAAAAACAATTACCACAAGAACTCGAGTGATCTCGTTATTCAAACAAATTTGATACTTAAAAGCATAGATAAGCCTACTCGAAGGCAAGTTCTTGCAAAATTATGCTGTAATTTCAGCTGTAAGTCATTGGAAACTTTTTCAATACATATTTTAGTTTCAAAGGTCGATCGCAACAATTCAATAAGTATCAAATTTAAAGAATAAAACGTATTTTTTATTAATTGTAGATAACCTTGTGAAAATATCCAACCATAAAAAAGCTCAGAGTTGCTCAGCGAGCTATGGAGAGAGCTATGCTCGGCGTTTCTCTACGTGATCGAATCAGGAATGAGGAGATTCGTAGAAGAACCAAGGTCACCGACATAGCCGTTAAGATTAGCAAGCTGAAGTGGCAATGGGCGGGCCACATAGCGCGTAGATCGGACGGGCGTTGGGGCAGAAAGATTCTAGAGTGGAGACCACGTATTGGCAAGCGCAGCGTGGGACGACCGCCTGCCAGATGGACCGACGATCTTGTGAAAATCGCAGGAAGTCGTTGGATGCAGGTGGCATCGGACCGGTTACGCTGGAAAGCGATTGGGGAGGCCTATGTTCAGCAGTGGACAAGTATAGGCTGAGATGATGATGATGATGATGATGAACCTTGTGAACTTCGTAGCACCTGAAATTAATTTGATTATATTCATAAGCGATTATCAAGACACAATTCGATTTCGATTTAACCCAGTGGTTAAGAGCTAGCTCCAAGGTGGTCCCATTTTAATTTTATTAGTATTGGACCTTGCACTTTGAAGATACACTAGGGAACTCCTCAACGACAAACAATAGGAATGTGCAAATTGAGACAACATGGGTTTTACGTCAATCTTTGTGTGTGTGCGTGTGTCGCTATGGGGGAGGGCTTATACTACGTTTCTCGCCGTGGTGCTCTGCACCGGCCGGCGGGCAAGGGATTCTTCGACCTCGTCGTCGAGGTCAGTGTCAGATCCTGTGTGCGGTATCTGTATCCAAAAGAAGGGATGTAAGGGCATTGGGGGGGGTCGGTGAGAAAGTGCCGCGGACGGCGGTAGCGGCTGATAGGAGGGGATTTAGCTTCGTAGTCGGCGGCGGCTACGATTAGCGAATTTCTATGATTGGACGCGTTCGCGAAATATCGGGTTGTCACCTTTTTAATAAAGGCGCGAATAGGTTCGAGACTGGGATCGGAATGGAGATCTACATCTACAACCACGGGGTGCCGACGGCTTTGCGGAGGAAACGGGATTGAACCGTTTGGAGTCTCTCGATGTGAGAGCGGGCGGCGTGCCCAAACACCTCATAAGCGTACGTAATGATGGGCCGTATACAAGTTTTGTAAAGTGTCACCTTATTCCTAAGGGTAATTTTACTCCACTTGCAGATCATCGGATAAAGACGACCGAGCACAAAGGCTGCTCGGTGACGGATTCGCTTGATGTGCGGTCCGAAGGTAATAGTATTGTTTAGGGTGACCAAATGTGGCCAAAAGGGTGACAAATATCCAGATTTGACCTGTTTGACCCAAGGAATAGGTAGGTCGAACATGGTCACTTGACCGAGATTACTTCTGGGGTAGCGCAGGGAGGGGCACGGGGTGGTACCTCTGGAGAAGAACACCGCAGCGCTCTTGTCCGGGTTCACCTCAATACGCCACTTCCTGTGTGGGCGGTGACCTGAAGGTTTCTGGTAATGAAACCCTTATTACCTGAATAGGGCTAGATGCACCTTACTCGAACGAGGAATATCGTTCGTGTAAAGGCTGAATAAGAGGGGGGAGATAGCTGAGCCTTGTGGGAAACCAGCTTGTATGGAGTGGGGGGTGTAAATTTTTAATTTAAGTAACTTTTAAGATTTTTCCGCATATCCGGATTTGATTGCAGAGTTAAAAAATTAACTTCAGAAAAATATATAAATGAAAAAACTTTATTGCAACAAAAACAGATAATAATCGAGATGATGTCGCCAAAACGTGGATTACAATGGTTGACTAACCTACTGATAAACCGCAACACAAAATAAACATACATCATTACCAGAAATATTTTAACTATCAACACATTTCCTAAGATTAATCTCGATCTATCTATCTATATCATCACGCCAGATCCCTTGCGTGATTAATACCGGATCAAATTCAGTATTAAACTTGCAAGTAAGAAGCATATTCCGTTTCTAGTTGATGCCGTAACACCCTTAGCATCAGTCTACCACAGAGGTGTAGAACTTAAATGCTTCAAAGAGGCGAGGGCTTGGATTTCCTGGCGTGAATTTGGTTAGCAAATTCGGGTAATAGTTACACTAAGTACTAGTATAATCTATCTAGTGTAGTATATAGTTTAATCTATTGATGTAGTAACTGTTATGTGATGTTATTGTTTTGACAGTCGTGTCATTTCTGGTTTAATAAGATAGTGCAAATTGTTTTCGTCTATTCCAATTTGTTCCACGATTATGTTCAACTAGTATTGGATTATTTTATCGTTGTTCTACTGGTCGATTGACGCTGTGTTTGAAAGTAAGATGTGCCTATTGTTTATGAAGGCTTAGCACGAATAAATGGAAGTTAGCGTAACGTTGTCTAAAGAGCGTACTATCATGTTTATCTTTATTTAGTGAATCTGTAATCTGAAGAATGGCATATCAATCTGATAACGTTACGCTAACGTCAATCTATACTTTTAACTCACTGAATGAGTTTTCTGACATGAGAGTTTCTTCGCACAGATACCTTTACAAAAAGTGTTGTGACAAACGTGATTTTTTATACTTTATAGATTGTTGATTGATTTTTTCTACTTGTTTTTGTTCGTATAGTTAATAGTTAGGTCGACAGTTTTTATCTAAATCAGTTTGTTGAACAAAACCTAAGCTGAATTTACTAAGATTGCTTTGCGGTCATCGCATCACTATGTACTCACTGTTTATTCCCTGATTTATATTAAGCCCACTGGTGTTATGAGCTGGACATAGTGCAGAAGAGTAGGTATGAAAATTTCCTTACTTGCTACCTCGTTTTACATTCTAGTAAATTTCGGTATCGGCGAGTCTACCGTGTGTTTTCTCTCCGCAGGAAAATATCCACATGTATGTTAGCAAAGCTAAGTAAATTTGGCTTAGCTTTTATTTACCTTCTTAAAGTATAAAACTGATTCTTTTAACTAACCTGTTATAATAATCAAATCAAACTAGCAAACAGTAGCAGTTTTGGTGGGCAAACAGGTAAAATAGAAACATAACAGTTTCTTAGATTGTTTAAAACCGGCTGAAAGGATTTTCAAATCATAGTTTATTAGATAGTGTCTAAAACTAGCCTGAAGGATTACTATTTGAGCTCAATATCTTTCTAGTATGTCTTCAATCATCTTGAATCAGCGTAGACACTACAAGGAAGGTATAACATGTCTATCGGAGTATGATGACCCCAGACACAGTATCAGATATACCTTCCTGAGAGATTGGCATGAACATATATGGTAATATCTAGAGTCGTGTAATATTATGTTTAGCAAGTGAACGTTTGTGCCGAATCGATAGCTCTCTGTCTTCGCTCGGCTTGCCTCAATGTACCGCACTCAAGGATTGTTATTGATTTAATTAAGTTATGTATTGAACGGTAATATTAGTTAAAATGTACCTATGTATCTATCTATTTTACTATACATATTTAGTCCTTCATCTCGTTTCCGATGACGCCATCCAAAACGTTAAAATATTATATTCTATTATGAGCACTAATATGGCCGACTAAACTGAATTTGACTATACTTCAACTATTTTATGCTCATGCCAGACTTTTAAAAGGGATAGGCACAGGGAACTAAAGTCCAACAGGACGAACAAGAAAAGAATTCCTTACAGACCTCTCTCGCTTCATCCACTCTCATACATATGAAAATACCTAAATATATTCAATAGTAGCCAGTTAAAATATGTTCACAGACCTGTCTTGTTGGCCTAGCAGGTAATTGTACGGTTGATGATCATGAGATCGTGAGTTGGAATCCTAGATCATCTAATGCAATCGTCGCACCACGTCGTGCGGCAAAAGCGTCTTTTTATATTGTTTTATTGTCTGTATTATTGTTTTTCCCCCGCTAATTGCCGCGCAACTGGCTCGTCAGAGAAGCAAGGCTTCATGTACGCACGTCACTTGGGGTACCACTGAAAATCAGCGCTGTGTTGTGGTTACGCTGCAACACAGCTTTACGCTGAGTGGTACCCCTTTAGTACGGCTAATTTTATAAGTACATTTTATTTTCCTAATGTCGCTTTAATTTGATTTTTGTGGTGTTCTTTTTATCTGACTAATAAAATATCTTTTCTTTTCTTCTTTTCAATACTGTGGTTTTTTTTTATTGAAAAGAAATTAACATCATATAGAATTGTGACCTGTGTAATTAGCAATAGGCTTTTCTTTTATTACTCGTAACATTTATTGGGATCTAACATCTTTGGTGAAATGTAGGTATATGAAATTTGAAATTACATTCACGAGGAATGGTAATATTTTTTTAACACGCTGAAATTTGAATATCTTATACTACTATTTTAACACGTGCGCGTACTAAGTATACCTCTACCGAATATTTCAGTGATAATGTTACAATATTAATGCCTAAAGGAGAATAATCTATTACAATTATGTAGCGGTCGGGTAAATCGGATCGATAGCCGTCTGTCTTCAGTCGGGTTACTTAAACCCGTTACCACTATTGTTAATGGTTAAATTAATCAATCTAACAGTACGTGTATAAGATATGCTGTAAATTTGAAGGGTATATCTCTACATAAGTGATCGGAATAGTAAGGACCACGAATATGATCTCTGAGTGCTTTAGTGATAAGGTGTTTATGTCCTGTGGATCGTACCCAGTGGCGTGCACTTGGAGAAGCCTATGTCCAGCACTGGACTGCTATAGGCTGATGATGATGGTCTGACTAGTTGTACCCGCCACTTCGTTCGTATTTGAGATGAAATTAGCCTATGTCCTTCCCCTAAATAAAATCTATTTCCATTCCAAATTTGATCTAAATCTGTTCAGCGGTTTGGGCGTGAAAAGGTAACAAACAAACAGACGGACAGATTTACTTTCGTATTTATAATATTTTAGTATTTTCCACATAAAATGAGTAATGACAGTTCTAGGTGCCAAGCGAAATTAATATTTCATTTATTAAGGCATAAAAACATAGGTATATAAACGGGTCATGGCTCTTATTACCAAATGGTAATGGAAAATTATACATTATTAAATAATAATGTATAATTTTCTTTGACATTTACAACTGTCAGTGTATGGATTCCGTGCATAATTTTTTGGTAACGGTAGTACTAAGCGAAGTCAAAAAGACAATAAACAATTTTCACAATCGTGGGAGGTAGGAGTACACCAGTTTCACCCACGTTTTTCTGACGATATGAGGTCCCCATGCAATTGGGGGCAAACACTTAGCCCAATCAGGATTGGAATCACCACTAAACTAACAAGGCAGTCTGATTGAATACCTTCTGAATGTTTTGCCCTCGTAAAATCCAAATTATGGAGTTACAAAAACTATAAACAGATTGATAAGACCCTTGTTTTCCAACATTTAATATTCCAACATTTTTATGTGGTTTTCCAATAAAAATATATTATTTCTTTCTATACTTAGACTACACATTATAACATACCACCGCGATAAGTTAGTTACCTGAAGAAAAGCAGAGATATCTAAATTAAAACAGTCAGAACAGCCTTTGCTGCTAGACAAAATGAGAGATAAACTAGCTATCTGTAAAATTTAACAAATAAAAAACTTAATGTCTATCTCCTAATCCATTACGATTGTAATAGAACCAGAGCTCTATGACCTGATGACCTGGTTAAATCTCTTAACTACACATACACTCTCTCTCTTATGCACACACACATACACACACATGCACGCACGCATGCATGCACACGTGTGCATGTGCGTGTGTGTGTGTGTGCGTAAGAAAGTACGTGTTTACTAAGAGGCAAAGGTCTTATGAATGTGCTTTTAGTATTCGTTCTGTCTTCATATTTTAACGACTGCAGCCATTTATTAAGTTTCTGTTTCACCGTGCACCGTGTAACATACACGATACATATATATAGAGAGACTTTTGTGTATTTTATTGCAAATACGAGAGCTTAAAGCACAAAAGTGTCTTCGCCCAAGCGCAGTACGACACTTAACCAATTGACAGACCGGAAATCGTCGATTTCTTAGATTTTTATCAAGAGTCAACATGGAGTGTTGCCGCAACACAGTGCGAAGGATGTAAAGCTGCCTTACAACTGAGTAGTGGGATAGTCTTTTTTTCAAATATAACCTTGAGGACTGCTCACTCGTTCTCCCCTCAGTATTACAGTTTTAAGAATCCCACCCCACACTGGTATGCAGTACGTCATTATAAACTCGCAGAGACTGCGATAGCCTAGTGTAGAATTATGATAGTCAGCGGAATGTCTAACCTCTTTGAAGAGATATGTTAACTTTCGAACTCGAGAGACTTCGTCTAAAAATACACCGTAGCATTTAAGGCGATTATCTATTTTTTCTACTAAGGAGTTTGGAAAATCGACAACGGTATTCTCTGTAGAGATTCCTGTTGTAAATTCATATTAGTTACATGCTATTTGACTGTTTTTACTTAAAAATCTAACTAGACTAGTGTTTAATATACGTTCCAGAATTTTAGATAGGGAAGTTAGAACCGAAATTGAACGATATTTAGATAAATTGTCTCTAGACAAGAGACAATTTATCTAAATATCGTGGGGCTAGAGCCCCACCCTGTTCACAGGATGAACTAAAGCACGTTTCAAAGCTTTAGGGAAAGTACCCGAGTTGATGGCATTATTACAAACGTAAGTTATATACGGAAAAAGAATGCGGCTGGAGTTTTTTATGACTAGAACTAGAATTGAACTATACTTTATGACACACAGCAAGGTATTTTTGACATAAATTACAACGCCGTCATTTTGTATAGTATTGTTTAGGTGTGTGGTGAGAGGAGTATCCATGTATTACGTATGATAGGTATACATCCTGATACTTGAAGCCAACGCTCTGTTAAAATAATAAAGTCGAATTTTGTTTGTGTAAGAGATAACATTGAAACAAATTGGTCTAGATTCTTATTAATGCTCCTGATATTGATATGTACGATCCGTAAAGTATAGCCGCATTGCCCAATATAATTACGGCATTCTCCTGGAGAACACATAAAAGAGGCAGCAGTTGAAACTTGATCAATTTCATAGCTTTTGGACGCTGTCTATGTCCATCATTTTTAGTTATAAGTATGTTGAGTGTCACAAAACACTGGGCGATATACTTCAGAAAGATTCTGGTAGCAGTACGACGCCGTGTTGTATAGTTTATGTGGTGTGATACATGTTGTGTTATGAAGATTATGTGTTATAATGTTTTTGTATGCATATATTATGTATGTGTGTATGGGTTAACGTGTGAGATTAATTTTAGAAGAAGAACAAAACATTGAAAAATTAATAAATAAACAAAAAATAAATTAAACATTAGGACTTCATGCTGAGATTTTGAGAGCCGAAGGCGATCGAGATCTGCTTCATTATTTATAATTTCATGTCGATCTCCATCTTGTTTTTTGAGAAGAACTCTTCCAAGAAAGAGCCTGTTAGAACTCTGTTCTCTCTGCCTACCCCGCGAGGAAGCAGGCGTAATGATATAGATATATAGAACTCTTTCAAATGAGGTCCAACAGTATTTGTAGTTATTAGTTTCAGCAAAACTGCAAGCTAAATAGTAAATGCGTCGAGTTATTGGTGTTGTAATTTTTCAGATTTATAAACGGGCTTACTAGGTCTATCCATTTTCAAATGTGTAGTATTCAGTTTGTTCTGTTTGTGGGTATTATTGAATATCCGTGTCTTCTTTATGAAGTTGTCCTTTGTTATAGCGGTTACGAACTCTACTGTTATTGCTGATGTGTTAGTTTTATTTTTAGTGCGAAAGACGTCTTTAATTTCATTATTATTTATTGGAATGCCAACTACCACGGCAGTTTTTTTTACAATAGCACAAAGTCGTCTTTACATTCTTGATGTTTTTAAGGCACATTTCTTATCTAGATTTTTGTGAAATTCATGTGTCGTTCCAAATTATCGTTTTTTTCCTCTAGACCAAGAATTTGGCGGCAAGTCGGTTTTCGTTCAGATTCCATAGTTGTAATTTTCAATTTTATGTCGTCATATTCTTGTAATAAGAAACTTAACGAATCCTTTATTTCTGCATTTTGGGCTTTGATTTTATTAATATTGGACTGTAATTTTGCTAATTTCATGTCTGATTGCTCCTTTGTAGCTAAGTAAGCGTAAATCGTCCATAAAATTACTTGTATAGTCACAATTGCCGTGTTTTCTCTTCAAACGGCTTGTTGCATTTTCGGTACCCACAGCGGAGATATCCGAGGCAGACATCGTTTGAAGAAATAACTGGGTACATGAAGTTGAGGTAGAACCTTCAGCTTCATCCAGTGGTGTCTTAGGAGGGGTCCGATTAAAAGGCATCATTACAGTACTATAACAGTAGTACTTGTATAACTTTAGAATATGTACCCTGAGTTATTAATAACAGCCTTCCTGATATTCACTTCGGCCAGACCCGAAGAGACAACCGCTAAATGCTCTCGCCTATGAGTTGTGGCAAGCGCTTACGCGTAGTAGGGGCGCAAGGGTGTGCGTCGTATGCGCAGCGGTACTAGAACGATGACTTCTGTCTGCAATGTTGCTCTCCTTGCACACACACTTCGTGTACGCAACTATGTTATGCGCTCCTCGTACTTCACTGAATTTATTTTATTGAATATTATATTTAAAATATAAAAAATGAGACAAAAACGGGAACACACTACTCGCTCTCGCGCTCCGGGTGGAAGGGTTCGCGGTCCGGGGAGAGGGGGGATAAAATACATTATATAAGGTATAAGCTAAATATGTATAAGCTAAATTCAATGTTGTTAATATAATCATATTTTGTAATCTAAAAACAAACACGGGCAGGAAAAAAGATGCTTCTTGCTGCTTCAGGTGTATCGTTCTTACAATATCATTATTAATACCTGGATTTTTTAATGAAAGTGGGTATTTTTGGTATTTTCATTATATTGATATTAATAAGGTATATACATAAGAAGCGTACTATAATATAGAATATATCTAGTATGTGAGCGACACAGCAACTGTATCGAAGTTCAAACGGCGAAGTTTAGTTTTTTGAACGATGTTGTGTTAGCGTTGAGAATCCTACGGCTTTTATCAACTTGTTGCGGATTATCTTCATAATAATTTGGTAAACAGAGTACGGACTTAATAGTAAGAGTTTAGAATAATGAAATAGGATAGAAAAAGAAACGGCGATTAAATCCGAAAAATAATAGTTTTCTTTAGTTAAGTGCCTCGTTGGTCTTGTCACGTATAAAGCGCGTAGCTGCCTAGAGGATCTAGATTAAATCCTAGCTCGGACAAAGTAGAGTTTAACTATAAAAAAATCTTTCCATTATCAGTCCATAGTCAAGAGTGGTGCCCGGCAAAATGGCAATGGCAATACTGCTATTTTATCTGTCATCATGTTCCTAGTCTGTTTTCTTTCAAAACGAAACAGCTCGATTGGCAACGATTACACGTTCAATATATATTCACAAAACAAACTATTTCTGTAGTTGAAGGGAGAATCAAGTACTATTTTTGGCCGTTTATTTTAGTCTGTATCAGAAATAAACTTGAGTTTACGAACTTTGAAATGTCAAGGATTCTTTTATAATAGTGAATTGATTGAATCTGTAATGGAAGATATGCTCAATAAAAGTTTCATGAGTAACAAATCTGTTGTAGTTTGCGGTGACTTTAACATAAATATTTTAGAACAAACATGGCACAGTGACAGACTCTTAAGTTTATTTAACACTTTTAAATAAATTAACGTTTTTTTCAAACCGACTCGAATAACATCAACTTCTGCTACATGCATCGATAATATTTTTTGTAATTGCAATTACATAGATCAAGCAGTAGTTAACTATCTCCCATCAGATTACACCGGACAATCAGTTATCTTTAATAATATTACACCACAAAGGGTATTAACTCTAAATGTAGACCTAAGAATCTGCATAAATTTAATAGCGTTTTAGGTAATAAATTTGGCGTTTTCAAGTATATTCCAAACGATTCTATTAGATCCTATGCTGACTTCTTTTCTATCTATCTATATCATCACGCCAGCTCCCTCGCGGGGTAGGCAGTGAGTACTGAGTTCCAACAGGTTCTTTCCTTACATACCTCTCATTACATACCATTGACTTCTTTTCGATTATACAAAAGGAATTTACTAGTAGCTTTCCTGTTAAAATGAAATATACTAAGCCCAAGTTTATCTTCAGTGATTGGGCTACTACGGGAATTCGTAGAAGTAGGGAAAGGCTTTTTGAATTATATGATCTCAAATCCCAAATCATAATGAAAACTTTGCAAGGTACATTACAAATTATTCCAAAACGTTTAGAAGAGGTTGTAAGGCAGCTAAAGCGCTTATCATAAGTAAAAAAAATTAAATCTGCAGATGATAAAATAAAGGCCACCTGGAAAATTATTAATAATGAAACCGGGAGGTCTAAACGACGCAGTACAGACTCCGCGTGGTCTCTTTAACACAGATAGAGAAGTAGCTCTCAAATTTGAAAGATTTTTTACTAATATTCCAATAGAGACGACTAAATATTTAAAATCCTCTTCAAGCCTTGCGGTTTTATTTGTTAAAAAAAACATTGGTGCTTGTCCTGTAAAGTTAAGGTTCAAGTATACTAGTCCACGGTCTGTTATTAAAGTCTTCAATAATTTAAAAATAAAATAACAGAAGACCTATGGGGCATGTCTGTTAAAGTATGTAAATCAATTATTCATGCAATCGCGCCTCACTTAGCTTTAATTTTTAATATGTGTGTAGATCAGGGAGTGTTCCCGTATTTAATGAAGTTTAGTAAAGTAATACCACTGATTAAATCCGGCAATAGTAATGATCCTAACAACTATAGGCCTGTGTCTGTTTTGCCAGTGCTCAGCAAAGTGTTTGAAAAAATAATCAAGCGTCTTGGGCATCGGGGTGTTTTGACGTTAAAGTAATTTTTATTCTTTTTTATTTTTATATTTTTATGTAAAAATACTAACATTAATATTAATACATGTATTACTAACCCTAAAATTATAGATCAAGTATCCGAAATAAATTATTATTATTATTATTTTTCAAATATTAGATCACTTCAATAACATCCTTCATGACCAACAATATGGCTTCACCAAAGGACGTTGTACTACCGACGCCGGTGTGACCTTAATAAAGCATATCTTTGATACTTGGGATAACTTTCAGGACGACCTGTCGAAGGCATTTGATTGTGTTGAACATGAAACGCTGTTGCTTTAACTAGAGCATTATGGAATCCGAGGAAAAGCACTAAATCTACTAAAATCTTACTTAGGAGGAGATAGACAACAGTGTGTTCAAATAAACGAAATGAAATCTTTAGGAGCTTTAGTTAAAATGGGCATCCCTCAGGGATCGATTCTGGGTCCGTTTCTATTTTTGGTATATATAAAAGACCTGCCTTGAGCAGTTGAGGGGTGGGCGAAGGTAGTGTTGTTTGCTGATGATGCCTCTTTGATCTTTAAAGTAGGTAGACATGTTAATAACTTAGACGAGGTAAATGACGCTATTCTTCAAGTACATAATTGGTTCACATGCAACAATTTAGTGCTTAATAACAAGAAAACTAAATGTATACGGTTTTCTGTACCGAATGTGAAAAGTACTGCATGTGATATTATACTAAATAACGAGAAACTTGAGTTTATAAATGATATAGATTTCTTAAGGATTACGCTTGACTCTAAGTTGCAATGAGGCCCTCATATTAAGACTTTAGATAAACGACTCAGTTCCGCTGCCTATGCCGTAAGAAAAATCAGACAGCTTACTGATGTGGACACCGCGCGGTTGGTCTACTTCAGTTACTTTCATAGTGTCATGTCTAACGGTATATTATTGTGGGGTAGGGCAGCTGACATGGACTCTATTTTTATCTTACAAAAAAGGGCTATTGGGGCCATATATAACTTAGGTAGTCGCGACGCTTTAAGAGAATTGTTTAAAGAAGCCAATATTATGACGGTCCCAGGTCAGTATATTTATGAAAACATAATGTACACACGGAAAAATTTAGATCTATTTAATCAGCTAGGTGATAGGCAATGCAATAAATTGGATCAACCGCAATTTCGTCTGTCTAAAAGTCACACGTCTTTGATGGGGTACTGTGTTAGATTTTATAATAAAATTCCACTTGACGTCACTCAACATAAATAAATTCAAATTCTTTATTAAACGTACGCTCTGCAAGCGAGCTTACTATACTATAGAAAAATACTTGGATAGGTGCTGTTCCAGCTCCACCAGAATGAGGATAACATGTTCAGCTATTATTATTTATTATTCCCTCTCTTACTTCTAGTAGTTAAATAAAATTGATCATTTTTCTTCCTCATTTCTTTATCTGTAAATGAGAGAACCATATATCCATTCACATGAATAGTTTAACTTGGTTGATTTAATTTAGACTCACCTGATACTACATTGTTTTCCCATACCCCACAACAAAATGTAGATGGAAAAATTGTAAAAATACTATTGTAAAAGGGTAACCATGGAGTTTCTTGCCCTTCTTCTGCACAGGAATGATATTCCGAAGTGGTGGTAGAGTCTTTGTTACTATTTTGACGATTCATAAATACTGTAATGGTTTACATGAATAAAAAATATTCTGATTCTGATCAGCAGAACAGCTGGAAAGTTGAAACTCTGTGATGATATAGGTAGTTAGAGGGGAGTTAACTATTACTATCGATTACGAGATCCTGGATTCCAATTCCACGTCAAACAAACAGTTATTGAAGTTCTAGTAAAAAAAATCTTAGTAGAAATTATGGAATTTTGCCCAATATAATGACAATAAGATTGCCCCCTAACATGATCTAAGATCGTCAGCGAATCTATCTGTATCATTCTGCAAGATCGCTTGAGAAATAAGCAGATATAATACAGTTCCAATAGGTTATTTCCTTACATACCTTTCTCACTTCCTCCACTCTCATAGTTCGTGCCCTGCGCGTGTACGCGTATTGCCGGTTACGGAGGATGTTTATTGCCCGCTCAGATTAAATATTATCTATTTGGTAGTTTTAAAATAGTCTAGATCTACGTTGTTGCGAACGCGGTCAGTCAGCTTGACTCCGTGCATCTCTCGCTCGCTTTTTGCTCTTTTTTGCGTAAAAATTGCCGGATCACACATACGGATTGGCAAAATGAATAATAAAACACTATAATAAAATTAAAGAAGCACTTTTTAAAAGTTAAACCAACACAGTATCAAGGTTAATGTCCCTCCTATATTATGCATCGCACACAGTCCATTTGGAACAATGTTGTCTAACTTGGCAAAGTTAATCCGCGGTAATGCTTCCTCCTCTATCGAGAACCAATAAGGGGGGGGAACTTTCCCCCAGTTTGTTCGGTTCCAGTGACCTTCGCTGCTCTAATTAATTGGATCGGAAAACGTGTTTGACACTTGTTTTTTTTGTGGGTGTACGTATTATGTACCTACTATTCAGTTTGTATCCCTTATAGGTGATAAGAAAATTTTAGAAAATAATTTGATTATGTATTGTAAGCATCCGAGTACAATAGAGAGACTATTATGAACTGCTGCTTTGTAGACACAATCTGGCCACCGTGTTTGGGGTTCTGGTTTGGTCATGTTCACTGTAATGTATTTTCTTGCGGTGGCTGTCTGGCGCGGGTCTTTCCTCTAATATGGTCGAGGGGATTGATGACTGTTCCAGTAATCATACTCGTGAACAGGTGGGTGTGTTTGTGGGGGCTGGTCCACCTGGAATCCTTAACACACTCTTTATAAATAACACCATTAGTCTCATATCTCGGTCGTACGGCATCACACTAGAGTTAGATCGTAAACTATTTAATTATAACTTAAACATTGTATGCACACAAAATGATTTAAAAAAATAAAAAGGAAAAAGAGAAAGAGCATCATTATATTAATACGTGAAGCAAAACCTTTGTACCCTTTTTAAGAAAATTGCGCAGACGGGGGAGTATGAAATTTCCCACACTTATAGTTTATATAGAGAAGGAGTGCAGAATGCTAAAACTTTTTTAAAATTATGCATAAAAAAAACATTAAATCAATGAAAAAAACATTACACACACTACCATGTATTTGACATGACACGCATACATACTCTTTGGCTAATTGTTAAAAAGTCTGTTGTCAAATTAAGAATAGATTTATATTGTTTGTCTTTAATATTCTTTGTCTATAGTCTTTCTGAATATCAAACATAACCAGCAAACGATGAAAGAGTAGGTCGAATTTCGACCAATAGGCGACCACTAGTTTAATAAAAAAGACAAAGCCGCTGAGTTTCTTCGCCGGAACTTTCTCTGTGGCGGCCGCCTTCTGATTCGGTGGTAGATTAGTAGTTAATATAGATTTTAAAAAAATGTTAATTGTATATTTGTAAGCGCCCCCTTATGGAAAATAAATTATTTGAATTTGAGTTTATAGAGATTCTTTATAGACACATTTTTGATATCTTTGGCACTTTCTGTAACCCAAACGATTTATGGGATTTTAAAACACGAGGTGTCGTTAAATTTGTACGTATTAGAGTCTCTACACATGGCGAGTTTTTTTACGCGCCCTTGCGTTGTGCGTTACATGAAATGCGTGTCGATAGTGCATTTCTAGCGCTGGGGTTTGACCGAATAAATACGTAACGCGGCGCGTTACGTATTTATTCGGTCATACAACTTCATGAAATAGTCCTTTAATTACACGATCATTTCACGACGTTATCGTAACGCGACGAAATTGGTCACAGTAAAGATGGGCCTTGCAAAGCTTGATCAGGCAATTTGCTTCTTTATCAATAATTACGTACTGTCTATATCTATATCATCACGCCAGATGCATGCGGGGTAGGCTCTCTGGCTTCCTCCACTGTCATAGTTCGTCTCATACACGCTCGCCAGTTACGAAGACTCTTGACCTGCCCTTTAGACAAGACACGGTCTATTTGGTCATGGTAAGACTGTCTAGGTCTTCCCCGGTACCTACATCCTTCCACTTTTACATTGTGTGTTTTGTCATTATTTTTTTCTGTCATTTTTCTGTAACATAAAATATTTATATAGACAGTCAAATCTGAATGAGGATCTGACCTCATTCAGATTTGACCGGTGTGAAGTTGGCGGCCTAAAGTTAGCGGCCTGTTATAACCCGACCAAATAAAATTGTCGTTGGAAAACACATGAAAATGCTTTTCATAAAGGCTTTTTTATTGCTACCTACCTAACTACCTAGACTACCATGATGAAAAAAAGAATTTTTTTATAGATACTAAGTCCAGAAATTTTATTTTTCATTCTTTTGCATTTGTCTAACCAAAACTCATTACGACTTTCTTAGCATACCTTAAAGTGGAATCGAGGAACAAAATGGGTCAACCATAATGAAAACAAGCTCGAACGAAAACCTAAATAAAGTCATGGATTTTCAGAATTCAGTCGCAGCGGCCTGTGAAAATTTACAGTTTTTGGCCCAAACGGACCCCTTAGACGGCGCTAGAGTTCATAAATTTAGCCTCATTTGATAGCTATTATGACTGGCTCTGTACGCTACTGATTCCAGAGTGGTACTCGACCGACTATAGCCACCATAGGCGAAAAAACACCAGCGGCCTATGAAGATTGTCAGTTTTCGGCCAGAACGGACCCCTTAGACGGCGCTAGAGTTCATAAATTTGGCCTTATTTGATAGTTATTGTAACTGGCTATATACCCTATTAATTCAAGAGTGGTACTCGACTGACTATAGCCACCATAGGCGAAAATGCACCAGCGGTCTAAGAAGATTGTCAGTTTTCGGCCCGAACGGACCCCTTAGACGGCGCTGCAGTTCATTCATTTGACCTTATTTGATAGTTATTATGACTGGTTATATACCCTATTAATTCCTGCCCGTTCGGGCCGAAAACTGACAATCTTCATAGGCCGCTGGTATTTTTCACCTATGTTGGCTATAGTAGGTCGAGTACCACTCCGGAATTAATAGGGTATATAGATATTGATAACAGCTATCAAATGAAGCTGAATTTATGAACTCTAGCGCCGTCTAAGGGGTCCGTTCGGGCCGAAAACTGACAATCTTCATAAGCCGCTTGTGTTTTTCGCCTATGGTGGCTATAGTAGATCGAGTACCACTCTTGAATTAATAGGGTATATAGCCAGTTACAATAACTATCAAATGAGGCCAAATTTATGAACTCTAGCGCCGTCTAAGGGGTCCGTTCGGGCCGAAAACTGACAATCTTTATAAGCCGCTGGTAGTTTTTCACCTATGGTGGCTATTGTCAGTTCAGTACCACTCTGGAATTAATAGGGTATATAGCCAGTCATAATAACTATCAAATAAAGTCAAATGAATGAACTCTAGCGCCGGCTAAGAGGTCTGTTCGGGCCGAAAACTGACAATCTTCATAGGCCGCTGGTGTTTTTTCGCCTATGGTGGCTATAGTAGGTCGAGTACCACTCTGGAATCAGTAGCGTATAGAGCCAGTCATAATAGCTATCAAATGAGGCCAAATTAATGAACTCTAGCGCTGTCTAAGAGGTCTGTTCGGGCCGAAAACTGACAATCTTCATAGGCCGCGGGTGTTTTTTCGCCTATGGTGGCTATAGTAGGTCGAGTACCACTCTGGAATTAATAGGGTATATAGCCAGTCATAATAGCTATCAAATGAGGCTAAATTTATGAACTCTTACGCGCTCTATGGGGTCCGTTCGGACCGAAAACTGACAATCTTCACAGGCCGCGGGTGTATTTTCGCCTATAGTGGCTATAGTAGGTCGAGTATCACTCTGGAATTAATAGGGTATATAGCCAGTCATAATAACTATCAGATGAGGCCAAATTAATGAACTCTACCGCCGTCTTAGAGGTCTGTTCGGGCCGAAAACTGACAATCTTCATAGGCCGCTGGTGTTTTTTCGCCTATGGTGGCTATAGTAGGTCGAGTACCACTCTGGAGTTAAAAGGGTATATAGCCAGTCATAATAGCTATCAAATGAGGCTAAATTTATGAACTCTTACGCGCTCTATGGGGTCCGTTCGGACCGAAAACTGACAATCTTCACAGGCCGCGGGTGTATTTTCGCCTATAGTGGCTATAGTAGGTCGAGTATCACTCTTGAATTAATAGGGTATATAGCCAGTCATAATAACTATCAGATGAGGCCAAATTAATGAACTCTACCGCCGTCTTAGAGGTCTGTTCGGGCCGAAAACTGACAATCTTCATAGGCCGCTGGTGCTTTTTCGCCTATGGTGGCTATAGTAGGTCGAGTACCACTATGGAGTTAATAGGGTAAATAGCCAGTCATAATAGCTATCAAATTAGGGCAAATTTATGAACTGTAGCGCCGTTTAAGGGGTCCGTTCGGGCCGAAAACTGACAATCTTCATAGGCCGCTGGTGTTTTTTCGCCTATGGTGGCTATAGTAGGTCGAGTACCACTCTGGAGTTAAAAGGGTATATAGCCAGTCATAATAGCTATCAAATGAGGCCAAATTTATGAACTGCAGCGCCGTCTAAGGGGTCCGTTCGGGCCGAAAACTGACAATCTTCTTAGGCCGCTGGTGCATTTTCGCCTATGGTGGCTATAGTCAGTCGAGTACCACTCTTGAATTAATAGGGTATATAGCCAGTTACAATAACTATCAAATGAGGCCAAATTTATGAACTCTAGCGCCGTCTAAGGGGTCCGTTCTGGTCGAAAACTGACAATCTTCATAGGCCGCTGGTGCATTTTCGCCTATGGTGGCTATAGTCGGTCGAGTACCACTCTTTAATTAATAGGGTATATAGCCAGTTACAATAACTATCAAATGAGGCCAAATTTATGAACTCTAGCGCCGTCTAAGGGGTCCGTTCTGGTCGAAAACTGACAATCTTCATAGGCCGCTGGTGCATTTTCGCCTATGGTGGCTATAGTCAGTCGAGTACCACTCTTGAATTAATAGGGTATATAGCCAGTTACAATAACTATCAAATGAGGCCAAATTTATGAACTCTAGCGCCGTCTAAGGGGTCCGTTCTGGTCGAAAACTGACAATCTTCATAGGCCGCTGGTGCATTTTCGCCTATGGTGGCTATAGTCAGTCGAGTACCACTCTTGAATTAATAGGGTATATAGCCAGTTACAATAACTATCAAATGAGGCCAAATTTATGAACTCTAGCGCCGTCTAAGGGGTCCGTTCTGGTCGAAAACTGACAATCTTCATAGGCCGCTGGTGCATTTTCGCCTATAGTGGCTATAGTCGGTCGAGTACCACTCTTTAATTAATAGGGTATATAGCCAGTTATAATAGCTATCAAATGAGGCTAAATTTATGAACTCTAGCGCCGTCTAAGGGGTCCGTTTGGGCCAAAAACTGTAAATTTTCACAGGCCGCTGCGACTGAATTCTGAAAATCCATGACTTTATTTGGGTGTTCGTTCGAGCTTGTTTTCATTATGGTTGACCCATTTTGTTCCTCGATTCCACTTTAAGGTATGCTAAGAAAGTCGTAATGAGTTTTGGTTAGACAAATGCAAAAGAATGAAAAATAAAATTTCTGGACTTAGTATCTATAAAAAAATTCTTTTTTTCATCATGGTAGTCTAGGTAGGTAGGTAGGTAGCAATAAAAAGCCTTTATGAAAAGCATTTTCATGTGTTTTCCAACGACAATTTTATTTGGTCGGGTTATAACAGGCCGCTAACTTTAGGCCGCCAACTTCATACCGGTTCAGATTTGACTGTCTATATAAATATTTTATGTTAGACTGGCGGAAAATACATTAAGCGAAATCCGCTTATATACATATGTACGTGCAAAATAAATCTTTAGATTGATCAGGGGAAATTAATCCCCTAATCAATACGAGAATTTAATATAATTTAAAATATTATTTTAACCTATTCAATTATGTAAACACAATCCCAGCAAAATGAAAACAGTGATTATAATCCACTCGAATCTAAATCGTATCCAAATCCACCTCTATTAATAATCCACGAACTATCCAATCTCGTACAATCGTGTAACCATTCAATTACAAAAGACAAGCCTTATCATTTACCCCTTACAACATAACGTACAGGCATAGTGCATGCACGTTATATTGTAGGGGGTTCTTCTTCCCAAAGGGCGAGTTGTGTTATAAAACTTGCAATAATCACATATACGTGACTGAAATGTGAGTACTGAAGGACTAACACGAACAGATTGACGTCAGCGTAACGCAGTCGAGCTGATATGCCATCCTTTTCACACTACTAATTTACAAATAAAGATGAACGTGACAGCACGCTTTCTCGACAACATCCGTAACGTCTATCTATTTCTACTAAGCCTTGTTGATTTTGAATTGAAGATATTTGATAGAGAACCCTTCCTCGTAAATGATGTTTGGGGAAAAGCGAAATGAAATTAGTGGGCATAAGGTATATGCCTAAAATAAAAACAGAATTTTACTTAACCTAAGTAGCAGCACGTCTTCACAATCACTTAGAGAAAAAGCTTTACAAATTAAATCAACAAAGCTGAGATTCCCTTCACAAAAAAAGATCTGTTTTGTCAATATTATAGAATCCACTGTTATAATCCGAGCAGTGAGTAACTCTATTGCTATCCTGTAATTATCCCTAAGGCTGTCAAACCTTACTGGGTCTAAGGCGAGAAACTTCAACCTAATTTTAGTACTTTAACAAGAATTATTTAAGTTGTACATCTCTATGATATGACAATGTTAAGTACTTAGCAAGTAACTTGATAATCAAGTAAAATCTTATGATGCCTAAATATTGTCCTATTGTTAAGAGCTTCCGAAATTATTATTTTTTTGAGTCATAAAATTCTTAAGTCGCCTCGACGAACTTTGTATGTATAAGATTCGAACCTTAGACCTCGTCGCACCATGTACCACAAGAAGCGATCAACTTTTGAAAGAAATTTGGAGATTTAAGTATCACAAATTAAAACAGCCGATTATAATTAATAATTATGTGTTATGCATATGGGTAAACACAGTATTTTACTCATGTTTTGGTCCCTCGTATCATCTTTATGAAGTAGACCTTCGTATCATCTTATACATTTTCAAATAACCCAGCTGACGTTCAAGACATGCATGTTAAATAACCTAGAAATAGAGAACTAAAATTCTTTTTTACATATCCGCCATTAGGTAAAACCACTAAAAAGACGTCCGAAGGAACACAACAAAGCGGGGAAATTTTTATTTGTTAAAAGTTTCCCCCCATCAATTTTATTTGCGGACAGTTCAAAGAATGTTTGGTCTAGGTTCCCTTTGTTATTCAGCACCTGACGAAGCGATCTAGAGAATTTTAAGTACATTATACATGTTACAAAGCCAATAGACTTTGGAGACGGGAGAAATAATATTTTCGTTGATTTTGACGTTTGGCTTTACCTTTGTCGGACCTTAAATAATCTAAAGCGCTTAAATACTAATTAATATAATATTAATTTAAAAAAAAAACTTTTTAAAGACAAGCTTTTATAGCAAAACAAACAATGTTTCTTGCTTATTTGACAAGTTCCTATGGCTTCCTTCCGGCTCCATCGTCAGACCCTGGCCTAAAGCACTCTTCAAGACAAATCCAACAATCCCAAACACGGCAGGATTATATTGAGTACTTGTGTGAGTATGGGGTTACATAAGCCACATCTGGTTGTAAAGTACTTGTCAATACCAATCTAACAAGCCTAAAAAAGAGGGGGTTACGTTGTATAGTTCACATGTTCTTATGGCCACCTTCAGACTCCATTGTCAGAACAGCTCCATGATGCCATATTATTGCATTGTCATTAGACTTACACGTATGCCAAATTTTAACTCAATCGGAAGTGCTTGAAAAATGGATCACAAAATTTGAACCGAAAAGTCAGACAAACATACGCACATTAGAAGTTAAATAAAAGCTGACCGATCGAAGACGACGACGGAAAACGAGGAGTTGACCGATCCCTACAGGACCGGTCAACTCTTCGTCTTCTTAGTCGCCACTTGGGAACCTTTCTACCGCTGTGAGCTGTTCTACGCGTCGATCACGCGTACTCGCCTCGCTTATTGCCAAGTCACAAAAATATATATTGGTTTCGCTTTCCAGTGTTAAAAAATATATTTTACAAAGATCTAATGACGCAGTTTTGGTTTTCATCAAAATCTGCACAGAGACTCTTTTGAGCAACGAATCTTCGTTAGTTTTCAACTTAACTATCCATCTTCTTCTTTGTATTCATATCCTAAAACTGAAAGTAGACCGTTAGGTAAGAATATTTTCTAAACTATTTATTTACCCATCTCAACTATCCCTCCCCATTAGAAATTCATCATATTTATTTATGCTCACTTTGAAAATAGAAACCGAACATTATATTACAACGTCCGCAAATATAAACTCTATTTCCAAACCAAACACTGTTCACTTTACAATCCGTGGTTTATATTACATAATTCCGGTATCCTCTGTCGGTCAATCACTACCCTGGATATCGGTCCTAATTAACAAATAATACGTGACTTTACTATGAAAACTATAATCCTTTGGAGAGCGACCAAAACGAATCCTTTCCCATCCAAATTGGGCCTTTTCAAAATAGTTATTATTATTAAATTTCATTTGACAGTTTAATAATAATAACTATTTTGATGATAATTGACTAACGGCTGGTTTTAATATTCAACTCAACGATAGATTTGCTTACTATCAATAATAATAATAATTAAAACGTTTATTTTGCAACGCACAATACAGAGATAAGATTAAATATTACACGGTGCAAGTACACGATGGCATAAATAAATATGGTAAGTACCTATTAAAAGAGGCGGAACAACTTTAAAGTGCATTACAAAATAGGTCCTAACTATGCAGGTTTGCTGGCTGTGGACAGCCAGCCCTGATCTTCCGTAAGTACCCTTTTGCAGGACCGTTGACGTCACGGCGTCACACATTATTAATAACAAAATAACAAAAAACAAATCATCATCAGCCCGTGTCATTCCACTGCTGGACGTAGGCCTCTCCCATGGCACGCCACTGAGCTCGATCTTTAGCTCTCCTTCTCCAATCCCTGCCCGCTGCCTTACGAATAGCGTCGCCTCACCTAGCTACAGGGCGCCCTACACTACGTTTGCCGACACGCGGTCTCCACTCAAGAACCAGTCTGCCCCAACGGCCATCGGTTCTGCGGCATATGTGACCTACCCACTGCCACTTCAGCTTGCTAATTCGCTTGCTAAAAGACAAATAATAAAGAAAAAAAATGACAAAAATAGAAAGAAAAAAGTAATTCTTAACCTAGGTCAGCTACTATAATTTGTAAAAAAAAAATATAATAACGCATTTCTTTTTTATAGTGCGTTCCAGTTACTGTTAGAATCGCCCAAAATGTTCCATCAGCAATTTTCTTGTGGAACAGATAATTGTTTAACACACGAACATGAGCGTTACGGTCGGCTACTGGATCGCACTATCAGTGACATCTGGCGACTTCTATACGAGTATATTACTCAACAACACTAGGTACGGCACATGCAGAAAAAAAATGTACAAAAAAATATTGTACGTGTCACGTGCATTAAAATATAAAATGAAAGTCTACAATTATTGACTTCTTTTTTATGATTTGCGTGACCATTTGCGTACTGATATGACGTGTTAATAATAATAAGTGGTATCGAGGTACGTCGGTCGACCTTAGACGGTGGAAACAATTACTTCACGATAGCAAAAGGAATGTACACTGACCTGTAAGTATAAATGTATTACCTATAATGAATTAAAAGGTTATTACGATCCTAAAACTTATTACCTATTTGCCAGCACACGGTCTCCTTGCACGGTCATGCATGCAAGTTTTGTGGCTGTTCTGATGGACAAGCAAGATTATTTTGATTTTATTTCTAAAATGTCGAATGTTCCTCTAAATATTGCAAGTTCCTCAGCGGCGGTGGAATATTATTCCAACATTAAGTAGCAGCGTAGCGGAAACTACTTTTAAAATGCAGCAGAGCACACTGGCGAGACCCAGCGAGCCTCTTGCTCGATAACCAGGGCAGCTTTTCGTAGAGATAAGTAGGCGATTTATGTTTTATAACTCTAAACAACAGGCAGGCAAGATGAAGCTTTCTACGATGTCTCATTTTAACAATAGAGTGTTTGTTAAGATAAGAGGTCACATGTGCCCTCAACGGAATTTTAAAGCAGAAGCGAGCACAGACATTCTGGAGGCCTTGTATGACTTTATGTGTTCTAGCTAGCAGACGTGGGCCAACAACTGTGTCCATATAATTTAGCTTAGACAAAATAAGTGACTCGACCAGTTGAACACGTATATCTTTTATGTATGGCCTCATTTTGTACAAAACTTTTAGTCTGTAGAAGCAATCCCTGGCACAGTTTGCAATGTGCTTTTTGTAGCGGAGCTCACAGTCCATAAGTAAACCCAGATTGCGAGCCTCATATACACGCTCGAAGGGTACCTCCATAAGCTGAACACTCAATGATGGGCTGAGTCTTGACAACGGGTGCCTATTACCGAAGACCAAGTATTTAGTTTTACAGGGGTTGAACGTCAGACAGTAGCTCTCAGACCATGCAGAGATTCTAGCCAGGTCCTCATTGACTTTCTTGATTGCACAGTCAATTTCAGTTGGTTTGAAAGAGAAATATATTTGTATGTCATCTGCATACATGTGATATTTGCAATGTTTAATACGCCTAGTTATATCCGCAAGATATAAAATAAACATTATTGGTCCCAATATTGATCCCTGCGGCACACCCCGATTAACTGTCATTGTGTCAGATATTGCTGAAGAACTAGCGTTACGGCCTAGTTTAACAAATTGGACCCGATTATTAAAATAAATGTTAAACCATAGAATAGCTTCGCGGTCAAAACCATAATATTTTAATTTAGACATCAGTTCAGTAACAAAATGTGTGTATTTATGAACGTGAATCACACCATACCTTCTTAATAGATGGGTAAGCTTTTTACAAAGTTTATAAAATTTTTGATCACTGTAGTGTACACTACGGTCAATGTAGTGGACACTACGGACGCTGTGAAATCTATATGTATAGATAAATCCACAGCTCTTAGCTCTTAAAATCAAGCCACAAAAGAAATGATCGACAAAACACAAAGTTTCCGACAAATGGACCCGTCATGCACTCGATGATGGCTCCAATTTATCCGGCGAGGCGATCCATCAAACCGTCAAATGTCGCCGCGGTGCACGCATAATTAATTGGAACGTTTTGTCAGCTTTACTACTCTGGTATATACTGATACATACACAAATGTTGCGGCTGAAATAGTTGAGCTTAACTGTTTATGAATAATGTAGGTTCGTAAACTTTTATGACAATATCGTAAGTTCAGTTTGAAGTTACAAAGTAGGAGTGAAATAAAACTATTTACCGGTTTTTATTGCGGTTTTTTTTTGAGTTTTAAGTTTTCAACATTTCGAGTGCTTTGCAGCACCAATAGTCACATAAGGTGTTAGTTAATTAATTAGTAGTGTTAGTTAATTTATTAAAAATTAAAAAAAAACCGCGAAGACATCCGAAAAATAGTTTTATTTCATGTGTAATGTTCACGTGAATCTAAGAACTCAACGAAGTAGGAGTGATTTGTTGCAGTCCCCAAATTTAATAATAAAGCTAAAAAAAGCAGTTGATAGAGAAATACTCGAAAGTAAGAGCTAATGAAATCAAAATCAAAAATCACTTATATATTTGTACAAGTCCATAAAAAACACTTACGAAAGTCAAAATATTTACAGTTTTTACATCTACCATCCATCTAATACCTAAATTACGCCGTCACGCCTATATAGCCCAAGCGGGCATGGCAGATACTTAGATCACATGTTTGGAAACTCTTAAGCTTACAAGCACGATATTAATGCTAAATAGATGGAAATTTGCAAGCAATAATAACTAAACATCATTTTTATATTTCATATAGAAATTCTTGAGCTTTTATTACTTAATCAACTAACTATATCATCACGACAGATCTCTTGCGGGGCGGCAGGCAGAGAATACAGAGTTCCAAGAGGTTATTTTTTTTATAGACCTCTCTGGCTTCCTCCACTCTCATAGTTCATTCTGGCGTGATGATATAGTTACTACTCGATTTGGTTATTCTAAAACATTGTCGAAGCATAATAATAGGATCAAAGGTTTTCATGAAAGTCGGCAACATGGCTTGACGGATTAACCGGAAATGGTTCGATTAGTTAATCCGCCTCCGGTCAGTTTGTAGTTAATTTATAACATTTGACCTTTGAAGGACCTCAGAGAGAACTTTAATCTGGGCAGTCCCTGGCAAGATTGAGTGACTGAAATGGGGTAAGTCAGCGGATTAAATTGGGTAATATCATAATTTAAGAAAAGGTAAAGGGTCAGGTAGTATAAGATATTACAGGAAACAATTAGGTAAGTGTAAATATAGCATGCCATGTGGGGACGGCATAAAAGTACAATCTCCCCACCGCATGCTGGACAGACAGCGGATCGTAAGAGGCGACCAACTCCAGCGCAAAAATACCGCAAACAGCGGTAGTTCAGACAAGGCAGTACTCCGGTGCCACATCGGAGGAGGACTTGTCTGGGTTGAGTGTGGTCAGAAGCACGACACCACTTCTTGGGATGGCGGCTCCTATGCCATCCATAGTCCTAGTCAATTGGGTTACTGCTGAGAATAATATCGTTTCCTGAAGGTGTCGTACTACTACTATGAGATCCGCAGCAGAACCAAAGTCACCGATATAGCTCTCAGAATTGCCAAACTTAAGTGGCAGTGAGCGGGGCACATCGCTCGTAGAACTGACGGCCGTTGGGACAAAAAGGTTCTCGAGTGGCGACCTCGTACCGGAAGACGTGGAGTGGGCAGGCCCACCACGAGGTGAAGCAATGACCTGGTAAAGGTCGCAGGTAGAAGTTAGATGCGTACAGCACAAAGCCGGTCGTTGTGGCGATCTTTGGTGGAGGCTTTTGTCCTGCAGTGGACGTCTTTCGGCTGATGATGATGATGATGAAGTGTAAATAACATATGTAATTTGAAATAAAGTATTTAGACTTATTTATATTATAAAGTGCTTATTTTTAGAACCTTAAAGATTGGATAATCTTTAAGGAGCTCAAAATTAAGTAATTTTAAGAGAGCAAATTGCCGTAAATAATCTATATTCTCTAAAAATATATATGTGAAAGGTTTTTATCCCATCACAGATGTTTTCAAATCATCTATCTTTATTATCACGCTAGATTCCATGCAAATTAGGCAGAGAGTAGAGTTCCGTCAGGATCTTTTCTTACAGACCTCTGTCGCTTCTTCCTCATAGTTCGTCTTGTTCTCAAAATGGAATATCCAAATATCCACAAAAAAATGGAATATCCAAAGATTACCATCATTAAAATAGTTTTAATCTAGTCAATATAATAATGTCATATTTCGATACTAAAGCTACTACATTCGAGACTATCATAAAGAGATAAATTAAATACTGTCGGATACATAACGGCAAATAATCAATCAAGTAGAATTCGTCTGTCATCGGTATATGGGTTATGCGTAATTTTGTGTTTAAATGATTAATTTTAACTGCCAACCAGGCTTTAATAAGTATTGGTTCTGACACTATGGATTATTAAAGTTTGTGTATTCACTTGTATCTGAAGTAATATTAATAATTATATATGTTAAAAAACTATACTTATGAAAGAAACATAACTTTTAATGTTAGTCCTATCAAATGAGTTGGTAGTACTGACATAATGTTAGTTACAGAAATATCCTGATCTGCATAATACTTAAAAATGGTAATTTTACGCATTATTATTATAATTTCTACTTGTCCCTTGGGAGATCTCATGATGCCAAGATACCAAATATGATATGTAAATATTACATAAACGCCGTTCTTCTTAAATTAAAAAGTTGTTTTTCGCGAGAAATATCTATAAATAGGGATGTATATATTTTATTTTAAAAAACAACGCTGTTTTAGTTTCAATAAAGGCTTTGCAGTTTAAGTTAATAACAGGTATATAATGTGTACCTATGTATGTAGAAAATCGTTGTGATATTTTTGTCACCTAAAAGCTTTGTGCCTTTTTAAAAGTCTACCTGGTCTACGTAGTTAACGTACACTCGCATCAATCTCAGTCATTTTCGTAGCAGAGCCCAAAATAGTACAAATAGGTATTCCAAGTTTGTGACTGTCATTCCACTGCAGAGCAAATGTGGTACTTGTCTTTGTTCTATACGTCGTATCCTAATATTTGAAAACCATAGTTAATGGAATGTCAAGCATTTATTTTAGTAACCTTTGAATCTTGTCTATAGACATACTCTATTCCTTTAATAATTTCTTGAGTGTGTTTAGTTGTGAAGCAATGCGAGATGACAGCTGTCAGATGACGATTTACCGATGATAATTAGTCGATGTAAAATGGGGGACGGCGTTGCGTTGTTATTCGATTGGCAACGGAGCGAGCGGTTGGACGTATCACTGCATTCCTTGTGACAATATTAATCTCCAACTATTGTGTGCATCCTAGAATATGTTACTACCAAAGTTACGATACCAAGGAAGATCAGTGTACCGGACAAGCCCCAGTATTATTTCAAGATTGGGTTGCTGTTGTACTTTCCCTAACCCGCAAGGGATCTGGCGTGATGATATCGATAGATTCTTCATGTTCGGCCAACATGCCTATAAAGAGGACAACTATGAAAACGAAGACACACCCAGCTTTCACCGTTATCAGCATTCAAACTGCCTTCCCGAAAACCTGATCACCGACATATAAAATATCTGCTGACGATAATAATGAAGTATTTATTATCTCTTAGTCTTTTGGCGGGGAAATGGTCTCGAGTGACGACCATGTGGTTGTCAGTGTCACTCTTCTGGTACGTACCAGAAAATGTAGAAAGGGCAGTCAACTAGTTTCATATTGACTTCTTACTACAATGCGAAGTGGCTGAATGTGATCCCGAGTTTAGATAATAAATAAAAAAATATTAAATCAAATCTCCATACCACTACAATCACCTTACGTAATCCACATCCCTCACAGTTCATCGTCGCATAAAGTTATTAACTTCACCCGGGCATTATCACCAATGCATTCACACAACACAAATACATTTATTACCGCCATTAATATCGAAATAATAAAGATATTTTCATACATTGGACATGGAAATGAAAGTAATATCAATTCGTTCGTATAATTGTCTGCGCTGACTGATGGCTCTCGGACAAGGTACGGTGTCGATAATTGGTCGGGCATTAATATTCATTGCGTGAGTAAATCACTTTACCGCGATAATATACTTTGCGTTTTCGTTATTTCGCCCGGATATTGCGATGCATAATTGTATTTGATATCATAAAATATTTTTGCTATATATGATTGCCTTTTTAGTCTGCGTGGTGCGGCTAGATAATCACGAAGTGAACAAACACGGAAAATTTCCTGTTTAGCGTATATCAGATAGTGTTATTGAGGCTTCTTTATCGAAAGATTCTCAGTAAAAGTTCAGAATTTCAAATTGTCTGGTAAACAATGACATTAGAATTTTTGCTTTTACAAGGGGAGCTAAAATGTAGCTTAAAAGTGTGTACATACATATTACACCTCTGCCAGACTCGCTAGGGTAATATAGGCGTGAATATTTTTTTCTTTAGGTTTGACTTGTCCAGTACCTTCTTTCGTTAGTTAATTTTGGCGATGTTGTTTGTAAAAAATATCTCTTTAATCTTTGTATAACAGTTCATTTGGCTTAAGATCAGCTTCATATTTTGATATAGAGGTATTTGAAAGAAAGAATTTAGTCACAGAAAATTTACTGTAATATATTCTATAAACCATTTTCCCTAGACGACCTGATTAAGCTCAGTTTATGATGTCATTATTATGTTATTAATACTATTATCTTTATTTCATTTAACCAGTCTAATGTCTAGGAACACCTCATCAATATTTTATAAGTATGATGCACTCCGATAAGACAAAAGAGCAATTCCATCAATGATTTGATCTAAATGTAAGAACGTGATAATTTAAATGTACTAAATCCTCGCATACTATGAGTAAATTGGAGAAATAGGGCTTAAAAACCCCTCAAAGAAATGTTACGCTTACATGTGAAAAGCGATTACAACCTTTGCTATAACCGTTTCCATTTCCAATACCATCAAATATTCCCCAGTAAAGAAATACACAAACCCAAACATTGCGCCCACAAGCTAACACAAAAAAACTTCACTCGCTAACATATAACAGAAAGCGTACGCAGAGAACTCCAATCAACGAGCAGGCTTTATTCCATTAGACAAATGAAACACCCTCGGTACAGGAAAAAAATGGGAACGCAAGCACACCATAGTATCATGGAGTATGCTGAATCATGGTAGGATTATGTGCGTATTTACTAATGCATAATGCGGAAGATTAGTTTAGAAAATTTCATTGTTATTTGTAAAACTTTAATTATCATCACCATCCATAAGGCGTCCATTGTAGGATAAGGGCCAATCCCAAAGATCGCCATGATAATCGGCGCAAAGCTTTACGCAGCTACCTTTTACTAGGTTATCGGGTCAACTTGTTAGGGGCGTACCCAGACCGAGTTTACTATTATATGGTCACCATTCGAGAATCTTTGTTTTCAGCTGTCAGTTCTACTTCTACTTTTAAGTTAACCGACGAACCTCAAAAGACACTTACGTGTGGTAATTAAGGAGAATAGTCCAAATTCACGCCATCAATTAAAACGTCACAGAAATCACGTTCACGAAGCTCGTGACGTCACTTAATAAGCTCATTGTCTAATCTGAATGGCTTAATCAGCCGTTGACAATGGACCGGCCGATGCTTGAGCGTTCGCCTTTAACTATATTGAGCTAAATCTGGGATTCTGTGACCTATATATGGTAGGACAAGATAATACTATTGAGATATCTGAATCCGGGTACGGTTTTTTGCGTGGGTGCGTTTAATCATACTGTATGTACTAGTTTATTCGAATAGAGTTTATTTTAACTCCAGGTGTCCGTTTGTTTAGTTTGAATTTGGCAAGGTGATTTTGAAAGATGATTAATTGGTTGGTGCAATTTCTACAAATGTTAAATAAATATTTCAATCTTACGCGTATTTTCGGTTGCGTGATATTATCGGCTTTGGTTTAAAATCTCGTTCATGTATATCGTTTTCTTACTACCACTACTACTATATCATCATACCACATCCCTTGCAGGGTAGGCAGAGAGCATTTATTGTCTTATATAAAAAATTTTGATCATGGTTTTAGTCCGTTAAGAGAAATGATCTTTTTTTCAGCCCGAAAGACGTCTACTAGAAATAGAAAGAGGACCCTCATTAAATCTGAACAGTTGTTCTAAAAACTTGTTCTTGTAATGATTAAATTTATAATTAAAGGTTGTGTCGTTAGTCTAGTGGAAAAGCGCATCGCTTTGTGATAACGAGGTCCTAGGTTCAAATCCCAGGTCGGACAAATGTAGTTTTTCTAACGAAAACTTCCCAGTATGAGTCCGGAGTTAATAGGCTCGCCCCCTTTTACATGGGACCTAACATCGTCGGCAAAACGTGGGTCTACTCAGTTCACATCTGCCACCCCTGCTTAGGGAATATTCCCCAACACCGTCCCGCCTATATAGGTGTGACGGTGTTTATTTTTTATTTCTATTATTTATATTAATCTTAGGCCACATTTTCGTTTCAACAAACTAACACAATGAAGCAAAATTAAGATAGCGTAGGTATCAGGTTAATCCTTCAACGCATATTTTTTTTGGTAAATTTCAAAAGAATTTCACCCAAACAATATAATCTTCATAATAAATGCTAAATTAAATTTTATGAGGCATTAGAAAATGCTTTCATATATAAATATGTTCTCTACATTTTATATTATATTACATATATCTCTGTTGAAGACTTAAGTTTCTCGAAAACAGATGTTGAGTTTGTTTTCATTCATGTCAGTTTCATTAAAAGAGAAAAATTAAACATCTCGGGGATGAATTAAAGAAAGCGTAGACTACAATTTAATCCTCGCAAAAGAAAATGTAGAATTGGTGGACAACAAAGATCTATCATTAAAACTTTGGGACTGCCGTATTCATTTGTGCCTTCATTGATTTTAACGAAATTGTGACTGAAACTGACAATAATATAACGACAAAGTTGAAAGGACCAACGAATCGCTGTGTGGATAAGTTTACTAACTTACACAGAGACTCGTTACTTGAGTTATACTTAACTACCTCTTGTATCTGATATCAGAATGTAAGGATTGTGGTTGGTAACGATGTGCTGGAGCAAGTGAATGAGTTTGTATATCTTGGATGCGCCTTCAGTAAGGATGGGAAATACACCGCTGACATAGAGAGAAGAGTGAGTGCAGGGAACAGAGTGAATGGTGCGATGGGAAAGCTACTCGGGAGCCGGCACTTAAGCCATAAGGCGCAGCTGGCCATACATAACGGAGTTCTTGTCCCAACGCTGTTATATGGTAGCGAGAGCTGGGTATGTAAGAAGGAGAATGAAAGTAGGATAAATGCGGTAGAAATGCGAGCTCTGCGGAAGATGTGCGGAGTGAAGCTGACCGACCGCATTAGCAACAGCATAGTAAGACAGCGAGTAGGTATGAAAGATAGTATCGGTGTAAAGATGAGAAAGGGCATGCTCCGGTTCGGGCATATAGAAAGAATGCCAGAGGAAAGAATGACAAAACAGATATACAATGTGAAAGTGGAAGGATGCAGGTACCGGGGAAGACCTAGACTATCTTACCACGACCAAATAAACCGAGTCTTATCTGATGGAAAAGTCAAGAGTCTCCGTTACCGGCGAGCGTGTATGAGACGAACTATGAGAGTTAAGAAAGCCAGAGAGGTATGTAAGGAAAGAACCTGTTGGAACTCTGTACTCTCTGCCTACCCCGCAAGGGATCTGGCGTGAGGTTATAGATAGATAGATAGATATTTCTTATAGAGATAGCAATCTTGAGCTCCCTGATAAAAGTAAACTTGCCATGTCTGTATTATTGATCACGTTCGGAGTGTACAGTTCTCAGCAATCACAAAGGTTAGCTCAGTCAGTTTGAGATGAGTGTTTGTTAGTGGCATTTTTTTGGGGCCTCCATACTTTGGAAGGCACATTAGGTCATTGGTTCCAGTTGCAGCATAAGGTAGTAGCTGTCAAGCCAATATGAAAGCTTTATACGCATAAACTTCTTGTAACTGGAACATAGCAAACGACTACAAAACTGCTTCCACCCCTCCGCGCTAGGACTGGGTGGTGGAGTATGACTCGGTTTGTGAGGAACGGAACGGAACATTATTATCATAATATAGAATTCTTATGGACTTACGTATATATAGGCATCCTGTCGCCTTCTTTGAACCAAAACATCAGGGCGACTTCGCTGACGGGAGCAGCCAGGTCGCAAGGCAGATAAGTTGTACCCCCCGGTGCTGACCATACTTGTATTACATCTGTGAATATAGAAACAAGTAATGAACTAAGTTAGTATGTTCAAAAATAAAAAACACTGCCCTCATTTTCAAAATAATATACATACATCAGGTGGTCAAAAAAGTGAAGAAAAAAGTTAAAAACGGATAATAAATGATTAACCTCTCGGCCGCCATGGTACATGTTGAGATGTTTGTCCATGTTTCCTTAATTTACAAATTCATGTTGAAGACGCTGTAGTCTGCAAACTGTCTAATAATAAACTTCTAACAGTTATGTACAGTAATTGTCACAGAATACCAACGGATATTAAATATCGCTAATTAATTTATTAGCTTCGCGATTATACACCAATTATCTGGGAATAAACTATTTTGAAGTCGCTATTTTAATTCTGATCTTGATATACTGCGCTTTGATAAGTTAGTAAATAGCCCCAGTACAAGACGTTGATCGCAATCTTTACAAAAGAATGCATGTACCATTATCACACACCATCAAAACAAAATGAAATTGCATGCAACACTGGACGCCCCTCCAAGTCTCAGTACTGTACTTTGACGGAGAGATAAGCTCACTTATTCTCTATTTTTAATTCCAACCTCACATTATCTGTAACCATAAAACATCACATCCAAAACTCGTTACGCGCCTCATGAAATTAAACGTCAGGCGAGCACTGCCCTCATTATATTCGAAATCACATTCAAAAGATAAAAGATTTTTGCAAAGGAAATCATCGGGAAACTGAAACGAGTAAGGGGCTCGTGTTTAGTCGAGATGCGTGAAAAAAGGAGCATTCGGTATTGTCCAGTATTTGAGCCACATTAGTAAAAGGAAAGCTTGAGTTTAATGACGGTTCTGACGCTTTTGTACTCCCTCCTACTTTCCTCTACGTTTGAACTCCCCCCTTCCCCTGTCACTAACTACATTCACGCGTTTCGGGGGCCTTTGATCTCTCGATTCTCTTTTGAGGGATGTAGGCTGTCCATGAATAATATTACCTAGAGATGTTTCGTAAACACCATGGTTACTAACCGGTTCTGGTTGACGTCATTATATGACGTAATGTTATAGATACATTTCTGTGAAGTGATAAATTTACATCTTTCTAATAACAATGAGTGAAGTTATCATATAACTGGGACGTAGTGGACGTGGTATAAATTAGTAGATCCCATGGCTGGGTCAAAGGGGGCGTTTCAATAAGTGGGCCTTATATACAGTTATACTGATTAAATCATAGCTAGTGGAAAGACCGATTACATAGATTACGGGTCTCTGAAAAGAAAGAAACTTAGCATTTTACCGGAGTAATATGATGAATAATTTATGTAATATTATTATTTCCATCAATTTTGTCAAAAGAAATTTATAGATATACTTACCCGCATATAATTATGTAGCTAATAATATTAAACCTAATGATAAAATGTTGAACAATGAGAGATATTGGGAGTGCTGCCAAATTTAAAATAACTAATACTAAATCCATTGGTTGATGAAACAGCCACAAATTTAATTAAATGTACAAAAACTCAAGTTTATTAGGTTATTAAATAAAAAAGTAAAGGAGTATAAAGGTATACTCCATACCTACATAGACAAAAGTCATATTGTCCTCGCTTCAGAATTTCTCTTACAATACAATCTGACGTCATCGCCACCCTATGCTCCTTTGAGCTATGCCGCATTCGTCGCCGTCGCTCGCGCCGTCATTAATTCATGACTTAGGGCTGGAGTCCAGACTCCTGATTATTCCCCCGCCTTTCCAAATTGTAATTTCTTATAATTGAAAATTCCCTTTGTCTTTTTCCCAGTCCATTTGCCCGGTATTTTGATTGGGAATTGGTTTTGTATTAGTCGTACTTTCTTTATCCTTTTGTGTTTTGTTACGTTTGATTGTATTACTTATTTGTTGTACTGTATTGTTTTCACCGCTTCGATTTCTTTGTTCAATTGCGGTTTATATGTTCTTTTCAGGAATTTATTTTATTTGATTTGAATTGCGTCGCATTTATAAATAAATACCAATTTTATTTCTTGCACAATTTTTTTTAGTAGACCCTTTCTCTCTTTCCTAATTATATGTACCGATACATCCAAACTGAACCCTAGGTACCTTATCAAATAAAAAACAAAAAAAAAACAATTTTGGGGCCCCGCGCAAGATACACATCTATGTATATAAATTTCAACCTTTAGTCTAACACAGTTTACAGATAAAGTAATGGACAAACAATACCAAAAATTCGACTAGTTTTTGAAGAATGTACATGAAATCATTGCAAAAATTTACAATGAGGGTATTTTAATAATACAGGCGTATTTATTGAAACTGATATGAAACAGACCAATTTAGTACAAGATAATGTAGATATAACAGGTGACGTGAAGTTTTTCGGTTGCACGCATTCATTAGTAGGCTCTAACACAAATCGGAGGGAACTTCTAGACGCTGTTTAGTCCAAGTTATATACTTTTGGTTATTTATTTTTGCGTTAATATACCATTACGACTCAAACCCTGCAAGGGGTATACGTTGTATATTGCAAGCTTAAGTATTTTACCAAAATCAATTAAAATTGTTGAGTTCATCATCATCTACATTTTCCTATTTTCCCACAATCCTGGATCTACTGTAAGATGAATGAGCAACTTAGCATTGTTACTATGAGCTATAGCCTACCAAGCTATAACTTTTCTCGGGGTAGCAATTATCCAATCGACTGGACTTGATGCCATAGATACCGGCATTCAAAAGAATGTGGTACTACTTCTGATGACACCCATCCCAAACGTGCTTTTCTTTGATTTGGCACCCAAATTTTGCCTTGCTCGAACTATTGCTATTTGAGGTATTTGTTGCTTAATTTATTTGAGGCTTACGATTTAGCGATAGACCAATTTGCGGTACTAAAACTATGTATTATATTCCGAGTCCAACTCTATACAGGATTTTAAATTTCTGTTGCATTAATGATATTAACGTAGAACTATGGTCTTTTTCACGTGACATGGGTACTGTGTCGTTTGAACATATTCCATTACACGCATATTGTATTCAAGAATATTGAAAATATAGAATCCACAAAGTAAACAGGAATATACATCATATGTACATCAAAACTCTACTTTACTTTTTATTTAAATCATATACTGTTCATAAATTTGCGTAATAATAAATTGTAGCGGTTTGCATTGTTGTTTGGCCATTTTTACGAATATATTCTATATATCTGACTAAAATATTTTTTAAATAATAATACACGTAAGCGACCCATCAAGTAATTTGTCAGACGATTTTTCTGACCAATAGCTTGATTCGTGTATAAAGAATGAGATTAATATATTTTGTTCTCTTTTTGTTCCTAAATTATTTTTATATATATTGACTTATTCTTCGTTATATATTTTCACGATACGATATTCAATCAATTCTATTTCACACTCACCACATTTCTAGAATCGTCAAATTCTAAACGTCAGCGTAGCCGATGACCGGTGAAAAGGACTATAGTACACAAACTACAATCGCTTGAGCCTACAGTTTGTGCCAGACTGCTGTCTAATAATGTTTATACGGGTGGTCGCCTAAACCCTCCTTATCCGATGTACGCCTGTTCGTCGGTGCGTACCAGACTATTATATAGCCTTACCTAAAGGTTTATATTTCTGTAATAAAACCAATTGGCTTAAATGTAAGTAATCAATTTGTAAAAGCTCTTATTTCACTTGCAATTATATTATGTCTGACTGTCTCTTTTCAGTGCAAATTTTGTGATCCATTTTTCAAGCACTTGCGGGTATCTGGTTGAGCTGAAATTTGGCATACATATCAAAATTCGATGACAATGCAATAATAAGGATACCATAGAGCTGGTCTGAAGATGGAGTTGAAAGGTGGCCATAGGAACATGTGAACTATAAAACATAACCCCCTCGTGTTCAGGCTTGTTAGATTGGTATTGGCAAGTACTCTACAACCAGATAGTGATCAGGGTCTGATGATTAATTCGAAAGGTGGCCAATAGGCCCACCCAACCACTCAATATGACCCGGCTGTGTTTGGGTTTATTGGATTTGTCTTGACGAGTACTTTAGACCCGGATGGTGTCCAAGGTCTGATGATGGAGCCGAAAGGAACCAACAGAAACTCCTCAACTAAGCAACATATCTTCGTTGTATTTTTGCTTAGAAAAGCATTCTTTTAAAAAGATCTTTTTCAATTTATTCTTAAATATAGTGTAGTGATGGATTTTAGTGACCTTCTAGGTTCAGAAATCGAAAAATGATGTTAAACTACAGAAACTATTTAAACAAACAGGTTAGGATTTTGTAGAAGTAAATTATACTAGTATATTAGTAAACGATAATGCCACAACTACAAACATCGGATACAGTCATAGAATATTGATACTTGGGGTTTAGGAATCGCACGTAATCCGCCATACCAAGGGACTGCTCTAACCACTAATCTACCGCAAATAAATTTTAAAAAATACATTTTTTTTAATAAAAAGTTAATTAACGCCAGAGCTACCTGTTTTGGTAGCTGTTATATATTATATATAAAAGCGATATGCATTAAATTTATACCAATCATCATATGGAATCGTTTAAAATTCTGGACGGATTACATTATTTCTTCTTCAAAAAAATTTCTTTGATGTGTACCGTGAGAGCGAAGAAAAATTATGTGCTCATTCGAATGTGATCAGAAAATTATTTCTTCTTTATTTTTTCGCGCTATTTGATTGATGTACCAAACATTTATTTAAGATACACGCTTTCAATCCTGATGTATTAAGATTTTTCCAAGGTGGTTGAGATAAATATTATATATTTTATTTTTAGAACGTAAACATACATTTGAAATCTTTATTAAAACTTCAAGGGATTGACGTCAAATTTCCTAGTTCACTGAGAAAAAAAACATGAGATACAGAAATTAAAAAGTTCCCTATCAAGTAATAATATTATAAACTAAAAGCTTTTGATCATAACTTTCATAATCATTATCAGCACAACCACATTATTTATCATCGATCGCCTATGACGGCAATAAGTTTGTGGTCTATTTATCACCTGTCTTTCTACAATAACTATTAAGATAGTATCTACGTACTTATGTATATCGGCGTTTGGGTTTTCTGGATGGCCGTTTCAATGCTGGTAGCGGTGAAAGGTGAATTTATCTTCATTTTCATAGTCGTCCTACATAAATGAAATCTTGAAATAACAATAGGTTTCGTCCGGTACGCTGATCTTCCTTGATATGCGAGTATGCGCACAATAGTTGGAGATTAATATCACATGGAATGCAGTGAGGTTAGCTGCCCCGCTATACGTCCGACCGCTTGCCTCGTTGCCAATCGAATAACAACGCAGTGCCGTCCGCCATCTTACATCGACTATCTGTCATCGGTGATTCGTCATTTGACAGATTTCATCTGGAATCGCTTCACAACTAAGCACATTGAGCAATCATAGAGTATGTCTATGACAAGATTTCAAGGTTACTAAAATGTAAATAACTGCTCGCCATTCCATTAACTTAGGTTCAAATAATGGGATACGACATTTATTTTTATATCAATCGAAACTACTATAAATCCTATTACACAATATGACAGTGACATACATATAAAAATCAGCTCCACTCATTTCGTAATCACACATCAATTGTTCTTCGGCTGAACCATCAGGCGGTCGCATTGGAGTAGTGGACAATTAAATGTTAATCGAGATGATCGTTAAAGCTGGAATGTAATATGTCACTATAACAGACGACATTATAATGAGGCTGTCATGGAAATATTTCAGTCGGTTGAGTCATGAAATAACTGTAAAGTTAAAATTGGTGGTAAACCTATATATAAATAGTTTAAAAGTAGCATACATATTTCTAGGAACATTGTACAATGTGTACTAAAAACATTTAACATCGATAAATAAGTTACTGAATTGAACTTACATTAAGGTAATTTTTGATGAAGTTTGGACGCCCGGATATATATGTGGCCATATAAATATCTGTGATCATCCCGTCAAGGATAAGTTTATGATAAGATGTGATAATTCATAATTTAATATTCAACCTATCAACAAAAAGTCCCATGATCTTGTGATAAATAATGAGTCCAAATGAGAGAGATTGGATAATTAAGAGTGATCATTTCACAAAACTTCATTAACGCGGTAAAAACTAAAACTGAGAAAAGAAGATCACAAATCTAGGTTAAAACGCTACGCTCTGTCAAAGGCAGAGTCTGTAATATTGGCAACTGTTCATCAACAAAAATAAGTTCAGGGTTTAAGATTTTTGTACTGTTTTTCGGTGGGGATAACGGCCTACTACTAACGGTAAAGAATAATAGAACACACCAGCGTAACTGCTATATATGCTATGATAGGACATTGGACATTTTGTAGTTTCACAGTATACTTGCAATCCGTGTTGCAAAGTTTTACTTTACATATTTGGAAGTATTTTTCTCTCCCTATATCATCACGCCAGTTCCCTTGCCGGGTAGGCAGAGAGTAGAGTTCCAACAGGTTCTTTCCTTACAGACCTCTCTCGGTTTACTAATTGGAAGTACTATTTTATTTAAATATATCCATTTCATCTGTAACAGAAAGCATATTACTGCGACAATCTGCATGACTAATGGTAAATAGTTTTAACTCCTTTAATTGTCTTTTTTTGATATTACAAGTAGTAATTAGTGATACTACTCGATTATTCCACGTGTCCTGATATCACATGATAGTGGTAAGTCTTATTCTTAAAAACGAACAGATTACTATTTTAAACAATAAAACATCAAGAAAGGGTCATATTTGTATCTCCCAAAAGTAATTGTCAGCTAAACTATATCTACGTCATAAAGACCCATCCCTAATCTTTCAAAGCATAGCGGATTCCAACAATATAACCATGGAAATTAAACTTTTCTGTCCACCTCGGTTTCATTTGTATGGCCGTGGACGGATCAAGCCGGGCCAATTCTGCCCATTTATTGTGTTGAGCGAATCCAAAAGCGATTTACATACGACCTGCGTTCGTAATCCCCGAAATCGTTTAGAGAGAAATCAAAGTTTAGGATTTTCAAAGGGTACACTGTGTACGGATTAATTCTGATAGGGTATCTATCTCGCTCTGGTTTTCGAAGAATCAATTTTCCGTTTGCTGTTTTAATAGGTCCCGCGTTTTGTTGTGTTGTTGATTTTTTGCATTTTTAAACTGTGTCGGCCTCGTGTATTTTTGTTCAGTTGATTCATCGACGGCGTTTTATCAGATTAGAGAGTGCGAATAATACGAAAAATACGTGACTCATTAACATGTCTGGCGATATTAAAAGCAAATTAAAGCAATTAAAATTGTATCTTAGTGGTTTTGACATTAAATTATAACTTGTGTGCCATAACTAAGTGAATCATATCGGAAAAATTTGATGAGATCAGAACGCTTTACTTGGCTGACTTCATTGTGAGGGATTATAATTTATGAGACATTTGAATTAGAAAAAATAAAGAAGAGACCCACGACCTTGTCAACATATTTTAAGCTGTCTATAGACAAAATAATAATAATAAAAAAAATAAACTATAGCTATAATATCATAGCGCCATGAACCATACACCAGTGTTCTATTTTGCAATGAATTTCACTGAAACGGATACTTTCTCCTACGAATAGGTATTCAAAAAAATACAATTTATCAACTGAAGCACCAATTTATTCACTACCCCAAAATACGTCCTCTTCTAGAGACCTAACTAACAGCACTTAAACTAAAATATTCCAGCCATGATGTTACCTATTCAAATAAGCGAGACTTGGCAAAAACCGTCGTACAGATTGCGAAATATAATTGACGGTTCGGTCCGGTTCAAAACTATGGAGCGAGCTAATTGTGTCCGTGAGCTGAATATGTATGAGGTCCATCGATCCGGTACGGCTAACGAATATGGGGCGAGCTTTCTGAATCATATCGTACAGATATCATTTTGGTGGTGATAATGTTATAATTGTAACTAAACTCAAAATTAAAGTACCTAACTCAAATGTAAAGGTTATAAGTTTTAATGTTATGGAATCTGCTTAAAGAAAGCAATAGTTTTGAGGTTAAAAATCACGAATTTTTTCATTAAAATTATAAAGAATATTATAGCATATTTTTAAAATCCGAGCCTGCCGTTTCACGAATTTGAACCCCGACTTGAATCTTTGGATTTTTCAAAATCTATGAATGGGTTATAATTGTTGTAATGTGTATCAGCTAATGGTATGATGGTGAAAAAAACACATTAGAAATATCTCCGAGATAACCTCAGGTTTGCAAGTTTTTAAAGCTTTCACAGGACGAGTTTTTGTGTGACCCACAATTGTTTATTTCTGCTTTTGTATTTAACATTCATGTACAGTAACAGTTGATAGTGTGAGGCAATGTTCTTGTTCCTTCTCTCTCTCTCTCTCTTCAATCGTTCCCTCATGACTGAGGATCGTGACTCCGTTGTTGGACTCTTTTTATAATTTCTCTCCATTTGTTGCGATCACTTGCCAGGTGGAGAGCCGCGCTGACTGGCATCTCGAGTTGTTTCGATATTTGATCCGACCAACTCTTATGACTGCGTCCCCTTGGTCTTTTCCTTGTTCCTTACTTCTTGTTCCTTACTTTTTCCAAGAATATGAATGATCTTATAACGCACCTGAAGAATGACAACAGACTGAGCACCTGAACAAAATACCTAGGGCGATACATATTTTCCGCATGTAAAGAGATCGCTGCCTTTTCAGGCATAATTAGACTTATGTATGTTTATTTCATATAATATCATTCCCTTTTTTCACTAAAAAACTCAACACATTTCGCAAAAACAACAACGTTTAGTCATATTAGCGATGCGACAAATATCAAAGCGTCGTTAATTATGTTTTCCTCCGAAACAGCGCTGTTTCCGTGATAATAGTCGGTCCATCCGGCAAATGTATCTATTAACTGTTGCCATTGACAACGCTAATGAATATGTTTTGGTGGAAATCACAAAGAGTTTGTAGTACGGGGCCTATATTATATCTCTTTATCCGCTCTATTTCTGAACACATTTCGTGCAATGAGGGATATTTGAACCTGTTGATTTATATCCTTATTGCATTCCTTGGAAAATCTTTAGTAAATATGCTGAAATCTATATTGGTTACCCCGTTACTGTCAAATTTATATTCCCCAAACGGAGGTGGTATAGACGCACCTTATCGTGTATATACAATTTGGACGACCTTATGCCATGCCAGGCACAATTCCAGAATTTGGCTACTATTCAAAATGTTTGATACAAAAACCTCAATAAAACTCTGTCAGACCAAGGATTCAAAACCAAGATTTCGGGATCGTTTGCGGTACCATGCATCACTAGATTACAATTAATGAGGTAGTTTATTAGTTTGATAGTTACATATTTCATAATAAGGTTACATATCCATCGTTCATTGATATTTAACTTTCTAAGTAAAATAATATTGGGTGTTCCATTGACCACACCAATGAAAAAGCATCAGACAATATTTCACATTGCGCATCAATGTTATGTACGTGACGGTAATTTATTTATCTTGTATAACTATCACTTTATGCCAGCCTTATTGCATGATATCTTCTGCATGTTTTTCATTTATAGTAATTTATATGTTATTTAAGTTATTAACTACACACTTGACGTCTTTTAAGAATATGTAATTCCTAAAACCATGACACCCAAAATACACAATAAATAAATCTATTTTTCGAATTTTATTGCAGTATATAACAGCGATATTATCTGTAATTATTTTTATTTTAGCAGATAACCCGGTTTTTTTCTTTGTTTTATCTTAAAATAACGTTCCGCGTGGTTCCCGGCTTAGAATAGGACCAACCCATCTCATCCCATCGGGTGTCGTACAAGGCGACTAAGGGAAAACTAGGGAATGGGCAGCAGCGTTCCCTTAACAGCCTGTACGAGATTACGATGGCTCTCAAACAACTCAAAAATAACAAAGCACCAGGCGAAGACGGAATTACCGCAGAGCTTCTGAAAGCGGGCGGAACGCCGGTACTTAAAGTCCTTCAGAGGCTGTTTAATTCCGTCTTGCTCGAAGAGAAAACGCCGGAAGCATGGAACAGGGGAGTGGTGGTACTGTTTTTCAAGAAAGGTGATAACACTTTACTGAAGAATTATAGGCCCATCACACTGCTGAGCCATGTTTATAAGTTGTTTTCGAGAGTCATCACGAATCGTCTCGAACGCAGGCTTGATGACTTCCAGCCTCCCGAACAAGCCGGTTTCCGGAAAGGCTTTAGTACCATAGACCACATACATACGCTGCGGCAGATTATACAGAAGACCGAGGAGTATAATCGGCCACTATAGCCGCGTGGTTCCCGGCTAGCCGCGTGGTTCCCGGCTTAGAATAGGACCAACCCATCTCATCCCATCGGGTGTCGTACAAGGCGACTAAGGGAAAACTAGGGAATGGGCAGCAGCGTTCCTTTAACACTTCGACGACCAATAACTGCGCTCGCCAACCCGCCTGCCAAGCGTGGCGAGTATGGCAAACACCCCCAATTATGGAAGAAAGTAGAAAAACCAGGCCCCTAGTCCCCGGCGGTCCTGTTCGTCCTGGCCACGGTAGCAGCCATGGTAACGACAGGACAAGGGGTGCTAAGAATCTCCGGCAGAGATTCGGCTACCACCAAAACCGAAAATTGGCCCTGGTGACATACAACGCACGCACATTGAGGACAGATGAGAAGCTAGTTGAGCTGGAAGAAGAGTTAAACAAGTTGCGGTGGAGTATTGTTGGTTTATCGGAGGTCCGAAGAGAGGGCGAGGACACGATAACCTTAAAATCCGGCAACTTGTTTTACTACCGGGAGGGCGAACAGCAGTCCCAAGGTGGTGTCGGATTTATCGTCCACAAGTCACTCATAAACAACGTTGTGTCCATCACTAGTGTGTCGAGCAGGGTAGCGTACCTGATACTCAGAATATCCAAAAGATATTCGCTGAAGGTCATACAGGTCTACGCACCGACCTCGGCATACTCAGATGATGACGTCGAAGTTATGTATGAGGACATTAGTAGAGCCATACATACTTCCAAAACACACTTTACAGTGGTTATGGGTGACTTCAATGCGCGGCTGGGCAAACGGGGCGATGATGAGTTGAGAGTGGGGCAATTTGGATATGGGCAGCGCAACCCCAGGGGTCAGAGGCTGGCCGAATTTTTGGAGAAAGAGGGACTCTTTATGATGAACTCTTTCTTCCAGAAGCCGCCTCATAGGAAATGGACCTGGATGAGCCCTGATGGTTCCACAAAAAATGAGATAGACTTCATCATGAGCACCAAGCGACAAGTATTTAATGATGTCTCCGTGATTCATAGGGTAAAAACCGGCAGTGGTCACCGAATGGTCAGAGGCACATTAAATATTAATGTCAAAATGGAAAGATCGCGTCTGATGAAGTCTACGCTCCGACCTACTCATGCATATATCCAAAACCCCGAGAACTTTCAACTCGAATTTACCGCTTCGAATTGCTAGACAGCAGCGCATCAGTGGACGAAATCAACAACAGGCTGGTAGAGACTGTTCATACGGTCGGGTCCAAGTATTTTAAGACCCACCGTAAAAATAGGCCTCAAAAACTATCTGACTACACCCGAAACCTCATGGCTGAGCGACGTTCCATGACGCTCCAAACCTCCGATGATGCTAAGTCCTATAGGCAGCTTAATGGACAGATATTGAAGTCCTTGCGACACGACTTACGGTCTTTCAATGCAAGGCGTATTGAGGAGACCATAGAGCAGAACAAGGGCTCTAAAGTGTTCGCAAGAGACGCGTCTATTGGGCAGAGCCAGTTGACGAAGCTGAAGACGGAGGACGGAAACGTAACGTCAAATAGGTCAGAGGTGCTCAGGGAGATAGAGAGGTTCTATGGACAGTTATATACCTCAGTAGCTAAACCTGTTGTTGACTTGGTAAAAGACCCAAGAGCCAAGCTAACCCGACACTGCACTGAAGATATCCCGGACATCAGCCTGTGCGAGATTAGGATGGCTCTCAAACAACTAAAAAACAACAAAGCGCCGGGTGAAGACGGAATTACTGCAGAACTTCTGAAGGCGGGCGGATCGCCGGTACTTAAAGTCCTTCAGAGGCTATTTAAGTCCGTCTTGCTTGAAGGGAAAACGCCGGAAGCATGGAACAGGGGTGTGGTGGTGCTGTTTTTCAAGAAAGGTGATAACACCTTATTGAAGAACTATAGGCCCATCACACTGCTGAGCCATGTTTATAAGTTGTTTTCGAGAGTCATTACGAATCGTCTCGAACGAAGGCTTGATGACTTCCAGCCTCCCGAACAAGCCGGTTTCCGGAAAGGTTTTAGTACCATAGACCACATACATACGCTGCGGCAGGTTATACAGAAGACTGAGGAGTATAATCGGCCACTATGCTTGGCGTTTGTGGACTATGAGAAAGCCTTTGATTCGATCGAGACTTGGGCGGTTCTTAGATCTCTCCAGCGATGCCGCATTGACTATAGGTACATCGAGGTGTTGAAGTGCTTGTATAATAACGCCACCATGTCAGTCCGAGTACAGGGGCAGTGCACGAAGGTGATCCCCATAAAAAGAGGAGTAAGACAGGGAGACGTCATTTCTCCGAAACTGTTTACGGCCACCTTAGAGGACGCCTTCAAGCTCTTGGAATGGCAAGGACTTGGCATCAACATCAATGGCGAATACATCACTCACCTTCGATTTGCCGACGACATTGTGGTCATGGCGGAGTCGCTGGAAGATCTAGGACGAATGCTCGGTGACCTCAATAGAGTATCCCAACAAGTGGGTCTTAAAATGAATATGGACAAAACAAAAATAATGTCTAACGTCCATGTCGTACCCACCGCACTCACCGTTGGGAACTCTACTCTTGAAGTTGTCGACGAATACATTTACCTGGGACAGGCAGTCCGGTTAGGTAGGTCCAACTTTGAGAGAGAGGTCAATCGACGAATCCAACTCGGCTGGGCAGCGTTCGGGAAACTGCGCAACATCTTCTCATCCAAAATACCTCAGTGCCTAAAGACTAAAGTGTTTAGTCAATGTGTGTTACCAGTGATGACATATGGATCAGAGACGTGGTCTCTTACAATAGGTCTCATAAAAAAGCTCAAGGTTGCTCAGCGAGCTATGGAAAGAGCTATGCTCGGCGTTTCTCTACGTGATCGAATCAGGAATGAGGAGATTCGTAGAAGAACCAAGGTCACCGACATAGCCCTCAGGATTAGCATGCTGAAGTGGCAATGGGCTGGCCACATAGCGCGAAGATCGGACGGGCGTTGGGGCAGAAAGATTCTAGAGTGGAGACCACGTATTGGCAAGCGCAGCGTAGGACGACCGCCTGCCAGATGGACCGACGATCTTGTGAAAATCGCAGGAAATCGTTGGATGCAGGTGGCATCGGACCGGTTACGCTGGAAAGCGATTGGGGAGGCCTATGTTCAGCAGTGGACAAGTATAGGCTGAAATGATGATGATGAACGTTCCGCGTGGTTCCCGGCTTAGAATAGGACCAACCCATCTCATCCCATCGGGTGTCGTACAAGGCGACTAAGGGAAAACTAGGGAATGGGCAGCAGCGTTCCCTTAACAGCCTGTACGAGATTACGATGGCTCTCAAACAACTCAAAAATAACAAAGCACCAGGCGAAGACGGAATTACCGCAGAGCTTCTGAAAGCGGGCGGAACGCCGGTACTTAAAGTCCTTCAGAGGCTGTTTAATTCCGTCTTGCTCGAAGAGAAAACGCCGGAAGCATGGAACAGGGGAGTGGTGGTACTGTTTTTCAAGAAAGGTGATAACACTTTACTGAAGAATTATAGGCCCATCACACTGCTGAGCCATGTTTATAAGTTGTTTTCGAGAGTCATCACGAATCGTCTCGAACGCAGGCTTGATGACTTCCAGCCTCCCGAACAAGCCGGTTTCCGGAAAGGCTTTAGTACCATAGACCACATACATACGCTGCGGCAGATTATACAGAAGACCGAGGAGTATAATCGGCCACTATGCTTGGCGTTTGTGGACTATGAGAAAGCCTTCGATTCGATCGAGACTTGGGCGGTTCTTAGATCTCTCCAGCGATGCCGCGTTGACTATCGGTACATTGAAGTGTTGAAGTGCTTGTATAATAACGCCACCATGTCAGTCCGAGTACAGGGGCATTGCACGAAGGCGATCCCCATAAAAAGAGGAGTAAGGCAGGGAGACGTCATTTCTCCGAAACTGTTTACGGCCACCTTAGAGGACGCCTTCAAGCTCTTGGAATGGCAAGGACTTGGCATCAACATCAATGGCGAATACATCACTCACCTTCGATTTGCCGACGACATTGTGGTCGTGGCGGAGTCGCTGGAAGATCTAGGACGAATGCTCGGTGACCTCAACAGAGTATCTCAACAAGTGGGTCTTAAAATGAACATGGACAAAACGAAAATAATGTGTAACGTCCATGTCGTACCCACCGCACTCACCGTTGGGAACTCTACTCTTGAAGTTGTCGACGAATACATTTACCTGGGACAGGTAGTCCGGTTAGGTAGGTCCAACTTTGAGAGAGAGGTCAATCGACGAATCCAACTCGGCTGGGCAGCGTTCGGGAAACTGCGCAACATCTTCTCATCCAAAATACCTCAGTGCCTTAAGACTAAAGTTTTTAGTCAGTGTGTGTTACCAGTGATGATATATGGATCAGAGACGTGGTCTCTTACTATAGGTCTCATAAAAAAGCTCAGAGTTGCTCAGCGAGCTATGGAGAGAGCTATGCTCGGCGTGTCTCTACGCGATCGAATCAGGAATGAGGAGATTCGTAGAAGAACCAAGGTCACCGACATAGCCGTTAAGATTAGCAAGCTGAAGTGGCAATGGGCGGGCCACATAGCGCGTAGATCGGACGGGCGTTGGGGCAGAAAGATTCTAGAGTGGAGACCACGTATTGGCAAGCGCAGCGTGGGACGACCGCCTGCCAGATGGACCGACGATCTTGTGAAAATCGCAGGAAGTCGTTGGATGCAGGTGGCATCGGACCGGTTACGCTGGAAAGCGATTGGGGAGGCCTATGTTCAGCAGTGGACAAGTATAGGCTGAGATGATGATGATGATGATGAACGTTTAAGAGAATCAAGAAACTTAATAATTCAGAAATTAAACATGTATAAGTTGATACCTAAATCAGAACGGTGTCGCAAACAAAACATATTTGTGAATGAGACTGTTCATTTACCGAGATAGCATTCAAAGTTACTAGACAGTCGATATCTTTGTTCCTGACGTTAAATAGACGCAATAATGTTGTAGACAGGATCATAAATCGTAGATATGCTGTTGAGATTTGTATTAATGTCTCGTAGTAGAACAACGGACCGATGACCTCGTGAAGGTCGCGGGTAGAAGGTGGATGCGTGCAGCACAATGGCGGTCTTTGGAGGAGTCTTTTTCAGCTGAAGATAATTAGATAGAACTATGGACACCTATCTCTCGAATGTCAAAGTGGCTATACCTTTAAAAATAATTTAATTTTAAAAAGATCTTTTTAAAACAAGCTTTTATAGCAAAAACACAACAAAGATATGTTTTTAGGTTCCATCATCAGGCCTTGGATACCATCCAAGTCTAAAGTACTCGTCAAGACTAATCCAACGAGCCCAAACCCAGCGGGGTTATATTGAGTAGTTGGGTGGTTCCATTGACCACTTTTCAGCTTCACCCTTAGAACCTGAACACTATCTGGTTGCATCGTGCTTGTAAATACTAATCCAGCAAGCCTAAACACGAGGGGGTTACGATGTATACATGTATATTCACATGTTCCTATGGCCACCTTCCGACTCAATCATCAGACCTACTTCATGGTACCATATTATTGCATTGTCAACCAAACATACGTATGTCAAATTTCAGCTCAATCGGATACTCGTGTTTAAAAAATGGATCACAAGACTTGAACCTGGAAGACAGATATACGAACATTGCAAGTTAAATAAAAGCTTGTACACATTGTAACAACACCGACCTTGTGATCACATCAATAGAGATAAAATAATAATATCAGCCTATACTGCCCACTGCTGGGCAAAGGCCTTCTCTCACAAATTGAGGTGAGAGAGATTAGGTCATACTCCACCACGCGGACCCCGTGCGGATTGGTGGAGACAGGTTTGTGGCCACCCGCTGTTAGACTTATCAAGTCGCCTTTAAGGCTTCCAACTCGGCTCAACGACTACCACATTAAGTGGTAACCGGGACCAACGGCTTAACGTGTCTTCCGAAGCACGGAGACGCTCAAATATGAAAATGCCACAAACGGTCACCCATCTCAGGCCGACCGAGTCGAAAGCTGCTTAACCTTGGTGATCGGTAAGAACACCGCGGTCGCACAGCGCTACGAGCGCCTCAATAAAGATGATTGAGTCTTTTTATGTTATCCGAATGTCTCTAAATTTCGTTCATTCTGATTGCAGTTTTGTATCTCTTTTAGTAGTCACGGTTTGTTCGCGGTCTTTCAGTTTTGCAAGAATTCAATGTCATAAAGTTCGGCTGTCGAAATCAACCTCTGAAAATACAGTAGCAACGACAATTTGACAGGCAGGTAAAAGAACAATTGTATGTTTATAGAAATATTAATTAAATTATGGAGAAAAGACTGGTTTGATATAAATTTAAGTTATTGAAATAGCATTCGGTTACTATTACTAGCATTCCACTGATTAGAAGATTTGTATTATCTTATTAATATTCTTAACGTGAAAGTTTGTGTAGATGGATGTATGATGTAACTATTTCACGCAAAAATTACTAATCGGATTTTGATAATTCTTCGCAATACAATAGCTTATAAATAAAAAGATATATAATATAAAGATATTTAAAAACTAACCTAAAGAATATATATGTACACTGTAATTATAAAAAAGCGTCAGAAATAAAGAAGCGAAGAAAGTAAGAAAGCGAGTAGGTATGAAAGATAGTATCGTGTAAAGATGAGAAAGGGTATGCTCCGTTGGTTCGGGCATATAGAAATAATGTCCGAGTAAAGAATGACAAAACTGATAAACAATGCGAAAGTGGAAGGATGTAGGTACCGAAGAAGACTTAAGACTATCTTACCATGACCAAATAGACCGGGTCTTATCTGAAGGATAAGTCAGGTGTCTCCGTAACCGGCGAGATTGTATGAGACTAACTCCAAAATAAACACAGCACAGCCGTAGGTAACGGCGCAATATCAATAATAGATACTACGAGTGCATCTATTGTAGCACGTTTTAATTACTTTTGCAATACAATTTGTCAATTCTGTAAAGTAATGAAATCTGTCTATTCCAGCCTAGGCCTGCATGCAGGGCGTCAGATACGATTGTTCATTGCACTTCCAAGTTGCGCATTCAATTTGCATGCAGCAGTGTTGCTGCAACGCTCATTTTTGCAGCGAAGTGGGGCGGCGCGAGCGGCGCATCTGTACCCTTATTCAATACAACCAATCGCGGCGCGTTACAATAATTTCTTGAAATGATCGAATTGGTGAACGTTTAGTCCAGCGGTTGCGGGACAAGTTTTGTGTGACCTTCAAACATTTGTTTCGGTCTGGGTGTTTGTGTATGTGAATTCTATGTTTGTAAATACACCCCCAATATTCTATACCACTACCACCAAGTAGCATAGACCATTTCATAGAGGTATCGTAACGTGCCACGTTACGTGTTTAATTGGACATAGCGAATAAGCTCTGTGAGGAACCGTGCCCGTATTGTTTGAAATGTGTCGCGCTTTTTGTTGTCCGGACATAATGCGCGTGCAGCCTAATGTTTGCTGCTTTTTGTTTCGGGTGCGAGAATTCTGACGCATTTTAAGCTTGACTTTAATTTGAGCTGTGGCGATATTAAAACAATAACTTATTATAAAAACTTCTGCAAATTTATTACTTGTACATCTATCTATCTATATCATCACCCCAGATCCCTTGCGGGATAGGCAGGGAGTACAGAGTTCCAACAGGTTCTTTCTTTACATACCTCTCAGGACACCAGTCCTCCACTCTCATTGTTCGTCTCATACACGCTCGCCGGTTACGGACTTGGGCAGACTCTTGTCCTTCTTTTCAGATAAGACCTAGACTATCTTACCATGACAAAATAGAACGACTATTTCGTCATGGTAAGGCAGTCTAGATCTTCCCTGGTACCTACATCCTTTCACTTTCACATTGTATATCTTTTATGTCATTATTTCTTCTGACATTCTTTCTATATGCCCGAACCAACGGAGCATATCTTTTCTCATCTTTACACCGTATATATATAGCCCAGTTCAGATACTCTCCCTCAGTTGGACACAGGCCTCCCTTTAAACTGAGAGGTTTTAGGCCATAGTCTACCACGCTGGCCCAGTGCGAGTTGGTGAACTTCACAAACCTTCGAGAAACTCTTTGGCATACAAGTTTCCTCACGATGTTTTCCTTCACCGTTAAAACAAGTGATAGTTAATGTTTAATACGCACATGCTTTCGAGACCCGAGAATCCGAGAACCTGTACATAAAGCAGTTAGAAAAATTTTGTTGTTAATATTATTGTTTTAGCATATCTATATACATCATCACGTCAGATCCCACCAGTAGAGAGAAAGTAAAGCAAGCCAAGGATGCTAAAGAAATGTGTTTGAACATCAACTTCCATTACAGATAATTTTGACAGATTCTTAGTGCCACTGAACATTTGCAATTCAGAAGGTACTTAAAGTCCAACTTAAGACCATCAAAATGTTTTCTCCCAAACATTCAACGAGTTCACAAGTATTAGCTGGTTTAATATTAGATGCTAAGTCAGTCTAATTTGTGCTAACACTTAATAAAACGCAGTCGAAGCGTGAAACGCGCCAAGGAACGTCGGAAATTGTGTGAACGTGGCACTATACTGCTACGTAAGGCTCACTGGGAATAGTTCTAATTACAAGTTCCTCATTTTAAGCAGTTTCTGTTAATTTCAAATTTAATTGGAATCCAAAGAGCAATGTTTAACATCCATTTAAGTTAGAATGCTACGACTGCCTTTTATTGTTGTCTAAAGAAGTACGTGCAATGAAAATAAATATTTATTTCTTATAAGATAACATTATCATAAACAATAACCTGTTTATCTCTCTATCTATCGATATTAACATGACTATGATCGGAATATAATTGATATCATTCAATCAGACACTTGGAATTAATTTAATTTTACATATTTTATTATATATTTAATTGTAATTAAATAATTCATGAATATCCAATACAACTATAATATTTTCTTATTAGGTACGTTAAGTTCTTGGATTCTCCTAATGATATTTGCATGCCTAAAGGCAGTAAGCGTACGACCCATGTAATTTTAATATCCACTGTAACCCATTTTCGCAAATAAACTGATGTGATTTGATACCATCACGCCAGATCTCTTGCAGGGTAGGTAGAGACAGTCGGTTGATAATACGAAATAAAAGTTCGAAGTATTAACGAATTACTATTTTCCATTTATTAATAACATTCATTAGAGTAAAAACTTAAATTCACATCCTGTTTAAATAAGACTACTAATATTTTATTTTTGATTTAGAAATATAAAGATAGTTAGGCCCCATGTAGTAGGGGGCGAGCCTATTGCCATATACCGGGCACAATTCCAGACTCCGGACTCGTACTGGGAAGTTTACGTTCGAAAAACTACATTTGTCCGACCTTGGATTTGATGACTCGTGATCACAAAGTGATACGCTTTGCCACTAGACCAACGAGGCAGTCAGTAGTAGATAATCATCAATTTAAATTTTACAAAGGACAAATCAACTGCTTTTTACGACCTTCTCTAGAATCAGGCATTACTTTTTGCTCTTATTTTATTCTTCCATAATCCTATTCTATTTTTAGTACTTAAACTAATCTCTGTCTATTTTCAGCTGAAAGAAGTTTGCTGCATGAGAAAGGCGTCTCCAAAGATCGCTACGACGACCTCCTTTTAGTCTTCAACTATTAGGCTATAATCACACATTATTGTATTTTTCAGGCAAACTCGTTTGTCCCTCGCCCATTCTCAATTTAGTTTCCAAAACGGTTCGAGGACGACGGAAGCAGCAACCAGCTGCGACTGCTCCGGCCCGGAAATTACACAACAACTGTTCCGCACGTCTGAGAGCTCAGTGGAACTAAGTAAAGGGAACTATACTGAACTATTGTCTAGACTAGAACAATGTATATTGCATTATGTGTACAGAATACAAACTATAACAATTGTCCATAAGTATTTTTATGCGTCTTGCTCTTAACACTAATTTTAGCAAAAACAGAGTTTTATATATAAGAGGGCTTCTTTGTGAGAAAGTCCATATTGAATGTCATTATTATTTTGAATATCTATCGAGTTATGCATCTTTTCCTATAATTTAGGATCTAAGCAATATGTCTCAGTTTTATTTATATAGTATATTGCGTTTTTTTAAGCAAACTAGTTTGTCCTTCACCCATTCTTAATTTAGTTTCCAAAACGGTTTGAGGACGACAGAAGCAGCACCCAGCTGCGACTGTTTCGACCTGAAAATTACACAACGGAACAACTATTCCGCACCTACGTCTGAAAGCTCAGTGGAACTAAGTAAAGGGAACTATACTGAACTAGTGTCTACGCTAGAACAACATATTGGGTGCATTTTTGGTCAATCCATTGGTTTATGTGTAAGTACTTTACAAATTCTACAGTAAGTATTAAAAACTAAAAATCAGCTCATACATCCCCAATGCTGGGCAAAGGCCTTCTTTCACAAATTGACGTAAAAGAAATCTTATACTGCACCACGCGGATGCAGTATGAATCAGTACAAACGCATTTGTGGTCACCTACTCTTGGAACTAGTCAAGTCGCCTATAAGGTTTTCAATTTGGTATAACAACTAACATTATTTAGTAACAGAGCTCAATGTCTTAGTACGCCATTGGAAGTACGGTATTGCTTGAATATCAAAATGCTAAAGGCGGTCACTTATCCCAGACTGAGTCGAATGCTATAATAATGAAAATCGGTAATCGCTTAGAACACAGAGTTCACAACACAACGAGCTCCTCGACTTATAAATAAAAAAAAATTAACCGTCAAGCCTATATTGCCAAAGTGGGGGTAGCAAAAGTGTTCTGCGTACACCTACTTTTCGCCGACGCTGTTAGGTATGTAATAGATACTTGACACAATGCCAGACCCCCACATGGGAAATATAGATGTGTCAGATTATTCATATTACAGACAGGCTTTATTCATATTATTTTTTATCCTTACACTAACAAGGTTAAACCCCTATTCGTAATCTGGAAAGCGAAAAACGAGACAATTTCCGCCAATAATATAAAGAATTCATATCAATAAAAACTTATTACTTCCAGACCACCAGCATTTATATCAATGTCAAAAAGGCAATTTGCGTGCACTTCTTTAAGAAGTCAAGCGTGTGTTTCATTTTAATCTCGCAATTAAAGACCACCGAGGAGTCGTCAAGATAGAGATAAAGCACTCAGCCGGTTTATTGATAAAGCGATCTTATGGCTGCGAGGTTATTGAAGTTTTAAATGTTAATATTGCGTTTATGAAAAGTTTTATATTGGATGAGTCGATAAATTGACGGTTTGATAGTGTTGGGATGTGAACCACTGAACTGTAAAGTTGGGATAACGTGATGATATTATAGATGGGTATTTTTAAATGAGACGCTTGTAGCCGAGGCGATCGTAGCGCTGTGCGACCGCGGTGTTCTTTCCGATCACCAAGGTTAAGCAGCGTTTGACTCGGTCGGCCTGAGATGGGTGACCGTCTGTGGCTTTTCATATTAGAGCGTCTCCGTGCTTCGGAAGGCACGTTAAGCCGATGGTCCCGATTATCACTAAATGTGGCAGTCGTTAAGCCGAGTTGGAAGCCTTAAAGGCGGCTTGATAAGTTCCATCAGCAGGTGGCCACAAAGCTTCCTCCACGAATCCGCACTGGGTCTGCGTGGTGGAGTATAACCTAATCTCTCTCACCTTTATATGTGAGAGAAGGCCTTTGCCCAGCAGTGGGCAGTATAGGCTGATATTGTTATTATATTACGCTTGTAGCCACCTCGAGATTAAAATGATTTGGCGATCACCAAGGTTAAACAGAATTCGCCTTGGTTAGTCTGAAATGGGTGACTGTTTGTGGCATTTCTACTATTGATGGTCTCCATGTTTGTAAACACACATTATTTGTTGCTTCTGGTTACCTATAAATGTGAAGTCCAACTTCACATTTATAGCATCGTGCATTATGAGCCATTTTCTCTCATCTCGATTTGTGATAGAAGGACTTTGCCTAGCTGTGGGCCAGTACAAGCTGATTTAGAAGGATGAAACAAAGTTACACTAACAACCAAACGAATAAAGATAACACACGGGAATATTCTATCCCAAAAATAGCGTAATACAAAATCGTATTTCCCCAATTCTACGCATGTGAGACAATTTTATAAGGTTACCTTTCCATCATCCGACTACATCCCGACTTCTGTCGCATTATTGTAATGTAAATGGCACATTAGCTTAGCGGGGTTTCTTATTTCTGTATAAGGATGTTCGAGGAAAAGAAAATTTTGGGTTATATTTTTTGGTGACGCTGACGAATATATTAACATTAAAGCCGTCACGCCTACGCTCTCTAAACAAGGGTCGCAGAGGGGTATTTACTTTGTGCATTTTATCGAAAATATTAGGTCTCAATGTAATTGGAAGTGAGCCTATCGGCATTATACCGGATCGGAATTTTCGACAAAACCCCTAACATAATAATTATGGGACAGCGTAATTCGAATTCAGGACCTCGAGATCGTCCACTAAAATAGACAGTAGTTCTAACGTTACACATATGCGATAATATACCAACAATATATGTAACAGCAGAACTGATACACTATCATAACGTCGATACTCGCAATGTAAGCGTTTATGATAAAATGTGGACGCAACTTCGATTATTAAGCAATATTTATCGTCTACAATACTAAAAAAAATCTGCTTAACCGACTTGAAGCAATAACATACAAAGACATACTGAAAAATTTCATCAAAACCCCTAATTTAATGCAAACGGTCTGATACGTCGCAGTCAGTTCATAAAATAAGACATTCCGCGCAGACACCGTCATCTGAACGAGAGGAAATTGCTTCACTATGAGTGGATGAGCAGCCGCCATATTGCTACGCCATTTTGCCATTCCGATTTCATGATTCCCGCTTGAATAACGAGGTGTTATTGCAAGTGTAAAAAATCACAGCGGAAAATTGAAAAAATAGCTTTCATTGAGTGGCGTTTTTAGCTGGGCAAATATTCGATATATTTTTTTTGGAATTGAAAGTTTTGAATGTGGCAGGCATAATTGAAAAGTTTACTTTTGGGTAGAGCAGAAAAGTAGTTAGTGACTGTTTTTCGAATTAGGAATTAGAAGATAAGTTACCTGCCTTGTTTTGTTTAACAAATAGAAGATTTTTCTAAATCAACCAAGGGAAAGTAAACAACGCCAGTCTACAAAATAAGCGTAGAAATAGGTGAGGTGTAATTTGTACGTGCCCGCTGGGTATATAAAAAAGATGATTTGAGTTTAGAAGGATCTGAATCATCATCATCATCATTTCAGCCTATACTTGTCCACTGCTGAACATAGGCCTCCCCAATCGCTTTCCAGCGTAACCGGTCCGATGCCACCTGCATCCAACGATTTCCTGCGATTTTCACAAGATCGTCGGTCCATCTGGCAGGCGGTCGTCCTACGCTGCGCTTGCCAATACGTGGTCTCCACTCTAGAATCTTTCTGCCCCAACGCCCGTCCGATCTTCGCGCTATGTGGCCAGCCCATTGCCACTTCAGTATGCTAATCCTGAGGGCTATGTCAGTGACCTTGGTTCTTCTACGAATCTCCTCATTCCTGATTCGATCACGTAGAGAAACGCCGAGCATAGCTCTTTCCATAGCTCGCTGAGCAACTTTGAGCTTTTTTATGAGACCTATTGTAAGAGACCACGTCTCTGATCCATATGTCATCACTGGTAACACACATTGACTAAAAACTTTAGTCTTTAGGCACTGAGGTATTTTGGATGAGAAGATGTTGCGCAGTTTCCCGAACGCTGCCCAGCCGAGTTGGATTCGTCGATTGACCTCTCTCTCAAAGTTGGACCTACCTAACCGGACATGGATCTGAATAAATGACAATAATCAGGGGAGTATTACATGGGACCTAACATTATAGGGGAAACGTGGGTGTACTCAGTACACCTCTGCCACCCCCGCTTGGGGAATATAGGCGTGACGGTGTATCGAGGGAGTACTAAATTATCTAAGTATTAAATAATTCACTACAAAAAATTGAGTGGCCTGGGCACTTCCAAATTTAATGATTTAAAATGGCCATTAAAATAAAACTACTAAAACACTTAAGTAAACAAATCAGATATCTATATCATCACGCCAGATCCCTTTTCTGGTAGGCAGAGAGTAGAGAGTTCCAAAAGGTTTTTGTTTTTTTTTTTTATTCTTCATGCACATATGTACATAGGCGGACTTAATGCCTGAGGCATTTTCTCCTAGTCTACCTTAGGGTGGTGTAGAAACAAACATGTGTGGTAGGTGCGAAAATATACGAAGCTAAAAAATAAATCTAAAAGAAATTAAAAAATCAATATGAATCTATTAATGATAATACAATACACAAATATATACATATATATATCTGGGTCTGGGTCTGTCCAAGAGCGTGCTCGTCGCGACCCCTTCCAGTCATGATGGCTGCAATCTTGGACCGAAGACGTACCACAGTGCGGGCTAGGGCGTCCCCCCGAGGCGACGCGTACCGGCCCGCCCCCGTCGGTACGAATATAGGTGGAAGCGGCGATGGGGGCCGCCACCTATCACGCCGGGCCCGAACTGGCGAGTCGTGGGGTGCAGAGTGCCGAATAGACACTTGGAATGTAAGAGGTGGTATGGAAGATAAGATGCATGAGGTGATTGATGTGATGAAAGAGATACGCCTGGATGCTCTGTGTGTAACAGAGACTAAGCGGAGGGGCAGTGAAACCTGTGATCTTCCTGATGGAACGATGGCTCTGTGGTCTGGGGTACCGCAGAGCAGTCGTGCCGGCATGGGGTGGGTATCTTGCTGTCCCGCCGCCTGGCCTCTGGAGTGAGAGATTATGGCCTGTGCGATGCGAGACTTCTCTGGGTCCACTTAAAACTGGGTGTCACTAGAGTATTTTTGGTCGCAGCATATGCTCCCGTAAGCTCGTCAACACCCCAGGACCTTGAGAAGTTTTGAGATAATGTCAGGGAAGTTCTGGATTTGACTGAGGCTAACGAAAAGGTGATTTTGTGTGGCGATCTGAACGGATGGGTAGGAACCAGGTGACAAACTTGCGACGCTGCTCTGGGTCCTTATGGTGATAAGAGAGTGAACGATGCAGGTAAGCTCATTGTAGATGTTTGTTTGGAAAGGGGTCTCCTTGTGTCTAATACGATATTCCAGCACAAGGACATACATATGTATACGTGGAGAAGGAATGAACAAAAAAGTATGATAGATCTGATCCTGGTTGATAACCGTCTCCGAAGCAAACTACAAGATACGCGTGCGTATAGAGGCCCCACTCTGGAATCAGACTACTATCTCGTAGTTGCGCGGTTTAGTGGTCTGTTCAGGAAGTGGAGGCACTGGCGAGAGCGTATCCCCTTCGGAGACCTTGAAAGAATAAAGGTTGAAAAGTTGCAAGATGAGAGCGTGAGGAGAATGTATGAAGACAGAGTGCGGGACAAGCTTTTGACAGCAGGCTCTTCGGACTCAAATGTAGATAAATGCTGGAATAGCCTGAAAGAGAGTTTGGTGGAATCCGCGAAAGAAGTATGTGGTTGCTCAAAGAAGCATATTACAGCAAAAGGTAATGCATGGCGGGATGCGGAGTTGCAAAGCTCCGTAGAAAGTAAGAAGAAAGCGTGGCAGGACTATGTATCTTCTTTGAACCTGAATGCCAGTATGACAGAGATGAGGAAAGAAATATACCGGCAATGCAAGAATGCTACTAAAACTTTAGTGAAAGAAAAGCGTGAAAGAGCCAGTATGATTGAGGAGGAGAGGCTGGCGAAAAACTTCGAGAACAACACCAAACTCTTTTGGAGCAAGGTGAGAAAGGCTCGAGGTGATTCGTCAGGCTCCAGAATGGAAAGGATAAAATCTAAAGACATTCTTGCAGACACACAAGCTGTGCTACACCGGTGGAGTGAATATTTTGGAGAAATGTATGGAGATGACCCGGATGCTGATGCCGCAGACATGCCCAAAGGCGAGATTGCGGCACCAGAATCAACGGAGGACATCACTATGGAAGATGTTGAATGGGCGATAGGAAGTATGAAAAACGGTAAAGCTGCGAGAGTAGACATGATATCTGCCGAGATGATTAAATATGGTGGATCTTGCGTCCGGGACGCTTTCCGGGCCCTTGCAAACCTTTGCTGGAGGTCCGGTAGAGTCCCTACAGATTGGCGCCGCGCAGTCATAGTACTCTTGTATAAAGGCAAGGGTTCACAATATGACTGCGCTAATTACAGAGCCATCAGTTTGATCAGCTTGGCAGTCAAGGTATACGGTAAAATTATTGAACGGAGAATGCGCGTGTAGTCCGATGGAATGTTGTGCGAGGCACAGGGGGGTTTCAGGTCTGGAAGAGGATGTTCGGATCAAGTCTTCTCCGTCCGCAACATCGTAGAGAAGCATCTGGCAGTGGGGCGGTAGGTTTTTTGCGGTTTTGTAGATCTGGAGAAGGCATTTGACAGAGTTGTGCGCAAGAGAATTTGGGACATTTTGCCAGAGTATGGTATAGATGGCACTCTGTTGCGAGCCGTCCAGTCCACTTATGTGGACTGCAAGGCATGCGTACGGGTGGGTAGTAACAGGTCACCCTGGTTTGACATTAAAATCGGCGTCAAGCAGGGGTGCGTGTTGTCCGCTAGACTGTTTATAGTGTATCTGGATAAAAGTCTTCAAAGACTGAAAGCGATGAATAAAGGTGTACAAATGGGTGACTTAGTGGTAAACCATCTACTTTATGCAGATGACGCGGTTTTAATAGCGCCAATAGCCACTGATCTGCAAACACTAGTCACAGTTATGAAAGACGACTGCATGATCAATGGCTTACACTTGAATGTAAAGAAAACAAAGATTATGGTTTTTGAAAGGGAGGAAACCAGAACGAATGTAAGGATTGTGGTTGGGAACGATGTGCTGGAGCAAGTGAATGAGTTTGTATATCTTGGATGCGCCTTCAGTAAGGATGGGAAATACACCGCTAACATAGAGAGAAGAGTGAGTGCAGGGAACAGAGTGAATGGAGCGATGGAAAAGCTACTTGGGAGCCGGCACTTAAGCCATAAGGCGCAGCTGGCCATACATAACGGAGTTCTTGTCCCAACGCTGTTATATGGTAGCGAGAGCTGGGTATGTTGAAATGCGAGCTCTGCGGAAGATGTGCGGAGTGAAGCTGACCGACCGCATTAGCAACAGCTTAGTAAGAAAGCGAGTAGGTATGAAAGATAGTATCGGTGTAAAGATGAGAAAGGGTATGCTTCGTTGGTTCGGGGATATAGAAAGAATGCCAGAGGAAAGAATGACAAAACAGATATACAATGTGAAAGTGGAAGGATTCAGGTACCGAGGAAGACCTAGAATATCTTACCACGACCAAATAAACCGAGTCAAGAGTCTCCGTAACCGGCGAGCGTGTAGGAGACGAACTATGAGAGTCGAGGAAGCCAGAGAGTATATATATATATATATATATATATATATATATATATATATAAAAAATGGTAAAGCTGCGGGAATAGACATGATATCTGCCGAGATGATTAAATATGGTGGAACTTGCGTCCGGGACGCTTTTTGGGTCCTAGCAAATCTTTGCTGGAAGACCGATAGAGTCCCTACAGATTGGCGCCGCGCAGTCATAGTACCCTTGTATAAAGGCAAGGGCTCACAATATGACTGCGCCAATTACAGGGCCATCAGTTTGATCAGCTTGGCAGCTAAGGTGTATGGTAAAATTATTGAACGGAGAATGCGCGAGAAGTCCGATGGAGTGTTGTGTGAGGCACAGGGAGGTTTCAGGTCTGGAAGAGGATGTTCGGATCAAGTTTTCTCCCTCCGCTACATCGTAGAAAAGTATCTGGCAGTAGGCCGGAAGGTTTTCTGCGGTTTTGTGGACTTGGAGAAGGCGTTTGATAGAGTCGTGCGAAAGAGACTTTGGGACATTTTGCCAGAGTATGGTATAAACGACACCCTGTTGCGAGCCGTCCAGTCCACCTACGTGGACAGCAAGGCATGCGTACGGGTGGGTGGTAACATGTCACCTTGGTTTGACGTTAAAATCGGCGTCAAGCAGGGTTGCGTGTTGTCCGCTAGACTGTTTATAGTGTATCTGGATAAAAGTCTTCAAAGACTGTATGCGATGACTGAAGGGGTAAAAATGGTTGATCTAGTGATAAACCACCTATTGTATGCAGATGACGCGGTTTTGATAGCGCCAACAGCCACTGATCTGCAAACAATAGTCACAGTTATGAGAGACGACTGCATGAACAATGGCTTACATTTGAATGTGAAGAAAACCAAAATTATGGTTTTTGAACGGGAAGAAACCAGAACGAATGCAAGGATTGTGGTTGGTAACGATGTGCTGGAGCAAGTGAATGAGTTTGTATATCTTGGATGCGCCTTCAGTAAGGATGGCAAATACACCGCTGATATAGAGAGAAGAGTGAATGCAGGTAATAGAGTGAATGGTGCGATGGGAAGGCTACTTTGGAGCCGGCACTTAAGCCAAAAGGCGCAGCTGGCCATGCATAACGGAGTGCTTGTCCCAACGCTGTTATATGGCAGTGAGAGTTGGGTATGTAAGAAGGAGAACGAAAGCAGGATAAATGCGATCTCTGCGGAAGATGTGCGGAGTCACGCTGACTGACCGTATTCGCAACAGCGTAGTAAGAAAGCGAGTAGGTATGAAAGATAGTATCGGTGTAAAGATGAGAAAGGGTATGCTCCGTTGGTTCGGCATATAGAAAGAATGCCAGAAGAAAGAATGACAAAACAGATATACAATGCGAAAGTGGAAGGATGTAGGTGCCGGGGAAGACCTAGACTATCTTACCATGACCAAATAGACCGTGTCTTAGCTGAAGGGCAAGTCAAGAGTCTCCGTAACCGGCGAGTGTGTATGAGACGAACTATGAGAGTGGAGGAAGCCAGAGAGGTATGTAAGGAAAGAACCTGTTGGAACTCTGTACTCTCTGCCTACCCCGCGAGGGAGCTGGCGTAATGATATAGATAGAGATAGATATATATATCTATATATTTTTTTTGAAAGAGAAACGGTTTGTGACCATCCTGAATTCCTGAGGTAAGGCATTCCAAAGAAGAATCGATTGGATAAAGAAGGAGGAATGAATAAAATCAGAACGATGAGAAGGGCACGGAAGAAGACGATTACTTGAGGAACGAAGATTTTTCTCGTGATTGGAGCACAAATACTGCAATTTGGAAGTAAGATAAGTAGGCGAGGTTGAAGAATGAAGAATAGAAAATAGTTTTGTCAGTGCCCTTTGAGTTCTACTTTGTCGAATAGGCAACCACTTTAACTGAGAACGGTGCTCTGACACATGGTCATATTTACGTAGGTTGAATACGAATCGAATGCAGTTATTGAGAAGGTAGTCTAGTTTGTTGAGGTGATCTGCATGCAGGTCGAAGTAGCACACATCACCATAGTCGAGGATAGGGAAGATTAGGGACTGTATAAGCATTGCTTTTGTATTGGAAGGGAGCAAATGTTTTAATTGATATAGGTATCGCAAAACCCCAGTGATCTTTTGACCGACGGCCGTAACTTGGGTCTGCCAACTAAGTGTCGTATCAATGTGCAGACCAAGATCTTTGACACTAGAGCTTAGAGGAATAACTGTCCCGTTGAATTCAATTGGAGGTAAAGTAGCCATGTTCACCCTGCATATTAATCTAGAGCTACCCACAAGAATCGCTTGACACTTGCAAGGGTTCACCGTGGAACCAAACCTGTCGGACCAATTCTTAATAGCACCGAGATCCTGATTTACTTTACTGATAATATCGGGGATTCTATCAGCACTATCTTGCGAGTTCTTTCCTTACATACCTCTCTGGCTTCGGCGTCGGTTACGGGGACTCTTGCTCCGACCGATTGACCTCAGATAACTAATTAATCCCACTTAATAAATAAATCAACAATATTTCTATTTAACCTACTATTATATTGGTTGCGCAATATTTGTGATACCAACCCTATATCTTCAACAGATAAGGAAGACGCTTTTAACTATTAATTCCTTAGAAGTAAACTTACGTTCCCACGAAAACTTAAAACCACACACTCATCACAACAGACCAATTATCTAGTTACCAACACGGCAGTCTTAAATACTAAAATGCACATAGTCATGCCAGAAAAACTAAACGACTAATAAAACAAGTAGTATGAATACACAAGTTGAATGACATGACTAATCAACAAAGACATAGGAAGCGCTGGTGTATTTTAAATAGAAAGAAAGAGTTGAAGATGATAAAAAATAGATAATAAATACGGTCTTTTTGGATATGGTAAGTAGTTTAGGCCGTGGTTTATCTGAAGGGTAAGTCAAGAATCACCATAACCCGCGAGCGCGTATGATACAAAAAACTATGAGAGTAGATGAAACCAGAGAGGTCTGTAAGAAAAGAAACGGTTGAAACTCGGTACACTCTGCCCACCTCGTAAGAAATCTAGCGTGATTATATAGATAAATAGATAGATAGATAGGCAATAAACATCATCACACCTACATTCCCCAAATGGGTTACCAGAGTTGTTCTATTTACACCCACATTTCATCGACCTACGTTGTAGGTACAGACTAATAGAAGTCGATCGTATGCCATTACTGATGACTACGCGAACACGTCCAACCATCAGGACCTCCTAAATCGTAGCCGCCGCCGACTACGCACGTGACTCCCCTCCTATCAGCCGCTACCACCGCCCGCTACCCCACCATATTCTTACCGACCCGATGCCCTTACTTCCCTTCCTTCGGATACAGCTACCGCACACAGGATTAGACACCGACCTCAGCGGCGAGGTCGATGAGTCCCTTGCCTTCCGGCAGTTTTTCTGTAGCTTTACAAATTAATTACACAGAGTTACGTATTATTTACGTAATATTAAAACATTATATCAAAACAAGCATAAGTTAAAAAATATAAACCGTTTTTTATATTAAATTTAGACAAAGACTGCCTCGATGGCCTTGTGGCAAAGCGCATCGCTTAGTGATCACGAGGTCCTGGGTTCAAATCCTAAGTCAGAAAATAAAGTTTTTCTAACAAAAAACTTCCCAGTATAAGTCTGGATTGTGCCCGGTAAATGGTAATAGGCTCGGACCTAACATCGTCGGCGAAAAGTGGGTGTATATAGTACACCTCTGCCACCCCCGCTTAGGGAATATAGGTGTGACGGTGTGTGTTGTGTGTATTTAGACAAATATTACATATGAAATGAAACTATTTTTTCTGTGCTTTTAACGGAGTTTATTTGTTTTTTTTTATGTTTCCGATGTACAGTACTTTAACAGTAGCTATTGTCACAGGAAATACTTGAGGTGCTTGACGTTCAAATAATATTGATATTAATATTATTAAAAAATGATGTAGGAAGTATAAAGAGGGTACCATTAAACTTCTTACGTTGCTTTTAATTTCTTACATTTTATACATATAAACTTGCTTATTTAACGAAGAAATGAATGTTACTTTTTTGTCAGGAACTTTTCGATAGCTATATATATTTACCGACACAATATCTACAAATTTTCCTCTCCTCAGAATTTCAGTGCCAAAGCCGATTACATCGACCGACGGTAATGTTATTATCACAAATTTTAATAGCAATTAATCAACGACGCCGCCGTAATGCGTCACGTTCGCTCTTCATAATATTAATGAGTCTCTTTAGTTTCAAAACCAAAATATTCTAAATTATTACTAAGAACCTTGTCTAACAGTTACTCATAGACGTAGATTAAACCATCAAGTATTATCATAATTATGGACAGGCTCTTCACAAGGTGAACCAGTAAGCTAATGAAGGTTAAGGATAAAAACTGGATGCGTAAAACACGAAGCTCAACGTGGTAACCTTTGAAGAGAACTTTCTTATTATTATTTTACAATCCCGCTGAGATCCACGGCCTTTGCCTGGACCTTTGAAAGGCTTGCATGGGGACATGGGTTCAACACGTAGAAGCCCTTTGCGAGAAGTTAATGTTATGTTAATCACCTGCTAAGATCACTTGCTGAAAATGAAGTTATATAACCAGCGAACTGACCCCGGCAGGTTCAAGGACTATTGTAAATTATGGAAAGAAAACAAGGGCTGTATAAACGAGGTTTGATGGACAACAACTGGACTATTTCAAAGGGGACGGACACCGGCAATAGTTGTGATACTTATTTTTATTATTATTGGTCAAACACAATAAAAATAGTTTGTACATATTCATGGGTAGTGTCCGTCCTTCACTAAGTGGGCACCACAAGCTAAAAATAATATAACAAGTGTAATATAACTTAGAAACTATTACAATAACACAATGAAAACAAAACTTAGATAAATGAGAAAATATGAAATAGATCTTAAACGTCAGAGGATCAAGAGGAGGAAGATTAGTAATATTATTGGTATAATATAAAATGAAACGAACACCGTCACGCTTATATCCCCCAAGCGTTGGTGGCAGAGGTGTACTGTGTACGCCCACTATTCGCCGACGATGGTATGCCCCACGTAATAGGGGGCGAACCTATCGCCATATACCGGGCACAATCTAGACTCCTGATACTAGGATTTTTTCAATTAAAAAATTACATTGTCTGACCTAAGAGTCGAACCCAGGACCTCGTGATCACAAACCGAAGCGTTTTGCCACTAGACCAACGAGGCAGTGGAAATAATATGTTTTTTGGTAGTGGTGATGCATTGAAAACACCTTAATCGTGATTAAGTTACACAAAGTGCATATGCGACTGAACGGTGAAAGGCTACCGTAATTGGTACCACAATGAGGAAGGATGAACGTTATTCTATTGTGAAGACCACTTTGAACTGATGACCATATTCATCATATGGATAGTCTTAACAGAAAACTGGATATCTATACCACATTTCTTCCCACAAAATGGAAAAGGAAGCGCCATCTCTTTTCATATTTAGTTGAGGACGACTTTATACAGTCGTCGGAGTGTTAGCCATATTGGTCACTGAATCAAGAGTCGTCGCGTGTTTTATCGCCACAAGGAACAAATATTTGTCTCACAAATATTTGTTTCGGTCAGGGTCCTTGTGTATGTTAATTTCATTTATGTAAACGCAGCAACACCTCGGATATTACTTCAAACGTGGAGCAACGTTTGAAAGTAAATAGCGCTTTTCCATTGAATAGTGACCGAAGACTTTGAAGGCTTGACGAACGATTTGGCGCATTGGTTAAGAACTTAAGCCACTCCGCCTACTGGGTCGTATAATCCCGGGTTCGATTCCCGCACGGGACAAATCTTTGTGTGACCCACAATGATTTGTTTCGGTCTGGGTATTTGTTTGTGAATTTTCAAAATAAATAAAAATTGATAAAGGAGTTTCAACCCCACTAGTCTATTTAATACTTATTCTATATATAAAATTAATGGTAGAATTGGATAAATTATCGCTACTAGGTGTCACATTAGCGAGCGTCGCGGGCAAAAGACGGCGTTACATCAAGAGGCGAAAACCACGAATCGAGTTAAGTTTACATGTCTCCATTGTCACACGGTTATAATAAAAATGTTTATATTTTCAACACCGAACACCGTTAAGTCATAAATAAATAATCTTTTCAAATTCACGGACTTCAAATCAGCGATATAATAAAAACTTAGAATAAAAAATTGACTGCCTCGTTGGTCATGGACTGCCTCGTTGGTCTGGTGGCAAAGCGCATCGCTTTGTGATCGAGGTCCTGGGTTCAAATCCTAGGTCGGACAAATGTGGTTTTTCTAACGAAAAATTCCCAGTATGAGTCCGGAGTCTGGAATTGTGCCCGGTATATGGCAATAGGCTCGCCCCCTATTACATGGGACCTAACATCGTCGGCGAAACGTGGATGTACTCAGTACACCTCTGCCACCCCCTCTGGGAAATATAGGCATGACGGTGAAACTTAGAATAAATATAATCTAAAAGCCGCGAATGCGCATCAAATTGAAGCAACAGGCTCTACCTGCGAAGCAGGTAGTTACACCTTTACTCGAGTCGTCATTCTATCCGGTGTGCGAAATAACGTGCTCGGCGAGTCTTAAATTAAATTTAATTATGCCCTCTGGTGTCATTCCCGCCTCTATAACTGCTGTTGAGCCTAAAAAAAACATGATACGATCACATTTCATACGTAACTAGCGCATTCGGGTATTATTTAAATATCAAATTAATTCTTCCATCTGTAATTGTCATAGTCAATGCTGACGCGTTTTGTTAGTGTTGCTAGTAGAACAATTCTATTTCTCACTACTTGTATTTGCTGAGGACTTTATAAGTTCCAGTATTAAATGGTACTAATATAGTTAGCTACTACATTACGGTCTTAATATTTTATTTTATCTATACTACAAACCTTAATACAAGTCCTAAGTACAAGTATATCTATTTCTTGAGTTTAATATGCATTAGAATATACGTTACCGCAACAATAATTGTATTATCATATAATCTAATGTCATTATCATTAACCCCAAAAAGTGGTAAAATTTCCGCGTTGCTAAAATTACGCGGGTGGGAAATGCGGTGAGTGAGAGAGTGAGAGAAGTGCTTTGTTGAGTTTTTGGCTTCACCACTCAATTACGACTGCGCGCGACTTCTGGATATTAATCCACTATTACACAAATTAATCCACTGCTGGACTTGATGGAGTGACGATATACGTCGGATAGCCGGCAGAACCTGGATGCATTGTGTATTTGTTGTGTTTTTTTTGTATCATGAATATGCCACGTACATGTATTTTCTAATATATGTAAGTGTTATTTTTCTTTTTTATATAATATTTTTAATTTATACCGCTACTGTAGATATTAAAGTATACATGAATATAATTTTTAGCAAGTGCAACCGCGTCCATACCACTTACAAATCTATGTCTCCATCCCATGGTTGCCTGGAAGAGCAATCTTTTTAGCGATAAGGCTGCCCTTTGTTTTAGTCGATTTTTGTTTTTTGATCTCCATGTTACTGGTCTACAATAAATCTATCTATCTATCTATCCCTTGCAGTGTAGGCAAAGAGTACACAAAGTTTCAACGGATTATTTCCTTACAGACCTTTGTGAAACTCCTCTCTTCTAGAACGTTTACACACGCTTGTCGCTTTCGGAGTCTCTTGACTTGTAACTTTTTATAATCACTCAATTAGCTTATAAACTATTTACGAAGAATATTATTTCATTACCTTGCTTTTATCAATATTACACTTCTCTACTTTTATTTCCTATAAATATTATAAATGCAAATGTTTGTAAGGATGCATGATAGCGCCAACTTTAAAATAATATAGTTTAATCATCATAAAAACACACAGGGTATCTACATTAATATTATAAAGAGGAATGATTTGTATTTTTTTGTTTGTAGCGAATAAACTCAAAAAATACTGGACCGAAATTAAAAATTCTTTCACTATTAGAAAGCTTCTTTTTCCAGAAGTAGCATAGGCTATATAACATATACCCGGTAGATGGCGCTGTTGTCGACCGGGTACAAAATCGCGAAAAACTGCTAGTTTTTTATAAAGATTTAAATAATTAACGCATGCGCAGCAGCCACGGGTAACAACTAGTCTAAAGTAAATTTGTGTTTCTCGTATCGTACGTAATAATGAAAACAAATCAACCACTACGCAATGCTTATTAGATCATAGAGCGCGCGATGCGGCAAAGGACCCGGCATGTTTTATGTATACCGTGCCGTTCTGCGTTGGCATTACGACCCTCTAGGCTTTTGAGTTCTGTGCCACAGAGGACACCCGGGAAACCTCGTTTTTATTTGTGAGAAAAGACATAACAAATATGTTACTATTGTTTGCTGATTGTGTTATTGTGTGTACTAAAGTTTGCTTTATTGATCTAATGGTGCATAATGAGGTTGTTCATGACAAGATCCTAGACTTTTTTGTGGAAAATCCTTCTGTAATAAATACATTTATAAAGAATACGACGGCGACGACGGACGATTGAGCGCAGTGATTTAGAGCTTACGCCGCTCCGCCCATTGTGTCTAATAGTCGCGGGTTCGATTACCGCACGGGACAAATCTTTGTGTGACCCACAATTATTTGTTTCGGTCTGGGTATTTGTGTATGTGAATTTTCATGTTTGTAAACGTACCCACGACTTAGGAATACATCCTAGTGTAGCTATGTTCAAAAAATACGAAAAATGTCTACATTTTGAAGCTTATTTAAAACGATACGAGCCCAAGTGAGTATTAAATCTGCTTTAATACAGCTACAATAATTTTGTATAAATATATTTGAACGTATTTAAAACAATTTGTACCCGGTATACGGCAATAGGTTCAGCCCCTATAACAAAATCAAAAAACAAAATCAAGAGTTTTTTATTCTTGTAGACCAAAAGGCACTTATGAATAGTCAAAACGAGAAAATTATTGATTACATAAGACTCTACCACCCGTTCATAATAAGTCATTCCTGTGGAGAAAGAAGATGGGGAAGAAACTCCACGGTTACTCTTTTTAAAAATGAGAGTTTGACAATTCTTTTTGTATACATTGCATTCACGGAGTATGGAAGAACAATGCAGAACGAGCTAAATAGATGTACTTAAGTATAGATTAATCATAAGTATACTTAGATTTATGGTATCAGTCAGTGTCTACATAGTCCTTTCATTTACAAAATAGAGATGTTGTAGAGATACATAATAAAAAGTATAATAATAATAGTAAGAGAAGGGGTTACTATAAAAAATGTAGAGTGCGTACAAAAAAACTGGTTATAGCTCCAGTGTGATGCCGAACGAGACAAAATTCAACAGCACTACGGTAGACGTTCAATCAGTCAAAGGACAGAGGACGGACCAGTTGCCACCAGCAGCACCCGTTCACGAGTATGACCTGAGAAGCAGCCCTCACTCTTCTCGGCCATATTAGAGGGAAAAGAGTGACCCGCTCTTCAGACCGCTATCATGGGACCTAACATCGTCGGCGAATAGTGGGTGTACTCAGTACACCACTGCCACCCCCGCTAGGGGGCGTGGCGGTATTTATTTAAAATAATATTAACATGTATTTATATGAAATACATACGAATTTATACTTGGCCAAATTAAAGTAACAAAAAGAATCACACTACGTAAAATATAAATTTATTAGCTCGTCTGAATTTGAATTCCCAACCAAAACCTCGTACCACCTAAATAGCTAATAGAGAATAACAATCCTAAGACAATATCGCCCTCATGCAAATTCATAGGAGAATGCATATGTAATGCGCTGACAATATTTATATATTCAGTTGCACTCGGTCGCAGTCGGTCGCACCGGATCGTGCGGCAAGATGGCGGCGTGCCGGATTAACTTCTGTAATGTGTCGTAATGGAAATGGTGAATTTAGATTGTTGAATCAAAATGCAAACGTACAGCTAACGCAGATATATATTTAAAGAATATCATATAAGAGTAAAGCAACCTATACTGGTCCATTGCTGGGCAAAGGCCTTCTCCCACATGTTGGGGTGAGAGAGAATAGGTCATACTCCAATACGCCGACCCAGTGTGGATGGATGGAGGTAGATTTGGTGGCACCATCTGTTGGAACTCAAAAAGCTGGCCACAAGGCCACCTTAATGTAACACCTAATGGCCTAACTTGCCTTCCGAAACACGGAGGCACGGTACGAAAGCACGGCATGTAAGCAGAACTACCTATCATCTTGCTTTCAGAAGCACAAAGAAGTGCAAGGTGATAGTTGGTGCTGGCTGCTGGCATAACATAAACACCATTCTTTGAAGGTCTTCGAGCAGCGACACTTAGCTGACGTTCCATAAAATATAACATATTAAAGTCACGGCTTTTAGCTGTTTCATATTTCTGATACCTAATTTACACACTGCCCACTTCCACATGAAGTGAGGGAATGTAAGTCGTATAAACGCACCATCTACGCTCTACTTCCCTTTCCACATTATCACTGCCCAACGCTTTCTTCGATAGCGGTTTTTGGAGTGGGATTAAAAAGGACACGCTCACTTGGTGTGGCCGGCTTAGAAATCATTTAGGGAATTATGGGAAAAAAACTAAAATTGAAAAAACTTGAGGATAACAATCTAAAGATATACAATACAAAAAAAAAATTGAGATTGATGCATCATAAATACCATGGGAAAACAGTATCATTTCGGGGGAAATGAAAACTTAAATCGGAAGTTTTTATAAACATTACAGAAACACAGAGTGAATCTTTAAGTGCGAAGGGAGTATGTGAACAATCGACGCTGCTGCGGTACTGCTCTTTGCTCTAGGCGGCATGTGGCGGCAGTAAACCGGGTATTATACCAAACAACTTAAGCCCGGACTACATTATGCGTGCTAGACGCGCACTGGTAATCCTCTTAATTTACTGCCTATGAAAATTTTTGCTTTGCTGCATTGTGACTCCTTTACGGAGCTACGCTTTTATGGGATGCAACCTTTAAAATCCTCGAAGTAAAATATAATATTACTTGCTATTTCAATAAGCATTGTTATAAATTTATCTACCTATTTTAAGTTCGAAGCTTTAATGCTGACAGTTTTTACTCTAATCATATTTATATGTTTACCTATATCTTTTGCAAGCTTCGGTATAGTTCATTTCTTTCTGTGATTATGGTAAAATATGCCTTTTTCTTCTTTTGGAAGTCCTCTCTCGGTAGTTAGCCGTCAGCTTTACCAATCTAGGCCTATCTTGAACCACATGGAACAACGCACAGTACTGGCGATTCTGATCTACTATCCAGTCCGTTTTAAAACGTTGTATGTAGATTAAAAAAATATATATGTTTTTATTTTATATTATTTAATGCTTTTTATTTTTGTGCAGGTATAATAAAATATTGTCTTCTGATCCAGTTTTGAGCTATATTTAAAGTTGCAAGTTTGTAGCACATCGGGAATTTGTATCAAATAGACAAACAACAAAAAACATGGCAATAAAAGCGCAAAGTAGTAATAACATCAATTTTCTTGCACATTAAAACCGAAAAGCCTCTAAGGAAACGCGCACAGTGTGATGTCAAAATGAGAAAAATCCGGAATGTGGATCACGTAGACCCGGCCGGCGTGGCCATGATGACGCCCAACAAAAGCAGGGAACATATTGCGGGTTCAAATCTTGTGTTGCTAATATGACGTTTGTTACATAAAATGGTGGTGATTGATGGTGCTTTTTATGGAGAGACTTGTATAAACCGTCGCGCTTACAACACGCAAGCGGGAGTGAGAAAGGTACATATATGTACCTACTGCGTATACCCAACTTTTGCTGTGATGTAATAACGGCCGCCGTTCCAGACTCCAGAATGCTACTTAGAAATTTTCGAAAAGAAAATCTAAAAAAACCTAGGATTCATATGACTTAAACAGCTGACGTCTCAAACGCTCAGTTGTCATGGGTACCTTTCACCCATAATACATTAGCATGGAAGCCATCAACTAGGAGACATCGGCGGCTCAACAACAATAGCTTAAAACCCCTATAAGCTTATTGTTTTAACAAGAGGAATTGGAATCAGGGCAGCTCCAAACCTCTTTACTTTAACTGCATGACTGTGTAGAAACGGACGGACTTCATATGCAGGATATCATGATCGCCCATAATTCCATTTTTTCTGGTAATGAGTATCCCAGAAACAACAGTTTTTTCTTCATAACCAGTTACATACAAAGACAAATCACTGAATCACAAAAAGAATATAGTAAAATTTTACTGCATATGCAATTTTCATACACAAGTTTGGTTTTATCGTCTTTGTCAGAGTTTATGAAAGGTATACAAACTTAGGATATTTCGATTATTTCTAATATTTTGCATGTAGATTTTTAACAATGTTTGTATTTATTTTATCTTTTCAAAATCGACTATGTAAGTCAGGATCTAGCATTATTAACGACCCAAGAATAATACTAGTTATACTATACGTAGCACCAAAATCGACGTAAGTAATTCTATTTTTAAAAAATACTCAGCAACGCCCTTTAAGTCAAAATTCCTTCGGTTTTACTAGTTTGGGTACCGATTCAATTGGTCTCGTGATTATGGAGTCCGTCTCTTCAATTGGTGCTACGTAACTAAACAGAGCTTGTTTGTGTGCTGCAGCTCATTATTGTGAAACCATTTCTGTCAAAAATATCATAACCTGGTAACGTCCAACGTTACGTAAGTGTGAAGTAACGGTTTTGGTAATTACAAAACTGTTTCTTATACCATGAATGTTATCACACAATAGAATCATTATATCAGATGTTATACATAATGAGTGTGGTCTTGTACAATAACAGTGAAAGTCTATCTATCTCTATCAGCACGCCAGAATCTTTGCGTAGGCACAGCGTATTTTTAAAGGTTACAGGGAAACACCTACTTCCCCCGCCTCTTCCACTCTACTTCGTCTCATACATGCTCGTCGGTTACTGAGACACTTTAAATAGGACATGGTCTATTTGATGGCCACGATGACCGGCTTTGCACTATACTGTTACATCCCTAACTCTCACGGCTATATTACCAATAAGCAATATATGCCTTTATAAACCTCGAGTTTTTAACAAAAGTCAGTCATTATTCACTTGATAATTAATCTAATTGCTGCCCAACTACGGACCTGGTTTCTGCCTTCCAGTCGGCTCAGCAGTGAAAACTAAGCTACCAAAGAGGTTTGAATTTGGCAAAGACCTTCAGGAGGTCTCGCGTATGAGCGACAAAGTACCGCGTTACGAGTGTACTCAGTTATAATAATTGTGGAACAAATAATAAATAAGTGTCAAGCAATCTAGTTGCTTTTTTATGACAGCTGAGTGCCCGGACCTAACAGTACGCATCCATCTCTTACCGCCGACCTTCGTCAAGTAATTTTGTATGAGCCCCTCCAGTACCATTTTATAATAGGTAGCATAAATTATTTCTTCATTTAGACGATCACCTCGATTTGTGAGAAAACAAAGAAACCTTGGAGTGAAACAGTATAGACTGATTTTTTATTATTATTTAGACTATCGGAATGCAATTCAATTTTTAGTCAGTACTTAAAGTTTTCTCTGTCATATTGTCTCCCATAGAGACTTTGAGACGCTCAAGAAATATTTTAGTCTTTGTGCCAGACGGAACCCTTGAAAATACACGTTGTAAGCATAAGATAAATTAAGACATTACTTAATACTCCTGTCAAAGCTTAAATACTTTTTTCTTACATTAAGCTATCTAAAAATCCCAAATTCATCACAGTCTATTAATACCCAGCTCCCCCATCAAAACTGTCCTAAATACAGAATTGCACTCGGCGACATAACGTATTTTGAGATGGCATACTCTGGCGCAGAGCCAAAGATCAACCAGATTTAGCCTATGCCCTAAGCGCCACCTACAAAAAAATTATAGGAAACTGTTCTATCTGCTCTACTTAGTAGTGAACAGAATTGAAGTTATGCTGCTTGATCCTTTCATATATATCCTTATATACAGTCTGAGCAAAACAGAATCTCGGTTAAAATAATTAACACGTGATAAATTCTGTTTGATCGTTGTCCTTATTAAGCTGTCTTTCATGTGGATCCATGCACTTTTAGAAGACTTAGGTACTTATAAATAAATAAGAAAAAAAATAGGGAATTTTTAGACATTAGGACAAAATGTACCAATTACTGGCCCCTTGTTGGTTTATAGTCTTTAAGCAAAAATCTATTTTCGTGACAAAAACGTTTGTATTTTTTTGTTTGAGCCTGCAATACCTTATAACATGCAGCTTATATTTATACCTTGTGTATAGAAAAAATAACGCATGGGTTTTCCACACTTCACACACAATATTTCATAGATCACAGAAGTTGATGTTCTCTTTTCAGTTAATTATTGATCACGTAGGAGCCTTAATTGTTTTTCATTATATTCAAACAATCCCGATGGTACACTAATCCACACTTCGATCTTACTCAAATTTACCACCCAGGAAGCATCCTTAATGGCCCTATTAAATGGTAAGTACCCATCTTAATTACGGACAGGGCAAATTGAACGATTTGCCGTAACATTAAGATTGCTACCGTTACGCAAAGGAACAAACACCATCAACCCAGCTTATCAAAATAGGATCATCGTAAAGGACAAAGAGTTAATCCACGGTAGCTGTTGTTAAATACGGTTTACGGTCTAAAGAAATCGTAAAGGTGTTTAATCTTCTGAGCTTTGGGACAACTATAGATTTTGGAGGATCAGGCGTTGTGATGAATGATTACTTTGTTAGTTTATGAGATACATTTATTACGTTTAGTTCGAGAGTATAAACTGGAGGCGTACAAAGTGAACTATGAATAATTAGTATATAGCTGCTAGCTAATAAGAAAGATAGCATAAGAATGGAAAATAAATACAATACAGCTCATACGAAGGGTTATAAAAATACGAAGCCTCCTTAAGCATCTTTATTGCTGCTTCGACTAGTTACGCGGAGTGCATAACTACTTATCAAATCAACAGTAACAAGATAGCAAACGACGCAAAAAATGTTCAAGGATATTCCTCAGTTAAAAACACCTTCAAATAAGCTATGAATCCTTGAAAGTTGGAAGCCCTGACTAGCCTTGTTTAGCCTTGACTAGTTCCTAAGACTACACTAATTAGTAGTTAGCAGATAAAATTGCCAAAATAACAAACACCAAATATGAAATTTATCGAACGTTAAGAACGACCTGGAACATGTCATAATTCTTAGGAGCTGGAAGCGTTAACTTGATAACAAAAAATGAATAAGTACTTAGCAAACCAATAGCATAAGGCAAATAAATAACTTGATTAAATTAAAAATGTCTCCGAAAACACCAAAATTCTTTGAAGCTGGCAGCTTTGACTATTTAATAAATTGCATAAGCAAATAAAAAGAACCAAGATAGCACAACAAATGAAAAGGCAATGGCATGCCTCATTCCTAAGACTACATAAATATCTAGGATTATATAAATACTTAACAAATCAACAGTAAAAAGATGCAAACGAAAAAAATATCAACGACATGCCTCGATTAAAAACCATTTGAAACATAATAATTGTAAAAACCAAAGACTATAGATCCGTATTCTGTGCTACACACTTTGTCTAGTTACTAGGACTGCATAAATACTCAGTAAATCAAGAGTATGTGCCAAGGTAGCGAACGACAAATGAAAAAGTCAACGACATGCCTTAGTTGGGATCGGCTCCGAAGCTCAAGAAGGAAGCGCTTAGTCGTTGGCTGGTCGCCAGGGGACGGATATAGACACGTGTATACGTGCACACGTGGCGACGATAGTCTCTGTTATTGTTTGGGAGATTTTTGACAGTTGTCAGCTGGACTGAAGATATTGGAAAAGGTTGAAGTTTCAGGATCTTATTGATCATTGAATTTATCTTTATTTGTTTACCAACCCGAACTGGGTCCGCGCTACTTAACTAAGTATGACCTATTTTCTCCCACCTCGATCTGTATGTAAGAGAAGATCTTTGCAGCAGGACTAGTGGGCTGATTTATATCACTATTACTTATGTGTGTCATATGTCTATCTGTGTTTTGTAACCTTTGAGTCTGTATACTGCAAACAATATTTTTCTTTGGAGTATTGCGTAAGTTTTGCAAATAATTTTGATAATAATTTATCAAAATTATTTGCAAAACTTTTACTGCCATTACACTTAATAGCGAAGTACGCAATTGATAGAAGAGTTTGTGCAATAACAAACTACTTCATTATTTCATTCATACCGAGCAAAAATCTGTATACTTCCAACTGATTCTACACTTCAAAGATCAAATTATTGAATTACTAAGAAGTGCGTAAAAGCACCAACTCAAAAAGAAATAAAATAATTTGAAAGCTTTAAAATCTAACCAATCTCCCACCGCATCTAAACTAAAACATTACACATCACCATGAGCCGTGACCATCTAAACCCGTGTAGTAACGTCATGACACGTGTCATATCACCGCAGTCACACAAACAGGTTAATTTGCTGGATATTTTCAAAGCGACCGTTAAAAATTATTTTCACGCCGATTCGTAGAAAGAAAACTATAGTGTAGCGGGTTTTGGTTTGGTATATTTACTGTTTGTTTTCGTTACAGCTTCAAAGATGGTGTTCACAGTCATGTTTTGGTTCCAGTTCGGAGTAGTTGAAGGAGAAATCTAGTCTATTTTGGATATAAGGCTTATGCTACTGATTAGGCCTAAGCATTAATTAGCCCTATTACAAAGGTTGTAGACTAGTCAACCAGCCAATCAGCATAGCAAGGATTAAGTCTTATATGCGCAGTAATTTATTCGAAAGCGGGATGAATTTTGATGAATCTTATTACGTCAAAGATAAAAAACGCATGACCAAATAGACAGTGTCTTATGTAAAGGGCAAGTAAAGAAACTCCGTAACCGACTAATTTGTATTAGATGACTATGAGACTATGAGAGTGGAGGAAGCGAGAAAGGTATGTAACAAAAAAACTGTTTGAACTCTATACTCCCTGCCTATCCCGCAAGTGATTATATAGATAAAGAAATAAAATTACATTTAAATTTCGTTTATAAAAAAATCATTTTTCTTCTATAAAATGATTACATTTTAAAGAAGAAAGCTACATGAAAGTTTAAACAGATCAATATGGATCATAACCTTTGTCCAGCAGTGTGATGAAATAGGTACACAACAAATCTGTTGACACCAAAATACACGAACCGTGAATATTACACACGCGTACACCTGATATATCTGTCCACACATCACACCCACATGGGCGCACGCACGATGCTAAATTAGAAAATGTTTTAAAAACAAATTATCAAAAATCATTACCACGTTGACTTAGGAATGTTTGAAAAAAACCTCCAACTCTTTATGCCAAGCGAAAAGCGGTGACGGCCAAGTTAGTTGAAAGCTTGCTGTAATTACGCGCTCCAGAGTTCAAAAGCCGGTACCCACCTTTTTCCTTCTTATAGTGATTCTCAAATTATTGCACGGCTTTAAATGTGATTATTAATACTTTCAATATCACCTTAAAAATTAAATTCTTCAAGATGTCCAGTATTGGCGGACGATTTGAACACACCCACGGTACAGGAATACATCCAAATGTGGGCTGCGTTTTTTTATAACAAAATACTATAATAGGAGAAAAGTCTTTCTATACCACTGTACGCCGTAAGTACTTAGTTATTATTACTATTAGTATCTAAAATAATGCTATACATAGGCAGGACTCGCAACTAAAAGAATTACAGCAATCAATGCCACGTATGCGCAAACACAACATTGTATAATTAATATTATGGTAGAGAATAGTATTAGTACCTTTAATTCAACTACCTAACATAAAAACACACAGCAAACCTTATTATACTCCAGATGTCGAAAATCTAAAATAGCTAGTACTACTAGTGCGTTTTTGCTATGGATAAGCCTCGTAAATCAAAGTAATGGCTTCACTATCTGTCTTATTGGCATTAAGTTACCTAGAATTGTTAACTTGCAAGGCTAAATTACACTCACGGTTATTAAAAAAAAATTACTTATATATTGACAAAGTAGATTTGGGAAATAAAACTATTTTTCGGATTTGATCGCGGTTTATTTTTGATTTTTAAGTTCGTGCCGTTTCGAGTGCTTTGCAGCACCCATGGTCACGAGAAGGACTGAGGTGTTAGACGTCCAAAAGGCATAATTGTTTCGGGGTACCCTCAAACTTCTTAATTATTTTTGTTGGTCCGATCTACGCAGAATGAGCTCACAGAGTCTTGAAGCCTTGCAGTGTTTTTCTTGGTTTTTGATTTGATTATATTATTTACCGGATCCCAAGTCGACGGAAGCACCCACATCTTCACTATTTAAGTTAGTGTTTTTTTTAATTTTTAAATATCCTCGCGAACCATCCTTGGTAGGAATTGGTGTCCTTTCACGAAGATTTGTAATGTATCAAATCTGATGTTATGACGGGTGCTGTCAAGCACATGTTCACAGACTGCAGACTTCTTTGAACGACGGTGCTTTAACCCGAGTTACCGGTCTTTTTGTTTGTCTTATATTGGACGTCTAACACCTCAGTCCTTCCCGTGACCATGGGTGCTGCAAAGCACTCGAAACGTCGGCAATTTAAAAATCAGAAATAAACCGCGATAAATTCCGAAAAATAGTCTTATTTCATGTGTAATATTTGCGGAAATCTGAGAACTCAGTAAAGTAGATTTGGTTTAAATTACTATTTTTGACATATCCAGCTCATAAAACAGTTATCATGATAACTGAGGCTTATAAAGAGTACTTATAGGCTAAATCGTTTACCTATTTGGAACTGAAAAGCAACTAGTATATTCTACAAATCGCTTCTATACTTTTTTCACCAAGCACCTTTAAATATAGACAGCAAAAACTCGCGAAGACACAAAACATTTCAATGCCAACATTTCTCTGCTCAACTCCAACAGCTTGTTTCTACTTGACAAATTAGCAATTGGCAGTGCTCCGTGCAAAGACAGCAATTATCAAAGGTTTATGACCTACGGAACATAATTGGCCTCACTATAATTAGATTTTCTAACACCTGTCTCTTAAGAAGCTAAAATAGATCGCGATTCTCGCCAAACCGTATATTATGTGGACATTTGTCTGGTATAATATGCACCGATCCAGATTTAGATGGGTCGTAAAGATGTATGCAGTCTCTGATGTATAGGTTTTATTGAGGTTAAGTAGAAAGTAGAATGTCTTTAATCGCCTTAGGGGATGAATTATAAGGAACTCTTTTGCAGAATTTTATGCTTCTAGACCCATTGGTTTAAGTTTTGCGTTGTCTGTCAGCCAGTGATAAAAGTTTTTAAAGCGGATAATATTAATGAAATTGTTGTACAATTTTCTACGGTAACGTTTAGTCTCCTTGCATGTAGTAAGCAGAGTGTTGGGTATGAAACTGGCGAGCACGAGAATGTAAGCCGAGGTGGTGAGCAGGAAAATGGACTAAACAGAGCTGTGCAGGCATTATTTCTTACAACAATCCCCTTTCTCATCTTTTCACCAACGATTTCTTTTATACCTGCATGCTCTCTTACTGCACTGATTAATGAAAATTCTCTGCTTACCTTACAAGGGATCCGAAGCTATGATACAGAAATTTCAAATTTTAGTTCTGTTCAATCCAGTTCAGTCGAGTTGAAAATAGAAACCATATTCCCTTAACCGCTTTTATCAATAATTACTGTTCTCAATCCAGCCCGCAACATTTAATAAACTAAAACCACGTACGGACTAAATCCGATAGACCGTTCCGAGTAAATAAGTATCAATAAAGTTTAGTATTTTAAATGGAGGCGGGTTCTCGGAGCTATGTATTATCTGGGCAAATAAAATAAAAAAGTTCCTCCCCTTAACCATCAAAACCAATATTTGAAACAATTTCGTAAGTGGGGGAATCTTCTGGGGTCTCATTTCGTTCTATTTATAGGTGTTTTATCTCAGAACCTGTATAGGTATTAAGAGGAAATATAGGTTCAAATTTTTTGTGTGTCATCGTCTTGGAGTCAATAATTTTATTTTGCATCAACTAATGACGTTATAGCAATATCCTGTAGACTTGTTCTTGTGTGGTCAATTAAAAAGAGCCTTCCGATCTAGTTCAATCGTTTGGTTTTTTAATGCTATTATTTCAGTCGTTTATGGTTGGTATTCTTATTTACAGTTTTGTTTTATCTTTGCAGTTTTCATTCGACTTGGTTAGTCCAAGAGGAGTGATCATTTGTAGCATATCAATTTTCGATCGTCTTCTTGCTTTGGGAGTCACACTAAGCCGTTAATTCTGGCATTTCATATGATAGTCGTCAGTCGAAGTCGGAAACCTACTGGGTATTCATGTGAGTATAACCTGTTCTTTCGCACCTTGATTTATAATAAAGGGCCTTTTTCCCAGCAATGGAACAGAATAGGCTCTCATATTACTATATTGCATTTAGAAGAATTTCCTTTACAAGAAACTTTGAACTTCAGTTGTGTAAATCTCTCTAACTATATTATTAAACCATAACTTTGTCATATTTAATCCTCTATTATTCTCAAACGACGTACTAATAATACGAGTGTCCATAAATGCAGCAAAACGCAGATACTGCTCAGTAACAAAGTGACAATAAACTATTTTAATGTGTGAGATAAAGGCAGTGGAGCGCGGCGCATAATCCTCCCTGGTGAAATACAGCATTTGGCTTAGTAGCGTTCGATGCAGGGTATATGTTATTGATAAATTATATGGTTGTTTCTTCAGGAATCAAAATATGGAAGTACGATATCGCATAAACATACAGTCACATTTATATTCCCCAAGCGGTTTTGGTAGAGGATTAGTTCTAACATCATCATACCCAGACAATGTTCGGTCATAATTTAATAAAGAGCGATCTTATTGTCAATATACCGGGCATTATTCAAGATTCTGGATGGCTTCTGTGTAGTTCTAGAAATGACAACAACAGTTTTCATGACCTAAAATTTTCATCTATGACTTCGTGGTTATCAGTCATACCTCAAGCTACTAAATCAATGAGGCATTAAAGTTGTTTTAAGTACTTAAGTTACATAAAAGACGCGTAATAAATCAGTCTATTTTGTCCTAATGTTAAGTAACACACACAACCTTATCTCACAAATTAAGGTGAGAGAAAAGATTATAACTCCAACACGCGGACTTAGTGGGAACAAGTGGTGAAGGCAAGTTTATTTCTATATACTATTGGAACTTATTAAGTCACCAATAAAGCTTCTTACTTGTCTTAACGGCTACTACGTGAAGTTTCAAACGAAACCAATAGCTTAACATGCCGTTCGAAACATGGGAAAGCTGGAAAATGAATATGCCACAAATGGTGACTGTTTTTCAGTTTGACTGATAAAATACTGCTTCATGATGAAATGCCACAAACAGAGATCCTTTTCAGTTTGACTCTTCGCAGCTGAGCAGTCAATAGCTAGGTGAGTGCTATGAAAATAGTAAACACACATTAAACTTTCAGCAGTCTATTGCAGAAGACTATTGAGAGTGTCGCAGTCGACCCGATTCCCGTTAAATTTTGGCTACAGTCCAAATACACAGATATTATGTGTCGGTTACGACAAAGATTTTGACAAACAAACCCTATCTATAAAGCTAGTTTTTGTCGAAGAAATGCACCAAGTGACGAAAGTGTATTCCAGTTGGTAACTTAGGGATGGGTAGAAGAAGTTCATTCTCATGAATAGTATACCTTAGTTAAATTATCCAAGCTTAGCCACCAATTTAGACTCATCTGATACTACATTGTTCTCCCATACCCCACATGAAAATGTAAATTGTAGAAATACTATTTTAAAAGAGGAACCATCGAGTTTCTTCTCCACAGGAATGACATTCCGAAGTGGTGGAAGAGTTTTTGTTGCTTTTGTCATCATCATCATCATCATCTCAGCCTATACTTGTCCACTGCTGAACATAGGCCTCCCCAATCGCTTTCCAGCGTAACCGGTCCGATGCCACCTGCATCCAACGACTTCCTGCGATTTTCACAAGATCGTCGGTCCATCTGGCAGGCGGTCGTCCCACGCTGCGCTTGCCAATACGTGGTCGCCACTCTAGAATCTTTCTGCCCCAACGCCCGTCCGATCTACGCGCTATGTGGCCCGCCCATTGCCACTTCAGCTTGCTAATCTTAACGGCTATGTCGGTGACCTTGGTTCTTCTACGAATCTCCTCATTCCTGATTCGATCGCGTAGAGAAACGCCGAGCATAGCTCTCTCCATAGCTCGCTGAGCAACTCTGAGCTTTTTTATGAGACCTATTGTAAGAGACCACGTCTCTGATCCATATATCATCACTGGTAACACACATTGACTAAAAACTTTAGTCTTTAGGCACTGAGGTATTTTGGATGAGAAGATGTTGCGCAGTTTCCCGAACGCTGCCCAGCCGAGTTGGATTCGTCGATTGACCTCTCTCTCAAAGTTGGACCTACCTAACCGGACTGCCTGTCCCAGGTAAATGTATTCGTCAACAACTTCAAGAGTAGAGTTCCCAACGGTGAGTGCGGTGGGTACGACATGGACGTTAGACATTATTTTCGTTTTGTCCATGTTCATTTTAAGACCCACTTGTTGAGATACTCTGTTGAGGTCACCGAGCATTCGTCCTAGATCTTTCAGCGACTCTGCCACGACCACAATGTCGTCGGCAAATCGAAGGTGAGTGATGTATTCGCCATTGATGTTGATGCCAAGTCCTTGCCATTCCAAGAGCTTGAAGGCGTCCTCTAAGGTGGCCGTAAACAGTTTCGGAGAAATGACGTCTCCCTGCCTTACTCCTCTTTTTATGGGGATCGCCTTCGTGCACTGCCCCTGTACTCGGACTGACATGGTGGCGTTATTATACAAGCACTTCAACACTTCAATGTACCGATAGTCAATGCGGCATCGCTGGAGAGATCTAAGAACCGCCCAAGTCTCGATCGAATCGAAGGCTTTCTCATAGTCCACAAACGCCAAGCATAGTGGCCGATTATACTCCTCGGTCTTCTGTATAATCTGCCGCAGCGTATGTATGTGGTCTATGGTACTAAAGCCTTTCCGGAAACCGGCTTGTTCGGGAGGCTGGAAGTCATCAAGCCTGCGTTCGAGACGATTCGTGATGACTCTCGAAAACAACTTATAAACATGGCTCAGCAGTGTGATGGGCTTATAATTCTTCAGTAAAGTGTTATCACCTATCTTGAAAAACAGTACCACCACACCCCTGTTCCATGCTTCCGGCGTTTTCTCTTCGAGCAAGACGGAATTAAACAGCCTCTGAAGGACTTTAAGTACCGGCGTTCCGCCCGCTTTCAGAAGCTCTGCGGTAATTCCGTCTTCGCCTGGCGCTTTGTTATTTCTGAGTTGTTTGAGAGCCATCCTAATCTCGTACAGGCTGATGTCCGGGATATCTTCAGTGTAGTGTCGGGTTAGCTTGGCTCTTAGGTCTTTTACCAAGTCAACAACAGGTTCAGCTACTGAGGTGTACAACTGCCCATAGAACCTCTCTATCTCCCTGAGCACCTCTGACCTATTCGACGTTACGTTTCCGTCCTCCGTCTTCAGCTTCGTCAACTGGCTTTGCCCAATAGACGCGTCTCTTGCGAACACTTTGGAGCCCTTGTTCTGTGCTATGGTCTCCTCAATACGCCTTGTATTGAAGGACCGTAAATCGTGTCGCAAAGACTTCAGTATCTGTCCATTGAGCTGCCTATAGGACTTAGCATCATCGGAGGTTTGGAGCGTCATGGAACGTCGCTCAGCCATGAGGTTTCGGGTGTAGTTGGATAGTTTTTGAGGTCTATTTTTACGGTGGGGCTTAAAATACTTGGACCCGACCGTATGGACAGTCTCTACCAGCCTGTTGTTGATTTCGTCCACTGATGCGCTGCTGTCTAGCAATTCGAAGCGGTTTGCCAATTCGAGTTGAAAGTTCTCGGGGTTTTGGATATGTGCATAAGAAGGTCGGAGCGTAGACTTCATCAGACGCGATCTTTCCATTTTGACATTAATATTTAATGTGCCTCTGACCATTCGGTGATCACTGCCGGTTTTTACCCTGTGAATCACGGAGACATCATTAAATATTTGTCGCTTGGTGCTCATGATGAAGTCTATCTCATTTTGTGTGGAACCATCAGGGCTCATCCAGGTCCATTTCCTATGAGGCGGCTTCCGGAAGAAAGAGTTCATCATAAAGAGTCCCTCCTTCTCCAGATATTCGGCCAGCCTCTGACCCCTGGGGTTGCGCTGCCCATATCCAAATTGCCCCACTCTCAATTCATCATCGCCCCGTTTGCCCAGCCGCGCATTGAAGTCAACCATAACCACTGTAAAGTGTGCTTTGGAAGTATGTATGGCTCTACTAATGTCCTCATACATTACTTCGACGTCATCATCTGAGTATGCCGAGGTCGGTGCGTAGACCTGTATGACCTTCAGCGAATATCTTTTGGATATTCTGAGTATCAGGTACGCTACCCTGCTCGACACACTAGTGATGGACACAACGTTGTCTATGAGTGACTTGTGGACGATAAATCCGACACCACCTTGGGACTGCTGTTCGCCCTCCCGGTAGTAAAACAAGTTGCCGGATTTTAAGGTTATCGTGTCCTCGCCCTTTCTTCGGACCTCCGATAAACCAACAATATTCCACCGCAACTTGTTTATCTCTTCTTCCAGCTCAACAAGCTTCTCATCTGTCCTTAACGTGCGTGCGTTGTATGTCACCAGGGCCAATTTTCGTAGTTGGTGGTAGCCGAATCTCTGCCGGAGATTCTTAGCACCCCTTGTCCTGTCGTTACCATAGCTGCTACCGTGGCCAGGACGAACAGGACCGCCGGGGACTAGGGGCCTGGTTTTATCTTTTTCTTCCATTTCAATAAATTGGGGGGGTTTGCCATACTCGCCACGCTTGGCAGGCGGGTTGGCGAGCGCAGTTTTTGATGGTAGAAGTGTTAAGGGAACGCTGCTGCCCATTCCCTAGTTTTCCCCTTAGTCGCCTTGTACGACACCCGATGGGATGAGATGGGTTGGTCCTATTCTAAGCCGGGAACCACGCGGCTAATTGCTTTTGTAACTATTCATAAATATTGCAATGGTTTACATTAATTAAAAATATTCTGATTCTGATGAGTTTATTTCTTTATTCTTCATGCATATAGGTGGACTTAATGTCTAAGCTAGTCTATATTAGGATGGTCTAAAAACATGTGTGGTGTGAAAGTACACGAAGCTATAAATTTAAAAAAATATATAGTTTCTATTAGCTCAAGGGCACGCTGAGTGATATGCAGCCATACCCAAAAAAGCGAGCTGGATATGGAATTTTAGGCTTATTTACAAAATGCTCATTTGACCACTAGACTATTAAGTTTACTGCTATGCAATTTTTAATACAATAAAAGATTTTTATTTTTGGTAATGTTTATCAATCTATATCATCACGCCAGATCCCTTGCGGGGTAGGTAGACAGTACAGAGTTCCTACAGGTTCTTTCCTGACATACCTCTCTGGCTTCCTCCACTCTCATAGTTCGTCTCATACACGCTCGCCGGTTACGGAGACTCTTGACTTGTCCTTTAGATAAGACTCGGTCTATTTGGTCGTGGTAAGATAGTTTAGGTAATGTGTCCTGTTTATTACCCCAAAATAAACGTATCTATTTAAACGTGTAAGTAAAATACATAATTTGAGTCGACGATCCCTCAAAAGGAGTTTATGTTTGTAAATGGGTCACGTAAAGATGACAGGCACTGATAACCTAAGATGTATTTATATCGCCCACACAATGAGCATCTTAAAGTAGAAACTGGTTCTTAACGATATAAGAATATACATATATACCCATCGGATGCCAGAGCCCCGGTTAAAATAACAGTGATAATTTTAAAAAGTTGTCCATAATAAACCATACAAAATTGTTTTATTAAATAACACAGCTGGATAATGCGGCAATATTGTCATTTTTGACAAATATGTCGCATTGGCAGTTTTATTGGCCCAGGATAACCGGGTATCGGATGCCAATTACATGTGAACAGGCCCCCCATATTCAACAACCAATAACTGATTTTGATGAAGCCTTTACTCTGAGTTGAATAGCGCAATGTGCTTGATCTAAGCTCCAGTGGTTTGATAAAAATTATTGGTTAAAATTAAAATAGAGCTTAAAGTTTAAATTTATACTCAGCGATTTATTAAAATAGGACGATATTATAAAAACTGTACCTCATTTCTTTATAAATCTATTCAATAGATACTATACTAGCCATCATTATTAACCTATAACTCAATTTACATATTTAATAAAAGCTGGTCGTCGTGGCTATAGATAGATGAATGAATTATTTATGGCCGTTTTCTATATTCAACTCAAGGATAAATTTGTCTACTACGGATAGAATTTTGACATATTTTGTAGGGAAAATCGGTCAAAATTCTACTGACAGTAAGCTATCAATCCTTAAGTTGAATATTGAAACCAGCCATTATTGATTGATCTTGGGGGAGGTCTTTGTTTCGTGTTGACATCTATCGGCAGATACGAGTATAATGATGTTAGACGTTCCTACGCGTTCCAAATATGCGATAAATTGTACCGCATATCCGTTTTGTTCGATTGCTTGCATGTTTCGCATAGTTCGTCGAGTTACTTAGATAAGTAACTAGATACTTATATCATCACGCCAGATCCCTCGCGGGTTAGGCAGAGAGCACAGAGTTCTAACAGGTTCTTTCCTTACATACCTCCAGTTACTTATGACAACCAATTAGGCAATTTCTCACATCGATTTGTGAGAAAAGGCCATTGGCCATCAGTTGTCATCTAATATTATTATATGATTATTATTCAGGCAACTGCAGCAACTTCGCTCGGGTTTTATTGTAGTTCGGTATTGCTACCATATTATTTATGAGAAACTTATGAAGAATAAACTTACGATATCTTATATGACGTGTTCCCTCGCTAGGATTAGTAAGTTAATCTAAATAAGCATCATTTATAACTAGTGGTGTACTAAAAATAATATTTTATATTTTTCACGGATGTTTTAAAATATAAATTTAACGATTACACACGAACGTTAAAACATCGGTTGAGTGATATTGTTATTTAGTGTACTCGTAAATAATACACTTCTTTAGTGCTTTTCATTTGGCTCTCACATCGCCATTAAATGTGTAATTAAAATAACGAATGTTACATGGTGTAAAAACAACGTGACTAAAAAAATGTTTCGTCTACTTTTCATAATTTAATGGAGATTATATAAACTCAGTTGTTATGTATATAATATCAAATCATTTGCAAATAAGCGATAATGGGTTACAGTGGATGTTAAAATTACATTGGTCGTACACAACATTCTGCCTTTAGACATGCAAATATCATTAGGAATAATTCAAAAACTTAAAGTACCTAACAATTAAGAAAACATTGGAAGTTCATATTTGTCGATAGTTTGGTTAGTTTAGAACTCAGGCCGCTCTGCTTATTAAATCGAGTAGCGGGTTTGTTAACCCATCCACAACGTAGGAATAATTCTTAATATAAATGAAGCATACATGAAGAAACTGTAGATAATTTTTAAGCATCTGAACGAATGTCTTTCAAAATTAGCAGTCTTATTAATGCCTGATGCAAAATCTGCAGTTTATTAGAGTGCTTGGCATAAACAAATTGACATTACCGTATTCTCACCAAATTGATATTCCATCTTTTTCTCACTATGAATTAACTAAATAAAGATGAACGTGACAGCACCCATCTAGACCACGTTAGCATAACGTTAGTATTCTTGTTATACCCTCTATTCGTAATCTACAATGGTATAGACTAATAAAGCTTCATCAGAATCATCAACTGAACGATGTCCCCTGCAGGAGAACGGACTTTCCCAAAGATCACCACCGTCTGTGTGTTATACACATTATTTCCAATGTCTTCTAGAAATTGGAAATAATTATTTTTTCCAATTTCTAGAAGATTTAACAATATAACATGACCAAATAGACCGTGTCTTATCTGAAGGGCTATATGAGACCGTCCTCCATTCTCATAGTTCGTCTCGAATGTATGAGACATTCGAGACGAACCATGAGAATTAAGGACGCCATAAAGGTCTGTAAGGAAATAACCTGCTGGAACTCTGTACTTTATGTTTACCCCGCAAGGGATTATGTACTTGGAGGTGAGAAAAATTCCTTATCATTAACTGAATACTACTAGAAAATGATTTAACTTACGTGAATCTATGATCTCCAAGCTGGTATGTATTAACGTCTGTAGCACAATCACGATCACACACAAGTTTATATCCTTCGCCATTTTCGACCACTGGCGTCCGAACCACCACTTCAGTATCACCAATCACACCTTTCGAAACACACATTGATGTCACTAAATCACAAATTTGTGCTTAGACGCAGATAAGCAAAAATGTGTTAACTGAATAGAAAGTCACATTACAAATATCACTGTGGATCGTTGAAGATAAAGTTCATTTTTCAAAAATACATTTCTTCTATTGCACATCTTTTTGATTTGATAGATTATTTTTATTAGAACTATTTTCTGTTCGGTCATCTGATTTTGGACTCAATCCAATTTTTTATTTTTCGCTCTGAATCCACGTGGCTCACCGGAACTGTATCTGTAATAAAATAATATTATGTTTAATAAAGAAAATATACTACTGCAATGAGCCCAGCTGGTCGAAAGCTCGCCTTTTACGAGATCCAAGGTGCAAGTATTAAATCGGACATATGTGTTTTATAAAAATTTGAGATTGACCGGAAAATGAAAACGTCTTAAGGAACAAAATTTAACAAGTTTTAAAATACATCCTACTCATATTATGGGCACCTAAGTTTGTTAGGTTAAATGTATGGGTGTCTGTCACTCTTGCACGCAAAAACCACTGAACAGATTTTGATGATACTTCACAGTAAAGCTTATATATCAGAATAACACATAGGCTATAATGATATATACGCAGACGAAGTTGCAGACGACCGCTGGTATGAAATATTTGCCTAAATAATAGCGTCACGTTAGTTATGGAGTCCCTTGAGGATACTATGAGGTCCCTTGCGGTATAGGCAGAGAGTACAGAGTTTAAATGGACATTCTCCTTAGAGACCTCTCTTCCTCCATTTATATAGTTCGTGTCATACTCGCTCGCTGGTTATGGAAACTTTTGACTTGCCGTTCAGATAATACAGCCAATATTGGATATATATTATGTTCTGTGTATAAAAATAATGGTTGAGTTAACATGTGTGCCGCAGTTTTGGGCGTACAGTGGGAATTAGGTCAGCTTTATTATCTCCGGATTATGTAATGTTTCATGAATTACTTCGGTTCAGATCGTTGTAAATATGGATTATGTTTGTCTAATAATCCATATTTATATTATGATCAAATAGAAAGTGTCTTATCTAAAGAGCAAGTCAAGAGTCTCTGTAACCGGCGAGCGTGTATGACATGAACTATGAGAGTGGAGGAAGCCAGAGAGGTCTTTAAGGAAAGAACTTGTTGATTCTGGCGTGATGATATAGATATATTGATTTATCTAGTGTGTCGTTTGGCTAGAGGCAAATATTGCGCATAGCGATCACGAGGTTCTAGGTTGAAATCCTCGGTCGGACAATATGTATTTCTTTATAGAAATGGCATTGTGCCCGCTACAATAGCAATAGGCTCACCCCATATTACATGGGACGGGGATGTTTACACAGTACACTTCTGCCACCTCCGCTTAGGAAATATAGTCGTAACAGTGTTTGTTTGTTTACTATCTTTTCAAATATACATAAAAGCGAAAGTTTCAAGCCGAAAACTATACTTAAGTAATCGATTACTAAACGTTTATCATCAAACAAAGCTACAGCAATTAACTAGTATTAATTATGTACAACGGAGCCGTGACTATTCCGGCTTCACATTTACGGAACCAACAATTTCAGTAATTTAATTTACTACCAGTATAACTAGACCTCATGTGTGTACTGTTCCCTTTTTAGTGCTAAAATCCATATAGGACCATGGTAATAGAATAGTGCCACTTCTATTCCTTATAGAAGATGTTAAAGGATAAAAATAATAATAAACACTATTCATTCGAGATATTCGTGGTTTTAGAGGAATATAGATTCCTCTAAAACATCTTATCTCTATCATATCATAATCTTCATTTTAAGACTTTGTCTTTCTGTTTATAATTATCAAAAAACAAAAAATAATAGTTTAAAATAAAATTGCAAACTGACGACGGCATAAACGCTGAAATAAAGTATTTTTTTTATATGGCTTAATATATTTTATTTTTAATATTTATGAATTTCCTGCTCTTTCATTTGACATACCACTCGATACGATAGCAAAAATATCAGAGACCCCAACTGTTGTAGATGTAACATTCGTCATATTGATTTAATTTGTGTAGAATTTACCTTATGTCAGTCATCTAAATCATAATAACAAATCGATTGACACCTCATTCATAAAAATGGTATCAGTAGTTTAGATCTAACATACGTAAATACGAATATGCATACATAGACTATAAGCAGTGATAACCTAGTGGTTAGACCGCTGGACTGCAAAGTCAACGGTCTCGGGTTCAAACCCAGGCACGCACCTCTGTCTTTTCAAAAGCATGTGCGTATTAAAAATTTATTATCACTTGCTTTAACGATGGAGGAAAAACATCGTGAGGCAACCTGCATGCCTAAGAGTTTCTCGAAGGTGTGTGAAGGTCACCAACCCGCGCTGGGCCAGCGTGGTGAACTTTGGCCTAAGCCCTCTCAGTTCGAGAGGAGGCCCGTGCCCAACAGTGGGACAGTTTCTTAACAGGGCTAATATTATATACATGGACTGACAAAAACATAACTTTGCTTTTGGTTTTGCCGTAGTTGTGTAAAATATAACCTTTCCTTTTAGCTTCACCAGGTAAAAATAGCACAGCACATTCTCTCCCCAATGATTCAGTCATAGTTCAACTTACATTGGACGCACCACCCGTCATACTTCCGTTTGTTCCTATTAATATCCCTCCGTTCCCCAACCCCGATATGACGCTTCCTTTACCTTGAAATTGTTAATTAACTGATTCAATTAACGTACGGGATGTGCGACGAGTATTTTTCGGGCGCGTTGTTAATGGGAAATGGGGAGGGGAGAAGATTACATCTGTAATAAAATATTATTTTGTTGTTAAATGTCTAGAATTTTAAAAATCTATGTGCTTTTCACGCCTGGAATACAGAAGAAGTTGTTTCCAACAATGGAAGAAGATGTTCACCTAGCAGTGAGACATTGGAAGCTAAATAATAATAATAAGGCCCATTTTAATGCTTCGTTGATCTAATAACGCGTAGTATGGTTAAAGAGTTCAAAGTCAGGAGTTTGAATACTCGGACAAAAAAAGTGAAAAAATCACAAACAAACTCTCACATACGTCAAAAATTGTTTCATTATTTACATCTCCTACTAGATCGAAACGCGGCTTGCACTGAGAAGATGCGACAAGGAACTTTTTGTGGAATTTTTGACAGATACACCTGTCTATCGAATGAAACCTGTCAATCTGAAATGTTATCCTATACTGTGGTAATTAGATATTAAACTTTCTCGGTTATAAAATTACCTTATATTGTCGGCAAAATATGGGTATACATGGTACGCCTGTACACCTCTTCCATGTCCGCTTCGGACTTATAGGCAAGAAAAAACCTTTTGGAACTCTATCCTCGCAAGGGATCTGGCTTAATGATATAAGATAAATGAACCATTTATTAATTACTGGAAATATTCTATTGTAAAATCTGATATTTGGAACATTTTAGTTTAAAGAAAATGGCTGTGATTGCTTATGTATTCATTTAATAAGGTAATCTCAAAAACTAACATTTCAATATTTTACCCGTTTAATTTTCTAAGAAAACTCAGTCCTAAGATACCACAAAACCTCTACAAATGACGTTACTTAAATCTAATCACCAAACACTAAAATCACCAAATTCCGATTAAATTTCACCAACATAGCATAAAATAGTAAATTAAACAGTGAAAATTCTAATTTATCCACCTAATTTACCGGACGGGCGGTTCAGAGCAATTGTTTGCGGAATGACTAGACTGGTGCAACAGGGGACAACATAATTACGACAGGCAACTTTGGTCCCTGGTAGAGATGTAGAAATTTAGATTTGTAAGGAAAATGCTGACTGAGGAGGACAGCCCATATTAAATTGAATAGTGATATAAATAAAAAAGCAAGAACAAAATCCAGTGACCGCGTACTTCAGTCCAAACGATCGGATTACAAAAGAAATCAAGTCTTCATGTTTAAATCAAGTGGAATTAAGCGTTATAGTCTCTTAAATTAGGGTCCATATTAAATACCAATTAAAAAAAATGGATGTGGCTGTATCAGGGCACTCGGCCGTTAGTTTTAGCGTGTACCGGTTTTGGTCATTCTACGCAGCCAGCTGACTATACTATAAGCTAAAAAATCACACTAGATTAATGTTTCTAAGACTAATAGTTTTGTAATTATTAAGGTAAGAAACTACAGACCTTTTCGTTACGGTCCACTTTTTTGACCTGGTACCCGTATGTTTCAGTGTGACTTTAAAGACCTTACACGTCAAAAAGAAAAACACACCGTTACGCCTATATTTCCCAAGCCGGGGTGGAAGAGGGGGTGGTTTCATCTAAGAATTCTGAATAAGAGCTCGGAATCTGGAACTATGACCGATATGAAACCAATAAGCTTGCCACCTTTTGCGAAATGCAAGCGTACAAAGCACACGTTTACTACTCCTCTTGAAGAATGCAGGCGTGAAATTATTGCATGCAGATGCAGTTTACAGCCAACCTTTAGAAGTGTGATTGTAAGGCAAAATTTAATATCCGTACAGCCATTGTTAAAAATCATTTAATTAACTACCGAGAACAGAACTGACTGCCTCGTTGGTCTGGTGGCAAAGCGCTTTGTGATCACGAGGTCCTAGATTCAAATCCTAGGTCGGACACATGTAGTTTTTCTAACCAAAAATTACGAGTACGAGTCCGGAGTCTGGAATTGTGCCCGGTATATGGCAATAGGCTCGCCCCCTATTACATGGGACCTAACATCGTCGGCGAAACGTGGGTGTACTCAGTACACATCTGCCACCCCCTCTGGGGAATATAGGCGTGACGGTGAGAACAGTTAGGAAGGAAACGTTGTGTTACGATGAAATATTTACTAAAGGAAACACAGAGCATTTTGACTTTGCGGAAACATTATGTCTTTTATAATAACATAAACTGCCTTACTGCATGACTAAAATTCGACTCCCTTCTCCTTTGATATGCAGAAAACAAGTAAAATATTAAATAAAAATAAAACACTGTCCGGAGGGCGGGAGAAGTATACATCCACATACGGCCGACGATGTTAGGCCCCAATGTAATAGGTGGCGCGGCTATTGCCATAATACCGATCAAAATTCAAAGCTATAGACTTTTTGTTGAAAAAATACAATTGATCTAATTGGATATTATTCCCAATATAATCAAAAATATTAGTATGCCTTATGTTAAAACCTCACTTATTAAAGACACGACATGTATGTGCCTGGCACTCACCCCTGGCAATTAAGTAATCGAATCAAAAGACAATTTGGAAATAAATTTGTCTAATTTAAAGTATGCTTCTGATCGTAATCACCAACATCCAATTATTGCTAACAAATGACGAGAAACAGTTTAAAACTAATCCGAAATGATGATATATGACTCAACCGTAAATACTTGATGTGATATTGGCGGTCACTCCCCCAACATCCCCGATGTGCCCTCATGATGTTATCTCGAGTCCGAGTGAAGAATTGTGTGACGGAAACATTGTTACTGATGAAGATAATGTTTGATCAACTGTTGCTATTGATTTATGTTATGAGAATATAATAGAATTACATAAAATAAGAGAGAAGAGAGAAGAAAGAAATGATACGCATTTTCTAAGAAAATATGCGCTCGTCTACTTCAGCAGTATTCTCAATGCCATCCAAGAATTTTTTATGATACAATGAACAGTGCATTCTTTCTTTTTGACTGCAATTTTTTAAGTCTTAAAAGTATACAGTTATTGTTGCTGTTTAAGTTGAAAAATGGCAACTTAGTTCTATTTCAAGTTCCGTTAGACTTGCTTTATTTAGACACAGTCTTATATTATTTATATTTCATTTCCAGCATTTGATAGATATCTTATTTTTATCAGATGACAACATCTACTAACAAGCGCAACGGGGTTCCTGTCCTTCATAATCTACCCTGTATCGTTTCATTCAAAATAAGTGTAAACCCTAATACCGTATTAGATACTGAATTGTAAGATATACTATTCTTGCTCTAGTATCTCCTAGAATCAGATCGCGTGACAGAGTAACTATTCTAGTTAATATCGCGGGGACCAATCGCTAAATGCGGATGTAACTGTTAATGCTCATCTTTTTTTAGATAACCTTCATATTTGTTGGCGCCGAGTACGTTTAATTTGTAAACATATATATTTTATGAAACGAATAAAAATATTTCTGAGTTAAAATTGCTGTAAATCATTTGATACGAATCATGTAAATAATTTGTATTCTCGAAAGAAGTTGTGAAAGATAGTCTAATAACTAAAATTGTCGACATATACGATGTAGATGTATCGATTTTATTATGCTGCAAAAGCAGAATGCTACTTTGAGGATAGAACAGATATTCGGGTCTGAAAACAGAAATGATGTACCCAAAATATAAGCGATGAATGGTTTTCAGATCAACAGAGAAATTATATGCGTGGGAGAGCTGGTTGGAACTATTAAATTTTCTTAAGTCTTTAAATATAAATCTGGGTTTGAGCAGCTCCTCAATCAGCAACATTTATAAATGATGTATAATACATTTTTTTTTAAAAACAAGAAAGTGGTTATCGGAAAGGCCAAACAAATTAAATTAAAAGACTAGCCCGCTGAGTTTCTCGCCGGATCTTCTCAGTGGAGTCCGCGTTCCGATCCGGTGGTAGATGTAAAAAATGTAATAATTTTGACGTTTGTAAGTGCTTATGTATTGGCCTACACAAATAAATGATTTTTGACTTTGACTTTGAATAGTTAAATATTAAAAAGTTAACTGAAATTAGAGAAATAATAACACGGATAGAACAATCGATAGTGGAAAAAACCTTATTTTATGGTCAGTCAAATCTAATGGGCTAGAATCAAGTATAGAAATTAAAATAAGAAAATGATCAACCACTATTGCTTCTCTACTAATAAAAATTAAAGCCATTATCCGTAATCACAATAAATAATCAGTTAATAACAGTTGTGACTCCACATGACAATCATAAATAACAATGCTAATGTGTGTTGAATAGAATTTGATGATTTTCAAATAGTGCACTCGACATTAAACTCATTAACTTGGGCACGGCATATTTAGCACAGGATACCCTCTCGCTACGAGAAAAAACGCGGAGTTATGCAAAGACTCCTACGGGCTAAACTCCCTGCTGTGCTTGAACTTATGGCTGTGGCTAGAGTGGATTTTAAGAACGCGTAAACAACCTCCATGACCTGCCAAAGACCATGGTCTTTAACAGAACTCCACGCTTTTGGCCGTAAACAATTCTCACATAATATTTTTTGGGAATGTATCACGAATAACCTAGCACCTCCTACTCAACGTTTGCAGACACTCTATAAGTTTTCCTAAATATAAAAATTGAAATAAAAGGAAAATAGGAAAAGTACCCATGTTAGGACTAGGAAAAAGAATGCCATATTGTATATATAACATTTGTAATAAAAATCAAATGATAAATTAGGACGTTAACCAGCCAAAAAAAAAATTATATTATCTTCTAGGTTCTGTCGAGTTTTGAACATTAACTCGTATCGGCTAAACCAAACATTTCTGGTAAAGACAAAAACAATAGTTTCAAAATCTATGTTAAATAATATAAACCCTATACATTTTTACCAAACAACATTACATGAGAAATAAACAATTTCATATCAAAGTACAGACACTGTTGTATGTTAATGTGACTCATATATATACTAATTGCTTCGGCGCCGGCAAGACCGAAATTTATTCAAATCTAACCACGGCCCAAGATTCCGAGAACTTTAATAGATCTTCAAAAAGGACACAGTTTATAAATATCAAGGAATATTCCCCCTCTTTATACGCCGATGGGTTTACGGGTGGATGTGACGTTAATTGAATGAATGCGTTGATTTTTAGAATAAAGTGGGCTATTAATATTACACTGTACTAAAGAGACGTTAGACTTGTTAGAGGAAGCAAACGTCATACTTAACTAGTAACAGTTTTATTGGTTTATGGAATATTAGAATTTTGATATTGTTTTTTTTTTTACTTATTCTAAAACTAACTGCCTCTTTGGTCGGCGTGAGATGGCTGGCTATGACAAAGTATTTGATTCGAACTATGTGAACTAGGAGATCCTGGCTAAATCTTAGGTTGGACAGTGATATAATATTTTTAAATCTTTCAGTAAATTGGGATTCTGACCAATTATATTGAAAGCTAACATCTTCAGTGACATGTGGTACCCAGTGGTAGAGGTGGCCCAGTACAATTGTGCCAACCTCCCTTGGAGAATAAAAATATATCTGCTTATTCTAAAATTTTAATCTTTTAAGATATGTATAGACATGACTTAAAAAAAAAAAACTAAAAATACATACCATCACGCCTATATTCCCCAAGCGGGTATAGCAGAGGTGTACTGAGTGCACTCATTTATTACCGACGATGTTAGGTACCATGTGAGAGGGGGCGAGCTTATTGCCATATACCGAACACAATTCCAGACTCCGGACCTATACAGGGATTTTTTCGATACAAAAACTACGTTTTTCCGGGTAGGTAACTAGCTTTTGAAACCAGGATCTCGTGAACGCAAAACATATTATTCGCTACTAAGCCAACTTCAAACTAGGCTTCTATTCGGATCAATAAACACATTTTTCAATTATGCGTCGACAGCTACAAGCAGGAAAATATCAGATACAATATTAAAATCACGCTTACGTGCAAGTATTTCCTCATTTTATAACATAATCCTTAATTATGACACCATCGTCACATCTACCAATCTTAAAAAAACTTATTTATAGAATCTTCAGTCATATGTTATTTTTTTTCTACTGAACCCTTCGCATAACTTCGCCCAGATACGTATCACCCTTGTCACTCCTCACACCATTAATCTTGCTGACTTTTCGTATTGTTTCTATAATTAGTAGAGCGATAACTCCAACAATGCGCGGTACATCATCCACGGCCACAGAAAGTGCTACCGACCGACTCAAATCATCTACAGTTTACAAAATGTCACTCAGATCAAAGGGATTTACATCAAACAGCACTATAATGAGCCACAATATTTTATCCTCAATAAAATTAGCTTTTACCACTTCGTCATTAAGTTCTTTTTCGTTCGTTTCTATTTTAGGTGTATCTTTGAAAGAATACAGGTTTGTAAGATTTATTGGTTGTCTTATTTTTAAGTTGACGACAAACTTAGATGTAGCTCTAAATTTATTCCGTGATTATGTTTTTTTTGTGATAACTTTGAGGAACATTTGAAGTTATTTATTTTTTGTCTTGGCACAGTATAGTTTGATGTATAAGCCTTATAAATACTTTGACACTTAGTAATGTACAAACTTGTAAACTTTTTAGTAAATACTAACATTTTTCTTACTTAATGATACACTTCACATAAGTTTACTCTAGTTATATTTAAAAAAAAAACAGTAAATTCAAACCTTCAAAATCTTACTAATGAATTAGCTTTGTTAGTAATAAACATAGCAACATTTCATAATGGGCGATTAATATTTCAACATTCTTTACTCGGCTCAATAGGAGCAACATAAAATGTTTTATAGCCTAATTAAAGTGAGTAATTTATAGAAGGAGAGTAGAATAAGTAATAAAAATTAATTAGATCACTGAAAGACTTCAAGGTTGTCTTTGTTTTGTATAATATTAATTTGGTTTAACTCTACAAATTATTAATAAACATTATTAGGATTTAATGCTTATTTGAAATATTGTTCCAAGAGCTAGAATACCACACATCTGCTATAAGACAAATTCATTGTTACGTATAGATTCTAAATTTTGTCGAACCAAAATTCAACATTATACCAAATTAATCTCAAGCCTTCAATTTATTGAACCCTCAGTATGTGCATACATGCAATTATTTGACTTACAATATTTTAAAACAATGATGGTTACACCCACACATACCATAAGTGTAGAATTATTCCGTTTCTTATGAACCCCTGAAATTCCAAACTCTTATCTGTTAATTTGTTATGCTATTGTGATAATCCTGTTACTATTCAAGAGGAAATTCCTGGCTGTCGGGCCACGCGGTTATAAGGGAAACAATAGATAAAACGTTATTCCTGACTGACTTAAGCCTCAAAATCTTCAACTCGACACTTAACATAACTGTTAAAATTTACTGAACATTTAGTTACATGCTCCAAATAAATAATCTGATTGACTGTGGCTCTTACCAAACTTGCCTCAAAACTTGCATTTGGGACTCCAACTTATCCAATTTTCTAAGACATGATTGACAAGCAATAGTTATTTTCCCCACGTTTTGCATAGATGTCTGGTTGTGGAAGTGTTTTGAATAGTAAAGAATTCTTTTTTAATGTAAATCATTACCCACTTGAGCTATTGTACAATGAAATGGGTCAAGTCCGAACCGTTTGTCGTATTGTAGGTTGGTAATTGTGGCTCGCATATGAACATAGATATGTTGGTTTGTTATTGTTAAGAGAGTGGAATATAGATACCTACGTATTTTCATTGACTATTGACTGTCCTGAGCTTGAAATCCAAGACGAAAAAAGTATTTGATGGGTTTCTCTCCAAAGAATTCACAGTAACAGAACTCCAGAAGTATGCTATATTCTAATCCCTTATAACATTGGGCAACGTATTAACATTATATTGTGTAGGTATCTATAGTGCATCTTACGTGAGATTTGGTGTAGCTTGACCCACACATCCAGACAAATAATTACCTCGATGCTTTGTTTCAGAAATCAGTATTTATTGTTTTATACCTTAGATAAGTGGACTGTATGATCGAGTGATCTAAGCGGTCTATTCTAAGCTCGATCATAACTCAATTGGTTATCGAAACTATAATTTTAAGAAGCTAAATTATGACATCACTTCGTCTAAGTACACAGTTTCATAAAAGGGTACACGTGACAATATCTTGCAATTAAAAGGCAAAACAAATAGAGGTGTCCTTCAATTAGCAAACACGCACTCACGCGCCGCTGCGTCACTTGTTCACTAAGCATTCACACTGTAAACACATCATCCTGGTATACTATCACATTGAAATATCAACTTAAACAGCATAATTATAAAGTTAAATTCTGCAGTAATTTTGATTTAAGGATAAGTTGTTGTTTCAAAACTGAGCGGATTATGAATGATGACAGGATAGTGTTACCAAACGCAGTCTGCACTGTTGTGTCTGATTGACGGATTAACTTTCATGATGTAAGGATTAACTGTGGAATGTGGGGTGTAAGCTTTGCTTGTATTAATGATGACGGGGCAAGTAATAAAAGGGCTATTAGCATTGTTGTTATTACGAGCAATTGTTGTCTTCTGCTGGGCAAAAACTTTCCTCTAGCTTTTCCATTCTCTTCCTCAGTAGCTTTTTGAAGCTAGACTCTAAGAGTCATCTCCGTCTGATCTTACTTTGCTATTTTTTTCCATATTTCGTGGAGAACCAGCCGGTTGTTACAAACACATACGAGAATAGAAAAAGACTCTTTAATATATTTTAATTGAGAAATGGTTGTTGGCTATAGATGACATTTACAGCTTCACCGGATGAAATGGCAAGCGGTTACAGTGTAGGTGCTCTAGTTAATGCCAAGCAACTATTGTGAAGATTGCTTCTAGTTCAAAGGCATATTAAGAGAATGAGTATAGTACTCACACACAATGTTTCTAGTTCCTAGTGGAACTAGAAACATTGTGTAGCCCCAAGACAAGGTCAAAATACGCACTAACTAAAGGTATGCGATTATTATGAGAATTGCAGGTACCTTACACATTGAGAGAAGCAGAGGTTTTGGGTAGCCGCGGGCCACTGACAAAAATAATATTCGACGCCAGTTTGGTTTAAACGATCAGAGGACATGCTGCGCGGGGAAAGCTGCGAAAATATTCTGTTCGTATTTTTTCCTAGTCTGAGAGCAAGACATTTTACTCTTTCTAATCTATCATTATATTAATTTACGCCGTGTTTTTTAATACCACTGTTTCATCTACAACTTCCATACTACCTCGTTGGTCTAGTAGTGAAATGTGCGTACCGATCACGAATTCCTTGGTTCGAATCTTACGTCGGACAACGTAGAAAAATTCTCAGTATCAGTTAGGATTCTGGCATTGTACCCGGTATAATATCAATAGACTTGTCTCTTCTTTACAAATTACATCCCTGCCACCTCCGCTTGGGGAATATAGGCGTGATGGTGCCTATTCGTTTTTTTTCATCCATACCACGAGCTGTATCTAAATGACATCATCAAACAAAAAAGACTACTCAATCCTTTTAACTGGAAGCGCAAACAGTCACCGCACTAACAGCGAAGTAATAGCGTTAGTGGGTTCAATTAATAACAATAAAGCACAGTACACAACAACGGAAGAGCGGGACAAGCGTGATTAATGTTCCACGTTCAATTATATTTGTTATTGCGATGGTGTGCACCGCCTTGTATATTGAGTGCTCTATAATTTTATGCTTAGGGTGATTTTTCGGGTTTATAGCTTTTTCAGTAGTCATCTAGTTAGTTGCGTTTGAAGATTTTAGAGCACCTCGTTGTCTGAATCTATGCTATATTAATTTAACTGTCTGTTGATTTCACAGCTTTAAGCCGCAATATACCTAGTTGCTATTTCATCTTTACTGAATAACTTTTCTTCTTTCCACAAGCTATATTCAAATGACGTCAGCAAACAAAAAGGACCACATAATCCTTTCAAGTGTAAGTGCAAACAGTGACCGCACTAACAGCGAAGTAATAGAGTTAGCGGGCTCAATTAAGAACAATAACGCGCTGTACACACCGACGGAAGAGCGGGACAAGCGTGATTAATGTTCCACGTTCACTGATATTTGTTATTGTGATGGTGTGCACAGCCTTGAACATTGATTGCTCTATTATTGTAATGTTTTAGGTGGTGTGTGGAATTAATAACCTTTTTAGTAATTCCCCTGATAGTTAGCTGCATTTGGAGATTTCGGACTCCCTCAAAGTCTGAATCTACTGAACTTATCAGTACATAAATTTATGCTGTCTATTAATGCCACATCATTAGGCCATAATATAGTTACTATTTCTACTTTACTGAAAAACTTTTCTCTCTTTCAATAAGCTACGTCCAAATGACGTCAGGAAACAAAAAAATACTCACTCCTTTCATCTGGAACCGCAAACAGTCACTGACTAACAGCGAAGTAATAGAGTTAGCGGCTTTAATTAATAACAATAAAGCGTAGTACTTACCGACGGAAGAGCGGGACAAGCGTGATTAATGTTCCACGTTCAATGATATTTACTATTGCGATGGTGTGCTCCACCTTGTACATTGATAGCTCTATTATTGCCATGTTTAGGGTAATTTTTAGGATTTATAGCCTTTTCAGTAGTCACCTAGTTAGTTTTGTATGGGAATTTCGGAGCCAATCTCATGTATACATCGATATAGTATTTGTACTAGTTTAAGGATGATAGTCCAAAAACAAGATCTTAAAAAAGCAGATTATAAGTATGGGTGTAGTCATATTTTGAATTAGTTCGATCCAACTGTAGCAAACGTGAAGACGCGTTGTAATCTTACAGTTTGCTGTAACTAACGTAATTCAAAAATCTGAAGTCATTTATAATTTAGACAGACTATTTAGCGCAGTGGTGAAGGGCTTAGCCCACCCCGCCCACTGTGTCTTATAGTCGCGGGTTCGATTCCCGCACGGGATAAATCTTTGTGTGATCCACAATTATTTTTTCTGGTCTGGGTATTTGTGTATGTGAATTTTCATGTTTGTAGACGCACCCACGACACAGGAATTAATCCTAGTGTGGGGCAACGCTTTTTGAAAAGATAAAGATAAGATAATTTAAAACTAATTTTTACAGTTGCTCACTACGAGTAGCTATATATGCGTAAATATATACAAAAGCGAGCGTTTTTATATACGCAAAACCCCAACAACACCTTAAGCACTAAGGTTTATAGAAAAAAGACCCATACTGATAGGTACTTAAATGGTGAATCTCACCACCATCCATCACAGTTAGCTACCGTGGGTAAATCTTTGTTTCAGAGAGCACAAGGGATCTGTGACAAGAAACATCTGGCTGCCGAGCTTCAACATGTCAAGCAAGTCCTGCACGACAATAAGCTTTGAGTCTCACGCCAACGTCACAGTGACCGAGTGAAACCAGCCACAGTCGAGCGTCTCCCTGCTGTACTACCTTACTTAAGAGGAGTCACAGACAAGATTGGCTACATCTTGAAGCGTGCTTCAATTAAAACATTTTATAAGCCGACCATTATTATTACCATCTGTCAAGTGTCACATCCTTCTACAAGATGCAGGAGTATACAAGCTTGATTGTGAATGTGGTCTTTCTTACATAGGACAAACAAAAAGACCAATAAAAACTGGGGTTAAAGAACACATAACTGACCTAAAACACCGTCGCTCAAAGAAGTCTGCAGTCTGTGAACATGTCCTTGACCGCACCCGCCATAACATCAGATTTGATAGACCACAAATCCTCGTGAAATAACACAGATTCCTACCAAGGATGGTTCGCGAGGCTATTGAAATTAAAAAACATCCTAATTTCAATAGAGAAGATGGCTGGGTACTTCCATCGACTTGGGATCCAGTAATTAATATAATCAAATCCAAAACCAAGCATAACACTGCAAGACCTCAAGACACCGTGAGCTCATTCCGCGTAGATCGGACCAACAAAAACTAAAATAATTAAGAAGTTTGAGGGTACCCCGGTACAACTACCTTTTGGACGTCTAACACCTCAGTCCTTCCCGTGACCATGGGTGCTGCAAAGCACTCGAAACGTGGGGAACTTAAAAGTCAAAATAAACCGCGATAAAATCCGAAAATTTAGTTTTATTTTCAAATATAATATTTTTAAAAAAACATGAGAAGTATGTTCTACTGTACTATGTATTGTTGGGGTATTTTTTGGTCACAGTATGATGACAATAGACTCGCCTCATATTACAGTGATTCTTAAGATCGATAACGTTATACAACGTCCGTCTGTCCGACGGTTATCACCTTTTAGGGTTTTTTTTTCGCAGGAACGGCTAGAGGTTTTAAGTTAAAATTTATACCAAATATGAAGGTCACCTACTAGTGTGAAAAATAAAGATTCTAAGTAAACCCAAACAAAAGATATGGCCATTTAAAGTCACTCATTAGAAATTATATAGCACTTCCCGTTGACCTAGAATCGTGGAATTTGGCAAGAAGCAAGGTTTTAAAGTACAAGTAAAGGAAGAAATCCGATATTTGTCAATTTATAACTATAACATTTAAAAAAATAATTATTTTATAAATCTGATAATACATTAAAATAGGGCTGCTGTCTAGTGACTACTTTACACACTACAACAATACTTCTTTGTCTATGTGATATCAGTGACGTTTTGTGGAACTATTTTGATTTGTGGTGAATAAATATTTATTCACACACACAGAGATCTGCGAGATCTGTGGCGCCATCTGTGTACGGTATATGACGTAAATTGGATCAGATTGTCGATTTATTCTTTTATTTTTATGTAGTTCTTTTTCATTGGAAATTAAATTTTATTAGTTTAATTACGGCAAAATTTTATAAAGATGTAGTTTTTCTATAGAAAATTTCTAGTATCAGTCCAGATTCCGAAGTTTTGCCCGGTATAATAGCAATAGCCTCGCCCCTATTACATTGGCATCTTACATTTACAGCAATAAGTTGGTGTGCGCACATAGTACACCTCTTAGCCACTCCAGCTTGGGGAATGTAGGCGTCCCGGTGTGTGTGAGTTTTTTATAAGAGAATAATTGATATCAACGTAGTCCATTTAAATTGTAAAATATCTAAAAATAAACACCGTCACACAGTTTATAACTAGTACGGGGGGTAGCTGTTAAATTCTCTGTTACGAACTTAACCAATTGTTTTGAAAATACCTACATACAGACTACATACAGAAATATTAACCTACAAAAATATATTGTCACTAGCTATTATAAGAATGTATATTAGGTTAAGTTGTTTCCGAAATAAAGATTACATTAAAGATTACCTGTATTTCTCAAGGTCGGATGTTAGGTCTCATGCAATAGGGGCCTAATGCCATTATATTGGGCACAATGCCAGTTGACACTGGAAATATTTCTATTATATACCTGAGATTCGAACTTAAGGCCTCGAGATATAGGTATAGGTAAGTTTTTGTGTTCGAATGTCGATCTACCTTTCTGATTCAAATCTTGTAATCCATTTTCAAGCACTTCGAGTATTTTATTTATTAGTTTTATTTTATTTTATTAAGATATCCAATAGCGTTTGACAATAGAAAGCATTCCGACTGAGCCGAAATTTAGCATGCGTATGTAAATTCGGTGACACTGCAATAATATAGTAAATACCATGGACCCAGCTCCAGAACAGTTTTTTGATGGGGTTGAAAGGTGGCCATGGGAACATGTTTACTACCTCGTGTTTAGGCTTGTTAGATTGGTATTGACAAGTACGTGGACAAGTACGTAATGAAGTGGCAAGGTGACCAACGGAACTACCCAAATACTAAACATACCCCCGTCGGGTTTGAGCTCGTTGGATTTGTCTTCACGAGTTCTGTAGACCCTGATTGACCGAACCGAAGAGTGACCAACGGAACTACCCAACTACCCAACATAATCCCACCATAAAACCCAACATAAAAAATTAAAATTGTACGTGTATGTGTGCGTATTGAAAAATACGTTTTAGAAATGCATTTGACATCATCGTATTGCTTTGAATCAAGAATAAGTTTAGTTTGTTATAGCGCACTAAAGGAGTAACCACATTATTTGCAAATTGAGAAAAAAAAAATAAGATACATTAAACATTGTTAGCACCAATTCTATGTGTATTCAATAGCTTCCGATTTAGAACAAACTATTTTCAGGTCTTGCGTTTTAATAAACGCAATATTCCTTTACATAAAGAATACAATCGGTAACATAATTGTTACCGCTTGTATTCTTTATGTAAAGGAATATTTCGAACCCCAATTGGGTTAGCCCATCTTGAATTTAATTTTTTTCATACTAACCGATGTTACATTAACTACAGATGCATCCGAGAGTTAATACATCTCTGAAATAATACAAATAAATAATAACCAATTATAGCCATAAAAACAAAAGAATGTATAAAAGCCGGCTAGACGAATGATTAATATCACGCTGGTTGTAATTTGTTGTTCTCTAGTGTGTCCGCCGCCTAGCGGGGTGCTAATAGTTATTTCATTGGGGTATTATTGGTATGTGTTAATCTAGTATAAAAATGTGTAACTGGCATTAAAAGAACAAGCAGAAATGATCTCATCAGAATGTCTTCAACTTTAATACATATTTTGTTATTTTAGTCATGTAAATTTGATTCCTCTCATAATAGTATTAAAAAAAAACAATCCTCCACCAAAACCTACTTAATAAAACTCAAACACCGACTGACAGACAATACACAGGCAAAACCTATGGGTCTAGAAGCATAAAATTTTGCACAGAGGTTGCTTACACAGCGAGGGTGATCAAGGATTTTTAGGTAATGATTCCCTAAGGGAGTAAAGGAGACTTATAATTGTATATCTATCTATCTATCTATCTATCTATCTATAACCTCACGCCAGATCCCTTGCGGGGTAGGCAGAGAGTACAGAGTTCCAACAGGTTCTTTCCTTACATACCTCTCTGGCTTCCTCGACTCTCATAGTTTGTCTCATACACGCTCGCCGGTTACGGAGACTCTTGACTTTTCCATCAGATAAGACTCGGTTTATTTGGTCGTGGTAAGATAGTCTAGGTCTTCCCCGGTACCTGCATCCTTCCACTTTCACATTGTATATCTGTTTTGTCGTTCTTTCCTCTGGCATTCTTTCTATATGCCCGAACCAACGGAGCATGCCCTTTCTCATCTTTACACCGATACTATCTTTCATACCTACTCGCTGTCTTACTATGCTGTTGCTAATGCGGTCGGTCAGCTTCACTCCGCACATCTTCCGCAGAGCTCACATTTCTACCGCATTTATCCTACTTTCATTCTCCTTCTTACATACTCAGCTCTCGCTACCATATAACAGCGTTGGGACAAAAACTCCGTTATGTATGGCCAGCTGTGCCTTATGGCTTAAGTGTCGGCTCCCGAGTAGCTTTCCCATTGCACCATTCACTCTGTTCCCTGCACTCACTCTTCTCTCTATGTCAGCGGTGTATTTCCCATCCTTACTGAAGGCGCATCCAAGATATACATTCACTTGCTCCAGCACATCGTTACCAACCACAATCCTTACATTCGTTCTGGTTTCTTCCCTTTCAAAAACCATAATCTTGGTTTTCTTCACATTCAAGTGTAAGCCATTGATCATGCAGTCGTCTTTCATAACTGTGACTAGTATTTGCAGATCAGTGGCTGTTGGCGCTATTAAAACCGCGTCATCTGCATAAAGTAGATGGTTTACCACTAAGTCACCCATTTGTACACCTTCATTCATCGCTTTCAGTCTTTGGGAAATCCTTTAGATTTAAAAATTAATCATTTAAATAATAACAAACATAGCTAGTTATTTGTATTTGAAAAACAGATTGAATACACCTTTTCGCGGGTTTTACATCACCAAATTAGTACAGTAATATGATGTTATAGTTTACTTCTTGCACGTTCCCGTGTTACCAAATTCACAACAATTTAAATCATATTATTAACATCCCAAACATTTATAGTAGCATAAAATAGAATATTATTATCTCCACAAAACAACATTTCACGTACATTCATGTCGGACATTATTACAGGAAACCGACATCAATTATTCTAATTGAAAGTTATGGTTCCCGTTTAAATTATATTTTAAAATTAACGAAATAAACCAATTGGTGTGGAGAAGGGTGGCGAATGGTAGGGAAACTTAATTAAAACTAAACGACCAATGGAAATGATGGTGGTTTTATTCTCCTCAATTGGAGAAATAGCTTGCAGTCTGGACAGCTCTGTAATTCTCAAATGGCTAAGTATTAATAAAACTGAAAAATAACTTACCCTGGTTCGTGCAAGTGGGCCTTAATATTTAAAAGCCTCATCACTCACAATATCGAGAAAATAAGTGCTATGTTCTGGATATTTGTGTAATTTCATGTTCGTAAACACAGGAATAATACCCAAAGCGGGATTTCTTTTGTGAAAATGAATAAAAATATTCAATGACCTAACACCGTTGGTGATGTGGATGTACAAAGTAAAATCCTGCAACCCTGTACTTGGGGCATAATATAAGCGTGACGGTGGGTATGTCTTAAAATAAAGATTGACAAATATACGTGTATTGATCAAGGCATTCAGGATTTTCTCTTCTCTAGATAGTTAAGTATATAAAAATCCGTCAAATGATAGGATTGCAGTCAACAATTCAAAAAATATAGATTCCAGATCCTTTAATTTTCTAAATTAAAAAACCAAGTGTATCTGGTAATTTATTGTATTTTCTCAGTTAATATTCTACTTTACTAAATACTCTTATTTGAATTTTACACTACAACAAAGTTAAATTAATATTTTAAAACACTTGAAAAAACCCCATGTTAAGCCCTCCACAAACTGAAAAAAATATATACCAAAAAATATCGCTCAAATAACTGTCAACGTGAATCAAAACGAAAATAAAATCTGTTATTTTATAGCTGCTTAAAATAATAATTAGTGGCCAACGGTATTTAGTATTTATTTAAATTAAAAAAGAACGTTTTAGTTTTTTGAATGCGGCTCAGATCGTTTTAGCGGGAATATTTTTAAATGCGTTTGAAGTATGGATGAAATAGAGAATTTTTTTTCTTTTTTGTCATCCTCTCGGTAAATTTAAATGATGATAATTATGCTATATCTACATTCGAGTATATACATGTCATACCAGCTGTTACCCCACAGAACACATTGTCAAATATGTTCCAAACAGATCCGTCATAACCCCTAAGTTACGTGATAATAGAGTAGTCTCACTAACTTCCTGCTGTCATAATCCGCTCAAAGGAGTATATAATAATATTAGCCCTATTAATAAATTGTCCCACCGTTTAGCACGGGCCTCCTCTCAAACTGAGAAGGTTTAGGCCATAGTCCACCACGCTGGCCCAGTACGGATTGGCAAACTTCACACACCTTCGAGAAACTCTTAGGCGTGTAGATTTCCTCACGATGTTTTCCTTTACCGTTAAAGCAAGTGATAGTTAATTGTTAATACGCACATGCTTTCCAAAAGGCAGAGGTGCGTGCCTGGGTTTAAACCCAAGACCTCTGACTTTGCAGTCCAACGGTCTAACCACTAGGCTATCACTGCTTTTCAATCCAAAGGAGTAAAATCAAAAAATATTGTATACTAAAAATAATATACGAAATAACATACTATGTACTATTTACTAAAAATTGTTTCAAAAACAGTTCCCAGGAGTATTTTATTGATGGCTAGAAAAATCCACAAGAGAACCTTGTAATTTTTCTAAGTAAATCCTGTCCCGTATATGATAGAGGTTAAAATGGAAAAGTGTAAAATATTTTTTTTTTAATTTTTTCCAGTGGATTCTAATTCGGGTTGTTCCATTAACAGACCCGCTGAGAAAACAGTCGCGAGTCAGCTTTGTCTTAAGTGTGACAAATCCAACGGTCCACAATATTGTGCTGTTTTAGCTAAAACGTTATTTGGATTTAAATGTTAAGATGGATTAATATTAGCGGCTTTGGGATCCATTAGGGTCCATTTATTTATTCGGTTCCCAGCCCTTTTGATGTCAACATCGAGCTGTTGTACGTGTTCTGAAGTCTTTATTCGTTATGGTAAGGATAGCGTTCACTTAGTAAAAATTGTCTTTTCAAGGTCAAATTTGTGAACTAGCAAACTAAAAACTATGATACTAAAACATGGTCGCTTACAATGGGTCTCCTTAAAAGACTCAAGCTCACCTGAAGGGTAATAAAGAGAGCTACGCTCAGTCTCCTATGACGGACGATTTAGCGCAGTGGTTAAGAGCTTGAGCTGCTCCGCCCACTGTGTCGAATAGTCGCGGGTTCGATTCTCGCACGGGACAAATCTTTGTGTGATCCACAATTATTTGTTCCGGTCTGGGTATTTGTTTGTGAATTTTCATGTTTTTAAACGCACCCACGACACAGGAATAAATCCAAGTGTGGGGCTACGTTTAAAAAAAAAAAAAAAAAGAAATAAACAACGAAATCTGTGCGTCACAAACACATATTGCTCAGGATTGCCAAACGGCAACGAAAAGTGGCAATGGGCGAGAGGCGAAACTGAGCGTTTGGGCAGAAAAATTCTTAGGTGGGGACCACGTAGTAGAAACGTACAGGCCTCCTCTAATTTGTACAGAATGTCTGGTGAAGGTTATGGGTAAAGTTTGGATGCGTAAAGTTGGCCGTTGTAGGGGTCCTTAGGGGGAGGGTTTTTATCCTGAAAGTCATTAAAAATATCCAACTAGTGCGATGATGCCTGGTGTGCCATATTGAGAACCTTAAATACATGCTTAAAGAAAATAAAACAGTACCTAGTTAAGTGCCTGCGCTATACTTCAAGGACTTAACGAACTTTCCAAAAAGAGTTGATTAGATAGTAGCATCTATCTATATCATCACGACAGATTCAGGCAGGCTTCCAACGCAGGCAGAAAGTACAGAGTTCCAACAGGTGCTTTCCTTACAGATAATCCTCTCTGTCTTCATCCGGACGTTAATATTCTTTACGGAAATAAAAATACTCCTACTCGCACAAACGATCCAGCCTACTAAAATTCATAGCACAAGCCACTAGTATCAATTTGCGTGTGCGATTCGTGAGATCAGAGACCGATGGGTCTCACGAGGGAGGGGGCACACATACCTGTTCAATTCGATACATCCTCTCTGATAACAACTCCGCTATCGGCACACGCGTGGGTTATAAAATTGGTTTTGGTGCGAATTTAATGCGAATTGCTCGACTATATTCGATGGTTGAGGTGTATTGGCTGAGCCCATATTTTGGTGAAGGTTCCACTGTAATAGAGATCTAGAACCCGAATATGCAAATTTATTTTTCAAGATGCCAGCTCTCGATTTACCTACAATTTTTCGGTAGAATCACGATTATAAGGTCCTTGGTTTAAGTTCTAGGATGGATTAAATGGCGTTGCGTTTTTTTAAATGAGAATGGAGGAATGCCAGTAAACACATGTTGGAATGCTGTACTCTACCAACCCCGAAAGGGGTCAAGCGTGATGTAGACAATGTCAATGTGCACGTCCTTTATTAAATTAGGACATAACATTTTCATTGAAATGTGAGTGTATACAGTACATACACCTCTGCCTACCCCGTTTGTAAAATGTATGCGTAACGATGTATTTTACTAAGGCTATCATTTTAATGGGCTTTTTACTACTTGGCTAAAGGAAATTACTCGGTTCCGTGGTCAAGATCATTTTCTAAAGTCGTTAACGACTAACAGAGCACCAAAAAATGTACGGGAATGATATTTAAAAAAAGTTACGTCAGTAAGTCAGATAGCTGAAAGAGGACAGCAAATCCTTCCAACTTGGCAAGGCCCCGTGTTATGATTGAATATGATACATCGCTAACAATCATACCATATCAAATCGCTAGTTAGGTACACATTTATATAACTGACAAAAGGCGTAGTACATATTATTAATTAGTATATAAATTATTTATATTGAACTACCGATTTAAGAAGGTATTTTGAATGAAAATAGAACGTGAGTTGCCAACACGTTCTAATCACATTTCTACGTTGATCAAAATGAAAACTTTATAGAAAAAAAAAAAACACCGTCTCGCCTATATTTCCCAAGCAGGGGTAGCAGAGGTGTACTAAGTACACCCACTTTTCGCCGACGATGTTAGATCCCATGTAATTGGCGACGAGCCTATTGCCATATACCGGGCACAATCCTAGACTCCGGACTTATACTGGGAATTTTTCGTTAGTAAAACTACATTTGACCGACCTAGCGTTTGAACCCAGGACCTCGTGATCACAAAGCGATGCGCTTTGCCACTAGACCAACGAGGTAGTCAATTATATTTATGTTGATATATGAGGTAATTGTTAGTTATTGATATCATTTTTGTTAATTATTAAGTATATTCATAATATGCATGATGTCCAGTAACCCAACTCTTTGAAAAATCAGATAACGTCGAAGAAATACTATAATCCACACAGGATGTACTGATTATAAGTCAAATTCAAAATTTTTTTATTTTTTTAGGCCAATACAAGAGCACTTACAAACGTCAAAATTTTTTTTTTTTTTACATCTACCATCGAATCGGAACGCGGTCTCCACTGAGAAGATCCGGCGAGAACCTCAGCGGGCTAGTCTTTTAACTTAATTTGTTTGGCCTTTCTGATATTTTTGAGGATTCCTCGAGATAAATCAGTATAGGAAAGCTTGAATCAATATAAACTTAGTGACTATAAACTATAAGATAATTTGGTCTCGGGGACGGATGTTACTGACTTTGACTGCTTTAGGATCCATACGTCTAATTAGCGAAACGTCTTAACAACATAATACTAACTTAATATTTTTGAAGAATCCTGACCATGGCTCGAAAGCAGTTTTGATAACCTGAAAATCAACCTCCTGCCAGTAAATCTGTACAAGATGTAACATAATAAACGCAAGACCTGAAAATGGTTGATTCGAAATTGATAGATTTTTTTTTAATCTGCGAAAAATGATGTTGCTCCTTTAGTGCGCTATAAGGAACTGGGTTTATTCTTGATTGAAAGCTTTACGGAGATTTCAAATGCATTTCTAGAACGTATTTATGAATATGCACACATAAATGTGCGAATTGCATTGTTAATTGGGGTATAAAAGTGCTCAAAAAGGGGTAAAAAAAATTGAAATTAAGATTTCGTATTGTATTTGTGAAGCAATGATCTAATCGGGGTGTCCGCGGTCTTACGTTATTTACGATACACCTGTTATATTTCTCAACCCCCACTTATCGGTTAATCCAACTTATCGCCCCCCCTGTAAGATCTATTGATCTATCTATCTATCTATCTCTATCTATCTATAACCTCACGCCAGATCCCTTGCGGGGTAGGCAGAGAGTACAGAGTTCCAACAGGTTCTTTCCTTACATACCTCTCTGGCTTCCTCGACTCTCATAGTTCGTCTCATACACGCCCGCCGATTACGGAGACTCTTGACTTTTCCATCAGATAAGACTCGGTTTATTTGGTCCTGGTAAGATAGTCTAGGTCTTCCCCGGTACCTGCATCCTTGCACTTTCACATTGTATATCTGTTTTGTCATTCTTTCCTCTGGCATTCTTTCTATATGCCCGAACCAACGGAGCATGCCCTTTCTCATCTTTACACCGATACTATCTTTCATACCTACTCGCTCTCTTACTATGCTGTTGCTAATGCGGTCGGTCAGCTTCACTCCGCACATCTTCCGCAGAGCTCGCATTTCTACCGCATTTATCCTACTTTCATTCTCCTTCTTACATACCCAGCTCTCGCTACCATATAACAACGTTGGGACAAGAACTCCGTTATGTATGGCCAGCTGCGCCTTATGGCTTAACTGCCGGCTCCCGAGTAGCTTTCCCATCGCACCATTCACTCTGTTCCCTGCACTCACTCTTCTCTCTATGTCAGCGGTGTATTTCCCATCCTTACTGAAGGCGCATCCAAGATATACAAACTCATTCACTTGCTCCAGAACATCGTTACTAACCACAATCCTTACATTCGTTCTGGTTTCTTCCCTTTCAAGAACCATAATCTTGATCTATTGATAACACATTAATATTTGGTATATAGCGCTCGTAGCGCTGTGCGACCGCGGTGTTCTTACCGATCACCAAGGTTAAGCAGCGTTCGACTCGGTCGGCCTGAGATGGGTGACCGTTTATGGCATTTTCATATTCGAGCGTCTCCGTGCTTGAAGGCACGTTAAGCCGTTGGTCCCGGTTACCACTTAATGTGGTAGTCGTTAAGCCGAGTTTGAAGCCTTAAAGGCGGCTTGATAAGTTCCAACAGCGGGTGGCCACAAACCTGCCTCCACCAATCCGCACTGGGTCCGCGTGGTGGAGTATGACCTAATCTTTCTCACTTCGATTTGTGAGAGAAGGCCTTTGCCCAGCAGTGGGCAGTATAGGCTGATATTATTATTATTTCATTATTATATTAGAGTGACACGAACAATTTGACTACCGTAATTAGCGCAGGGTGATCTATGTCTCTTTGAACCTACCGACTTTCTTCAATTAGATTAAAGTATACTATTTGTAAACAAACTATTCTAAAGATCGTAACATTAGGGTTTTCGTACAAATTTTATGAATGTGACAGCCTAGCATACTAATTATATTATGCAACACAGAAACAAACTTCAAAACGAATCAAAATAATAAATTAACCGAAAAACTATATATAACACGAAACAATTTTAGTTATTACCTTAAATTAACCAATCCATTTTAAACATCACTTCACAACACAAACAATAAATCATAACTGAAGAAAAAAATCAAATATCGAACTCATATTTTCGAACGCCGAAAGCGCGGTACGATATTATTTTTTTCAATATGGCCGGTGCGAGCGCGCGCTCCGCCGCATACAGCCAAACTACGGGATCTACTAAATTACGATGAGGCGCGTGAGACGCCGTTTAAGCTATAAATAAATTGCTTTAGCGATTTCCAGCTGTGTCCATCGTCGATTATCGTTTAGGGATTAGCTTGTTGATAATAATTTTTGTTACGGTTTGTTCTTTGATAGATATACGGCCTTATTATGGTGGCAGAGATAGAGAGCATTTTTGTAAAACTATCATTTCACATGCATTTGTTTTGAATATAGATTTTTCATTTTTATAAAGGAAAGATGCTTAAAGTTGCGGCATCATATTAATGGTAGTCTTGAGAGCTTACAATAGTCAATAGTTTAGTTTGGTGAAACTACAACGCCGCTGTTACTTTACAGAATCGATGTGAACAACGACGCTTTTTTGTGCTACTTCATATCATAACATAAAAAACCAGTTCATTTATTCACGTATTCAAGAAATTAAAAATATTTATACGACAAAATGCACTTTACTCTGACTAATAACAAAGAGTTTGACAGACGATTTAGCGCAGTGGTTAAAAGCTTAAGCTGCTTCGCCCACTTTGTCTACTAGTCGTGGGTTAGATTCCCGCACGGTATAAATCTTTGTGTGATCCACAATTGTTTGTTCCGTTCTGGGTATTGTGTTTGTGAATTTTCATGTTTGTAAACGCACCCATGGCACAGGAATAAAATCCTAGTGTGGGGCTACGTTTGTTAAAATTAAATTTATTTTGAAAGTATTTCAATAAATCGCTACCTAAACAGCTATATTTTGAGTTCTTAGATTTAGGCGAATATTACACATGAAATAAAACTATTTTTTCGGATTTTATCGCGGTTTATTTTATTAGCTATATTTTATATTCTTGATATAATTTAAATTTCAGCCTAAAATAGATTTACAGATTGATTTTCACCCTAATCGCCGAGAACTTGAATTATATTTAGGCCCTTTATTATTTTTTAAAAGTATATTTCATGGTGAAACGAAAATCTACATATTAAAGGCGTTAAAATAATCTTTAACACTCGTATTGTTTGCCCCTCAAATGTCAAATTATATAGGCTGTTACCTGGCATTATCTAAATATACGTTTAAATTAACTCATTTTTTTCCAAAGAGAACCTTATAAGGATTGTATATAAGATCCAAAATTGCAAGCAGGAATAGTTATTTACATTTGCGGTTGGTTTGCATAAAGCTGGCCACACATTTGTCTACCCATATTATAATTTAAAAACCTTTCAACGTTATTCCCGTTTTCAAGAAGTTATTTTCTATCTATCTATCTATATCAACACGCCAGATCTCTTACGGGGTAGGCAGAGAGTACAGAGTTCCAACAGGCTCTTTCCTTACATATTATTAAGAAGTTATTTTCATTCTGATAATCGATTAAATCGACAGCAGTGTTCTTACCGATCACCAAGGCCTGTGATGGGTGAACGTTTGTGGCATTTTCATATTCGAGCGTATCCATGCTTCGAAAGGCACGTTAAGCCGTTGGTCCTAGTTACCACATAATGTGGTAGTCGTTAAGTCCGTAAGGCTTGATAAGTTCCAACAGCAGGTGGCTACAAATTTGCCTCCAATCCGCACAAGGTCCTCGTGGCGGAGTATGACCTAATGTTTCCCACCTCGATTTGTGGGAGAAGGCCTTTGCCCAGCTGTGGGATAGTATAGGCTGATATTATTAATCGCTTGAATGTAGTTTTTACGTTATTTGTAATTATTCCTCATAATAAACAAAGCAGTGATAACCTAGTGGTTAGACCGTTGGATTGCAAAGTCTCAGGTCTCGGGTTCAAACCCAGGCACGCACCTCTGTCTTTTCAAAGGCATGTGCGTATTAAAAATTAACTATCACTTGCTTTAACGGTGAAGAAAAACATCGAAACGAAACCTGCATGCCTGAGAGTTCCTCAAAGGTGTGTAAAGTTCGCCAACCCGCACAGGGCCAGCGTGGTGGACAATGGCCTAAACCCAATTTTGAGAGGAGGCCCGTGCCCAATGGTGGGATAGTTTTTTAACAGGGCTTATATTATTATTAATAATAAAACAAGTAATAAAACAGCCTATACTTTCCCATTGCTGGCTCACTCTTCTCTCACAAATCGAGGTGAAAGAGGTCGTACGGACTCAGTGTGGATTTGATGCCACCTGCTGTTAGAACTTATCAAGCCGCCTATAATGCTTCCAACTTGGCTTAATAACTACCACATTGGCAGTATATAATTTTTGTCATTGTCCCGATTCCTCCGAAAATCCGTCAGTGCCTCGTGGTATATACGGAATGTTGATCTCTATTCCGATCTCGGTCTTGAATCTATTCGCGCCTATATTAAAAAGGCGACAACCCGCTATTTTGCAAACGCGTCCAACCATCAGTACCTAGTCGTCACCTGAATCCTATCCTATTAGCCGCTATCGCCGCCCGCGGCATATTCTCATCAACCCTCCCGATGCTTTTCTTCTCTTCTTTCGATTACAGATACCGCACACAGGATCAGACACCAACCTTGCCGGCAAGATTGAAGAATCATTTTCCCGCCGGCCGGTGTAGAGTACCACGGCGAGACACCTAAAATCTCCCCCTGCACTGCCCAAGCCGAGGACGTTACTCCTTGAGGCGCTCTTGAGCTGGTTGCCCCCTTGCCTTTCTAGCTGGAGCGTAGTATTTGCACGCTCGCCCTCTTGTCACTGTACAAATACACTCGTCATAGTACGCAAAGGGCAAGTTATGATAGCAACACTGGTATTCAAATGACATGAATAATATCTCATTTCTTTAAATCATATTATATAAAGGCTGTGTATGTAGCCTAACTGAACTGAACGCCTATTCAGATGTAAATTTCGGTTTAAAAAACTTTTTCCGGAAATATGTATATGTTTCATGACATACATACATGACTCACTAGTTTAGTCATTTAGTGTGTGTCTTTAAATTTGTATGAGAAAATAATATTCAAAGAACAAAGGAAGAAAGCGATCCATCCGTTTGTTACAAGCTCCGCTTTTTATTCGAGTCGGTCTGAAATTCTTGTTTAAATTCTTTCCGCACTATTAAATCTTTAAAAAGCGAAACCTCGTCATCACAAAAATTTAGAAGATTATTACAAATTAAAATAAAATAAGAATTTTATGTAACATATAATAATTTGCCTGCCTGACTGCCTCGTTGGTGGCAAAGCGCATCGCTTTGCGATCACGAGTTCCTGGGTTCAAATCCTAGGTCGGACAAATGTAGTTTTTCTAACGAAAAATTCCCAGTATGGGTCCGGAGTCTGGAATTGTGCCCGGTGTATGGCAATAGGCTCGCCCCCTATTACATGGGACCTAACATCGTCGGCGAAACGTGGGTGTACTCAGTACACCTCTGCCACCCCCTCTGGGAAATATAGGCGTGACGGTGTTTTTTTTTTCTTTTTTTTTATAATAATTTCACACACATCATACAGGTACACGTGAACGGGTCCTGCTTGTGGGGAATGGTCCACCCAGAATCCTATAGCTTATCATTCTTTAAAGATATTATTTTTAGTCTGATATCTCTGTAGTAAGGCATCACACTGGAGCTGGATCGCGTAATTGATTTTGTATAATATAAAAATGTAAATGTCTATACAGAAAATTAAAAAAAAATAATGGACAATTAGGAAAAAAAGACAACCCCGCTGAGTTTCTTGCCGGATCTTCTCAGTGCAGGCCACTTTCCGACCCGGTGGAAGATTAGAAAGTAAAAAAAAATGTTTGTATGACCATTTGTAACCACCCGCCGTCCAGTGGTGGTAATAAAATTGTGAAAGTCTCTGAACAAGCCGCAGTACAATATTATAGTTGGCATATAATGCAAATGGCACTACTCAATACTCGTGTAGAAAAAGACAAGTTCTTATCGTATACTTACGTTGCTTTGCTTAAGAAAACGTCAATATAGAAAGAGTTAAAAAGTTGACTAATTGGTCTAATTTAAAGTGATGTTTTTAGCACTTATGACGCTTTATCTTATCTGATAATATCATTGTCTATTCATCAGACCGATGAAACCTTCCAAACATTCGACCTCTTTTTTAGCATTATAAACTGGTCCATAATCCTTCTGGGCGTCAACGGATTACAAAGCTCATTTTTACAACTCGCATATTTAATACACAACAATCATTCTAATCCCTCGGCACATCAGAATTGCGCTTTAATCAAATAAACTTCGTTCCATTAAATTTATTACCGGCCCAAATAGAGTTGGCGCATGGGTATAAAGAAAAATATAATTTAGTCGGACTAAATTGGACGTAAATCCCTAATGTGATCCTTTATTATCTGTATCTATAGAAAAAACAAAGAGAAATCCCCTACTCAGCTGAGATATAAAGATTACGAGGGACGTTTATAACGGTTACTGTTTTATTGTCCTCTCCACAAATCGACCGTTAGGCGGGCTTCGGTTGCCAATTTTTGTTGCTCAACTATTTGGATTGCTTGCAACTTTCGTAATCTGCTTATAAGCTATTAGCTGGTCCCATTCTCATCTATTTAATAATAGATGATTAGTCTACAAGCGTATAATATAGCTGGGAATCCACTACACCATTACAAAAATATATTGAAATAAAATCAAACTCTCGAAGTTGGTAGCTAGTTTCGTCCTTTGAAAGCAACTGTGGCACAATTTATATTGCTACGTTTATAGCCGACCTAAGGCAATATTTCCGTGTGTCACACTTAAGTCGTCAATGGTCACCCTAAATAATTCTTTTAACAATGTCATTCGCACGCGTCATCGTTTACAGTTACGTTTTGAAACGCTAAGAGCCGTAACACACGACGTTTTTTACGCGCGCAGTTGCAGCACGTCCAACGTCACTAAACTCAAGATTGAGATGTCGGTCCACTATTCGAAACCTTGTGTTCATGCGATTTTCATATTTAACAAATTCTCCTGCAGATTTTAAAGCACAAAAAAAGAGCACAGGTTTTTTTATCAGTAGAAATCACGCGTCTAGCTGTCACCACGAGATGGCATACTATTGTGGCTAAACGTAGCGTCTTCACGCATGTCACATCCTTAGGTCGCCTCTGGTGTCCAAAGTCGCTCTAGCGCGGCATGTAACTAAATGTACTGCGTCCGCGTCAACAACTTGTTGGCGCATGTAGTACTGGCGACAATATCATCGTGTGGAAAGACATTATCCAGATATCGTAGATGCGATTCGCGAAGGTATTTATTTCATATCCTTCATTACGTTGGTTTAAGAATATCGTTCTGTTCGCGTATGTATTGGAATATTTTGAATTCTGGATGGTTTTGAACACAATATTGCGGGACACATGATTATGATCAAGAAGATATCTTGCTTGTTATATTTTTCTTAAAATATTGCCTAATTCTGGGAATAATTTCTGTATCGTTGATCCGTTTACAAATATAACTTTCAAATATATAAACCACGCTGACCGAAATGATGATAATGAATGATCATGAGTCACATAAAGATTTTTGTCTGTGCAGAGATCGAACCAATATAGCATTCTAACTATTAGACCGAGTTGTCGTTATATTTGTTAAACAAATTTTATATAAATGATGTATTTTAATGACCTACCATTAGAACACGTAATGTCACTTTACAATTGACTCTGGTAATTTTATGACTGTATAGAATGGGAGCGTGATGTTGTTACATGTAATTTTCTTGACATTGACGCGTTGTATAAATGTATAATATTTAAATACTGACGCCATCACGCGTACATTAAGCAGAAATCCTGCTTTCAGAACTGCTCCTAAACTGCAAGTCAGGGGTGTACTTTGGCAACTAGTTTCGCTGATGAAATTCCATTGCAAAAATGTTCATTTGAAAAGACCTTTTTAAAAACTAGCTTTTATAGCAAAAACGATATTTTGATATTTTGCCTAGTTGAGAAATTCCTATGGCTCCCTTTTTGCCCCATCATCAGACCCTGGATACTACCCGGGTCTAAAGTACTCGTCAAGACAAATCTAATGAGCTAAATACGGCGGGCTCATATTGAGTAGTTGGGTGGTTCCATTGGCTATCTTTCGGCTTTATCAACCCTGAACAATACCTGGTTGTATAGTTCTTGTCGATACCCATTTAACAAGCCTAAACACGAGGGGGTAACGTTGTTTAGTTCGCATTTTCCTAAGGCCACCTTCCGACTTCATCATCAGACCAGCTCCATGGTACCATGTTATTGTATTGTCACATGTATGCCAAATTTCAGCTTAATCGGATACCCGTAAATGCTTGAAAAATGGATCACAAATTTAGACCGGAAAAACAGACAGACATACGAACATTGCAAGTTAAATAAAAGCTTGTAAAAAGGGGTGATACTATAGAGACTATACCACGCGTAATTCCTAACTACTGTTAAAAAAATTCAATAAAATGAACCTAGAATTCGAATCCAGGGCCTGATGATTACTAGCCACCCTATACGCCTTTAATTATATGAAGCAGACATTTACTAAATACGGTTTAAATTTCCAAAAAGAATTAATTACCTTCACAAGAATCCAATGAAACTCTACACAAAACTATTCATTAAATTTAAAAGATAAACATTTTAATAATTTAGCAAGTCAGAAAGAGCTAAGCGTCTGTAGGAGCTTTTTCATGCGTTTTTCTACTGTTACGACATTAAAACTGAATATAAATGGATGTCTGGCACTTAAACTAGGCTGTTCTGAAATTCGGGGACTGTTTTACATAATAAAGCAGTATTTCGCGAGAGAAATCTTTTTAAAGTTTCTCTTTTTTCCTTTTAAATAGCTGTTACATTTCTGTTGTGTTAAACAAGGTTTCGTTTAAAACTTATTATAGAACCTCAAGTTGGGCGTTTCATTAAAATAATAACGAAGTAAGGCTACCGTCACATTCTAAGTTAACGTTTATTATTTGAGTTAACGAATGTGATTTCGATGTCAAAACTTTTTTAATTTTGCTTATCTAAAAATTATTATGAGTTTAACTTGATAATAAGATTTGTCAGGCCTTCATTTTGGCTTACAATAAATTTTTTGGAAAAAGCAATTGAAAATTTATCCAGCTTAATTGTCGTTTTTTTATCTTTCTGTATTATTTTATCTATGGATCTATCTATATATGTATCACATTGTACTAGAAGTGAAGACTTGTTATTGGCCATCCATACTAGCTGTTTATCTATACTAGTTGTGTAATGTATTTTTTATTAGCTGTAAGTTTTACATGCACCTAAATAAATATCATTACACCACATGTGATTTATATGTTATCTGATATACACATTTTAAATAACGTGGTAAAATACCTACACTTAAAAGACTTTATGCGTTACAAAACACAATCAAAAACAAAACTGTTCCTTCAAGAAGTTTAAAAACGCTCTTACAGGCGTTTAAAAATGTAACCATAAACCGGAACAGCGAAAGAAATCATTAAACTGACATAAGGGACACGCTGGGGTCGGGACACTTACGCTTTATTAGGATGACCATAAACGCGCAGTCAGCAAGACGCGGGCATAGGGTTGGCACTTTATGAAAAGCAATTTATAACAGAAACAAAATTAGTTACGACGCCAAGAAGATGAGAGGTGATACTATCTACTTTTGAGAACACTTAAACTTAGAACATTTGCTTTGTACAACAGCCGGAACCCTTACATCATCAGCGAAAAATCCCATGCAGAACAAAGGCCTTCTCTAGAGATCTTGTAGGCACCTTACAATTTAACATAAAAATTAACATAGTCACGCCTATATTTCCCAAGCAGGAGTGATAAAGATGTACTATGTACCGCAAAAGTTTGCTGACGATGTAAGATCCCAATTTAATGTAGAAAGATACTATTACTACTAAGCGTTCTTGTTGGCCTATAGAAATAAAATATTTTGACTTTGACTATAGCTGGCATAATTCAAGACTTTTGATTACTACTGAGAAACTTTTGATAGAAATACCCTATCAAAACTTCATCCAACCTAAAATTCTTACTAATGAATTCGAATCCCAGGCTGGACAACGCAGTATCCTATCGTGGATTAGTCCACTATGTCAACGAGGCACTTAACTTAGATGGTGATAATCCACAAAAACGACATTTGTTACATAGTTCAAGTTATACTATTTATCATCATCATCATCTCAGTCTGTACTTGACCACTGCTAAACATAGGCCTCCCCAATCGCTTTCCAGCGCAACCGGTCCAATGCCACCTGCATCTAACGACTTCCTGCGATCTTAAATAGATCGTTGGTCCATCTGGCAGGCGGCCGTCCCACGCTGCGCTTGTCAATACGTGGTCTTCACTCTAGAATCTTTCTGCCCCAATGCCCAACCGATCTTCGCGCTATGCGGCCCGCCCATTACCACTTCAGGTTACCAATCCTATGAGCTATGTTGGTGACCTTGGTTCTTCTACGAATCTCCTCATTCCTAATTTAATCACGTAGAGGAATACCGAGCATAGCTCTTTCCATAGCTCGCTGGGCAGTTGCTTAGCGAGCTATTAAAGTTATAATAGACAAATATTGCAAGGATTTCTCAGTTATCAGTAAGTACCAGCCCTACACGCCGTTTAGCGAATCCACGCAATTCGCCTAATAGCAAACGATTCATAATAAAACAATGATGTCCCCACTTTACGATGTACGTGGCCGGCGTTGAAGTAGTGGCCATGGAGTGGCAGTATTCATAATACTAGCTGAATATGGCAATATTTTTATGACCGCAAGACGAAATGTCTTGACAAATTGATATTTTATACCATACTTATGTGGTGCTTTGTTGGTTTACTGGTAGAAAGTAAGAAGAAATGCACACTAATAAGGTATATAACAATTGATTTTCCGAGCTGTATTAATTTTTTATTATTTATTGATAGTGGCCAACTCATTGACATCTGTAAAGAGTCAGAGAGTCTAGATGGAAATCAGCGCTTAGCACTTGTGCCTAGCAATAAGCTGATGTGGATATTTACTTGGCACAGCCGTGAGACGCAAATTGATGTGTATTTGTTTGTTGTAAATATTTTTTTCTGTGATAATGTTAATTTATTACTAAGCAATTAGTTACAGGACGTTCTGTGGTTGAATGGTTAAATTTTTGATCTGTATTTTTTTATCTACTGAATATTGTGTCTCTTGTGCTATGAAATTTCTTTCTTTCTTCTTTAGTGCTATGACGACGTCTTGGGGTATTCATGGTCAAATAAAGCGAAGAGGTGGAGTGGCGGCCAAAGCGTGGTGTTATTCATAATACTAGCTAGCTAAATATGGCAATATTTTTATGACCGCCGGACGGAATGTCTTGACAAATTGATATTTTATGCCTACTTATGCGATGTCTTATTGGTTTCTGATTTGAAACCTTGGTCAAGTGTTATTGGACGGTTGAGATGCCCTCAGAATCAATACGGGGTCTGGTCTAACGTTGTCCTTGAAATGTGTCATGCCACCTCTTTCACAATCTTTAGTTCTATGGTGTTATCTTTGAAAAAAACTCATCTCCTCACACATGTAATAATAATTCCAATGTCGTTGATCCGTTTACAAACATGAAATTCATATATACAAACACCCAGTACAACAGTATGTACTTGGAAATATTAACATTAACATTTCCAAGTACATACCCCTTAAAAAGGCTACCCTTTATCTCTCCAACTCCAAAACTGGAACATTAAACGTCTTTGTTCCGTATAAATTCTGCGTACAAAAAAGATAAAAATGCGACAGTTATATACGGGGTGTTTCTTCGGCTTTATCAATTCGACAGTCTGCGTACAATTGTCCCGCAGTAGGTACTGCATTAATCTCAGGACTTTGAGATTATCATATAGGGCGGACACACGAGAGAAGGTTCCTTTTTTTCGAAGATTACACACTAGGAATTATTAAGACATGCACCATAACCTAATCTGACATAAAAAAAATGTAGATCACACAAATATTCGTCTCGTGCGGGACTCAAATCCGCGACTCAATCCAGCAAGCCGAGCGGCTTAAACTTTGGTTTGGTCAAAAAGCCGACACGGAGCGTGACGGGAGCGCGATGGAAGCGCTCGGCTACGTTTGGTTGTGACGATTGCCGTCGGGCCGTCGGGGCTGTGCTGTATGGCGTCTCCCATACATTTCAGTACATTACAACTCCCCAAGCCGCTCTAACGTGGCACTCTCGTCGCGCGGCGAAACTTTTAACCAATGGACCAAGCCGTCTATCTAGCAAGGAACCACTCTATTTTATTTTCGCAGCTACAGTAGGAGCTGCTCACGAAGTACTTCTATTTCGTACTCGTGGAATTATTCCTATATCGTTAGAGATCGTCCGCCATAGCAACTAAGATTTGCAACGAGTTGCGAGAAAGGATTTCTTATTTTTTCTTGGCAACTGGTTAATTTGATGCGTTTATAAACGTGATATTCATAATCACCTAGACCCATAGTAACAAACAATCGGACCAAGCCATAGTCTAAATACGTGAAAAGTATTAAAGAATCACAATGTACTCGTAAAAGTACTACAGAGTTCTGAGGGCGTAGCATGAAAACAGTGACGTTCGTGGTGCTGTCGAGTTGATATGCTATCCATTTCACACAACACGTTTCCAAAATACAGATGAACGTGACGGCGCGTTTTATTGCTTGCGTTACACTAATATCAATGTGAAAATATTTCAACAGTTGACTTAAAAGTATATATTTTAAAAATTACAAATGGAAACTAACACCTGGTATATATTAACTTGTGAGTGAGAATTGAACACACGTAATTCGGCGCAACAATGTGTACTCAAAGAAAAATTGACCATCCAACCTGCTTTCTGTCACCCCAACACCGCAGATTACGTGGGTTAGATCCCTGCCCATAGTGAAATGCTTTTAAATTAACATTTTAAATTAATAAACAATTCTTAATAAAAACAAATACGTCATACTACGAGTAATTCGTTATATTCAACAAGTAAGACAGGCGAGATTGGGCGAAGTCCTCCTGCTATCAAAGTCGCCAGTTTTTCTTCATATAGGCCAAAAAAGTACTTGTAAAGTCAAGAATGAAAAGAATTGTAATTAAGACTACCTCTCGTTCAGAATGCCATTCCTTCCAGGGAAAGAAACCTCACTCTTACTCTTCAAATATTTTCAAAATTCTTGTAACTATGTTTTCGTTCTATTTGAGGCCGTTGAGGGCAAACCGTCTTCTTGTTTTGCTTCTTCAACCAAATATCTTTACTGCAGATCATAATTCCCTCCAAAGATCTCCACTAAGACCAGTTTCATGCTGTACTTATTCACCTCTTACATACGACCTTCATAAGAGAGCTTAGGATGAAAAGATTAAAGTTAGCATAACGCTAGTGAGTTAATATGCCATACTTGTCACAATACAAATTTGCTAAACGCATAACATGAGTGCCAAGCCCTCAGGTCGAAATTGCTGTAAATAAAATAACACCAAATATTAAACCTATTCGTGATACGGATCCACCCCCGTGTGTACTCAACCGCTTAAGAAAATGAGCACACATTATACAGAAGCCGTATACCAGCAACGTGATTCCGACAAACGACTAATTATCATACATACACATTACATTTACACACATAATTAATTCAAAGAGAACGAGGGTACGTCAGAGATGGGGCATAGATTAAAGGGGGATAGAATCATTGAGATATTGGTATTATTGTACTAAACCTTACCAAATAAGAATGTCTCTCACCTTGATTTGTGATAGGCCTTTGCCCAGCTATGGGACAGTGCACACGAATGACGTCTACAGTAGCATATAGGCATAGGGCCTACACGACATCCTCCAAAGCTCGACACGATGAATGATTTTGTGCTCATCAAACTTTTCCGGGGAAATTTATCAGGTCAGCAGTACGTTTTGCGGTGGGCCTACCCACTCTGTGTCTTCTGGTGGTCTCGCAAATTTGACAATTTTGAGACCTAAGTCGATAACTTTTGTTCTCCTGTGGTTCTCCTCATTTTTGATTCGATCCCGCATGTAAAAGCCTAGCTTTGATCCCTCATTCGTAATGGCTGACCGTAAGCTTTTTTATGAGTATGCTCACTAAAAATGGCAGGCAGGAGAGCCAGATCAACGAGGTGACATTTATCATTATCACCATAATTACCAGATTATTCTACCAAGTACAGGGCATCACCTTCTTTCTTATTATGCCACATATCCTTATCCTAAGCCAATTTAGGCCAGGTCTTACCTACACCCTTAACCACATAATCGTACCAATCCTTGTATTGGTTTTCCATAATTACGATATCCCGTCTGTAGCCACAATTCGGTAAGTGACCTACTCTACCTACCATCACCACATCTTACAACGTGTCCTGCCCAGATGGGCAGTGGAGTTCCTCGTGAGTTGGAATATACTAGGAGGGTTTGTACCGGTTGGGTTTCGGTGGGTTCTTTTTAGTTCTCCTACAGATTTCTGTATTTCTAACTCGGTTACTCAGCATGGTCTCTAACATGGCAGACTCCTTGGCCAGTTGAGCAACTCTCATTTTGAGCACAGATTCCTATGTGAGCGTCACCATAAGTCATCGCGGCAGGTTGATTTGTATTGTTTGTACAAATACGTCACATGCTCGAAACGCTATTGTACATACGTAAGTAAGGTCTATAATTGATATTAATGTGCCGAGTCTGTCCCCAATACCTCGGGTAGCGTCCATTCTCTAGCCGTACTCAAGTACACAATTCGTCACACGGCCTTTTGTTTCCAACCTATTGTTTCGATTTTTGCGGTTTTCTTTTGTAATTTCCAGCAAAATCTCTTTATTTTCCGTCACTAAAGCTTTTTCTTGACGTTACCAATTAACATTTGCGGTCCGCAGCATCCCCCACCGTTGTATTGTCTATGCGAAATTAAGTTACCGGACGGCAAATTTGAAATAGTTTTTCTTTAATCATGATTCACTCATTTGTTATGCCTTTATTAACTTTATTTCTATGAGTGTAGAGTCACGTTTTCCTTGAATATAAGGGACGTTTTCTAATGATATAATACCATATTGTTTTTGTTAAATGCTAGTGGTTTTTATGAAGTTTCCTTAGTACTGAGAAATGTTTGTTTCAAAATGCTTTGATTCTATTTGTTGGGGATTAATTCTATTAATAAGAGTATTTACGATTATGTTTTATATTCACGATACTGCCTTTGGTTCTTGGAAGAATAAGCGCTGTATGTAAGAAATCACGAAAGATTTATTAAAAATTTCGTAATTAAAAGGTTTCCTGTTATAATTTGTATTGTATTCTTATAATACTTAACTGTATATAATACTTGACTGCCTCATTGGTCTAGTGGCAAAGCGCATCGCTTTGTGATCACGAGGTCCTGGGTTCAAATCCTAGGTCGGACAAGTGTAGTTTTTCTAAGGAAACTTCGCAGTACGAGTCCGGAGTCTGGAATTATGCGCGGTATATGGCAAAAGGTTCGCCTCTGCCTCCCCGCTTACCCTGCTAGAGATCTGGCGTGATGTTGTAGATATATAGATATAAATTAACCTATTGAGGCAGAATTCCTTGACAAAAGGCCTTTGCCTTCACCCACAAATCGAGATGAGGCAATAGGTCATACTCCATACACGAATCAAGTACGGATGGTTGGAGGCAAGTTTGTGGTGACCTGCTATTGGAACATATGAAGCCAAATATAATTCATCCCAGTCGGCTTAGCTCTTAGCGCATTCTGGTAGCTGGTACCAACGGCTTAAGATTCCTTGCGAAGTTCCAGTAGTCATACTCGTGAACGGGTGCTGCTTGTGAGGGCTGGTTCATCTGGTCCATCTATCAGACACTCTTTATAAATAACCTCATTAGTCTCATATCTCGGTTGTACGGCATCACACTGGAGCTAGATTTTAAGCTATTTATTTGTAACCTGAACATTGTATCCACACAATATGATAAAAAATCGAAAGGAAAAAAGAGAAAAAGAATTAAATAAAAATGACAAGCCCGCTGAGTTTCTTCGCCGGATCTTCTCAGTCGAGGCCGCGTTCCGATCCGGTGGTAGATTTGTAGTAGAATTAGATTTAAAAAAATATGTAATTTGACTATTTGTTAGCGCCCCCGCAGGGCTTATACAAAATAAATTATTTGAGTTTGAGTTTGAAGTAAGAAGCAGTGATAGCCTAGTGGTTAGACCGTTGGACTGCCAAGTCAGAGGTCTCGGGTTCAAACCCAGGCACGCACCTCTGTCTTTTCGAAAGCATGTGTGTATTAAAAATTAACTATCATTTGCTTTAACGGTGAAGGAAAACATCGTGAGGAAACCTGCATGCCTCAGAGTTTTTCGAAGGTGTGTGAAGTTCGCCAACCCGCACTGGGCCAGCGTGGTGGACTATGGCCTGAACCCTCTCAGTTTTGAGAGGAGGCCCGTGTCCAACAGTGGGCCAGTTTCTTAACAGGGCTAATATTATTTATTAATATTATTGAAGTAAGAAGGCGTTCAAAAATGGAACTGCCGAAAAGGTCACCCATGTCAGACGATCGGAGCTAAATGCTGCCTAACTTTAGTAATGGTCAAGGACACTACGGTCCCGTAGAACTACGCAACTCATATTTTATTCGAATATTTATTTATTCTTACTAAAATATGTAATGAGATATCCGTTCTTCAGTAATATTTAAATCACTGAAAATATTTGAGTCGAAAATATATTCGATAGATATCTTTGCTGTGTAAAAAAGAACGCAATTAAATGATTGTGTATTAAACGAAAATAGGTTTTGCCTTTAAAACCAGATTTTATTTTGAACTCCAGTCATTGACTGAGTTCTTAGATTTACGCAAATATTACACATGAAATAAAACTATTCTTCGGATTTTATCGCGGCTTATATTTGATTCTAAGTTCCCGACGTTTCGAGTGCTTTGCAGCACCCATGGTCACGGGAGGGACTGAGGTGTTAGACGTCCAAAAGGCATAGTTGTTCCGGGGTACCCTCAAACTTCTTAATTATTTTTGTTGGTCCGATCTACGCAGAATGAGCTCACGGTGTCTTGAGGTCTTGCAGTGTTATGCTTGGTTTTGGATTTGATTATATTAATTACCGGATCCCAAGTCGATGGAAGCACCCAGCCATCTTCTATATTGAAATTAGGATGTTTTTTTAATTTCAATAGCCTCGCGAACCATCCTTGGTAGGAATCGGTGTTCTTCAAAAATAAACCGCGATAAAATCCAAAAAATAGTTTTATTCCAGTCATTGACCTTATACAACATAAAACTTATTTACACACTGATCTAGATAAATACGCAGAACTTACAAAAATAACATTCTTTGTAAATTGCTTGATTACATATCCAACGAACGTAAAACATACGTGAACTAACAAAAAAAATTATTGCTATAAATCAATCTAACCCCAAAATTTATCTACACAATATATTTTATTTACTAAAAAAGAAACCTATAACAGTTAAACAAACGTGCAGACACCTTGATTCATAGGAAAAAATATTTATTCCAACATTCAGGCGGGCCTATTTTAGCCCGATTGATTTACGATAAATAGCCGGGCGAATCGCAGGAAGTTAGTTCGGCACCTTTGAGACTTGGTTCTTTGTTCGGAAAGTGATAAAGGAAACCTTTGTGGCCATTTAACACGACCATTCATAGCTGATTTGAAAATAAACTGCGAAAACAGTTTGGTTTCTTTCAGTTCATTTGAGTTATTAGGACTATTTGTCTAACATGCCAGTTAAAGAAATAGTTTCACCCTTTCTCCTAATCGCTTGATGTTCTACTAGTGTCTTAGTTATATCCTTACACACATGTGACCTTAGTCGGTAAAAAGAAATGCTTATATTATCACTTTGTTGTCCGAGTGTCTGTCTGTCTGTCCGACGGTTAGGACCCTTTTTTCTCAGAAATATGTAAAGGCATCAATTTGAAATTTGTGTCAAATATTAAGGTCTACAGTTTCTTGCTGGTGTAAAACACTGAAGCTCTAAACTCAGCGCAATCAAAGGATATAGCCATTAAAACTACGTATTGGAATATACTTTCAGTTAACTTAAAATTATGAAATTTAACAAGAATCAAGGTTTCACAGTATAATAAGAGGAAAAAAATCTAATAAATCTTAATTTCAAAAAATATTAAATCCTCCAATTTGATGAATAGCGACATTTAGAAGCACTTACACGGACACTTTAGAGAGTGAGTCCTATTCGCACTTAAAAGTATGAATGTATCCATGACATATATATTTATTCCAATAGCCTTTCAAAATTTTAAGAAAAGATTAACATTTTAATTTACAAAGGCCTTCTTAAGAACAAGCTTCTATAGCAAAAATACAACGCAGATACCTTGCTTAGTTAAGGAGTTCCTATGGCTTCTTTCCAGCTCCATCAACAGACCCTGGACACCACCCGGGTCTAAAGTACTCGTCAAGACAAATCGAACGAGCCCAAACACGTCGGGGTTATATTGAGTAGTTTGGTGGTTCCACTGGCCACCTTTCAGCTTCATTATCAGACCCTGAACACTATCTAATTGTATAGTACTTGTCAATACCAATCTAACAAGCCTAAACACGAGGGGGTTACGTTATATAGGTCACAAGTTCCTACGGCCACCTTCCGATTCCATAATCAGACCAGTTCCATGATACCATATTATTTCATTGTCATCGAACTACATATATATGCCAAATTTCAGCTCAATCCCCGCAAGTGCTTGAAAACTGTATCACAAGATTTGCACCGGAAAGACAGACAGATATAAGAACATTGCAAGTTAAGTAAAAGCTTGTAAAAAGCATCACACATCTTGTTTATTGCAGCGTCTGGATCGATAAGTACCTATATTTTATATACCCATATTTATATTTGTATGCAACCCTTTAAGATTTTCTATATTTTGTTATTTATATATTTTAAATAATTCTGTTATCAATATTTGCATGCCGTGGTTGCCTATAAATATCACAACAATTATTTTGTCTCCATTTAATTAAGTTGTCAAGTATTATTATTATTGTATAACATCTTGGTGATCCTAAATAAATAAAATAAAGCTACAAGAATAGATAGTTCCTAGCGCACGTCGGAGTTAAAAATATGCCTGTATGTACATACATATGTGTACGTTAACACACTCTTGCATTTTTGGATAAAGTAAAGTTTTTAAATATCGCTTTGCATCTTTTACGTACATTGACCGACAACCATACGGGTAATATTAAAATTTCACAGAAAATGCCATATGTTTAGGAAATCCTCGCTCCCATCCGATCTCAGTAGCACCACATATTATTCAGATATTTCACTCCATAACGTAGCCGCGATATTTTGAAGCTTACTAGATAGAATAATAGATAGAAATCTTTCGTTTATGCTTACCTAAATATACGCGTTTAACCATGTGCGTGAAATAATATTATAAGAAAAAGAGGTAGACAAGTCATCATAATAACCAGCCTATGAATGAAAAAAAATATTATGTACTAGTTCTTTTTACTTATCTGTTTTCGTTTTTACTTAATTCGTTCTCCTAATAGAAGTAGGATAACAATTTGAGCGTTCAATAAGCGTCTTTAATTGTACCTACAGCTTATTTATTTGTTACTTTTTATCAGCTGAAAACGTGTGATCTACTGAAGCATCTGTAGTCTCTGCGATCCGGTCGAATGTTTAAAATAATTGTGTCATACAAGCAATTACATCAATTTATGGCGTGCATTCCTCCATCATTGCATAAGACCACCGACGTTACAAATGCGGTTGTAAATTCTAGTAAAATATTAATAACAGCGAAAGTTATATTTTATTACACCACAGATTGATATATTTCTTACACGTGTTGTGTAATATAAATGTGTGTTTGTGTAATGTTTATTTTGATGACTTCCTTTTTCGGGCTTACTAATTCAATAATGTGGTAAATTAATTAATTTTACTACGCAGTTGCAGGTACCTCCATGGTCTATTAACATAAGATACAACTGATATCCGCATAGATATGAATTCTAATTCCAAATAAGATATTAGTTATTGGAATTTTAATCACGGCGGATCCCTTGCGGGATTAGGAATTGGCACTTTTTTCGCAATATTTTAAATAGCAGTCAGGAGTTTGAAATCAAACAAAATCAAACATTTTTAAAAACCTTGTCAGTAGGCCTTATTATAGTATAGTAGGGGAATAAGGCCTAAGACTTTAACATACGTAAATAATCAAAATAGGCGTCTACATGAACATATAAAAAGGGCGGACAGAATCTTGCTAAACAAAAACTGAAGCTCTGCAATGGCGGCGGCGCAACTATGTGTGAGTGAATGAACGGGCTGCCATGTGTAACAAAATTTATCAATGTTTTATGGGGATATTACACAACCTATTATCTGATTCCAATTTCAAGGAACATATTTAGCATCCAAGTTAACGATTACACTATCTCGAATTGCATCCAATCTTGGGCAAATATTGATGCAATTGTCTGTATGATAAATATCGATGTATCGAAACATCGATGTTTATCGACGATTTGCATTCGAAAGAATGATATATCGTTTTCATTGTTAGTGTGGCATTGCACTTCGCCAAAATAAAAATCGATTTAATTTGTATGGATTCAGGAACGAGAAATCGATTAATAATAAACGTTTTTTTTTTATTTTTTACTCTTGATTATTAATGGTGTTTTTATATTAATCGATTTATTAATGAAATAGAATAGAAGGAGAGAATGAAATAGAAAGAGACGAGCTGGAATGGAAGATATGATATTCTATTCCAGCTGAAAGTTTATTTTTGATAGCAGATAACATTGTACGCAAATCTAAAATCCATATACTTGGTAAAGATGTGTCAAACTATTATATATTTCGCGATTAAATAATTTGTTCACATACATGGAATAAAAAAGAATTGAAATTAAAGTTTATTTTATTTAAAATTAAATTTGATTATGATGCAATAAGTGTTATTAAATTGTTTTAATTAAATTGAGCAAAGGGAAATCCTACTTCCTAACCTACAAGAAACAAAATATCGATTATTGTGAAAATAAATCGATTTTAATAAAGTGGCTTTTTGGACAATGCAAAAAATCGATTATCAAAAAATCGATTTTTGATCCCTCCTGTAACATCCCTAGTGTTGCATACATTTATTATTGTTATACAGCCACTTTTATACATAGTATTTACTTTCCAATTCCTAGCTCCTTAATGACTATGACTATACATGAATAATTCATAGAGTTTAACAGGTTTTCCGTCTCGTCATAGTTAAGATTATGTAGCCAATTGGTGATTCTTCTTTTACACTGATGTGAATTAAGAGGGTAGATGTTAAGTCTTTTATTGATTTTATTATACAACATAGGACCGAGGAATTATGTTTGACGAATGGCTAAGGTAGTTCTGCATGAGGTAGTTTGACAAACTCGACCGGTTCTGCGATTATTTTGGACGAAAAACGGATCAAAGGCAGTGCGTTTATGCTGTCTAAGGGTAATACAAAGTACAAACAGTTGACGAACTGAGAGAACCTTACACAGCTCTTTAAATGTCATTACTTTCAGAATATATCTTTGTGATCTTTCCAGCCTAATCATCAGTGATTTGCTTGCTCCACCCCATGCGGAAATACAATAAGAAGTTATTGATTGTACGAGTGCATAGTATACCATCTTCAAGGTCTTGAAGTTAGTAGAATTTCTTAGGTTGCAGAAGACGTAAGCCATTTTTCTGGCGGTGTTTACATGTTCGGTCCAGCTAAGCACATCATCAACTAAGACACCTAGTTATTTTATATTTCGTGTGCGTATTATATGTCAACAACAACTGCATGACCCGCCATGAGAATTCATGCATGCGTGAGCCTTTATGGAGACGACGATGATGACGAGGGAGGGAAGTATGAAGGTCTGGGCCCAAACGTAATAAATTTTGTTTTGTCTAAGTTTAAAGTTAGTAGGCCAGCCAGTCCATAACTATACCTAGGACAAGTTCAGTATTTGTACGTACCTGCTCACAAGTGTTTCCGTGGACTAACAAGACAGTATCATCCGCGTATGTTATGATTTTACAGTGTGGAAGACTTAGTTCGCAGAGTTCATTTACATAAATCAAGAAATATGCGCAAATATGCTGCTATTAGCAACAATTATATATTTGTGCCGTTTGCCGTAGAAACATTGGGCCCATGGAGTTCGGCTTCAAAACAATTTATCAATAAAATAACACCTACGCTGATCACCTCCTCGGGTGACAAGAGGGCTCAAAAGATTGGTCTATCTATTCAGCGAGGAAACGCAGCCAGCATTCTTGCCACCATTCCATGCGGATGCGGTCTTTTTGATTAAGGTCTTTTTTTTTCTTTGTTTTATTTTATATTTTAGTTTAAAATGAGTGTTTTTATTATAATTTATAAAGTAAATTAAAAATTGTGAGTTATTAATAAAGAAATCAATTTGGAATCAAAAAGAGCGCTAAGGTGGCCGGTGTATTCATTTAATGTACTTTTCAATCAATGTACTCTAAGTACATTGATTGAAAAGTTCATCGAACAATAGCCGGCGTATTCCACAAAGAGGGAGGAACCTTCTAGACGGTTTGGCACTCAAGCGCGGATTCTAGATCTTTCTTGACGGATCGATAAGGGACCTAAGGGTAAGTAATGCGTTTTAGAATCGACTTCCCCCATAAAGGGTTTTCGAGATATCGGGGTACGTCCGGGTCGTAACAATATTCTTATAATGTTCATATGAGCTTAGTTCAGTGATAGGAGCGTAAGTTGCTTCTCTCATTGGATCCAGTAGTTCAATTCAAAATAAATTCTTGGACTACATGTATTTGGGTATGTAAGTTTCATGTTTGTATACGAAATATTCTGATACCCTTGATCTTCCAAAAGAAATTTTTGCATTCTATGCACTATTAATGCTGTCGTCACAGGTACCAGTCTTACCTTAATCTGTTGCGAAAATATAGCCTCTTACTTAATTCTAGAAGAACTCAGATGAAAGCTATGTTTTTGTACGATATTTATCACAACAGGTACGGCTGTATTGACATAGTAAATAATATTAACTATAGAGTACCTATCATCATCAATCACATTTCACACTAATGCGGGCAAGCGCTCGATATGATTTCAAATCACCCATTAATTCTTTTAAGGCAAATATTACTAAACGGACAAGCGAGGGAATTGCAATATTGCACTAAAAGTATTAGATTTTGAGGTTATGATTCAGTAGCTAGGGTCTGTCCAAGAGCGTGCTCGTCGCGACCCCTGCCAGTCATTATGGCTGCAATCTTGGACCGAAGACGTACCGCAGTGCGGGCTAGGGCGTCCCCCCGAGGCGACGCGTACCGGCCCGCCCCCGTCGGTACGAATATAGGTGGAAGCGGCGATGAGGGCCGCCACCCATCACGCCGGGCCCGAACTGGCGAGTCGTGGGGTGCAGAGTGCCGAATAGGCACTTGGAATGGAAGAGGTGGTATGGAAGATAAGATTCATGAGGTGATTGATGTGATGAAAGAGAGACGCCTGGATGCTCTTTGTGTAACAGAGACTAAGGGGAGGGGTAGTGAAACCTGTGATCTTCCTTATGGAACGATGGCTCTGTGGTCTGGGGTATCGCAGAGCAGTCGTGCCAGCATGGGGGTGGGTATCTTGCTGTCCCGTCGCCTGGCCTCTGGAGTGAGAGATTATGGCCTGTGCGATGCGAGACTTCTCTGGGTCCCTGGGTCGAGCTCGTCGACACCCCAGGACCTTGAGAAGTTTTGGGATAATGTCAGGGAAGTTCTGGTTTTGGCTGAGGCTAACGAAAAGGTGATTTTGTGTGGCGATCTGAACGGATGGGTAGGAACCAGGCGGCAAACTTGCGCAAAATGAACAAAAAAGCATGATAGATCGGAAACCAGTTGATAACCATCTTCGAAGCAAACTACAAGATACGCGTGCGTATAGAGGCCCCACTCTGGAATCAGACCACTATACCGTAGTTGCGTGGTTTAGTGGTCTGTTCAGGAAGTGAAGGTACTGGCGAGAGCGTATCCCCTTCGGAGACCTTGAAAGAATAAAGGTTGAAAAGTTGCAAGATGAGAGCGTGAGGAGAATGTATGAAGACAGAGTCCGGGACAAGCTTTTGACAGCAGGCTCTTCGGACTCAAACGTAGATGAATGCTGGAATAGCCTGAAAGAGAGTTTGGTGGAATCCGCGAAAGAAGTATGAGATTGCTCAAAGAAGCATAGTACAGCAAAAGGTGATGCATGGTGGGATGCGGAGTTGCAAAGCTCCATAGAAAGTAAGAAGAAAGCGTGGCAGGACTATGTATCTTATTTGAACCTGAATGCCAGTATGACAGAGATGAGGAAAGAAATATACCGGCAATGCAAGAATGCCACTAAAACTTTAGTGAAAGAAAAGCGTGAAAGAGCCAGTATGATTAAAGAGGAGAGGCTGGCGAAGAACTTCGAGAACAACACCAAACTCTTTTGGAGCAAGGTGAGAAAGGCTCGAGGTGATTCGTCAGGCTCCAGAATGGAAAGGATAAAATCTAAAGATGGTGACATTCTTGCAGACACACAAGCTATGCTAAACCGGTGGAGTGAATATTTTGGAGAAATGTATGGAGATGACCCGGATGCTGATACCGCAGACGTGCCCAAAGGCGAGTTTGCGGCACCAGAATCAACGGAGGACATCACTATGGAAGAAGTTGAATGGGCGATACGAAGTATGAAAAACGGTAAAGCTGCGGGAGTAGACATGATATCTGCCGAGATGATCAAATATGGTGGAACTTGCGTCCGGGACGCTTTCCGGGCCCTTGCAAACCTTTGCTGGAGGACCGGTAGAGTCCCTACAGATTGGCGCCGCGCAGTCATAGTACCCTTGTATAAAGGCAAGGGTTCACAATATGACTGCGCCAATTACAGAGCCATCAGTTTGATCAGCTTGGCAGCCAAGGTGTACGGTAAAATTATTGAACGGAGAATGCGCGTGAAGTCCGATGGGATGTTGTACGAGGCACAAGGGGGTTTCAGGTCTGGAAGAGGATGTTCGGATCAAGTTTTCTCCATCCACAACATCGTAGAGAAGCATCTGGCAGTGGGGCGGAAGGTTTTCTGCGGTTTTGTACTGATCTGCAAACACTAGTCACAGTTATGAAAGACGACTGCATGATCAATGGCTTACACTTGAATGTAAAGAAAACCAAGATTATGGTTTTTGAAAGGGAAGAAACCAGAACGAATGTAAGGATTGTGGTTGGTAACGATCTGCTGGAGCAAGTGAATGAGTTTGTATATCTTGGATGCGCCTTCAGTAAGGATGGGAAATACACCGCTGACATAGAGAGAAGAGTGAGTGCAGGAAACAGAGTGAATGGTGCGATGGGAAAGCTACTTGGGAGCCGGCACTTAAGCCATAAGGCGCAGCTGGCCATACATAACGGAGTTCTTGTCCCAACGCTGTTATATGGTAGCGAGAGCTGGGTATGTAAGAAGGAGAATGAAAGTAGGATAAATGCGGTAGAAATGCGAGCTCTGCGGAAGATGTGCGGAGTGACGCTGACCGACTGCATTAGCAACAGCGTAGTAAGAAAGCGAGTAGGTATGAAAGATAGTATCGGTGTAAAGATGAGAAAGGGCATGCTCTGTTGGTTTGGGCATATAGAAAGAATGCCAGAGAAAAGAATGACAAAACAGATATACAATGTGAAAGTGGAAGGATGCAGGTACCGGGGAAGACCCAGACTATCTTACCACGACCAAATAAACCGAGTCTTATCTAAAGGAAAAGTCAAGAGTCTCCGTAACCGGCGAGCGTGTATGAGACGAACTATGAGAGTGGAGGAAGCCAGAGAGGTATGTAAGGAAAGAACCTGTTGGAACTCTGTACTCTCTGCCTAGCCCGCAAGGGATCTGGCGTGAGGTTATAGATAGATAGATAGCAATTAATACGTATAAAGTTATACGTATTAATTGTCATTCAGTAAAGATGTCGGCGACTTCGATATAAGTACTTACAATACTTTGAAATATTCGTTTTAGATTGCAAATTATCCGTTAGATACGGATATTTGCTATTATTTTAGGAAAATAGATAAATAATGATGGCATGGGTCAAATGTTTGTTGGTTCAGAGGCAATTTTTGACAATGTCCTTTAGTAACATTGATATTTGTGCGAATAGTATGTGTGTTTATAAAACTAGTCATTAAGAACTGCACGATTGAGTGGTATGGGTGTACAGCGTCTGTGCTGTGTATTGGCAGCGGTGGAATAAATAATATAGTTACAGTTATACGGCTTTCAACCAGTCATTACAACATTTACCATACTTGTGGTAAGCGATGTGAATGTTACAATTATTTAAAATGTTTAATGATGAATATCTTAAGTACTCCAGTTATTGTGATGTTTGTTTACCCAATAAACAGGAAAAAAACAAGCGGTAATGCGTATTCTTAGTGTGAGACTACGTTTACATAAAATGTATAGCATCAGCCTTGCTGTCCCACACTGGGACTCAAAATCTTCGGTAATATATCAATGTACACAGTTTACCTCTACTACACCCGCCTGCGGCAAATAACCGTGACCATACATACCGATTCTATTAAAATTATATATTTTGTTAAAGAGCCATGACTTCAAAAAAGGATATATTTTAAATTCCATCTCCTGGTTTTGCTTGTCTAAATGTTAACTGCCAAGTTGGTAGCCGCTAATTTTCTTTAACGATTATGGTAGCCCTACTGAGGGAGATAAGAATTTTGACAGCCACTGCGTCATTACTTTAGTGAGTTTATGGCCCTGTAGTTCATCCCACGCGCCAAGTACATGATAAAGGCTTCGGTACATAACTGACGGCGCGGGACGATTTCGCGACGCCGCCGGGGCATAGGTAGTCGTAATGTACGAAACATCTTATCGTTTCGACGGCACTTTGCTTGCAATGTCACAGTGGAGGCAGCTATTAAGGCTTGCTTCGTGCAGGTGATGGACAACGCAGAGCACCATATAAAGCGGGACATCGTTTGAGTTACACCCGTTGTACTGAACTATACAGAGCCCTTAATTGCTCTGACCAATTAACGCGACGCATTACGATAATTTTGTGAAATCATCGCATAATTGAACTCCAGTGGTATACAGAATACTATTACACGGTCATTTCGAATAAGTTATTGTAAGTGCCGCGTTTGGTCAAAGCAAATGAGAGCCCAGGAGATAAACAGCTTTGCTTGGTGGGTCCGGTCATGTCTCGTTGAGCTGTTTATCATCACCGGTATAGCTTAGTGATTTAGAAAGAAAGGAAAAACATTTATTTAACCATGCACATAGACAACGAAATAATAACAATTTCAAAATAAAGCTCTGTAACTTATTAGGCTAAATAGACTACTACCTCAGAATGTTGCTGCACCGTAATATCTTAAAGTTCAAAACTGGTATTCTGGAAACTACTGTAAAAATTATTGCAATATTACATTACAAATGTCCACATCGTTGGGCGACAAGTAGCCGTCCCGTCCCGTCGGATATTTGCCCAAGCCTTTAGCTTCAAGGCCTGACCTTCTACGTCTGTTTAATAAGCAAGTTTGCTGAAGGTTCTTTTAGATCGGAAATAACAGAATTATTTATTTTATGCCTGTTTTTTTTAATCTTTATACAGTTACTATTACTGTATTTTATAAAACAAAGTATCATCACCGCGGTTTTTGTTTTCTGTCTGAACGCGATAAATTTAATAATTACCGAACCGATTTTCGTAAGGTTTTAACCAATGGACGGAGTGATTAAAGAGAAAGATTTATATTATTCATCCGTGAAAAACCAGGGCAGGTCGCTTGTTATTCATAAGATAAAGTACAACCTAACGAAATTTAAAAAAAACTTGCATGTGAATTAAATAATTTAATAGTCTCACTTTCGTATTTATTAATATTTTTAAAATAGTCTCACTTTCGTATTTAATCACTTTATAATTTTGTTGATGAAAAATTTTACTTAATGATTGAAAAATTATCTCTCAGTAATATCTTAATTGTTTGATCTATCACTTAATCTTATATTTATTTTACGCATTAATAAAATTTCCAAAATATTTTGTACAATATAATTTACGATAGACATATTTACACAAAGACAATAACAAAAAAAACTTCCAAAAACTCCTTGGACATACTGGTATATAACACTGCCTCGTTGGTCTAGTGTTAATGGTGTAGCTGGTCCTGACTTCAAATGCTAGATTGGACAAAATGTTAATGGGGTTTTGTCTGTCGAAAAATTTCACGTATCATTACGAAATTTGGAACTAGACCCGGTATATTTGGCAATATGTTCGCCCCTATTATTATGGGACCTAATATAATCGGCAAAATATAATTTGTACACTGTACACAGTATACCTCTGCTACCTCCGCTTGGGAATATAGGCGTGAGTTTGTTATTTTTTACTAGAATGGATTGGAGGGTTATTCAAGAATTCTTTCTTGGACCTTTGACATCTTTATGCCTTAGTTTATCGCCCTTACCATCATCTCAGCCTATACTTTTCTATAGCTGAACATAGGCCTCCCCAATCGCTCTCCAGCGCAACCGGTCCAATGCCATCCTACGACTTCCTGATATCTTCACAAGATCGTGGGTCCATCTGACAGGCGGCCGTCCCACGCTGCGCTTTCCAATACGCGGTTTTCACTCTAAAATCTTTCTGCCCCAACTGCATTATGGCCTTAGTTTATATATTTATGTAATATCTTAAAATTAATGTTTCTCTATTAATTTTGGGACGAGATATTGAACGCAATAAATATTTCTTTTCAAATTCATTAACTAGTCCCAATGGGACAAGCTCTTTTTGGGACGAGCCGCTGAATTAGCCTGATATTCTGCGTAATCTGAAATCGCCTTAAGTAAACGTTAAGTAAGAAACAGAATTAGGTTCAGTGCTTAATCTTGTTCACGGCTTTGGCTCTGGGAAATTTCCAAAACAAAATATTGTTTTTCCACCCATTAGGAAGGATTGTATAATATTTTGGTACATTAAACTTTGGATGGATAAATGTTAATTCTGTTTACATACAAAGTAGATAAAATATTAAGTAAGATCTAAGTTTAAGAGTAAAACTCATTTTATATGGATTATATCGCGGCTTAATTTAGTTTTAATATCAAAATCCGTAGTATTCTACAGTACTACACATATACGAGAGCTAGATGTTGAATTAATGAATGAAAAGTACTTAGAGATCACCAAAGTTAAGTAATGTTCGGCTCAGTCAGTCTAAAATGGGCGACTATTTCTGGTATTTTCATCTTCGAGGGTTTCCGTGCGTTGGAAGAAACTATGAACAATTGGACCCACTTAACGTGGTAGTCGTTAAGCCAAGTTGTAAGCCTTATAGGAGGCTTATCACAATTACTACATATTATAAAACAAAGTCCCCCCGCCGCGTCTGTCTGTCTGGACGCAATAAACTCAATAACTATGGAACGGATTTTCATACGGTTTTCACAGATGAACAAAGTGTTTCAAGAGGAAGGTTTATGTATTTAATTTACCCGTACAACGCCGGGGCTGGTCGCTAGTAGTTGATAAGTTTCAACAATATGGGGCCACAAACCTGCATCCAACAATCCGCGCCAGAACCACATCGTGGATTATGAACTAACATCTCTTGTGAGAAAAGATTTTTAGCAAACAGTGGGACAGTACAACTTGATATATTACAGATAACTAAAGATCAGTAACAAGCTTGACTATTTAAGTCTGAATTCCGGATGCAGTAGTATATGGACATGCGTGTTCCATCTACGCAATAATCAAGTGTGTGAGCTGTGTGGAGTCGTTCCGCCTACACAAGGCTAGGGAATACAGCACTGCATTAAAGTTTCCCGATTATCACAGGCTGGCTCCAGTAAAACTGCTGTATCTTCTGGCTGGCACAATGCCTCTAGATGTTCGCAGGGCTGTAGCGAGTTCTGTAGAGAGAGAGCTAAAATGGATAACGACCCACCGCACTGCATGCATAGTTACAATCCAGTGCAGCAAAGGCTGAAAAGCCTAAGAGAGCTTTATTAAGTGCGTCTAACCAGTAACCTTGGAGCTAACCAGAGTAAAGTGCAGTCTCTGGAAGGAAGAAGTATCCCTACCAAATAACTTTGTTTCACCTGTTCTCTCAGTCTCCCACCTGGACATAAATTACCATGACCGGTCTGGAAATACTTTAATAGACTTCGGATTCAGGTCGGAGAAAGGAAAACATGTTCAGGTGGGGATTCACAAACGGACTAGTTTGGGGTGTTTGTCCTTGACCTTATATCGTGCTCCGTATCCCCTAACACCTGTACGCTGCAGGACTTGATGGCTGCCTCCGTCAATGCAGTCAAGATGGCCACATTCTTGGCTGCTTACATATAACAATAGCATGTTTGCCGTCAAAAAGCTAAGAAGAAGATCAAGGCACGGACGTAATATGTGTTCGTGCGTAATGAAACAACTGTAAAATAAGTAAAAACTAAGGACGTCTTTCACCCCCCATGAGTTAAGTCTGAAATTACCAATGGGCAATTTATCATCTCATATGAATTTCACCATCTGTATGTAACCCTATCCGACGGTAAAACTAGCCAGTTTTCTTTGCCGTGTAACTAACTAACCAGCACTTTACTCGAGAGTTGTGAAATAGGCCTTAAAATACTAGAATAAATAACTTTAAAAAAAAGAGGAACAGATTTCAATAAACAAAAAATAAATATTTGAAGTCGTTACCGGTTGGTGCAGTTGGTTACTTGGCACCGACTTCAAATATTTATTTATTCCTTTTGAAGTCGGTTTTTCTTTTTGAAAAATAACTTTTTCAAAAAGAAAAATAATTCAGTCAAACAGTGATGACTGAATTATTTTTAATATTTATATACCTATATTATACTCGTATATTCTACTTAGTTCTACAGTAAAGTACAGTCCTACAGGATTGATATCTCATAATAACTGAATTTACACATTTGCGCTGTTTGCCGTTATGGAGTCCCCTGGTGTATCTTCAAAGTCCAAGGTCCAGAACCGATACAATGAACCCCCTTCTTTTTTGAATATAGTAGGGCACCTATAGGCTTGATGTAATACCTATAATATCTCTGTCTACACGTTCGTATTGTTTGTCGTTAAGAAATTCCCTGGTGTACCTCCAAAGTCCAAGTTTCATTATCAATAAAATTAAAATGGGACCACCTTGGAGCTATGCTGAACTCAATGCAAAAAGGATCATCAAAATAGGGTATACAATTGACGGAAATATTGGTGAACATACATAAAAAAATATACAGACAAATATAGAACCTCATCCTATTTGAAGTCGGTTAAAATCCAAACGCCACCGTATTAACATGAGGTTACCTCGGTAAACAATTTAGGGAGAGTCTCTACAAGAAAACGGTCCAAACAGAAATGAAATTACTCGCGGCCTTATCCATTTTTTTTCAATATCAAACGAATGATTTTAACCCCAGCATCAAACAATATTCGCAACTAATCTCCATATTCCGCACGAACCGGACGCATCCGTTATCTCAATGCATCCAACATGGCCTCAATTTCACGCGGCGCCGCTCAAAAATGTCTAAAACACCGGCTGAAAACACCGGAAACGGCCAATAAGCCGGTGGATACGGCCAGAAAAAGCGGTCCGGCCGGCTTGCTCGGCGGCCTTTGACAACTAGTTAGTGGAGATTCGAGACAACATAGGATGTGAATAGCCAGAAATTGTAGTTGCAAAAATTTTTGGGGTTTGTTTTCTGGCGGTGAAACTTCGGGCGAAATTGGTACTTCTTGATACGCATATAAAGTCTAGTTTTAGTTGATACTTAAAAAATACTATTTATTAATGCAATATGCCTCTGCTGGGTAAAAGTTATTTCTCATAAATATATTTAGGAGGGAATAGGTCAGAAGAAAGAATGACAAAACAGATATACAATGCAAAAGAGGAAGGATGTAGGTACCGGGAAAGACCTAGACTATCTTACCATGACCATATAGATCAAATCTTATGTGTAGGACAAGTCAAGAGTCTCCCTAACCGGCGAGCATGGATAAGACGAACTATGAGAGTGGAGGAAGCCAGAGAGATATTTAAGGAAAGAACCTGTTGGAACTCTGTACTCTCTGCCTACCCCGCCAGGGATCTGGCGTGTTGCGACAACTGGGTCTGGGAGGCTGTGTTGTGACAACTTGCTGTAAAAATTTATCAAGCCTTATAGGTTTTAAACATGGCCTAACGACTAATACGTGAAGTGGTAAAAATGTTTTGTACATTTTCGGTATGTTTCATTTTGCGTTTGTACTCCTTGTGTATTGCATTTTGCCTATTGCACATTACAATTTGCGTATGATTCATTTGGCGATGAAGAAAACAGAAACTATGATTTAGGGTGCCTAGGGTGCTAAAATTTCAGGAATATGTGAACATAACCTTGGAGGTCGCTATAAGAAACACCACAGACACATTGAGAGTGTCTCTAAAATAGATTATTTTCCCATTTTCATCACCCATAATCATAACAAAGGAGAGGGCAAGTTAATTGGAGAACTTTTAAGGTAGAATAGAATTTATGACCCTCAATCTATCTACTAAGAGGAACTGACTTTGTATGCATGCTTATCCAATACCGTACAATCTCGCGGTCGTTGCACACCGCACTGCAGTTCACGTGTTTAATATCGCCGTATTAAAACGTCGTAACGTTAATTAAGCCAACTGGATGAACTGGTAAATACCGAAGAACATGATATCCGTCCTTGATTGTTTTCGGCTTCGGTTTCGGTGGTAATACATAAAAGACAAGTACTACAGTGACTGGGTATTTACAATAAAATATGTCTGGTAACACTCGACTTTCACATTATAATAATGTTATCGCCCCTTCACACGATTTTATGTAAATTTTTCATAATTTGGTGCAAGCCAAGTATTTTTATTAAGTAATAAATTATTAATATTTGGTCGCTTTAGGCTTGTTCTATGATATAGTCAAACTTCACAAACCTTAACTACTTATCAAAATAAGGTCGGCCCGCTCGGCGCTCGAGGCGAGCTGACGCGTTGTTGGTTACTGTTATCATAGAGTATACTTATACAGAAGTGACATCTTACGAACACGGAGGAAGTCCTTAATCATGTTCCGGTCACCCAGCAAGGCTGGTGGATCAAGCAATATAACATTACGCAAGCGTAAACATGATGAGGAACTGCAAGTAATGTTCGAATCATTTTCAAAAGAAATCAAAAGTACCCTGAATTGCTGGAAAACTGAAGTACAAGAAAATATTTCACAAATTAAAAATAACCTGGAATCAGTCCTGAAGACCGATCTTGCACAATTAAATGATAATTTCTCTAAATTGAGATCTGAAATAAATACTATACGCCAAGATTATCAGGAAATGAAAGCATCGGTTCAGTTATTAAACCGCAAACATATCACAATTGAGGAAGAATTTAAATCACTAAAAGATTCCATCGAATTTCACAGTAAACAGTATGACGATATTAATCTCAAGATTAAATCTCACATTGATAAAGTTAAGAATATTAGCAAACTTGAGAGCCAACTGGACGTTTTGAGTAGCAGGTACAATTCACTAGTTAAAGAATTTAATATTAACGATCAAAGGAACCGACTCCTGAACTTAGAAATCACTGGACTCACGGAAAGTAAAGATGAGAATCTACATGGCGTTTTCATGACGATAGCTAAACATGCTGGTGTCAGTATTCTTGGTGAGGATATTTTGGAGATAAATCGCGTCACCCCTAAAGTGAAACAGCCAGGCCACCCCAGGAATATTATAGTGAAAGTTAAGTCCCGCCTTTTAAAGGATAACATCATATCAGGTGCGCGGAAAAATAGATTAACCACTAAGAATTTAGATATACCCGGCACTGAGAAACCTATTTACATAAATGAGCACCTCACCCAATTCAACAAGCAACTCTTAAAGAAGTGTAAGGAAGCTGCAAAGGTGAAACAATATCAATATGTTTGGACTAGACATGGAAGAATTTTTATGAGGAAAAACGACACGACACCTGCTGTTCAAATATACGATGAAAACGAGATTTCAAAAATTTTTTAAGCGGTATACTATATCCCTTTGCTATTATGTTTTACTATCCCTTTTTTATATTTTTTTCTATTTTAATTTGTGTTTCCGTTCCGTTACGTAATCCCTTGATGTTCATTATGCTTATTACATTTTTTGAATTTTTAGACATTAACACATGTGAAGCGATCGTTGATTATAATACATATTGTACCTATTTAAAACATTCTTCAATTACTTATTCTTTGGCGGCCATAGCAATCCTTTGTTTAAGTTGCATTCCTAGGTTATCGATGCGGCAAATTAGTGTGCGATACAACAGGTGTAACGGACGTAATTTATGTTATTCAGTCATAAAAGCTATCATCACATTGATTTACCTAATACACCCGGATATGTCTTTTTGTGTTGTAATATTACATTTTATAAACATTCATGTGATACAGGTTCCTACATTTACTTGTTATCACTTTTATTACCTCTTTAGATTTAGAGAATATATCTCCACTATATTTATCTCCAACCACCATGTTATTGTTGTTCAGGAATTACTCAAATTGACCTCATTTTATGCGAAACACAGTAATCGTAGTGCGAGTATTCGTTTTAAATATAAGTGCGCACCATTATCGTTCGCACAATCAATCGTAGTACATGCATTACGCCGACAAATCGACGCTTTATTTGTCGTATTAATAATGTTGAAGTACCCCCTAACGTATTATATCATATCGTATTTTATTCTATCAATTCAAAAGGTATATTTGACGAAATTTTTATTAAATCGTATAATGTTGTGGACTTTCTCAATTGTTATTTATGGCCTATTTAAAATATTATTAATTTTTATCGTAACAGAAATTATAAAGTCCATAAGACTCCTGTTTCTATTAACGTGGTATATTAAGTATATCCTCACACACTATCATTATTTAATAAATTATCGGTTAGTTACGCTAGATTGTTTTTTGATTTACTATGGATACTGAAATTAAAATTTACTACCAGAATGTTCGTGGTCTGAGGACCAAATGTTTGGAACTTTGACAAAGCTTACTGAGTTACGAATACGACATATTAATATTGACAGAAACGTGGTTACATGATGGAATTTTTGATGGAGAACTATGCGATGACAAATATGACGTGTTCCGAGCAGACCGCAATTTAACTACGACCGGCAAAGCGACAGGAGGCGGAGTGCTGATCATGACACGCCGCGCGCTCTGCGCTGAACGCCGTGAGGTCGGAGAACTGCGGTCGGCAGAGCTGTTATGGGTGACGGTGCCGGCAAGTGTATGCTCTTCTACGGCTGACTTGCATTTGTGCGCTACATATGTGGCACCGGACCATCATCGTCAACCTCACGATATTGACATGATAACCCTAGCGACCAAGAATGTTCTACAACTAAATCCGAAAGATAATTATCTTCTGATAGGTGATTATAATCTATCTTGTATCACATGGGATGGTGGCATGCCAACTTTTTTGAGGAAAGGATCAGTGGAAATTCAAAATGCTGGTGTAAAAATGATCGAGGAATTTGAATTTTATGGTCTGTCACAACATAATTCTTTAAAAAATATTTCCGGTAATACATTAGATTTAGCTTTTTCTAATCTCCCGTTAAAAATAGTTCGTTGTTCTGTTCCACTCCTTAAAGAGGACATGGCTCACCCACCATTTACGTTAAATATCTTAGACTTAGCGGTACGGCCTCTCCGTGAGTCTACAACTCCGAGACCAAACTTTAGGAAAGCCGACTACGAAGCCATAAATAATTACATTATCGGTCAAGATTGGCACTCTCTATTGTGCTCAGGTACAGTGAATGACGCGGTGGACAAATTGTATAATGTAATAGATGATTGTGTTAAGAATTATGTCCCTTTACGTAAAAAACTGAACAGTCGAACATACCCAAAATGGTTCAGCCCGGCTTTAATTAAGATTATGAAAGAAAAAATTAAAGCCCACTCAAAATGGAAAAAATATGGGAACAATTTAGATTATGATGAATTTTCTTTGCTACGTGCCAGAGAACGTAAGGTCCAAAATGCTTGTTTTAAAAACTTCACATCAAGTTGCGAAAATAATATTAAATCTAACCCTAGATTGTTCTGGACTTTTGTCAAGGCTACAAAAGGCAAGTCCGCGTACCCTAAAACCTTGAGTTTAGGAAATGATAAGTTTTCAAGAGGTGAAGACATATGTGATGCTTTCAATTTATTTTTTAAAAGCGTTTTTGGAATTCCTAGTTCTTGCTACACACAATCTGAGAATAGCTCGATTGGTTTCCATACACTCTCAGTTATACAGACTAGTACCGACGAGGTCAGAAGATTATTAGAAAAACTAGATAGGAACAAAGGTGCCGGTAGTGATGGAATCCCTCCAGTTTTTTGGTCCAACTGTGCGCAAACTCTTGCATTGCCCGTTAGTATAATATTTAATCGTTCTTTACGTGAAGGAATATTCCCTAATAAATGGAAATCCGCGCACATAATCCCCATTTATAAGAAAGGTTCTAGAACTCGGATAGAGAACTACAGAGGGATTTCTATGTTGAACACTATCGCTAAAGTACTTGAACGGCTCGTTTATAAAGAAATCTATCCTTTAATTTCCCAACATATTCCCGCTGAACAACACGGTTTTGTGAAAAAACGCTCTACCACTACAAATCTAAGTTGTTTTACGAATTACCTTCTTTCGAATATGGATAATGGTGGTCAAGTTGATGTGATTTACACGGATTTTGAAAAAGCTTTCGATCGTGTGGATCACATCATCTTACTAAATAAACTACAATCACTCGGTATACACGGAGATTTGTACCGTTGGGTCCAATCATACCTTACATGTCGCTCTCAGGCGGTTGTCATAGGCGGGTATCGATCGAACTTTGTAGTTATACCCACGGGTGTCCCACAGGGGTCACATTTAGGTCCCCTTTTTTACAATGCTTATCTATACGACATAGGTTCTTGTTTAAAGCATTCGGAATATCTCATGTACGCTGATGATACAAAATTTTTTTGTAAAATTAATAATATAAATGATTGTTTACAAATGCAAAAAGATCTTGATTGCTTGTACACATATTATGCGCAAAATAGGATAACGGTCAACATACAGAAATGTGTATGTATTACTTTTTCACGCAAAACAAAGCCAATTACGTATAACTACACTTTCGAGAATCGGCCTATTGACAGATCCAAAATCGTCCGCGACTTAGGAGTATATCTCGATAGCAAAATGCTGATGTCTGAACACACGCATTATGTAGCTAATAAAGCTTATCGGAACCTTGGCTTTGTTCTGAGGGTATGTAAACCATTCTCTGATATAGCCGTTCTAAAAACAGTTTACTTTGCGTATGTGAGAAGCATCCTCGAATATGCGAGCCCCGTGTGGTCTCCTCAGTACATTATATATAAAGACTGCCTGGAGAGAATTCAGAAAATCTTTATTAACCATTTAAATTACCGTAAACGTAACAGTTTGAATAATTACCAAAGAAGTTGCCGTATACATGATCTGTTCCCATTGGAGCAGAGGCGCATTATCTTGGATATGTGCTTATTGTTTGACATAGTTCATAGTAATATAGATTGTTCCGACCTCGTATCTAAAATTGCTTTTCGAGTGCCTTTGTATCGCACACGACACACCTCTTTACTTGACGTACCCTTCCATTGTACTAACTACGCTAAAAACACTATATTATCGCGTCTTACTCGCACTTATAACACTTTATTTAGCCGCATCGATCTCTTTGCTTGCTCAAAACTTAAATTTAAAAAGCACGTCGTTAGCACTATCGCAGCTAGTAATATAAATTAAAACTAAAGTAATAATTATATTTCACTAAACAGTATGTTTTAAATCAACGATGGCGATATTATCATAATGTCATCTTTTCTTTTTAAATTCATTTTATTCACCCAACAATGCCATTACTTGTATACACAGTAAGGAAAACCTGTTATTGGCTATACTTGAATACATAATCTTAGTATGCAATAATTGTATAACGCTGTTGGTTTTCTGAATAAATAAATAAATAAAGGTATATTTTAGTTATATTTGTTACGTTTTGAGGTAGAATGTAATCTGTACAATCATTATCTGGGAAGTTGATTTATTTGAATTAAAACATTATTTAAATGGTGAAAGGCTATACGAATTTGCTTATGAAATTCGAGCCTTGTTTCGAACGTCCAAAATGATTTTATTGGAAAATTTCTCAGCACCTATCAGTCCGGAATTTCGAATTGTATCTAGTATAATGCCAAAAGGCTCGCCCCTTATTATATTGGGACCAAAATCTTCAAAGAAATATGAGTATTAACGGTACACCACTGCCACCTCCGCTTTCGAATATAGGCGTAAGAGTGTTTATTTCTTATTTTTAATAAACGAACACGTCATCGAAAATTGGCTTTGTAAACTCAAAGTATATCTACAGATCAAACAAACTGAATTTCATTGCTGAATCGATACGGTTGATATCCAAATAAACCGATAGATCGGGGAACGCACATGGCCGGCATAAAACTGTGTTGTGCCGTGTTCCAACAGTGCGACTGTGTAAACTAACGCGTCAATAAAGGGCGCGTGTTTATGTGATAACGGGCAATACACCGTGTCTGTACAGGGTGGGTTTATTTGATGGTAAAAAGTTGGTAGATACAGATTTTGGCTTGATTTCGACTTTGTGGTCTGTCTGAAGTTTGAGTTATAAAGTAGAACAATAGGAAAGTGGAGAATGTACATCGTCGGCACAACATTAAACTAGCCAATCTAAAATTTCTGCAGGATAAATATCTGTGTTAATTTCTTAATTAGTTCTATTTACGGACGGACGGACGATTTAGCGCAGTAGTTAAGAGCTTAAACCACTCCGCCCACTGTGTCTAATAGTCGCTGGTTCGATTCCTGCACGGAACAAATCTTTGTGTAACTCACAATTATTTGTTTCGGTCTGGGTATTTGTGTATGTGTATTTTCATGTTTGTAAATAGTAGTGTGGGGCTACGTTTATATAATAAACGTGTTACGTTTATATAAAATAAACTTGAAAATATATTTAAAAACACTTCTTTCGAGTGCTGGTTATTTCTTTCATTTTGATGTCCCCAACGATTCGACTTTTGCAAATTGTCTTATTTTTCTTTGAACCGACGATATTAAAAGATGAATCATAAAAAACCAGAGTTTCGGAGGCAAGGTATAAATAATGAAACTGTTAGATCTGCATTCGCTCAAACACGTGAGTGAATATTCAGAGACGATGCTTCTAACCTCGTTACAACATAGTATACTAACATGATCACGCTGCTCGCGGACATTAGCCGGCATAAGCCGGTTTTGTCCTTTGGCAGCGTGTAGGTGAACGCACACACCGCCGTGCCTTTTAGTAGTGTGCTATTGTAGTACAGTTGTGTGAAGCCTACTCTCTGTTGAGTTATTTACTCATGTTCTGTTAAACTTTTGAGGATTTCAGCTTAATGTATATAAAAAGTAAATTTAAGGGTTCAGGAACCCCTCAAGCTACTTTATCATTCATGCTACGATTGGGGGAGTTTTAAGATACACTTAATAATGCTATGCTATTATGAGAGATAGTTTTGGTAAAACTCTTTCATCGTTTGCTGGTTATGTTTAACATTCAGTAAGACGATAGACAAATAATATTAAAGACAAACAATATAAATCCATGATATAAATAAATCTATTCTCAATTTGACCACAGACTTTTTAACAATAAACAAAAGAGTATATATGCTTGTTTATGTCAAATACATGGTAGTGTGTGTAATGTTTTTTTTATTGATTTAATGTATGTTTTATGCATAATTTAAAAGAAAATATTAGCATTCTGCACTCCTGCTCTATATAAACTATAAGTGTGGGAAATTTCATACTCCTCCATCCGCGCAATTTTCGTAAAAAGGGATACAAAGTTTTTGCTTCACGTATTAATATAATGATACTGCTGCTATATATAAATGAATTCAAAAATTAAAAAAAAAATCTAACATCACCCTCTATGCGGACTTTTCAGGCTAATTCTGCGTGACCCTGTAAATTAGGTAACGAATACACAGTCTCAAAGATACCTTAACAAGGAATTTATTGACGAAACATCCAGTTAGGAAATGACGGCCCTTGGGGCAGCAAGATTGTCAAGTGATGACCATATACCGGATAATATAGAGTGAGCGGGGCTTTACAAGAAGGTGGTTAAACCTTGTAAAGGGCACAAGTTAAAGCTGGATGGTGGGTCGTGGGTGTTTGGTATGTGCGAATATGTTGTAATGTTGGAGCTTAAGCACAACACACAATTCATTCCTTTTTTTTTTTTGTATTCAAGATGGTAGGTTTAGTAGCTTTAGCTACTACATTACAGTATGTGTGTGTGTGTGTGTGTGTATGGGTGAAAGCAAGCGCTTTCGAGGACAGCATAAGATTTTCAATAGTAAGTATGGCTTTGATGAATTACGTGTACAGATAAAACAGTTTAGCAAACGAAAAGGATTTATAAATAAGACCAGAGGAGGAAATTCTGCTGAGACTTTTTTCAGTACCTTTCTCTGCCTGTAAATCGGACAGATAAAGTAACCTCCGTCTAAGTACAGAGTTTCTTGCACTACAAAGGGACTCCCTTAATTAATGCTACCATGACCACGTTCAATCAATTTACTTCCCTACCTACCCCATGAAGATACCTCCCTAATGAATTTTAATCACACCACGCCAGTAACCGACATTTATTCACGTAATAATCACGTTTCGGTACCGTAGGAGGATTAGGGCCCGTACACATTTGTCGACATGCGATCCGCTCGTTTGCCGCCTTGCAACATAATTGATCCAATCCCCTTTATTGGTGGTACATTGATACGAGTATTGTAGTTGCTATTGTAATTTTGGTTTGGATGAACGGATTTTGGGGAAAATGGCGTGTTTTTGTTGCAGATTCTACTAAAATGTAGGCTGTATGGTTTAGAAGAAAATGATCGATGACACGCTAGGTAAAACACAAAGGGGTTACGTTATATAGTTCAAATGTTCCTATGACCAACTTCCAACTCTATCATCAGACCAGCTCCATGTTACTATATTACTTCGTTGTCATCGGGCATACGTATGCCAAATATCAGCTCAATCGGATACCCGCAAGTGCTTGAAAAACGGATCACAAGATTTGAACCAGAAAAAAATACAGACACACAGACATAAGAATATTACAAGTTAAATAAAGCTTGAAATAAATCTATTTTTCGGATTTTATCGCGGTTTATTTTGATTTTTAAGTTCCCGTTCAGTCCCTACCGTGACGATGGGTGTTGCAAAGCACTCGAAATATCGTGAACTTAAAAATCAAAATAAACCGCGATAAAATCCGAAAAATAGTTTTATTTCATGTGTTATATTCGCGTAAATCTAAAACACAGTTAAATAAAAGCTTGTTACGCTGTTGCTCATAAAGCTTGTGAATATTAATAAACCCTCTCAGTTTGAGAGGAGGCCTGTGCCCAACAGTGGGACAGTTTCTTATTATTATTATTATTTTTGATTACATCGCATACTATCTGACTTTGTCTGTAATTTTCGCATAAGTACAGCTAAAATGGCAACATGTTTCACAAGATACAAGGGCAAATAATGGCAGGAAGTTCTATTTTCAATACAAGTGGCTTCAGCATGTGCATGTTTGTAACAGGGGTGCGATTCGAGTGTGGAAAGTTGTAAATACTATCCAGATAATACAATTTTAATAATTTCAACGAACAGTTTGACTTTTTTTCAAACTCAAACCTGAACACAAATAATTTATTTTGTATAAGCCCTGCGGGGGCGCTTACAAATAGGCAATTTAATTTTTTTGTAATCTAATTTATCTATTAATCTACCACCGGATTGGATCGCGGCCTCCACTGAGAAGATCTGGTAAAGAAACTCAGCCGGCTTGTCTTTTTTTTTATTTAATTCTCTTTATCTGCTTTTCCTTTCTATTTTTTTATCATATTGTGCCGATACAAACAATGTTTAGGTTACAATTAAATAGTTTACAATCTAGGTCTAGTGTGATGCCGTACGACCGAGATACTCGTATGAGACTAATGATATTATTTATAAAGAGGGTCTTAAGGATTCCAGATGGACCAGTCCCCACAAGCAACACCGATTCTCGAGGATTACTACTGGAACAGCCATCACTCCCCTCGACCATATTGGAGGGAAGGGAGGGACCCGCGCCAGACAGCCACCGCAAGCAAAGACATTATAGTGAGCATGACCAAACCAGAACCCCAAAGACGGTGGTCAGATTGTGTCTACAAAGCAGCAATACCCCAAGCTCGTCAGGCACAACACGCTACGCTTTGTAAATTGATGATTTAGATTTTTGATGAGTTTTGACATTTAAAAATTAATTATGAAAGTGTTTTTTTACATAAAAATGATTATGTAAATATATCGAATGTTATTAGGGAAGGCGTCTAAAATAATTTGATACCCCATTTTCACATACCATTCCCACCCTAATAGCTAATACAGTCCATTTTTCAAATTAGTCTCGAACAAACAGTCAATTACTGCTACATAACAAAAATAAAGCAAGTCTGCCCACCCCTCGCAACATAAACACGGACGACGAGTCTCTGAACAGAAATAACTGAATAAATAGCGTTTAAACGGTATTTCTTTGTCGATACACTAACGACTGATTTGTGAACGGTTTCTTCGGTATTGACATAGAATCAGGAAGACAAGTGATGGAGATATGACAGTAGGTATAGATGTAGTGTCTCATATAAAATAATTGTAAAGTTACACTCGTATCTCATCTATTAGTCATCATACCAGAGGTTAGATGTTTAACTTAATAAAAAAATAAACACCGTCACGCCTATATTCCCCAAGCGTGGTGGCAGAGGTGCACTGTGTACACCTACTTTTCGCCGACGATGTTAGGTCCCATGTAATGGGGGCAAGCCTATTGCCATATACCGGCCACAATTCCACACTCCGGACTGACACAGGAAATATTTCGTTGGAAAAACTTCCAGTAGCCCGATCTAGGATTTGAAAGCGGGACCTCATGATTGCAAAGCACATTATTCGCGATTAGACTAACGAGACAGTCCGATGTTAAAACTATTACTATAATCTAAGCATGATAAAGGAAAATTAAAATAGATAAGCCTTTTGTGTTTTTCACTGGATCTTTTTAGTAAAGGCAGCATTCTAAGGCGGATATAAATTAGTAGTTAGATAAGAATGGAAAAAAGGGAATTGGAAATTATGTGTGCCAAGTTTATAGAAATAAATGATTTGAGTTCAGTTTAACTCAGTTAATTATCAATAATCAAACCTAAAACAATATGTATTTAACATAGCATTTACGTTCTTTTGATTTAGTTACGCTCTTAGCCATAAAATATAGTAGATTATTAAAAAATACTACCTATATGAAGGTATTTCAATAACACTCCTTTATAACTGAATTAAAATACACAAAAGTGTGGTATTTTAAGAGTAGACTGTGGTATCAGCAGCGAAGAGAGAAAATACCCGAGATGACGACGTAGGACATTCCATTCCATCCACACAATCGCATTATATACTGTATCCTTTGGTACAGAAATAAAGAATTTTTAAATTTTTTTAATTTAATATTATTGTATACTGAAACTGTATATTAACGTATCTTTACAAGGCACTAAACATGAAGCTAAATACGAAAACAGCCACTCTTTTACTGTCTCTTTTTGTGCCATTCTTTAATCTTTGGACAGGATTCTCAGTCTATAAATATCAAGAATGCTGGAAAACGTGCGACAGTCGGGATTATTATTGGCACGCTTTGTTGCGTGTCGACAGATGTGGCCTTGAGCGCTACTTAATATATGTATTTAGACGTTGATCGGCTTGTTTTTTTAGGCTTTCAGTACTCAAGAAAATCTCTTTAAAGCACCATCTTTGATGCACTTTTATGGTCTTTTAAAGTCACTTATTTTATGTTGTTAAAAATAAGAAAACCAAAAATAAAAAACTGAGAATTTACGTTTTTGTAATGACGGTTGTTTTGAATAACTCTAAAAAGAATTTCATTTAAATTCTTGTAATTTTCGGGGTTGTATTTTTAATACATGCAAACCAAAGAAGTATCCAAGAGACATTCAAAAGCTCTCCAGCTCTGTGTGGGATTACTTAGGTATTTAAAATTCTTACTGAATTAAAAATTCTCCACGGTAGACACAGAAGAGATCCTTAACCTTCTGAATTTGATATTCGCAGGGAAAAATCATGCTAAGATTGCCGGTTATCTGTCCTCAGTCCTGTAGGGGACATATTAAAATCTGTGGGATTTTAACCACAACCAAAAACCTTCTCGAAGTAAAATTCACTAATCTAGAGGAGACCTTTCAGAGGAGTTCCTCCTTATGCATATTGTACAAGATTCATTACAAATATTGTTTTATCTTCATTAAAAAAATTGACACCTATATTCCCCAAACGAGGGGGCAGTGGAGTTGATACAGTGTACAGTACACTGACTTTTTGCTGACGATGACAGGTCGTACGTAATAGGGGACCAGCCTATTCCTGGCACTATGTCAGACTATTATGTAGGCGTACTAGGATTTTTTTCGAATAATTACACTGTCAGGTTTAAGATTCAAACCCATGGCGCCGTGACTACTATGCCTATTATTCACAACAAGAACAGCGAGGCAGTCCTTCAACAAAATAGTTTCATTCCAATATCATATTAATATTTTATTTAATAGGTACTTCTAATGTAAACCACAACAACTTTACAAGCTGATAAATAACCTAATTATTTTCCTACAAACTACTGAAATAAACACGAGTATTTCACTCTATTCATATTTATTACCTTGTTTTACAACTTTTAAACAATCTCCAAAACTCAATAGCACTTAATAAATTCATACTTAATTGGCGATTCGCTGACATGTTGGTCGATGTTTGTTATATCGCATCGAGGTTGGCATGTTTTGCAAACACTGGCCAAAGTTATTGGTTCACGTCTGATGGCTGTGATTGGGCACACCTGGAGGAGTTGGAAGTTGTTGACGTTTCAATGGCGGAGTTATTTAAGGGCTTGTTTGCGAAGTAAGACTGTTTTAAAATTTGAAATGTTTTAAAGTTTCCGCTAATTATTCATTCAAGCTTATATATATATATATATATATATATATATATATATATATATATAACTCTGTGATATCAAAGGATTTGAATCTAAAGAAAGTATTTTTGGACCCAATGTCAAGAGTTTTGTTGTTGCTACTCTTTGGGACCGTTTAATGTATTTGGAAAGCTTATTAAGTACTGATTAATATAGATGTTACATATAGGAATACATAATGGTTAATCCACATCCAGGAGAGTAAACAAAAACATTCGCTCCGTGAAAAATACTGTTAAAAATTGGTGTGATTATTAAAACAGTGCTTAAATACTACAAAAATCAATATAAACAAAAGACGAGTACAGTGAACTAAAAGATACAGTGCAAAACATCTTAATTAAAGTGAAAATCTGTAATAACAGTCACAACTATAATAAAAGGCACGACATAATATATAGATAAAAAAACGTTAATGCAAGTTATTAAAGTGAAAAACGTAAAGTAGATGAGTAATATATCAAGTGCAGACTCTAGAATACTAATGGTACGAATAAAATAAGATAATTATGGATATGAACAATTTTTTGCTCGACCATTTTGTTGTATCGAAATACCCTATGATACGAAAAAAAAAGTTAATTGTAAACATGGAAGAAAAAATTATGGTGATGTTAAAAACTATTTAAGATGATTTATTAAAGCAAAAATTAGTAATAATAGAAATGAAAGAAGATATCACAAAGTCAATAAATGAAAATATAAACAGTAAGTTTAATTTAATTAATGCCAATTATAAAAAATTACAAAAGCGAGTCGATCAACAAAATCTTCAAGACAAAAGAATATTGTATTTTTCGGAGGAGAGGAAAAAGAAAGAAATTATTATGAATTGGAAAACATAACATTGGAAATTATAAACAAACAAACGAAGCTAAAATGTGAGAGATTCGAGATAGAAGCGGTAAAATGACTGGGAAAGAAAATTGGGAAGTTAAGACCAATAGTTGTAACCTTAACAACTAGGGGAAAAAAATCCTGATACTCAAAAATAAAAGAAATTTGAATGACACCTCAATTTATATAAAAGAAGATTTTCCATCCCAAGTATTAAAAAAAACGAAAAGAGCTTCAAGAAAAACTGAAGGAAATGAGAGAACAAGGTACGAGAGCTATTCTTTAGTACGATAAAATAGTAATACTATCTAACACACAGGAAAAAAGTGAAAAATATATATTTAAAACAAAAAATAAGCGCAATATGTCTCAGTCACCTGAAATTTCTGAAAGCACGGTTAATAAGCAATTAAAAAAGAACAAATACGATATGAGAAGATACATGTCAAATAACACTCAATCTTCAAATAACACCTCAGACAAAGAAACGAAATCAAACACAACCGTGATATAGCAATCAAAGGCGACCTCTTCCTCTTCTCCTTCCCCATCTTCCCGTCCCCCAAGCCGGTTAGTCACCGTGGGAGACTATGACTACAACCTTTCAGGAAAAAACACAAATAAAACTATACTATACATATGCACATACAACGTGAGATCTCTGTCGACAATAGAAAGATTAATTGAATTAAAACAAACCATTAAACAGATAAAATATGATATTATTGGCCCATCAGAAACTAGAAAAATAGGATACTGTATAGAAGAAGATGATAAACACATACTGTGCTACTATGGCGTAACAAAAGGACTATACGGTGTGGGTCTCCTAATTAAAAAAAATACAAAAAAAATATAATAAGTTTCATAGGCTACTCAGAAAGGGTGGCCACATTGAACTTCAAATTTGCAGATAAAGAAATAACCATTATTCAAGTGTATGCCCCAACAGAAAAGTCAAACACTAACCAGATAGCGAGCTTTTACGAAACTCTCTCTAAAGCTTAAGATGCGGCTAACAGAAACCATATAATATTAGGATATTTCAACGCTAAAATTGGAAAGTTAAAGAAAGATGAATTAAGTATTATAGGTACATATAGCCACGGTACAAGAAATGAAAATGGGAAAAGATTAATCCAGTATGCGTTAAAACATAAATTAAGCATAATAAATACTTTATTTAGGAAGAAAGCGAAACAAAGATGGATTTGGTTGTCACCAGATAAAAAAACAAAAAATGAAATTGACTTCATTTTATCTTCACATCCTCGCCAATTCCAAAATATTGAAAAATTAAATATATCTTTTCCTAGCGATCACCGCTTATTACGAGGAAAAATAACTCTAACTAGCCAAAAAAATGCAGATTACATTACGGTAATAAACTGGAGAAAAAGATTGTTACCTTACATTCAAATAAAGATATCAAGCTTTATAAAGAAATATTAAGTAAGAAAAGGGAAAAACTAACGAATAGTATTAAAGATGAAACGGTGCAAGATTACTATGACCGGCTAGAAAACGGTATTATTGAAAGTTGGCAAAATATAAACACAAATAAAACAACTGGCGCGAAGAAATATATATCAGAAACAACTAATTTACTTATGAGACGAAGACAAGAACTACAACATAAAAAACCTAAAACTAAAGAGGAAAAACAAGGGCTAAGCCAGTTGTATAAACAAATTAGTAAAAAAATAAAATCTGATCATCATAACTACAGAATATCAACAATAGAAAAACACCTTATAGCGACAGGGAGCACAAAAAAGGCGTATAAAGAATTGAATATTAACTTAAAATGGATAGTTAATCTAAACTCAAAAGCGAAGACAAATGAAAATAATCGTTTCAATATACTGAAAACAGTAACTGATTTCTACAAAACCTTGTACAGTAGTAATAAAGCTACAGATTCAAACATACATATAGATACAAAAAATACAGACCAAGAAACAGCCCAAATATACTTTAGTAAAACGGAAGTACAAAGCAGTATAAACAATTTAAAATCAAATAAGTGCCCAGGCGATGAGAAAATTACCAATGACGCACTCAAAGCTTCGAAAAACACACTACTTACTCCACTTGTCATACTTTTAATAAGATTATTAACCAAAAAATAGTACCGGAACAATGGACTAAATCGGATATTGTAATTTTCTATAAAAAAGGAGACCCAACCAATGTAGCGAATTATCGACCTATTAGCCTTATGTCGGCATTGTATAAGGTCTTTACATCATGCTTACAAAAAAAGATTTCTCCACAAATAGAACAATATCAATCGGAAGAACAAGCAGGTTTTAGAAAAGGTTATAGCACTATAGACCATATCTATGTTATAGAACAGGTACTAAAAAAGTATAAAGAATTTAACAGTCCAATATACTTAGCTTTTGTCGATTATGCAAAAGCTTTTGACACAATTTCGCATGAGTCTATATGGATAGCACTTACAGAAGCAGGAATAAATCCTATATATATAAAAATACTCCAAAATATATATTTAAGGTGCAAAAGCCGAGTAAAACTAGAAAAAATCGGCCCCGAAATCAATATTGACCGTGGAGTAAGGCAGGACGATCCTATATCGCCAACACTATTCATAACAGTCCTACAGTACGTCTTAAAAAAAAGTAGACTGGACGAGCTATGATCTACAAATTAACGGAAAGATATATAACTCATCTATGCTTTGCGGACGACATAGTATTAATGTCTGAAACGGCAAATGGTATCCAACATATGCTCAGTATGCTTCAGGAAAAGAGTACAGAAATAGGACTGGAAATGAATCTTCTGAAAACAAAAATTATGACAAATAGAGATATACACAATATTTACATTGAAATAATGCTCTCGAATATGTGAAAGAATACATATATTTAGGCAAACAGATCTCATTTAGACAAACGAATAATGAAGAAGAGATAGACAGAAGAATAGCAAAAACATGGAACAAATACCGGAGCCTGAAAGAAATTTTCAAAAGTACTTTACCTATTAACTTAAAGCAAAAAGTTATGGACTCTTGCTTATTACTATGCCTTCCTTATGCTAGCCAAACATGGGTCTTTTCAAAATTAGCCAGGCAAAAGATTACCACTTGTCAACGCTATATGGAAAGAAACTTACTAAGAATAAAACTAATGGAAAAAATAAGAAGTACAGACATACGAAACACAACAAAAGTAATTGACGCATTGGACTACGCTCTAAAGTCAAAATGGCATTGGGCTGGCCATGTAGCTAGAACGTCAAATAAGAAATGGACCAAATTAGTGTCTTCATGGAAAGGCCCAAAGGGCAAAAGAAAAAAAAAGGGAGACCAAAAACTAGGTGGTCCGATGAAATTCTGCGAACAGCATCAAATTGGTTAGAAACAGCACAAGACAGAGAAAAATGGAAAAAGCTGGAAGAGGCCTTCATCCAGAAGGGGTCCTGAATTATACTAATAAACAAACCAAGATTAATTTTTAATGATTTCTTGTTTAAAATTATAAATATGATTTGTAAAAGGCTTTTTTTTTTTTAAACGTAGCCCCACACTAGGATTTATTCCTGTGTCGTGGGTGCGTTTTACAAACATGAAAATTCACAAACACAAATACCCAGACCGGAACAATTAATTGTGGATCACACAAAGATTTGTCCCGTGCGGGAATCGAACCCGCGACTATTAGACACAGTGGGCTCAAGCTCTTAACCACTGCGCTAAATCGTCAAAATTTTATAATTAGATATTATGTAAAAGTGGCTCCTTCACAGTTTTATGCCTCAAAAGCCACCACTCCAACTAAGCTGGTTCCAATTGGCCACACTTACCTTATATTCCTTAAAAATATTTTTTTTCGATATAATTACGAAAACATCCCTGATTAAGCAAGTGATAGCATTAGTAACTCGACCGTATTTGCGTTGTCAGTTCTTTAACTACTGCTCAAAAAACGCCATCGAAGGAAGCGCCGGTGTGTCAATAAGATACCTGTGTGCAGACATGGTACATAACGGTATTGCCCTCGCTTCCCGAGGGAATTGGCTAAATATATATCGGGAACAGGATTTAAACACATGATCCAAAATGGCTACGTTAATAATTTGAAATTATTGAAATAATGAAGTGAAATCTTCACTTTTAATTCCAAAAAAAGACTAACATATATACTTCTTCTACGCCTACTTTATTTCCATCCCTACATCTCCTCATGCAGCCCGTCCATTTACTTATACTGCTACATAACGTTTTTCAAAGAGACCACGAATTTGTTCATGGTTGGTAACAAATAAACTTTATCACAAATCCCATAAGTAGGATAACGTATCATCCCAAATTATTAGAACAACAATATATCATACCTAGAACAGTTCACGATTCAGGAGAGGGAAACTTTCAATTACGAAGTTGGGCTCGTTGGCACCTGGAGGCAAGCCAAGCCCCAGCGAAGCCATATGAAATTCTGGAACTACTATAAATTCAATTATTCAATTCTGTTTGCAACTGAGACATTCGGATGTCACAAGTTTTTTATTTAGCTGTCTCTTTGAGTTATGTGATTATTTGGAAACTTGGGAATACAGATGTTGGATGGTTATTACTGGATTATGAACCATATGATTTATAGAAATCTTCCTTTCCATCAGAACTTACATTTAAGCGTCATCGTCATTATTATCAGATGAGGAACGTCCACTGCAGGTTTGAAGCGCCCCAGAAATATCAACATGGTGACACCGAATTTAGGGTATAACCAAGACCAGGTCACTGATTCATGTTCTAGAAAGCCTACCGGTTCAACATCTTCAAGAACGTGATTGATATTCAGGATCCTTTCTGTTCTAGCCGTCAGTTCTATAAGCAGTATTCTTCAGCCACTGCTATTTAAGTTTAATAATTTTGAGGCTTTTTGTCGGTGGCATTGCGGATGTTTTTGTTTCTTATTTGATCTCACAGGAAAATTCCAGAATTGATAAACTGCTTCGGAAATTAACACATCACCTGACTAAACCGCGAGGCAGCGTGCCCTGGTTTAGCTTCTGAGCTCCTTCAGTAATCTATATTCTCCTACGGATTTCTTCTATTTTAATACAATCTCACAGCACAGACTCCGGATTGCTACTTATCCTTTTCTGGTTATCTAGGATTCCTAATTTGAACCAGATTATTATTTATTAATGTAATGGTTATTATAACGTTTATGAAACGTCAGAAGAGTAACAAAGACTCTACTACCAATTTGAAATGTAATTTCTAATTTGTACCTAAGATCCCGTCATAGCCAGCTTATATGCCACTACCTGAAGTACACAATCACATACAACTTGAGACAATTAATATAAAAAAAATTGTTCAAATATTGCTCAAAAACCTACAAAGCATAAAATAACTAATTCCGTGCCGCACTGCAAAGGAATACTGGTATCATGTTTGCAATCAATTTCCCGATAGTCGGTATGATGTAGCAAAAATCCCGGACAGGTGCGGGAATATACTATAGGGAGTTAGTAATTAATATTTTGTTTGCGCTTCTCCTATCAACGGTTAAGTTTTAGGTGAAAACCAACTATGTTTTGTTGCTTTTCAATTAAATGATTGTATTCTTTGTATCAACAAAGAATATAATAATTTTACGTGACAATTGTAGGCGTTTTTCTATTGAAATATTCATAGAAGCAGTCTGGAGTCTGTAATTGCTTCTGATATAAAATTCGCCCAAAGTTTCCAATAGGTTTTATTAAACTTTAAACGTACATAATTTTTACGTTAATATCTATCTATCTATCTATAACCTCACGCCAGATCCCTTGCGGGGTAGGCAGAGAGTACAGAGTTCCAACAGGTTCTTTCCTTACATACCTCTCTGGCTTCCTCGACTCTCATAGTTCGTCTCATACACGCTCGCCGGTTACGGAGACTCTTGACTTTTCCATCAGATAAGACTCGGTTTATTTGGTCGTGGTAAGATAGTCTAGATCTTCCCCGGTACCTGCATCCTTCCACTTTCACATTGTATATCTGTTTTGTCATTCTTTCCTCTGGCATTCTTTCTATATGCCCGAACCAACGGAGCATGCCCTTTCTCATCTTTACACCGATACTATCTTTCATACCTACTCGCTGTCTTACTATGCTGTTGCTAATGCGGTTGGTCAGCTTCACTCCGCACATCTTCCGCAGAGCTCGCATTTCTACCGCATTTATCCTACTTTCATTCTCCTTCTTACATACCCAGCTCTTGCTACCATATAACAGCGTTGGGACAAGAACTCCGTTATGTATGGCCAGCTGCGCCTTATGGCTTAAGTGCCGGCTCCCAAGTAGCTTTCCCATCGCACCATTCACTCTGTTCCCTGCACTCACTCTTCTCTCTATGTCAGCGGTGTATTTCCCATCCTTACTGAAGGCGCATCCAAGATATACAAACTCATTCACTTGCTCCAGCAGATCGTTACCAACCACAATCCTTACATTCGTTCTGGTTTCTTCCCTTTCAAAAACCATAATCTTGGTTTTCTTCACATTCAAGTGTAAGCCATTGATCATGCAGTCGTCTTTCATAACTGTGACTAGTGTTTGCAGATCAGTGGCTGTTGGCGCTATTAAAACCGCGTCATCTGCATAAAGTAGATGGTTTACCACTAAGTCACCCATTTGTACACCTTCATTCATCGCTTTCAGTCTTTGGAGACTTTTGTCCAGATATATTATAAACAGTCTAGCGGACAACACGCAACCCTGCTTGACGCCGATTTTAACGTCAAACCAGGGTGACCTGTTACCACCTACCCGTACGCATGCCTTGCAGTCCACATAAGTGGACTGGACGGCTCGCAACAGAGTGCCATCTATACCATACTCTGGCAAAATGTCCCAAAGTCTCTTTCGCACAACTCTGTCAAATGCCTTCTCCAGATCTACAAAACCGCAGAAAATCTTCCGGCCCACTGCCAGATGCTTCTCTACGATGTTGCGGAGTGAGAAGACTTGATCCGAACATCCTCTTCCAGACCTGAAACCCCCTTGTGCCTCGTACAACATTCCATCGGACTTAAAATCGTTCATCAGACGTAAAACTTTATCGGACGAAAAATATTTATTGTATTTACGTTAATAAATACAATAAATATTTTTTTAAGATTAACCAATCAAAGTAATAAATAAATGTACTTATGAAATTACTAATAGCTTTTCTAAGCACTGACATCCATATTGTTTATAAACTGAAATTAATTCCTAATTACAAATCAGTAAGTTTACATATTATGCAAATGTCGGGAACTGGTGTATTCAGCTATCATAAACAAGAAGCAGCACTTATAATTAATCAATCAAAGTCCCCAATACAATAGGAGATGAGTCTATTAGAATTTTACCCATCACAATTTTTGACTCCTGAGTCTTTAATTGACCATTTTCGACATAAAACTACAGGTTTTCCAATCACCTAGGATCCAAACCGATAACCTCGTGGTTGCCAGCTGCGCTTCACGCCATCAGACCAGAAAGGAAGTCAATGTCTTTTCATTACATAATCCTAAAAATACCGTACAGCTTAAAAAACAGAATAGTATAGTGACATTTTCTTTTCTCTTGTGTGGTGAGGAAATAAAATGTCACTATGCTATTCTGCTGAATGCTATCTGAGAAAATCACGTAACCATTCTCATGAACTGTATAATTTGCTTAAGTTTACTTAAACCCACCTGATAGCCAACCTACACTGTTCTCCTATGCCCCACATATAACAAAATATTTTAAAAGGGTAACCGTAGAGTTACTTGCCCTTCTTCTCCACAGTCGTGGTAGTAAGTCGTGTTCATTAATCACGTATTGTTTTAGCAACATCTTAACAAAAAATTGATATTACATTAGCAACATTTTGGTGATTTGTTCCGAACCCCTTCCCCGCCCCCTTTACGAGCCTCACGTGATTAAATTGATGATCCCCGATTCATAATTAATATAATAGTTAACATGAATAAAAAATATGCTGATTCTGAAATTTTGCAATTATTATCTTTCCAGTTGCACTTCATCGATGTTTACCTGCTCCACTTCATCAACTCATACCTCCTTCACTTGGCCGTATTACTTATTTCCCCAGTGCCTCAAGTTTCTTGCCAAGTGAAACTCACAATTCCTGGCGGCCGCAAGGAATTTAATCACAATGTATGTACTTCGCAACTTCCTGACTTAACAAAGCCTTTTCTTAGTAGATATTGGCATGTGTTGCAGTAAGATGAAAGGATATAAGGTTTAACGAAATTGCTTATGCATTTATTTTAAGGATACTAACTATAAGAGTAGAAGAGATGAGAGAGGTTTGTGGGGAAGGAACTTCTTAGAAACCTGTACTTTCATTCACCGCAAGGGATCTGGCGTGATAGATACAGGTGTAATAACTCTCAGCTGAACCTTATATGCAATATATGTGTTTCTACATAGGTATTTTAGAAAGGCAGCCTAATTACGCATTGACTTATTAAAATACTAGTTTCTACCCGCGACGCTGTCCGCGTTTTTCTTTAGACAGGAACCTAAAATTTTTGCGGGATGACAACTATCCTATATAATCCAGGGAATAAAATCTGTGAGTCAAATTTTATCTAAATCCGTTTAGTATTTTTTACAAGATCTTATTTAACTTGCAATGTTCGTGTATGTGTATGTATGTCTGTCTGTTCAGTTCAAATCTTGTGATTCATTTTCCAAGCACTGGCGGGTATCCGATTGAGCTAAAATTTGACATATGTATGTAAGTTCGATGACAATGCAATAACATGGTACCATGGAGCTGTAACAACATGTGAACTATACAACGTAACCCCGTCGTTTTTAGACTCATTAGATTGGTATTGAGAAGTATTATACAACCAAATAGTGTTCAGGGTCTAACGATGAAGCTGAAAGGTGATCAATAGAACCACATAAATACGTGACGTGTTAAGGCTCGTTATATTTGTCTTTACAAGTATTATAGTACTTGTCGGTCTCCGATGTGTTTTGCTATAAAGGCTTGTTTTTAAAAAGATCTTTTTATATATAAAAAATCATTACGAAAAAGATAGTTAAATACTTGTAAAAATAAGATAAATAGTAATTTCATTCAGCATATAATTTAACATACTAACAACTACCAATCATCATTTTGCATAGGCAGCGCTACCTCGCTCGTAATTGAAGCATTACGCCTACCAAAACAGCTGGCTGCGTTAATTATCAGCCAAATTGTAAGATTTAATTACCAACACTAATAGATGTTCATAATCAAAAGCGTTTGTGTGTTAATTGATCCAGTATTTGAATAACAATAATAATTATATTATTGTTATTCAAATACTGGATCAATATGTAAGAAGGAGAATGAAAGTAGGATAAATGCGGTAGAAATGCGAGCTCTGCGGAAGATGTGCGGAGTGAAGCTGACCGACCGCATTAGCAACAGCATAGTAAGACAGCGAGTAGGTATGAAAGATAGTATCGGTGTAAAGATGAGAAAGGGCATGCTCCGTTGGTTCGGGCATATAGAAAGAATGCCAGAGGAAAGAATGACAAAACAGATATACAATGTGAAAGTGGAAGGATGCAGGTACCGGGGAAGACCTAGACTATCTTACCACGACCAAATAAACCGAGTTTTATCTGATGGAAAAGTCAAGAGTCTCCGTAACCGGCGAGCGTGTATGAGACGAACTATGAGAGTCGAGGAAGCCAGAGAGGTATGTAAGGAAAGAACCTGTTGGAACTCTGTACTCTCTGCCTACCCCGCAAGGGATCTGGCGTGAGGTTATAGATAGATAGATAGATAGATTATATTCACACAAGATTTTTAATGGGTGTAAAATTGGGACTGCCAAAGACAATATAATTACTACGTTTTAGGGACTACCTTTTTGATCTAGCCAAATCAAATCCAATTACTTATTTCGTGTTATTAGGTAGTTATATACTTAGGTGTTTACATTACAAAAGTGAAGAATGATTTATATGATATATATCGATTACCTCTATTTACTTCCATATAAATAAAAGTAAGTAAAACATTCTAAAATGGGCTCTATAATTTTATTAAGACTATGGGAACGAGGAATTGGCAAGTGTAGCGTAGCGACCTTTATGGTCACGACGCGATAGAGGGAACGGTGTGATATTTGTGACGGATGTCATTCCGCTAATGAATTATGCCACGGCAAACTGGAGTTTGATTTCTATCCTGAGGGAACATTACAGCAAGATGCAGTTATCTGTAAGCTGTTTAATAGAAAGAGATCTTCCATTACAGCTCTTATTGGAGTATATCCGTTCTCGCTAGTCCTATCATCTATATCTACCGTAAGTTTTGTTGGTTTGTAATCCATAAAGTCTAAAACTATTAAACCGATTTTAATAATTCATTCACCATTAAAAAGCTACATTATCCTAAAACAGAGTTGGTTAAAATCTAATTGTGAAAAAAATAAATTATAAAATATTTCGGATTTTATCGCGGTTACTTTTGGTTTTAGTTTAAGTTCCCAATGTTTCAAGCGCATTACAGGACCCATGGTCACGGGCCCTCCCGTGGGGTGTTTAACGTCCAAAAGTCATTATATTTTTCGAGTACCTTGCAGAGATTAATTTTAATTGCAATTGAATTTTCAATTGATTGATCTAACAATTAAAAAAATATTGAATAATGCCGAACACTGTCCAGAAGTAACGAAGATCAGGTACCTACCTGATCACACTCACTCACTCACTCACTCACCCTGGCACTCTTCTTGACCGGTAACATAGCGACGGAGAACTGCTAGTTTTGCATATAGGCAGAACTAACTCACTCATAATTGAAGCGTTACTACCAAAACAGCTGGCATTTAATTACCAACCAAATAGATGTTCAAACACGAACCAATCAAAACTTGTACCAATAATATAAATTATACAAGGTGCATCATAAATAACGCAAGACCTCAGACACCCCGATTACACACACAAATTCCATACGAAAACCGATTTTCCAAATTTAAAATTTTTAACACCTTTTTTACGTACTTTTATACCCAAATTAACAATGAAACGTGTACGTTTATGTGTGCGAATTGAAAAATACGTTTTAGAAATGCATTTAAAATCTCCGTATTGTTTTGAATTAAGAATAAATTTAGTTTATTATAGCGCACTAAGGGAGTAACAGTACTTTTTGCGGATTTAAAAAAAATATAAAATGCATTAAAAATTGTTGGAATCAATTCAGTTATCGATTTAGAACAAACTACTTTCAGGTCTTGCGTTGATTATGTTACGTCTTGTATTCAGTGCAAATTTTTTTATTGGGCGCAAAATTGCGACTGCTTCGTAGATCTAGTACAGCATGTTTTGGCTAGCGATGTCGAGGCTCTGGTCTCGAAAATCAGACAAGAACAGAGACATAACAAATAATTATTCAGGATTTTCGTGTTAAAACATTCGCGGTAGCAGTCTAGAATTAAACCGAGGATAATGAAAATGGGCTCTACCCTTTCACATTAGGCCATAAATTGTCCTATGGGTGGACACCACTGCCTCGAAGAATATAGTATTATATGGGCAAAACGGTTATTATTTTTTATGTAAGTACAATAAACCCAAGTCGTCAGGTTTACGATGCCTGGAATGACTGTTTGTATTTGTGTTTGATATTTATTAGTCTTCTAGGCTAGAAGAGAAAAGATATTTTAAAATGGTAACGAAGAAGATTTGGTCGAGTGGTAAAAGCGTAGGCCGCCCCATACACTGGTCCGAGCAATCACCGGTTTGATCTTCTCAAAAAACAAATCTTTTTGGGATCCCACACATTTTGGTTTGTGTACAAACACAATTTTAGTAAATTAAAATATTTTTACCCCCTAACTTAGAAGAGGGCCTTCTACCAAATATGATTTCATTAAAATCATACATGAATACGAAGTTATAAAGCATTTAATTTTAATCCCAATCAAAAGTTACCATTGGATACCGTTCTCTTTCATTGCGTAAATTAATATACGTATTTTGACACGTTTGGATGGATAAAACTGTAATAGGGATGGGCCATACCCCGAATCGAGTACCGGAAAGTATTATGCGCATACTCTTTAATTTAATAACGGGGCCTTTTTACTCTTTAATTACCCTTACTCTTTAATTTAATAACATGTAGTTACAGCATATAACTATGCTGTAACTACATGTACTAGATCTGAAAAGTGAGAAGAGATAATGTCGATTACCGTCTATGTACATATTGGTAGCGAAAGCTGTATAATTACTTACAATGTGAACTGATGATGCGGTAAAGGACCCTGGTAAAAGCTAGATACTTCTAATTTGCATATTATGACATGATTCGAAGAATAAAACGGTATTAGGGCCATTATGTAGTATGGCCCATGCCATACTACAAATCGAGTACCAAAAAGTCCTGTACACCTACTCTTAACTTGATACCAGAACTCTCAAGAGCTGCAACTACAAATACTAGAGTGTAAGGCCGGTATTAAAGAACGTAAGTGGTGAATCTAGTTTTAAAAACTGATGTTTGTGCTAAAACTGTCGTTTTAAAACTAGATTAATCGCTGATTTTCGTCCTGTAATACGGGCATTAGAAAGTTAAAAAAGATATTATTATCAATTAAAATCTATATACTGTTCACGAGAGCTGTACAAATGTGGACGGATGGTCTGGCAAAGGTCGGTAGTAGAAGCTGAATGCGTACTGTATATTACGTTTTTGGGGACAGAGGATTTTGTTCTGCATTATTCACTGTATCTTTCGGCTGAGGATAGAGTGAGAGAAGCAGCCGTACGTGAGCTCTTGGGTTTTTAAACCCTAATATATCAACTTTATAATTTAAACTGACTGCTACGTTGATCTAGCGGCGAATAATCAGATTTGCGATCATGAGGTCCCGGGTTCAAATCCTAGTTCGGACAAATATAGTTTTTCTATCGAATTGTGCCTGGTATATGGCAAAAGGCTCACCCCATAACATGGGACTTAACATCGTTGGCGAAAAGTGGGCGTACACAGTTAACCTCTGCCACCTCCGCAAGGGGAATATAGGCGTGACAGTGTTTATTATTATTTTTTCATTATTTGTAACTAAATGGCAACCAATTCAAGAACCGACCCGACAAATATCTTCTTAACAACAAACAATAATCCGAGTAGAAAACAGCAGGATACAGGCATCTACCAGTTGTTTCAACTGCTTTCCTGATTACCTATAATAATAATAATAATAAATTCTCCTTATTTCGTATTGATATCTTTGTACTTTAACGTTTATCAAGTATTAAGTTCTTAGGTTTATGATTTATACGTGAATAGGTATTAAACATGCAATAATAATATTTCTTCAGATTTTATCGCGGTTTATTTAAGATTATTACGTTCCCGACGTTTCGAGAGCTTAATAGCAGCCATGGTTACGTTAATCAAGTGGTTGTGCTTACTTTCTCTATACTAGGCATGTAATTAAATGAGTACCAAAAGTTAAATGGTACATCCCTATTCAATCAGAACTCGTGTATGGGCTACACACGAGTTCTGATTGATTAAGATCGTTGCTATTACGTTATTTTTAGCTACATCTGCCTTAATTAAGTGAGTTATTGATTTCAGAAATTTCAATAAGGTTGTTAATACCATTTCCCTAAAATAGTCCAACTTTTTTAGCTACGTATAATTATAAAAAAGCTAAAAAAGTTTTAGTATCTGATCTCACCTAAACAAACTTTTTGTCACTAAAACTAAAACTCAAATTTGTCTTAAATAATCTCGCATACCACTTACTTAATATCCATAATTAAGTATGTAAGCTTGTCACATACTTAACTAGAGACAAAGGGGTACAAAAGAAAATTATGATCGTCTTGAAAACAAAATTAATTAAATTAAATTTAAATGTATCTGTACAAATTATTGATAAAATGTTTCATGAATGATGCAAGTGTAAACCAATTTGGAGGTGCGACCAAAATCAAATTTAAAGCATAGAGTATTCCGTATGCCTTGTGTTATAAAAATATAATGCCAAATACCAAGAATATAAAGCAAGAAGCCTTGGACAAAGTGTTCACGACAACACGTCAAACTCGCATAGTATAGGAGCCAGGTGGTGGGACTTGGCCTTTTTATTGAGTATTTATTATTATTATTAAGAAGAATGTTATTGTGAGATAAAACCACTTCTAACCTAGGATTTTTAAAAAATCTGCTATCAAATGTAATAAAATAAAGTTATTCCTTCAATAACAGCCGCGTTGAAAACATGACACAGTTCGTATTTAAGATACTTCTTCTTGTTTGCTTATTGTGAAAATGTCACATATATAAAATCTAAGGATGGTGACATTCTTGCAGACACACAAGCTGTGCTAAACCGGTGGAGTGAATACTTTGGAGAAATGTATGAGAATGCCCCGGATGCTGGTGCCACAGACGAGCCCAGAGGCGAGTTTGCGGCACCAGAATCCACAGAGAACATCACTATGGAAGAAGTTGAATAGGCGATACGAAGTATGAAAAATGGTAAAGCTGCGGGAATAGACATGATATCTGCCGAGATGATTAAATATGGTGGAACTTGCGTCCGGGACGCTTTTTGGGTCCTCGCAAATCTTTGCTGGAAGACCGGTAGAGTCCCTACAGATTGGCGCCGCGCAGTCATAGTACCCTTGTATAAAGGCAAGGGCTCACAATATGACTGCGCTAATTACAGGGCCATCAGTTTGATCAGCTTGGCAGCTAAGGTGTATGGTAAAATTATTGAACGGAGAATGCGCGAGAAGTCCGACGGAGTGTTGTGTGAGGCACAGGGAGGTTTCAGGTCTGAAAGAGGGTGTTCGGATCAAGTTTTCTCCCTCCGCAACATCGTAGAAAAGCATCTGGCGGTAGGCCGAAAGGTTTTCTGCGGTTTTGTGGACCAGGAGAAGGCGTTTGATAGAGTCGTGCGAAAGAGACTTTGGGACATTTTTCCAGAGAATGGTATAAACGGCACCCTGTTGCGAGCCGTCCAGTCCACCTACGTGGACAGCAAGGCATGCGTACGGGTGGGTGGTAACATGTCACCTTGGTTTGACGTTAAAATCGGCGTCAAGCAGGGTTGCGTGTTGTCCGCTAGACTATTTATAGTGTATCTGGATAAAAGACTTCAAAGACTGTATGCGATGACTGAAGGGGTAAAAATGGGTGATCTAGTGATAAACCACCTATTGTATGCAGATGACGCGGTTTTGATAGCGCCAACAGCCACTGATCTGCAAACACTGGTCACAGTTATGAGGGACGACTGCATGAACAATGGCTTACATTTGAATGTGAAGAAAACCAAAATTATGGTTTTTGAATGGGAAGGAACCAGAACGAATGCAAGGATTGTGGTTGGTAACGATGTGCTGGAGCAAGTGAATGAGTTTGTATATCTTGGATGCGCCTTCAGTAAGAATGGGAAAAACACCGCTGATATAGAGAGAAGAGTGAATGCAGGTAATAGCGTGAATGGTGCGATGGGAAGGCTACTTGGGAGCCGGCACTTAAGCCAAAAGGCGCAGCTGGCCATGCATAACGGAGTGCTTGTCCCAACGCTGTTATATGGCAGTGAGAGATGGGTATGTAAGAAGGAGAACGAAAGCAGGATAAATGCGGTCGAAATGCGATCTCTGCGGAAGATGTGCGGAGTCACGCTGACCGACCGTATTCGCAACAGCGTAGTAAGAAAGCGAGTAGGTATGAAAGATAGTATCGGTGTAAAGATGAGAAAGGGTATGCTCCGTTGGTTCGGGCATATAGAAAGGATGCCAGAAGAAAGAATGACAAAACAGATATACAATGCGAAAGTGGAAGGATGTAGGTGCCGGGGAAGACCTAGACTATCTTACCATGACCAAATAGACCGTGTCTTAGCTGAAGGGCAAGTCAAGAGTCTCCGTAACCGGCGAGTGTGTATGAGACGAACTATGAGAGTGGAGGAAGCCAGAGAGGTATGTAAGGAAAGAACCTGTTGGAACTCTGTACTCTCTGCCTACCCCGCGAGGGAGCTGGCGTGATGATGTAGATAGATAGTCACATATAGTATATACAAAAGAAAAAACGTCAAAGGTTGCCTTAACTGTAAATTGTATACTTCGACAAAAATCTTAGAGTGATAGAGAGATAAAACATCAAAAATAAGATATCTATTTTTCAGACATTTGTAAATATAAATAAATTCCAAGCCAGAGATATTCCATTTGATTTGTATTATGACAAATATAATGCAGAAGCATAAATAGCTGATGCTATTTGCGCATTAAGCATTATATTATTAAATACAAATCACTTTTGACAGTGCTGTTCGTCAAGACAATGTCAAACGCGCTTAGTATAGGGGTCGAGAGATAGTTAAACTCAAAATATAAATATTTTACAGAACGCTAACGCGTACAACGAAAAATTTTGTTATAACGATATCTTAGCATCAGATAAAAACCAAAAACTTAAAAATTATTTGAACTATTTCACCCAAACAAAACATACCACAAAAAAATCACAAAATATTGTTTCAAACAAACGCCATTTTCTATTACAGATTACATTTCAATTTATCCTCGGCAGATCAGAAACGGTCGAAATCCGTTTAAAAAAGATTCTATCACGCCAAGGCAAATTGGAAAGCGTTCTAAACAAATTGTTTTATACAAGTCACGATCAGATTACATGTGCACGGTGCAAAAGCAATGTCGGGGAATAGGGATTAGGGGCGATCGGACCGCGGCCACTGAAACGCGGTGGTCAGTTAAAACGGTGTGCTAGTAGAAAAGCTGGTACAGTTTATTCAGCCTGGTTTCTATTCATATAAGACAAATATATTCCAAGTAATCAAAATTTGAAGCAGTTAGTATAACTGCTGCTGATGACTGCCTCGTTAATCTACTGGCATATGGTGGGGCTAACGGTCAAAAGGTTTTCTATCGTAAACGGTCTCTCTAAAACTTCTTAAATATATAATATAATATAATAATATCAGCCTATACTGCCCACTGCTGGGCAAAGGCCTTCTCTCACAATCGAGATTAGGTCATACTCCACCACGCGGACCCAGTGCGGATTGGTGGAGGCAGGTTTGTGGCCACCTGCTATTGGAACTTATCAAACCGCTAAGGCTTCCAACTCGGCTTAACGACTACCATATTAAGTGGTAACCGGGACCAAAGGCTTAACGTGCCTTCCGAAGCACGGAGACGCTCGTATATGAAAATGCCACAAACGGTCACCCATCTCAGGCCGACCAAGTCGAACGCTGCTTAACCTTGGTGATCGGTAAGAACACCGCGGTCGCACAGCACTACGAGCTTCTTAAATACTCATCGTAATCCAAAGTCCAGAATTCTGCTTGGACATACTCGTAATCCGAAGTCTAGAATTATGCCTAGATAGACTTGCCTGGACTATTTTGTAGTAACATGTTAGTTTACAAAATACATCTCTAGTGGAACGTAAGTGTGATAATGTGGTAAAACCTTTTTATTATCATTATTTTTACTAAAATTTTATTTCCCTTACAATATAAAATTTACGATCACCTATGTATTTTAGGGCTAACTTGCATTCGTTACTTCTGCTTATTTAATTATGTATTACAACAAGATGGTTTTTATTTTCAATATTGGTAACATTTCACTTCTAATCACTCATTTTGACTATTCTGTTCTAATTTTATTCTTTGTCCATTATAAATCAAGTTTTTTATTTTTAATACCTTTTAAGCTAGTTCTTGGACTATAATCCCTCAATTCGAGTGTCGCGATGCACTTGGTCCGAAATGAATTCGTATTGAGCGCGTGATTTGAATGTGGTGTTGTTGGAGCATAGCTTTAGAAATATAGCCTTAAACCATCGTTTTCGACTGCCTTGTTGCCTTGAAGTCCTGGGTTTAAACCCTAGGTCGGATAAATGTAGTTTTTCCAACTAAAACTACCTAGTATAAGTCCGGAGACTTGAATGCCCGGCGGAATGGCAATAGGCTCAGCCCCTATCACATAGATCCTCACATCGTCGGCAAAAAGTGGGTGTATACAGTACATCTCTGCCACCCTCACTATGGGAATATAGGCGGTGTTTATTTTTATTTTACCATAGATATATTATTTGTACTAGATACTCTGAAAAACGTCTTATTTCGAATTAGTTCGATCCAGCCAAAGCCAACATGAGGCTTCGTTTAAATTGCTACAGTTTGCTAAAACGTGAATAAAAATTTGAGGTTATTAATTATTTAAAACATATTTCTTCATTTTCTACAAGTTAAGAGATACGTTAGTAAATCCAAACAGGGTTGTTTTCGGCTTAAATTTTATTTCTCATCCGGAATCTTCTATAAAAAGTATTCCGATGCATTGAACATATAGATATGCAAATACATATTGTTTATTTTTATCTGTATATATATATATATATATATCATCACACCAGATAACTTGGGGGTAGGCAAAAAGTACATAACAGGTTCTTTCTTTATAGAAATTTCTGTTTATTTTTATTTAAGTAATATTTTAATCTATGTGAAAGTGGAAGGATCTAGGTATGTGAGAAGCCTTAAACTATGTTGATCATAGACCGTGTTTAATCTGAAGAGCGAGCCAAGAGTCTGCGGAATCGTTCATCTCGTATGAGACAAACTATAAGAGGATGTGAGAGAGGTATGTAAGAAAAGAACTTGTCAGAATTCTGTAGTTTAATGCTACATTGCCTAGTTTATCCAGTGGCGAATAATACGACGGACGATTGAGCGCAGTGGTTGAGATTAAGACGCTCCGCCCACTGTCCGCTGTCTAATAGTAGGGGGTTCGATTCCCGCACGGGACAAATCTTTGTATGATTCACAATTACTCGTTTTAGTCTGGGTACTTGTGTATGTGAAATTTCATGTTTGTAAACGCAACTACGACACAGGAATAAACCCAAATGTGGGGCTACGTTTTAAAAAAAAGTACGCATAGCGTTTACGAGGTCCAGGGTTCATGTTTCCAGAGTCAGTGTCCTATTATTATATATATGAGATAGGTCCCATTGCTAGGGCATAATCGATGAAAAGAAACTCTAGACTAGTACCACTCCCGCTTGGGAAATAAAGGCATAATGGTTTTTTTCTTTTACTTAAATCTTTCTTCTTTTCTTCTTTTGAAAAATCGTAGTCTCACTCTAAAATATAGTCGTGGGTTGACAATCATGAAATTCACATTCACAAACACCCAGTCCGAAACAAGTATTGGTGGGTTACACAAAGATTTGTTCCATGCCGGGATCGAACCCGCGACTACTGGATGGAGCGGCTTATCCACTGAACCAAGCCTTCCGTCAATCGAACCTAATATTGACATAAGAATCAATTTAAGTAAGAACATCCATTATCGTCGAAATAGATACGCTGGAAATATTTAAGCGAAGATTAAAGGATTTTTTGATTGAAAATGCATTCTATAGTGTAAAAGAATATCTAGAAAGAAATAATCCAAATAATTATGCACCTATAATATGAATCATTAATGAATGTTGACATTATATTTTAAAATTGACATTTTAATTTAATTGTGACATTTTCAATAATTCAATTCGACCAGTTCATTTGACAATCTGATTATTATTGACATTTTATTATTTTGACTATGATTATTACCAATTTTATTTATCTACTTATTTCATGATTATTGTTTGTTATTTTAATGTAATGTGCAAATATTATTATTATTAAAATTCAATGAGAAATGTAAGTGTTAATGCCTAAAATCTTATTATATTGTAAAGTTACATTTTAATATTTAGTAAGTCTGCCAAATTTTGCATGCTTTGTGGCAAAGTGTGGAGTTCTATTTTATAATATAAGACCTAATTGTACCTACCTACACTTGCAGAATAAATGATTATGATTATGATTATGATTATGATTATTCTTTGTTAGCTTGCGTCCCATAATGAATTCGGAAACCTTATTTTTTTTTATAATACGTAGCCCCACACTATGATTTATTCCTGTCGTGGATGCGTTTACAAACATGAAAATTCACATATACAAATACCCAGACCGGAACAAATAATTGTGGATCACAGAAGGATTTGTCCCGTGCAGGAATCGAACCCGCAACTATTAGGCACAGTGGGCAAAGCGGCTTAAGCTCCTAACCACTGCGCTAAATCGTCAGTTGGCGTTAATTTCTTCTATTTTAGAAACTTCCTCGGTCTCCTCGAGGTGCATAACTTTGCACATGTGTTGCATGATTTATATGACAAATTTATCTAACTTGGACGCGTATGATACCTCTGGGAAAGGAAAAAATATTTACGCTTTAATGGACAGCTGTCTGACATGAAATATGCAAATCGACCATATTAAAACTAAACTTTCATCAGTAATTGGATCGCTACTAAATATTGCGCGATGTATTACACGTCGGACACGCTGTACTATCTACAATTCTCTAGTCAAACCACACCTTCTATATCTGATTGAGATCTGGGGTATCAGATAAAACAAAATTATCAAAGTTACAAATTATGCTAAATAAGATATTAGAAATATTATTTCACTACAATTTTTTAACGCCATCTGCCTAATTATATCAAGATACGAAAATTATGAGTATAAAACAATTATATCTCTACAATACATGCATTCTAGTTAAAAAAATATTAAATAGCTTACTCCATACTAACATATTCTTTATAAAGTCCAAGCAAATAAGTAAACGTATCACACGACGTGCTAGTTCTCTGGTTTTACCTAAGATTAGAACGAACTATGGTAAAAAATGTTTACTTTCGAAGGTGCACAAGTGTACCTAGTTATATATACTAGACCAGTACACAGCTCAGGGCAAGTACTTTAAAAGATGATGCAATAATAACAGACTATTGCTCATACAAAATAATTCCAAGTACTGTTTTGCTGAATCAGCTTAACTTGCCTCAGCTGCGTATTTATCATGTAAACAGATATCAGGTTTCGTGTTTAGTCTCAGTCCAATACTAATAACTGTTTTGATTAGTAAGCAAATATTAATTAATAAAACGCACACAGCGTGGGTGTCTTCTAGAAAGAGTTGTTTACTTGACGATGCCTATAAATAGCCATCGCCAAGCAAAGTACATTTAATATCGACTTAGCTCTCTTACCGTTCGCACTAACGTTAAGCAATACTAATTTACTGCATTAGTATTTTGAGTATTCATTATTAATTTTATATTGTTAAATAAATATATTTTTATAAAGTCACGCCGGCCTTTATATTTGACTACCTACCCATGTCCATTAATGTTACACAATTTAATGCATTTAAGTCAAAACTTACTCAGCATATTAAACATGTCATATACAAGCTGTAACATATATATATATAAAACAGATGCTACCCAAATATGAAGGTCTCGTCCGGTAAAGTGAATTTCGCATAATGTTCGAACAAACAAAACAAAACCTTTTAAATAATTATTTCTAATTCCAAGTCCTGAAAATAGTTTATGCTAATATAAATCAAATCAATCATATTTTATTACATTAAATATACAGACACAGCCCCTTACAACTTTATAAAATCTCGAAAAGACAATACGACAACATGTGTATTCTGATTTTAATAAAAATCTTTAAAAAAAAAGGTAAACCGACTTCAAAAAGCAAAAAATAAATATTTGAAGTCGGTGCTGGTTGGTGCAGTCGGTTACTTGGAACCGATTTCAAATATTTATTTTTTGCTTTTAGAAGTCGGTTTACCTTTTTTTTGCAATTTTAAGTGACGAGTGAATTATTTACTAATATTTAAATACCGATATTATATTATTTTGCTGAGTTGTACAGTAAGGTACCTACAGGATTAATATACTATAATAACGGAATCTATACATTCGTGCTGTTCGCCGTTAAGGAGTTCCCTGGTGTATCTTCAAAGTCCAAGGTCCAATACCAATAACATTAAAATAGGACCACCTCAAAACTATACTGAACCCAATGCAAAAAGTATCATCAAAATCGGTTCATAAGCAGAGGAGTTATTAAAAAAAAGGACGAATTATGAACCTCCTCCTTTTTTGAAGTCGGCTAATATACTGCTTAGTTCTATAGTGGGGCACCTATAGGATTGACGTAATACCCATGAAAATGAAATGAATAATGCTAATTTTAGACTTATATGGTTTTCTCATGGGTGCCACCGTCAGAACTGATCCAAATTGAAATGGGACCACACGGGAAGCACCAGCTTTCAAATAAAAAAAGAATCATTAAAATCGCTTCGCCCAGTCGAAAGTTATGAAGTCATAAACATAAAAAAAAAATACAGACGAATTGAGAACCTCCTCCTTTTTTGAAGTCGGTTAAAAAGATAATACCAGTTAATACTGGATCAAGTGGTCACGGATTCGTGTCTCGCACGAGACAAATTTGTTTAGATCTGATCGTTTGTGTCTATGAATTTCATGTTTGGGATCGAATCCACGACACAATAACTATTCCTAGCGTGGGACTAAACTAAACTACTAAAAAAATTAGATAGTATTTCACATTCAACTCGATTTTTTAAAACAAGTCAGGCTATTTTGGTTCTTAAAGCCTTATATTTAGAATCTTGATCCTAGCCATTTGGGTTCTTATGGCCTCATATTTAAAATCCTGTCTCCACTCCTTGGTCAACAATACCAAGGTTGCAGGAATCACCCACTTGTCGGACAATGTATTTTAAAAAAATGAATATCAACCATCAATAATGGTCAAACCTCGATTTTTCAAATTACTGGTTAGGCCACTCTAGTTCTTATGGCCTTATATTTAGAATCCTGTCCCCGACTCTTGGTCTACAAAACCACGGTTGCAGGAATCACCCACTTGTCAGGAAATAGGTTTCTATTGAGACATCCTTCGGCGCTCTCCACTCGATAACACGCCGATCTAAAGCCATGTGATTCGATGATCGATGTGTATTGAATTTTTATATGCAGGAAATATTAAAGGTGAAGATTACAGACATGTAAAAGGGTATTTTTAGGTAGTTTGCTGGTTTTGTGCCGGTTTACAGTCTGTACGTAAATACATTTAATTACTTAGTCTTAAGAACTTACAAAACTACGTAACTTTTGACATTTCTCACTTTTGACAGATTCTCAACTATAGAATAAAAATAATGTGCTAAGTAAATACTTGAGTTAAAATAAATACTTAGATATGTTTATAAATACGGGTGTAATTAGAATCTTATAGTAAGCACTTCAGTTAGAATGTGTTGTAGATACTTCGCTACAAGTAGTACTTGTTACGACAGCACTGGCTGAGTGGAATAGTAATTTAATTAAAAAACAAAAATTGGAGAAATTAAGTTTTTGGGTATTGAAATTAAATTTCAAAATTCGGATCCAGTTCGGATTTGTGGAGGCAGGTTCATGACAATAACCAAGGAACATATCAGTCCACGCACATAGCAGTTCAACAATGAACTAGATCAACGTGGCAGTGAATTATAAGGTAGGAGGAAGGTACAAACCTTACCTACCCATAACACATTAACACTTACCTGAACAGAATAAGAACTGTCAGTTCTTATTTTCTTCCTCTCTACCTTATAATTCAATGCCACATTGATCTAGTGGCGTATTATGCGCGTGACGATAACGAGTTCGAATCCTAGGAAATGACGTCAGACGTGATATCATTATAGCAATAGGCTCGCCCTCTATTACATACAGACCTAACATCGTCAGGAAAATCTGGATGTATTCAGCACAGTGCCACCACCGTTTAGGGAATATAGACGTTATGTTACTGGGAACTTCCAATTCACACATACCTAATACATTAATACTTACTTAATTCCTGGCCATATGGTCGGTATATGAGTGTACTTATTTCCTCCTTTCATTATAATTCAATTCATTACAACATTATTCTAACGTCACAGACCGCATACCACAAATGACAAAAATTAGGGGCGTCCATTACCGCCACATGGCCGCAGCATGCGCAAGATTCATTTTAATAAATCATTACAGCTTCAGGGAAACGCCAGCGCAATAAAAGTTATATGGACCGTTCGATGACTCACAAATAAAAGAGCTCTCTTTCCCACAAATGTTTTGACATGGCGGAACTATTAACTTTGTTAGACGTTTGATATGGGAGAGTTAATGAGAGAAAAAAATAACTGAGTCCTTCAGAAAACAAAAGAAAAGCAATGAAACTGAAGCAACTTTATTTTTGTTTTGTGAGCTATAGCCCAAATGAAAGTTATTGTAAAAATAGTCGTCCAGATTGAAGTCGTTAAATAATTCCTTCTAGATAATGAAATAATATCTAATTCAATAGGTAAAAGTAACAACGCACAAGTAATTTTCATTAAATTAAGTTTAAATTAAATCCGAGAAAAAGGCTACTCCATATTTTTTTTAATAAACTATGAAAATAACAAATATAAGGTTCTTCTAGGACTAGCAAAAATATTGTTATTTATAAACACGTTCACCTTCCAAAGTATATATTTCATGTTTATTGTCACTTGATAACTTTTTTTACGAATTTTATAAAATTAAATTTCAGACCTAATTTACAACTAAATAAATTCAAACCTTAAGAAAAATACTTCGTTACTTTCTTAAAATAGTAAAACAGATAATAAATCTAAAATAAAATTACTTATTTATGAAAATAATATGCAACACCCGAAAAATATTAAAATAAAAGAGACATTATCGTAAAAAATATTATATTTGACTGTAAATTTCAGACATCGTGCACAGAACATAATTTTTGCAACACTAAAGGGGCGTTTTCGAGTGATACATTTGAAAGTGAAATTTAACATAAAAACGACGAGCAATTTACATTTTTACGAGTATAAACAGATGCACGACATACTTTAGGTCAAATTTAATGAAAATGTCAAAGGATACAGCAAGGAGAAAGCTTGCGATATGCATTGCACATTTTATAGCTCATGGTGTTGAATTAAATGATATTTGCATATGCATTGGTTATTATTACATCATACATAACGGAGCCCGTGTGGTGCCCGTGTGGTGACGGGAAAGAATACATGTGTCATCACCCCCTATCATCCCGTGGGTGTCGTAAAAGCCGACAAAGGGAACACACTCGTGCAAACGACCCAGTGCGTAGAGAAGGAAAACTTGAAATCAAACCCTATACCAACCCGTCTGGCCAGCGTGGTATAGTAGGCTAATCTACCCCCTATGAAAGCACAACAATTTAACCGGCCCCCAGTTCCCGGTACTCCCGCTGTTCCCGATCACGGTAGCGGTCGGGGCGACAGCGGGAGAGGGGGTGCTAAGAATCTCCGGGTTACGAGAGGCTACCATAAAGAACTGACCCTCGCGACGTATAATGGATGCACACTACGGCTGGACCACCACCTCACCGAACTCGAGGTAGAACTGGGTCGCATAAAATGGCATATTTTGGGGTTATGTGAGGTCCGAAGAAAGGGGGAGGACGCGATAACCCTTGAGTCAGGTAACTTGTTCTACTTCCGAGAAGGTGATCAGCTCTCCCAGGGTGGTGTCGGTTTTCTGGTCAATAAGGACCTCGTTAGCAGCGTTGTGGAAGTCAGCAGTGTGTCGACACGGGTAGCGTACCTTATACTGAAGCTCAGCGATAGGTACTCCCTTAAGGTGGTACAGGTATATGCGCCGACCTCGACATACGCTGACGATATAGCCGAAGCCGTGTACGAAGACATTGCGAAAGCACTACACGGCACTCCAAAGGTTCACTACAGCGTTGTTATGGGGGACTTCAACGCCAAAGTGGGAGTACAAGAACGCGGCGAAACGAAAATCGGACCCTTCGGTGTGGGGCGCAGAAATAACAGGGGGCAAATGCTAGTAAACTTTCTCGAGTCGCAGGGGCTCTTCTTAATGAACTCCTTCTTTAAGAAGAAGCCCCATAGAAAGTGGACTTGGCGAAGCCCCGACAACGTGACAAAGAACGAGATAGACTTCATCATGACGGATAAGAGGTATATATTTAGGGACGTCTCTGTGATCAACAGGTTCAATACTGGCCACGATCACCGACTCGTCCGAGGCACCCTAAATATAGACTTTCAAGCCGAAAGGGCCCGGATGGTGAAGCCTACTCTCCGACCTACCGCGCTCCAAACAGCCTTGGGTTCCGAAAAGTTCCAATTGGAACTTCAAAACCGTTTTGACTTGCTGGAAACCATTGGCGATATTGACGAGAAAACCGACACAGTGGTCAGAATGCTACAGGACGTGTCTCGAAAGTTTCTGTACGGAAAAAGCAAAAACAGGGACTCTAAACTCTCGGCCGAGACTCTCGAACTTATGAGAGGTAGACGAGAAATGCCACCTACGCAGATATCTTCGTCAGATCGGAAGAACTTAAACCTTAGAATCCGAAAGCTGATTCGGCGCGACCTCAGACCCTTCAACACCCGTATCGTCGAGGCTGCGATCGAGCAGAATAAGGGCACTAAGGTCTTCGCCCAACAGCTCGGACGTCCCCGTCTGACGAAACTCAAAACTGCGGATGGCAAAACCGTGACCTCTAAGTTCGAGATTCTCGAGGAAATCGAGGGCTTCTATGGAGAACTGTTTGCATCACGGACAGGTAAGCCTACGAGACCCAGCGATGATGACCACAGAGCCCCACTTACGCGCCATTACACGGAAGACATCCCAGATGTTGATCAGGGCGAGGTCAAGGCGGCTCTCGAGCAACTTAAGAACAATAAATCTCCTGGTGATGATGGAATTACTACCGAACTCCTCAAAGCTGGTGGGACTCCGGTTCTCAATGAGCTGGCAAGCCTTTTCAATTCCATCATTCACCAGGGCCTAACACCTAAAGCGTGGAGCGGGAGTGCGGTGGCTCTGTTCTTCAAAAAAGGCGATAAAGCCTTGCTGAAGAACTACGGACCCATCTCACTTCTGAGCCATGTATACAAGCTGTTCTCGAGAGTAGTCACAAACCGCCTCGCCAGGAAACTCGACGAGTTTCAGCCACCAGAGCAAGCCGGGTTTCGAAAAGGCTTCAGCACCGTAGACCACATCCATACTGTTCGGCAGATTGTACAGAAAACTGAAGAGTACAATCAGCCGCTGTGTATGGCTTTCGTGGACTACGAAAAAGCCTTCGACTCCATCGAAACCTGGGCAGTTCTGGATGCTCTGCAACGATGTCGTATTGACTGGCGTTATATCGAAGTGCTGAGATGTTTATATGATACCGCCACTATGACCGTTCAGCTCCAGGAACAAAAAACCAACCCCATTGAGCTGCGCAGAGGGGTGAGACAGGGGGATGTAATATCCCCTAAGCTTTTCACCAACGCGCTTGAAGATGTCTTTAAGACGCTAAACTGGGCGGGACGGGGCGTGAATATAGACGGCGAGTGCATCTCGCATCTTCGGTTTGCCGACGACATCGTCATAATAGCAGAGACGCTGGAACAGTTAAGCGAGATGCTGCACAGCCTAAATGTAGCCTCTCGACGTGTTGGTCTCGGCATGAATTTGGATAAAACCAAGATCATGTTCAATGAACATGTCACGCCGAGACCAGTCTACGTCGAAGAATCGATGCTCGAAGTTGTTCGAGAATACACCTACCTTGGGCAGATTATCCAGCTTGGTAGGAACAACTTCGAGAAAGAAGTCGACAGAAGGATCCAGTTGGGCTGGGCGGCATTCAGCAAACTACGTCGGGTTTTCTCTTCGCCTTTACCGCAATGCCTGAAGACGAAAGTCTACAACCAGTGCGTTCTACCAGTCATGACATACGGTGCCGAGACGTGGACACTTACAGTAGGGCTAGTCCATAGGCTCAAAGTCGCGCAGCGAGCTATGGAGCGGGCTATGCTCGGAGTCTCTTTGAGGGATAAACTCCGAAATGAAGTTATCCGTCAAAGAACCAAAGTAGTTGACATAGCCCGCAGAGTGAGCTCGCTAAAGTGGCAGTGGGCTGGCCATGTCTGTCGAAGAACCGATGGCCGATGGAGCAGACGAGTTTTAGAGTGGAGACCACGACTCGGCAAACGTAAGGTAGGGCGCCCCCCAGCCAGGTGGACCGACGACCTGAAGAAGGTCGCAGGGTGGGACTGGATGCGGAAGGCGGAGGACCGTGTATTGTGGCGCAAATTGGGAGAGGCCTATGTCCAGCAGTGGACTGCAATAGGCTGATTTGATTGATTTATTGACATAACGGAGCAAAAAATAGTATAATAAATTGACGCATGTATGATTTAAAAAACTTATCTTGTATTTCCTGTACCATGGGTGCGTTTACAAACATGAATTTTGGATACACTGACCCTTAGATTCAAACATTTTTTTTGTTCTTATTTTCTAAAATGTTTTTAATTACAGATAGTATCGGTGTAAAGATGAAAAAGGGTATGCTCCGTTGGTTCGGGCACATTGAAAGAATGCCAGAAGAAAGAATGACAAAACAGATATACAATGCGAAAGAAGAAGGATGTAGGTACCGAAGACCTAGCCTATCTTACCACGACCAAATAGGCGGAGTCAAGTGTCTCCGTAACCGGTGGTATCGTGAAGATAGTAATATACCTTACTACTTACTCCGCATCTTACAGGTGATATACAAGATGTATCGTAATTAACGACCTCAGACACACCGATTAGCTAAGTGCCTCACAAATTCAAATCGGAACCCAAATTGGCAAATTTAAAGTTTTTCACCCCTTTTTCTAAGCACTTTCATACCCCAATTAACAATGAAACTTGTGCGTGTATGTGTGCATATTGAGAAATGCATTTGAAATCTCCATATTGCTTTGAATCAATAATAAATTTAATTTGTTATAGCGCACTGAAGGAGTAACAGAATTCTTTTTAAAATTTAAAAAAATATGAAATAGAATTTACTTATTAATAGTTGGAATGAATTCAGTTATTGATATAGAACAAACTAGTTTCAGGTCTTGCGTTTATTATGTTCCACCTTGTGTAGTTCCCATGAATAATGTTCCAAAAAATAAACGACGAGTTTTATCACAATATCCTTAGACTTTTCAGCGACAATGTTAGGTACCAATGTAACAGGCAAAACTATAGCCATTACACCGCGCAAAATTAATCTGAATGGCTACTGAGAGTTTTTCAACAGAAAAACCTTACAAAAACTTTTTCCGACCTTTCCCCGACTTATTCGACCTGGGCGGGTAACCTAAACTCTTTAACAAAGCTACTTGACTCTTTCTTTGCTGTAAGACAGAGATATGAATATGCGCAGGTTATAGCTCCGTTTCTTTTCCACGGTAAAGTAAGATTAATATACTTTTATTAAAGAAGGTGGCAATTCCCCAGGTCTTCGTCGTGGCAAACCGTACCCTTGCCACGACCAACAAAGCAAACTCGTTAAACCCAATCCTTTGCTCCATAAAAAGTAACAACCAAAAACGTCATCCAAATCTCCAATTAACTGCAAACGAAAGGGCTCCTACGCCATGATTCACGCAATCAACGCACAGGAAATGGATCCCGAAATACACAATCGAGGGGTTTCATCCCCTTTAGGTAATAGGGCGCCATAATTCGCAAGCTGCACGAAAAATTTCCAATTTTTGTGGAGCTTAACGGCGTGTTCTGATTGAGCGATCTGACACTGACCGTATGTTACGTTTTCATATATCTTTTACGCCCGTTTTCCTTGAATATGGCAGTAGGCAGTGGTACGTATAGTACACCTATATTTCGCATACAAGTATATTTGGATCAAATGTTGCAGCAGAGAGTTTGTCACCTGTCCTCATGCACATCATGTCTAGACGACTTTCGAATTTTTTAAAGGTTCATTAGTTTTAGCACTTTTGTCATCATCATGATCTATCTATCTATATCATTACGCTAGACCCCTTGTAAGGTAGACAGAGAGTGCAGAGTATCATCATGATTATCAGTCAAAAGACTTCTACTGTTGGACCAATACCTCAAGAGTTTACAAGGTCGATTATCTGGATTCACTGCTTTTTTGGCGTTTGATTAAAAATCTGGACATTAAAAGTACACTAACTCTTCTTTTAATTCACTTACTCTTCTAACTTTACTAAGTATGAAGTTAGCTAGCTTGTCATACTACAAATTTACTCAATATGAATGAACGTGGCAGCATGCTTACTTGACAGCGTCACGCTGACGACAATTTTACGAGCTAAGCTCTAAGAACAAATGTTTGTGGGAGCAAGCACTAGTTTTAATAAGCGGGAGTGACCATAGAACTCGTAATATTTAAACCATAGAAGAGGTATAGCGGCGTGAACTAGTCCCCACACATGTGAGAAAATTAATACTGAATATAATAGGCCCGCAGGGCAGCTTGTGGCGAGCTGTTGGTGAGTAACGACACCACGGACCTGAGTGCTTCAGAGAGTCGGTCAGAGCCCCCAACTAAGCGTGCTTTCGTCGGTCGAGTGGAAACCGAAGGGTGCCCGCAGGACTCTCGGCTCTGGCTAGCCTTAATTGGCCGTCCAGGGAGGAGCCGTGAGAGCTATATCGACGTAGGAAGATAATGCGTTCCTACTTCGATGTACTCCAGGGGTAGAAGTGTTAAAGGACATAATGCCGCGAGTAACTTCGGAGAAAGCGCAGCACACCTCTCTACACCCCTGAGCCGCTCACACCGGTGTTGCCCTCAGTTGTCCTAGGACGACCGTTTGAGGGCCCATCTAGTAAGCGGCGAGTCACCGCCGGCCATGGGTAATTAGGTATCACTAATTATGGCCGGTGTCCGTCCCCTTTGAAATAGTCCAGTTTTTGTCCATCAAACCTCATTTACATAGCCCTAGTTTTCTTTCCATAAATTACAATAGTCCTTGCACCTGCCGGGGTCAGTTCGCTGGTTATGTTTCTTAATTTTCAGCAAGTGATCTCTGCAGGTGGCTTACATAACATTAACTTCTCGCAAAGGGCCTCTACGTGTTGGACCCATGTCCCCATGCAAGCCTTTCAAAGGTCGGGGTAAAGCCCTTGAATCTCAGCGAGATAAGAATATAATAATAATATTAGCCCTGTCAAGAAGCTGTCCCACCATTGAGCACGGGCCTTCTCTCAAACTGAGAGAGTTTAGGCCATAATCCACCACGCTGGCCCAGTGTGGGTTGGCGAACTTCACACGCCTTCGAGAAACTCTTTAGGCATGCAGGTTTCCTCGCGATGTTTTCCTTCACCGTTAAAGCAAGTGATAGTTAATTTTTAATACGCACATGCTTTCAAAAAGACAGAGGTGCATGCCTAGGTTTGAACCCGAGATCTTTAACTTTGCAGTCCAAAGGTCTAACAACTATGCTACTGCTTATTTTTTTTAGAAAATTATCTAATAATAATTCAGGACTGCGTGGACCAATGTATGTAATACAGTGGCTAAATTTGGTATGAAATTTTTCCAAAATTTGTAACCGTACTTACAAGGTAATACAAATCATGGAAAAATATTATCTAAAGCAATAATGTGAGTGTTTGTGAGTATGTATATTTTACTTTTAAACTGTGCATGTATGTTATTTCAAACAAAATCCGTCGCTATTTCACTTCTACGCAGTGATATTCTAGTGGTTAGACCGTTGGACTGCAAAGTCAAAGTCTCGGGGTCAAACCCAGGCACGCACCTTTGCCTTTTTGAAAGCATGTGGTTATAAAAAATTCACTATCACTTGCTTTAACGGTGAAAGAAAACATCGTGAGGAAACCTGCCTGCCTAAGAGTTTTTCGAAAGGTGTGCGAAGTTCGCCAACCCGCACTGGGCCAGCGTGGTAGACTATGGCCTAAACCCGCTCAGTTTGAGAGGAGGCCCGTGCCGAACAGTGTGACAGTTTCTTAATAGGGCTAATATTATATTATTATTATATTTCACTTCTATAGTTTTATTACTACACCAGTTTCTGCCCGCGACTTCGTCCGCATTGACTTTATACAGGAACCTTACATTTTTCCGGAATATAAAGCGTCGTTTGCGTTAATCCAGGTAATAAACTATATGTGTTCCAAATTTGATCTAAATCCGTTCATTCGTTTTTACGTGTTTGAGTAACAATCATCCAAACATCTAATCTGAGGCGCTGTGCGACCGCGATGTTCGTACCGATTACCAAGGTTAAGCAGCGTTCGACTCGGACAGCCCGAGATGTGTTACCATTTGTGGCATTTTCATTTTCGGGCATCTCCTTCGGAAAGCACGTTAAGCCATTGGTCCCGGTTACCATTTAATGTGGTAGTCGTTAAGCTGAGTTGGAAGCCCTAAAAGGCGGCTTGATAAGTCCCGACAGCAGGTACCAATCCGCACTGGGTCCGCGTGGTGGAGTATGACCTAATCTCTCTAACCTCGATTTGTGAGAGAAGGCCTTTGCCCAGCTGTAGGCAGTATAGGCTGATATCATTGAACATCTAAACATACAAAATTGCACTTTTATAATATTAGTAGGAAGTAGGACTTTCTGTGGTAGTTATATGCGATCAAAACACTTAACCTAGCCATCGCTTTACAAGATCCTTGCTATTTCCCAACACAACACACACCCCATTATAATTTTCTCCTTTCACTTACTTATTTTGCGTGCGAACCAGCAGCTGGGTGCCACTTTCAGTGTCTCACATTTCCGGAAGATAGGAAAGTGGTATCTGTTACACCCTTTATCTTAAGGGGCAAAATAATGTTGTAAGAACCAAGCATATTTTGTACTGTAATAAAATATATGAACCGTAACGTCTATATTCTCTGAGCAAAGGTGCCAGAGGTGCAATTCACACCTACACACCGCTAATGATGTTAGGTCCCAATGTAAGAGGGGCCCTGGTGTGTGGGTGAGGTCTCAGATTACTACAAGTCACCATTACAGACTCCAGACTGCTACTGAAAATTTTTAGGTAGAAACACCACACTTTATTTCACTTAAGATTTGAATCTAGGACCTTGATCACCATCCTCACCATCTCCATTTCGATCTAGGTCTCGAAACTATTCGCGCTTTTATTAAAAAGCGACAGCCCGATAATCGTAGCCGCTGCCGACTACGAACCTAACTTCCCTCCTATCAGCAGCTACCACCGTCCGCGGCATGTTCTCACCGAACCTCCCGATGACCTTACATCCTTTCTTTCGGATGCAGATACCGCACAAAGGATCAGACACCGACGAGGTCGAAGAATCCCTTGCCCGTCGGCCGGTGCAGAGCACCACGGCGAGACACGTAGTATATGCCTTCTCCCATAGCAACTGCCCAAGCCGAGGCCGTTCCTCCTTGAGACGCCCTTGCCCTTTTAATTCATGCGTAGTGGTTGCACGCACGCTCTCTTGTCCGGTGAAGCTGTAAGAGCTCCGCATCCAAGAGCGTAAATCATTCACACACACACCATCCTCACCACGCGTTATTAGACCAACGAGTAGTATATACCCAAGATTTCCAATTACTTTTGAACCTATGCATACGGCCCGTAGTACTAACAATGATCGAGGATTGAAATTTCTCTAATAATCACCACGTACTGGAATATCTTGAAATATATAAATGATGTATTCATGACCTGGTCAAATTCAAATCAACAAATGTAAGCCTTGCAGTGAATATCTTTTGCATGATTATGAAGAAATTATTTTAAAATTAGAATGAATTTAAAGTTTCTCGACCTATTTTCAAACCGAGAGAAATTTAAAATTGAAGCTGTACACATCTAGAATGTAAAGACAAAATACAGCAACTTACTACTTACTCATACTTTAAAGCTAAACCATCCATTCCACTAACCAAACCTGGAAAATTGCTCCGGTCACCGAATCAGCACACCGCCTTTGTCCCACCCAAGCTGAATATTTATTAATGAGGGCTAGCCTGGATTCGTTGGCGACCGGACCGCTGCGTGCCAGGAATATATCCTTATTGTTTTCTTGTAAACTGGACCGGGGAGGCACGTGATCCTGTGTATCAATTCGGATAACAAAATCGTGAACGCTATAAGGCACTGATTGTACCTGTATAATAAGGATGTCGGAATGTTTCTTGTTTGCACGTTTTGTTTTGTCGTTTTTGGAGATAGTCTTCTGACTAGCGGTGGAAATTCTCTAACAGCTAAGATATGCTTTGTAAATTTTATTTTGTCAAAGGTTTTTTTTTACTTGTAATGTTTTCAGCCCCGTGCTATAATGATTAATTTACATATAATAGTGACTAGAACGAAGCAATCCTGTTTGGACCTAGACCTGTACTCGGTGTAAGGTCAGGTTGGCGAAATTGGGTATACATAATACACCTTTGCCACACTCTCTTGGGTAAAAGAAGTGAAGGTATTTTTTATACATAGATTAATTTCGAGATATGAGAACTTTCAGAGTGCTTCGGCGTTTGGAATGTCTCTGGTCATCTTTTTAAGTGAGAAAATATAAAGACCATATTACAAAACGACAAAATTGTTTTATTTCTCATCCTAGGTACTTAAAGCACGCCCTCTTTCAGATGTAAGATTCGTGTCAATATTGCGTCTTCATTTGGTATCAAAACTTCCCGTTCGCCTATCAAAACCCGCCCCTGTTTGTGTTAGGATACCGTACAAGATAAATAATGATATATTTGTGTAATTGTGTAGACTTAATGTTGGTTCACCGTCACGCCTATATTCCCCAGAGGGGGTGGCAGAGGTGTACTGAGTACACCCACGTTTCGCCGACGATGTTAGGTCCCATGTAATAGGGGGCGAGCCTATTACCATATACCGGGCAGAATTCCAAGGCTCATACTGGGAATTTTTCGTTAGAAAAACTACATTTGTCCGACCTAGGATTTGAACCCAGGACCTCGTGATCACAAAGCGATGCGCTTTGCCACCAGACCAACGAGGCAGTCAATGTTGGTTCAATTACATCTTAATCTTGGCGAAATGACTTTTTTGTTTGGGACTGACTTCAGTGAGGAAGTGACTTGACGAAATGTCAAAAATTGGCAGTAGACAAGCTGTATCCTTTTTACAAGCTTTTATTTAACTTGCAATGTTCGTGCGTTTGTCTGTTTCCGGTTCAAATCAAGTGATCCATTTTTCAGGACCTGCAGGTATCACATTATGATGAAATTTGGCAGACGTATGTAAGTTCGACGACAATGCAATAATATGGTACCATGAAGCTGGTCTGATGGAGTCGGAAGGTGGCCGTAGGAGCATGTGAACGATACAATATAACCCTCTTATGTTTAGGCTCGTAAGGTTTATATAGACACGTACTATAAAACCAGATAGTTTTCAAGGTCTAATGATGAAGCCGAAATGCGGTCAATTGAACCACCAAACTACTCAACATAACCCTGCCGTGTTTGGGCTCGTTGGATTTATCTTGACGTGTACTTTAGATCTGGGTGCTGTTCAAGGTCTAGTGATGGAACCGAAAGGAAGCCATAGGAATCAGTTTTTACTATAATAGCTTGTTTTTAAATAGGTTTTTTTAATTAAAATTATTAAGCGGTGTTTTAAGGGGTTGAATATGTAGCCCCTTAACTCAGAAATTGCCTATTCACTCTGATTTTTGTTTACTTTTGTTTAAAGTAAGCTGAGGAGACAGAAGTTAGATTGAGTTCCGGTATGATGGGGCTAGACGATTCCGGGCAACATGCCGGAACCCGAGTGGGACGCCTGACGGAATGACTTTGCTAAGAAGTAGATGCTGACTGTTTAGCACTGCTGGAAAAAATAGACGGTCAGACAGAGAGAGAGAGAGATGCTAAATAGAGAAGCATTTATATTTCAGCAGATAATGTCTCTGTCAGAATCAATCGGACTAATCGCGTAATCTTTGTCTTAGTGCGGTAAAAGTATTACTTAAGAAAGACTTGGAAGGCTCTGAAAAATTTTAAAAAAGGGAAATATAAACATAAGAACGCAGCCCACATTTTCATGAAAGAAACAAAAGTAAACCTTTCTTAAACGCGACGACTTTAAACTTGATCCAAAGAAGAACTCTCTAGAAACATACTGCTTCAAGCTAGCCCTATCAAAGTAAGTGGCAATGAAAAACATCCTCAGAAACCGGACCGCATCAAAACTTAACCAAAAGAATAAAAGACGCACTAAAATCCTATAACTGGCCATATCCATGGCGTTATATAAGCTGCGGCGCACATGCGCGGCGAGTTATTGGCGCGCAGTGTGCGCTCGGACTTAGTTTCAGTACTTTATTGTGAACCGTTAAATTTTACAGCCGTGCATAAGCTGAACGGTCTGTGGGATCAAAGAGTAGATAAAGTTCAGAAGGATATTGTACAAGTACATTTCTTTTATGCCTAACAATATTAGGTAAATTTGAAAAGGATAAAATCGCAGTATATTACATTTATGCCTAACAATTTTTTGACTCTGTGAGGACGATTTAATTTAAAGTGAAAAACTAAACTGTTGGACTGTTTGTTTTTGATTCCGTGTTTTTTTTTAATTTATGACACTAATGGTATACAAAGTGTAACGTAAATAACACATGGCCTCAGACACCCCGATTAGCGAAATGCTTCATAAATTCAAAACTAAAACCAAATTTCCAAATTAAAAGGTTTTTACCCTTTTTTTAAGCACTTTCCTACCCCAATTATCAATGAAATTGTAAGTGTATGTGTGCGTTTTGAGAAATACTTTTTAGGAATGCATTTGAAATCTTATTATTTCTATGAATCAAAAATAATTTGTTTTTTATAGCGCAATGAAGGATTAAAGAATTTTTTGCAAAAAAAAAAAACACCTTTACGCCTATATTCCCCAGAGGAGGTGGCAGAGGTGTACTGAGTACACCCACGTTTCGCTGACGATGTTAGGTCACATGTAATAGGGGGCGAGCCTATTGCCATATACCGGGCACAATTCCAGACTCCGGACTTATACTGGGAATTTTTCGTTAGAAAAACTACATTTGTCCGACCTAGGATTTGAACCCAGGACCTCGTGATCGCAAAGCGGTGCGCTTTGCTACCAGACCAACGAGCATTTTTTTGCAAATTTAACAAAATGTAAGATACAATAAAAATTGTTGGAATCAATTCAGTTACCGATTTAGAACAAATTACTTTGAGGTCTTGCGTTTATTATGTAGCCCCACCAGCAACACTTTTTCTGAAGTCTTGGATTGCTAATGTTCACTACAATATTATTATTTCGATCGCATTCTAAGATTGGTATTATCATTGATAAGTAATTTCTGCCTCGTTTTTCTACACTATACATAGTGCGCGTAGCAATGACGAAGTCTGTGTTTGATCCTAGGTCGAGCAAAGCATGGTTTTTCTATTGAATCAGTTATAAGGCTCGCCCCTACTTTGGGACCCACCAACGTCGGCGATATGTGGGTGTACAAACTACACCACAGCCAAACCTGCTAAGGGAATACAAGCCGTGACGATTTTTATTTTTGCTATTGTTTATACATGTTATTTCTACCTAATATTTATGTGTGTGTGTGAATACTACGCTATTGGCCGCGGGGCCTTTACAGCTTCGCCGGACAAGAGGGCGAGCGTGCAACCACTACACTTGAGCTAGAAGGGCAAGGGGCCAACTAGCTCAAGGGCACCTCAAGGAGGAACGGCCATGGCTTGGGCAGTCGCTAGGGGAGAGGGCGTATACTAGGTGTCTCACCGTGATGATCTGCACCGGCCGGCGGGCAAGGGATTCTTAGACCACGCTGGCGAGGTCGGTGTCTGATCCTGTGCGTGGTATCTGTATTCGAAAGAAGGGATGAAGGGGAATCGGGAGGGTCGGTGAGAACATGTCGCGGACGGCGGTAGCGGCTGATAGGAGGAGAGTTTCTACCTAATTCCACCTCTACTAACTTCACAATTTTCTACACGCTGACCATCACAGAGTTTCACGTTTCTGTTTGCGGCACATTTTTTTCTAGCAACTTTTTTCTGACAAAGTTGGTAACACTGACCGTCGGAGCGTCACATGTCCTCCTGCTCCACGCCCTTGCCCCACTTGTGTAGTAAAAAATAAAATCTACTTTTTAGAGTCCTCTCGCGGAATGCTGATTTTCATTTTATTTTAGTTAAAATGTTCTGTAGTTTTGGTAAGGAGGTGATTGACTCGTTGCTCTAGTGGCGTATAGTATGGTAAGCGGTCACGAGTCCCTGGGTTCTAGTCCTAGGTCGGACCAAGTGATATTGGAAATTTTCTGTCGAAAAAAAACAGGAGCGGTTTGGTTTGTAGGATGGTACACGCTTACCAAGCTAAGCGTGTACAATCCTACAAAACACCAGGTTCAGGGTTCTATCTTGGCTCAAACCCCTGATTTTGCGAAACCCATGTCTGTGGTCACATGCTAATAGAGAAAAAAACCACTACCTCCAAAACAACGTAAAATAATGAAAAGACCTATGAAACGATGCTCTTGAAGCATGGAAATAGGCTCCCGTCACATAGAGACCCTATCTTATCTTATCTTATATTGGCTTACCGGACCGAGGAAACCTCTGGCGCACTTCGACCCATGGGATCTTTTGTGCTGTCCTTGCCCTAATGCTCTTACGTACCTGAGGTGTCCAGTACTCCCTGTATTAGGTTGTAGATTCCAGCAGGGGGACAGAGCCGTAGTTCTTCTGGGTTTGGATAGGCCACTCCCAGTAGTTCCATTCGCCGCGCAGCCAGAGCGTCGCAGTGACAGATGACGTGCTTCATGGTTTCAGTTTCTGTGCCACAGCACCTGCATACCACGTCGCCGCATAGGTTCATCTTGTGTAGATGTTCTTTCGTGCCATAGTGGCCTGTGAATGCTCCCGTTATTTGCCTTAGTTGTAGTCTACTATATTTTAGTAGTCTCTTGCAGTCGCTTTCACACCATGTGGAAAGGAATTCCTTTGAGTGTCGTAGCCCTGTGTGTGTTTCCCATTCTTTCTTATGTTGTTCTTGGGCATATTTAAAGAGTGCGCCTCTATAGGCGCCTTACGGTATGCCTATGAACGGTTCTGGACCAACGGGTTTTCCCATTGCTCCCTTCCTGGCTAAGTCGTCCGCACGCTCATTGCCATCAACTCCCGTGTGCCCAGGGACCCAGACTAACCTGACCGTGTTGCGCGCTCCACATCTGTCAAGAAGGTATGCGCACTCCGCAGCCAGTGCTGAGTTTAGCTCATAGGAGCCGACGGCCTTGAGGGCAGCCTGACTATCACTACAAATGTAGATTTTCTTGCCCGTGATTCGTTTGTCCAATATCTCTTTTGCACAAATGTTTATCGCATAGGTCTCTGCCTGGAATATTGATGTAAACCTGTCCATGCTTTGGCTAAGGGTATATCCTTCCGTGTATACTCCGGCTCCTGTTCCAAACTTGGTTTTGGATCCGTCAGTGTACCATATCATTTGCTCCTTGCCTTGCTTATTTAGACCACTTTTCCATTGTTCCCTGGTTGGGATGTGAGTGCTAAATCTCTTATTGAACATGTATGTGGTTATGATCTTGTCACTTCTCATGTTCCTTATGTCATCTAGTTCCTTATCCGGTTCTAGCTTGGTGTGTTCGAGGCCTGGCGCCGTTATGCTCCATAATCCAGCTTTCTCTAGCCTATAGAGTGCCTTCCTTGCCTCAGTTTCAATGACGATATGTAATGGAGTTAGGTTGAGTAGCCTCTCCATAGCTGCCGTCGGTGTTGTTTTGAAAGCACTTGTGATGGCCAGGCAGGCTGTCCTCTGCAGTTTTGTTAAGGAATCCCTGCACGTCTGTGTCTTGGTTCTAGGCCACCACACGATGCATCCATACGTTATTATCGGTTTTACCATAGTGATAAATAACCAGTGCATTATTTTGGGCTGTAGTCCCCATGCCTTTCCATACGCTGACCTACACATGTTCAGCACTCTCAGTGCTTTGGCTATGGTTAGATCAACATGTGTATGCCACTTCAGTTGCTTGTCCAGGGTCACCCCCAGATACTTGACCTCAGTGGCCCATTTAATTTTACTTCCGTACATGTGCAGGTCCTGTAAGCCCGTCAGTACCTTTTTCCTTGTAAACAGGATGACATTAGTCTTCGTCGGGTTGACCGAGAGGCTATTTGTTGTGCACCAGTTTGTTACCTTATCTAGAGCTTCCTGCATCAGTGTCGATACTGTGTTCGGAAACTTCCCATTGATTGCTATCACTATATCATCCGCATATCCTACTCCGTAGAACGGACCTTTGTTGATTATCTTCAAGAGGGAGTCCACTACCAGGCTCCACAGAGTCGGCGATAAGACCCCTCCTTGCGGGCATCCTTTAGTGGTTCTTACAGATAGCCCTTCTCCTAATAGAGTGGACTGGACTATCCTGTTCTTTAGCATGTTTTTGATCCATCTGACAAGAGTTGGTTCTATCCCATGCTCTATAGCAGCTAGTTCTATGGATGAGAATGTTGTGCGATCAAATGCACCCTCGATATCCAGAAAAGCTACAGCACAAATTTCCTTTTGCTGCAGAGCCATCTCTGCACGATTCACCACATAGTGCAATGCCGTTTCCGTAGACTTACCAGGTAGATAAGCGCATTGCATCTTATGTAGGGGATAATCCTTTAGTGGACCATCCTTTATGTGCCTATCTATCATTTTCTCTAGACATTTTAAAAAGAATGAGGATAGACTGATTGGTCTGTAGGATTTAGCATCCTCATAGTTGGGTTTCCCTGGTTTGGGAATGAACGTCACCGTCACCTGCCGCCAGATATTAGGAGTATGCCCAAATGCCACGCACGCCCTGAATAGTCTGCACAGGTGTTGGCTGAGTACTGGTTCCCCTTCTTGTAGTAGGATGGGGTAAACACCATCCGGACCAGGGGCCTTAAATGGTTGAAAACTCTTTAAGGCCCATTTGAGTTTGTTCTGTTCCACGACTTTGCCTGCCGTCTCCCAGTCAGCTCTAGTTGTCTTTAAGCTTAGCTCATCTATTTGGACATCACACATGGTGTCCTCTCCCTGTATTGCCACCGAACCTGGGAAGTGCACGTTGAACATTGTTTTCAGTGTTTCTTCCCCATTGTTTGTAAGTTCCCCTACCTCATTCCTCACTGTAGTAAGTGAATTTAATTTGGCCATGGATATTGCCTTGGCTAACCTCATACCCTCAGGGAGGCTGTCTATGCTTTGGCAGTGTCTTTTCCAAGCCCTTCTTTTTGCTCTCCGCACTTCTGTATTGAACCTCGTGAGTATCGTAGAATATTCCCCAAAGTTCTTGGTTGCTTTCGCAGTGTTGAATGCACGTCGAGTTTCTACTCTTAACCGCGCTAGCTCTGGTGTCCACCATGGGTCACGTTTCGCTATGACTCTGCTCTCCGGACAGTTATTAGTCCAGGCGGTCTTTACTGCCCGAGCTACGCTATCCGCCTCGAACTCTATATCTAATACAGAGCTGAGTCTGCCTCGGACCTTGCCTAACTCTGCTTTAAGGTCGCTTTTATATGCGGCCCAATCAGTGTTCCTTGGGTTCCGCCTTCTTGGATTTATATTAAACGTTTCCATCCCATACTGACAACATATATAATTGTGATCGGAGGATGAGATCTCATTGGAGACATGCCAGTTGTTTACCTGTCTGCTCGCTCTATTAGAGGCAACTGTAATGTCAATAACTTCTGCCCTACGTCTATTAACAAACGTGGGCCTATTTCCTCTATTGAGAATTTGTAAAGGAGTACTTACCAGAAAGTCCAGAAGTTTTTCCCCTCTTTGATTAGTGTCTGAGCTGCCCCAGACGACGTGATGCGCGTTTGCGTCACATCCTACGATTAGCTCAACCTTCTTATTGCAGGAATATTCAACCAAGTCCCGCAGATGCGTTGTAACAGGGTCCGCGCTTTCGTAGGGCAGATAGGCAGCCGAGAAGATGACTTCTCGGCTACCCTTGTTACCTTCTAATTTTAACTTCACCGTGGTGAGGTCCCTATAACAGAAAATGGACAGAGGCAAAGCGTTTATGCCATTCCTGACAAAAATGCAGGTCCTCATGTCATTAGTTGTGCAATTGTGAAACAGGTTACCCCCCGCTCCATCAAGGCCCTTTATCTGTCCCCTATAAATATAGGGTTCTTGAATAAGTGCTAAGTCAAATTTAGCTCTTCGCAGCTGGCGATCTAGCATCGCCGTAGCCGCCTTAGAGTGGTGCAAGTTGATTTGTACGCACCTTAGGCCAAGCTCCTTTGTTGCCTGGTTGTGTTCAGTTGGTAGTCCACATTAGGGACTACCTACCTTGCAGCTCTCCTCCGGTTCGCTGCTATCTGGGGCTTCATCGTCCTCCCCTATCGGGGAAGACGTGATGCCCAGATTGTCGAAGCCGCCCGCCAGTCCATCCGATCTCACCGACATGGCTGGCGATGGGACCGGACAGTCCGCGAGCAGTGCCTCCTCCTTATCTGTTGCAGGGGTGTTTCCCCCCTGCTGATGGTCTGGTAGTGTCTCCACCGGAGTAGTAATGGGTACTACCGCTGGTTTATCGGACCCAACCGCAGCCTCCTCTTTGTCCTCCGACGTTTCAAGGACTTTGAAGTAGCTGCGGTCAAGCCCGGCGTGCAGCATGTACCCGGCTTCTTTGATGGCATCAGCCGAGGACTGATCCATCAGGATGATGCTCCTTGCCTGTCTTCCCTCTGTCGTCGTGTTCACGACCCTCCAGCGGTCCGTAAGTATAACCTTATGGAGTCGCTGGAGCATCTGAAGCTCCATTAACAGAGGGACCTTCTCGCTCACGCGTGTCCTCTTCCACGCCATTTTCACAGGACGGGGTAGGTCCCTATCTCTGATCACCTTGACCTTGACACCACCGACAGTTTGACCGTCGTAGTGCTTCAGCCAGGTGATCGCCTTATCGCTGGAGCAAGTTATGCTGATGATGCCGCCTTGGACCCCCTTCCAATCAATGGTGAGGACAGGATCGCTCCACATCCTCCTCCAGATGACGTCCTTTATGCTCCAGGCAGTCTCCTCATCAATCATCGTCTTGTGATAGTCATCCGCAATGATGACCATCCTTGTCATAGTTAGGGCTTCTTTAAAGGAGGACCCGAGGCGAACTCGCTTCAGATCCCCTGCCGCATCCCTAGCTTCATCGCTGACCTCTCTCGCCCGTTTAGAGAGCGTCGCCTCCTGTACGGGCGTCTGAGAGACAGCCGATTGCCTTGCGAGCTCGATTCGCTTCCTCCGCTTAGCGAGCCCGCTGAGTCTTTTGCGTCCCTTAGGGGGGACATGGTCACGCAGTCCGCCAGCACCGGCCGCCTGGGTGGTTTGGTTTCCGGGTCCAGCAGAGCCGGACGCCTTCGCCTCCACCTTGGCAGCCGGGGGCAGACCGGAAGACACTGTGTCTCCTCCAGATCCGCAACTCTTAGGTGCAATTTTGGGGACCAGACTGGCGCCACCACTGGGGTTCGCTGCCGTCACTTGTCCTGCTGCCTTTTTTATGCCCGAGGGCCTTACACTTTGCCCCGAGGGGCCTTGTGTGCATGACGCACTTTGTCCCTTTTTGGGGACTGTTTTGGGGTTCTTTTTACTCTTTTTGTCCATATGACTTAATACTATACTTCATTCTGATGATTCCCCACCCGCCACGGAGTCCTCACCTTTGGGGATGCTTTGTAAGCACCAGGGCTATCATCAGAGTATAGGGTTCCAGGGTGAGTTGTCCACGAGACTAACGGTGTTCACTTCCACTCCCGCGTAGTGTAGGCTCACACCGCCGCCTGCGGACCCCTTCACCCCAGAACCCTAGCCTAGTCCATCTGAAGGATGGACTTCAGCCGATTGACTGCCACGCGGCTACGTGACAGCCTCCCGTTTGGACAGAGATCCAGACCAAAGAGGCGTGTTGCCGGCGACAGACAACAACTACCGGTCCATTACCAACTCAACCCCCAGGACTCCTTCACCCTGCTGTACGGGTCACCGCGCACGGCACAAACACGCAGGAGATTGTCCCCCCCCCCTTCCCTCCCCCCCTACCCCCTGCCGCAGCACCCAATCCCAAGCACCGCGCCATGTCAGGTCATCCGCCATCGCCAACAAGATCCCCCGTGAGGGAAGTTATTGACGATACCCGGGGTGCACCGTCCCGCTCCCATTGTCGTTCCTCTGGACGTATCCGCGGGACTGGCAATGGGCCGGGCACACTAGGAGGTTACCCGACCGCAGCACCCCAAAAGAGACCCTAAATAAATAAATAAAAATAAAAAATAAAAAAGCCTTTTATTTCTTGCAAAAAAACTAAAATAAATTTAAAAAAATAACTATAGTGTGTACTGGTTAATATATTAATATATATCCTAAATTAGTGATAATAAAAAGTTTGGTTAATTTGCTAGAACCCCTCTTCGGGTGAAGGCCTCCTCCAAAGAAGTCCATTTGTCCCTGTTTTTGGCCACTTGTGTCCATTTCGGGCCAGCTGCTCTTATGATGTCGTCATGCCATCTCGTATAAGGTCTTCCTCTGTAGCGTTTCCCTTTTGGACCGTTCCACAAGGTGATTTTTTTAGTCCATCTCTCATCTTGTAGTCGCGCTACATGTCCCGCCCATTTCCATTTGAGTCTTTGGGCGTAGGTTAGAGCGTCAGTAGCTTTTGAAATAGTTCTTATTTTTGTGTGTCTTATTTTTTGTCTTTTATTTATATTTAACATACTGCGTTCCAGACCGCGTTGGCAGCTGATGATTTTGTTCTTTACTTTATTTGTGCATTTCCAGGTCTGACAAGCGTACGTTAAGCACGGCAGAAGACATGTATTCATTGCTCTAGTTTTAATTTTTATTGCCATATCGCTTTTAAATATTTCTTTCATACTCCAGTATTTATTCCAAGTGTTTTGTATTCTTCGTTTTATTTCTAGTTCATTGTTTGTTCTGTCAAAACCTATTTGTTTTCCCAGGTAAATGTATTTTTCCGTGTAAGTAAGTACTTCGGTGTCGACAGATATTCTTGTCTGTATGCTGTTTGTCATTACCATTGTTTTATTCAGGTTCATTTCTAGACCGACTTGTTTGCTGGCTTCGTTCAGTGAGTGGATCATAAGTTGTAGTTGGGTGCCCGATTCTGACAGCAGCACCAGATCATCAGCGAAACGGAGATGGCTAAGATACTTGCCATCGATGTTTAGTCCGTATTGTTTCCAGTCCAGTTTCCTCATTATGGATTCCAAGATGGCAATAAATAATTTTGGAGATAGGGGGTCGCCTTGTCGTACCCCTCTGTCGATGGGAAAGCTTGGGCCGATTTTGTCAAGTTTTACTCTTCCTGTATTGTTTCCATAGATGCTTTTAATTACCTGTATGTATACATCTTCTACTCCCTGATCTTTCAGCGTTTCCCAGATACTCGAGTGTGACACAGTGTCGAATGCTTTTTTGAAGTCTATGTAAGCGATGTAGAGTGCTCTCTGATGTTCTTGATATTTTTCAATCAATAATTCCAGGGTATGAATGTGGTCTATGGTTGAGAACCCCTTTCTAAATCCTGCTTGTTCCATGGGTTGTTCTGCTTCTAGTGTAGCGCTTACTCTTTGATTTAAAAGCGAAGAGAATAGCTTGTACAAGCATGGCAATAAGCTTATTGGCCTGTAGTTGCCTATGTCGTGAGGGTCTCCTTTTTTATATATTAAAATTATATTTGATTCTGACCACTGAGTAGGTGTCTCGATAGTCTCCAGTATGCGGTTGAACAGAAGGGTTAACGGTAGAGCCAGTATAGGGTAGGCTATTTTTATAGCTTCATTTGTTATGTTGTCTGAGCCAGGGCTTTTATCCGTTTTTAAACTTTTGATTGCTTCGACAACTTCTTTTTCGTTGAATTGTGCCTTACATCCTGTTTTGTAACAGTCTTTAGCATTTGTGCTCATCTGTCTTTTGCTCTTACATTCCTTGGCACTGTATAAGACCCTAAATACATTTTTTTAATTACTCGGCGAAATGTAGGTCACCCATCTCTACTTCCTCCTTTCGTGAAAAAATACGTGTGAAGAACGTAAGGTTATTGGCGTGTTTCAATTTTTCCTTTTTTTGGTGAAATGAAATCAGCATATATAGCTGCGACTAACTACCAACAGATGGCGCTCACAATCCAATATAAATGACGTCTAGAACGCATATGAGGGTTCGCACGACGCGTTGCATATATGCATGCCCCCTGACTACAACAGAGCACCACGGCGAGACATTTAATTTACTCCCTCGCCCATAGCGACAGCCTAGTCGAGACTGTTCCTCCTTGAGGCGCCCTGGAGCTAATTGCCCCCTTGCCCTTCTACCTGGAGCGTAGTAACTGCACGTTCGCCCTCTTGTCCGGTGAAGCTGTAAAGATCCCGCGGCCAACAGAGTAACCCCGCTAAACATACCCATCTGGTTGGAAGATCCTCCCCTTACCAAATCCCGCCACAACGTTCTTACTACAAATCTATAGCTACGGAATTCCACGACAAAGTGATAGAGACACGCTTCCCGCTTTTTAGACTACCATAGTAGTGTACAGTGGCCCCAGAAGATAAGGTTTTATATGAATCTATTACTGCATTCGATGCTAGGAAAACTGGCAGCGGAGCTTCTGAGTTTGATATTCAAAATTGTATTTCGTATGTTATTGAATAAATACCTTTTATTTTTCTTTTTAAAAAATTTATATAAAAGCAAGATTGTGTATATTGTGTGTTATTTTGCCTGATTCGCCCTATGAGGACTTTCCTTTATAAGTTAAGTAATGAGAGTCGAGGAAGCCAGAGAGGTATGTAAGGAAAGAACCTGTTGGAACTCTGTACTCTCTGCCTACCCCGCAAGGGATCTGGCGTGAGGTTATAGATAGTTAAGTAATCAAAATTTCCGAACAATTATAACGAACGCTTTTTTTACTTGTATGTAATAAAAGTTTCTTATTTTTTTAAATAGAAGAGGTAAAAACCTATAAGGAATAATTCCCAGTGGAATTATTCTTTATGGGTTATTATGGGTGCGTTTAAAAACATGAAAACACATACACAAACACCCAGACCGAAACAAATATTTGTGCGGCACTCAATGACTGTCCTTTACGGGGGGATCGAACCGCGATTACTCGATTCAGTGGACGAAGGTATAAAGGTGGTGTCTTCGGGTGGTTAAATAAACAACCGTGTTATCTTGATAACACGGTTGTTTATTTACTCTTGAGTAACGTTTATTACTGGTCATCAGACAAGTAGTTCTTATTATAAGTATAATAGTAAAACTATATAAATAGTTTCTATAACTGTATAGGTACGTCACAGTCACGTACATGGGCATGTCACATACACACCGCAGGTAGTTAGTGTAGTATAGTTGTCCTGATAGTTAGTTTTTACCCATCACGAAGGCAGCCGAAACGGCATTGTGAAGACAAATTCGTACATAAGCACTTAAAAAGTACAGCATATGTTTTTTGTAAGGACTCCCGAAATGATCGGATTAGATCAGTGAATATTTTCGGACCTTTTTTCTCCTGCATATTTCAATTGATTCATCAGTCCTTTCACAATGAAATAGAGATATACAAAAGCGTGTTAAAAAACTAGGTAAAAAGGCTAATTAATTTTAAAATAGACAAACAAACAACGACAACACTTGAATTGTGCCAGAATTTTCAACGCCGGTAATTAACCTTGGAATTCTAAAACTTTACAGACGATTACCCTGTACCTAATTTCTTTTAAATTACACATTATATTATTTAAGTAAATAAACAATCTAGGGCTCTGTACCTAATAAAAAAAATAGGGTATCGCGATAGGCTATTCTTAAATATGGGTCAAGCTTCATTTTTTAGATCGGATTATGCACTAAATAAACCGAATCTCATCTAAAGGGCAAGTTTAAACCCGGTAGAGTCTTTATACCTAGCGAACGTGTATTAGACGAACTTTTATTTTTATTTTATTTTATTTAGGATAACAAACAGCTATGTAATAGCGCATACAATATATCAGACTAATAACAAATAAGTCATTACACAGCCAACACCATTATCCACTAAATATACTTATAAGGTTAAGGCACAGATACTACACAGAAAGAAAACAAATTAGTAAATGTAAGTAGCACGTACGCCTTTGTAAAGTACGTAGTAATTATGGTTGATACTATCAATAACGTACCAATGTGCTTTAGGATGACAATATGAAAAGAAAAAACAACAGTACAGGGTAAAATAAGTGAGAAATATGAAATAGCATTTAGACATTTATCTTTGACAATTTCTCTATAACAGCATTTCTGAAGTGATTCATTGAGGAAGCAAATATGTCAATTTCAGAAAAGTTATCATAACAGAAAAGTTAACTTAAAGTATAGAGAAGCCAAAACGTATGTAAGAAAAAAAATGTTAGAACTCTGTACTATCTGCCAACCTCGGGGGTCATGCGTAATGATATAGATAGATATATAGGAAATGGAATATATAGAGTACGCGGGTCCCCTTCACGACTGACCGATGACCTAGTGGAGGTCACAGCCCAAAACCGTTGGTTGTTGCGATCTTTAAGGAGGAATTTGTTTTGCAGTAGACATCTTCCTCCTGACCACGATCAAGAGTAAAGTACTGTCTGGTTATAGGTTAATCAGCCTTCGCTGTCTCATCGTTGGACACAGGAGGTGAAAAATAGAGTTACTACGCCCATACTTACCAAACCAACTTAATTAAACCACCCATAAGACTTCCAACTTGGCTTAACAACTACCATGTGAGTTAGTAACCGAGACCAATGGCTTACGCACCTTACATAGTTTTGGAAGCATGGAGAATTGGAGGCTCTCAAAAATGGTATTACCACAAATGGTCACTGTTACGTCTTCGCCTTCACCGCAGCCCGCGGGAGACTGGGGTTAGCGACGTCATCGGCCCACTTGCAAATTTCTTTTATTCGGACCACACGCGTGCCTCGCACAATTTTTACTTCTAATTAGTTTTCTTTGCTATTTACTTTAATATACAGTCCTCTTAGTCTAAAATCCAACAGTCACCATGCTACACCACCAGATCGAGAGACCCGAATGCCACTTAGAATAACTCTCCTAAAAAGAATATAAATATTTTTCTTCCAAAATAATTCTCGATCCTAATGAGTTAGATTTCGATAGACTGAAATATATTAAACAATTTGTTTTAATAAATAAACTTAGGTGATAAATCTGTATTAAGTGTGTATACATTCTGTATCAATCATTGATTTATAGTAGGTAATGGTAATATCAATTTTATCTACAGTTTCTTAAGAATGAGAGCATTTATTTCTAATAAAAATAGTGTGTTTGTCTGTTTAATTGTAATACGTCAATGTAAACATTGGTTAAGTACATAGAAATAAGTATTTTATGATTTACACAGTCATGGAGGAAAGTGTTTTTGTTTTCATCTTGTGTATTTTAGAAACACACATATTTTTTTTGTTTTTACGCCCTGACAGAACACCTAAGTTCTTTTAAGCGTAGCCCCAAACTTGGAATTATTCCTGGGTAGTAGGTGCGTTTGCAAACGTGAAATTAAAATACAGAAAAAACCAAATCGAAACACATTTCCCGGTCGGGAATCGAAGCTGTTATTACTGGAGCCAGTGGGCGAGCTCTTAACCACTGGACCGAACCGTCGTAATATTGTTATTATTATTATTGTTTTAATCTACCCGCTAATTTACCACCGGCTTAAAAAGTAGGTTCTATTGCGAAGATTCCGACAAGAAAGTCGGCGGTTTTTTTCTTTTTAATTAAATCTATCTATCTATATCATCGCGCGAGTTCCCTTGCGGGGTAGGCAGAGAGTACAGAGTTTTAACATGTTCTTTCCTTACAGACCTTTCTAGCTTCCTCCATTCTCGTAGATCTATTTACCTTTTTGTTTCACATAACGTCTCTGTCTACTATAATTAGGTTACAAATAGGTAGGTATAAGTTTATTATTTAGTGTTGTTATTTATTTTTCTCTTGGACTTACATCAATTTTAAATGCTTGGCAAGCTTTGGGTATTGCTGCTTTATAGACATGATCTGATCACCGTTCTCGGGGTTCTGGTTTGGTCATGCTCACTATGTCTTTGCTTGCGGTGGCTATCTGGCGCGTGTCACTCCCTTCCCTCCAATATGGTCGAAGGGAGTGATGGCTGTTCCAGTAGTTATACTCGTAAACGGGTGCTGCTTGTGGAGGTTGGTCCATCTGAAATCTTTTAGATACTCTTTATAAATAAAATCAGTATCATATCTTAGTCATACGGCATCACACATCATCAGCTTTATCGTAAACTATTTAATTGTAACCTAAACATTGTATCCACACAATAACATTAAAAAAATAAAAAGGGAAAATGAGAAAGAGAATTAAATAAAACACACAAGCCCGCTGAGATTCTTCGCCGGATATTCTCAATGGAGGCCGCATTTCGGTCCAGTTGTAGACCAGAGTTAAATTAGATAAAAGAATTGTAATTTGATGATTATAAAACGCCCCCGCAGGGCTTATACAATATAAATTGTTTGAGTTTAAGTGTACGTTCTAACTCCAGTGTTTGACTTTTGACTGAGAAATAAGACTAATGATCATTTAGAAGGGCAAAAGTGTAAAGAATTCTTAGTGGAGCAGTCTTCACATCCATCATCTGTCCACAAGTATGACTACTAGAACAGCCATCGCTCCTTTTAACCACATTGTAGGAACCCTTTTCTCTACCTGCACCACACAGCTAGTACAACCAAAGCTTTTCAGTAATCATTATCCAAGACCATGAGCAATCCAAGACCAAGAGACAATTCAGGCAATATCTACATAGCAACAATAACCCTAGCTAAATAACCTGTCACCAAATTACGTGGATATTTTATGTTCACCATACTGCTGAATGAGGATATTCATTTTACTGGTGAGACACTTCAACATCCATTATTGTTTTTTTTCTTAAATTTATCTATGTATAGGTTGGGTGGAGCTTCCCGCGTCCGTAGGCAATACCCTAGAGACCCTATACGTGCCCCCTGGGTGGTGCTAAACGGGAAGTCATAACGCCGAGTCACAGGCGGCGCTCAAATAACCTGTCCTCTCGACTAGAGCGAGGCGGCGTCGGAAGCCGTGAGGAATTAAATAGCCTCTAAACAGACCGACGTAGAAGGTAATGGGAACCCATTACGATTATAATCCCAAGATAACTCCAATGCAAATAAACTCGAATTGTGCTGTGACGTCTGGCGACCCGATTGACAATCGGCGCTCATCGATACCCGGGTCGAGGAGTGTGAAATATGCGGCCGATGACTCGTCGGAAGTGCGTCACCAGGCCCCCGATGCAGTGAATGTAACTGGTGACACAAATGCGATATCGTTCCTCAATAAACACCGGATTGGAACATGGAACGTTAGAGGGCTTCTGAAGCCCGGAAATCTATCAATCGTAGAGAAAGAAATGAACACTTACAAGCTAGGTATATGTGAAACTCATAAGAAAAGAACCGGCCACTTGATATCACCAGCTGGGAACACAGAATACTTCTCAGGACACGAAAATGAGAGCAGGAATGGAGTTGCAATCATTGTATCAGCTAAGGTAGCAGCATGTGTAACAGGATATAACACTGTCAGTGAAAGGATCATGTCTATCCGGATAAACTGTAAACCTATACATGAAATAAAACTATTTTACGGATTTTATCGCGGTTTATTTTTTTTTTTTTTTAGTTCCCGACGTATCGAAATCAAAAAAAAAAATAAACCGCGATAAAATCCGTAAAATAGTTTTATTTCATGTGTAATATTCGCGTAAATCTAAGAACTCAATATGTAAACCTATACCCCTAAACATTATACAGGTCTACGCTCCAACTGCAATATCATCACAAGAGGACATAGACAACTTCTATGATGTACTCCAATCCACAATTGACGGCAAATGATGAACATATCCGCCACATCCTTGGGAAATACGGTCTAGGACAGCGAAACGAAAGTTCATAGATTTCTGTGTAATCAATAACTTATCGATTAGTAATACTGCATTTCAACACCACAAACGCAGACTATACACTTGGATATCTCCTGGAGACCGATTCCGCAATCAAATTGATTATATCACAATAAGGAATCGTTGGAAGTCCTCTATAACCAATGTGAGAACCTTTCCCGGAGTAGATTGTGGCACTGATCACCAGTTGCTGGTCGCAGACCTACGTACCCGGCTTAAGTCCACACGTAAAACCATGGGACGGACGTTCCGACTCACTTCAGCTCAAACGGAACAATTTCAAAGACAGGCGAAAAAGAAACTGGAACAAAACATTATGATAAACTCCAACAACGAACCAGAAGACATGTGGCAACATTTTCGGGACCAAATATATGAAATTCTAGATTCAATACCGAAAACTCCTGAGACTAAAAAAGACTGGATGGCGGACGAAACCTGGAGCATAATAGAGAAAAGGAAACAACTTAAAAGCTTGCAAACCTCTGAGAAGGCCAAGACTGAATACGCGAATCTAAACCAGAAAATTCAGATAATGTGCAGACAAAACAATAATCGATATTTTAAGGATATATGTGCAGAGATTGAAGCACACGCAAGAACGCATCAGACTGCCGATCTATTTAGAAAAATAAAACAGATAACGCGTAATTTCAAATCAACTCCCTGGACTATCAACGACAAGAATGGACATCCAATACACGATATTGACAAAGTGACTGAAAGATGGAAGGAATATTGCTCAGAGCTCTACCAGGATCATTCCGTAAACATGCGCATAAACATCGATGACGATACGCCTTTAGGAGCAGAACCAGACATACTTCGGTCGGAAGTAGAAGAAGCAATTAAGAAACTTAAAAGAGGAAAGTCTCTAGGTTCCGATCTCATTGCAACAGAGGTATTGAAAGCTCTCGGCGATCCTGGCATAACAATTATGCATAACATATGCCAGGCAGTTTGGAAATCCTGCAAGTGGCCAACAGATTGGGCGCACTCGTTGATATTACCACTGCACAAAAAGGGATCAGTGCGAAACTATGAAAATTACCGGACCATCGCCCTAATATCGCATGCCAGCAAAGTCCTTCTTCACATAATAAACAACCGATTGAGAGCCTTCCTAAACTGGCAGATCCCACAAGAACAAGCTGGTTTTGTCAAGGGCAAAGGCACAAGGGAACAGATATTAAACATCAGACTGATCATCGAGAAATGTTATGAGTACAACACCCCACTTATTAGTTGCTTCGTTGATTACCAGAAAGCGTTTGACTGTGTGCGATGGCAAAGTCTGTGGGCGGTCCTCAACAAAGCCGGAGTGCCGTCACATCTAATACGACTAATACGGCGGCTGTATGAATCTGGTTTTGGTACCGTGAAGCTTGGCACCACTAACTCGGGCCATTTCAACTTTGGGAAAGGAGTACGACAGGAATGTGTTATATCTCCAATCTTATTTAACATCTATGGTGAATACATCATGCGCGAAACCTAAGATGGATGGGAGGGCGGCGTAAAGATTGGCGGAAAAAAGATATGCAATCTACGATACGCTGATGACACAACGCTTTTCGCGTCGTCAGAAGTTGAAATGAGGGAGCTCCTGGACCACCTTGAAAGAACAAGAACCTCCTTGGGACTCTCGATTAACAAGAGCAAAACCAAAATAATGGTGGTTGACCGCTTCGGGAATCTCCAACAGACAGGCATACTCAATGAATTCGAGACAGTTCTAGAGTTTCAATACTTTGGTTCAGTCATCAACGACCAAGGAAGATGTGAATCAGAAATTCGACGTCGAATAGGCATGGCGAAAACGAGCATGACACAGCTAAACAGGATATGGAAGGACAGGAACATCACAAAAAGTACAAAAATCAACCTAGTACGAACACTGGTCCTATCTATATTCCTGTATGGTGCAGAATCTTGGACCCTAAAAGCCGCAGATAGAAAAAGGATAGACGCTTTTGAAATGTGGTGCTGGCGACGCATGCTGCGAATCCCATGGACAGCCCATCGTACTAATTTATCAGTAATTAAAGAGCTAAAACTTGAACATTCCCAGAGACTTTCCACCATCTGTCTTCACCGAACCCTACAGTACTTTGGTCACATAGCTCGAAGAAATAGTAATAACATGGAGAGATTACTGGTGACGGGCAAAATAGAGGGGAAAAGACCAAGGGGACGCAGTCATAAGAGATGGTCGGATCAGATATCGAAACAACTCGAGATGCCAGTCAGCGCGGCTCTCCACCTGGCAAGTGATCGCAACCAATGGAGAGAAATTATAAAAAGAGTCCAGCAACGGAGTCACGATCCTCAGTCATGAGGGAACGATTGAAGAGATAGGTACATCGCACAAAAAATGTTTTACTTGTTTCTGCCCGCTAGTTCGGTCGCTTTGACTTTAGACAGAAACCTTACATTTTTTCGGGATAAAAAGTATCCCAAGTTGTTATCCAGGTTATAAACTATTTGCGCCAAATTTCATCCAAATCTGTTCAGCGGTTTTTGCGTGATTGAATAACAATCACCTAAACATTCAAACATAAAAACTTTGACATTTATAATATTAGGTTTTCTGTATATTACTAAATAAAAAAAGACCGTCCGTAACGCCTATATTCCCCAAGCGGAGGTGGCAGAGGTGTACTGAGTACACTCACGTTTTGCCGACGATGTTAGGTTCCATGTAATAGGGGGCAACAATCCCAGTCCCGGGACTCGTATTGGGAAGTTTTCATTAAAAAAACTACAATTGTCCGACCTAGGATTTGAACCCAGGACCTCGTGATCACAAAGCGATGCGCTTTGCCACTAGACCAACTAGGCAGTCAATAGAGATATTAATAAATACCCACCTTAAAGTACTCTTAATAACATGTACTCCGAACCTTCTTAACTCAGTTAAAACGTTCAAATTCTATTTAAGCTTACAACTGAGGTCCACCCAGATTATATCGGGTGGAGATCCGAAGGTTCGGGGATCCAGGGGTCCTGCCAAGTAATTTCCACAAAATATCCTGACCCCCAGAATGTGGGGGGTTATAATCGTAACATTACTATTTAAGCATTCGAGGTACACAGAGCGGGTAATGTTAAAGTAACCATTCATCAACAGTTATTTGGGACATGATTTACGAATATTTTTATTGGATTAATAATATAAACAGTAGTAGTTTTAAATATCCTTACGTTTATTGAAATAATTAATGCGTGATAACATTATAGTAAAATATACTACTGAAGATATTATCAATCCTTTTTTTCTAACAGAGCCCCACTCTAGGATTGATTCCTGTGTCGTGGGTGCGTTTACAAACATGAATATTCACATACACAAATACCCAGACCGAAACAAATAATTGTGGGTCATACAAATATTTGTCCCGTGCAGGAATCGAACCCGCGACTAATAGACACAGTGGGCGGAGCGGCTTAAGCTCTTAACCACTGCGGTAAATCGTCCGTCATTGAACCAAACTAATTCGATTTTGTCAATATCTGGTTGCAGGTGCAAGCCAGTAGTTTTAAAACTATATTTACGAGTCATTCTTACCCAAAGGTCTCCGTTTATCCTCAAAGGACAGTTGATAACATCCTCGACCTATTACTATACTCTCGAATAGCAGCCCAATTTGTCCTGCCACTCATTCTACGCCTACCGTTGCCTTTCATATTTCGTGGGACCAGTATTTTAGTCCACTTGTTCTTTGTCATTTGCTATATACTAGACATGACCAGACATGACTAGACCCATTTAGACTTACCAGGTTTTTGACTTGTCTGAAATTTTCATCATTTGCGTACTGTGGAGTTCCTGTCGTGACCTGCTATTTTAATACGAAGATTGCGATTTTAATATCAAATTATAGAAATTATGAAGCGCTTTGTTTACCACCCCAGATTTAATAGACTTAAGTAGTACTTAGTAGTTTAAATAGTAAATCCCAAAATCCTAGACAACCCAAACGCATGGCCAGCCTAGTTAATGTGGGCCATGCTTTAACCGTCCGCCATTAAAGACATCTGACGATGGTTAAATAATAATTAGGTCGCACGTGTACCTAACCACGTATGATATTACCCGGACTATGAAATGTAATCGGTGTCTCGTGATAGTCGCCTGATGGGACTGCGCCGCTCTAACTTATACTTGGCTTCGGACCTATTAGGCAAATAGTTGGCGGCTGACTGGTTGCCTCCCATTTCAGATAGATCATCCATACAACACGTACAGAGGGCTTAGCATGAAGACATTCATAAAGTGGCGCTGACTAGTGGATGTCATCCTTTTCATACAACAAATTCACTAAATACAGATGTGGATTTTAGCTTTTCTTGCATGTTTTTATTTAACTTGCAGTGTTCATCTGTCTGTCTCTCTGACTTTCCAGTTCAAATCTTGTGATTCCTTGTTCAAGCACTTGCGGGTATCCGTTTTGAGCTGAAATTTGGTAGACGTATGTAAATTCGATGAGAATGCAATAATATGGTACCATGGAGCTGGTTTCCATGGTCTGTGGACATAGAAACATGTGAACTATACAGCATAACCCCGTCTTGTTAGGCTTGTTAGATTGCTATTGACGAGTACTTTACAATCAGATATTGTTCAGGGTCTGAACGGTCTCTACTACTCGATATAACCTCACCGTGTTTGGGCTCATTGGATTTGTCTTGACGAATATTTTAGTTCGTCCCGGCGACACGTATGGTGTCCAAAGTCTGATGATGGAGCCGAAGTCCGAGAATAGGCCTTATCTAAGCAAGATATTTTTGTCGTTGCCATAAATGCCTGTTCATAAAAAGGGCATTTTAAAAAAAAATAAAACAAAAAATTAACGAAATAAAAAAAGATTAAGATGTATTTAAGTTTTTTATACCCAGCTTTTAAGTCTTTTTTGTTATATAAATATCTTAAGTTATATTTGTCAAGTTCATGCACCTAATTTGGTTATCGTATTGATAAAAAAACAAAATACAGATGAAGGTAACAGCACTCTTTTTCGACAACGTTACGATAAAGTCAAAGAGTTTGTCCTCACCCCTCAGTACGCAGTTTGGTTAGCGACTAATATGGTTTCAGTTAGCGACTTATTTATTCAGCGGCCAAATTTCGCGTGCAATTTGGATCCAGTCGGTGACAACGAATGCGCGTCACTTTTTAGTGTGTTTGCGCTTTATGGCTGGCTTGCCTAGTGAATCCGAGACCTCAGAAAGAGCGTTCACACAACGCATACTGTGCGCAGTTCGTATGGTTTTGCTCGGCAACTCATTCAGTTAGCGGCCGATTCCGAGAGAGAGTACGCACGGATTTGATCCAATCGGTGGCAACGAACGCGCACTACGAGATCTATAGCTCCCCTCAGAGTCAGCTAGAGGACAGTAACTGTTTAACTATTCACTCAGTGGGCCTCGATACTTGGGAATAATTTAACAGATAATATTAAATGTCTTTTTCGTGCTTACATGTTGCTTACCTACGTTATATGTATTAGGAACTCCTGTGCAAAATTTCATACTTTTAACCCCACTGGTTTCAGCTGTTTGTTGAATGTCAGTTTGACAGATTATTTAAATAGTCAGATGCCTAAAGGGAAATATAGTCATGTCTTCAACCGAGAGACGTTCACTGCAGAACAAAGACCTCCGTACTCCGTGGGCCTTCCCAAAAGACTGACTCGACGACTGGTTTCGGGTCGTCTAGAAAAAGGTATTTAATTATTGTTAACTCTATAGTTATTTCGCCTCTTCCTCTAGTTTACGTCAGAACATAAAGAGATAACACAAAAATACAATTTTCCCATACGGAGCAATGTGCGCCGAGTGCCTTTGTGATGCTTCAGTTTTGTCAGACAGTGACATACCACAGAAAAATATTAAATACAGAAGATCCACTAAGGTAGTGTGTGTGTATGTAAATTTCATGTTTGGTACAGGAGCAATTGCTATATTCTTTTTCACAAGACATGGGTACGGCGAGGTTTGATCATATTCCATTTCAGCCATACTGCATTTAAGAATATTTGAGTTTTAGGGAATGGCACAAGGAAATTGTTATAATGAATTTATTAATTTTTAGAATGTACATAATCGATTTCAGATTTCTTTACGAATATATTATTTTATGTATCTATATAAAATACTCAGTATACTCATGATCAATAAATTAATAAAAAACGTGGATGCACTATCTTCGCATATTAAAACAGAGATTTTTATCGTTTCGTTAAAAATTTTGTCGATACGACCTTCAATCTCTCTATTTCATTCAATTTTATCCTTACCACATTTCTAGAAACGTCAAATTTCAAACGTCACCGTACGCACGACTCGTGAAAAGGACTACAGGGGTGGGCTACATTTACTTTAAAAAAAATCATATAGCCAATGTTATAATGAGACACATTACACTCCTTTTAGGACAATCGAGTAAAACCAGTACAAAAGACATATGCGTTCCCAAAGAGGCAAGTTAAAATTATATTTTACAAGCTGTACCCGCCGCGACTCTGTTCGCAAGATTTTCAGGTATGTTTAGGAATTTTGTTCGCTTTTGTGCAAGAAAAAGGCAGTTAAAATGCGAGCTCTGCAAAAGATATGTGGAATTAAATTGACCAAATGTGTTTGCGATAACGTAGAAAAAAAGTGTGTGGGTATGAAATAAACTATGAGGCCTCGGTCACGAAGTCAGCGGGAGCGGGGCGGCGGCGGCGGAGCGGAGAGCGGCGCGGCCACGCTGTACTCGGTCTCGAAGCGGGCAGACCGCTCGGCGCTAGAGCGGCGTAGTGTTGTTTTACGAGAAATCAGTATCTTTGTTCGCGAACGAAATGTCTCAACAGCGTCGACAACATCTTTTTGATACTAATTCCTAAAGTTTGATTTATTGTGGTCAAAAGAAGATTTAATTTCCTACAACCGGGCGAGAAAGCAAATCTATCAAATTAAATTCTTCAAAAATCATTGTATTAATTTGCTCCAACACGTCGGCGGGCATTTTGAAACTTCGATCGTTAAAAAGCAAAAAAAGAATACTACAACTCAACACTACGACAATGCAGACGCGCGGGTACCGCTAGATTAATACGCACCGCTCGTGCGCCGCTTGCCGCCTGCTCCCCGCGCCGCTGCCTTTGAGGCCAGTTCCATATAAATGTATGCATTGAAACGCGCCACTCCCCGCGCTGCCGCCGCCGCCGCCCCGCTCCCGCTGACTTCGTGTCCGAGGCCTAAGTGTAAAAAATTGTAGAATTGGCTTCTACCAACATCAATAGGTAGTATATTACCCCTGGGTAATTATTAGTTAAATTTTTCCATGTATAGAGACGATCTTGTTACAATTTTATTATATGTATAGATTATACTAATTGAACACTTTTTTAACATAATGCGAGGCCATTCCGGGACGAAGCGCGGGTAAAAAGGATTTTCTCTTTAATCGAGATGAAAGATAGGTTACAGTCATCATGAATCCAGTCCGGCTTGGTTAAGAAAAGTATATGGCCACCTGCTATTCTTATCAATCCGCCAATAACACATATACTCGGCTTAAAGACTACATCATTAACTTACCTTCCAAAGCACATACACGCCTTAAAGTGTAATTGTCACGAACGGTCAACCATCTTAAAACAATCGAGCCGAACGCTACTTCCTAACATATATACATATAAAACAGCGTTTCCACGGGGCTTCGTTGCATTATAAATATGGTTTATCATCTTCTAATACTTTATTTTATTACCAATCGTGTTCAACTAACTTCATGAACTGGATCTTCTGTAAATTATTTACTTTGTGGTCCAAACCTAGACAGCACAGAGATATCATGTACTTGCTTTGTGCATCATCTCATAAAAAATACGTCGCATCTGCAATGCGTTGCTGAAATGCTTAATTAAAAAGGTGGTACAAAATCACCTACATTCCCAATGTTAGGTTAGTCTTTCAAAAAGATACAAATACACAATGACAACGCGGTAGACCCAGGCGGAGATGATGAACTAACAACCTATTTGAAAGACCACAGCATGCACAGCAAAAATTAAAACATAACTAAGCTAAGAACTTTTAAAAATATATCGGCGCTTAGGTTTTCTGGATTGCCGTTTCAGTGCCGGTAACGGTGAAAGGTGGATTTATCTCCGTTTTCATAGTCGTCCGCATAGTGGCCGAATATAAAGGAAATCTTGAAATAACACTGGGGCCTCGTCCGGCACACTGATCTTCTTTGATATGCGAGCATTTGCACAACAACAAATTAATTCAACTCCCCGATGAACTTGATGACAAAGATGATTATGAAATTGATGAAGTGCCCCAATTGCTACGGTCGTTTTGAGGGAAATCGAAAAGGCACGTTTTATCACTTTGTTACAATTACCTTCACTCATGCATATGTAGGAGTACATAATGGTTAATATTGCACGAACATTACACATTATAATTAGAAATAACACAAGTTTTGGAAATTAACTGACGACATCACTCTTAGATTTCCCGCCAAAACTCTCCGCTTCACAGCTTAAACACACTCGAGTAATCATTAAAGGCATAGAGCATATCTATGACAAGATTAAAAGATTATTAAAATGAAAATAACTTCTCATCATTCCATTAAGTGTGATTTTCAAATATTAGGATATGACAATATTACTTAAATATATAAAGTTAATCGAAAATCCAAGTAAAAATATTAACAGATACAAAATCTTCAGTAAGGACTTTTTTGTATTTTTAACCGACTTCAAAAAGGAGGAGGTTCTATGTTCGGTTGTATGTACGCTTTTTTTTTATGTATGTTCAGCGATATTTCCGTCAATTGTGGACCGATTTTGATTTTTTTTTTTGCATTGGGTTCAGTATATCTCCAAGGTGGTCCCATATTAATTTTATTGGACCTTGGATTCATTGGAACTCCTTAACGACAAACAAAAGGCATGTGTAAATTGAGATATTATGGGTATTACGTCAATCCTATAGGTACCCTACTATAGAAATAATTCACTGGTCACTTAAAATTGTAAAATAAAAATCTTTTATAAAAAAAGATAAACCGACTTCAATAAGCAAAAAAATAAATATTTGAAGTCGGTGCCAAGTAACCGACTGCACCAACCAGCACCTACTTCAAATATTTATTTTTTTGCTTATTGAAGTCGGTTGACCTTTTTTTATAAAAGATTTTTATGGCAGTATCCATTGTTTTGCCGTCCATTGTTTTTCCGTGGCGAAATGCCCGAGATTCAAACTGCTCTGACTAGATTAATTAGACTTCAGACCTACTGAGATTCATGCAAACTATTATAGTATTTATAAATCGCTAGAAAAGTAACAAAGACTACCACCACTTTAGAATATCATTTCTATATAGAATATGATTTAGGAGATTTCATATATGTCAGACTATACTATCCCAGTGCTAGACATAAGACTTCTCTCACAAATGAAGCAGCTGAAAGAGGCAAAGTCATACTCCACCACGCCGACACAGAACATAACTGCTGTTGGAATGTATCAAGCTGCAGACCTACGAGACTAATTAAATTTAAATTAACTTAACAACTACCTCATTTAATAGTAACCGTGACCAAGCCTAAACGTGAGTCTGAGGTATAAAGACGTTCAAATATAAAAGTCCACCAGCAGTCATCCATTTCAGACTGACCGAGTCGACCGCGATTAAACCTTGGTAATCTTTAAGAACATCGCAAACCCACAGTGCCATAAACATCTTTACTTAATATTAAATAATACTTACCATTCATATAATCACTCAAAGTAATACTTTAATACGCTTTCACCAAAGGTAATCCAATTCCATTTAAGCTATCGGGAATTAGCCAGCATCCAGGTAACCATCTGCGCCTAACTGTAGGCGTTAACTTGTACTGTAGGCAATTTGGGGAGAGCACTTAGCGGCGTGGCTCGCCGAAACTAACCGGAGTACTTATAGAAAGGTATCTGGGATCTGTAGTAGTGAGTTCTGGAAGAGAATATTATGAAAATAAGACATTTTAGGAGGAAATGTGGTTTTTACAGTTTAAACTTTGACTTTATTTCATGGGAACATTAATTGAATTTCTTCGCCTAAAATGCTGAAACTAATCGGAATAGTTATTGAAAGGTATCTGGAGTTCGGAGTAGTAAGTTTTGAAAGACAATATTATGTAGTCATTTTAGGGTAGTGTTTTTAACGTTTATATTTTTACTCAATTTCATGGGGAAAGTGAATTCTTGAAAAACTTCACCTAGAATACCAAAAGTGGAGTACTTATTGAAAGGTATCTATGATCTTGTAGTCAAGATCATGAAACTGAATTTTGGTAAAAAATATTAAATAGAGTCGTTTTAGGGGAAATTGTTGTTTTTACAGTTTTACCGCTAGACTGTTTATAATATATCTGGACAAAAGTCTTCAAAGACTGAAAGCGATGAATGAAGGTGTACAAATCGGTGACTTAGTGGTAAACCATCTACTTTATGCAGATGACGCGGTTTTAATAGCGCCAACAGCCACTGATCTGCAAACACTAGTCACAGTTATGAAAGACGACTGCATGATCAATGGCTTACACTTGAATGTGAAGAAAACCAAGATTATGGTTTTTGAAAGGGAAGAAACCAGAACGAATGTAAGGATTGTGGTTGGTAACGATGTGCTGGAGCAAGTGAAAGAGTTTGTATATCTTGGATGCGCCTTCAGTAAGGATGGAAAATACACCGCTGACATAGAGAGAAGAGTGAGTGCAGGGAACAGAGTGAATGGTGCGATGGGAAAGCTACTCGGGAGCCGGCACTTAAGCCATAAGGCGCAGCTGGCCATACATAACGGAGTTCTTGTTCCAACGCTGTTATATGGTAGCGAGAGCTGGGTATGTAAGAAGGAGAATGAAAGTAGGATAAATGCGGTAGAAATGCGAGCTCTGCGGAAGATGTGCGGAGTGAAGCTGACCGACCGCATTAGCAACAGCATAGTAAGAAAGCGAGTAGGTATGAAAGATAGTATCGGTGTAAAGATGAGAAAGGGTATGCTCCGTTGGTTCGGGCATATAGAAAGGATGCCAGAAGAAAGAATGACAAAACAGATATACAATGCGAAAGTGGAAGGATGTAGGTGCCGGGGAAGACCTAGACTATCTTACCATGACCAAATAGACCGTGTCTTAGCTGAAGGGCAAGTCAAGAGTCTCCGTAACCGGCGAGTCTGTATGAGACGAACTATGAGAGTGGAGGAAGTCAGAGAGGTATGTAAAGAAAGAACCTGTTGGAACTCTGTACTCTCTGCCTACCCCGCGAGGGAGCTGGCGTGATGATATAGATAGATAGATAGATACAGTTTTAAATTTTTGACAAAATTTTGTCGGCCCATGATTTGAGTCTTGTACGTGAAAATAATCTTATCTGGATTTGCAAATACAACACAATGCTTGAAACGACTTTTCTCTATCTATATATCTATCTATAACCTCACGCCAGATCCCTTGCGGGGTAGGCAGAGAGTACAGAGTTCCAACAGGTTCTTTCCTTACATACCTCTCTGGCTTCCTCGACTCTCATAGTTCGTTTCATACACGCTCGCCGGTTACGGAGACTCTTGACTTTTCCATCAGATAAGACTCGGTTTATTTGGTCGTGGTAAGATAGTCTAGGTCTTCCCCGGTACCTGCATCCTTCCACTTTCACATTGTATATCTGTTTTGTCATTCTTTCCTCTGGCATTCTTTCTATATGCCCGAACCAACGGAGCATGCCCTTTCTCATCTTTACACCGATACTATCTTTCATACCTACTCGCTGTCTTACTATGCTGTTGCTAATGCGGTCGGTCAGCTTCACTCCGCACATCTTCCGCAGAGCTCGCATTTCTACCGCATTTATCCTACTTTCATTCTCCTTCTTACATACCCAGCTCTCGCTACCATATAACAGCGTTGGAACAAGAACTCCGTTATGTATGGCCAGCTGCGCCTTATGGCTTAAGTGCCGGCTCCCGAGTAGCTTTCCCATCGCACCATTCACTCTGTTCCCTGCACTCACTCTTCTCTCTATGTCAGCGGTGTATTTTCCATCCTTACTGAAGGCGCATCCAAGATATACAAACTCTTTCACTTGCTCCAGCACATCGTTACCAACCACAATCCTTACATTCGTTCTGGTTTCTTCCCTTTCAAAAACCATAATCTTGGTTTTCTTCACATTCAAGTGTAAGCCATTGATCATGCAGTCGTCTTTCATAACTGTGACTAGTGTTTGCAGATCAGTGGCTGTTGGCGCTATTAAAACCGCGTCATCTGCATAAAGTAGATGGTTTGCCACTAAGTCACCGATTTGTACACCTTCATTCATCGCTTTCAGTCTTTGAAGACTTTTGTCCAGATATATTATAAACAGTCTAGCGGACAACACGCAACCCTGCTTGAAGCCGATTTTAACGTCAAACCAGGGTGACCTGTTACCACCCACCCGTACGCATGCCTTGCAGTCCACATAAGTGGACTGGACGGCTTGCAACAGAGTGCCATCTATACCATACTCTGGCAAAATGTCCCAAAGTCTCTTTCGCACAACTCTGTCAAATGCCTTCTCCAGATCTACAAAACCGCAGAAAACCTTCCGGCCCACTGCCAGATGCTTCTTTACGATGTTGCGGAGTGCGAAGACTTGATCCGAACATCCTCTTCCAGACCTGAAACCCCCTTGTGCCTCGCACAACATTTCTCACACGACTTTTCTCGTGTCAAATATTTGTCACGCCATGCTAGCACGTTAGACTGAAACTGTTATATCACGCCTAGGGCAACAAAATCCGTGACATAATAATATGTCATGTTACTCTGCCTGGGCTAGATCTGCAGGCTCTTAAAAATGATATCTCGCATAGCAGTAAGTTATTAATTTCCAGTTCCTTATCCATCATACTAGAGTCCAAGTTATAAATTAATTACACATTGGCCTATACTTAAACACTTAAATTTCATATTTTACTACATTTGCAGTCAAATATAAGAGTTGAGCTATCGACAAATATTCGGAGAGATTAGCACAAACAGGCTAACGTTATCATAACGCTATCGAGTTGATATGGCGCTTTTTCGACAACATTACGATAACGTCAATTGATTCGCGCATAGCCTTCTGACTTGGCCAGTCGTAAAATTTTACAGCTTAAACCGTCTGGAAGTTCGAAATATTATGCTTAAACTTTCTGTTGTATCATTAGTCTGGTGGCGTATCGTGAGTATCTATAAAGCCCCACTGGTGGGCAAAGGCTTTCTCCCACAAATCGAATTGAGAGAAATAAGGCCATAATCCACCACGCGGAGCTAGTGCGGTGTGGTGGAGGCAGGTTTTTGACCACTTGCTGTTGGAACTTACCAAGCCGCCTATAAGGCTCGCAACTTGGCTTAACGACCACTACGTTAAGTGCTACCCGGGACCAACGGCTTAATGTGCCTTTTGAAACACGGAGATGCTTGAATATAAAAATGCCACAAACGAATACCCTTCTCAGACCGATCGAGTCGAACGCTTCTGAACCTTAATGATCGCTAAGTCAAATCGGTTGCACAGCGCTAGGAGCGCCAAATTGTGAGATATTGCGGTCAAATCCTAGGTTTAATAAAGCGTTGATTGTTCTTTCAAAAACTCAGTAGCTGTCCGAAGGCTGGAATTATGACCGATATAATGGCAATAGGCTCCAGGCTCCAGGCTAACATTGTCGGAGAAATATAAGTGTAGAAATGACGTAGTTTTTGTTATTTTTTGTATCGTCGTGTAAAAATCATCTGAAGACCAATTCTTGTATTTCAATGACAATGAGACTGAATCTTGACTAAATTGAGATTTAATTATGAATTGACTTACATGTGGTAGAGTATCGATCCGATTTCAGTATCGTCTCAGTCTACTTTCGATATAATGTCAAGTTGTTTAATTTGAAATATATTTTTACTCATCTGTTGATCGCATGTAAATCTCAGCTGCCACATTCTAAACAAAAAACATCTAACTAAAATCTTGAGTTTGGTGATGTTTTGTATATTTGTCAGTTAAACATTTTATAGAAATACTTAGTTTACATATTGTTCAACTTTCGGTCCGATTTCGATTCGATCAATGTCGATATTTTACGAGTATACCATATGTGAGATCGAGACTGTATTTTGAACACTTTTAATAACGAGGTCGGACCAATGTTAACTACATTGGTCCGACCTCGTTATTAAATTCTATCGAAAAACTCCCAGTGTCAGTCCGGAGTCTGGAATCGTTCCCGGTAGGTATATGGCAATAGGCTCGCACCCTGTTACGTGGGACCTAACATCGTGTGCAAAAAGTAGGTATACACAGTACACCTCTGCCACCCCCGCTTGGGGAATATAGGCGTGACGGTGTGTGTGTGTTTAATTACGAGAATTGGCCCTCTGGTTTGAACGTATCATAACTTCTTTATTTTTTTAATAATTAGCTCAAAGCCTTTACACTTAGTAAAAACTTTGAGCTTCTTTCAACCCCCTTGAGTGAAGTCCTGGTTATTTACTTCTGAATTAGCGTTACTCGGTAATTATAGCTCGATAGTTTAACTGTCGGATAAGGGTCCTCGAACATGGTGAAATCGTACATAGATTTACTTGCAAATTTATTTGTCGATTAGTCTACTTCAGACTTTACTTTATAGTGGTGAAAGAAGGCCTTACACTTATAAGTCATAGAAAAAATAAATAAATGTCTATCAAAATATTTCCATCATTCCATTTTAAATAATGATACCATAGACCTACACACGTACAGAATTATGAACACAGCCATTCCTTCGTTATTTAAAAGACAAACCACCTCGGTACATCTCACCTAAACACTGCTAAGTTATGATAATGTTCGCTTGTGAATAATACAGGCGGTCCCGAGTGCTCGGTGTATTTATGCCGATAATCGCCCCATCTCGCACGTTTTACACTCTATAACACATGAGGTACATTTAGAAACATCTATGGCTTATGAAAATTATTAAAATTTAAAAAAAAAACATGATGAGCCTAAAATACCCAAAAGTAATGCCAAAAGTTGTTGCAATTATTTTACTCGTAAGTCAAAACAACTTTTTTCTATTTTTTATTTATCTGCTTTTTTTATTTCTATTAAAAAGTTGTCTCCGGGTCATCAAGTATATCGTCCCGCTGTTGCACAAAAGCCTTTTCTCTCAAATCGAGGTGATAAAATATATCATACTCCACAATGCGGACCCAATGCTGTTGGAACTTGTCAAGCCGCCCATAATGGGTTCAGAACAACTTTTTGAAACACTTACTTCATCGCGCCAATTCCTGTAATCTGCCAGCACCGGCTACCTTAATGACTCTCTCCGATCGTAGATTAATTAAAGACTAAAAATTATTGGTTAAAATTATTAATAACTATTTTAACTCTCCTTATTTATTAAAAAAATCTTTAAAAAAAAACATTCAAAAAAAAAAAAATATTTGAAGTCGGTACCGGTTAGTGCAATCGGTTACTTGACACCGAATTCAGATTGGAAGTAGGTTTTTTTTTAAAAAAAAGTTTTTTATTTTATAATTTTAAGTGACAAGTGAATTACTAATATTTATATACCTATATCATATTATTTTGCTGAGTTGTACAGCAAGGTACATACAGGATTGATATAATAACTATAAAAACGGAATCTATACATTCATGTTGTTCGCCGTTATGGAGTCCCCTGGTGTATCTTCAAAGTCCAAAGTTCAATACCGATTTCATTAAAATAGGACCACCTCGAAACTAAACTAAACCCAACGTAAAAAGAATCATCAAAATCAGTTCATAAGATAATAAAGACGTTATAAAAAACACAGACGAATTGTTGACCTCCTCCTTTTTTGAAGACCTAGGTACCTATAGGATTGACGTAATACCCATAATATCTCAATCTACACATTCGTATTGTTTGTCGTTAAGGAGTTCCCTGGTGTATCTTCCAAGTCCAAGGTCCAATACCGATGAAATTAAAATGGGACCACCTTGGAGCTATACTGAACCCAGTGCAAAAAGAATCATCAAAATCGATTCATAATTGGCGGAATGATCGCGTAACATACATACAATAAAAAATATACAGTCGAATTGAGAACCTCCTTCTTTTTCGAAGTCGGTTAAAAATGTTATTCAAATGTTTCTTCATTTTCAGCAAGTTATCTTAGCAGGCTTACATAACATTAACTTCTCGCAAAGGGCCTCTACGTGTTGGACCCATGTCCCCATGCAAGCCTTTCAAAGGTCCGGGTAAAGCCCGTGAATCTCAGCGAGGTACATATATAATAATAATACACTTTATTGTATACCAAAAAATCAATACAAAAAACAAATTTAATACAAAAACAGAACTGCCAAATGCAGTACTTAACTGTGGAAACTAAATTTGATTTCGAAATACTTTTTAGTTTAAGCACCCTATTTCTGTATATTTCCCAAAGGAATAAATAAATGATTGAATGAATGAAAGCATGAACGAATGAACTATAGATGAATGATTGAAGAATGAATAAATAAATAAATAATGTTTCCAACTTGGTTTAACGACAATCACAGTAATTGGTAACCGGTAAAGTAGTTTCGGAAGTTTTAAAGCTCAAACATGGAAATACCACACATGGTCACCCATCTCACACTGACCGAGACGAACGCTGCTTAACCTTCGTAATAATCAAGAATATTGCCGTCCCACAGCACTATAACCTCCTTGCATTATGATATGATACGATTGAAGTTGTTCCCAATATTAAAACTCATTCAACCAACAAACATCCATTTTCCTCTATACCCAAGAATGTCACAATCAAATAAGACGTTATTTAAGTACAAATATAATCTCCCAACAAAAGGTAGGTGAACAGAGACATACGCGATACCCGGTCGGTAGTTCCCTCTATAAATTACTCTACACCCCATTTTGACAAACATATCATACGAGACACTGCACTCAAAAATAATCTTTAGGTTCCTAGTAATTGAGGTTATCTTGGATGTAAAAGTTATGTGGTTTTCAGTGAATACAGATGAATGGGTGTGCTTTGCTGTCTCATGGTTGGTGGTCTTTGAGAGACAGACGCTGGCGTGTGCTCCACAACCGCGTGTTGTGTGCCATTTTTAATTTTAGAAATACAAGCTGATTCGCAAATGGTTTTGGGAACGGTATGAAAGATGCGCTGTGTAGAATTTATGGGTATCGCAAAACACACGAGTGATTTCTTTTACAAACTTTTATTTAACTTACAATGTTCGTTTGTCTGTCTGTCTGTCTTTCCGGTTCAGAATCAGAATAAGGATTTTTTTTTTCATATTATATCAATGTGTAATCCGTTATAGTATTTATGAATCGTCCGAAAAGTAACACTACCACCACTTCGGAATGACATTTCTGCGGAGAAGAAGGGCATAAAACTCCACGGCTACTCTTTTAAAATGAAAACTTTACAATTTAATCCTGTGTTTAAGTTCTAATTTTGTGATCCATTTTTCAAGCACTTTATCCGCAAGTCCGATTGAACTGAATTTAGCATACGAACATGTGAACTATACAATGTAACCTCTCGTGTTTAGGCTTGTTAGATTGGTATTGACAAGTACTATACCACCAGAAAATGTTTACGTTCTGATGATGAAGTCTAAACGTAGCCAATGGAATCACCCAACTACTCAATATAACCACGCCGAGTTTAGGCTTTCTGGATTTATCTTGAAGAGTGCTTTAGACCCGGATGGTGTCCAGGATCTGATGATGAATCCGGAAGGAAGCCATAGAAACTCCTTATTTAAGCAAGATATATTTGCCGTGTTTTTTGCTATAAAAAGTGTTTTAAAATTAAAATTATTTACTTTGGTAAAACCAGGAAAAAAGACTGCTTCATTAGGCTAGTAGAACATGGTGTAGCTAGCGATTAAGGTATCCTGACAATGTTCTGGTTTCGAATCACACAGCGGTATTGATGTTTTTCTTATAAAAGATTTTTAACGGCATTTCCCAGTCTGGATTGTGCCTGCTATGATTGCTTATCCCATGGGACCTAATAGAATCGATGAAATCTGAGTGTACACAGTACACCTTTGCCATCCCCGCCTTATTATATACATGTAAAATCCTCCTATAAGAAATTTAAGAAAATTCATATATTATGTCTGCCGTAACTAATTTTGTCTGGGACACTGTATGACGTAAAACCCTGAAATTTGACATGATGATAAATCGAAAATGTATTTTAAACTTAACCGTGGGTAATTACATATGTGTGACACTAATTGTTCATAAATTTTATATATCCGTTTGGGTTTAATTACCCTGTTGTACACACTTGCATTTTTGTGTATTTATTGTGGTTAGTTTTTAATTTCAATCACAATAAGCATTTTTTTCACCAGTTTGAATGGGAAACTGACTAATTTTTTTTTTACAATTATTTGACTAAACGTCACTTAAGCGATACTTATTTTTTCAACCCCGTTACAAACAAAATCTTTTAAATTGCAGATGATAGTTACTACTTACTGTCATATAAACTCTCATTTCAAACTGTGTACCTATTTAGACTATAAAAAATGTATAGCCAAGAAATTGCCCGATTTTTTCTTGCATATTTAAATCTGCGTAAATTCGTAGTCGTAAATTACATCACTCTGCCCCCTGACAGTGCGTAAAAAGCCGTGAATATAATCGTTGGTTGCAATAACAAATGGCTCGGGGGCCGACGTGGTACTTGTCACTTTCAAACGTGACGCCGAGATGAATTGTTGCTTAGAGTAGGATGGCACAAACGGTGGTTAGTTAACTAAGAGTAAATTTATATTGATTAATTATTAAATTAACACACTAAATTTATTATGGTTATCATACAAATTCCATTGGGTAATGCTATATCAGAAAAAGGATTTACAATTTTCTGATTTTCCTCGTACGGTAATCATTCTTATATGGCGCTGAAATCAACACACTAAAGTATAAAAAAATTGTCGTTACATTCATTTTGCTGATCATGATAGGGCCCAGTGTGACAACATGGAGCAACTGACGATTATAGATAAAATTGAAGGCCATAGACCTCGAGACGGCAGTCCAACATGTCAGTCTGACCAGATTCGCACAACTTTGGTCACTAAAGTCTACAACGCGCTGTATGCAGCGCGTTGTAGACTAGTTGTTTAGCTATTTTCCCCTATCCTATGTGACATGTCACACAAGACGGGGGAAAATAACTAAACATCATAAGAGCTAGACTTTCGGGAGGCCCTTAGATATGAGAAATATGACTTGAGGTGGAGAAGGATTAATCGGTATACAAAACATATTCTGCTACCTTCGTTTGCGAAATGTAGCCAGACGGTACTGTGTTAAATCGATAATGTTAATCAAATATAACTAATATCACCTATTTATCACACTATTAATTTAAACCCATATTCAAAGTTTTGATTTTAATATTCCAACACCAAAATAAAGGCAGGCTCATTTACTCCGTTTAAGGAATAAGCTTACAATGCGTACTTAAGAAATTTACGCGGAACGCCGCTCCCGCATTTAAATGTCTTGAATACACTTTATAAGCATGGAAATAATTCAGAGATATAAGTATACGTTTATAATGTTTGATATGAAAATGAATTCTTTGCTGTGGAATCGGTGTCTAGTAGCGCTTTGTTTTTGGCAATTACGTTTACGAGATCCTAGGCTAAAATGAGTGATAGGAAAATTTGAAAGAAGTCGTAGTTGTAGTCTGGAATATAGAATTGTGCCCGATTTAAAAGCAATAGGCTCGAAACTTATATTGAGACCTAAAATCGTCGACGATACGTGGACATGCAGAGCCTCCATCACCCATTCTCAAAGTCAATTTTGTACCTATGGGTCTAGTGGTGTATAAGGTATTGCAATCAAGAGGTCTTAGGCTTAAATCCTTTGTCCGATAAATGTAGTTCTTCTATGGAAAAAAATCAGTATGAGTCCGTAGTCTGGAATTGGGCCCGGTATATGGCAATAGGCTCGCCCCCTACAACAGAGAACCTAATATTTTCGGCGTAAAGTGAATGTACACAGTACACCTCTGCTGCCCTCGCTTGGGGAATATAGTAACAATATTTAAATTTAATCGCCGATAAACTCATGGCATGGTACCATCGCTCCCGAGACACAGTTGTCAAGTGAACGCGGTGTGTGGCCATCATTAGCGGGAACTTGTCTGTATTGTGTGTGTGTGTGATATCTCTATCATTTATTAATCTTTGTTCTCTATAGCACATGTAAGATAAATGTAAACTATGTAACTTAAAAATTTGATTAATTGAATTAGCACGTCAATTTTAATAACTAAAAATGTGAACCCTAATGGTACTCTGTATTTTCTGGCTGCCCGGAAAAGTCTTGAGATGATCCTAAATTAGATATTTTTAGTGGTTTTCATTTGTTAAAGTCTTATTAAAATCTATCCTGCGTTTTTGCATGATGACTGAAGAACTTTTAATAATTAATCTAACCAATATTTTCAGCGGGCTCTGGAGCGAGCTATGCTCGGTGTCTCTTTGAAGGATACAATTCGCAACGAGGTAATCCGACAAACAACCAAAGTTACCGACATAGCTCGCAGACTCAGTAAGCCAAAGTGGAAATGGGCTGGTCACATCTGCAGAAGGACCGACGGCCGATGGAGCAAGCGTGCCCTAGAGTGGAGACCGCGACTTGGTAGGCGTAAGGTAGGGCTGCCCCTGGATCGACGATATCAAGAAGGTCGCTGGGACAGACTGGATGCGGAAGGCGGAGGACCGTGTGCAATGGCGCGTGTTAGGAGAGGCCAATGTCCAGCAGTGGACTGCGATAAGCTGATTGATTGATTGACCATTAAATTAAATATTAATTTCGTCTGGCAATTACAACTGTCACTACCCATCCGACCGCAAGCTTTAAAAAGTATTGAATGTTCAAAAAGTATTGAATGTGCCGCGTGGTTCCCGGCTTAGAATAGGACCAACCCATCTCATCCCATCGGGTGTCGTACAAGGCGACTAAGGGAAAACTAGGGAATGGGCAGCAGCGTTCCCTTAACACTTCTACGCCTGCCGAGCGTGGCGAGTATGGCAAACACCCCCAATTATGGAAGAATGTAAGAAAACCAGGCCCCTAGTCCCCGGCGGTCCTGTTCGTCCTGGCCACGGTAGCAGCTATGGTAACGACAGAACTAGGGGTGCTAAGAATCTCCGGCAGAGATTCGGCTACCACCAACTACGAAAATTGGCCCTGGTGACATACAACGCACGCGCGTTAAGGACAGATGAGAAGCTTGTTGAGCTAGAAGAAGAGATAAACAAGTTGCGGTGGAATATTTTTGGTTTATCGGAGGTCCGAAGAAAGGGCGAGGACACGATAACCTTAAAATCCGGCAACTTGTTTTACTACCGGGAGGGCGAACAGCAGTCCCAAGGTGGTGTCGGATTTATCGTCCACAAGTCACTCATAGACAACGTTGTGTCTATCACTAGTGTGTCGAGCAGGGTAGCGTACCTAATACTCAGAATATCCAAAAGATATTCGCTGAAGGTCATACAGGTCTACGCACCGACCTCGGCATACTCAGATGATGACGTCGAAGTAATGTATGAGGCCATTAGTAAAGCCATACATACTTCCAAAGCACACTTTACAGTGGTTATGGGTGACTTCAATGCGCGGCTGGGCAAACAGGGCGATGATGAATTGAGAGTGGGACAATTTGGATATGGGCAACACAACCCCAGGGGTCAGAGGCTGGCCGAATATCTGGAGAAGGAGGGACTCTTTATGATGAACTCTTTCTTCCGGAAGCCGCCTCATAGGAAATGGACCTGGATGAGCCCTGATGGTTCTACAAAAAATGAGATAGACTTCATCATGAGCACCAAGCGACAAATATTTAATGATGTCTCCGTGATTCACAGGGTAAAAACCGGCAGTGATCACCGAATGGTCAGAGGCACATTAAATATTAATGTCAAAATGGAAAGATCGCGTCTGATGAAGTCTACGCTCCGACCTTCTAATGCACATATCCAAAACCCCGAGAACTTTCAACTCGAATTGTCAAACCGCGACGAATTGCTAGACAGCAGCGCATCAGTGGACGAAATCAACAATAGGTTGGTAGAGACTGTCCATACGGTCGGGTCCAAGCATTTAAGCCCCACCGTAAAAATAGGCCTCAAAAGCTATCTGACTACACCCGAAACCTTATGGCTGAGCGACGTTCCATGAGACTCCAAACCTCCGATGATGCTTTGTCCTATAGACAGCTCAATGGATAGATATTGAAGTCCTTGCGACAAGACTTACGGTCCTTCAATACAAGACGTATTGAGGAGACCATAGAGCAGAACAACGGCTCCAAAGTGTTTGCAAGAGACGCGTCTATTGGGCAAAGCCAGTTGACGAAGCTGAAGACGGAGGACGGAAACGTAACGTCGAATAGGTCAGAGGTGCTCAGGGAGATAGAGAGGTTCTATGGGCAGTTGTATACCTCAGTAGCTGAACCTGTTGTTGACTTGGTAAAAGACCCAAGAGCCAAGCTAACCCGACACTACACTGAAGATATCCCGGACATCAGCCTGTACGAGATTAGGATGGCTCTCAAACAACTTAAAAACAACAAAGCGCCGGGTGAAGACGGAATTACCGCAGAGCTTCTGAAAGTGGGCGGATCGCCGGTACCTTAAGTCCTTCAGAGGCTGTTTAATTCCGTCTTGCTCGAAGGTAAAACGCCGGAAGCGTGGAACAGGGGTGTGGTGGTACTCTTTTTCAAGAAAGGTGATAACACTTTACTGAAGAATTATAGGCCCATCACACTGCTGAGCCATGTTTATAAGTTGTTTTCGAGAGTCATCACGAATCGTCTCGAACGCAGGCTTGATGACTTCCAGCCTCCCGAACAAGCCGGTTTCCGGAAAGGCTTTAGTACCATAGACCACATACATACGCTGCGGCAGATTATACAGAAGACCGAGGAGTATAATCGGCCACTATGCTTGGCGTTTGTGGACTATGAGAAAGCCTTCGATTCGATCGAGACTTGGGCGGTTCTTAGATCTCTCCAGCGATGCCGCATTGACTATCGGTACATTGAAGTGTTGAAGTGCTTGTATAATAACGCCACCATGTCAGTCCGAGTACAGGGGCAGTGCACGAAGGCAATCCCCATAAAAAGAGGAGTAAGGCAGGGAGACGTCATTTCTCCGAAACTGTTTACGGCCACCTTAGAGGACGCCTTCAAGCTCTTGGAATGGCAAGGACTTGGCATCAACATCAATGGCGAATACATCACTCACCTTCGATTTGCCGACGACATTGTGGTCGTGGCGGAGTCGCTGGAAGATCTAGGACGAATGCTCGGTGACCTCAACAGAGTATCTCAATAAGTGGGTCTTAAAATGAACATGGACAAAACGAAAATAATGTCTAACGTCCATGTCGTACCCACCGCACTCACCGATGGGAACTCTACTCTTGAAGTTGTCGACGAATACATTTACCTGGGACAGGTAGTCCGGTTAGGTAGGTCTAACTTTGAGAGAGAGGTCAATCGACGAATCCAACTCGGCTGGGCAGCGTTCGGGAAACTGCGCAACATCTTCTCATCCAAAATACCTCAGTGCCTTAAGACTAAAGTTTTTAGTCAATGTGTACCAGTGATGATATATGGATCAGAGACGTGGTCTCTTACAATAGGTCTCATAAAAAAGCTCAGAGTTGCTCAGCGAGCTATGGAGAGAGCTATGCTCGGCGTTTCTCTACGCGATCGAATCAGGAATGAGGAGATTCGTAGAAGAACCAAGGTCACCGACATAGCCGTTAAGATTAGCAAGCTGAAGTGGCAATGGGCGGGCCACATAGCGCGTAGATCGGACGGGCGTTGGGGCAGAAAGATTCTAGAGTGGAGACCACGTATTGGCAAGCGCAGCGTGGGACGACCGCCTGCCAGATGGACCGACGATCTTGTGAAAATCGCAGGAAGTCGTTGGATGCAGGTGGCATCGGACCGGTTACGCTGGAAAGCGATTGGTGAGGCCTATGTTCAGCAGTGGACTAGTATAGGCTGAGATGATGATGATGATGATGATGATGAATGTTCAAAACTGACCTTAATAAAATATTGTAAGAATATTATGGTCAATAAAGATTTTTTTTGAACGCCATTAACTTTATATTATGGTTACATCAAACCGGCAAAATTTAGAGAAGGCTTTTCCTGGACGGTTTCTAGTTGAGGATGCTAATGTTAAATAAACGAACGAATATATCAACTGAAAATTTCTTAATTTTGTCCTATGCATACGTAAAAACAACCCAGTAAACAAAAACCACCATTTATAAACAAAGAATTACGTTTAAACGTTATGTGACGGGTTTGAAATTCGCTCGAATATTGCCTATTTCCCCTCAGTGCCATTACGAGCGATGGGAGGTTGTATTTCGCGGTCCTAATAGGCACATATCTTGCTTCGCTTATATTCTATAGGGCATCGTAAACATGCTTACGTTGCCGCTCTCTGGGTGTTTGAGGCGTTTTAAAAAATGTCTAAACAGTTTCTGTGGACGTGTTAGTGGTTTCCTTACGTTGTTGATTCTGGGTTGCTTCAGCTGTCATCGGTTGGACGTTTGATTGTGTAGGTGCCTAAAATGTATGCAAATGTTAATTTAACGGACGGTAACGGACGATTTAGCGCAGTGGTTAAGAGCTTAAGCCGCTCCGCCCAGTGTGTCTAATATTCGCGGGTTCGATTCCCGCACGGGACAATTATTTGACTCGGTCTGAGTATTTTTGCGTGTGAATTTTCACAGGACACAGTAATAAATTCTAGTGTGGCTACGTTTTTAAAAGAAAAAACATAAATTATAGTATGCTCTGATTAGACATTGTGCATAATGAAACAGCTGATTTTATATAATGTTACTTGATCATCTTATGTTAATCTGATATTAGCTTGTACACGACCCAGTACAGCACGTCGGACGCAATACTACGACGGCTGTATTTTTAGGTGCATATATAAATTTGCTTAATTAGTTATTCTTGTTTACTGTTTTTAGATGAAGGGCGATTGGGGAGTCCTATGTTCAGCAGTGCACAAGTATAGGCTGAGATGGTGATAATGATAATGGTTTTGCACAAATCTATTTTTTTAAGGCTTTTTATGTCACAATTGTCTGTACATGCACACAATTCCAACAAAATTATAGTTCAATTTTAATTGACTGCCTCGTTGGTCTGGTGGCAAAGCGCATCGCTTTGCGATCACGAGGTCCTTGGTTCAAATCCTAGGTCGGACAAATGTAGTTTTTCTAACGAAAAATTCCCAGTATGAGTCCGGAGTCTGGAATTGGCCCGGTATATGGCAATAGGCTCGCCCCCTATTACATGAGACCTAACATCATCGGCGAAACGTGGGTGTACTCAGTACACCTCTGCCACCCCCTCTGGGGAATATAGGCGTGACGGTGTTTTCAATTTTAATTTCTAACATACAATATTTGTGTAATCTTTTTGTGTTAATATCAAAATTATTTCTTTAGATCGCACATTCAATTTACATTTTACGAAAGCTCAGAAGTATGTGTGTGCGGGTTCAGAAATTTATCGTAAACACCAATTTCATATTTCCACCGACATCCACTATGTACATACATTTATTTACGTCAATATAGGAAAAACACAATAGCAGTATGAATTAATGATACATTACGCCATACGAAATGGATATTGTACGCATAATGTTGGCTGATATGAACGCAAATGGCACCATACGGGGTAGGCAGGGTTATAAGCGCTTTCGTAGACACATAATATTCCCAAGGCAGTACCTATTCATGTTAATGACATGAAAAAACAGTATTTGTTATTATAAGAATTTTTCGATAATCTTTTTGATATATTTTATCCCGCAGTATGGCGGATTAGGTAATAGCTACGTTTTTAAGGTAATGAATAGAGTTAAAATATTATAGATGTTAGCACCTCGTTATCGAGATGGAATGACCTTTATGAAATGAATCTATTTATTTTGGATATGTCAATTGAGATTTGAATTAAAAAATGATGACTGAGTGCTGCCAACTATTTCGAAACCTGTCATAAATATAATGGAGTTATCCATAATCAAACATAACACCGTAAGGCCTCGGTCACGAAGTCAGCGGGAGCGGGGCGGCAGCGGCGGCGGCGCGGGGAGCAGCGCGGCAACGCTGTACCCGGTCTCGAAGCCAGCGGGCAGACCGCTCGGCGCTAGAGCGGCGTAGTTTTGTGTTACGAGAAATTAGTATCTTTGTTCGCGAACGAAATATCTAAACAGCGACAACAACATCCTTTTGATACTAATTCCTTCCTAAAGTTTGATTTATTGTGGGCAAAAGAAGATGTAAATTCCTACAACCGGGCGAGGAAGGAAATCTATCAAATTAAATTCTATTAAAAATCATTGTGTTAATTTGCTCCAACACGTCCGCGGGCATTTTGTAACTTCTGTCGTTAAAAAGCAAAAAAAGAATACTACAACTCAACACTACGTCAATGCAGACGCGCGGGCACCGCTAGATTGGTACGCACCGCTCGTACGCCGCTCGCCACCCGCTCCCCGCGCCGCTGCCTTCGAGGCCAGTTCCATATAAATGTATGCATTAAAACGCGCCGCTCCCCGCGCCGCCGCCGCCGCCGCCCCGTTCCCGTTGACTTCGTGTCCGAGGCCTACGACCCCAAAACATTGTGAGCTGCATAGATCGGACAACAAAAATAATTTTAAGTTTGAAGGTCACCCCGGAAACAATTTTCCGAATTCTTTGTTCTAACAAGAATGAATTTATAGACATCAAATACCTCAGTTCTTGTGCTCATAGCTGTTGTAAAGCACTCCAACCACTTTCCGACTTGGACTTTACGCGACAGTACATAAAACTCACAACTCAGAATTGGTTTCAGAGTCCCTTAAATGATTGTATCAATAAACAGCCACGTAATTAAAACAAGCAATGTCAATCTTGCTTATTAAACATTATTAATAGCATGAGCACACAATACATATTATATCAAGTTTATTACTGAAGCAGGCATATCATAAGTGCAAACCGCACGTGTTGTGACGTCATTCTGTCGACGCTAATTTAGAACATTTCACTCGGAGTACACTAACTTCCACCAACTGTACGGTTAACAAGCAATTTTAAGCCTTAACTAATTCAAATATGGCTGTATTTGAAAGAGTGTCCAGATAATCAAAGAATGAACGAAGATAGGAATGTTATTTTGTCGCAAACAAAGTCACTGAATCATGTAGTTTATTTGACACTAATCTTTGCAAATTATGGTTCTGATTTCTATGACTAGTTTTTTGCAATCTTTGCAAATTATGGTTCTGATTTCTATGACTAGAATTAAGGTCGAAAAGGAATTATTTCCTTTTTATAAGCCTTCCAAATACTTCTATCATACATGTAGCTGATAACCAACTCCCCAATAAAAATCAGAATACTTGCACCATACATTAGTCCTATAAACATGAAAGCTCCCATCAAATGTTGGATATTCAAAGGCACCACAGTTCCTGTTCCTTTAGCTATACCATGATAAAAAAGCAGCTCTTTACTCCATTTATCAATCAAACCATTTTCAATCACACTCCGTATAATTCGATTAAACCTCTCTAATATAGGAAACCATTTTCTTGCGAGCAATGCAACTCCATATTTATACATGTTATTGCTTTCAGGAAAACAATAAATTAACGGAGCCCCTTTACCTAATCTCTGATCTTGGTAGACCGCTTGACGTCTCGACGAAACAACGGCGAAATTCCTCTCTAATGCAGCCCGTTTTATACCCTCAGCAAACGTAGTCGTCTTATATTTGCGATATAAATAAAATGAACTCGCGTTATTAGTCTCAAAATAAGCTCGGTAAATCTCTCTACCTCCCAGTGGAATTTCTGACTGTATAAGATCAGTTGCGGTGCTTATCTGCTTTTCAAATCGCGGGTGCATTAGGAAACTTCTGAGAAACGACTCGTAGGATATACTCATGTTTATGCTGAAGCAGAGCCAAGTGAACATCAATATTCTAAATGTTGAGCTCCTAGGCTCAAAGGTAGCGCCCCAACCTAGCAACATGCTGAAAGTCATTAGCAGAGAATTTGTTGGCCACTTAGTGACGTGACCATGTTTTTCTTTATAATACAGGAAATGGAACACAAGCCCCATGATTATAAAGCTTAAAAAAGTTGCTATCCATGTCGTCCATTGGAATATAATGACTAAGTTGTTCCAAGTAGATGCCTGTCCTGCTTTTGGAACACATAACGTCATCTCATCTTGAGCGTAGCTTATTGTCGGATGAAACCATTTTCGAATTAATCTAGTCACTTCGATATTACCAATCACTAAATCTGCATTATCGTTTCTCAAAACTTCATACGCTCCGGTTGCAGTGCCATTAGGGTATATTGTTCCCCAATTTTCTGGTCTCTTCGACATTCTAACTATCAAACTCATGTTGGTAAAATTACTTATGATTTTTACCAGATTTATTTCTCCTCCTTTCTGAAAGTTATATGCATCCTCGTAAAGTGCGTTAGGTTGTTTTTTAATTGGAGGCATGACGTAAGGCTCAGCAATAACAGCGTAAGCGACTAAAGGGCAACTTTTCATATCTAAGGGAAACACTTCTTTTTGTCTTTCTATTTCATGAATTTTTTCATCCTTGCATATGTCTAGGATGTAAACAGAATTACACTTTCCTCCACAATTAGTTTCACTATATGGCTCCCAGGTATAAGAAATAACTTCGTCTTTAAATTCATCGTAAATAAATATTATAGTTTTAAAAAGCTTGTGGATTCGCAGTTCGTTTATAAATTCTATAGATACCACTTCACCAGTTTCTGTGTTTTTCAACTGATAGAACACAATCGCCTTTGCCAAAGGATTCCAAGTGGGCAATTTATTCAATTGCATTATATTTCTCTTTAGTTCAGATTTTTCTTCCAGAATCAACATATAATTTTTCGCTTTCTCAGGGAAATGGGAAGCGTTTGCATGCGGATAAAAAGAATCTTTTACCATAATAGAATATTTGATACCGCTGTGTATAGTTTTCAACAATAGTCCTTGTGTGCTTGAGGAATAAGAGTTAATATTGATTATCGCTATACTTCCCCTTAATGCTTTCTTCTCTACGAAATATTTTGCAGAGAGTTTCAAAACGCACTCAGCTGTTTTTGCTATTTGTCCAGAATTTCCAGTTGTCATTAGTAGAAAATTCTCACTCGTGCAGAAAGATAAATGTGAAGAAAATAAAAGTGCAGACAAAATAGGAAACATCTTGGTAGACGACTAATGTGTTGCGAAGAATCAAGAAATGCGGAAATCTGTTATTACTTTAAATATTTTTCAGGCAGAGGTGTACAACCGACGGACTATAATACGAGCGTATAAAATAAATTATTTATATAGTAGTAAAATCTGTATTAATAGTCATAGAACGTTTGCCTAGTACTCACTGAATAGTGTAATTTCACCAGATAGAGATTTACAATGTAAAAGTTTAAGGATGTACGTCCGAGGAAGATCGATCAAATAGATCATGTGATGTCAAGTCTCCGTGAACTGCGATCATATTATAGTGTTGATCTATGAGAGTGGAGACGAGAGAAATACAGATATCTAATAGAAAAAGTAACTATGTGCACTCTGTCGACACCGCATGGCATTGGGTGCGATAATATAGATAGACAAAAAGAGTATTGTACTTTCCGTGAGAAATATAATTGTAGGTGATATTTACGGTTGAAAATGTTTCAAACTTCTGCGTATGACATTTCAACCGGTAACTTGACATTTTGGAAGAAAATGGCCTAATTAAACATAATTGTCGTAATACATATACTGGAATATCAACTTCCGCACGCAAGACATTTCGTAAAATATCAAGAGTCAGAACATTTATTTCAGTAATAATTTATGTTAGGGAAACCTACCTACATAATCACCTTTCTGAGCTATTATTCATAAAGAACTTTTATATTATTATATGTGGCGATTAGAGCATTATTATAAGCTAAGATACCTTTGGCTCGGTCAGTCTGAGATGGTTGATCGTTGGAGGCGTATTATTCATACGAAGAGAAGAGACGTACTAGATCACGAACAAAATGTCAGCTACTAAATGTCCGCGTTTGGATATACTTACGCATGTCCACCTACTGGTAACTAGTAACTGTAAAAATTTGTCATAAATTATTAATGCCAAAAGCTTTTTACCGCGTCTTCACGTTTGTTATGGTTGCATCAAACTAGTTCGAAATGAGACCACACCAATATTTATACTTTTATTTTTTGTTATTTTCTTAGAACTATCACCATTCTTCTTCATCTTCTTATTCGCTTCAATCTTGACAGAGTGGTCGTGATCACGATGAGATTTAGTCGCTGGAGGCTCATGTAGCTCGCGTTATGATATCTCTCCATTTAGTTCGATCATTTGAGATTCTGATGCACTTGATCAAAGGATCACCATTAGTCCCGTATAAATAATAATATCGATTTTGAATGTAATGGAAGTCGTTAAACTACTGTTAAACCAAGTCAGAAGTTTTGGCTCGATCCGTCGGTTTGTGGCGTTTCTTTTATGAATGTTTCTAAAATTCGGAAGTACTGTTAAGCCCTTAGTCCCGACTATCATGTGGTAGTTGTTAAGCTAAGTTGGAAGCCAAATAGGTGGCTTGATAAGTTTCAACAACAGGTCGCCACAAACCTGCTCTACCCCACAGCAGTACAACACTAGCTCCGCAAAGTGGAGTACGACCTTATCTCTCTCGTGTCAATTTATAAGAGATACCTTTTGTTTATTTACTGCCTCTTATTACTGCCTCTTGGTTGAGTAAAGTACGGTGCACGTTTCTCTACTAAACTAAATACTCTACTAAATATCATTAAGCTCTATTTCTAGGTTCGACCTTGATAACTGTTCGGAGTATGGAATCATGCTAGATATAATAGCAACAGACTCCCCTATTAAAATGGGACCTAATATAACAAGTGCGCCTGTATCATCGACATTTCGAAATATAGGTGTGACCGAGTGGTATTTATTGAGTGATTATTGATTTATTTAGGACTTTAGCATTGGACTTCACTTAATCTCCAGTTTCAGGTGTTTAAGTAATAAAGTCATAAATAACCCGAACCCTGCATACCGGCCGTGAACTCGTAGCATTATTACGGTAATCAATACACAACCGGCCTAGGGTTTCCTGTGGCCGGAAGCGGAAGTAACCGTAGTTACTAGTTCAAGGACGGTAACAATTGCCTCGGTATTATATGGCGTAATAATACATTTGAAGTTTGATCTTGTGGTCTGAGATTAGCCAGCAGGTTTGTTGCTGCTAAAATATAGTGATATCTGTTGAATTACGTACTGTGCACTTAGTACTAGAGAAAACAAATGTTAATTAACTATTTTTTTGTAGCACGAGTTAGCGTGCATACACTCTAGCTCATTCTGTGCCAGGTGCTTTCTGAGTGTTATGTTTTATTTCAAAAATATATGCATTGAAATACCATTTACACTACTCGAGATACATCTTTAGTATAAAATTCCGGTGTTTGTGTATGTTTGTTATTAAGGTAAAAGACTAGCCCGCTGAGATTCTCACCGGATTCTTAGCGAAGGCTGCGTTCTGGTCCGGTATTAGATGGAAAAACGTTATATTTTGACGTTTGTAAGTGCTCTTTTAAATCATTTTGGTCTTGAGCAATTAATAACGAAACCTACCCATTTTGTAAACGACAGTTGCTCTCTGATCGACGTTATATGCACTGATAGTCCTTCTAGAAATGTTCAGGTTGATTCTAACAGTGAGTTGGGTCATCACTCATTTATTACTTGTGAGCTCATGTTTAAAAAGGGAAAGGTTAGAATTAAACTAGTTACGTATCGTCCAATGAAAGATATAGTATATGAGCTATTCAAAAATGATTTAGAATCGATCCCTTGGCACTCTATATTAAGTAGTTCAAATAACGTTGATACAATGGTATCTATGCTCAATAGTTATATTGTACAGCTATTCGATTTACATGCCCCCTTAAAACAGAAAAAAATTGGTAGTCTCCCTACACCGTCGATTACCGATACTATTGTCTCGATGTGCCGGTTACGTGATGAAGCACGGCAGGGGTACCGTAGTTCTAAGTTGACATCTCACAAAGAATATTATCTCCAGCTTAAGCATTTGGTCAAAAAGTCTTTACACAGTGAACAAAAGGCGTACTTTACTAAACATATAAATGAGAATATTAATGATTCTAAAGTTCTATGGAAGAATTTGAAGCGACATATTAAAGTAAAAAAAGATCCTGAGACACTCCTAGAGCAGTTTCTTGATCAAGATGCCATCAACAATGCTTTTTTGGACGTTCCGGGACAACAGGAAGTTACTATGCCACAGCTTACATTTTTTGAATACAATAGGTTTGGTACATCAATATTCTCATTTAAGTTTGTGTTTAAATCATAAAGAGTATTTCTACTAACGCTCAAGGACCTGATGGGATTAACAAGGAAATGCTTAAACTCACTCTACCCCAGTCTATAGAAGTCATTACCGCTATCGTAAACAAGTCAATCAGTACACATAGGTTTCCTGACCTTTGGCGTAGAGCGAGTGTTCGTCCTATACGTAAAAACAACAATCCCCAAAACAACCAGGACTTGCGCCCCATAAGCATACTACCTTGCTTATCAAAAATATTAGAGCGTGTCGTGTTCTTGCAAATAACAGAATATCTTGAAACGAACAATATTCTCCCTGATCTTCAATCAGGCTTCAGGAAGGGACGTGGAACTGCCACTGCACTGGCTGATGTTGTCGGTAATATTCTGGAAGCTCGAGATAGGGGTGAAGGCACTATCTTGACACTATTGGACTACTCGCGGGCGTTTGATTCTATTAATTTATCTTTATTATTATCCAAACTGAGGTACTATGGTTTTGACGATGAATCAATAAAATGGTTTGATAGTTACCTTTCAAAAAGAACGCAGTATGTTGATTTACAAAAAACAGATGGATCCTCTATATCCTCTTCACCCCTGCCGATAACGCGTGGGGTCCCGCAGGGTTCGATACTGGGACCTTTACTCTACATTACGTATAGTGCAGATATAGTGCAATCTTTTCACTACTGTAAGTTTCACATGAATGCTGACGATATCCAGTTATATATGTTGTTACGACCGCCTGACGGCGGGTACAAATAAAACACACAATTATAAAAAAAATACAATTGTTTATTGTTACCAGGAAAAAAATATATTTAATTACGCAAACAATTAAAAATCGTAATAAGAACAATCCAGAAAATTATAATAAGTAGTAATATTAAAATGGGGCGTGAATTCCCGGCACAGGGGAGTTTTCGGGTCCACAAAAAAACCTATGGGCGCTGGGGACTTATCTTTAGGCCGCTCGATCCCGTGACGCGTGGGGGGTCTTCGGTAAACAGCCTCCACCGGCTAGGTGGGGAATTTGGAGGTGCACTGTAGAAGGCCCTCAGCCGCCGAGGTCAGCGGGAGTCGACGGGCAGAAGTGAGGCCTGCTGTCTCCCAAACCGTACTTGGTCAACCCGTACGGTGGACCCCCAGTTTTCAAGGGGGTTGAAGAATATTGCTAATATAAACTTTTATTTTTTTATTTTAATAAAGCACTGGTCGAACTGAACTGAATTGTTGTCGTGCGAGCTCCGGCGTCGGAAAAAGAAGTTGTTCCTGCGCGAACTCGTTTTTATATACTGCCCCCCCAGGACGGCCTACTTCCTGCCTGGCAACAGTGCGCACTCCCCAGATCTCTTGATCCTTCGTCTGAGACGAGGACAGAGATATAGAAAGAACGGCTCAACCGAAGCAAGGCACGCCCTAAACTATTGTCTGTTTTTTATACAATTCTTGTGGGACTAAGTTAGCAATAACCGAACCGAGTGAGATAGGATCATTGTCCCGTTGTTCGCTATTGTATTATTTCTAGATCCTTCTATGTTGTGGGCGTTTCTTATTAGGTGTTCTAGAAGGAATTTGATTTCCGGTGCCAACGAATACCTTATATGGTCATTATGATGCTATCACTAGTTAAGGCGCGCGGTTTCCATTCGATGTAACAACTAGTTATTTTGTTTGTTTGTGTGTAAAGATTTTTTATTTTTATTTTATATTTTTAAAACTATGTTACGACGTAACAATGTCATTTAAACCAAGCGAAACCCTACCAGCAGTAAAAAAATCAATGAGGAGCTCGAAAGAATAGTTTCCTGGTCGAAGCGTAACTCACTGGTTTTGAATCCGGCGAAGTCAAAGTTTATTATTTTGGGTAGCAGGAATCAAATTCACTCCATTCAGGCTGCCAAGCCGGAAATCAAAATCAGAGGCACAAACATTGGCAGGGTTTACGCAGTGTGTAATTTAGGACTGATAATGGACCCTGAACTTTGCTTTGAGGAGCATATATGCAACGTGCTAAAAAACAGTTTTTATAGACTTAAATTATTATACAGATTTAAAAGATATCTTAGTGTAACATTAAGGAAAAGGATTGTAGATAGTGTGGTCCTCGCGAAATTTAATTATTGTGACATAGTCTACGGCTGGGTGTATGGGGCTCCACCAAGACCTGGGAACCCAAGTCAACCTCACCTGCAAGTTGGTACACCTGCTGAAGAACGGACGAGGCTCTGACGACAGCTTTCCTATTGGGGTTGGGAGGTCAGACGGCAGTCGCTCCCGTGAAAGCAAATACAGCCGTATCTATGGCTAGGAAAATAAAGATAAGGGCAAGGGATAGGGCGCCGCCGCATAACAGCGCGCAGGAGCCTCGCCCGACTCCTGTGAAAAGTGGGTTAGGGCTACCGTGTCAGGGGTCGACACGGCCGAAGAAGCGAACCCCAACCCAAACCAGGAAACTCCGCTTCGCAACTTGGAACATTGGCACGCTGACTGGACGCGCGAGGGAGCTGGCCGACGTACTTTCCAGGTGTATGGTGGCTGTGGCGTTTCTGCAGGAGACGCGATGGAAGGGCAGCAGATCTCGGCTGATTGGGAACAGCTACAAGCTGATTTATACCGGTGCTCCTGGAGGTGAGAACGGGGTTGCCGTAGTGCTCTCCGGGGAGTTCCAGGACAACATCTTGGAGGTGAAACGCTTTAGCGACCGGCTCATGATCGTGAGAGTTCTTATTGAAGGGGCCACAACCCACTTGCTAAGTGCTTACGCGCCACAGGCTGGTTGTAGCGACACAGATAAGGCGAGGTTCTGGAATCAACTCGGCGAGGTTCTGCGTGGCATCCCATTGTCACAGGCAGTCGTTTTGGGTGGTGATCTAAACGGTCATGTGGGCGAAGCGAGTGAGGAGTATGAGCGTGTTCACGGTGGTCACGGATATGGTTGTCGCAACGCGGAGGGGGTAGACATACTTGCAACGTGTGTGGCAGCTGACCTTGCCATTGTGAATACGTATTTTAAAAAGAAACCCGAGCATCTAATCACCTACAGGAGCGGGAGGCACGCTACCCAAATCAATTTCCTACTGACCAGGAGACACCAAATCGGTAAAGTATCCAACTGTAAGGTCATTCCCGGCGAGAGTCTCGCTGCTCAACATCGTCTTCTTGTCATGGATCTCTGCGCAAGACCAGCTGATAAGCCCGTTGAGCGCTATCAACGTCAAATCAGATGGTGGCGGCTTGATAGTTCTACGTCCCAGGAGTTCGCCTCAGCGATTGGTGATATGTGCGCTGATACCGATGGCGAACCAGTCCAGGACCTTTGGGACAAGTTTCAGGCAGCTATCACTGATACGGCTAAAGCGGTGCTTGGCATGTCAAACGGTGGACGCAAATGTGACAAGAAAACTTGGTGGTGGAACGACACAGTCCAAAGTGAGATAGTGGTCAAAAAAACCCTCTTTAAAAAGTGGCAAGCGTCAGGATCTCCTGGAGACCACGACGCATACAGGGCGGCAAAACGTGCCACTAAGAAAGCGGTTGCCAGAGCCAGGCGAGACCACTTACAGCCGATATACGACAAGCTGGAATCGCCTGAGGGTCAGAAGCTTATCTACAAATTGGCACGTTCCAGAGTCAAAGCGACACAGGATATTTCCAAATGTCACTGTGTTAAAGACTCTGACGGCAACCTGTTGTGCGAGGACCTCGCGGTGAAGGAGAGATGGCGCTCGTATTTCCACGGACTGCTGAACGAGCGACATAAAGAGGTGCGGCCACCGGACCTCCCTGCAAATCAGGGACTAGTGCCACCGATAACATTTGATGAGGTCCACTTAGCTCTTCCTCGCATGAAGAATAGGAAAGCTGTTGGATCCGATGGTGTGCCCATCGAAGCCTGGAAGGCAATGGGACCTCGTGGTGTGGGCATCTTAACCAACCTTTTTAACCGCATATTCCTCACCAGTAAAATCCCCAACCAATGGAGGCTGAGTATTATTACTCTTGTCTTCAAAGGCAAGGGATCGGTGCAGGAGTGCGGAAACTACCGCGGTATAAAGGTAATGTCTCACACCATGAAGCTCTTTGAGCGTATAGTAGACTCCCGGATCCGACGGGAGAGTACAATCTCGGAGTGTCAATATGGGTTTCGCCCTGGTCATGGGACCATGGACCCTGTTTTTGCCCTAAGGGTCGTCATGGAAAAATCTCATTTCATGTTCTTAGACATGCAGAAAGCCTTCGACTGTGTCCCTCGCGTGGCGATCTGGTGGGCATTGCGGTCTAAAAGGGTGCCAGAGACCTATATTGACATCATCCGGGATATGTATCGCGATTCCGGTTCATTTGTACGGACCGCTGTTGGCGACACCAAATCCTTCCCCATTACAGTCGGGGTCCACCAAAGCTCGGTTCTCAGTCCTTATCTGTTCAGCGCGATATTAGATGAAGTTACGAAAAGTATCAGAGATCCACATGAGCAGCCTCCGTGGCTGCTTATGTATGCTGACGATATCGCGCTGGTGGATGCGGACGGGGGGAGACTGGTGCGACGTGTGAATGCGTGGAAGGAGCCACTTGAGAACAGTGGTCTTAATATAAATGTGACGAAGAGTGAGTACATGGCCTGTAATACTACAGATCCCCTACCCGTTCGCATAGGCGAAGACCAAGTCGAACGAACGGACCAGTTTAAATACTTGGGATCTGTACTCCACGCGACTGGGGACATCGATTACGACGTCAAGGCTCGCATTGTAGCAGCTTGGGCAAAGTGGCGTGTGGTGGCTGGTGTTATTTGTGACCCTAAAATGCCGGTTAAGCTAAAAGGACAGGTCTATAAGTCCATCATTAGGCCTGTCCTTCTATATGGCAGCAAAACGTGGCCAGTGCTTGAACGGCACAAGCAAGAGCTGCGTGTCACGGAAATGAAGATGCTGCGCTGGATGTGTGGAGTGTCGCGGAAAGATCGCATCAGAAACTCCCGTATCCGCGGCAGCCTTCATGTCCGTGATATAGCAGATAAAATGCAGGAGAGCCGCCTTCGATGGTACGGCCACGTCTTAAGGAAACCGGCAAATTACGTGGGCAATAAGTACCTGACCATGCCGCCTCCGCCGGGACCCGGAAGAAGAGGTAGACCCAAGAAATGCTGTCGTCAGGGATGACATGCGTGCCAATGGCCTCGCCATAAAGGATGCCGAAGACCGCGCGAAGTGGAAAAGGAGAAGCAAGAAAGCGGACCTCGGGCTCCGAAGCAGCAGCTGAGGATGCTACCGGAAACACGATTAGACGAAGATGTTTGCTATCGCGGACCACTCGTTTAATTCAACGTGTTCAAAATGCCTGCACTAGGTTTTGCTTTGATATTCCACCTCGTAACCATGTAACACCCTTCCTAAATGAAGGCAAAGTACTTAAAATGGCGGCCAGAAGGAGCCTGCATCTAGCGAGTTTACTTTTTGGGGTGTTTTACACGCAACATCCTCAATACCTTTATAGGAAAATCCAATGGAGAAATAATAACCTTGTAAACTCCATACGTGCTATAACAAAACCGCTGGCAGTGCCATTACACAGAACAGCAGCTTTTAGAGGATCCTTTAAGTCGCCGCCACTCGCTGCTGGAACTATATACCGCCTCCTATTAGGTCCCTAAAACAAAACGAAGATTTAAGCTCCGATTTAAACGATATTTACTTGATTTACAAACACAATATTTAAAAAAAAAAAAATGTGCACTTACATCGATGTTGTAACCAATGGGCAAGGTGGTATCACGGTCCAATCGGCGGGCGCGCAGAGATGGTATTGTTTTAGTCTCCTGGCATCTCGATATTTGTACTGCGTAATTTTATTTTTCATCTGTTGTTTAGTTTGCTATAAGGTATTATGGTGCGTCTCGCATATAAATGTAATGTTTCTCTTCACTTTTTAAATACATAATAAAATTTAATATAAGTACGGCACGGTTCATAAAAATTGGGAATTAAGTTTTGTAGACTGAATAAGATAATTTTTAATGTCCGCCTCGCGGCTCGCGTCGTGCTCGACTCGTGCCCAGTATCGCGCCCGCAGCGTGCTGTGAGAAAGGGACAGGTATACTGGTTTTTTTTTCTTTTTCAATATTCTGGCTCAATGTCTGCACGTTACTTGGGGTCTCATTGAAAACCAGCGCTGTGATAGGGTAATATTATTGCCTTATCACTGCATATATATATGTGTGTGTGAATGATGTACGCTGTTGGCCGCGAGGCCTTTACAGCTTCACCGGACTTAAAGGCGAGCGTGCAACCACTGCGCTCTAGCCAGCCAGAAGGGCAAGAGGCGACATACTCTTCGAGGCACCCTCGGTTGGGACAGTCGCTGTAGGGGGACGGGTGCACTGCTAAGTGCACCGGTCAACCGCCGGCTATGGGAGGGGATCTACTACTACGTCGTCGTCGTCGCCCGTATTCTGAGCGGAAAGAAGGGATGACAAAGCATCGGGGGGGTCGGTGAGAACATGTCGCGGCCGGCGGTGGCGGCAGGGGTCAGGGGGGAGATCGTAGTCGGCGGTGGCTACGATTAACGGATTCGCATGGGTAGATGCGTTCGCGAAGTGACGTGTTGACGCCTTTTTAATAAAGGCGCGAATAGGTTCGAGACCTAGATCGGAGTGGAGGTCGACGTTCCGTACGAACCAGGGGGCTCCTACGGCTTTACGGAGGAAGCGGTTTTGAACCACTTGGAGTTTATCGATGTGAGAGGGGGCCGAATGCCCGAACACAACACACGCATAAGTCATGATGGGTCGACCGCAAGTTTTGTAAAGTGTCACCTTATTTCTAAGGGACATTTTACTCCGCTTGCAGATTAACGAATGGAGACGACCGAGCACAAATGATGCTCGGTGACGGACCTGCTTGATGTGCGGGCCGAAGGACATGGTACTGTTTAGGGTGACCCCTAGATATTTGACCTCTTTGACCCAGGGAATGGGTCGGTCGAACATGGTCACTTGGCCGAGATTACTTCTAGGGCGGCGCAGGGAGTGGCGCGGGGTAGCACCTCTGGAGAAGAACACCGCAGCGCTCTTGTCCGGCTTCACCTCAATACGCCACTTCCTGAACCAATTTCCTAGGGAATTGGCGGATGCCTGAAGGTTTCTGGTAATGAAACCCTTATTCTTATGCGAGACGTAGAGAGCGGTATCATCCGCGAATAGGGCTAGATGCGCCTTACTCGAACGAGGAATGTCGTTCGTGTAAAGGCTAATCAGGAGCGGAGAGAGAACTGAGCCCTGTGGAACTCCAGCACTGATAGAGTGGGAAGTGGAGCGCGTCATTTCGACGCGATAACGGAAGGCGCGATTCGACAAGAAGTCTCGTAAGATGAGCACGAGTCTGTCCGGCACACCCAATTGGTAGAGCTTGTAGATCAAGCCGTTGTGCCAGACTTTGTCGAATGCCTTCGCGACATCTAGGAAGAGGGCGCCCGTGTAGATGGGTTTGGGTCTATTGAGACCGGAGAGGATGTGCTCCGTGATGCGGTGTACTTGGTGGACGCAAGAGTGTTTGGCTCGAAAGCCGAACTGCTCGTCGATAAGGATACCTCTGGACGTTACGAAGTCTTTGAGCCTCGCCAGAAGTAGGCGCTCGTATATCTTGGCCAGGGAGTTGAGAAGACTGATAGGGCGGTAGCTCGCGGGGAGATTGCGAGGTTTGCTGGGCTTGGGAATGCCTATGACGTCCGCCTCCTTCCACTTAGCGGGGAAGGTGCAGTTCGCCATGGCGGCGTTCAATATGGCCACTAAGAGGCAGATGAGTTGGGCGGGCAGGCATTACAGAACGCGATTCGAAATGCCGTCAGAGCCGGGGGCTTTTTTAGTTTTGAGACCCATAATTAGATCTTCGACCTCCGTTTGGGTGATAGGAGGTAAGGAATCGATGGGGGGGAGGGATGCCCTGCGCTCGACTTCCCTGTCGACCGCGTCGACGGACTGAGACCTGGGGGCGCACTGGCTCTCGAGGGAGTCGGCGAGAAGCTCGGCCTTTTCGTCGTCGTCGAAGGCTGGGGGTGCGTCTGAAGGGCGGGACAGCGGGGGCATGTCAGTCGTGGAGTCGGATTTGAGGCTACGCGCCAGCTGCCAGTAGGCCAGATGCGATGGCGCGATGCCCTCTAGGAAGTCACCCCACCGTTCCTCCCGGACCTCCGCGACACGACGCTTTACCTCTCGTTGTAAAGCGCGTATCCGGGCCCGATTGGCTTCGGTGGGGTAGGAGTCGTACGCTCGGATAGAAGCATTCTTGGAACGAATGAGATCCCTAACATCGTCCGGCAGTCGAAAGCGGTTGAGGTAGAGATCTTCCGCCTCGACTTGCTTGGACGATCGACTGACAGCCGATCGGATGTGTTCGGTGAAGGCATCTACGGCCTGATCGGTGTCCTGAGGGGACGGGATGGAGTCCGAGCTGAGAGGGAGGGGGGGAGGGTCGGCATCCGCCAAGGACGTGCTTAGCGCATGCCAATCCACCACCGTCTTTTTGGGTCGCTGAGGGCGGAAGGGGGGGAACCGAGTCTCATGACTACAGGTCGATGGTCAGAGTCGAGTTCCTGGACTACTTCCAAGGAGTGCAGCCGTAGGGTGACACCCTTCAGATGCGCCATGTCTAGGACGTCGGGTCGGTGGTTGGGATTGATAGAATAGTGGGTAGGGTGCATAGGTGCGATGACGTCAAAGTCGAGAACGTCGACCAGGGCGTCAAGGCTCCTACCGTTAGGGGAAGTGGTGAGACCGTTCCAGGCCACGTACTTACTGTTGAAGTCGCCCGCCAGAATGACGGCGCTTCCCAGATTAAGGAGTGCTTCAAAGTCACTCCTGAGAACGGATTTAGTGGGGGAAAGGTATACGGAGGCGATCACGATGGGCTGGTGCCCCGTGAGAGAGATGCGACAGACCGAGGCTTCGATGTTGGTGAGCGCGGGGGGACCGAGAGGGATGCAGTGAAGGGACCTCCTGTAGTAAATGAGAGTACCGCCTCCGCGGGAGCCGATTCTGTCATTACGCACAAGGTTATAGTTTGCGATCCTAGGATCGCGTTGTGCGGGCTTGAGGAAGGTTTCCTGCACAAGGAGGATATCAAGTTGGTGATCTCGGAGGAAATCGGCAACCTGATCTCGCTGGGAGCGAAGGCCATCGGCGTTAAAGAACGCCAGGGATAGGTTATGGTGGGGAGGTCGTAAATCCATTATTGGGTGCGGGGGGGTTGGGTTCTAAGGGACGCCAGGACGTCATAGACGTCCCTGTATTCCGCGGCCAGGAAAACCTGGTCCGCCAAGTTGGTGGCGGCGCGGAGTTGGAGGGCGAGTTCACGGACTCTGGGGAATAGTGCGGGGCTTATCACCGCCGAGACGTTCATGATCAGGTTGACGTCCTGACTGACGTTAGTGGGCGGAGGGGGACAAGCCACCACCGGCGGGATCGCCGGCGCGCACTTCGGGGGGCGGGCAGGGCCCACTGATGGGTGGGAGGCCGCGGTGTAGGGCAGCGGCTTCACCCACGCGTTGGCGCCAAGGGACGGCCTTAGCGGCGGGGGAGGGGGGGTCAGCTTCAGTGGCGCGGGAGCGCGGGGAGCTGTGGTCGCTGGCGTAGAAGGCACCGGACGAGGATGCGCTGAGGGCGCGGGGGGGGTGTTGCGCTGAGGGCGCAGAGGGGGGGTACCCCCCGGGGGCGGCCGCCGCACCTCGCCCGGCCGCGCTTCCCCTTCGGGGCCTTAGGGCAACCGCGATAGTTCGCGGTGTGCCCCTTGGTGCCGCAGAGGACGCAGCTGGGGGGCTCGGCCGCCGTCTCCTTCGAACGGGTGCACTGGGACGTCGCGTGGTCCCCGATGCACTTCACGCATCGAGGGCGCGCGTGACAATTACGGGCAGAGTGCCCCTATAGCTGGCAGTTGTGGCACTGCCCGGACGTGCCACGTTTGTGGGGGGCCTCCACGGAGAGGCCAGAGATATGGCACACGGCCTTCAGGTCGAAGACCCTACGGCCGGACTCGGTGCGGTCGAGGACGACCAGCACCATGTCGTAGGCCTCCTTGGAGCGCCTATTGACCATTCTGTGCACCTGGCGCACAGGAAGGTCCTGGGACTGGAGGTCGGCTTTAATGACGGCGGTGTCCAGCTCCCTAGGGACACCGCGGATTACTACCCTGAGCTCCCTTTCCTCCTCCAGGGTGTAAGTGTGATATGCGATCTTGTTCGATCGCAGGAAAGCGGATAGCCGTCGGTGGTCGTCCGAAGACCCCACCTTGACGGCTATGCCTTGCGCGGTGGAACGCGCTTGCGTGTAATTTATTTGGCGATTGTAAATCGCCTTAGAGATGCGCTCCCAGACGCTCTTGTCCTGAATGACAAGCGGCGGGGGAGTGATGTTCGGACGTGCGGGGCGCGCGAGGGGGGAGGCCCTCGCGGCCGTGTTGGGAGACGGAGACGGAGACGGCCGGGGGCCGGAGGGGCCGGGAGAAACGGAGGCGTTCCCGGCCTTCTGGATCTTGGGAGGCGGCAAGTCGCGCGGTTTACGCGCCCGCTTCCCATTTGAAATGGGAATGAAGTCGTCCTCCGACGAGAACGACGGGGACGACGGGGACGCGGACTGGGCGGGGGCGGCGCGTCTCGTGGACGCGCGCTCGACCTCCATATCAGAGTCCGAGAGAGGCTCGGACCCGCATGGCTAGACGGGGCGGTCGGCGGGGGTCTGGGGCGGCGCAACTAAATCCGTTCTCGGCGCAGCGAACGGAGTCGCGGGGCGCGCAGAAGGCGCGGGGTGCGTGGGGGCGGGGGCCGACGCGCGCGCGGGCGACGCGGGGAGACGCGGTGTGTCCCTTCGCCTTAAGGGCGAACGGGCGGCACCAAAACCCTAACTGCTCCGGGGCGAAGAGAACCGCCGCACGGAGAATAGGATAGCGGGATGGGTAAGGGTAGGGTCCTGGGGAAATCAAGAGCCCTGACTAGGGAAGCCCCCAAGGCCAGAGCTCAAGCCCTTCCGAGATGGCCGCCCTCTGAAGGAGGGAGGCGAGCGCTCGGGTCCCGCTCAAGCCCGGCTTACGACACCGTTCGGCGTCCACCGGACTTACCACGAACGGACAAAATACGTAGATTTACAATACAAACGAAACGAAATTAAAAACCGTTATGAAAATAACCGTTAGGAAAAAAAAACCGCGGGAGGGCCCGCCGCGCCGTTAACCGACGCGGCTGCCTAGCAACCCACGTAATTGGTCGCACCGGGCGATACGCGAACCGTACCTACACGAGTCGCAAAAGCATACGCGCAGCGAATGCAATTACGTAAACACGCAAGCACAAAACACGTAAGCACAGCCGCGACAAAACACGTAGGTCTCGGAAAACGACCGTTGCAAAAAACGTGGGAAGGCCGACCGCCGTCAGAACGGCGCGTCTACCTATCGGCTCGCCTAGTTGCTACGCGCGAGCCAGACACGGAGAACTAATATCGCAAGCACGTATATATGTACGTATACACGTATATCGAGCCAACGGAATCACCACTCCACGCAAGCGCAGGCTTTATCAACAGAGCAAGTCGATTATGAAATATGTACGTGCGAAAATATGAAAATAGCGAGCGGGCGGGCTGCGCAGTGACACGACCGAACGCGCGCGAGGCACAGCCAGAACTGCTGCATATAGCTGAATGAGGGCCCCTTTTACTGGCGAGACTTGGGTATTATTATTGCTTTTATTATTAATAACATTTTGTAATCTTGTGTGGTCCGGTTTCTCCAGAAAATAAAAATATTTTTCTTTCTTTCTTCTTTTCTTCTCTTGTATTGGCCTAAACAAACAAATAATTTTTGACTTTGACTTTCATTGTTTTCCCTCTAAACGGCCTGATTTCGAAAGCATTTATTTTTTGCTTATAATAGATGTTCTAGCTCGTAGTAGGTAGATAATCACTCAATTGTAATATTTTTGTAATTTGACAGGAAGCATATATTATAACAAATACCTGAACGGATGAAATGAAGTTCTGATAGAGGGGTAGATTGATTGACGGAGCAATCTCATAGGGGGTGGTGATGAGTGGTTTAATACTACAAGGCGTGAGCACCGCCAGGGTACGTAGAGATTGATTGCTGTGTTAAATGTTTTCACTTCGAACGTACTAAAAGTGAATCGAGCAAGGCACAAAAGAGGGGCATAGGTGCATTCTGTTTGGAGATCCGGGTACCCCTCTGCCGGAATATTCAAATCTTCCTCATAGACAAAAGAGAATCTGTCGAAAATGTTTCCTTTGTTAAAAATTATATTAATACTATACTAGGCATGCCTTTTAAGTTCTGTCGTTTCCATATTTCCCGGCAATTTTGAATTTGGAACTGTTCTATATTCAAATGTGTTTAAATTTTGAATCTGAAAACAGTTGAAAGTATTAGGATTAATGCTATTGTTTAGTCACAGCGTCGATTGGAATCTGTCAGGTTACGTACGAAAATGAATCTTTCTAAGGAAAATGTTCGTGCAATAATTTTCTACAACTTTAGAAGAGGCCTGACACGGCTTTAGTGTTTTGAAGAACTAACATCTGTGTTCAGTGATGAAGCCCCATATCTGCAAACTGTCGAACGCTGGTATTTAGAATTCCAGCGTGGACATACTAGTGTTAGTGACAAATCTCGCGAAGGACGCCCAAAATCCGCCTTCACTGAAGATAACATCATTGCAGTGAGACAACAATTCTCGAAGATCGTCATGTGACGTATGTTCAGGAGATCTTGCATGAAGCGCTTGGTGTGAGAAAGCTAGTTTGCCGTTGGATACCGCATCTGCTTTCCGACGATCACAAGGCGGTCCGCGTCAGATGGTGTAAGAAAACTCTGCAAAGGTTCAACCGAGGAGAGTCAAATCATGTCTACGACATCATCAGTGGTGACAAATCTTGGATCTATGCCTACGATCCTGATTCCAAACAACAATCTACAATCTGGGTCTTTCAAGACGAGCCAAAGCCGACTAAAGTTGTACGTTCTCGAAGCACTTCAAAGAAGATGGTGGCCACGTTCGTTGGAAAAACCGGCCATGTTGCGACTATTGCACTTGAAGATAGTAGAACGGTTAAAGCAGAGTGGTATACCACAGTTTGTTTACCACAAGTCATCACCGCAGTCGAACTTCGAAAATCTAACTCAAAGCGACGCATCATCCTGCACCACGACAACGCAAGCTCACACAGCGCTCGTCAAACGATTGAGTATTTGAAGCAGGAAAAAGTAGAAATTCTTGACCATCCTCCATACAGTCCTGACCTAAGCCCTAACGATTTCTTTACATTTCCTAAAATTAAGAAAAGTCTTCGTGGTCAAAGGTTCCAGTCCGGTGAAGAAGCAGTCGACGCTTTAAAGTCAGCCATTTTGAACACCCCCACTTCAGAGTGGAATAAATGTTATAATAACTGGTTTGAGCGAATGGAAAAGTGTATTAAGCTACGTGGTAAATACTTTGAAAAACAATAAAAAGTACTATAAGGTTCTAGTTGTGTTTTTTTCTTCAAACGACAAAACTATAAAGGCATGCCTCGTATTTATTTCATTTCGTAAATCATATCAGTCTGTTGAAAACCAACTTTACTCACTTAACTTCGATTGGACCACAGCCCAAATCTTGGTATGTTATTAAACTTACTTAAAGTATAAGGTTACTTTGTGGATTGAATCCTATTTTATTTCACTAGATACGTTCAGTACATATTTTGAAACAATATTAATAGGCCTAGATTACCATGACCAAATAGACCATTCGGTCACCGGCGAGCGTGTATGAGACGAACTATGAGAGTGGAGGAAACCAAAGAGGTCGGTAAGGAAAGAATATGATGGAAATTTGTACTCTCTGCCAACCCTGCAAGGGATCTGGCGAATGAAATAGATAGATTAATATTGAAGCTGTAGGTGCAAAGTTTTATGCTAATTCCAAATAAAATAAAACAAAGGCATGTTGTAATTTACATAATATATTTATAATTTTTAAAAACTGTCGCTTTTACGTTGAAACTAAAATTGGTCCGACCGGAATCATGTGTAACAACTTTTGATAAACATTGTGTTAAAAACTTAGGGTGATTTACATTTGAAATTACTCGTAAACGCAGCTAAATATACATCATGGATTTTTCTCTTTTAGCTAGGTAATTGAAATTATATCATTAATACAATGCAACAACACATAACCGGAAAAACTTTGATTATAGCTGTACCATCATAATCACAATATTTTGTATCGCAACATCATACATCATGAAAACAATAATTCTATTTTCACCATTTTATCATATTTTATCACAAATATGATACAATATCAAATGCAAAATAGATATATTAAAATAAATGAGAAAACAATGAAGTATATTTCTCAAGTCAAGATGGCAGAGATGTACTATATACTCCCAAATTATGAGTTAAGGACGTCCATTTAGCTGCGTCTACAGCAAATCTTATAATCAATACGATTAAATATAACACCACGGTACAAATCATTTATCGTTAATCCACTAAACGTTACGACTAAAATTGACAGATAAACAAACTGTTTTTACTAACATTTTGTGCCGTAAAACGAGTGTGACATACACCGTACAGTACCGCTTATGTTTAAGTATTTTATAATTGAATAACTATTTACAATAAAGATGCTGTTTTAACGTATGCAACAGAGACGCAGGACTGAGCTTGAAGTGATAAAACTATTATAAAGGTGATTTAAAATTATATATGAGACGAACTATGAGAGTGGAGGAAGCCAGAGAGGTCTGTAAGGAAAGAACCTGTTGAAACTCTGTACTCTCTGCTTACCCCGCAAGGGAACGGGCGTGATGATGTAGATAGATCGATAGATCAAAAATTATAAATCTTACGAATATTTAAATAGATAACATTGTATAGATGTTTTAATTAAGGAAATAAGGAATCCAAAATTTGGAGAATTATTTTAACCTAACCAACATTAAATTTATTTAGGAACGCCTTAAGTGGTTAATTTCTCTTTTGAATCATTAAATTTACTTCGCATTTCAATCCATAAAATTAGTAATTTTAGCGTCCTAATACCAGATTCTTTCAGTATCTTAATTCAAACGATATAACATTCATTTTCAATTTCAGTTTCTCATCATAGTTGCACACGCTTTAACAAACACATAAATGCAACCTCGGATACCTAAAACCTGTGCTTTGTAACGATCTATATAAATATGTTATTTTCGTCTTATATTAAAGCTAATTCAAGTTGTTGTTTATTAATCGGAAAGAGGAAATTGGGACGGTGAATGTACATACTATATTATGTAAAAATATAAGCAGCTTTGCTTCAAATAATTCACTGACAGGAAATTTCATGCAGTATTTCAGGAGAGAAAGCGGTTTGTTTCCGTTGATACATTCATCATTTCAAATATTGATTTTATTTTTGATCAGAATCATTTAATGTATTGAAATTTGTAAATTATGTCAGAATATAGGCGAATAGAAGGTCCTTGAGGCACCCCATAAGGTATCTTCATTTAATGATAAAATACATCTTTCATAAACATACTTTGTATTGGTGTTTAGAAGTGTTTGAAAGATGATTTGCTGTAATATGTTTGTTTTAATTTGATAAGTCCCTCAACTCATAAAAGCTATCAAAGCTTTATCCAACGTTTTGCCAAAATTTATATTTAAATTGTATTGAAACGCGGCATTTGGAAGCTACGCTTTGTTTATTTAGCACTTCGAATGCATACGTTAAAAAGGTTCCAACTCTTTCTATTAATAAAATAATGATTAATTATTTTAATCATAAATTGACAATGTTTTATTGATATATTTTTTAATTGTTTTGGTTTTTAGGTTAGCTCTGAATAACAGTGCGGATGGATTGAGCAAATAAAGTTGATTGAAAAAGAGGAATAGAGGAACTAGGTCATTTCTGAAACTCTTGGATATATGCAATGTTTTTATATAATTTGTATAGACTGTCAATTCACTGTATTCAAAAAATGTTAATTGTTCAAGTACAGAGAAAAAACACAAGAATTGCAATAGTGACCCATCTACAAAGGTGTTCTAAGAGAAATAGGATGACATTGGAAGGATATGTAAGAACTCAGAACATCTACATCCCATACCAAATCTACAAGCTCATACTTGTTACGCGTACTACGATAATTTACCTGTTTTCAAATCTAACTTCAAGCGAATTTAGATCTTATACTCTGATGATTATGATTCCTTTTTCTAGACTACACGCCTCACCCTGCCTTTTAAAAATATTGTATAACATCTAATATATATAGGAAAGATTATTGAGAATCGTAAAAGTACTGTAGTCTTCAATTGAACGATATGCTTCAATTTCGTGATGGCAGCCCCAAATATCATAGCATTTTTCATCTTTTATCTTAGATATAGCAGTAGAGCAATAACGACTTCTGATTAAGTATCAAATTTGAACCAGCCTGTGAACATTTCATTATTGAAACTTAAGATGGAAAATCATGAATTTCTCGCAAGGGTATTTTGTCAGATATTTTATTCGATTTGCTCTTAAATTCAAAAATAGAAAAAATAGACCAATATTGCCTTATTCATATTTGATACGTAATCAAACAACGTCTACAACCATCATATATTAGTCTTATTTTAATTTAAACTATTAAAGGCAATGTAGATAGAAAAGTTATGTCGCAAATACATGAATTATAGCAATGTACAGTTCAGAAAAGCTAAGGTTTAACAGTAAAACAATGGTAACCTAAAGTAAACTTAATCAATAATTTAATAGTTAAATGCAATTCCATATTTACTAGGTATTAATATCAGACCTTAGGAAGTTCTGCTGAATATACTGGTATAATGTGACGGGTTGCTAGATTTCTTTTAATTCTTTATGTTAAAATACATCTTTTTCATTTAGACATTCATTAAGTAACTTTTGACATTTGCTTTTACCAATAAAGATTGCAAATATCAAGTTACTCATCATTATAATAAATCTTCCCCTTTCACCCAAATCTGATAAAAACGTAAAATATCCAGCTTTTCTCGCATCATCATTACTCTTATCCGTAAGATAACTCCCATCACATTCCAGTACACCCAAAAAATCATCCTAACAACCGCGTCCGTACAGTGACCCATCTATGAACATTATCGATTAATATTTACAGAATACTAACACTCGCGTAACTATCACCGTTGTCCTCTTAAAGCATCAACTGTCGAGTCGCAAGCGTCTACGTCACTAGGGTAGTTAAATCCTGCACTGTTTAGACGTACCACTCCTTGATGCCGTCTCGTTTGACGGGCTGCGTGGGCAGAGGCGGCGCAGATGCGGGCGCGTTGCCGTTCCTGTTCAGTGGCAGCGGTTGCAGGTTGCGTGCTGCACCACCTGTTCCGCTTGATGCTCCGCTCTGGTAGCTTGAGTGTGCCTGATTGTTAGATTTGCCATGTTAGTTTCACCAAAGAAACTTCGACTAGATCACGGATGATGTAATTGACGGACGATTTAGCGAGATTTGGTTAAGAGGTTAAGCCACTTCGTCTACTGTGTCTAATAGCCGCGGGTTCGATTCACAGGAGTAATTTTTGTGACCCACAATAATTTGCATCGGTCTGGGTATTTGTGTATGGGAATTTCATGTTTGTAAAAGCACCCACGTCACAGGAATAAATCTAAAGGACTTTTTGAAAAACTAAGTTTCTTTCCTATCTTCTAGGACTTGGTCCAGTTTGTAGTAGATAGAGAAACCACAGGATGAGTTTACAACTTTAATATTAATTAAATGCAGAAATACCTAAACTGTTTCTGTAGGTCACACAAACTTTTGTTCTGTACAGAGATCGAAGATTCAAACATGTGATCACCCATCTAGAATCAGTGAACTTAATCAACTAGACAAATTATCAGATCAGAAGTGTCTGTATAACAAAGCTAGAGACTATTACTATTATAAACGACGTAGAGCACAAAAATACAAAAATTGGATCAAAAATAATAAGAGAAGTGTCATTATTTAGCAGTCATTTTGATAAGTGATGATATATTTCTAAGTGCATCGTCAATAATCATCATTGTCATAATAAATAACCTCAACATCTCATACTGGTTATGTAACTTCAAAACTAAAACTTGACTATGAAACAAAGAGGTTTGATTGTACTTTAGCCTCATTTAGACAAATCAAACAACCATTATCGAATTATATATCTTCATATATTCTCACTTGGTTGCCCAGTAAAGCTGCACTGGCCCCCTGCTGATAGTTCTTATCCTCTGTCACCTTATACGAAGGGTCGAACTTGAACACAATGTACTTGAGCACTATGATCACTATCAATATTATTGCTATTAGCACCGATGCTACTATGCCTGAAAAGAAAAAAAAATCAGTAAGTTACCCAAATAAACCGTGTCGTAACTTAATAACTTAAATAGATTGTGTCTTATCTATAGAGCAATTCAAGAATTTTCGTATCCAGCGAGCGTGTATGAGACGAACTATGAGAGTGGAAAAAGCCAGAGAGCTCGGTTAAGAAAGAGCTCATTAGAACTTTGTACTCTCTGCCTTCGCGCAAGGATTCTGACACTATGATATAGATAGATACCCTTATTTACCCGAAGTTTCCTCCTACAGTTAAAAGTTTATTATAAACATTTATTAGTTATCTACAACCGCAGTGCCTCAAGACTATAATAGTCATCTTAATCCAGTGTATGTTGCCAGTGATGAACAAGGGTACTGCGATATGGTATCATGAAAAGGCTGAGGAATACCCGAAGTGTAGTGGAGTTTCCGTTTGACGTCGAATACGAGCGTGGAGGTCCGATAGGGTAAAAGTCACTAAAATTGTGCATCAAATTGCCAAGCTTAAGTGGCACACATCGCACCACAATCACAACAATGTTTTCTTAATATATTGGCAGTGCCTTTCTGATGACTTATAATAGGTAAATAATATCTTTAAATATCATCATTAACGCTAGTTTAATTCTTTACACATCCAGTTTCATTAAAATTCATTAATAATAACTTACCAACAATAGTTGCAAAGAACTCCGACTCGGGTGGTACAACCCTATTGTCTGTAGTTTTCGGGTGATACCATTTCGTAGTAACATCATACCCGTTGTACTCAGGATGCACTCTACCAGGCATTCTATCCTGCTCGCTCTCGGTCTCATAAGTGGGCGTGTGAGCTTCTATCTCGTTCCCTCGCCGGTCTTCGTAATCAGGTATGTGGTTAGAGTCCTCTTCTGTAGTGTGTGTTGATTCATCGGGCACATGTTTGCCTGTGTGTGTCGGTGTGAAGTGATAGCTTGTATGAGTGTGCGTGTGTTCTGAAAAAAAATCTCATTTATCCGATTTTCATTTTTTAATATTCATTACCGACTGGTTGATCTTTCCCTTATTCCTATATATGAAAGAATTAAAAGGTGAAAAAAGTGAGTTAAATTCTACCAGTTATGCAGTGCTCAAGAAAAATGAAATAAATTAATAGATAAAGAGGTATCTTTATCTATTAATTCATCTGTCTATTAATATATTTATCTATCTTTTTTTAGCAAAAGATCTGGTATAGATAGATAGATAAAGATATAATTTTATTACATATTAAACGACCTACTGATATGTTATGTGTCACCCAAACCTAATCGTCCTTAACAATTTGATTCGCATAGAGAAACTATTGATTGGCCTAAGAAGTTGTTTCACGGTGGACTGTGTATATGCCTAAGCAGATAACTCACAATCACAATTATGTCAAAAGATCACAAAAGGTGAAACTTTAAAATTATTGGCTCAGCTAAAATTATCATTCAAATGAATCTTGCACTACCTATCTTACATCAAATCACTGTTGGCCAAAGGACTTCTCTCACAAATTGAGGTGAGAGAAATTAAGTCGTACTCCACCTAGCGGACCCAGCGCGGATTGGAAATGGCAGGTTAGTGGCAACATGCAGTTGGCACACATCAGTAATATCAAATTCTCAATCAGATTTTTTTTCATGTAAACGGTTACAGTAGTCTCTACTTCGGAATGGCATTCCAGTGGAGAAGACGGGCAAGAAACTCCACGGTTACTCTTTTAAAATAGTATTTTTGCAATATTTTCCATGAACATTTAGTATGAGATTACAGTATATGATAGAACAATGTAACCTACGTTCTATTCATATTTAAAACTACACTTACCATCAGTAGGAGTGGTCCTTCTTTCAGGTAGAGTACCACTATCTATAGTACCAGCATGCATATTATCATGATCAGGTAGTGTCGGTTGACTATCAGTACTGCTCTTGGTGTACTCGCCAGACCCCGTAGAACCATCCGTGGACCCTTCCAAAGTCTTGTCCACGTGTTCAGTGGACACTATGATGACTGTTGGTGATGTCATGCTGTGCGTACTACTTGCACCGGAGCTGAAAGGTAACGTATGTAATATAACTACCACAAATTATTCCCCGTTCGGGGGTGGCACAGCAAGGTGAACTGTGTAGTTTCATATATTTATCAACCTAAATAATAAATGTATTTACAACCACATAATCACCGACTTATTAAAGAACTATAGGTCCATTGCACTGTTGAGCCATGTTTATAAGTTGTTTTCGAGAGTCATCACGAATCGTTTTGAACGCAGGCTGGATGACTTCCAGCCTCCCGAACAAGCCGGTTTCCGGAAAGGCTTTAGTACCATAGACCACATACATACGCTGCGGCAGATTATACAGAAGACGGAGGAGTATAATCGGTCACTATGCTTGGTGTTTGTAGACTATGAGAAAGCCTCCGATTCGATTGAGACTTGGGCGGTTCTCAGATATCTCCAGCGATGCCGCATTGACTATCGTTACATCAAAGTGTTGAAGTGCTTGTATAATAACGCCACCATGTCAGTCCGAGTACAGGGGCAGTGCACGAAGGCGATCCCCATAAAAAGAGGAGTAAGACAGGGAGACATAATTTCTCCGAAACTATTTACAGCCACCTTAGAGGACGCCTTCAAGCTCTTGGAATGGCAAGGATTTGACATCAACATCAATGGCAAATAAATCACTCACCTTCGATTTGCCGACAACATTGTGGTCATGGCGGAGTCGCTGGAAGATCTAGGGTGAATTCTCGGTGACCTCAATAAAGTATCTCAACAAGTGGGTCTTAAAATGAACATGGATAAAACGAAAATAATGTTTAATGTCCACCGCACTCACCGTTGGGAACTCTACTCTTCAAGTTGTCGACGAATAAATTTACCTGGGACAGGCAGTCCGGTTAGGTAGGTAGGTAGGTGAGAGAGGTCAATCGACGAATCCAACTCGGCTGGGAAGCGTTCGGGAAACTGCGCAACATCTTCTCATCCAAAATACCTCAGTGCCTCAAGACTAAAGTTTTTAGTCAATGTGTGTTGCCAGTGATGACATACGGATCTGAGACGTGGTCTCTTACAATAGGTCTCATAAAAAAGCTCAGAGTTGCTCAGCGAGCTATGGAAAGAGCTATGCTCGGCGTTTCTCTACGTGATCGAATCAGGAATGAGGAAATACGTAGAAGAACCAAAGTCACCGACGTAGCCCTCAGGATTAGCAAGCTGAAGTGGCAATGGGCGAGCCATATAGCGCGAAGATCGGGCGTGCGTTGGGGCAGAAAGATTCTAGAGTGGAGACCACGTATTGACAAGCGCAGCGTGGGACGACCGCCTGCCAGATGGACCGACGATCTTGTGAAAATCGCAGGAAGTCGTTGGATGCAGGTGGCATCGGACCGGTTACGCTGAAATGCGATTGGGGACGCCTATGTTCAGTAGTGGACAACTATAGCCTGAAATGATGAACCACCGACTACGTTCTTATTCGGTGAAGCTATAAAGGCCCCGCGGCCAAAAGTGGTATTCATTCACACAACACACAAAAACCGAGTATGTTAGGCTCTCATATAACAAAAGGCTTGACTATTGCCATTATACTGAGCACAGCTTCAGACCCAAAAATGCTACTGTAAAAGAACATTGTCGAAAGTTGTCCCAAAACAAACAAACCCATGCCATGATTATTTATCGATTTTATTAAAATAATGTCAAATATCCGTAACTCACGGACAATTTGCAATCTAAAACGAATATTTCAAAGTATTGTAAGTACTTATATTACACAACTAGCTGACCCGTGCCCACTTCGTTGGGCGGTTGGCACATTTTTAGTTGTGATGAAATTATGAGTGTGGTTCGGTTAGTACTGAGGGCTATGATTTATTGTCTGACTGCCAAAAGGCGGGTTGTATTTTTACAGCATATATATGTAAGTATTTATATGCCAATTTGGCTATATTACCGGGTTTGAAATGAGTGAATGAAATGATTATGATTGAATACATGATGTTTATTTTAATTGTTCAATACTTCTCTGTATACTATATTAGATGTAATGTTATTATTTGGTACCAAAATATATTGTTTTACAGGAGTTCCAACCCGAGATAAGCCAATATATAACTGCCCATGTGAAAAATACTGCTTTCTCAGGTCAATGCCCACCAGAGAGAATGTTTGACCCTGGGACTTATTAATAGTGAGAGCAAAAGAGATCTTGACGGGATACTGTAGCCTTTTAAACGGTATGGAAATCCGTCGGAATCATAGGAATATAAGGAAGTTGTCACACTGCTGGCCCTATGAGAATGGTCGCCACGATTATATTCTCCCGCAACTCTTTTATAAGCAGCCTTGTGCCATTACACATGTTGGGGGGGGGGGGGGGGGGGGGCTTAAGCTCCTTAAAAGCATGATAGTGTTTGACTTGACTGGGAATTTTCTCTAAATTTTAATTATCTCATTAACTGTATCGTTTCTGAGTGACCTAGAACAAAGCCAATGATAATCTCTTTCCAATAAATTTTCAAGACCGGGATATATCGCGTGTTTCAGATGTTCTAACCTATTTAATATGTGACCTAATCTATCGTCAATTTTAATGTCATCGCTAGTACTGTTGGTGTTAGGACAGCTAATTTTTCCTTCTCCAAGATTCAGTAGTTGATGCGGAAAGTCGTTATCGTAGTTGTCGTATAAGTGGGCTCTCATGTGTGTTCGTAAATTGAGAGTTTCTTTTATTACATGCAGTATTTGCCGAAAATCGCCCGCAAAACAAAAGTAAAGCCTACCATAAAAGCATCTGAGTTTTTGAGGTCTTTGAGCGTTCGGTTTACTGCTTCAACATGAGTTCTATGACTCATGGTACATTCGTCCCATATAATAAAAGATGGCTCTTATAAAAGTTTCCTGAGTGTATACTGTCAATGGTAGCTTAAAGGTGGAGTGTGCTGTTTTCCCATCATTTAATAAAGTTGCGGCAATCCCTGATGAGGCAACGGCTAGCCCATTTTTCCCGGATTGTCTTACTTTTGCCAATACCAAATTTGCGAGGAATGTTTTCCCAGTGCCTCCTGGGGCGCCCAGAAAAAATATTTTACCCCTGTTATTTAGCACACTATCAATAATTGCATCAAAAGCTTGTCTTTGGTCTCTAACTAATTTCGGTAAATTTTCATTAATAAAAAAACAAACTCATTGTTTTCGTACGAACGTGTCAGTATTACATCCGATGCATTGTTATGTAGCCGAATTGGAGAATCTAAATAAAATGTTCTTGGTAATAAAACAATTCATTTTTAAAAAGATTGACATGTTGTATCACTCAATAGATTACGACACGGTCGCGGTTCCATACCTATGTCGTATTATCTCTTTAACCATTTATCCAAATTATATGCAGTAAAAGGAAAAAATCTTTTGTTTTAATTACTTGAGACAATAAATTTGCTTATTTTGATAAGAATTCATAATTGTCGATAATATGACCCATAAACATCACCTAACGATTTAAATTATTTTTTAAATATAAAAAACTACTTTTTGTCACTTAAATATAAAAGTTAGATATATGCTGTCGCTGAATTTTTTCTAGGCATTATCAAGCTCTAAAACTACTCTCTAGAACTCAATCATATATCTCTCATCGTTAAGGCAGCGTTCGTAAGAAACGTTTTCGTTCGACCGATTTTTATCCGACTTACTTTAGAATACGACTACCACGAAAAAGTCTATTCATTTTACGGGTTAATATATAGCCTATGACACTCACAAATATTGTGGCTTTCTATTAGTAAAAGAATTTTGAGAATCGGTTCAGTAGATCCAGAGATTACCCCCTACAACCTCACAAACATTACCTCTTCATAATATTAGTATAGATATAACCTCATATGTATAAATGGCTACTGAATTATAACCTAATACTTTTTGTGCAATAATACGATTCCCCCGCTTGTTCGTCATGTAATAATAAATGTCCTAAGAGAATTTATGGGTGATTTGAAATCATACAAGTATTTTTTCATTGCTCGTGGTTCTAGGGCAAATCATGTATGGGCGCAGAACAACGTCCTTTCGTTAAAATCTTTATTTGACCTAATATTGTGATAGACCTAGTGTTTGCCATTCACAGTATTACTATCAAGTAAATTATCATTGACAAAATATCAGTAGTATTGTGTTATATAAAAAGAGAGCTCGTAACCATCATTGTTGCGCAACTGATGTTAATTCCACTACTTAACCACCCTCTACTGAAAACCACATATCCACACACACTAGGATATGAGTAGTCAACGATAACTTAAGAAAGCAGGAAGGCTGCTATACTTACGTAGTCATGGGGTGTTCAGGTTCAGTGATATCTTCACCAGCAGAGCCAGAACCCTCGATGCAATCTTCATCATCACACGGTTTCATGAGTTTTCCACTTGTATCACCCTAGAAAAAAAGGTACAAATAGTTACAATAAAGACAAAAAAATTTATAATTAGCCCTTTAATCCCTTTTCAATCCAAATTAATTAAGAAATGATTATAGAAAATGCCTTCTACGGCAAAACTTTGTCATTTATGTCTTATTATCATTAGCAAAGACATCCTGCAGGGCATAGGCCTACCCAATAATCCCTACAACGACCAGCTGTTACCTTAACCAAAGGGCTTATATCGAAACCTTTGATGCTAGCATGTGCCAGCAAGTAATCGTACTCTCACGTTCATGCTTATTGAGTAAGTATGTAGTTTGACAAGGATGGCATATCAACTCTCAAGCGTTACGCTATCTTCAATATATTTATGCTAAGCTCTCAGATTACCAATCTGTATTGTGAAGGGCTGGCCCCGATTGCTTACCCACTCCACATTTCCGGTATAAAATGGACACCGTTTTATGTCTCATATAATATCTTAATACTCTATTAAAATACTTTTTGAATTAAGTTTGGAAACTTACCTTAAGTATTCTAGAAGGAGGTCGCCTTGTTGATGGTACGTATACTGGTGTTATCAGATCATCTCCAGACCCTGCATCAGGTAGTACGCACGCGTCCTCATCATCATCTCTACACCCTGAACCGGCACCAGAATATACAAGCTCATCTAACACTCCTGGCCCTCCGTAGCCTGAAGGTGGTGTCTGAAACATAAATTACCTATCAGGCATATGATAACGTTAAAGCTGTCTACTAGGCATATTTATTCCTCAGTCAAAAGACGTCCACTGCAGAATTAAGACTACTCTTAAAGATCACGGCAACCGACTTCCAAGATTTGCTACTGAAGATATGAATTGGGCTTCTTCTTCTTTAAGTTATGGCTTCACACTAATTTTAAGTGTATTTTGCCAGTGTCCAGTGAGATGCATAATCGTCTATCTATCTATCTATCTATAACCTCACGCCAGATCCCTTGCGGGGTAGGCAGAGAGTACAGAGTTCCAACAGGTTCTTTCCTTACATACCTCTCTGGCTTCCTCGACTCTCATAGTTCGTCTCATACACGCTCGCCGGTAATAATCGTGTTTGTATAAATTAATTCAACTCCCCTATGAACTTGATGACAATGAAATTGATGAAGTACCCCACCCTGGATAGTAAAGCGATGAAAACTTTACATACCAATTGCGACAGCCGTTTTGAGGAATATCGAAAAGGCAAGTTTTATCACTTTGTTACAATTACCTTCACTCATGCTCATATAAGAATACATAATAGTTAATATTCCACCAATATTACATATGATTATTCGAAATAACACTATTTTTGGAAATTAAAACAAAACAACAACATCACTCTTCGACTTCCCACCAAAAAAAACTGAATTGGGCTTATTTTATTTTGAATGTTACCAATTTTAAAGTGAAGACAGTATCGATTTTGAAAATTAATGAGTTTGCATAGCCATGGATGGCTTGGCAACTATTTGTGATATCCGTAGCAAAGTTTTTTCTATTGTATACCGTTCTTCAGTGAAATAAGAAATATCTGGTTAAAAGTTGATTGAGTTCTATATATCTTAATCTCAAATAAAGGTTATTACTCCTTTCCCTGTCTATTAAAATCACCATATAATTAAAACCGTACATAGAATTAAGTCAAACATAGTGCAAGTGTCTGTCGTCGTTCAACTGTACCATATATAATACAGACCATCCAACTGAAAATCCATCAGAAATATTCGGTACTTATACACCGTCACGGTTATATTCCCCAAGCGGGGGTGGCAGAGGTGTACTGAGTACACCCACTTTTAGTCGACGATATTAAGTCTTACGTAACAGAGACCTATTACCCTATACCGGCCAAAATTCCAGACTCCGGACTCATACTAGGAAGGTTTTCTTAAAAAAACTACATGTGTCGGACCTAGGATTTAAACTCAGGAACCCATGATCACAAAGCAATGCGCTTTGCCACTAGACTGACTACGCAGTTGGGTACTTATAAAGTTCTTTATTACCGCCACCCAATATAGTGATAGGAAACAAACCTGCTGCATTCTATTAATATCCCTGTCCAGTGGAGTGTGAGCTCTCCTCGCATCCCCACGCACTGACACAGCGGGGTCTCCAGCCGCGGCCAGATCCAGCACACGCACCCCATCCACAACCAGGCCTGCCACAACACCGCTGAACGTGCGAGCACCTCCAGCCCCTCCACCAACAGTGATTGTTGACATGCTGTTGAATATTGTGGATTGCTGACCACCTGAAAAAAATACCATAACTAATAAACTTTTAAGAAGGAAGATTATGGGTTACGCAATTTTTCTTTCATCAGCTAAAAGTCCACGGCAGCTTTAAGACCTCCTCCAAAGATTACCACATCGACCGACACATAGCTTGTATTGAGAATGTCTTGAATATTTTCTAGAAAAAATGAAAATGTCTACATAATTAGTAGTAGAGAGATAAAATCTCTTCTTACTGTGTACTCCTGACGATATTGCTTTGAAATGATATTTCATAACACATTATGATGAAGGTACAGACAGCCCTGGATCAACGATCTTTTCGAACCGGGACAGAAACTTGATAGTGTCGCCCCTCTCTCCAGCGTTTGAGATAAATTACTTAAAAAACTCACAAATATTTAATGGTTGGCATTTTTCCTGAATGGGAAACTAAGAATCCTTTAATAAATTTGTACTCTTTTTTATCTATAACTTTTTCATTTGTGTGACATGAAATTATATACCCGGGAATTCGCCCGCCCCCTGAAACTGTCACCCGGGGCAGGTGACCCGATTTGTCCCCCCCTAGATCCAGGGCTGGGTAAAGATAACATAACAAAACAATACAACATAAATTTAGATCAAAGTGTTAACTCTCATGATTATATTAAAAACGGGTGACTTCTAACTTAACCTGCATTTCTGCAAAAACCTTACCCTGAGGATGCCGTATGATAACAGCATAGTTATCCAACTGCAACGAGGCTCGGCTGCCATTCCTCGTAAACCTGGCGACGTGGTAAGCCCCATCATCAACTCTAGCTGTCTCATCACCTAACGGGTGATCACCACCGCCAACGTTGTATACCATGAACAGGTTTCCACGAATCTAAGTGGACGAGAAACATCATTTTATATAAGCTTTAAAACATCTATATATCAAAACAAGATACACAGTCCTGTTTAAAAAAGTTTAAAAAAAAACGTCCCCAAATGTACGTGAGTAGTTATAGTTATGATAAAAACATAAATTAGGGCATATTGTACCTTACTCGTATCACTTAAAGTTGTTTTTTCAAAAAAGCGAAAGCCTGTTAATTTTTTAGCACCGTATACTTTTCCCTGCCTTTTGGTGGTGCCATTGTTTGTGCGGCGAGCGTGTGTCTACCTATATTTGATCAATGCTTCAAAGTATTGAAATTTCGTAAGTGTTATTTAGTTGCATCTACTAAAGCCGAGATGGGTGGAAAGAAAAAGACAGAAAGGGCATAGTAGATAAGGTGTTCCATAGTGGAGTGGAGACATGGACATACGGTGTTTCATAGTGAAGTGCTGGCTAGCGAGAAATCGTGTTGCATGCGAATTAGTCACACTTAATTTGAATAATGTGACGAGAAATATCTCTCGTCTTTGCTGCGTTTTCGTCGAAAAATATTAGGATACCTTCCTTCCTCTTCGATTGAACGTCATCCAATGAAGCTAAGGAGAGAAGATGTAGCAATCACAACATCCTATCAGTTATTCCCGAAACATTTTTTTTTTGTCTCTTTCTCCGATTTGGTGGATAGTTACACCTTATATAATTTAGAAAGAGAGAAAGGAAGAAAAGAAAATACATTTATTTGACCAACACACTACAGAACAGAGTATTTACAATAAACTAAACTAAAATTTGTTACTGAAGAAACAGTTCAGCTCAAAAACCTAGCCCAAAACTTTAATTGACATAATCTACGTAAATCGTTTTGATCACTCACAATTTCCATCTGCATATAGTCCTGTGTATTCGAAGACTCAATCCTGAGTAGAACTGCGTCAGCCTTACTAGTCACAAAGCCGAGTGCCACTTTATCCGTTTCCGTATCGGCAACAGAACTGGGAGCGTACGTATACGTGATGATGCCTCGACCTGGGCCGAACTCGTAGGCAATAGATTCTGGAATTATAATAATAAACTTAAAAAATATCAGAACCTACACACCAACTAGGGCTATAGTACGTATCAAGCAAAATCCTAATACGACAAAGTTATAATGCATGAGGAGTTTCTGTGGATACCTCTCAGCTCTATTGGCAAACCAAGTCCATGGTACAATATTATTGAATTTAAATTTAAGCTCCATCGTATGCTAGTATGCCGCAGCAGCAAATTTTAAACCGGAACGACAGACAAGGATGAAACTAGATAAATAAAGCTTGTAAAAATGATTACAAAAAAGATCTACTTTCGACCAAGGGTTCGAAGCAATAGACCAACAAGAAAGTCAACATGCGAGTTAAAATTCAGTGGTTTCAAAACTTGCCTAGTTTTGTTGCTAAAGAGAACTTGAAATCTTAAATAACTTTTACCGTCATAACACGTTGGTCCAGTGAAGGAAGTTAAGTCACAATCACAAACATAGGTATTCCATTGTTGCACACATACTCCTTTGTTTGCACATGCATTGTGGGTGCATTTGGTTGGACCTGAAAATTAAAAACCAATACACACATTTTATATCAGCCTATACTGACCCAGTGCTTGGCGAAGGTTTTCCTTCACAAATGAGATTGTAGGGATGAGGTCATACTCTGATCTGCAGATCTAGTCTGGATTAGTGAAGGCAGGTTTCTGCTGTTAGAACTTATCGAGCCTATAAAATGTTTATCTCGGTTTAATAATACCAAGTTAAGAGGTAGCCGAAACCAACGGCTTAACGTGCCTTGCGGAGCACAAAAACGCTCGAAAATCAATGAGAGCTGTAGGTCCCATCATTTATGATACAGGAACTCTGCTAAATTCAAATAATTCATATGAGAGACATTTAAATATTATATTCTAATGATTTTATTGAACATAATTCAATTTCAACTGATTCTGTCAATCAAGTTTAAATATTTCCTGCAAAGCTCATATTTTCTTCGCTCTCAATTACTCTTACCTTCACACCCCGACCCTAAAGAAGAACTAGGAACCACAGCATCTTCGATCAAGGACGGTGACTCTCCAGGCAGATCCAAACTGGACATGCAACCTTCAAACCCTTGCCTGGACAATACTCCCACTGGTAAAGCAGTGTACATGTCTTTGGGTACTCCACCGACATAAAGGACGCTGTCCAACTCCAGCATAAGATTTGAACCTAAAAAAATATTAAAATGAATTATATAACAACAACTGTGTCGTTGGTCTAGTAGCAAAGCGCATCGTTTGGTGATCATGAGGTCCTGGGTTCATATCCTAGGTCGGACAAATGAAGTTTTTCTAACGGAAACTTTTTAGTATGAGTCTGGAGTCTGCAATTGAGCCCGGTATATGGCAATGGGCTCGCGCCCTATTACATGGGACCTAACATCGCCGGCGAAAAGTGGGGTGTACCTCTGCCACCCCCGTTTGGGGAATATAGGCGTGACGGTTGACCTATATCTATAATTATTTATATTTCTAAGCAACACTATATTGTACGATTACAATCCTTAACAACCTCTTCCCTTCCCTGAGTAGTTCACAGTCATATTGTTATTGAGCCTAGCAACACTTAATAAAAATAAATGTCCAAAGTGTTGGTTCAGTGTTTGATTGGCTTAGATGTAGATCAACTTGAAAATTTTTAACTAACTGATAAAATAATCGTAGAGATATCTTCATTAAAAGAGGGCATTTAGTTTCAAAGAACAATAATATTATTATAGGTCTTACTTACTCGTAGTATGCATTTCCAAATCATCATCTACTTGTAAAGTATGTATTTTCGGCGTTGGTCTTCTAACAGATACGGTATGCCATCGATTGTCATTCAAAAAGTTCTTCAATTTGTCCTTCATAGTTACAACTCCATCTCCGAGGTTAAACACACAATGTATGTGTCCACTTACTAATTCTATCGCTATAAAATCTTGTTTCTTTCCACCATTATAAAAGAGGAGGCCATCCATCTCAGTTGTGCGGAAGTAAAAGTCTAAATAAGTATTAGCGTAAGCTTTTAGCAGAGGCAGACCAACGTAGGTATGTTTAGATTTAAAAGTCACTGATTTATAAACGTTCAGCGAATCAGGCTTGACAAATTTCCCAGTAAATATCAGATTTGAATCATAAATATTGTTATTTTCGTCATTGGTTCCAGCGCCCATACTTTTCGCCATATCAATGTATCGAATACCATTAAAAATAAATTTCTGCAGGTAACCCACAAAATTTGGTAGTGTTGACGTCATCTGGATTTCTTCTTCAGGGTGATACAGTCCTCCTAGATGGAGCGTAGATATTTCTAACGTTGATGCTTTCCCTAAAATCGTTTCAGCTGGAAAATAAACCTAACGATTAGTATAATTATAAGTATTGGAAACTAACACCTATCCACAACATTGACTGTAAAGTAAAAAGAAATTAGCAAAGTAAATTCCCATAGAATTATCATTTGCAGCCATTATTCGAGGTTATGTACACATAGATCGGCAGTTTTGTACGTGTTAGTCAAGCTTAGATAGATGTTGATGCTGATGATTTAGATAGTCAGTTGATTGCTAGAAGATTAGGCATAGCGATTTGATTGAGAAATCCTAATAACAGCTGTTGATGATAAGAAACTTGACCTCAGTATTAAATACCTTACAATTATTTTAAAATCTCAAAACCTGAATCAACTTTCTTGTCATCGTAAAAACTGCACACTTTTATTTAATCGTACTGCAGTTCGATCACTACTAATTTACCCAATTACTAATGGAAAAGGCTGATTACATATATAAGAATTAGAATTTCATCAATGTGTTTGTATTTCTCCTCTGTTTTTTGAAAATTTGTTATAACGTTTCAATAATTGTACAACCCAACATCTTTCATTTATATATAGAAATATATAAATTAAAATGTCTGTATTAGAACAAATAAATGCTACTCTAATTTTGATGTCATAATACTTAGAATGGATGAAAGTAAAATTGATATAACATTATTTGCTAAGTAGATCAATCTAGATGGAGTAGCAATTATTGTTTCTGTAAGAAATTCTATCTAAGCACATACACATAGGACACTACTAGAAGAAATGAATATAAATGAAGTTAGAAATAATAGCTTTTAACAGAAAGGTGATCCACAGTGCCAGCTATGAAACAACGGAAAGTAAGCCGCTAAACTACAACTAACAGGACGTCTAACATGAAAGACACTTCTTTGAAGAACTTCAGTAGTGTCATAAATTCGAATTCCCTTAAATTGTTTTAAGACAATTCGAATTTGATCTTAGTTCTTACATTTGGTTTGACTGTGTCGTCTTTATTAATTCGTATTGCTTATAAATTCATTTTAAATACAGAAATTTGAAACTTTTTAATGTGTGTAGTTTTATCTTTTGTGACTTGTCCATTTTTAATATACGAACAATGTGTAGATGTATCATTTTATGCTGCTGTTATTAAAATATTTTATTCGTGTTTTATTTAGGATTCACTAGTATTTTGACAGTTGATTTATGAAAGTGCCATCAATTCAGCTGGATAAGGTGCCATCATTTAAAAATGTAGTTTGAACTGAAACCTTTTTTTTTGATTTCTTTGATGTAATCTTTTCACAATTTTATTTACAGCAATAACTTAAAAAATTAATCATATTATGTTAAGTGAGTGAAGATTTGTTTTCGTGTATAGTCAGTTCAACATCTTCATCGAATAACGACAACACAGCAAAACCAAAACCAACCTTATCGTCTTCTACTTAGGGGTCAAAACAAAAGTAGTGCGGGTGGTGTCCCGTGCATACGTACATAACGTACCGCGCACTGGCTGCCCCCCATCCACCTGAAGCTTCAGGTTGGAGGCGCGCCGCGAGAACCTCACCGTGTGCCACGCGTCGTCTGCCACATTACCGCCTGCTAGAAGGTTCTAGGACAAAACATTAAACGTTATAAATATTTTCTTACGAAGACATTGAAGACTTGTAGACTTGACTTTGAAGTTAATCAGGACAAAAGCCGATAGCCATTGTAGGATACACATTTAGCCAGTCCCTGCATCATTTAACTTTCGTAGTGTATTTGTTTTGGCATTTGTACCGCTATTTTTGTTGGCGTACACTATCGCAACTTGCATGTTACCCTAAAGTTTTAAATGTATTACTTCCTCATTCAATAACTTTGAAACGTGCCATTAAAAATCCTTCTTAAGCTATATGAAAAAAGCGTTTATTTAAGACTTCTACTATTAGAAACCTGCCGTCATCGTCATTATCAACCGATAGAAATCCACTGCAGTTTACAATACCACATAATGTCGCGACGACCGCTTTGTGATGTGCTTTCAGCTTTTACCAACATTCACCTGGTTAGCGATTCTAAATTTGCAGTTAAGAAAACATACCTTCTCTCTGTCCCCAAGTCTGACACTGGCCCGCACTCGTCCCGCGGCAACAGCCAGTTCTATCCGATCAGCAGAATGTTCCGAAGCTGTCCGAAGCAGCAGACCCGCTCTAGTTGTGCGGAACCGAAGCAGCAACTCTTCAGTCTGCGTAATATGCTCTGGACCTAACGCTGCGGTGAGATACTGGCTGCCGTTCATGAATATCGTTGGTGATTCTGAAAATATAGGCAAGTTTATATTATATTCGTTTGATGCTTATCACGGAACCTGAATTTTGGTCACAAGCAAAATTATACTGCGTAAATTTGGTTTAAATTTTAAACTTTAACAACTAGGAAAGAGGGTAGGTTCGGATATGTCACTTATGAAGATAGAACGATCTGCAACTTAATTTCCGATAATAATTTATTATATTCTAAAATAATCATAGGGAAACATGGTAATTCTTACTCAATATATAGATGTTATCTAATAGCTGCTAATGCAACAAAGCTAATTACCTCGTCCACAAGTGGGTCCACCGTAACTAGTCATGGAACAATCACAGAGTGGTCTGTTCCAGCCTTCGGAGCAAGTGCTTCCGTGCTGGCAAGGAGAGCTGACGCATTGCTTCATGAGAACGTGACACGCCGGACGAACTGATGCTGTAACCACCAAATAGTTCATTTAACAGCTATTGCCAGTCTAACGCATGATCCTTATTCTATCTATCTATCTATATCATCACGCCAGCTCCCTTGCGGGTTAGGCAGAGAGTACAGAATTCCAACATGTTCTTTCCTTACAGATCTCTCTGGCTTCCTCCATTCTCATAGTTCGTCTCATACACGCTCGCCGGTTACGGAGACTCTTGAACTTATCCTTATTCGCTAGGAATTAAACACGTAGTGCGACACGTAACGATAACTTCGTGAAATGATCTTTTAAACAACACGGTCATACTGAATAAGGAATACTTACGTCTACATTTAATTTTTGCGCATTTTTAGCCTGTCTAGTAGGCTAGGCAGGGTAAAAAATGTATTACGTTGTATAAGGCTTACGATGTATAGCAAACCAGTAAACGATTAGCAAGACGATGCATTTTTTATAAACGTTCGAATTTAATAAAAATATATTAGCAGCTTTAAATAATGGCTGTAAGACTACAGTAAAATATGGCATGGAAGTATACTGAGTATTTCTGGCTATCTCTATTGGGATTTAAAAGTCAGGTTTGTGTCATCTATATCCTGTAACGCAATAAATTAAAAATAATGTACATAATGGAATGTGACAGGCGCAGTAGCAACGGTCTTAATAGATGATGCTCTGGGGATCAACTGACAGCGGGATAATATCAAACCTTCTGACGGTAAGCTAACAAAAAATACTGAAGACTTTAAAGACAATAAATAAAAGTATCCATGATCCGCTCGACCTGGGAGGCTATCACAACCTTTTTATCAAAACTTTCTTAATCTTACTTTGCAGTGAAATAGATTTTATTAACTATGTATTTCCACTTGTCTTTCTCAAATCAATTCTTTTGTAATCAGAACTCATTTTACAATTACGAAAATATCCATAAAGAAATTCGATAACTATGTATGTCTTTTTTTTATAAAAATTTTTGTAGATGTTGTATGCTACCAAAGCTAATAATTAAGTCGTATTTTTAAAGGTGATACTATAAACCGAGTCTCGGGTAAGGAAATAAAGAATAACAGTCTATCTATATTACAAAACCCATATTCAAAATAGACCTTCATTTGTCTGAAAATAAAAATCACATTTAATGACACACTTATATCAGGAAATAACTCACCAGAATCCTGTTGCCTAGCATATGCCGTCAAGTCCTGAGATTTACCATTTAACACCAAGTCGCGGACACAGCCGACAAACCCTTGCCTCAATGCTGCAGTCCACAGAACTGGTGGCGTTCTTGTAGCAGAGTACTCGGAGCCAAGTCCTCCAACGAATAGAGGACCGTCTAATTCTAATTGGTTGGATTCTCCTGTAGAAACGATTAATGAATTTTAAAGTTTCCTTAATTTTAGTACTTGAACAATTTATTTAACTTTCGACTTGAATTGATAAACGGAATGAGTGTGACAAGTATATTTGCTGAAAACTTATATATTACATTTTTTATAGAAACTCACATAAATTACAAATATACTTATATCTAGGTATATTTTTATGGGAGATACGAGTAGCACAATTTTAATTGACTGAGGTTATTAATGTTACAGATACCACTTTCTTACGATTAAACATTAGCTCAACTGACGAGCGCTGTGGATCCCATAGATACTGCTATTCCAAAGAGTATTGTATAACTTTTGATAAAACCCAGCCCAAACTAGCATTTATCTGATGTGGCACCAGGAAACTACCGAATTTAGTCGCCTCTTACAATGTACTGATAATTCAGCTTTTAGTGGGGATACTATATCCTTAATTTAGCCCACGCTAAACATTACCCCTATTATTTGTGTAATATACAACCTTGGTATTCAAGCACTATGCTTTTCATTATAATTGGTCGGTATGCTAGACCTTAGCAGGAAAATATTCAGAAAGAAAACAATATCACATTACAAGTCACAACAAAAATTGCAAAGTCATCACTAACCAGGAGTTTTAAACTCAGCATTGGCTCCATCAACAGTAACCCTTCCGTCCCTCCCGCTTCGTCTGAGCAGGAACTCATGCCAATGTGAATCATCCACCCGTCTCCTAGAGGCTCTGACCCTGACTCCTCCAGAACCAAGGTCTATATGTACGTATATGTAACCGTTGAGCATTTCCACAGCAAACAGATCAGCCTGGAATATAGTTTTATATGGATGATGAACCATTTTTAGGATTGGGAGATTTTTTCAGAAGTTAGATTACTTTTGAATCTTTTTGGTTGGCTTGAGTAAGAACTAACAACAAAACATTTACGGTTACTTCGGTAGCAGCAACTGGTAGCATATGTTAACACAGTACTGGGTTCGAAGACCCGAGCTAAAAATCCAAGGCTTGGTAGTGGGTGTGGTGTATAAGCAATTTAAAAGCTAGCAGCCTGTCAGTAGCTGCTTGAGTATTTTATTTCAGTAGTGTATGATTCTGCTGGTCTCAATTTAAAGTATTATTATAAAATATACTATAAATAATAAATTTTAACTTAAATATATACTATACGTTGTTTATAAAAATAATATGAATACATGAATATACTTATGAAAAAAACGTAGTACACATAATGATAATAAAGGTACAGATACATATCTATTCAATAAAATACTTAAATACACAAATATGAAAAATATAACAAGAATATGTTGATTATATTTATCAATATGAAACATACGTGATAATAAACTTAAGTCTAAATCGAATCTAAATAAAGTATAAAGAACAGCCTAGCATATAAAAATAAACTAAATAAAAAACTTCGTACAAACGGTCTGCACGTAATACATGCAAACTAGTCTCAAACAATTTGAATTCTAACATTCGGGACCAGACATGCAAATTCTAGCAAATTTGTTTTAACTCTCCCGCTGTAGTTGATATTCAGCATGAAGATATTGAATTATATAAAGACAAGCGAAATGAATTCAGAATTGATCTTATCAAAAACATAACCACTATAGAAACAGATAATCTAGATTTTGATTGTGATACTAAGAACGTAATGGTGCGAATTTGTGTAGGTATTAATAAAGCCCTTTCTATAGAAGCTTATTGGTAATTGTATTCCCTAAATTAAAAAAAACATGTAAAAGAAAACAATAAACACCAATTCGGAAACAAATATATCAATTTTGAGAATTTCGCCTATACAAGTACTTTTGTACAAGCGCTGCGTGTTGTGCTGGGGATCAGTTAGTGCTTTGGATTCTACAGTGCCAACCAGGTAACAGACAGATAAACATAAATAAAGTCACATCATCAAGTGGGTGAAACTTTATAAGGTACCGTACACAAATTCCCCTATATCTGTGATTTGTATTTCATTAGAATTACTTCATCGACTTTGTCCTACCATGCAGCTACCTCAAAGGATATCGATGAATCGATGAAATTATATACTTGAATGTTTTAATAAAAATTGTATCATGACCGATCCCATATTACAAGAAGCGATTTATTAAACGAACTTAATAAGTCTTTGTGAAGAATTTTGGGTCGTTTTATTAAATTCGTGATTAGCGTATCCATTGAGGTCGGTGGGGTATTGCAAGACGGTTATTGTTTTAACGAGGTTATTGAATTAATATTTACGCATGATTCATGAGTTCGATGTAAATTTTGATGAATAATTGTTCACTATGGTGAACAATGGTGGTTACTGTATGCAGTAACTGTAATGATAGTGATATGTTTAACGATCTTTAAATAAAACTAATTGAATGTAGGCAATTCAATCCAATAATCAAATTATATCGGTAAAACGTATTTATCATTGGTAATGATCCCAAATCGAATTCTCTCTATTTTGTTAAGTGTACAAGAGACCTCATTGACGTCAAAACCTGTCAATGCTTCCAAATATTTCTGGAACCTGTAACTACCGGTGAAGAACATTACATAACTTTAAAGCAATCGTGAAATTCTGTGTAACCAATGAGAAATGTCTCAAATTAGGTTAGATATAAATAACCGCACCCAAAACCTTAATGACTTTAAAAACCACACTCAAAAGTTTAAAACAGACTCTCATTAAAAGTGCCAAACACAAAATCAACGAACACATGAATCACTGTACAACTGTACTAAAAGTGCAATCTCCCACAAAGCAACTCCTGTCTATAAACGTGATGACTTCTCCTCTGATGGTGATGATGATCTTTTAGGTGATATTGGTCTAACCCCAAAAGCTTCACCCCTTACCGTGCAACCTACCCTTGGTGGTTTAGCACCCATGTTGAAGAGAACCAGCCCATTTGGCTCGTTCGTCCGGAATTTGAAGGATATCGTGCCGGTCTTCACTGCTTCCCATTTTGGCAGTATCTGGTGAGAAAAAAAAATGATTTTAAAAACTATATTAATGGCTTGGATTTTTTAATTTAGACCGTTTTCCAGTAGTAATTACTGGGCTGTGATGGCTTTTGAAGCTTCGCCTAGATATAATCTAATTACTAGTGTAATAAGTACCAATTAAGTTACTTCTTTGTTAAAATGTGGTATGTTTAATTACCGCTTCCTATCTAAATTCTATAATTTTTCTCACATTTTCACATCCAAAATTTAATCCTCTTTACGTCGAAATAAAAAACAAAGATATCGCAAAACATAACATTTTGTATCAGTAAAATATGTTGATCATATTTAATTTCAATCTGCCTCATATTTAAAAGGTGAACTTGTTGAAGCCCTAAAGGACCAATTTACGTTCAATATTCTAAAAGACTTTTTCTCAGAAATGTATGTAAAACAGGAGAGGATAAATCTGTTCCTCTAGAAGACATTACAATGTCTATCTAATTGTCATTTAGCAACACATTTCCAAACAAAGACTAAAATTGTATTTTAACGAGGCGCTTCAAAAACATTTTCAAATAGAGCATTACTGAAATTCCATTACAAACAAACCAAGCCAGAAATAAATCACCAGATCATAACATTGTTACAGTCAAACAAAATAAGCCTCATGAAATATGAAAGGGCCAATCAGAAGTGATTCTCGCCGCGATTGGAATCAATAATATCTAACTTCCGCCGCAGCTTGTACATCATTCCAACATTAGACATTGAATTATTGAGTGAGTAGTTTGAATTATTGACCGGGCCCCGATTCTACTAACGAAATTCCACTAAAACCTAATCACAACCGCCACCATGCCTTATAATAATAGAGTAGCTTAAGTATACTGCCCAACTGCTAGGCAAAAGCTTTTTCTCACAATTGAGGTGAGAGAGACGAGCTCATACTCTATTATGAGAACCGAGTGCGTTTTGGTGGATGCAGATTTTTGTATAGGTATATGTAACACCATTGTGTAACCTATAAAACTGTTGATCGTATAATGACACATAATTGATTCGCAGCTTGTTGTTTCAATACCTATCTCCCCGCATCATATGGTGACCCTGCGAAAAGTGCAGTGGTACAGCCACCGCGTTTGTTACCTCTTCCGAAGAATGTAAGGTAAGTGATATAAATATCTACTGTTAGAACTTATCAAGCTGCCTATAAGACTTCCAATTGGCTTTACGATTACCACATCAAGTGGTATCCTAAACCTACGGTTTACGTGCATTCCGAAGCATGAAGATGCTGAAACATTCAAATTCAATAAACGGTCATCTATCTCAGACCGACCGAGCTGAACGCTGCGTCTTGGTGATCGCCTGCGTGATCACACAACGCTACTGCGCGTCTCTACGCTCGAGGAATTATCGTCATCGTCACCTCTGGCTCATTTACCTCCCTCTTACGCCACATATCCCTGTCCCGAACCAATTTTGTCTTAGTTACTAACTTGACCACAGTTTAAAATACTCGAGGTAACTCCGTGTTTTATATTAATCATCATAATTATTTGTTTTCTTTATGTTTAAAAACAAAATAATAAATCTTATCTCCAATTCTAATCTTCTAATATAAAAATTGATTTTTAAAATGACACACAAAAAAGATTAAGAAAAAGCGTTGCTCGACAGCGATTAAGATTTGGTTTTCGTAGAATTTTGTTAGTAAAATTGAAACCCAAGATCAATATAGTTATTTCTGCATTACAGTATGAATAAGTAATTTATTTAACGGGTTAAGTTAATGCTAGTTGATTTGATGGATTCCGGTGCACGAATCATTTATATATCATCACGCCAAGTTTGCAGGGTAGGCGGAGAGTATAGTGTTCCAGATTCTTTCACTAGTTAATGGTTTCACGTATATAATTAACGTAAGGCATTCGAGGCGCTGAGAGACTACGTTGCTTTAGCGACGTTAAAGGTTAAGCAACATTCGGCCCGGTCAGTCTGGGATGGGTTACCGTTTCGTATTATTTCTTCATTTTAGCCTGAAGACACGTTAATGTTTGTCCCGGTTAACATTTAAGTTACGAAATTTGGCAGACTTCAAGTAGGATCGGAAAGTCGCGTTAATTCGTGAAGGTACTCACATACTAGATTTAGGTGGGCGGAGAAATAACAAAAAAAAATACCTAACGCCTGTTATTTTCTTAGGGAAAGGAAGAGGATACCCCTTCATCGCACACTAGATATAGGCAGGGGAAGAAATAGTAAAATAAACTAAATAATAATACCTTACGCCTTTTCTCTTTTAAGGGGAGGAAGAGATGTTAATAGTACGCCTAAGTTTCGCCCAGTAATTATACGGAGTCGCAAGATCAACTTTATCAACATAATGCCGCAGTGTTGTGATGATCCAATGCAAACTTTATGAACAATAGTAATGAATTATTAATCCGAACATTTGATTTGGATAATTAGAATCAATACAATGGAATACGTGTAAGTAAATTGTATTGTTTGACTGAATAGGTAAATCATGATAATAAGGCCATACGACAAATATCAAATCAAATAAGTTTATTTGCGAAAATGGGTTAAAGTGGATGTTAAAATTACAGTACATTAGGCATGCAAATATCATTAGAAATAATCCAGGAACTTAAAGTAGGTACTTTAAGTTAGGTAACAATTAAGAAAACATAATAATTGTTCATTAAAAGTAAAAGATATATTTTTTTCAATATATCTTTTACTTTTAATGGTGCCATAAAGCAAAAATTTTGTTACTTGATTTCGGACTCTAATTTCAAAACTGTAAAACTTGATTTATCTTGTTCTTGTTTTTTATTTGTGTCAGTATTCCATTCCGCCAGCGATATACAACGTATAATATAAATGACGCAAGCTATAAGATACCCCATTTTCATAAGAACTTATAAATCAAAATTAACTACAAAACTTGGCGTATTGAGATTCGGAATCATTGTATTGCTTTTTATATATTATGATTATATGAGCATAGGATTTTTAGCCAGAGAGGTATGTAAGGAAAAAACCTTTTGGAACTTTGTACTCTCTGCCTACCCCGCAAGGGATCTGGCGTAATGATAAGGATATATAGATATATCATTTAAAAAATATAAAATGTACTAAAAATAGTTGGATCCGATTTAGTTCCTGATTTAAACCAAATTATTGGGTCACATATTATATATGTCGGAGTGATGATTATAGAACATTATATTGGTTTGGTATGTGGCAAGAAGGCCGTATGCTAACGGAACGTTGGAGACTGGCTGAATTAAAAATAAAAAGAGAAAAATAGAAGAAAGCGGCTAAAAAGGAACGTCGTGGACAGATGGTGGAAAAAGATTCTCGGGCGGATCGTTTTTGCCTATTTTTGGGAGCAAGAGATATACCTTGGTTTGAGCGAGAACGGCTGTCGTGATATTAAGTTGAGAGGAGGAAATATAACCTGGTTTAAATTCAATTCTTGTGTTTTAAGAGACCCCATAACCCCTCACGAATACCCAGGACTGAGCGGAGAGATTCGGTTGCTCCTGGCCATTCGCCGACATATACATTTTGTTGAAACTGACCAATCTTTTTCTATCAATAGCCTACACTCTCTGGTAGATGGTTTGAAAAGAATCATGTACCTTGTTACTTATACAAAACGATACAAAAACTATAGAATACGTTACGTTAAAGGAAAAGTGTAAATAAGATGAACCACATAATGAAAAGAAATAAAGTATTGAATGAATGAATATCAATACTAATAAAGGACGCCTGGAAGGAATTGCTTTAAGCGCCTAAGGTATATAAGGTCGCCTTACTGTAGGTACCGATAACTATGTTCAATACATTTATTTCCTTTTGTCTTTTTTTGTATGATATAAATAGTTTGTATGGTATTATTTTTAAATAAGCGCTTTGTATATTGCTTGTCTCGCAGACTGTTTATCTAGCTTCCTTCCATGATCAATTTTACATCATTAATATTAAATATTTTTATTTGAAGTGACCTAATTTTGTTGTTTACTCAAATAAGCATAAAGCATTATCTAATATGGAATTTCATTAAAACTATTTGAATCCAACATAAAATAGCTATCACTACATATTCAATACATTTATTAGTGCGGTACAGTCGAACTGATAAATACGTGTATTCCAGCTTCCTGCGCCCGAGCGAGGTCAGCGCCGCAGAGGAGTGTGCAGTAAATATTAATTTGTTTAATAAAGTTAGTATTAGTTAGTTATGATATTGTGGATATTTTGCTTAGGAAAATATAAACTTTTGTTTAGTTGTATTATCGATTATATAAACTGTAATAAGTGTGTACGTCATCTATAACGTAAACGCAATTCTAGAAGAATGACTGTTACTGTATTATTCGTCGATTTCACGTCACCTAATTCAGCACAAGATTTTTTTTAATAGACTGCAGAGAGACGGCTACAACACCCTTAATTTTTGTATCGCTGTATCACAGAAAATTAATGTAAAAACGTAGCAACGAACAATTAATTTTATTTGTACTGTCACTATTAGCGTTAGATCGTTACGCAAAGATGGGTTATTGTTTTGAAAAAATATGACCGCAAAACGATTCAAAAATGAAAATAATTAAAATTTATAAATACATGTAATAAATTGTTGCCCCTGAGAAAGCTTTTTGAGAAAGTATAAATCTAAATCTTTTTTGAGGCACACTATACACAAATTTTGATATTCTACTCCCAGATCGGTATCTGAATTAGGGCTATAACATAACTGAATATGCTATTCAAGGGTAGTTTTTAGTTTGTTCATATTGTATTTCGTCCTTCGAATAAATTTTATCTGGCGATTTAAAATCAACTCTCAATATCATAATTTTCCGAATCAACTGTACTCAACCCTCCCATTATACTTTACAGCGCCGACAATTAATACCCAAGGCTTCACACAAAAGGTTAAATAAATACGTACTAATACGAGCAGGTAAAGGTCGGTACGACCCTTTGAGGTCACGCGAGTCGCCCACTTAAAGGTTAGGGTTGAGATCCGAACAGCGATAACGAATTGTGTAGCGATGTTGATTTGGGTTATTGACGGGTTATCTTGCTCAGGGTCCTTATTCGTTGTGTCGTTACGCGGCGTGTAACGATAGCTTGGTGAAATGATCATGAGATTGTATTCTAATTGCTACTGAGATATAGATATTCCATGTTTAATTGAACGAATTGTGTAGCAATGTTGTTATTTATTTATTACAATATGGAAAACTTACAGCAAATCAAAACATAATAACATAGTTATCCATGGGTTATTGCACAGACGTCTAATCACTATGTCCTAACGCGGCCTGTTACGATTATTTTGTGAAATGATCGTGTGTCGGTATTCTGTATGCTACTTGAGTACTATTATAATAACCATTTTACAAATATACCGCGCGCGACGTGATGTTTAAAAAACGTCAACTCATATACACAAATATCCAGACCGCAAAAAAACCTTTGTGGGTCACACAAAATTTGTCCCATGCATGGGATCAAACCCGCGACTATTCGACCCAGTGGGCGGAGCGGCTTAAGCTCTTAACCACTGCGCTAAATCGTCTATCGAGCTGTCGTCGTGTTGGGTTATAAGGTGTTATACAATTAAGTATGTCTCACTAAAAATTACCTTTACAGGCATAAGAATTCTATATTGTCATGTCAACGCGGTGCGTTAAGATAGCTTCGTGCAATGACTGTTTAATGGTATTTAGTGGCGAACAGAATACCAATACACGCTCATTTCACGAAGTTATCGAAACGCGCCGCGTTTGGTTATAGCGAATAAGGGCGCAGGTCAGGTTACCACCCCTATTTTTAGGAGTCACATAAATCAGACTATACTGTCTAAATGCTGGGCTAAAGCCGTCTCTTACGAATTGAGGCGAGCGAGTAGTCATACTCTATTGCGCAGACCTAGTTTGGATTGAAGATCGCAGGCTTACGGCCGCCACCGAAGTGAAACCATGGATCCTACTCTGAGCAACTACGTATAAATAGGTTTGTGACCACCTAGGGCGGGCGAAAGGCTATCCCACCACACGCTTCCTTCGAGGCGCAGTGGCATAGCTTCTCGCCTAGTTTGCAAGTTTGCTCGTCTGTCCCAGCAAGCAATTTGGCGTGGTCTTGGGAGTAGCGCACGGTCGCGACGATCCCCAACTTCGTGTTCCCCGTGCTCACGATCCTCCGTGTTCCCCGAACACGGACGGGTACCCGTAAAGGGTTTCCCTGCCTCCTGCGATAAAAAAAAAAGATTGTGACCACCTTCGAGGCGGCAACCCTCTTGGCACCTTTTCCGCCGCTCGACAACCTAGCGGACATGGATGCGAGGGTCTACGACCGGACCCGCGTCCTGCAAGCGCGGCGTGCAAGCCATCCTGCCGTCCTTCGAAGCCTGGCAATAGTGGAGAAGTGGGCGAATCTGCTATAGGCTTACTCAGATAACCAACGGTCACGGCTGTTTCGGCGATTATCTGAGCAAGATCGGACACGAGGCGACGACAATCTGTCACCACTGTAGTGGGGACCGGGATTCCGCAGAACACACGCTTGTCGAGTGCCCAGCGTGGGCCTCCGAGCGGCGGATCCTGGTCGACCGGATCAGACCGGACCTCTCCTTGCCGGCAATAGTAGCGGCTATGCTGGCCCGGGATTCAGCATGGGGGGCCGTATCCTCGTGGTGTGGACCACGCCACCGTGAGCACTGCGACGGTGCGGGGGGGCAGCAAGCTACAAGTTTCTCCTCCCGAGGCGGGCTCTTTGGAGCGCGGCACAAGGGGGGCACCGGCGCGTTCCACTCGGAGATCCCGGAGTCCGTCTGACACAAGGTGGTGCCTGCCAGCTTACCCCGAGGCTGGCGGAAGTCCATGCGGAATTCCCCACGAAGAAAAAAAAATCAGCTAATCTTCTAACCGCAATGGTTCGTAATGGACCTACTTAGTGGGACGAGACTTATTGGATCAAATATAAACAATGACACGAAAAGAAGAAGTGTGTATACACAGGGGCAGCCTGTTGAATAAACGATCATGAGGACAAGAAAGATTCAGTTATGCTAACTGCATCAAAACTGTCGGACGGACGTTGGGGCAGAAAGATTATAGAGTGGAGACCACGTATTGGCAAATGCAGCGAAGGACGGCCGCCTGCCAGATGGACCGACGATCCTGTGAAGGTCGCAGGAAATCGTTGGATACAGGTGACATCGGACCGGTTGCGCTGAAGAGCAATTTGGGAGGCAGATGTCCAGCAATGGACAGGTATAGGCTGAGATGATGACGATGATGTCAACTGCAAAAAAACTGCATCCAACTAAAATTTTTGAGCTGGCGTTCAGATACAATTATTATTAGGTACGAATGTGCACTCCGGATTGCTACTGAAATAAATTAAATCCCATACACGTAGAACGAGCGCCAACACGACACGCTAGTGCGTACGTACAATTCAAAAATAGTGTTTGTTTGAGTTAGTACTCAAAAAATCATTATTTTTGAATTGTACCACTATAACATTCGGCTAGCGATAAGCACTTACCCAAGACCCTTAGGGCCGGCCCAGCTCTCGATCGAAGTCGCAATTTCCCTTTCCCCCTTATCGTGGCATTAAAATCAGGTATTTCCATTAACCCCACCAATGCCGATCGTAAAGTGTATATCCATCTTTAGCGAAGTGAGATAAGACTCTCCAACTTGGTCCCGGTATAGGATTTTTTTAGATTAGACAGTATCACCGAAATTTAATTAGATGGTAAGCATCATCTGATTTTTAACTACGAATTCAAAAGTTAATATATGAACAGGACGAATAGTACGTCGTGCGCCCTGTTGCTGCTTTGGCTATTATGCGTCGTGAAGGAAAATTCAAATAAAAGCCGAATAATCTTGAAACAGTGCTCCACCCACCAGTTGTGACCCTCTTCGCGCAGAGTTTCTTCCTATATTCTTCAATGCCCAGTCGCTCGAACGTGCATGGCGCGATGTTTCGCGCTCCTAAATATTATTTTGTTGTGTCACAACTAGTGGGCTTTGCATCGAGTTTATTAATCAAATAAACCAATCATGATACAATTATTCCTATCCCTTTCCGGGGTTACACTCTTCTTACTATTCCTATCCCTTTCAGGGTTACAGTCTTCAATTATTCCTATCCCTTTCAGGATTACACTCTTCTAATTGTATACTAGTGTTTATGCGCTACGATTCTATGACATAATGTACTACAGTAACTTATTCTATTACATAATCTATTTATACAAATCATGCAGACGTCGTCCTGTACAATATACTACATTTATCGCATTAAATATTTGGGGAATTTTATCAAAGAAACGGTCACAGCGCTATGATGGTGCGATGTTTGTAAAACTCACCAAAGTTAAACAGCGTTCAAATCAGTCCATCTAAGATCGATACCCGCTTACGGCATTACCATTCTCAAGTGAGCTTTGGAAAGCTTGTTGAGCTCTTGGTCCCCGGTAACACTACTTGTGGTAGTCATTAAGCTTAATTGAAAGCCATATAGGCGACTTGATAAGTTCCAACAGCAGGTGGCCACAAACCTACCTCCACCAGTCCGCACTGGATCAGCGTGGTGGAGTATGACCCATTCTCTCTTACGGCGATTTCTGAAAGAATGGGTCATACGCCTTCGCTAATGGTGGGGCATTATAAACTGATTATTATTATTATCATAAACAGTCTAACGGACATTTTGTTCAACCACCAAGATGATATATTACCATTCTTCCATACTAAGCTTTACTGTCTACATAGGTTGATTGATCTACATAGGCTCGTAGCTATTCAACTTTGATAAAATGCTCCAAAGCGTCTTTAACATAGCCCTGTCAAACGCCCACAAATCCACAAAGCTATAGGAAATCTGACCTACCTACAGTGTGAGAGAGAAAACCTTGATCGATCTGGGTTTCTTCATCCAGGCCAGAAACCTTCGAAGTGCAAGGGCCTCACTTTTGATTACTAAAAAGAACATCAATACTCGGTCGTTGAGTGCATGAAATCTTCATTTAATTAAATTCTTTAAACACAACTTACATCAAAAAGTACTAACAGTGTTACTTCACGTAACCAACCTTGAACGGCTTACCCGTAAAATATAAACCATTAGCGAGTCCACCGAAAAGCTAAGCGAAAAATAGCCGGCGATGGAGTCCCGAGTTATAGCCCACTTGGGTTATAATAATTTACTTTAACGACGAACGTCGAATGCTCGGAGAAACGTTTTGTTCCGAGACTTAGACTAGAACAGTAAAATAGATGGACTATCTATCTATCTATCTATAACCTCACGCCAGATCCCTTGCGGGGTAGGCAGAGAGTACAGAGTTCCAACAGGTTCTTTCCTGGATGGACTAATTTATATTAAACGGTATATACACTAAAATGGTATGTGAAAAGAACTTGCTTTTTAAAAGGCAGATTTGCAAAAATATTAGAAACACTTACCAGGTTTTTATCAATGGAATAAAAATAATTAACGCTTAATTATATTTCCGGATATTTTAAAGTTTCTGACGAAGCATTCGAAACGATGAGAGCTTAGAATCAAATGGAAACCGCCATAAAATTTTAAAACTTATTCCCGACAATGCACTCGCAACAAACAACTAGTACGTAAAATCAAATCAAAATTAAAAAACCACAATAAAAAATGAGTAATTTTATTTCATTCTAGCTGTTACCCGCGGCTACGCACGCGTTTATTTTATAATTTGACATAGATCTCTAAAGCGCAATCTAATTCAACGCCAACGCCGTCTCATAAAAAAAACATATACAATACTTGGGTACTTGTAAACCTTTTCTACCTACCCTGTCAAATATCGTAATCTGGCGAAATAATATTTAAAAAAGGTACATTGCGAGGTAAGTATGTAACATAGTTTTGTCAGTACATATCGTGTCAGTCTTCTCGTAAGACTATACAGTTCATGTTCATGATCAAAATCATGTTTAGATATATTAAATAAGTGATTATACAAAGTTTCGTGTACGGGCCATTCATTGTTAAAGGTTTTTCTCCAGAAGAGACAATCCTGAATACATCGTCGGTTCGTGCACGTTTAAATCAAACTTTTATGTACAATTTCAGGCGAGTGTTTTTAACCATCGAAGAGTTTCTCGTGAGGAGACGAACCCAAGTCCAATATCAGTTCATGGAGGAATTCATGTGTAGGCAAAATCACGCATTTTAACTTAACATTGCAGCTCAAGACTAACAATAATAAAAATAATAAATTTTTATGGTTTATCCCGCGACTATCCCGGATTGATTGTTGTTTCCGGAATAAAACGTATTTATTATTTTAAGTTAGGGTACAAGTTATTACCATACCAAATTTCATTAAAATCTGTTGCGTAGTTTTTGCGTGATTGAAACACCAAAAGACAGACAGACAGAAAGCAAGACGGACAATAATTGCTAAAAAAATTGTTTCGGCCTCTGTATCGATGAGGAAATCTACCACAATTAAAATTTTCGAATATATTCAATGTACAGATTCGGTTCGGTTACAGTTCTATTGTACAAGCTGTAACATAATAAACGCAAGACCTGAAAGTAGTTTGTTCTAAACGGGTAACTGAATCGATTCCAATAAGTTTTAATGTATTTTACAAGTTTTTCCAATTTGCAAAAAGTATTTTACTCGTTCAGTGCGCTATAAAAAATTAAATTTATTCTTGATGCATAGCAAGAAGAAGATTCCAAAGGCATTCCTAAAACGTATTTCTCAAAACGCACACATACACATACAAGTTTCATTGTTAATTGGGGTATAAAAGTGCTTTAAAAAAGGGTAAAAACCTTTAAATTTGTAAATTTGGTTTTCGTTTTGACTTTATGAAGCAATTCTCTAATCGGAGTGTCTGAGGTCTTGCGTTTATTATGTTACACCTTGTATGTATAGAATACGACGTTGTATAGTATGTTGCATCTTTATAGTTTTTTTTTGACGTCGGGATATCTATCCTGGACTTCCGCGGGTCTTGGGGAAGCTATGTCGAGCTCCGAAGAGCTTGCCGGCCTTTGGACCTGGTCCACCCTCACTTTTGTACCTGTAAGAACACTGTACCCTCTGCTTACTCCGCAAGGGATCTGGCATGATGATATCGATAGATAGATAAAGACTACTTTGCGCCAAAGTCGTAAATGTCAATATTGTGTGTATGTGTGCATCGATTTCTTCTTGATTTATCTTCTCCGTCTAAAGCAATACTTAAGTCTAAGTCCGAAGTGTTTTAGTTGGGTATATATCGGAGTAGCTCTGGGAGAGATTCGTTCGAACAAACCCACGATATACGGTGTACAGAATCGCGTTAGATAAGAAAGTATCGGAAACCAAAGTAATAGTTTTCAGATTATTTTTATCGTTTAGACCGCCTCGTTTGTCTAGTGGCAAAGCGCATCGCTTTGTAATCACGAGGTCCTGGGTTCAAATCCTAGGTCGGACAAGTGTAATTTTTCTAACGGAAACTTCCCAGCACGAGTCCGGAGTCTGGAATTGTGTCCGGTATATGGCAAAAGGCTCGCCCCCTATTACATGGAACCTTACATCGTCGGCGAAACGTGGGTGTACTCAGTACAACTCTGCCACCCCTGCTTGGGGAATATAGGCGTGACGGTGTTTTTTTTTATATTTAATATTTTTATGTCCTAGAATGGAAAAATCTGGTATCTTTTTACTGTGAAAATTTGGTGAACACTACAAATAATCCTTGTGTCGTGGATGCGTTTACAAACATGAAATTTATATACACAAACACATACACTGGAACAAATATATGTGGGTTACATAAAGATTTGTCCCGTGCGGGGATCGAACCCGCAACTCCTGGATCCAGTAGGCGGATCGGCTTGAGTTCTTAACCACTGGTCCGAGCCGTCCATCCATGTTTTGTAGTTTAATAATAAATTAAGTTCTAAAATCATACCTCTTACGCCCGTTTTAGCCTTAAGCTCTTTTTAGAGGTGTACAGTAAAAAATCACTTTTCGCAAATGTATTTTCGGTTTCTCAGAGCTTAGCACTTGTAGGAAGAAATAAAAGCGTTTAAATTGGTCCTAATATTACAATCCTCTTATTTCTTTTTCACTATCATAGTCTCATACATACTCGCCAGTTTCGAAGGCTTCAATTTGATTGTGTTCGATTGCGGAAATCATGGTGTGAATGCATCGTGGTTCATTCTTGTAAATTCCTGCATTAGCACAGTGACTATACGCCCTAATTCCTCACATAAATACCCAAAACTTCATAGTATGAACACGTCTAATTTCTTGCATTCGTATCCCCAGATATCACCTTGTGAACGCGGTTTAACTTCCATAAGTACCCTTCAATATTATGGAAATGGAGGAAAAGATAAGGACAGAGTATATCAATGCCACCTTCTATCCCTCAGAGTTGCTCAGCGAGCTATGGAGAGAGCTATGCTCGGCGTTTCTCTACGCGATCGACTCAGGAATGAGGAGATTCGTAGAAGAACCAAGGTCACCGACATAGCCGTTAAGATTAGCAAGCTGAAGTGGCAATGGGCGGGCCACATAGCGCGTAGATCGGACGGGCGTTGGGGCAGAAAGATTCTAGAGTGGCAACCACGTATTGGCAAGCGCAGCGTGGGACGACCGCCTGCCAGATGGACCGACGATCTTGTGAAAATCGCAGGAAGTCGTTGGATGCAGGTGGCATCGGACCGGTTACGCTGGAAAGCGATTGGGGAGGCCTATGTTCAACAGTGGACAAGTATGGGCTGAGATAATGATGATCCCTGTTATAGTTTTAGGAAAACCGCAGCATGAAACCATGACAACGCGCACTAATTCACTCCTGTAAATACCCACAACGTTGCACTATGAACATGCCTAATTTCTCTCATGCGTGTCTCTGGAAATCACCTTGTGAACGCGCTTAATTCCCACAAGTACCCTCCAATACTATGGATATGGAGAGCAGGACAAGGACAGAGTATATCAACGACACCTTCTATCCACAAGGATAAACTACAACAATGTAGTTTTACGAAAATCACTCAATAACAACACGCCATTCTGTGGTTCTCCTAAAACTTTTTAATGTTGAGGTCATTCCGACAGGGCACTTATTCGCTATGACTAACACGTAACGCGGTGCGTTAAGATAACTTCGTGAAATTTGTTTATTTGTACTCCAGCGACAAACAGAATACTATCGAATAATTAAATATGTTAATTTGTGAATATCTCGTATCATATAGCAATTAATAGGTTAAAAACCCAAGCACGCCTCAAACGCAAACTCAAATAATTTATTTTATATAAGCCCTGAGGGGGCGCTTATTAATAGTCAATTAACAATTATATCTATCTATCTATAACCTCACGCCAGATCCCTTGCGGGGTAGGCAGAGAGTACAGAGTTCCAACAGGTTCTTTCCTTACATACCTCTCTGGCTTCCTCGACTCTCATACTTCGTCTCATACACGCTCGCCGGTTACGGAGACTCTTGACTTTTCCATCTGACAAGACTCGGTTTATTTGGTCGTGGTAAGATAGTCTAGGTCTTCCCCGGTACCTGCATCCTTCCACTTTCACATTGTATATCTGTTTTGTCATTCTTTCTATATGCCCGAACCAACGGAGCATGCCCTTTCTCATCTTTACACCGATACTATCTTTCATACCTACTCGCTGTCTTACTATGCTGTTGCTAATGCGGTCGGTCAGCTTCACTCCGCACATCTTCCGCAGAGCTCGCATTTCTACCGCATTTATCCTACTTTCATTCTCCTTCTTACATACCCAGCTCTCGCTACCATATAACAGCGTTGGGACAAGAACTCCGTTATATATGGCCAGCTGCGCCTTATGGCTTAAGTGCCGGCTCCCGAGTAGCTTTCCCATCGCACCATTCACTCTGTTCCCTGCACTCACTCTTCTCTCTATGTCAGCGGTGTATTTCCCATCCTTACTGAAGGCGCATCCAAGATATAAAAACTCATTCACTTGCTTCAGCACATCGTTACCAACCACAATCCTTACATTCGTTCTGGTTTCTTCCCTTTCAAAAACCATTAACAATTATATTTTTTTTTTATCCCAATTTAACTACTAATCTACCACCGGATTGGAACGCGGCCTCAACTGAGAATATCAGGCGAAAAAACTCAGCGGGCTTGTCTTTTGTATTTAGTTATCTTTCTCTTTTTTATTTTCTTTTTTTTTCAATCATATTGTGTGGATACGTGTTTAGGTTACAACTAAATAATTTACGATGTAAGTGTCTAAAGGATTTAGATGGGCCAGTCCACACAAGCAGCTCCCGTTCACGAATATGACTGCTAAAACAGCCATCACTCCCCTCGGCCATATTGGAGGGATGAGAGTGACCCGCGCTAGACAACCACCGCATGCAAAGACATTATAGTGAGCATGACCATACCAGAACCCCAAAAACGGTAGCCAAATTGTGTTTACAAAGCAGCCATATTCCAACCTTTAAGTATACAAATTAATTACAAGTCAAATTTACTATACTATTATTACACGTTCATTTCACGAAGTTATCGTTACGCGCCGCGTTTGGTCATAACGAATAAGAGACCAGATCGCAATCAAAGTGCGAAGGTTCCCGCAAACGACGGTCACTTAATCGCTTTTAAAGCATTTACCAGGAATTTACTGAATTAGATATGTGCTGTACTTGGAAATAGCCATAGCAGTGCAGGTTTAATGTGATATTTCAAGGTTAAAAACTAAAAGAAACTACTCCAAATAATATCAAACACACACGTAAGCCTAACAAATTACAAAACTCTTCGAACTAGGTATCGAATCTACTGGGTCTAGTCGTCGATGGAATATAGGTGAAAAAGGCACCACTAAAAGATGTGTACGGTACTAAAAAAAAATATTTAAAAGGCTTTCGCTCTTTGCAAATACAACTTTAAGTGATATGAGTATGGTACAATATGCCCTAATTTATGTTTATATCATAACTATAACTACTCTCGTGGATTTGGCGACGTATTTTAGTGTAACTATTGAACGAGACTGTTTCTTGTTATGATATATCGATGAGTCTAGTGGAAAATGGTGTGAGTGGTGACCGCGAAAAGCTAATTTCGAAACAAGTATTTAGCCAACGTGTGTTTTTCCTATCGAAAAATCTTGGCAGTACGAAGTGGAACTGTACTCGGCATAAAGATAACAGGCTCCCCCCTATCATTGTAATGTATCGGTTGTATGTATCGATGTAATCATTGATATCTAACATCGAACATCATTTGGGCGACATGGTACCACTCACACCTTCGCCTGACTTACGCCTGCTTACGGAATATATGCGTGACACTGTTTCTTTTTAACTACCCTACAAGATTTCTGAGTCATTACGAATCGTCTCGAACGAAGGCTTGATGACTTCCAGCCTCCCGAACAAGCCGGTTTCCGGAAAGGTTTTAGTACCATAGACCACATACATACGCTGCGGCAGGTTATACAGAAGACTGAGGAGTATAATCGGCCACTATGCTTGGCGTTTGTGGACTATGGGAAAGCCTTTGATTCGATCGAGACTTGGGCGGTTCTTAGATCTCTCCAGCGATGCCGCATTGACTATAGGTACATCGAAGTGTTGAAGTGCTTGTATAATAACGCCACCATGTCAGTCCGAGTACAGGGGCAGTGCACGAAGGTGATCCCCATAAAAAGAGGAGTAAGACAGGGAGACGTCATTTCTCCGAAACTGTTTACGGCCACCTTAGAGGACGCCTTCAAGCTCTTGGAATGGCAAGGACTTGGCATCAACATCAATGGCGAATACATCACTCACCTTCGATTTGCCGACGACATTGTGGTCATGGCGGAGTCGCTGGAAGATCTAGGACGAATGCTCGGTGACCTCAATAGAGTATCCCAACAAGTGGGTCTTAAAATGAATATGGACAAAACAAAAATAATGTCTAACGTCCATGTCGTACCCACCGCACTCACCGTTGGGAACTCTACTCTTGAAGTTGTCGACGAATACATTTACCTGGGACAGGCAGTCCGGTTAGGTAGGTCCAACTTTGAGAGAGAGGTCAATCGACGAATCCAACTCGGCTGGGCAGCGTTCGGGAAACTGCGCAACATCTTCTCATCCAAAATACCTCAGTGCCTAAAGACTAAAGTGTTTAGTCAATGTGTGTTACCAGTGATGACATATGGATCAGAGACGTGGTCTCTTACAATAGGTCTCATAAAAAAGCTCAAGGTTGCTCAGCGAGCTATGGAAAGAGCTATGCTCGGCGTTTCTCTACGTGATCGAATCAGGAATGAGGAGATTCGTAGAAGAACCAAGGTCACCGACATAGCCCTCAGGATTAGCATGCTGAAGTGGCAATGGGCTGGCCACATAGCGCGAAGATCGGACGGGCGTTGGGGCAGAAAGATTCTAGAGTGGAGACCACGTATTGGCAAGCGCAGCGTAGGACGACCGCCTGCCAGATGGACCGACGATCTTGTGAAAATCGCAGGAAATCGTTGGATGCAGGTGGCATCGGACCGGTTACGCTGGAAAGCGATTGGGGAGGCCTATGTTCAGCAGTGGACAAGTATAGGCTGAAATGATGATGATGATGAAGATTTCTGATAGATATGTAACAACCAAGGTAACGGAAATAGCCTATAGGTTTAGTAAGCTGAAGTGGCAAAAGGCAGGCCTCATAGCGCGAAGAACAGACGGGCAATGGGGCAGAAAGATTCTAGAGTAAAGTCCACGTATTGGCAGGCACAGCGCGGGACGTCGCCTGCCAGATGGACCGACGGTCTCGTGAAGATCGCAGGAAGTCGTTGGATGCAAATGGCTTCGGACCAGTTGGGGAGGCCTATGTCTAGAAGTGGATAACCATGTATAGGCTGAGATGATGATGATGTAATAATCACTCCTTCCAGATAATAGTCCTGATAATATCTAGATATGAAACCCTGTCCCCAATCATCACTTTAATAACAAATAGTAAGCGACCTCAAATTACATCACTGCGTCCAATCAACGATACTCAAGCTCCAATCCAAAGGTAACATCCGATAACCGCCACTACAATCTAATCAAACCTCAAGTCGTGGGACACTCGACCAAATTCGAGGGTCCGGTGATTTAAGTGCTCTTTATGCGACCCCTGACTATCTTTAACGGGTAGGGTTTTAGGACGTGTCCGTGACTGCGAGTTTGTGGTCGAGTTTACGAATGTAATATATATATTTTATTATTAAATGTGTTACTCCTGGGCAAAGGCCTTTTCTCGCCAAACGAGAAGAGAGAAAATTAGGTCATGCTCCACCACGTGGTGGGTCGACGTGTTCGAGCATGTGGTTTGGTGAAGGCAATTTACAGCCTCCTGCTTACGGATCTGGGTCCTGGAACCTCCTATACGGCAACATTAAGGGAGGCCATTGTCTTGCAACGAACTTTTTTCTACTGATGGTGGATTAATATGGTGCATCTGGACCATGGATCTAAGGAGTTCGTTGGCCACCTTTGACCTGCTACGTAATGTTAAGGTACGGCCAAACCAATGCGTCCAGCTCCAGCCGCGGTGGCATACCCGGCAGCGATCATCGTGGCGATCAGTATCTCCCAATGATTGCGTGTGCAGACGCCGCCTAGATAGCGCGTGCGGGACGCACGACTTATTGATTTGGTACGCTTACACCTTCGTGTTATAAACCTAGGTGGTATTGAGAGAGAAATGATTGTTTTGTTTCTTAGTTAAATTTAAATAGTTGATAAACAAAAACTTCTACCAAAATCTCAATTCGAAAAACTGGAAATCACAAAAATTAACTTAATAATAATCACATCCAATTACACAAGTAAGTCTCTCGTAGACGCGGCCTTAAGGTCGCTTTCTCGATATCCCATTGTTTTTAATTGGTACTTAGTGTTTGCGACAAACGCCGGTTGGTTGTGACGTAATGAATGTGAACTTTGAGGCTGTACCCCTTTTTATTATCGGAACGACATTGACTGATTAAAATGACCGACAGAATGGTTGTTCGATACTCTGTAGCGTGGATGAATCGTTTTTCGGAAATTGTGTCGCTAAGCGGAACGTGTCATTTAGTATAACACATCGTTTCGAGTAACTTGTTGTACTACCACCGGATCGGTACACTGCATCTTTTGAAAATATTCCACGAGAAGCAGGCTGGTCTTTTATTACATTTTCTTTTTGTATTTTGCTATTTAATTCTAAATAACTTAAAATTCTAACACAATCTAATTAAATAGTCTATTAACGATATTAAAGTGAATTTATGAAAAAAACATCCTAACAGTAATGTTTAAAGTCAAAAACTCGTTCGTTTTTAACTTTAAACATTACTAATATTGCTTAGGCCACTCTGGTTTTAACGGGGTGTAAGGGGTACATCACCATCCTAGTGCCCCAAGCCAACCTCACCTGCTTGTGGTGCACCCTGCCTTACAGCAAACGAGGCTCTGGCGACCGGCTAATGGCGGTATATCCATTATCAAACTGCGCAGCTAAATGACAGACTGGTGACGGGCAGCAGCGCCACTGGTGCGAGGAGCCGCGCTCTGCGATCTCCAATCCGCCTACCCAGCGTGGAGATTACGGGCATTACCTCCCTATGATAAGCCAAAACAAACCAAGGCCTCCAGTTCCCGGCAACCCTGCTATTCCTGACCACGGCGGCGGTCACGGTAACGGCAGGGTGGGGGGTGCTAAGAATCTCCGAGTTACGAAAGGCCGCCAAAACCGACTGACCTTAGCCACGTATAACGGACGTACGTTGCGGCTCGACGAACATCTGGCGCAACTAGAAGAGGAACTGAGACACATAAGATGGGACGTCCTAGGATTATGCCAAATCCGAAGCAAGGGAGAGGATATCGTAACCTTAAAATCGGGCCATCTTATGTATTTTTAGAGAAGGAGACCATCAATCTCAAGGCGGCGTCGGGTTCCTTGTCAACAAAGTCCTCTCTGACAACGTTGAAGAAATATTCAGTGTATCGACAAGGGTTGCGTACCTTGTGATTAAATTAACCGAGAGATATAAGCTTAAGGTCATCCAGGTCTACACACCAACATCAACACGCTTGGATGATGAAATAGAGGATATGTACGAGGACATATCCAAAGCCTTACACGACACCTCCAAGGCTCACTTCAACGTTGTCATGGGGGATTTCAACGCAATAGTGGGAGTACAAACATGTAGCGAATCGGTAGTGGGTCGACACGGATTCGGTAGCAGGAACCATAGGGGACAAATGCTCGTCAACTTCCTGGAAAAAGAGGGGCTATTCTTAATGAACTCTTTCTTTTAGAAACGGCCCCAACGGAAGTGGACGTGGCAAAGTCCCGATGGTAACACTAAGAAAGAGATTGACTTCATCATAGCGGACAAGAAGCGCTTATTTAGAGATGTCTCAGTGGTTACAAGGTTTAAAACCGGTAGCGACCACCGGCTTGTGCGAGGCACTCTGGATATCGATTATAAGCTGGAACGTATCCGTTTGATGAAGTCCACACTCCGACCTAACCTGCTCCAACACGTAGTTGGGTCCGAATCGTTTCAGTTGAAACTAAAGAACCAATTCGCTGCTCTGGAAGATACAATTGAAGACGATATCGATGAGGAACTCGACCAGGTGGTTGACATCCTAAGGGAAGAGGGAACAAGGTTCTGCAAGATGCAGCGCAATGGAAAGAAATCGAGACTTTCAACGGAATGTCTGCAACTCATGGAGAAAAGACGCAAAGACCCCGCAGTCACTTCGTCAGAACAACGGGCATTGAATAAAAAGATCACGAAGCTGGTAAGACGAGACGTCCGTCGCTCTAACACATGCCAAATAGAAAGAGCGATTGAGCGGAATCGGGGGTCAAAAGTCTTCGCACAATAGCTTGGCCGAAGCCATATGACGAAGCTGACCACTCTAAGCGGAAGAGTCGTCGTCTCGGTGCCAGACATTCTCGCGGAAGTCGAAAATTTCTATTCTCAACTTTACGCCACGCAAGTTAACCAACCGAAACCCGACATAAGGGATTTAAGAGCCACCCTAACCCGCCCCTACACAGACGAGCTGCCAGAAGTCAGCCTTGACGAAATCGAGATGGCTCTAAAACAACTTAAAAATGGAAAAGCCCCGGGTCATGACGGAATTACTACGGAGCTCCTAAAGGCAGGAGGAATTCCTATGCTCAAACAACTTCAGTGTATATTTAATTCCGTTATCTTCTCTGGGAGAACTCCAAAGGCATGGAACAGGAGTGTAGTCGTTTTGTTTTTCAAGAAGGGAGACAAAACCCTCTTAAAAACTTATCGACCGATTTCCCTCCTAAGCCATGTCTACAAGTTGTTTTCTAGAGTCATCACAAATCGCCTGGCGGGAAGACTTGACGAGTTTCAACCAACGGAACAGGCTGGTTTCAGGACAGGATATAGCACCATAGACCACATTCACATAGTGCGGCAGATTATGCAAAAGACCCAGGAGTATAATCAGCCCCTGTGCATGGCATTCGTGGACTACGAGAAAGCCTTTGACTCCATCGAAACCTGGTCTGTTCTCGAATCCCTGCAACGTTGCCAGGTCGACTGGCGATACATCCAAGTGCTGAGATGCCTGTATGACGCTGCAACAGTGACCGTCCAAGTACAAAATCGGTGGACTAAGCATATCCCCCTGCATCGAGGAGTGAGACAAGACGATCTAATCTCACCTAAATTGTTTACGACTGCACTGGAGGATATGTTTAAGACGCTGGACTGGAAAGGACGCAGCATTAACATTAACGGTGAGTACATCTCGCACCTAAGATTCGCGGATGATATCGTCATTATGGCGGAGACGTTGCCGGAATTACAACAGATGCTGTGCGGCCTAGCTGATTCTTCCCAACGCATTGGCCTCCGGATGAACATGAATAAAACCAAGATTATGTTCAATGAACATGTCATTCCGGAGCCTGTAGTTATAAATGAAACTACTCTCGAAGTTGTTCGAGAATACATCTACTTCGGACAAATACTACAATTAGGTAGAAACAACTTTGAGAGAGAGGTCCGCAGGAGGATACAGCTGGGCTGGGCAGCGTTTGGGAAACTTCGTCAAGTCTTCTCGTCGCCAATACCTCAAAGTTTGAAGACAAAAGTTTTTGATCAGTGCGTCCTACCTGTCATGACATACGGAGCCGAGACATGGACACTTACGGTGAGACTAGTCCACCAAATGAAAGTTGCTCAGCGGGCTATGGAGAGAGCTATGCTCGGAGTTTCTCTGAAAGATCGAATCCGGAATGCTTACAGGATCAGCACGCTGAAGTGGCAGTGGGCTGGCCATATTTGCCGAAGGACCGATAACCGCTGGGGTAGACGTGTTCTCGAGTGGAGACCGCGGCTTGGCAAACGTAGTGTGGGACGCCCTGCAGCTAGATGGAGCGACGATATACGGAGGGTGGCTGGCAGCGGTTGGAGGAGAAGAGCCGAAGATCGGGCTCAATGGCATGCCTTGGGAGAGGCCTATGTCCAGCAGTGGACTGATACGGGCTGATGATGATGATGATGATGACTCTGGTTTTAGGACTCAAATGTCTCTCTATCATCACGCTAGATCTTTTGGTAAGTAGAGAGTACAGAGATTCAATAAGTCCTTTCCTTACTGAACTCTCGAGCTTCCTGCCCTCCCATAGTTAGCCTTAAATCATTTGGCAAAATGTGGATGTACATTGTGCATAATGATCGGAAAGTCTCTATCTAGTTTTACGTTCGCAAGGGTGAATACTCTTAAAACTATGTCAAGCTACGTCACAAGTGGAAAGTTTTTTGACATCGCACAGTTTTGAACAAAATTAACAGCTTTTTACGCGTAGTGGAAGCTTATAATGAGATATGCATTTTCCCGGCAACTTTACCTGCTTAGCCATAATGGAAAACTGTAACTTTAGCTGTTCAGAGTTATATAATAATTAGTTTTTACTGTCCTACTGGTGGGCAATAGCTTTCTCTCCCAAATCTAGGTGACAGAAAATAGATAATATTCCATCACGCGAAGCCGGATTAAAGGAGGTAGATTTGTTGCCACCTGCAATTGGAACTCTTGAAACTCAAGCATTGAACTCTATCTGGAGAATATATGTCAATTTAAATACTTTGGTCTTGATTCTGATTTTTGATTCTGAAGTACCTACTACATGAGACGCTCGTAGCCCTATTAGGCTTCGGTATTCAGGCAAGAAGTATTTGGCTCGGTCTATCTGAGATGGATAACTGTGTATAACAATTTCATTTTCAAGCATCTGGGTGTCATGTCCAAAACGGACACCGTTTTGGAAAGCAAGTTACTATTGAAATTAAAAAACATCCTAATTTCAATAGAGAAGATGGCTGGGTGCTTCCATCGTCTTGGGATCCAGTAATTAATATAATCAAATCTAAAACCAAGCATAACACTGCAAGACCTCAAGACACCGTGAGCTCATTCTGCGTAGATCGGACCAACAAAAACAAAAATAATTAAGAAGTTTGAGGGTACCCTGGAACAACTATGCCTTTTGGACGTCTAACACCTCAGTCCTTCCCGTGACCATGGGTGCTGCAAAGCACTTGAAACGTCGGGAACTTAAAAATCAAAATAAACCGCGATAAAATCCGAAAAAAATAGTTTTATTTCATGTGTAATATTCGCGTAAATCTAAGAACTCAGTAAGCAAGTTACTATTTTGGTTCCGGCTTCCATTTAATGTGGTCGTCGTTAACCAGAGTTGGGTACCTTACTGGAGGCTTGATGAGTCCCGCCCCACCCCGTAACAGCAGTTGTCCACAATCCTGCTTTCATCACACTGGCTCTGCAGGATAGAGTATGATCTAATTTCTCTCACCTCGATTTATGAGAGAAGCCTTTGCAGAATGCTGGTTGATTTTAATTAATAGAAAATGCTAGATCATCAAACTTACCAAATGCGCGTCTCTTGTAGTAAAAGTGACTGGATCAGCGGAATCCGTAGCAGTGCAGGCGTACTCTAGGCGGCCAGTCACAGTGATCAGCTTGCTGCCGGTCCGCGCCAGGTCGATCAGGTTAAGTCGGAGGGTGTCCGCTGAGAATTCCACCTGACGTGAATAGTGAGAGTTATTTTCTAGCTACAATAATTTTTCTGGATTGAATATTTATGGTCCAACCAGTTTTTGATGTTGATTAAATTGATAATCCCTTTAGATGTAGAAAATCAATTCAAATATCGACTTTACACGTACTCACATATAACATAGAGCTCATTTTAAATGCTATGTTTAAACTGTTAGAAAAATAATACGCAGAATGTTCTTTTCAGTAATTTTGTTCTAAATACATGGGTAAATGAGCAAGAAAACTACTCTCAAACTAAACCAAGTAAATCTTTTTCGTTTTGTTTAAATTCAAACAAAATCTCATGTAGATCATTAGTACATCCTAGTTAATTGCATCGCAGATTTAGATCAGATCTCCTAACTCATCGTGTTTTCAATTGTTAGTAACGATGTGTGTAACAATGTATTAAACAATGTATGTAAAGACGTATGTGAGGATGTGGTTAAAAATATGTCTAACGATATATCTCAAGATATGTTCAATGGTGATAAAACTAACACACTAGCGGAATTTAACACTATTGCATAGTAAGCAATTAGAAGATAAGGGTAAGGCATACCTTCACTGTGTAAACGATTAGTTAATATTTACCTTCTTCAGACACCCAATAAAATTGGTATGAACCCTGGCACCGGGTAATGCCCTGGCATTCAAGGATCCTCCAACGTGGGCCCTCGAACTGGCCAGCATCGTGAAGGAGCCAGCCACGTGGGAGTGGTCGGAATACACGTCGTCTACTATTGCTGACACCTGAGAAATAAAGGGTATTATTATAATTTGACTACGGCTTGGTCCAGATGTAGCTTAAGCCGCTTCGCTACTGAATGAAGTAGACGCGGGTTCGATTCCTGCAACGGAAAAACCCTTGTGTCTTCTACCTATCTTTGTTTAAGTATCTATTTGGGTATCTGAATTTCATGTTTGTAAACGCACCAATGACTCATGAATAATTGCCAGTGGAGGCATACGTATAAAAAAATGAATAGGCTTTTGGTGATATGTTTATATCTGGGACTTGCAGTTTCTCGCGACTTCGTAGCCGGTCAACAACAGCGCCATTTACTGGATCTATGGTATATAGCCTATGTTAGCCTATGAGAGGGTAGCTTTCCAATAGCAAAAGAATCATTAAAATTGGATCCTATTGATACCGGAGATTACTCCAAACAGCCAAACTCACAAACTCTACCTCTTTAGAAATTTAACTAATGGTTACGAATACTTCAGGTCGTTTAAATATCGCCGGCTGAATGCAATAGTAGGATAACTCAAAAATAGGATTATTTGATTTAGGACTCTATTTTCGCAACTACAAACATTCATTTATCCTGTTTTAGTTGTGTCGCTATTTCTTTCGGCCAAGGTCATATATACAGCCCAAATGTAGGTCGTTTGACATCACTTTTTGTCACTGATTGACTTGTGTGTACCAAGTAGATATATTTCTATACTTTTAAGAGATCTTAGAGGCGCTCGTAGCTCTGTGGGGCCTCGGAGTTTTTAGCAACCACCAAGGCTAGGCAGCGTTTGGCTTGGTAAGTCTGAAATGGGCGACTATTGGTGGCATTTTTATATTCGAGCTTCTGAATGTATGCTAAGCTGTTAATCCCTGTTACCACTTAATGTGATAGGCGAGAAGTCAAGTTGGTAGCCATATAGGCAGCTTGATAAGTTCCAACAGCAGGTGGCCACAAATCTGCTTCCATCAATGCTCGCTGGATTCCCGAGTTGGAGTATGACTTAATCTCTCTCATCTCGGTAAGAAAGGAAAATGCCCAGCCCAGCAACATGACAGTAAAGGCGGATTTATTTTAAGAAGTCTTGATCATGTTCCAGGTACACAATCTAATCTCCATAAATCGTTCAACTTTCCCGAGCAGTACGTGTCCCCCTCAAACGTCGCTCCAGCAACACATGCTATCGTCATTTATAAAGCATAACACCAGAAGTTTGTTAATAAATGTAAAGACAAAACTTTTTTCATATCGCACAGAGCTCGGGACAGTTTTAATGAAATTTGTTTCCTTTTAAGTTATTACTCGTAAAATATATTGGATAAACACTTTATCCTTTCGCTGAATTGTCTTCGCCACTTTGGTGATAAGGAACAGATGTCTTGGGTCGTTAAAGACAAGGCCGCGAGTATCAGAAGGATATAAAGAAATAACTTATTATCACCATTTGTTTTGTGTTTAACTGACTGCCAAGTAGGTGGAAGTTATCTATTAGATTTTGAAGTAATAGTGACTCTAAATAGAAAGGTGTAAACTTATAGCTTCCATTGAGAATCGGACTCTTGTAATTAATTTATTTATTTATTTATTATCATAAGAGTTACAATTATTTTAACAACGATTCCTGCACTAAGCTCGTGGCTTGTATCGCAGGAACCAGACCATTTCAAATATTCTGGTTTACAATTTTGTTGGAAACAGGTTCAGGTACAAGTTATAACAAAAAATATTAAAAAGAAAAGCAAATAAAATTGACTCACATTAACATAAAGGTTACGCTATTAATATTCAATTAAACATTGTAATGCATCAAAAACGACAAATTAAAATCGACGCCTGCTTGTGCGTATCGCGTGCGATTGTAATTGAGTGTGTGTGTATGTGTGCGTGCGTGTGTGTGTGTGTGTGTGTGTGTGTGTGTGTGCGTGTGAATTAAATTTGATTTGTAAGAATACGTTTAGTGTCATCATAGGATAAAGTGATTAACCACTTCTTTACAATATTTTTTACATTTCCAATGGAAGAATGTTTTATGTGTTCAAACAGTTGACAAACTCTGTTGTACACAGAAGGACGCAAGTAGATAGCCTGCCGTTTTATGAATGTGGTTCGTCATGATGGAGTGACTTCTATTAATATTGAGCTAGTGGAGTAAGTAGCTAAAGCGGTAATTTTATTCTTTATATATGACGGACTATTTAGCGCAGTGGTTAAGAGCTTAATCCGGTCCGCCCTCTGTGTCTAATAGTTGCGGGTTCGATTCCCGAACGGGACAAATCTTTGTATGAGCCACAATTATTTGTTCTGGTCTACGTATTTGAGTATATAATTTTTCATGTTTGTAAACGCACCCACGACACAGGAATAAATCCTAGTGTGGGGATACGTTTTTAAAAAGAAAGAAAAGGATTTACGTCATTTGAATATAAATTTTATTCTTTTTTTCTAATATATCCGTCCAGTTTTAAGTTGTGTAGCCTCATGTAATGTTTTTTTTGAAGAAGAATTTTAGAGACCTACCGTGTAAGCTCCTAAAAGTGAAATTTCATTCAAACGCATTTTAATGGTTTCTTTTTTTTCTAAAAAAATATTCACAATAGATAGTTATCCTATGCATGGTATAGTAAATTGTTTTATATAACTCTATGCTTATCTAAATTACGGTCTTATGGTCTTAAATTAGCCCACTCGGACTTCACTATACTGTTAAAGTATTTTTTGGACTATATAAAACTACGATACCCCAAGATCATTATGTCTACTACTATTCCAAACTTTACCTGAATCCGTTCAACCATATCCACGTGGTTAAGAAACGCACATCCAAACATATAAGCATCTAAATATGCACCTTTTGGCATTTGTTACAACAGCAGGAGACGCAAAACCTCTCGGGCTTGTTGCTCCACAAACTTCGTCTCCACAACCTAGCCGATACAAACTATTATTCTCGTATAAGAGATACGTTGTTATCGCTATTTCTTCCCATTCTGAAACTAGTAACTCGCAGCTCCGCCATCTGTCAAGTGAACAAGATACGATTGCGAACAACTAACAAGTTTCGCGGTAACCCAGTTCCTAGACAACATCGCTTTAATATTTCACTTCACTTGTAATAACACACTTGAACGTATCGGGAAGGTTTTGTTATTAAATTACCTCTCTGACTCTTACGTCAGTTATGTTACAGTCTTCTCTTTTGTTCCTGTTATAACTAAAATGCTTGCTGAGTAATAACGAGAGTCGGCATACGAATCCCGACTTGCATTTGACCTCTGGATCTTCAAATTGCCACACGATTTTCTTCTTTTTTTTAATCATAGGTTGTATTTATTTTGACCTCTTAAATGTTTATGATGATAGATGCACCGTGTCTTATCCGAAGGCAAATCAAGAGTCTTCGTAACCGGCGAGTGTGTATGAGACGTACTATGAGATTGGAGAAAGCCAGAAAGGTCTGTAAGGAAAGAACCTGTCGGAACTGTGTATTCTCTTCCTACCCCGCAAGGGAACTGGTACGATGACATAGATAGGTAGATAGATAGAAATGTTTATGATCAACACAATCTAACTAATATACTTAACCTGAATTTCTTTTAGGAAGTTTAAGTGTCACGACTTTTTTAAACCTAAATCTAAATTATACTTTATAAGAGCAAACATCTTAATCTCTCTCTTTAGTGCCAAGAAGATGATCAGTCGAAAGACGGCCACTTCATTACAAAGGTAATGATCACAATCTCCATCTTTAGAACGAACGCATCCCCCAAAGATCACCAGGACGACCTGCTTTGTACGGAACCCATTCAGCTTGTTAACCGCGATCATCACCAGGTCATTGGTCCATCTCTTCAGGCACGTAATCCGCCCTCGAGTAGGTTTCTGTCTATTTACTAGGATCAATGATGCTAAACAATATTATAAAGTTCATAAGACAAAAGTTTTCACGATTGCCTCAAAAAAGTTTAAAAAATAACCCAATAAAAGGACAACGCAAGAACCACAATTGGCCAATTAACGGCCATTCCTGCTAACGGCAATCGTCGCTTAATAAAAATATCACCATTGTTTTGAGCAAGACAAAGCACTCTGTAATTAAACCACCTCGCTAATTGGAGAATTCATTCATATCTTTAGCAGTTGGCTTATTCAAATAAATGCTTCGCTTTCTTTTGGTTTCATGATAGTATGTGAGAAGACTGCTTAATTTCTCTATTTTGAATTCTAGAATGAAGGTTAATCGTGTCTTCAAAGCTTTTTAAGAGGTGTGTGAGATTACTTCGATATTCTTTTTAAAATATTGAATGTTTTGTGACCGCCTCGTTGGTCTAGTAGCGTATAAAGCGCATAGCGATCCAGGGTCAAAGGTTCAAGGGATCGGACAAAACTGTAATTCTTTGATAGAAAAATATCCCGTATCAGTCCATAGTCTGACATTGTGAAAAAGGTGGGTGAATAAAGTACAACTCTTCCACTTCCGCTTGTGGAATATACAAAGATGTATCATAAATAACGCAAAACCTCAGACTCCTCGATTAGATAATTGCTTCACAAATCATATTTTTAACCCCTTTTTACGCAATTTTACACCCCAATTAACAATGAAACTTGTACGTGTATGTGTGCGAATTAAGAAATACATTTAAGAAATCTATTTGGAATCCTCGTATTGCTTCGAATCAAGAATAAATTTAGTTCATTATAGCGCACTAAGGGAGTAGCAGCATTTTTTGCCAATTTAAAAATGTAATATGTATTAAAAATAGTTGGAATTAATTCAGTTATCGATTTAGAACAAACTACTTTCAGGTCTCGCGTTTCCTATGTTACACCTTGTAGACGTAACAGTGTCTTTTTTAAATCTTTGGTAGTTTTAATTTTTGCCTGTTAAATATGTGTGGTGATACCATCACAAATATTTAACAGACAAGCTGGGCAGGTGTCTTGGTGATTTATGGATATTTTTCCTACAGTAAATTTCTTATGGCTGATGATGAATATTCAAAAAGAGAAACGAATCACAAACTGCATACATTTAGTCCTGCGAGCGGGATTGCCAATATGTTAAATATAATCCTTCTAATATTACCAATAGGAATGTTTGTATGTTCAGATATTTGTTACTCAATCACGCAAAAACGGCTGAACGGGTTTAGATGTAATTTGGCACACAGATGGTTTATTACCTGGATGAACATATAGGGCACTTTTTATACCGGAAAAATGTAAGGTTCCTGTCTAAAGTCAACGCGGTTTAACTCAAGGTTCGCGTCCACTATAATAGTGTTACGTTTGCGGGGTAATTAAATGCCGATTAACGTGCGAAGAACTTTATTAGGCGCTGTACACACAAAACTGTACGTCGTATGCAAATACACACGCGAACTTATCACACACTAGTACTACTCTCGTTAGTACCCAAATACTGCTTCCAAGTCACTAAGTCACTCGTAGTATCCGTATATCGTTGCTAAAGTCGCCGGCGTATTCCACTGAGATCGCTTGTTGTCCGCTTTGGTCACTACTGCTTCCGAGAAGAGACTGTGTCCGTCCCCGCGCTTTGTGTTCCGCTTATACTTGTATAAAAGTTCTAGAACGGACGCGAACCCTATAAGTACATCGAACAATAGCCAGCGCGGCCCACAAAGCGGTATTATTATTACATACCTATTTGTATGTGAACAAATAGGTACGTGTACACCGCGACCGCGCGCCGGCGATTATTAAAGGGTAGGAACCTTCTAGACGTTTCGGCACGTAAGCGCGGATTCTAGATCTTTCTATGCAGATGGCTAGGAGACCTAAGTGTGTGTTATGCGTTTTAGAATCGGCATCCCCCGATAAAAAGTTTTCAACATATCGAGGAATGTTTGGGTCGTAACAATAGCAATAGATTTGCCTTCTATTACATTGGGGCCTAACACCTCATTGGCAACATCTCGGTGTACACAGTACATGTCTGAAAGCCCTGTTTGAGGAATATGCCTATACACCCACGTTCTGCCAGGGTTAAATTATTGACTATTATACTAAACATATTGGTAAACCGGCTCGTAGGACCAAATTCTAGAACATTCGGATGTAATGTCGTCGGCGACGGATGTACATAGTACTTGTCTGAAAACCCCGCTTGAGGAATATATGGATGATGGATTTTTTTATAAGTAGCAACAACAATGGGCATACAAAACAATTATTTTAAATTAATATTGACGTTAGAAAATTGGTTCCTTCTAACGATTCCATTGTTAATGATTCGTGGAAACCAATTGAAGTATCGATCGACACTTAATGGTTTATGATAAACTGGAATTGTTTCAAACTAAAAACTTCAGGGAAAGGATATTAGCGGCGAAAGTTATATCGGCCTATTTATCTAAAGGAGGGTGGCAGAGATGTACTCTGTACACCCAATATCGCTTCTTAATAATACCCCTCCCCCTCTTTTCTATTATTTGGAATGCCAAAACTAATTAAATGTACAAGTTTGGGAAGCTACTTACGGTAATAGAATGCAAATGCCATCATACCAGACACAAATCCAGCCTGATACTGAAATTTCTTGGATAAAATCACACTAGCTACGAATCCTAGACTTCGTGATCGCCAGCCGCACTATGGACGCCCTAGACCGATGAAGAAGTCTATAGCATAACTTATTTTACACTTAATCTATCTATATATATCAACACGCCAGATCCCTTGCGGAGTAGGCAGAGAGTGCAGAGTTCCAGCAGGTTCTTTCCTTACAAACCTCTTTGGCTTCCTCTACTTTCATATTTCGTTTCATATACGCTCGCCGGTTACAGAGACTCCTGATTTGCCCTTCGGATAAGACAAGATTTATTTGTTCATGGTAGTACTACTCCCTATTTCAGGAAGATTTTAAATAATCAAGTAGAGTTGAAAGCTCTAACAACTTCGTATAAATTCTTGTGAAAGTTTTACCATTAAAAACTAAAGAAGTTTCAATCACTCCTATTCAATACCTGCCCTCATTATGGATGGACACAAACAGCCGCGTATTAATTTCTATTTTGCTCCCCTCCATTTGTGCCTCCACTATTGTGGGCTTTCCATTCATTGCCGGTATTCCGACACAAACCATTTCTAATGCAGGAAGCCTTTAAATGATCTATTATGAAATGGAAGTATGGAATCTTCCTTATTTTGCAGTCTACGATACGATAGGAATTCTTTCTATTTCATGGGTGCGTATACAATCATGAAATTCAAATACAAAAACAACCAGACAAACATATGTAGGTCACACAAAGATTCTTCCCGTGTGGAAATCGAACCCGTGAATACTCGATTCAGTGAGCGGAGCGGTCAACATTTTAAACTACCGAACCAACCGGTCGTATTTTGGATTCCAGAATTTTCGCCGTTTGTGTACGTATTATTAATTTTTCTATCTATCTATCTATCTATAACCTCACGCCAGATCCCTTGCGGGGTAGGCAGAGAGTACAGAGTTCCAACAGGTTCTTTCCTTACATACCTCTCTGGCTTCCTCGACTCTCATAGTTCGTCTCATACACGCTCGCCGGTTACGCAGACTCTTGACTTTTCCATCAGATAAGACTCGGTTTATTTGGTCGTGGTAAGATAGTCTAGGTCTTCCCCGGTACCTGCATCCTTCCACTTTCACATTGTATATCTGTTTTGTCATTCTTTCCTCTGGCATTCTTTCTATATGCCCGAACCAACGGAGCATGCCCTTTCTCATCTTTACACCGATACTATCTTTCATACCTACTCGCTGTCTTACTATGCTGTTGCTAATGCGGTCGGTCAGCTTCACTCCGCACATCTTCCGCAGAGCTCGCATTTCTACCGTATTTATCCTACTTTCATTCTCCTTCTTACATACCCAGCTCTCGCTACCATATAACAGCGTTGGGACAAGAACTCCGTTATGTATGGCCAGCTGCGCCTTATGGCTTAAGTGCCGGCTCCCGAGTAGCTTTCCCATCGCACCATTCACTCTGTTCCCTGCACTCACTCTTCTCTCTATGTCAGCGGTGTATTTCCCATCCTTACTGAAGGCGCATCCAAGATATACAAACTCATTCACTTGCTCCAGCACATCGTTACCAACCACAATCCTTACATTCGTTCTGGTTTCTTCCCTTTTAAAAACCATAATCTTGGTTTTCTTCACATTCAAGTGTAAGCCATTGATCATGCAGTCGTTTTTCATAACTGTGACTAGTGTTTGCAGATCAGTGGCTGTTGGCGCTATTAAAACCGAGTCATCTGCATAAAGTAGATGGTAGTTATTAATTTTTCAAATAGAAAAACCCCAACAGCACTTTTACCCATCTAGACTTTGAAACCGGGACCTTTTCATCACCAGCCGCATTCTCTTCTCTACAGTGGATTTCTTTCCATCAACATATTACAATGGTTCTTGCAAATAAATAGGTACTTCACAATCCTTCTGATGTTTCGTCGAAACATCTTCCACTACCAGGATATATGCCTCCATAAAAATGGCCATGACGCCAGCGTACAGTGTGCTTTCAGTCTTTGCCCGCTACCTGTCTGCTCCAATCCCTCCGTTACTTGGTCGCCACTCGTGAACCTTTTCAACCCTAACAGCTGTCAGTTCTACGAGCTATGTGTGTGCTATGTGCGTAAGTGGGCACGGGCCCACTACTACTTAAGATTAGCAATTCTGAGCGCTGGGCGGGGCATTAACATCAACGGCGAATACATCTCACACCTTCGGTTTGCCGATGATATCGTCATCGTGGCAGAGTCACTGGAACAGTTAAGCGAAATGCTGCATAGCCTAAATGGAGCCTCTCGAGGTGTCGGTCTCGGCATGAACTTGGATAATACCAAGATCATGTTTAATGAACATGTCACGCCGGGACCGATCTACGTCGATGTTCGATGCTCGAAGTTGTTCGGGAATATGCCTACCTTGGACATGTTGTCCAATTTGGCAGAAACATCTTCGAGAAAGAAATTAGGTTGGGCAGCATTTGGCAAACTACGTAACGTTTTCTCTTCGCCTATACCGCAATGCCTGAAGAGTAAAGGCTATAACCAATGCGTCCTACCTGTTATGACTTACGGGGCTGAGACGTGGCCACTCACAGTGGGACTAGTCCACAAATTCAAAGTCGCACAGCGGGCTATGGAGCGAGCTATGCTCGGCGTCTCTTTGAAGGATAAAATTCGTAACGAGGTAATCCGACAAAGAACCAAAGTTACCGACATAGCTCGCAGACTCAGAAAGCTAAAGTTGCAATGGGCTGGTCACATCTGCAGAAAGACTGACGGCCGATGGAGCAAGCGTGTCCTAGAGTGGAGACCGCGACTTGGTAAGCGTAAGGTAGGACGGCCCCCAGCTAAATGGACCGACGACCTCAAAAAGGTCGCTGGGACAGACTGGATGCGGAAGGCGGAGAACCGTGTGCAATAGCGCGTGTTAGGAGAGGCCTATGTCCAGCAGTGGACTGCGATAGGCTGATTGATTGATTGATGGCTTTACACATAAAATTACTCCTGCCTCGTAGTTGCGTTCACAAACATAAAATTCACATACACATCCACCCAGACTTAAATAAATATTTATGGTCCACACAAAGATTTGCGTGAAAACTTAAACTTCTTAAGGTTTGGTCGAATAGCCGACGGAGCGCGACGGGACAGAAGCGCTTGTCTACGTTCGGTCCAGACATCTCGCCGAGCAGGGCTACGCTGTGTGGCGTCTCCCGTACATTTCAGTATATTACAACTCCTCAAGCCCCGCCACCGTCCCGCTCCCGTCGCGCTGCGTCGGCTATATGGCGAAACCTTTAACAACTAGACCAAGCCATCTGGTCATTTGTCATTTTGAACAGTAGTAATCAATCTAAGCAAGTTTTAGTTCTGTGCTATTATTAACGTCGCCTCTATGAGTTAAATCGAGCCGATTCGATCCGAGATTCAATTAAATTGAGAGTTGGAATAAAGTTTGTGAGAGTTTTCTTGATTAATGTGATAAATGGATAGAGGACGGCATTTTTATTCCTATAGGAAGAATAAAGGCGGTTGTAGACCCGAGAGATTGTGTTGATAGCGATCACAAAGGTTAAGTAGCGTTCGGCTTGGTCGGTCTAAGATGGGTTAAAGCCTGTTCTTTTGTTTTGGAAAGCAAGTTATGCAGGTGTAATCTACTACTCAGATTAGGTTATACATGTATGATCTGTTTAGAATATTGCTATATTTAGAATATTAAATATTTTTAAGAGCAGATTTTGTTTCGTCACTAATTAGGAGAGACACAACCGTGATGTTTTTTTAATTGTTTTAAATCATTTTTAAAATGTATTAAATCTTTTAGCTTTAAAGAATTAATTTATGATTTTTTTACATATATAGGTAATCGACAGACGGGACTCGGACGACGGACGGGATTTTTTTTAAATAGGTTTTAGTGTAGGTATAAAGAAACAAAATCTTTACGAGTACCTGCCAATAATATTAAAACTGTACTAAATAATTAAACAAACATCAAAGCTCATTTTCGTGATGAATTTAAAGTAATCCCGCCCTTATTATCTAACAAGGTAAGGCATTTATCATAATGGGGCCAACATTTTAATTCCGTGGCCCGCTAAGTGCTACTCTAAGTAGTATTCATAACAAAAACACTTACCCTGCAGAAGCTCGTTTGAGGCGTGATCTGGAAACAAAGATATTAATTAGCGTTGAGTTAGCAATAAACAGAAATAATCTACCCAAATCTCTAAATAATCTAAATTTGAACTATCATAAACTCCAACTCAAATAATTTATTTTGTATAAGCCCTGCGGGGGCGCTTACAGATAGTCAATTTACATATTTTTTTAATCTAATTTAACTACAAATCTACCACCGGATCGGAACGTGGCCTCCACTGAGAAGATCCGGCGAAGAAACTCAGCGGGCTTGTCTTATTTTATTTAATTCTCTTTCTCTTTTTTCCTTTCACTTTTTTTTTATCATATTGTGGTGATACAATGTTTAGGTTACAATTAAATAGTTTACGATCTCGCTCCAGTGTGATGCCGTACGACCGAGATATGAGACTAATGAATTCATTTATAAAGAGTGTATAAAGGATTCCAGATGGACCAGTCCCTAGACTACTGGAACAACCATCACTCCCCTCGACCATATTGGAGGGAAGGGAGTGACCCGCGCCAGACAGCCACCGCAAGCAAAGACATTATAGTGAGCATGACCAAACCAGAACCCCAAAGGCGGTGGTCAGATTGAGTCTACCACCACAGTTTATGTGTATATTTAAAAGACCTTTTTAAAAACAATATTTTATAGCAAATGCACAACGAAAATATCTTGCTTATTTCAGCAGTTTCTATGGCTTCCTTTGGGCTCTATCTTTAGACCATGGACACCATTCGGGTCTAAAGTAGTTGTCAAGACAAATCCAACGAGCCCAAACACGGTGAGGTTACATTGAGTAGTCGGGTGATTCCATTGGCCACCTCTTGGCTTCATCACCAGACCCTGAACTCTATTTGGTTGTATAGTACTTGTCAATACCAATCTAACAAGCCTAAATTCAAGGGGTAACGTTGTATAGTTTACATGTTCCTATGGCCTCCTTCCGACTCCATCGTCAGAACAGCTCCATGGTACCATATTATTGCATTGTCACCGAATTTACATATGTATGCCAAATTTCAGCTCAATCAAATACCCCCAAGTTTGACAAATGGATCACAATATTTTAACCGGAAAGACAGACAGACATACTAACATTGCAAGTTAAATAATAATATTAGCCCTGTTAAGAAACTGTCCCACCGTTGAGCACGGGCCTCCTCTCAAACTGAGACGGTTTAGGCCATAGCCCACTACGTTGGCCCAGTGCGGGTTGGCGAACTTCACACACATTCGAGAAACTCTTAGGCTTGCAGGTTTCCTCACGATGTTTTCATTCACCGTTAAAGCAAGTGATAATTATTATTTAAAGTAAAATAAAAGCTTTCAAAAATGCCAAATTTGGGGGATAGGGCCCAATATCCGCGTAATTATTTTCAATTTTTAAGCTTCTATTCTTAAAAGCTGATCGGTCTTATGATAAAGTGTTAATTATGTATTTTAAAGAACACCAACTCAAGTGAATAGCTAAGAACGCTTTCGATCAAATCGCCTTTCAAACAAAAAAATTAAATCAAAATCAGTTCATCTAATTAGGAGCTATGACGCCACAGGTGGACATACAGATACACATGTTAAACTAATAGCACTTTGCATCCCCCTCTTTTGCATCGGGAGTTAAAAATTAGTATAAAGATTACTTTCAATAAGTAACATAATTATCGCTCAGATGTGAATTGATCCCTAAACAATGAATCTTATCAAACAACCATCAAAAGCTTCAATATAAATCTGCCAGTCCTCTGAATCAGGTATCCAGGCCAGTATCGTGGCCCGATAAGGCCCAATATCCGCGGGCTCGCGAAAATACATAATTAACGATAACGGAATGGCCTGGGATAGCGGGCTCGGCACGCAGTGGGTAAAATCAACTATTTACTATCGGGGTTTTGTGCCCCGTTTAGTTTTTGGGACAGTTACTGGTAAAAAAATGTGAATTGAATTTAATCTATCTATCTATCTATATTGTCACGCCAAATCTCTTGCGGGATAGGCAAAGAGTGCAAAGCTCCAACAGGTTCTTTCCTATATAATAATATTTGTTTTATATCATCTTCCAAGAGATATATACCCTATTCAGATTGAATGAGAACAAAACATAGATATTCTACATTGAGATAATGAGCTAATTGGTGATAATTTATAAAAATACAAGACATTATTTGAGTGACACTTTCTGCAAATGAGTGTCAATAACAGAAATAAAGCAAATAAATAATTAACTAACTCATTTGACGGACGATTTAGCGCAGTGGTTAAGAGCTTGAGCTGCTCCGCCCACTGTGTCGAATAGTCGCGGGTTCGATTCCGATTGTTCCGGTCTGGGTATTTGTTTGTGAATTTTCATGTTTGTAAACGCACCCACGACACAGGAATAAATCCTAGTGTGGGGCTACGTTTAAATAAAAAAAAAAAAAATGTTGCAAAAAATATAACAAATATGACGAAATTAATGAACTGAAACAACAATTGCGAATCGAAGGAGAATAAAAATGGCGGATATAAATTAACTTAAAATGGAATGTCGAGGTTCGATGTCATTTAAACGTAGTGACAACACTCCTTGATTTGGAAGTATTTTATGATCTGTTTACATATAAATCCATGGTGTACGTCTAATCTCACGACAATCCGAATAGGGCAGCTTTAGCTTTAAGGCACAATGTTTTAGCACCAGATCAGTATAAGACACATTATTATTATTAGTAAAACTTATACATCCCTCGAAAAATTTTAATACTGTAAAACAGTCGTAGAAGAATTATTACCAAGGTGTTTAGTAATCGATGTAGATCAAAATACGGAATCATTAAAGAATTATAAACACACAGCAATTTTATATATAAAAATATATGGCCAAAACAATCGTTCATAGACGCTCATAGATGATTATGACGATCATAGATATGACTGATGATTTACAGGACAGCTTAGTCCTTTAGTTAACAAAACTTGTATTTTAAAAGAAGTCGTGTTCGGAGTTCTTAGATTTACGCGAATATTACACTTGAAATAAAACAAGTTTTCGGATTGTATCACGGTTTATTTTTGATTTTTAAGTTCCCTACGTTTCAAGTGCTTTGCAGCACCCATAATTAAACCCAAAACCAAGCATACCAGAATAAGCTCATGGTGTCTTGAGGTCTTGCAGCCTCAAGACACCGTGAGCTCATTCTGCGTAGATCGGTCCAACAAAAGTAAATAAGAAGTTAGAGGGTACCCCGAAACAACTATGCCTTTTGGACGTCTAACACCTCAGTCCCTCCCGTGACCATGGGTGCTGCAAAGCACTCGAAACATCGGGAACTTAAAAATCAAAAATAAACCGCGATAAAATCCGAAAAATAGTTTTATTTCAGAAGTCGTATTATTAACACCATATCAACAAATTAACCTTGAACATCATTTTTTAAACTATTTCGTCCCACTGCTAGGCAAAGAGCTCTCCCATGACTCTCCACTTAACGCGATCGTTGGCCATTCATCGGATCAGACCATCGTTCCTCATAGGCATTAAGGTCCTTGCATCATCTTTGTCTATGTCTTCCCGGCATTCGGTCGTGACTTTTGCCCACCTATCGGGGCTCATTCTGCTCAATTGTGGATGGATGGGTCATTTGAGCACAATGACATTCATTTAAATAAACAAAGTTGTTTCAAGTAATTTCCATATAAAAAAGGTATAAAACCAGTAGTAAAACAAGCGTTCAAATGGGGCACAAACCACTCGCCGAAAATAAAGGAAATGTATACCCATTCCAGCCTCGCGTAGAATTTATCGTCACGAAATTACTTCAATTATAAAGACATTGTGAAAAGATCGATCGACGTGTTTCGTTCGCTGAAAATTATTTCTATTATCTGGAATTACCTGACTTGTTATTGAATTTGAGTTTCATCTGCAATTAAATAGTAGAATTTCAGAATTATTGTTAGTAAAAAAAATACACATCGTCAAGCCTATATTCCCAAAGCGGAGATGGCAGAGGTGTACTGTGTAAACCCACTTTTCGCCGACAATGCTAGGTCCAATGTAATAGGGGACGAGCCTATTGCCATATACCGGGCACAATTCCAGACTCCAGACTTATACTGGGAATTTTTCGTTACAAAATACATTTGTCCGACCTAGGATTTGAACACAGGACTTCGTGATCTCAAAGCGATGCGCTTTGCCATTAGCCAACGAGGCAGTCAATTATTGTTAGGGTATTTTTAATTTTCTAAGTATTTGTTTAGTTAAATGGAAATCGTTTGTTCCACATTTACCCGAAATATTACTATCAGACTGAAAAAAAGTACTTTTTATTAATCAAAGAGGGCCAGTACACGAATTCTTATAAGATTGCAGTTATACAACTAATAAAAGAAACACCGTCACGCCTATATTCCCCAAGCGGGGATGGCAGAGGTGTAATAAGTAGACACCAAACTTTCGCCGACGTTGTTAGGTCCAATGAAGAAGGGGGCGAGCCTATTGCTATACACCAGGCACAATTCTAGACTCCGGATTGATAATCAGAATTGTTCGATAGAAAACTACATTTGTCCGATCCAGGAGTCGAACCCAAGATCTCATAATCTCCAACCACATCATGTAGAAACGAGAAAGTTATTCAAGAAATTAACCAACACAAGCAACGCCAATCTGTACTGTACACTGTACACGCCCCACAACCAAACCGCACTGTATTCGATCTCAGCAATATTCCTATTACAGCCGTCGGTTTTCTACACTTCCTTATTTATACGACCCTCATATTCCCAGATTTAATCAGCCGAGTATAAAGCTGTTCCATCGCTGTACAAATATTTTATGACCGCAGACGGGTCGGCAGCACAGCTGATATGTCTCAGATCGATAGCTCAAAACTTATAGCCTGTTGGCGTGTTCAACCGTAAGCCATCCATCACTGAGGATATTACTAGAAAAACCTATTTGGCCTCACTTTTATAATAAAATAAGTGTAATTAGTTCTCAAAAAAAAGTAGAAAAGCAACTGAAACATTTTTTTTAGTGTGTAAAGCAGTTATTTTTCTCTCTCTCTCTCTCTCTCTCTCTCTCTCTTTCTCTCTCTCGCTCTCCCTTTCTCTGTCTCTCTCTATCATCACGCTAGATCCCTTGCGGGGTAGGCGGAGAGTACAGAGTTCCAACAGTTTCTTTCCTTACAGACCTCTCTGACTTCCTCTACGACAAACTATGAGATAGTTTGTCTCATACACGCTCGCTGGTTACCGCTGTGGGGTTTTATTAAAGAAAATACCAAAAAACAAGTGCGCTGATTTTGTATCCTATAAATGCATAGTACGTGCATATGGGCTCCATACACCGTCATGCCTATAACCCCCAAACGAAGGTAGCAGAGATGTATAAACATACCTAGGCATGTAGGGGTAAAATCAAAGACGGTCTTACCTCCTGTATCCTTCTATGCACAGTCAGCTTATGCCACTGGTGGTCATCGAACCTTGTCTTTGCCGGTTTGATGTGCATCTCCTGCTTGCCGTTCCCGAGTCCCATGGTGAGGGACACGCCACCATCTCGCACTGCTAAGTTCAGGTAGTCTGCTTCGTGGCCTAGGTAAAAAATATTGAGTATATTAAACAAGCACAGTTTTTGCTTTATGCTGTTGCATAAATGTATTTTGAAGATTTAAATAGTGCTATAATAGTATTAAGCCTGAAGCCAAAATAATGAGTTATCGTGTTGCCCTAAAAATGTAGAAAACCCGTTTTAAAACGTTGTTCAGGGCTTACCGTCAGACGTTCTACACTTACCGCCTGTCAAAAACTCGCAGAAAAGACTGGATGCTCTGTGAGTATAATAATCCGTTTAGGAATATGTTGGGGCTACCTCGATTCTACAGTACATTAGGGATGTTCGCGGAGGCCAGAGTGGATGGTTTTCACGCCATCCTACTAAGAGTGCAGTATCCGTAAAGTCACGAATGCGGGGCCAAAATTTTTTTAAGCATACTCGCTAATTCGGCACTGGATAGATATAGATATAGTTCACAAATGTCCAGTGCCAAATAAAATAAAATACCAACATAGTCTGTAGGAGCATCGTTACTTACAAAACTATGGATTTTTATTATCTGGAATAATTGTTATTATAATATAAAGCTTTTTAAAGTCTTCCTTACTGGGCTGGAAGCGAAAGAAAAACTTAGAATGCCCCAGTAGCCTTACTTTTGCTAGGCTGGTGGTAAGAGTCCACCAAAAGCAGTAAGTCCACCAAAGGACCAGAAAAGGAAAATTCGGAATAAACCCTATACCAACCCGTCTGGCCAGCGTGGTATAGTAGGCCAAAAAAACCTCCTAACATGATAAGGCACCTAAACCAAAGGCCCCCAGTTCCCGGTAGTCCCGCTGTCCGCTGCCACGGTAGCGGTCGCGGTAACAGCGGGGCAGGGGGTGCGAAGAATCTCCGGGCTACGACACAAGGCTACCAAAAACACCTGACCCTGGCTACGTACAATGGACGCTCTCTACGGCTGGACCAACACCTCACTGAACTCGAGGTAGAACTAGGTCGCATAAACTGGCACATATTGGGGTTATCCGAAGTCCGAAGACAGGGCGAGGACACGATAACCCTTGAGTCAGGCCACCTGTTCTACTTTCGGGAAGGTGATCGGCCCTCTCAGGGCGGTGTCGGTTTCCTGGTCAACAAAGCTCTCACTAACAACGTTGTGGAAGTCAGCAGTGTGTCGACACGGGTAGCGTACCTCATAATTAAAATCACCGACAGATACACCCTGAAGGTGGTACAGGTATATGCGCCGACTTCGACATACTGCGACGACATAGCCGAAGCCATGTATGAAGACATCGCCAAGGCATTACATGGCACCACCAAGGCTCACTACAACGTTGTTATGGGGGACTTCAATGCCAAAGTGGGAGTACAAGAACGCGGCGAAACGATAATCGGACCCCACGGCGTGGGGCGCCGAAACCACAGGGGGCAGATGCTGGTCAACTTTCTGGAGTCGCAGGGGCTCTTCTTGATGAATTCGTTCTTTAAGAAGAAGCCTCATAGAAAGTGGACATGGCGAAGCCCCGACACTGTGACGAGGAACGAGATAGACTTCATCATGACTGACAGGAAGTCTATGTTTAGAGACGTCTCCGTGATCAACAGGTTTAATACCGGCAGCGATCACCGACTTGTCCGAGGCGCTCTAAATATAAACTTCAGGGCCGAAAGGCGTCGTATGATGAGGTCTACTCTCAGACCTACTGCGCCTCAAATAGCTTTAGGGTCCGAAAAGTTCCAACTGGAGCTTCAAAATCGTTTCAACCTGCTGGAAACCGAAGGCAATGTTGACGAGAATACCGACACAGTGGTCAAAACGCTACAGGATGTGTCTCGAAGGGTGTTTCCCGGCAAAAGCGGTAACAGAGAGTCTAAACTCTCGCTCGAGACTCTCGAACTTATGAGGCAGAGACGGGAAATGTCATCCACGCAGGCGTCTTCGCCGGATGGGAGGAACCTCAACCGGAAGATCCGGAAGCGTGTGCGACGTGACCTCCGATGTTCCAACACCCGCGCCATCGCGGCTGCGATTGAACAGAACAGAGGCACCAAAGTCTTCGCTCGCCAGCTAGGTAGATCCCATCTGACGAAACTTAAAACTGCGGGTGGCAAAACCGTAACCTCCAAGTTCGAGATACTCAAGGAAATTGAGAGTTTCTACAAAGACCTGTACGCATCACGGATGACTAAACCCACGAGACCCAGCGCTGACGACCACAGAGCCCCACTCACACGCCACCACACGGAAGACATCCCTGATGTCAACCAGGACGAGGTCAGAGTGGCTCTCGAGCAGCTCAAAAACAACAAGTCGCCAGGCGATGACGGAATCACCACTGAGCTCCTAAAAGCAGGCGGGACTCCAATCCTGAAAAAGCTAGCGAGCCTCTTTAATTCCGTCATCCACCAGGGCTTAACACCTCAAGCGTGGAGCGGGAGTGCGGTGGTTCTGTTCTTCAAAAAAGGTGACAAAACCTTGCTGAAGAACTACAGACCCATCTCACTCCTGAGCCACGTCTACAAGTTGTTCTCGAGAGTACTCACAAACCGCCTCGCCAGAAGACTTGACGAGTTCCAGCCACCGGAACAAGCCGGGTTTCGAAAAGGCTACAGCACCGTAGACCACATCCATACTATTCGGCAGATTGTACAGAAGACCGAAGAGTACAATCAGCCGCTGTGTATGGCTTTCGTGGACTACGAGAAAGCCTTCGACTCCATCGAAACCTGGGCGGTTTTGGATGCTCTGCAGCGATGTGGCATCGATTGGCGCTATATCGAGGTGTTGAGATGTCTGTATGATACCGCCACAATGACCGTCCAGCTCCAGGACCAAAAGACCAACCCGATCGAGCTGCGTCGAGGGGTAAGACAGGGGGATGTAATATCCCCCAAGCTCTTCACCAATGCACTCGAAGACGTCTTCAAGACGCTGGACTGGACTGGGCGGGGCATTAACATCAACGGCGAATACATCTCACACCTTCGGTTTGCCGATGATATCGTCATCGTGGCAGAGTCACTGGAACAGTTAAGCGAAATGCTGCATAGCCTAAATGGAGCCTCTCGAGGTGTCGGTCTCGGCATGAACTTGGATAAAACCAAGATCATGTTTAATGAACATGTCACGCCGGGACCGATCTACGTCGATGGTTCGATGCTCGAAGTTGTTCGGGAATATGTCTACCTTGGACAAGTTGTCCAATTTGGTAGAAACATCTTCGAGAAAGAAATCAACCGCAGGATTCAATTGGGTTGGGCAGCATTTGGCAAACTACGTCACGTTTTCTCTTCGCCTATACCGCAATGCCTGAAGACTAAAGTCTATAACCAATGCGTCCTACCTGTTATGACTTACGGGGCTGAGACGTGGCCACTCACAGTGGGACTAGTCCACAAATTCAAAGTCGCACAGCGGGCTATGGAGCGAGCTATGCTCGGCGTCTCTTTGAAGGATAAAATTCGTAACGAGGTAATCCGACAAAGAACCAAAGTTACCGACATAGCTTGCAGACTCAGTAAGCTAAAGTGGCAATGGGCTGGTCACATCTGCAGAAGGACCGACGGCCGATGGAGCAAGCGTGTCCTAGAGTGGAGACCGCGACTTGGTAGGCGTAGGGTGGGACGGCCCCCAGCTAGATGGACCGACGACCTCAAAAAGGTCGCTGGGACAGACTGGATGCGGAAGGCGGAGGACCGTGTGCAATGGCGCGTGTTAGGAGAGGCCTATGTCCAGCAGTGGACTGCGATAGGCTGATTGATTGATTGATTGAAAGCTTTTTTTGATATTGATTTTTATTACGGACTTTGACGGACGATTTAGCGCTTTGGTTAAGAGCTTAAGCCGCTTTGCTCGCTGTGTCTAATAGTCGCGGGTTCGATTCCCGCATGGGACAAATCTTTTTGTGATCCACAATTATTTGTTCCGGTCTGGGTATTTGTGTATATGAATTTTCATGTTTGTAAACGCACCCACGATACAGGAATAAATCCTAGTGTGGGACTACGTTTTGAAAAAAAAACAAAGCGTCATGTATGTTTTGTTCTATTCGGCCTATCGAACAAAGTAGTAACATTCCTATATTAACCATTCGATATATATTTCAATAATTTTACAGGCATAAAGTTCGCAAAGCTTTTTCAACTTTAAAGTTTTGTATGTAACACATGACTCAACTAGACTCATAAGAATGCTTTGTTTATCTGTTAGAAGGTGTGCAATTAGATATAGCTATAATAAATCACTCTTTAGCATGTATGATTGTAACACTTGGTGATAAATCATCAATCACTAAACATAAGAATACTACTTTGGAGTTCGTCATCATCATCGTCATCAAGACCACTTTGGAGTTCGTCGAACAAAGTCATATATTCCAAAGATAGACTTTGACAAAGACGACTTCAAATCCCGTCAAAGAAAGTCGTATATACATATACAACATTGATCGACGGGCTCTTCGAGGCATTTATTCTTAAGGAACAATTGTTTGTGAGGTACCGGTATAAAAAAGCAATCCATTAGGCTGGCGGGTCTTGAAGTACAGCGAGATGGCGTCCTGCGTGCTCACTATGGGCTCTCCGCCGGTCTGAGTCAAATCGTAAGATAAGAATTCAGCTCCTCGAAACGTCGCTTCTGATGGTGCTTTATCTGAAACAAAATAACCTAATGTCATCGAACGTAATCATAATTATCTATTTGTCTTACCATTATACTAGATCCCTTGCGGAGTGAGCAGAGAGTACTAAGTTCCAACAGATTCTTTCCCTCCAGACCAGGGATACTAGCTATGACCAATTAGAATCGTGAAATCGACGTCCAAAGAACGACGAACGAACAAAGTCCTATAATTCAGTATTTATATTTGGCATAAGTAACCTTATCGACGGGAACGAAAGTTGCAAATGCTATTTATTTTGTTTGGCATGTGTAACTTTGTTCTATGGGACCGTCGAATAGATCGTTTAATGGTATTCTAGTAGCATACACACCATTATTTCACGGAGTTATCGTAACGCAACGCGTTTAGTTATAGCGATTAAAGAGCCGAGTCTGGCTTTCTCCACGCTTAGTTCATCTCATGCACGCTCACCGATTTTGGAGACTCTGGACTTAATCATAATTATAAGAATTCAAGGAAATAAAATAAAAAATAATAAACACTGTCATGCCTACATTCTTGAAGCGGGGGTGGTAGAGGTGTACTGAGTACACCTACTTTTCGCCGACGATGTTAGGCCCCATGTAAAAGGGGCGAGCTTATTGCCATATACCGGGCACAATTTTAGACTCCGGACACATACTAGTAAGTTTTCGTTAAACAAACTTCATTTATCCGACCGAGAATCTTCATTTATCCAACGAGGCAGTTCAATTCAAAGAAATTCTCAAAAAAAATTAAACGGAGTAATGGTTACGTTTCTACAATGAATTAACCATAGATATCCTGAACATGCCGACCAACAAATTTAAAAAGATTATCAAAACTAGACTGATTAATAATAATATTACAAAAACGATATATTTTAGATACAAATTAGCATATACCGTCCCAAAGCTGGGCAAAAGCTTTGTCTTAAAAATCGAGGGAAAATATTTCCACCACAAGAAACTACGGTAAAATTAAGATATAATAATAAATAAAAAACATTATGAAATTTAATCCAGATGAAAAGTAATATCAAATTGAAATACGTAAGTAAATATAAAAATGAAATACAGAATTCTAAATGATGGCAATATTTAATTTGAAAGATTCAATTTCAAATGCTACTTTTATTTTAAAAATGTATTGCTTTCATTTTTACTAACAGTAATAAAAAATGTTAATGACCCAAGCATATTTTGTTCAGAATTGTCTACAACATTTTTTGTTGACAAACGAAAAACGCAGACGAACTTTAAATTAGATTCAAATAACTTAGTAATGTTTTAGTCAGATTAAATGCAGATTTGAAAATAAAACTAGAGGGTATTGAAACAGATAAAAATAAAATAAAGCAGAGTTTCACTCTACCTTTTAATTGGTACTAGAATATACAATAAAATAATAATAAATAAATTCACAAATGGCTTTTTGTCGGGGCGTCAATATGGCGGCTAGGCTTGGCTAACAGCGATTGAAAGTTACGAGAATCGACTATCGGGGCATGGCTTCGGCATGGCTTCGGCATGGTTTCGGCATGGCTTTGGCATGGCTTCGGCATGGCTTCGGCATGGCTTCGGCATCGCTTCGGCATGGCTTCGGCATAATTTCGGCTCAACAGGGCTAATATTATTATTTAATCCTAGGTGTTACCCGCGACTTCGCCGGCGTGGAATTCAACAAAAAATCTTATTTAAAGTTGAATAAAAAAAAGTTAAACTTAGTTACTCCTTATAACATTAGCTATCTGCCAGTGAAAAGCCCGTCAAAATCGGTGCAGCCGTTTCGGAGATTATCCGGAACAAACAAACAGACAGACAACATTTTTAATAATTGTTTTTTTTTGCTATAATTATCATATATACTCATATGCATTTAGTAAAAAGCTGTTATGTTGACATTACAAACAGACACTTCAATTTTATTTGTTTGTATAGATTATAAAGTCTTATCTGAAGAACAAGTCAAGAGTCCCCGTAACCGGCGAGCGTGTATCAGACGAACTAAGAGAATGGTGGAAGCCAGAGAGGTATGTAAGGAAAGAACCTGTTGCAACTCTGTACTCTGTGCATATCCCGCAAGGGTTCTGGCGTGATGATATGTATGTATGTATAGATTATGTTCCCCATACATTGTTAGTACATATTGTCGTTTCTTACTTGCCAAGTACAATACATCGTCATTTGCTAAAAAATGTATCCTGGCTTTCTACGTTGACTAAGTTACCTATCTATCTATCTATATCATCACGCCAGATCCCTTACGGGGTAGGCAGAGAGTATAGAGTTCCAACCGACTTTTTCCTTACATACCTCTCTGGCTTCCACTACTCTCATAGTTCGTCTCATACACGCTCGCCGGTTACGGAGACTCCTGACTTGTCCTTCAGATAAGTCTAAGTTACCACCTTCTATTAATATTTTTAGTTCACCCCTGACTTAATCGAGATCTCCCATCCCCTCAACTACAATAACTAATTACTAGAAACTCAATCACAATATTGTAACATTAACATCGTTATCAGCCACATAATATTAATTATGTATTCCTGTTGCAATTATTTATCATCTCTCCGAGTGCTGCGGATAAATATTAATCATGTCTCTTGTGCTCGTCATGGTGTTATTTATTGTCTTTGGCTGCACTGAATCCTGTTTAGACATCAGACTATCTATTCATATCATCAAGCCATATATATCCCTTTCGGAGATCTAACTCTTTCTAATATTAATTCAAGAATATAAATGTTACACCCTTGTTTATTTAATCTTAAACAAATCTACCTTGTGGTACCCAGGGCATCTGCAATTGATGTATTTCTATAGACTCCAGGTGATATTGACTACTATAGGTGCAAAGATGAAGGTGAATACTAAATGTTAGATATTATGGGGAACTATAGTCGTTAACGGTAATACAAAACTATTAATGGCCGGTTCCAATATTCAACTCATGGTTAGATTTGCTTATTGGCAGTAGAATTTTGACAGATTTTCCATACTAAATATGTCGATATTCTGTCCATGGTAGGAAAATTTATCCTTGGGTAAATATTGAAACCGGCTGTAAATTTACGGGAATAACATTTTTCTTTAAAAGATCATGAGACCTGAACAAGATGCTTTCAATTGCGGCAAGAAAATATCAACAAAAAGGATTGCAACTTGTCTTACAGACCGCTTTGTATAATTAGATTAATACAATACATACATATATCTAACCAAGATATTATCTTACATTAGTGTTACTTGGTCTGACGAATATAGATAGACACCATATCTGTGGTCTTACTACGTACATATTAATGAATTTATGTCAATCCGATAACTAATTAATGGATGTTCATTGATATAAACGTCCATCAACGATACCACAGCACTTTTTTCTTCTAATTGACTTGTATAATTTAAGTTATAGTTAACCAATTCAGAAACACCCCGAACGGAATAAAATTGTAAGTTACACATAAATTTGTACTGTGTGGGAATTGTACCCGTGGCTACTCAATTCAGAGGGTGGAGCGGATTAAACCCACAACCACTGGACGAGGCCGTCCGACAATAGTTCCACTTTATTTTAAATCTACCTGACGGCAATTCGGTCCTCAGTTAAAGGTTTTTTTTTAATTCATTTTCCGACCGGCACACAAAGATTTAAAAGCTTTGAGGGCCTGTCCCTAACACTATAACAAAATATAAACATGAAATATGAAATCACCAACCACTCACAATCCATTACCATACCGTTAATCCAATGTATTAATGGCAGCACTCGAAATGTTCCGTAAATAGTGTGGCCAATATATACGGAACTAAGACGTGACTTAATAGAACAAAACTTACATAACAACCAATTGAAACAAATTATAATACTATGACGAATCAGAATTTAGAGGTGCGACTAGATGAAGGCAAAATCATTTGAGTTAGAACTCTAATTTTAAAACTATAAAGCTTAATTTCTCCTGTTCTAGTTATTCAGTTTATATTTCGCAACACCTTCGAAATTCCCAACTTCACCGTTCAATTTTATATTATGCTCTCACTGTGCCCTTATTCGTATCCAAACGCGGCGCGTTACGATAACTTCGCGAAATGATTGTGTATTGACATATCATTTAAAGAAGTTATCGTAACGCACCAAGTTACGTGTTTAATTGGTAATAGCGAATATCCTGAACTAATAGTTGAACAGTCTCGCCTAGTTGTGGTCTTTATGCAGTTTTAATCGAACTCCAACTCAGCCCCAACACCTGAACGCAAGGAAATTGATTAATCGCTTCAAGTTTCTCGGCACCAAGACCGCTTTTTATTTTGCTTTTATATATTTCTTCTTCGTTAAGTTTTTTAGCTTCAATTATGATTTTAATTACTTCGTTAGCACGCCTTGCCTGCATTGTGTGTTTAAGAGACGTGTTTGGTAATACCTGTAGTTAACTCTGCATTTTTGTAACACGAGCATAAGGGATCATCGAGTATGTCGTATTTTTTTGTTAGCGTTTTTAATCAAACATTCATAACATTCATTCTGAATTGATAACCTTAAAAGCTAGACCAATTAACAATACATAATTATAAAATTGCCAAAGAAAAAACATTTCTTTCTAAAATAATTTCGTAACATCATCTTTTCTTTACACCCACAAAGGTACTTTTAAAACTCAATAATAACATCTAACATTAATACTAACTTCATTTTACCGCCATATTTTAAGATGGACCTATAAAAACTTTTGCTGAAATCATAACCCGTACAACTTTTAAGAAATAAAAAAGAATATAAAATTTCGTTACAAAAGAGATGGACTCGCGGAGTTCTGGCGTTGGATTACTTACAACTGCCCCCCCGGGGGCAATAGACTCGTGTAAAAAATTTAAACTATGCTAACTACGACACTCACTGCAGGACGGAATGTAAATTCTGAATTATAATACATCTGTACATTGCCTACTGCTGTACATTGCCTACAGTTATGAAAGATGATACGAGTACTTTATCATTGCTTATTGGCGGAAATAGGTTTATGCTTAACTGCTGTCGGATAGATGTTGAATGTTGTTGTCAAGCTACCTATAATAAAGCATCCAACTTGGCTTAACAACTACCAAATAAGAGGCAGTCGCTATCAACAGCTTAACGTACTTTACGAAGTACAAAAACACTCGATTTTATTATTCGTTTATCGGAACGCAAATAACAGCAAAAAATAAATAATTTGAATTCGAATACTGGTGAGGCAAAATTATTTTTCCTAATTTTAATGTCTATTTGATGTTCCACTCCGTATCACTCATTAGTTACCCAAACAGGCCCTATATTAACTGCGAGAAATCTAATTAGCCCATAAATTCATAAAATGGACTAGACCAATAAAAACGAAAAAGAACCCGTATTAAGTTAGATAACAAAAATCAAAAAGGATTGTGTTGTTTCTAAAATATATAAACGTTCGTAAAAATACAATGGTTTTCACGAAAAAAAAACGGTCTTCAAACAACAATGGTTGATATTTTAAACCGCAAGAGACATAAAGTTAGGTACCGATGTTAAAGTATTATGAATTTGCAACATCAACAAAGTTTTATTGATGCTCATAAATAGCCAAAAAGGCAGAGACACCATTTAATGAAACTACATTAGTTTTTGCGAATCAAATTGATATTGTAACGCTATCGCGGTTACAAGGAAAATAACTCGCACGGTAGTAACATTTACAATATTAGGAAGGTTAAATTTTGCATCTTTTCTGCTATTTCTAATATTATTTACGTGCCTTTTCTATAATTGGCAAACACAATTTTGTTCCTGTAGAAAAGAAATCAGTTATAACTAAGTTATAATTTTATTAAAATCAACACAATAGGTATGTGTTCATATCCATATGTACTTTCTCACATTCTTAATAATATAACATGAGGTATACCTTACGTCTGATCGTTCTTTGTAATTTATTTCATGTTTGATCATGCTCTATCATTTTATGTTCATTATTTATATCTTCATTGTGTAATTTGGAAGTTATTTGACATTTAAGAATAGCTTTTAAAGCTAGTAAATCAGTAATCGCTTTACTGAAAACCACGAAAGCACTCATCAAATGTAGGTCACCATTAAAACGACAAACTTATTTCAATTGCAATACATAAGAGATTTGGTGTGTTTCAACACGCCACAAATACTCACGTCCTAAACTTGACAAAACAATGAACAGAAGTCACTGAAACATCGGCCTTAGACCGGCACAAACTTTAGGGTTTCACTCCTTTGAAAATACGATAAAGTAACTTGTATTTTATGGAAGTTAGCGTCAAGTTTTATTAAGAAAAATTGCCTGTTGATCTTTAGTTTCACATAAAATTACATCAATTTAAACAGCGTTGAAGAAAATTATGGGCCATTAGTTTATTTGTTCAGTAGGTACCTGTTCGTGAATACCTGAATGAACTAGATAAAGTTATTATTCAGCATTCGTTCCCAAAGTTTTGTGTAATAAATTACCTGAACAAGTTTGTTATTGTTTGAAATATGACTATAACCATTAATTTTAATAGCTTTCTTATTTGAGTTTGGGGCGACACGCCGGAATGCGTTTCCTTCCATTAAACTTTAATTATGTCACCTTGTCACTCAATTTTAGTGTACGGTTGGTTTATAAAATTTCTTAAGGTATCTATATATTTATATGGTATATTTATTTTATTTCTCATGGATATTACACCGTCACGCCTATATTCCCGAAGCGGGGTTGGCAGAGGTGTAATGAGTACACCCACTTTTGACTGACGAAATTAGGTCCCATGTAATATATTGGGTAGTGGGATATTATTAACCATAAAATAATTATTTGCCTAAAAATAAGAAAAAAATAACTGCCAACACCATACGACTGTCCAGGAAATCTATCCCTATTTATATCGTCACACTAGATCCCTTGTGCGGTAGGCAGAGTGTACAGATTTTCAATACAATCTTTTCAGACCTCTTACTTGCTCCATTCACATATTTTGTCTCATACGCGATCGCCAGTTACGAAGACTCTTGACTGAACTCTATATACCAGGAAATTAATACATACTATATCAACAAGAATAATATAATATTATAAAACACCACTATGCAAGAAATGCGAGTAATTATTTATCTACTTTCTTCTTGAATTTCCATTATTTAATTTAAAAAAAGACTTTTGTGTAGCACAAGTAAGAAAGTATAGATAGACTGTTCTATAATAGCGGCCCCAGAGACGGTCCCTGCGGTAGACCTAACCTAGTTCATGCAGCGCTTGATGTTAGACTAAAACTTTACTATTTCACTCTTGAGTGCAATTCGCAGATGTTTGTCTAGTTGAAACGAGTTTATATGTTTCACTGTGCCAAAATCTATTTACTAAAACAACTATTACACTGTAAAATGCTTTTAAAAATATCATTTTACGCAGACGTGAATTCATATTGAATTTTTATAAAATAAATAGAGTTAAAATAAATATATTATACTGTACGCAAACAATAACACAGAAATTGTCAATAAATAATTAAAAGAAATAAATAAACCTTTTTTTTGAAAAAACAAGCTTTTAAAACAGAAATACAAATAAAATATATTGTTTACTTAGGTTCCGTTGGCCATTATCAGACCTATAACATCACCTGGGTCCTTTAGAAATCTAAAAAGGCAAAATACGACGTGGTTATGTTGAGTAATTGGGTAGTTAGTTCCCTTGGCCACCTTCCGGCTCCTTCATAAGACTTTGGGCTTTTAAAACAGAAATACAAATAAAATATCTTGTTTACTTAGTTCCGTTGGCCATCTTCCGGTTCCATTATCAGACCTATAACATCACCTGGGTCCTTTAGAAATCTAAAAAGGCAAAATACGACGTGGTTATGTTGAGTAATTGGGTAGTTCCCTTGGCCACCTTCCGGCTCCTTCATAAGACTTTGGATAGCATCCGGGTGTACAGTAATCGTCAAAACCAATTCAACAAATGCAAACACGGTGGGGATATGTTGAATATTTTGGTGATTCTATTTGCCACCTTTTGACTTCATCATTAGATCCTGAACGTCATTTGGTTGTAAAGTACTAATTATTTAAAACCTGTCCATTAAACCTGAACACGAGGGGGTTATGTTGTGAAGTTAACATGTTTCTATGACCACCTTCCGACTCCATTATCAGACCAGATCCACGGTACCATATTATTACATTGCCATCAAACTTACATATACCTATGCTAAATTTCAGCTCAATTGGACAATAGCAAGTGCTTAAAAAATGCATCCACGAGGCATACGAACAGGGCAAGTTAATTAAAATCTTGTAAAAATTGAAAAAGGTACAGTTGATGGCCTTATTTCTAAAAGCAACCGCTCTTAGACAACCAACATCGTAAAAGCTGTAGAGACAGTAACAATAATAATCCAAGAATCGTCATTTATTTCTTATTCTTTACGAAAATCACCAAGGAATAAAATCAATTGAAAATCATTATATTATCCCTGGAATTTACTTTGTGTCTTCTTACTTGGTCGACTTAGAAAGTACCAAGCAAGTGTCTATTGATGTAAGAATATGAAATTTCCACCCTTAAAGATAAAAAATTTAAGGTTTCCCACTAATGTGATATTTATACGTTACGGGGTCGAATAAAGTTAAAAGTTCGGTAAGATATTTATATCCCCCATGGGAACAGATGGCGAGGACCCATCAAGTATTTGTCATCATTTGGAAAAAAAAATATGCGAGAGAGGGGACTGAAGATATCTTAAAGTATTGATCGATTTACATGCATTACACATCAGGTTTGATGTATGGATTCATTTATCAATAACGGTATGTACGTGTCTTGTAAGTAGCTATTTGATTTCTTTCCTCAATGTTTGTAGGTACGTGTAGACTAACAGAGAGTCCAGTGGCGTATGCTGTGGCTGTTCTTTGATTCAAATTGGATTCTAAGTCGAATAAGGTGATGGTTTTTCTATTCTCAGTAGCATTCAAATATACACTTATAATAATAATAAGATGTTCATTTCTTCATAAATAGCTAATTCAGTTTACACAATTTTAACTCTTTTGTGAGAGACTGGTCTGGACTAGGTAAGCCTGTGTTCTATAATGGTGTCCAGGATAATGGTAACTCGCACCCTATTACATTGGGGCCTAATACCATCGCCGAATTGTAAGTGTACGCAGTCACCCGCGCCTTATTTAATTTATAACATAGCCATATAGAAAGAATATAGCATATAGAAAGAATGTCGAAAGAAATAATGACAAAACAGATATACAATGCGAAAATGGAAGAATGTAGATGCCAGGAAACACCTAGACCAAATAGACTGTGTCTTATCTGAAGGGCAAGTCAAAAGTTTAGCGGCAAGTCGAGCGTGTATGAGACTGACTGAGAGTGGAGGAAGCCAGAGAGGTCTCTAAGGAAAGAATTTGTTGGTACTCTTTGCCTACCCAAGGGATCTGGCGTAATAATATAGATAGATAGATATGATACTGCCATACTTTGCACCACTATGCCAACAAGGCAACTTTTGTAATATTATGATATAATAATTCAAACGAAAATAAAATTAACATTATAATAATATTTTACTGTTGAACATAAAAACAAAAATGTTATTTCATTACCATAAATCAACAATTCTTTATTGTCTGTAAAAGCTTTATCAAAAGCTACTTTTGTTTATGAAACATTGCGTCCGTTCGCTTTTAATCATACGACCTTTACATTGTTATTCCACCATATGAGTTTAAAATAAACAATGCGGAGCTTTATTAAATCTCTAAACACACATTAACTGCCATTTCCAGAAACAGAAAATTTGCACAAGAAACAAAACAATCCCCGGAACGAGGCCGTAACTTTTACCACCTTGGGTGCTGGAACTGGGGTTCTCGCAATTCTGTTATACATCGACGGTAATGTTAACATAGATTTAAAAACAACGCCCCTATTGTCAGCGATGGGTGCGAATATAAACGATCGCGTAATCAGTAGCTCGTATCGTAGAGAGTTTTGGGAAAAGGTGGATGGCAGCCATATTGGTTTTGAGATAGGCATGGGAAACTCAATTTCGGGCGATGAGAGAAGTTCGCAGTTCATGCAAATTTCAGTTCGACGCGGTTTATTCTAATTTTGGTGACCCGCTTTAATGTAAGCGACTTTCCGAAACTGAATTTCTTTTTATATGCTCGCTTTAAGAACGTTTTAGATAAGTGGTCGATAATTGTTGTAAATAAAGCGATGACTATATGGAGTTGGTAAATGCAGCATAAATATGGGAATATAGAGATAAAAGTCGGATATAAATACTAATATAATATTTGAAAAGATATTACACTTACTTAAAGGCAGCTTAGTAAGTCACTTCCAGTAATTCATAATTTCGTTAACAATAATCGCACAAGAAAGGAATATTATTTCATGCCTCTATATTTGACCAAAATGATCTATATGAGGACACATAAGGGCGCGGGGGTTAAACCAATGAAACAAACGTGATATCTTTTGAAGTGATGACGAGAGGCGAATATATTTTTAGAACGTTATCTTTTCAACCCTTTTCATCCCCTTTTATCCTTAATTCATACTAAATTAGACTCGCCCATATTCAACCGTATATACTTAAGTAAACATGTTATTATGTTCTAGACAGCGGCGTAGAACTGTAAAATTTTTTGAAAAATTTATTGGAATATCGTACACGATTTTATTGAAGAAAATGTATGTAGTAGCCTTTTTTTATCAGGCTAAAGATATCCACTCACAAAGGACTCCCCAAATATTGCCACAACTACCGGTTTGTGACTGCGTACTATCGCATGTAATTTACCTGCGACGTTCACCAGAAGGAAAGGCATTTATTAGTTAGGCTAATAGTTAAGTAAGTACACAACAAATAATGATAACGATAAAACAAAGAAAAACAAATTACAAGTACATACTATGTAGCCGTACTTATAGAGTAACACTCAGCATAAAGCTGTGTTGCAGGGGAAACCACAACACAGCGCTGATTTTCAGTAGTACCCCAAGTGACGTGCGCGCATGAAGCTTAAAACGAAAAATTTAAAACGAACGGTAAACAAAACGAACTCGTTTGGAAAAGCTTTTGCAGATTTTCTGACCAGTGTCTTCCAAGTATCACTATCGTTGTCTCTACCATAAGTATTAACCAATACCAACCCTTAAGGGCTATTATTGGTAGAACTGCAGTCTGATCAGCATTTAATGGACCAAAATCCAGCAACGCGGTAGCTGTAAGGTAATTTGGAGTTGGTGTGGCAGATTCAAATTTTCCTAATTACAGTAAATATAACGCAATGTATCTGCAATAAGAACATCTAAATTACCTACCAATCAACAGACAAGAACACAAACACACATTCACGCGCGCGCACACACACACACACACACGCACAAACGCGCTCGCACGCACGCACACACGCACACACAGACAGACACACAACACATTCATACACACGATGAGGCTTTTGCTTTTCTTCTTTCTGCATGTTAATATGACTTAATAATAATAGTCAATCTTCTTGAAACCACTTCTATCCAGATGATTTGTAACTTTCTGGTAAAACATGTGAGAGCGCTGGTACCCATAACACAAGTTAAATCTTATTTTGGGTACCAGAGTTCATAAATACTACTTACTTGCTTTTTATTGTTACCATTCTCAATAACTAGTAGCTTAAGATTATGTAAGTGGTTACTGTGTAAATTTACTTGGAAATAAACTATTATTATTTATTTATTTATTTACAGAGGAATCTGAATTATTAAAAAAAACATAAGATTTAACTTAACGCTACTTTCGATGTAATTAATTAACCATTTTAGTACTATTTTAGCTAACACGATGAATATGTAAGTTTGCTAATTGGCCCGTATCTAACTCGACAACAAATCCCGTTGTTAGTAAGTTAGAGTACGCTGGTACGTTTTGGTCTTGTCTGGATGAATTTAGTATCGTTAACGCTAAGTTAGCAAAACTTTGATTCTGTATTGTACCATATTTGGCAAGGTTAAATTATGCGAAGTATATGAAATTGAATAAGTAGGCGAAGATCGTACTCAGTGACGTGCAATTGGTGAGACCTACATATGTCCAACAGTAGACTAAAAACTGAGCTTATTATCTACTAGCTAAATCATCATTATATTATATATGATAATTTAATGTTAGTGCGTGGAGGAGCGAATTTAAATTCCACCTAACCCCATTGTTGGGCTTTTCGGAACACGGCACAGAGGGGCACCAATGCGTTCCTCGTGGAGATTCCGGAGCCCATCCAAGATGTCAGAGCCGGCCACGGTGGGTATAGGCTATTGAGATAGAGCGACTCGGATCCACTTGGGCTCAGTTCCATGGTCGGATAAATTTATTCCCAGTATTTTTCCGGAATCTGGAATTATGCCCAGTAAAATAGCAACAGACTCGCTTCCTGTATCATTGTGATCCAATATCGTCGTCTATATGTGGGTGTAACCATTAGACCTCTGTCACTTTCGCCTGGGGAATGTAAGCTTTCGTGGAAGGTTATAAATTATTGTCACACACAAAAAGGAAATAACCGTAACAATATAAATAGTTTACCGATTTCAATCATGGCCTCTCCAAGTTTATATATAGCGTTACGTCCTTCCAGAACTTATTTCTTCAACAGAACTATAAACACGCAAAAAACTTCTTTAATACTACAAATGTCATAAAATACGTCAAAATTACGAGGCAGGCCGTCAAATTTCTAGATTTATCCATAGATATAACGTAACATGGATTACTAGAATCCGGTTGTGGTTGATTACGGCGTGTTCAAACTACGCTAGTTCTTTAGTCAAGTTACTTAGAAACTAAAGATTGTAGTCGAGTAGCAAGTAATTTTGAACTAAACATGAATTCCTGCCGAATGATATCGCAACACAACTACAAAATAAGAACAAGGGACATTTAGCTTTATAGTTTTAAGATTAGAGTGCTAACTAATAAAATCAAACAAAATTGAAAGTAGTTTTTTTATTTTATTTTACTATTTTAAGAATTAAAAAAAAATCGGTGATTTAGTGGGAAAAATTCGCCTTACCAATCCTCACTCACTCTTCAACTAAATTATATTAGTATGACCTTATTACCATATCTCTTGCGCGACTCGATTTCTAAGAGACGGCTTTTGTCAAACAGTAGGACAGTTAGGCTAATTTATTATAATCTCTTTGTGTACTGTCAATAAAATAATTGTCATTAAAACACTAGCATAATGTAAACCATCCTTTCCAGCCCGAGGCACACACAAGCGGTTAAAACTGGTATAAACCGGAATAGCTGTAACAATCTGCATGTTAATGCCTCCAAGGGATCATAAACTGGAGCTACTGTTTTCTGGTATACGTGCACAATTGTTATGCGAATTGGCTCCCAAAATTATGGCGTTAATTAACGCGAACGGTTCATGGAGGGGGCCTATTGACGCCATATTTATCGCCAGTTGAACCCTTTTACGCCCTTTTTTTGCACTCCGGCTTGTAATAAATAGGAAGTCTATTGCATTTATGGGGTTAAAGTATTGGATAAGTAAGCTCAATGTTAAAATGTATTTCGTTTATAAAATTTTATTTTGGAATGGAGTGCGAATTTTATGTATTTTTATATGTAGACATCCTGTGACTACGCACGGTGATTTTTGGTCGTCATTCGTCACTCACACTATACACATAAACGAGAAATATAAATAAAGTTCTGAAAGTAACTGTGCCTCAACTCAAGAAAACCTGCAGGTGTGCTGCTGTGGTGAGACTACAAAGCATAATTGCTAGCATGGCAGTGACAGCGCTACTTGATACCATGCTATAATGGCACCTTAATCTAGAATTTATACGATAATTTGCAGTCAAGCCTTACGACACAACGGAACTACTGTGGTACTTCCTTGGCAATTTAAAGGTACCCTTCGCCATATTAATTAAATATTGTTTGCTTTTTACTTTGGGTACATTAATGGCCTCCAACATTTTATATCTAAAAAGCGCTTGATAACTTTCAATGTTCACAAACTCAGGCACATTGGCTGATACAACTTTTTTCGATAGAAAAACTCCATTAGCCTTTCAGCTCACTGATGGCTTCCCAGCAAAATCATGCTGCTTAGCGACCTAATCGTATTCCGGCATGTTGTCAGGAGTTGTTTCGCGAGAAGCCGGGTCTAGCCCGATGATATCGATTCGGAACACGATTTAACTTCCATCTCCTCCGGCTATTTCGGTGTGCATAACTTATTACTGGGTCAGTGAACCACACCTTTAGACTAATCGTTACTTTCCATCAGGTGAGATAGAGATCAATCGCTGACCAGTTAACAGAAAAAACCTTATAATCGCCATCCACGCCGAGTGGTACTAAAGCAACGAGGCAGATAATTGCAAGGATTAATATCATAAATTACAGTTTGCCTTGCTAGTCCTCAGCATTACAGTAAAATGCTTGTTGCACCGCGTACCTCACGTAGGCGGGTCCACTACGAAATCACATCTAGTTCGTTCCGGACGCCGCGCCAATTAATTGGAAATTCAATTTTAGGAACTGTAACAACGCGCATACATGGCAGAGGTTTTGAACAGGGTTTTAATTATTTTTTGATGGTCTATGTTTTCGAGGGTTACAACCGAAGGACTATCTATATCATCACGCTAGACCCCTTGCGGGGTAGGCAGAGAGTACAGAGTTCCAACAGGTTCTTTCCTTACATACCTCTCTGGCTTCCTCCACTCTCATAGTTTGTCTCATACACGCTCGCCGGTTACGGAGACTCTTGACTTGTCCTTCAGATAAGACTCGGTCTATTTGGTCGTGGTAAGATAGTCTAGGTCTAATTTAATTCTAGGTCTGGAGCACTAATTTAATGATTAAATTTATTTATTTATTAAAAAAGACACACCAACAGTATACACATTACACATTTATGATAAAATTGCTAAAGTAGGTAGTCTGATATGTACACCAATGACAGGTATGTACAACATTCGCGTTTTATTCTAATTTGGTACATAAGCAAATTCACAGTAATATTTATAAATAAATGACTATAAATTCAATAACTAAAATAAAGAGAAATAAAGGAAAGTATCATCAAGGTAAAATTTGAAATTAAACATACAGAAGACACAAATGCATTCTTAAGTTTAAATTAATTTTCAATTTAATATATATATTTTCTTATTAACTATGGAAGAATTTCAGTAACTTATTCCTAAATGTCGGTAATGAATCGTGGAATATGTCGATATCAAGAGCGCCGTTTCCATTAAGCGTGTTATAATGGCCGCACATCCTAACTATTGGCGAATTGAAACCAAGGTTGGTTTTAACCAACGGGGTATGAAAATTTTTTGTCAGAATAACGAGGGATATTCCGAGGAACATTGATGGCTATTTTGTTTCGGATATCATCACAATTGATGCTGTTATTCATTACTTTGTGGACAAAGACAAGGTCGTGTAACTTTCGTCGATCGCGTAATGAGATCATTTTGAAAAAATTTTAACGTTGTTCATAGCTGCATCGATGGCTTATACCTTCGGAGATAAAAGCTAAATATCTTGTAAATACACGCTGAATACTCTCAATGCGTTGTGAGTGAGCACTATAAAACGGACTCCAAACTATAGAACCATATTCAAGACAAATTCGAACTAACGCATTGTATAAAATTATTATAGCCTAGACTACCTTACCACGACCAAATAAACCGAGTCTTATATGATGGAAAAGTCAAGAGTCTCCGTAACTGGCGAGCGTGTATGAGACGAACTATGAGAGTCGAGGAAGCCAGAGAGGTATGTAAGGAAAGAACCTGTTGGAACTCTGTACTCTCTGCCTACCCCGCAAGGGATCTGGCGTGAGGTTATAGATAGATAGATAAAATTATTCTCGTGTATGTTTGCGTAAATCCCTTACAGTTGCGTTTTAAGAATCCGAACATCTGAGCGGCTTTAGTGACTATCAAATCGACGTGAGTTTTAAACCGAAGTTCACTATCCATAGTAATGCCGAGATCTCTCACAACGTTAACCCTTAATACGGGCGCACCATTGATACTATATGCAGACTCAAGTGGTTTCTTTTTCCGTGTGAATTTCATATGGAAGCATTTGTTAACATTGAGCTCCATTTGGTTCCGATCGCACCACTCCTTGATATTAGACAGATCGTCTTGGACGTATTTGATATCATCGGTGGAGTTCATAGTTCTAAAAAGCTTCAAATCATCTGCAAATAACAAAACTTTACAGTTGCGTACTGTAGATGTAATGTCATTGATAAATATAGAAAATAAAATAGGTCCAAGATGTGAGTCCTGCGGAACTCCAGATGCAACAAAATACGGGTGCGAGTTATATCCGCTTACAGATACAATTTGAAGTCTTTTTGATAGGTACGACTGAAACCAGTGAAGTAAAGAACCCATTATGCCGACGTTTTTTAATTTATGCATTAATATGGACTGATTAACCTTATCAAAGGCACTGGCAAAGTCTGTATAAATTTCGTCCACCTCGAAACCTTTGTCGAGCTCATCAGTCAGCTTAGAAACAAATGAGGTAAGATTCGTTACAGTTGAGCGACCAGATCGAAATCCATGTTGATTTGGTGACAGAACCGCGTCGACATGACTTGTTAGGATGGGACATATCAAGGCCTCAAACAGTTTAGAGAAGCAAGACAAAATCGCAATAGGACGATAGTTCTTCGTATTGTTTTGAGGGCCTTTTTTGTACAACGGTATTATTTTGGCTTTCTGGAAAGCAGCCATCCTTTAAAGAACGATTAAAAATAATAGCTAATGGTAAAGCCAACGCTACACAACAACGCTTAACAAAAACGGCGGGAATGCCATCAAGGCCGGAGCCCTTAGATACATCAAGATCCTTGATTTTATTAAGTACCTCGCGTTCACTGAAGGAGACATTACTTAAGCAATAGTCAGGAAAAGGCTTGTCCAATTCGCTGAAGTTATTAATGCATGTTTGAAAGCTACTAAAAGTAGAATAATATTGGCTAGCAAAGAGATTAGTTATTTCAGGACCGGTATTAGCGTTTACATTCTGATCATTGTGCATTTTAGCTGGGATGGACGTTGTATTGCATTTTTTACTTTTTATATAATGCCAAAAAGCTTTTGGGTTTTTCTTGATATTTGCTTCAACACTTTGTTTATAGTGAGAGTAACACGTTTGGTATAATTTGTAACAGTGCTCACGAAGGGCTTCGTATGATAACAAATCAAGAAGATTTTTGTATCTACGATACCTGCGTCTGATTTTTTTCCTTTTCAGCTAGTCTCTTTATTAAAGAATATTGAAGAATACATCTTGGTTATACCTTCGACCTTATCAAGTCGTTTCACCTCGCGGGGAACCTGCGCACTTCTCGTCGTCCGGTACGTGGTCGCCACTCCAAAACATTTCTGTCCTAATAGCTGTCAACTCTACAAGTGATGTGCACTGCCCACTGTCACTTAATATCGGTAACTTTGGTTCTCCCTAAACCCGGTATTATATGTTTGTATTTTATAGCTCTACTTTACTGCGGTATTATTAGAATTCGAGGAGGTTAAGAAGCGTTCGAATCGGTCAATCTGAGAGCGTCTCCGTATTTCAGAATTCAGATTTGAGCGGTTGGTCCCGGTTACTACTTTATATGGTAGTCGTTAGCCAAGTTGGCAGACTTATGTCTGGCTTAATAAAATTCATCACAGGTGGGCATAAACTTGCCTCCACCAATCTGCACTGGAGTACGATCTATTCTCCGTCATATCAGTGTGAGAGAAGGCCTTTATCCAGCCGAGGGACAGCATAGTCGCTCTTTGGTAAAGACTAAATATCTATAGATAAAGGTAACTTTATAGAGCCACCGTACATATAGCATTTAGTTAGTTAATCGATCCATACAAATTGATTGAGCATGTTAACGAGCGCCCAATACCGGCATCACGAGTGAAGCCGTTCCGCAAATCTGCATAGCGCCCTTTGCTCCCCAATATAGCATGAGCCGGCGACTGTAGGGCTACCATGCTGGTAGTCATTTTCAAAATATTTCTCGAAACGAAGTCAGTCAAAAATACGTTGCAGGATATTCCGCGAAATTAAGACACTTTTGACGACGGATTGGGTTAATTGAAGCGAGAACCACTTAATCGAATAGTCGCAAATTTACATAATTATTTTGTACAGTCGCTTTGGATCCACCATTATATGTCCTATACCCGTATGGGATCTCGAGTAGGCGCAGGCTTAATTCCTGGATCAAAATTGCGGGTGTATGTAAATTGTCTACGCTGGTGGCGGGACCTTTATAACTTTACCGGGCAGACGGAAGAGCAAAGGAGCAACTAGCTCAAGGGCGCCTCCAGGAGGAACCGCCTTGGATTGGACTTGCGACTACGCGATCCGATAAGTGAAGCGGTACCCTCTAACCATACACCAAACTGTCGTTGTATATAAGTTAGTATTTTATATTTATGAAACATTTTCTTACGTCAGGTGTTTGGACGAGATTATTTCCATCCCCTCGCAGACGATACAGTCGTTTACTTCTATAAAGTTAACCAACGTAGGTAAATATTTATACAGACACAATCAAGGTGGCTGGCAACACCGAAGAAATGAAGCTTATTTCTGTGACCTTGGGTATTCTTGTTGATAATACTGGTTTCTGTGGTAAGAATTGTTGACGACGTGATTTGAGTAGGTGTCTTGTGAAAGAAAACAAAAATAATTACATATATCTTTTTCAATCGTTTTTTTTTTATTTACAAGCTTTTAAGAATTATTTAGTTCCATCATATTCTTTATTCTACATTTTATTTTAAATTAATCTGTTCAGTATTAACTAAATTATCCAATATTTTATTTCATCAAACAAACGCTCTGCAAGAAAGTTGATGAAAGATCCTATTAGAGTCTCATTTGCTTCAAATCTTATTTCTTTCAGCTAACCTAACTTATAAACTCCACTAGAACGTGTTGCACATCATAGATTTAACTTTTTTATAAGATATGCGAATGGATTTAGTGAAATTACCTATAACGTAAAAGCTGTTACGAAAAATACAATAGTTAGTTTGCTTATACAACTATGGACGAGGAACGTCCAAATGTTCCGGATACGTTCAAAATTTCTTAACTTATTTAAAACATTCCACTTCACACTAACACTGTCCTATGTTACAGATACGTTTTCAAATGCAAATGATATTTAACATTCCTGAATACTTCAACGTATCGACATAAATGAGAATTGATTACTCCTGCAAGTGAGTGTAAACCATTAACGGAATTGCACCGAATTTCTCCTGAAATTTAAGTATTTCTGCTATTTATAGCCCCAATTTCAATGGGAATCGCAACAAATTAATTCGATAATGCAGTGGTAATTTACGACGCTGCGCCGGCATTGTTTCGGAACTCTGCATGTCCGCCGGCACAAAGGAAACTGTTTATTTGAAAATCACGAATTGATCTTGAATTAATTTGTAAAAGCAATAATGGTATTTTTATCACCCATTTCTTATGCTTAGTAATCAATGATCTAAAATTCATAATAGATGGTAAACAAATTTTTTCTTTTTATTTTTAAACGTAGGCCCACACTAGGATTTATTCCTGTATCGTGAGTGCGTTAACAAACATGAAAATTCACATACACAAATACCCAGACCGAAACAAATAATTGTGAATCACACAAAGATTTGTCCCGTGCGGGAATCGAACCCGCGACTATTAGATACATTGGCCGAAGCGGCTAAAGCTCTTAACTACTGCGCTAAATCGTCCGTCATCAAATGTAACTAAGTCTTATAGGTAAAACATGTTTTTGGTTTACGAAACCACCACAAAACGTTATGGGAGCTGTAATCATTTTACTAATCCCAGGTAGGAAAACTGAAACGAAAAATTATAATACGAGCATCAAAACTCAACTAAAAGAGAAAATAATCAGTCAAATACTCAAAAATCAAACCGATATGAAAGTTCAGTCTCTACACTAAATTATAAACAGCTTTTGTTTATTTTGGACCTTATTTTAATTCATGCCATAGAGGAATTCAGCCTTCTATGAAAGTGAGCAGACTCAGCCTGCTATAGAAGCACTCTATTGGAGTCTCAATCAGCCTATACTCTCACATTTCTGAGAAATTTAGTCCCAAGTGAGAGAGAAGAAGAGAGATGGATTATAAGGAATAATGAATACTAAAACATAACTTAAGCAAGCAATTCAAAAGAGAATGTCCAAAATAGAGAATTTTACCTAGGAACCCTACACAACAGCTATTTTCACAGTTCCGAATTCAAATTTCCGAGCGGGTGGTTTCGGGCTCGCTCGGCTATTTCCGTCGTCCGCCGGCTGGAATAATGGCGGGCGACGCATGTCACAGGAAATGAGGACGATGACGGACCCCGGAAACTCTCGGGATACGAGTGACCTGGTCGGCGCTCGGGGCTGTCGTCTGATAGTTACTGCTCTGTGATTGGCCACTCATGTCTCGATTAGTGAGGAGTGTTTGAGTATTCTTTTGTAGCACTTGAAATAGTGTTGCGTTACGAATTCTATCTCAAAAGCAGTTCTTTGGAACAAATTAGTAGGACAATTAATTTGTACCTTTATATTATGTCTCATTTGTGTGTATGTGCGCGCGCGTGTACGTTTGCGCGTGTGTGTGTGTGTGTGTTTTTACAGAAATCTTGTTTGATCAAGACCTACTAGGTTGCTAATTGCAACTAACTCTTAAGCAAACGACTTTGAATAAGCCGCAACGTTATTGATATTACGTTACTACCAATTATTTTGACAAGCAAACTGACAAATCAGGAGCTATAAAACTACATCAAAATATGACAAGAATATAAAATATTATACGGCTTCGAGACTTAGTCACAATATGAACCCGTTTTTACTTTATTACCCGTTTGTTTTTATGACAAAGCCAACAGCGCACAATCATTCGAATCCAATAATCGATACCACCCGAACAACCCTAAAATTGCATATGTCAAATAAAACTTAGCTCACACTCAACAAAATGGATGTACCCAACACTAATCCGATTCTCGATTCAAAGTGTCTCGAGATATACTTAAGAATTTCTACATAAACCAGGGCGCTTATTAAGATCAAACGCACCGCGTTACGATAACTTCATGAAATTTTAGTACGCCACTGGATTACCTTTAAATCATCGATATATTTTTAGTAATAGACTAAGGGTCATGGTTCGAAATACGCACCGAAATATAACAGCACAATTATTGATGTGGTCGTATTTCGAATTAGTTCTATCGTCGATAGAACTAATGCTTAATAGCAATGATAGCCTAGTGGTAAGACCGTTGGACTGCAAAGTCAGAGTTCTCGAGTTCGAAACCAGGCACGCACCTATGTCTTTTCAAAAGCATGTGCGTTTTAAAAATTAACTATCACTTGTTTTAACGGTGAAGGGAAACATCGTGAGGAAACCTGAATGCCTAAGAGTTCCTTGAAGGTGTGTGAAGTTCGCTAACCCGCACTGAGCCAGCGTTGTAGACTATGGCCGAAAACCTCTCAGTCTTAGGAGGTCCATGCCCAACGGTGGGACAGTTTCTTAACAGGGCTATAATTACTTATTATAGTCTCTACGTGATCGAATCAGAAATGAGGAGATTCATGAAGAATAGAAGAACTAAGGTCACCGACAAAGCCCATAGAATTATATTCTAGGGTGGTGATCACGTATTAACAAGCGCAGCATGGGACGCCGCCTGCCAAACGGACCGACGATCTTGTCAAGATCGCAGGAAGTAGTTGGATGCAGGTGGCATTGGACCGGGGTATGCAGAGAGTACAGAAATCCAGCTCGGGCAACTAGGCGTGACAATGTAATAATATATCTTCACGCAAGATATCTTACGGGATAGGCAGAAAGCACAGAGTTCCAACAGTTTCTTTTTTTCCCTGGTTTTTCCAGTCTCATAGTTCTCTCATATACGCTCGCGGGCTACGGAAACTAATAATACATCGATGCTTTAAACGATCATCTCACGATGTTACTGTAACGTGTCGCGTTACGTGTCTAATTGATTATAGGGAATAAGGACCAGTCTGTGATCGCTTGCGGTGCAATGAAGAAATCCGTTGGAGGGTTATCCTGGGATCTCGGAGATAATGGATGGGAACGAGTCACTGCTCGATACGTCCCTGAGGAGTTATTTTTAAAAAGCGAAAAATCTGGAATGCATTTTTCATTGGATAAAGTTTGACTGAAGTTAGATGCTTGCTCGATTTAGACGCGTTAGAAAAGCAGACTTATTCAGTTTGGAGATTCTGCTTAAATACACTCGCAGTTAGTTCCTTTAAAAGAAAACAAAATACAAGATCATAAAATACAAGATTCTAACTACAGACGAAAAGACTAGCCATGCAACATGCGTTGAAATAGTCATGTATTGGTTAACAGATTTTACGTATTCTTAGGTCCCTTTTTGTAAAATAAAGTAAATAATATTTTGAACATACATAGCCAAAGTTATAAAGAAACTTAATTATACACACACAAAAAACTAGCAATTTCATAACAATTACGAATTTTAAAATTACTTTAGAGATATTGAGATAGACCGTGTCTTATCTAAAGGGCAAGTCAAAAGTCTCCGTAACCGGCGAGCGTGTATGAGACGAACTATGAGAGTGGAGGAAACCAGAGGGGTCTGTAAGGAAAGAACCTGTTGGAACTATGTACTCTCTGCCTACCTCGCAAGGGAACTGATGTGATGATATAGATAGATAGAGGTAGCTAATAATTCTTGATGTTTGGTTAGCTCATTATCATCATACTAAGCACAATTTCCAATTCGATTAGAAGCACTATTAAAGCACTAGGTTGCCACTAAGAATTATACGATAAGGAAACCCCAATAGCTATGTCCGATCTAGAATTACAGCCTAGAACATTGTGATAGCCAGCGCATCATACGCTACTAGACCATTAACGTAGTCATACTATCCATTAAACATGCAAAGACCTTAGACTTGCTGGTTGGCATGTAAATATGGCAATCTAAAAAAAAACAGAATGCAATCAGCTATCTTGATATCGTTCTAGATAAGCTCAAAGATCCATATTATCATTAGTGTCACGAAAAACATCCCTATAAAATATGCAGAATTTATACCGTAGCACGAACAATACTTTTAGTATCGGGGAACGGTAATACTGTATTGCGATTTGATGACTTCCTGCGTTCGATCGCGGTATCAAAATTGCGCGTTTTAGCAGTAGCATCGAAGTTGCATCGCGTTTTTATGATTACCTACGTTCGAGCGCGGAATTAAAATCTGCGTCGCGTTCAGTCGCTGCATTGAGCGTCCAAAAGCAATATGATCGTTGGCACCGTTGCGACATCGAGCTTTCGAAACCCAACTAAATCGCTAGCGTTAAAAGTAGCAACTAATTTTGACTGCCTCGTAGCGATCACCGAATCCTAGATTATTGTCGAATTTTCGATGGAAAAATCCAGTATCATCCATGCTTGACAATAGGTTTGCTCCCTATTACATGGTACCTAACATCGTCGGCGAAAATATGGTGTACAGAGTACACCTCTGCCACCTCTGATTGTTGTCCGGATGTTTGAGTAATTGTGATTAAGGCTGAAGTAATAGAGCTAATGTAAATTATTATTCCCAAGATACGCAAAGTTGTCCTCGCAAAAGCCCAGTGGCTGTCACATAACTGTCATGTCTAACTGTCCCCACCGTCTCGGCTTTCTTCCTTGACTTTTCCTTGTTGCATTGCGAAGGATTATTCAAATTCTTCGGGCTCACTATTTCACTGAGAAGTAAGAATATTTTGTCTGACGTTAGTAAGTCAAAAAGTTTTTGCATAATCTTGAAAAAGATGTAATAACAGAGTAGCGTTATTAAAATTTAATGAAAAAAATTGAAATACTGTATAGATAATAGCTAGTAATCTAATAATACAGTTAAGTATCAATATGACAATACTCACAAAATGTAAAATAGGAATCAGTTTCACACAAAAAGTGTCAACAAAAGATGTACACGCAAATAAGTAATCTCACTTTTTCTCAAGGACGTCCCATCGAAAGAAAGGTGGACAGTAAGAAAAACTAACTAGTAAAAGTTATAACGACAGTGGCGTCCCCTGCCGAATAACTGTCAAATCTAACTGTCATATTCCACCCCTACTCTCCCGACCACGCCTTGTGCAAGTTCCCCGGATTATTCAAATTCCGACGGATCATGGAATTTCACACGAACGCCGGCTAAAAGATCCGTATTGAAAAGATTCTATTGAGCGTTAGCACCTCGAAATGGCGAGTTCCTTTTAAATGCATACCTATTTTTATTAAAGTTTCTGACAATGGAATAGCATGCGAGGCTACACCGCAATAACTGCGGTCAATTACTGACCATGACATACATAGATAAAACTGTTTTTAAAAAATGTCTCGGTTTTTTCCTCGGTGCTTGCATCAATTAACTCACACTCGACTATATTCCCATAGAGTGAGTAAGAACTGTTAACAGGTTGATCACCTTCTTCGAGTATGCACACTTTAACACTCTAAAACAAATGGTGCTCGTGGCGCTTAGAGAACGAGGAGTTTTCTCCACCACTAAGGCAAGCACAGAATTTAACTCGGTCTATCTGAAATGGGTCGTTGTTAATGTTGTCCATTTTCAAGCATCTCGGCGCTTCGGAAGGCAAGTGAAGGCTCTAGTTTCGTCTGCAAGCCAAGTTGGATGCATTGTAGGTGATATCACCCGGGTGATTAAAATGGAATAAACCATTCTAACAGCGGGAGGTCACAAACCTACGCCACTCCGCATTGGCCTCGCATGGTGGAGTACCTCATCCTTCTCACCCCAATTTGTGAAAGTAGGCCTTTGTCCAATAGGAATAACAGTACAGACTGATTTATCATCAAAACGGTACAATACAATACTGGTGCCAACAATCTGCATAATAGGAGCTACATTTCAAATACCATTTTAGGATACATATAGGATAAATAAGACTATTCTTGAGTATTTGTGGACCCCAAAACTGCCTTAGAAACGGATCTCTCGGTCTACAAATCCCTTACGGCAGTAACTTTACAGGCCTGAAAACACCGACTCGGTCGACCAAATCGTCCGTGAAACATGATAAAGCTTTCTATAAACGTCACTAATGCATAAATTATGGACGCTTCGTTGGGCATTTTAAACTCTAATGCTAATAGCGGAAAAGGTGTTTTTGTTTGGTTATAGATTATTGGGATTTCAGAAGCTTTTTCTTGATAAAATTGATTCTCTTGGTTGTGAAATTGGTTGAATTGTTACAGTTTCAAGGTAAACAGGTTTTAAAACAAGGAAAGACTGCCTCGTTGGTCTAGTGGCAAAGCGCATCGCTTTGTGATCACGAGGTCCTGGATTCAAATCCTAGGTCGGACAAATGTTGTTTTTCTAACGAAAAATTTCCAGTATGAGTCCGGAGTATGGAATTGTGCCCGGTATATGCCAATAGGCTCGCCCCCTATTACATGGGACCTAACATCGTCGGCGAAACGTGGGTGTACTCAGTACACCTCTGCCACCCCCTCTGAGGAATATAAGCGTGACGAAGTTTTTTTTTTTTCTTGATAAAACAATGGTTGTGAAATTGGTTGAATTGTTACAGACTCAAGGTAAACAGGTTTTTAAAAAAAGGATAAACTGCCTCGTTGTTCTAGTGGCAAAGCGCATCACTTTGTGATCGCGAGGTCCTGCCGCGAGGACCTAACATCGTCGGCGAAACGTGGGTGTACTTAGTACACCTATGCCACCCCCGCTTGGGGCATATAGGCGTAACGGTGTAAAAAAAGAAATGAATGATTTGGATTGTGACAACTGCCTAGCTTTTTGGTTGGGATAAGAGCGAAGGTACATGTGTGGGATGCTAATGTGCTATGGGCAGAAAAAGGGATAATAGGATAAAAAAGTGCGGTGTAGTATAAACGGCACAAAGATAATATTATCTTATATATAAGGCTTGTCTTGCAAATGTAGTTCCGTATACAAACAGCAGTGGTTAAATCTTCAGAAGATTTCCAGAGTCCTCTGTAGAGAAGACTAAGGTATCTAGGACTTTTACGACTTAAGAAAAACAATAGCTCTGGAAAGAAAGTTCGGGTATATAATATCAAAAATGAACTGCATTAAAATCTGAAAAAAATAGTTATGTTTTGTTAGTAATTTGAGTAAATCTAATATGAAGCCTTTAGTATCAGCATTACTACTACTACTACTACTACTACTACTATATCATCACGCCAGATCCCTTACGGGGTAGGCAGAGAGTACAGAGTTCCAACAGGCTCTTTCCTTACATACCTCTCTGGCTTCCTCTACTCTCATAGTTCGTCTCATACACGCTCGCCGGTTACGGAGACTCCTGACTTGTCCTTCAGATAAGACCCGGTCTATCAGCATGATTGTTCTTTGTAAATGCTATCGCAGGTTATAGAAAAACGGAAGAAACATTAAAGAAACCTACATTACTAGAAGCTATAAACTCCAATAATAGGAATATAATAAAAGTCGAAACTAAATTTAAATTATTCAAAAGAATTAAAAGTACGAACGTAAAATGCAGTTTGCGTCGCGACTAGAATATGAATGCGAATTCCAATAGATCCATTTTGACGATAGATTTTTCATTCGTTGCACGAATATTGAATATTGAAAACCAAGGATATCTAAGTACTAGGTTTGTCAAATCGAAACTAATTTCTGTCATAAGTGCGTTATTGTAAATCTATTAGTGGAAACTTTTAATTGGCCTTATCCTACTTACTGTTCTGTACTTACTTACTGAATGAGCTGTAAATTTTTTCAAGTAATAAGATAAATAAAATAAGTGGAAGTTTTAAAACGATGGAAATAAGCATCTTGTTACTATGCGAAAATGTTTTAATGTAAGATCTGAGAGAATTTCAGAGATAAGTAAAACAGAACTATTGATGGTATGGAAATGGTATGGTATGGAATAAATCACTTTTTACTTATATAATAACTTAGAACTACGTCTACCGGTCTCCATAGTTCTCGTATGCCCCATAACAAAATGTAGATGAAAACTGTATTTTAAAAAGTAACCGTGGAGTTCTTGGCCTTTCTTCGCCACAGAAATGACAATTCCGAAGTTGTCGTAGAGTCTTTGCTACTTATCTGACGATTCATCAATACTATAATGGTGTACATACATGCATACACTGACGTACTTATCCTTCTGAGGTAGTCAGAGACAAAAGTCCACCACGTACATTCGCCATTCTGACACACCTCTTTCGCTCTATAATCCTAATAATATTATAACTGTGATATTTTGTATGTATGGATGTTTGTTTATCACGCAAAAACTGCACACAGATAGTTTATTATATAGATTGAAACATAGAATACTTTTTATCCCGGGAAAATGTTAGACCCCTGTCTAAAGTCAAAGCGAACGAAGTCGCAAAAACTAGTTGTAGTGTTTTGAAGTAAATTTTTTCAGCAAAGATACCATGTACCCGCAATAATTACCATAAAAAAACAATCAATTATGCTATATTTCACGTCGTTATCACACCGAAACTTCTAAAATTACCCCATAATTGCTTATAAATCCCCTAAACTCGAACAATTTGCGGCATAAAACAAACTTTCGAATTTTTTCCAGGAGCGTCCAGTATAATTTCGTTAGAATTTGCGCCATATTTTAGGGTTCTGGAACTTATGCTATCCAACTTTGAAGATCAGTAACGGAGCTCTACCATTAGTGCTGTATTTTGATATTAAAGTAAGGAAAATTGTGAAAAATCGTCATGCTTATATTCTCTAAGCGAGAAAGGTGTATAGTGTACCCACATATCGTCGGTATGTCACTAAAGTTAGTGACAATAAATCCAAAGCTTGTATTAAACGTACGCTTATTAAGCGACCTTATTATACGCTAGATGATTATTTAAAGGGCAAAAATACTTGGATAGAGTTCTTCCAGCTCCACTTGACTGAATATAGATAACTTTTTTAGCTATTATTATTTAATATTCCCTGTCTTCCTTCTATTAATTTATTGACTTTTATCTTTTCTTTTAAATGTAAATAAGGGAACCATGTAGCCATTCACATGAATAGTATAATTTTTTTTAATTTAATTTAGACCCATTGATAGACCAGCCTAGATTGTTCTCCCATATCCCTCAAGAAAATGTAGATGAAAAAAGAAAATGTAAAAATACTATTTCGAAAGAGGAGCCGTGGAGTTCCTTGCACTTCTACTTGACAGGAATGACATTTCGAAGTGGTGATAGAGTCTTTGTTACTTTTCTGACGATTCATAAATACTGTTATGGTTTACATGAATAAAAAATATTCTGATTCTGTATTAGGTCACAATATAAAAGGCAAGCATACTACGAAAGGCCAAAAAACCAAATTAGAGTTCAACTGCAGCTGCTAACAATATCTTTTGATAAAAAAAAACACATCAGAACCTATTATAAAACAAAGTTCCCCGCCGCGTCTGTCTGTCTGAACGCGATAAACTCAATAACTGCCGAACGGATTTTCATACGGTTTTCACCAATGGGCGGAGTGATTCAAGAGGAAGGTTTATGTGTATAATTCACTCGTGCGAAGCCGGGGCGGGTCACTAGTTCTTTATTAACACTGTCACGCTTACGTCCTTCAAGCGGGGGCCCGAGTTTTTTGTGTATACCTATGTACGAGTACATACCGCCGATTTTGTATACCAATTTCATAGAGGCCTATAGGCTTTTTAGTATTAGGCCTGTTAAGCAGTTTCTTACCGTGTCCAACGATGGAACAGTTGTCCACGGCCACCGTTGGGCACGGGTCTCCTCTCAAACTGAGAGGACTTAGGCCATAGTCCACCACGCTGGCCCAGTGCGGGTTGGCAAACTTCACACACCTTCGAGAAACTCTTAGGCATGCAGGTTTTGTTTTCCTTCACCGTTTAAGCAAGTGATAATTAATTTTTAATACGCACATGCTTTCGAAAAGACAGAGGTGCGTGCCTGGGTTTGAACCTGAGACCTCTGACTTTGCTGTCCAATGGTCTAACCACTAGGCTATCACTGCATTCACATGATATAGACTTGCCCCTCTATGAAATTGGCTAAAAAGGCTATAGCTATTACACGAGCTTTCCCATTACTCTAAACTGCTATTAAGAATTTTTGGATAGAAGAACCAAATTTTTTTTCGTATGTATAATATGTGAAATTATGTGCATATTTTTTAGGCTAACATTTTACAACGTAAATATTTCCCTCGTAAAAGTCGCGGCTGAGTAACGGCCGTCATTACAGTTATGCATTCAAAACATATTTTTATATTCATGGCGTTATTGGGATCGAAAGAAATGTTGTGGTAAATTCAAAACATTGAAATTGTATAGAGTTTTTAAAGGTATACTATCATGCTAGACCCTGCGCAGAGCAGGCAGAGAGAACAGAGTATCAACATGTTCTTTCCTTACGGAACTTTTTGGCTTTGCGCAGACTAATAGTTTGTATGATACACGCTCCTTGGTTATGGATTTTTGAATATTTTTTGTTTGTAAATTATAGACTTAAACGTTACTTTCTTCTAGACCTGACTGCTAAGCCTAATTGCGCAAAAAACTAAGTATCCATTTTATCAAATTCTTTTACATACGAAAACAGCTAAATGCAGTTGATTGGAAACCTTTAAAATTCAGGTTTTGTAGAATTTGGTTAATAGACTTAAGGCCGTGATTTGTTATCATAACCAAAGTACAAAAAAAAATATCTATATTTTTAGTAGCGTATAAGAGAAACTATGAGAGTAGAGGAAGCCAGAGAGGTATGCAAGGAAAGAACCTGTTGGAATTCGGTACTCTCTGCCTACCCCGCAAAGGATCTGGCGTGATGATAACGATAGATATATAGATACGAGCAGTATAACATAGGCCTTAGTCCTGCTATGAACATCTTTCAGCTGACAATGATTGTAAAGTTACATATTCCGAAAAGCATATAGAAGTAATAATATGAAATCTATTAAAATAATAATGTTAAAACAAATTGCATCAGCATTCGAGTTAACTTCGAGATTCAATCGAAACCTTTTTACAACCATAGTAGGTAACGCGCTAAAGTGCGCTATTAAAAAAAATGTGTAAAACTTCTCAAATAATCCCCGAACAATAATAAAAAGAGGATTTATCAAATTATAACTGCCAAAATTAAGATGTTTTACACGACGTAAAGAACTTCCTTTAAACTGTGTAATTCCATGAATCACTTTAGAAATTCCACGTTACGTCGAAACTCTTGTTAAAATATTTTAATAACGTTAATTTTGTATAAACGTTATTACTGACGTTATACGCGTGAGATGAGGTGTCTAATTAAATTTTAATGCTAATTTTGTGTGTGAGTTTTGTTGTAATAGATATAAACGGAATTGTAATTTTATTTTAATTCATCTACTGAAAGTCCTATTTAACAAGCTTTTATTTAACTTGCTCTGTTCATACGTCTGTCTGTCCGTCGGTATTTCCGATTAAAATTAAGTAATGCGTTTTTCCAGCACTTGTAGGTATCCAATTAAGCTGAAAGGACATTGTTCTGCGGCCATACATGATTTGCCCCAGAACCAACAGCTATGAAAAAAAACTTGTATGATTTCAAATCACCCATAAATTCTTTTAAGGCCTTGTTATTAAACGGACAAGAGGGGAATCGCAATATTACACAAAACGTATTAGATTCTGAGGTTATAATTCAGTAGCCATTAATACATATGAGGTTATATTGTGTGTTGACATTTAGTAAATATGTCGGCGATTTCGATATAAGTTCTTACAATACTTTGAATTATTCGTTTTAGATTGCAATATGTCCGTTAGATACGGATATTTGCCATTATTTTAATAAAATACATAAATAATAATGGCATGGGTCAAATGTTTGTTGGTTCTGGGGCAATTTTCGACACAACCAGATGGCTCGACTCCTAGATCGGACAAAGTTACTTTATCCATACCCCGGTATAATAGCAATAGTCTTGCCCTCCATTACATTGGGACATATCGTCGTCGGCAAAATGTGTGTGTACACCATTTACCTCTACCACACCCTCTTGGACAACACAGGCATGACGATGACCCATTATGTATTTAAGCTGGAAGCGCAAGTAGAAATAATTACTAAAATATAACATTTTATTTCGATTTGATAACGGTTTTATTTTCCTTTTATGTTCCTGACGTTTTAAGTGCTTTACCATCGCCGATGGTCGAAAGAGTGGAGGGGGAAGGATCCATAGAAATGTCAGAAACTTAAAAGTAAAAATTAAAGGGACAGAATTTAATAAAATATTTTTATTTCATGTGTAATATTCGCATACATCTGAAAGGTCTGGTCCAATGAATAAGAGTTTAAGCCAGTCCGGCCACTGGACCTAGTAGTCGCGGGTTTGATCCCCACACGAGGCGAGATCTGGTTTAACGAATAAGGGTACCATCGGAGTTTCTTTGCAATACGAAAACCCCAATAAACTTTTTCAGATTTAGGATTCAAACCCAGAAACTCCGTGATCGCTAGCTGCACCATAAGTGACTAGACCAACAAGGCAATCGATAAAATAATTCCCAAAATCTTACTCGCAAATGCTATAATTACTGCTTTACCATACTCCGGGCAAATTGTTTTTATTTTTTCCCATTTCAAAGCCACAGGATCATGCAAACTGTATTAATGACGTCAGAACTATAAATTAGTTATGCGAGACCGACTCGGTACCCTGACCTTGTAGCGGAGTCACGCCGTGACCTTCACTCACCTCCAAACAAAGTTAATGAGGCCGTATTTTTGTTTGAAATTTCAGGTGTTCCTTTTAATTGATGGCCGCCATTTCTCGCTCAGCGTAAGATTCTTTGTACACGAAAGCCAAATACCAACAATTTATAATGAAATCTGAAGGGCCTACGAATTTTTTTGTTTCTGAAAACTTTTATAAAAAAGAATAGGCTTTATTTGGACAATAAGACAATATCGGGTAAAAGCAAGCAACAATAGAAGAAAGAATATAAGATAAAAATAAAGAATTTACTTAGGTGCTACGTGAGAAAATGCAAAATAAATACGTTTAAGTAATATAAGAAGGCAAGCAGTGGGATAATACAAGCTATACTGGACCACTACTGGGCTAAGCCCTTCTCTCACAAGTCTAGGGGAGAGAGAATAGTTCACACTTCACCACTCGGATCCAGTACGAATTGGTGAAGGAAGCAATATTATATTTCAATAAAAAAATCCGCAAGGGATCTGTCGTGATGATATAGATTGAGAGGGGTAGATAGAAATAAAGAAAAATAAACACCGTCACGCCTATATTCCCCAAGCGGGAATGACAAAGGTGTACTGTACCCGTACCCGTGCATGTCCACTCAAATCAATCCTTGTAGACCTGTCAGGTATTTCTTTCAAAACATTCAGGTAATCCATACTATGTATCATATGACCCTATCAATTCAGAGTTGATTCAAAGTAGTTATTACATACCTAATTCAAACTTAAAACCTATGGAGAACGTAATGACAGCAACAGTTTGGCCTATTGGTTAGCGTGTAGGCTGCTTTGCTCACAAGATCCAGCAGTCGCGGCTTCGACCCCCTTTGCGTAACCCATAAATGTTTGATTCAATCTGGTTTTTTGTGTTTAATAATTATAAACGCACCGACGACACATAAATAGTTCCTACTGTGAGAGCTAAATTTAAAAAAGTACCACTTTTAATTACATACTAGGATCAGGTTAACAACCTTTAAGGGCTTTTATATTTTCGGATCAACGTAATAAAGCAAAGTGTTCAAAAACTCGCGTGACAAAAAAATCCAACTCCAAAAGTGGTGATTTAAGTAAAAAGTTCAAGTGCATATAAAATATGTTTTAACTCTAGATGCCCAAGCACGCACAGATTGCCGTTTTCGTAACGTTATCAAGTTATTGTGCCATCTTTTTTAATTATTTAAAAGTAAAGTATATGTAACAACTTAGAATATTTGCCTGACCGGTAGAATATTGCTTAAGAACATAAATTCGACGTAATATAAGAATATTGTAACCCACATTCAAGCAAATAAATGATTTAATTTGAATTTTCACACTATAGGTTTACAATATACATGAACGTAACGGCACGTTTCTCGACAACGTTATTATACGAATAACGTCATTTAGAAGAATGTTGGAAGATAGAATGACAAAAATATACAATGTGCAAATGGAAGGAGGTTACTAGGGAAAACTATCTAACATGACCAAAAAGACCGTTTCTTATCTGTAAGACAAATCAAGAGTCCCCGTAACCGGCGCGCGTGTATAAGACGAACTATGAAAGTGGAAAAAGCCAGAGAGATCCGTAAGGAAAGAACCTGTTTGAACTCTGTACTCTCTGTCTACCCCGCAAAGATGATATATTAGTGATAGTAGTAGTAGACAGCACGCTTTCTCAATACCGTTATTACACGAGTAACGTGATTTTTTATACAAAGCTCTCAGTACTTGGGTTATGAACTTTTGCCTCCTCGATCTTTTTACCTTTATTTGTATTTAAGTTATAATGTGCAATTCTTTTTGTTCCAATGAGCTATCCCTTGGAGTAATAGCGCTACGTGACACTAATGATAATAAAGATATTTGAGATTATCTCGAGCGATATCAAAATAGCTAGCGAGTTATTGTATGCCGTATTCTTCAATAGATTTACGAGATCTATAATCATAGATATAGGCAGATAAACATGTTCAATTATGGTGGTCTTTGAATATTTTATGGGCAGGCAATATGACTGTCTAGTGTATTTAGTTGTATATACCTAATTCTATAAACCTGATGGCAGAGAGGTTAGTACGAACCTGTTCACAACCTTTCACGAGGGATCTGGCGTGATAATAAAGATGGATATGGTATATATGGGTTGGCAACATAACATAATGACTTTGTTGGCGTATGGTGCGGCGGGAAATAATGTAGTCCTTAGTTGGAACCACAGGTCAGATAAAGTGTTATTGGGGTCTTTCTACTCATTCTATAATTTCATCCGTTATAATATCAATAACCATTGGGCTTAGGTTATGTTAGGACACTATCGAAAAAATATTGGTGTACACAGTACACCTCTGCCACCCCTGCTTGGAGCCGTTTAGTCGCAAAACATCCTATTAGCGAAATGGCCGGCGGGCCCTATATTCTTCATGACGGTTTTTATTTTGTTTTTTAAAACCTTGTTATAACGACCCTTTCTGATGATGACGTTTCGCAATTATGAAAAAAGTCTCTATTACCGAGCCTTTACTCCTTTACAAACAACATTTTCCCTCTCCCCCGGCGGCTTTAAACATGTCCGGGGTACCGCTACCTTTCTCATTTCAGTGAGTGCTAACAAAGCTTATCAAATCAGCCAGGTCACTTTAAAGAAAACACGCTATCTTATACTAGATATTGCTCCTATAGGTGCGTTTTTAAATACGAATTTCTCGTGCACAAATATACAGGGCCTATATTCGCTATTAGCAAAGGCAGCGCGTTACGTTAACTTCGTGAAACTATCGAGAAATAGTATTCTGTATGCCACTAGAGTACCATATAACGATAATTTCAGGAATTTATCGTGTTTAATTGATTATAGTATATAAGGACCCAGACTAAAACAAATATCTGTAAATTGCAGAAACTTGGGCCTGCACCCACTCAAGCTTGAATGACCTAAAACCACACGTTAAACCAAGTGGTTGTACTAGATCCGAGTCTCATAAATGCTAGACAAGTATCCCAACGACATAATATGTGTGTTTACATAAGCGTGCACCAACAAATAGCCTTTACTTGTACTCAGTATTTCTAACGATGCCCGCGTTTATTAGATCACACGAATGAACGCGCTTCCCTGTATGGAGACATCTATTAATTACATAAGCTCAAAATGGGGAGAGGGGAAGCGTCCAATAAAATTTCATCACATCTCATTTAAAGGTATTTGGCATATTAAAAATCTAACGTTAACTTTTGAAAAACATATTTCGAGGATTTAGTATTTTAAGTACTAGGTACAGCGTAAATTTACAAGTAAGGGGAACGAGAGGGGGTCCCACCAAATCTCACTAAACTTCCCAAGAGGTGGTAAGGGTCCAAATTAAAAAAAAAACAGCTCACCTAAATAATAGATGCCTCCTATATTGATAAACATATTCCCCATGCGGGGGTGTACTGTATACACTCATATTTTATCAACAATAGTAAATCCTAATGTAACAGAGGCGAACCTAGTCATCGTACCAGGTACAAATTTAGACTGCGGACATTCTAACGTCACATATAACGTTACGTAGTGTAAGGCAGCTGTTTCAATAAGCTGTGAATCCAAGTACGTACAAAAACAAACAATACATAGCAGTTAAAAGTTAATTCGCAAACGCGGTCACCCACTATGTTCGCGGGTAAATAATAAACAGAACACCTTGCACACTAACTGTTTCCCCCCCCCCCCCCCCTTGATTACGGTAGGCAATATACGAAAAATATGTGATCGTTTAAAATTTTAAAAATATAATAAAATTCTGTAAATTATATTACAAATATTCCCCAAATAGAAGCATATATTTATTGTGAACAAACATATTTTGTCAATGATTTTTATCCTAATGGTAGGCCTATTGTCTATTTTCCAGGAAAAATTCTAGACTCCGAAATCTAATCAGTTTTCTAAATAAAACTTCTTAGTAGTAGTCTGGTGGACCCCAATAATACTTTGCCCGACCTAGGACAAGAATCCAATACCTTGTCACCATCAGCCTGATCATGGGACACTAGATCAACATAGTAGTAAATAAAGGTGATTGCCTGTAACTCATATGCTGTAACAAAATCAATAAAATGGATTTTCCAAATATAGTGATGCGTATATCTTTGGAATACACATAGCAAATCACAGCATTTAAGTTACTCTAGCAATCACTTTTACCGACTGACAAAACCTAACGAGCAATAACTTTCACTAAGTTTGGCAACCCCGTGCAGATTTGCGCCAACGTAAAACGTATTGTACTCGTGTTGGCGGTAAAGTTTGACAGCTGCCCTTTCGGTTGCATTTCCAGATGTGCTTATTTTACCGTAATAATACTTGGCTGATTGGAATAGATTGTACTGTTAGTTTGTTCAGATAATAACTTTATGTGTTTTAAAATTGTGAGGGTGTTTATTGTTTGGAGACGTAAATTCAGCTTTATGCAGATAAGGTAGAGTAGTACAATATTATACTATGATGATACTATGAGAGTGGAGAAAGCCAGAGACGTCGGCAAAAAAGAACTTGTTGGAACTCTGTACTCTCTTGCCTACCCCGTAAGGGATCTGACGTGATGATATAGATTTAGCGCAGTCGTTAAGAGTTTAAGCCGCTCCGCCCACGGTGTCTAATAGTGGCGGGTTCGATTCCCGCACGGGACAAATCTTTGTGTAATCCACAATTATTTGTTCCAGTCTGGGTATTTGTGTATGTGTATTTTCATGTTTATAAACGCACTCACGACACAGGAATAAATCCTAGTGTGAGGCCAGGTGTTAAAAAAAAGAAGATAGTACAGTGTGCCTTCAATTCAAAAATTTACCCTTATATATTTAAAGGCGTGAACAGGGAAACTTTCAAGTGTTCCGAATGGTCATACTCCACTAAAATGATCGGATCGGATTCACGTTCGGACTCGGATTTAGGTTTATGATCATAAAGTGAAATGCGTGCACTGTTTAATAGGGAATGTTCTAAATGGTCACATTCCTCTAACGCTGCGATTGCGCCGCATATTGACGACGACTTGGTCTAGTCGTCAGCTTAAAGCGCTGCCAAATGGATCTTTGTGTGACTTACAAATAGTTGTAAACGCACAGCAATAATCTAGGAATTATAAGGCCACGTTTAAAAAACTAAATAAAAAACACATATATGCAGCCTCTCTCCGCTCAACCCGTAAAAGGGCAAGAGGAACAATTATTATTCCGTTTTTCGTATGGAGGGGAACTAAACATTAGCTCTAGATTCATAAACATTGATCTCTCAGACCGCGCGACACGTAAATATGTTTCTTATATCTCGAATTTAAGGGATATAAAGCTAACTTCTCGAATATCTCCCGAAATCATACGATCTTTAATATCACGAGTGCAATTTATTCTGAGTGACGGGTGCTTGACAAAATACATAGCTTTGTTCGTCTGTGAGATGAATGTTTATGAATTATTTACTTCCACGTATTTTTATGACTCTATATACCTCTGACCAACCCTCCAGTTTTAATATACCCAAGTAAATCCAGCATAGTATAATGAGAAACGTGTAATGTTTGCGTTTTAAGATGCTTGCATGTTGGCTCAGCATTTAGTTCAGATATCACGTGTGGGTGTAACAACCCAACCGAGGTAAAGCTGACGTTTCAACTAACAGCTATGTTTTAGGATTAAATGGGGTTGAAACACGGTTGAAAACACGAAACATGTATTTATTCTAAGGTTGAAATCGTTTAAATATTTAATAATAAGGGAGGGTGTTTATCATTGTTATAATAATAATAAACATCGTCACGCGACAGGACTACAGCCCCATTTCATGATTTGATCTCAGGATCTTGTGATCATTAAACACACCATACGACACTGCACATTTATCACAAATCAATAATAGTTTTTACAGACTGAACTATATTGTAATTGCTACTAACCTTAGGATATACAATTTAAGATAGTCCTCTTCGACCTTGGTAACCATAAATTAACACATTTATTCATTTGTAATTACATTCAAAACTAGTGGTTATTAAAATTCCTTATGAGAATAGACTCTTTGAATCTTAACCTCACATTCACAGTATTTGAGGAGAGAAGGAGATCAATGACTTTTGGAACGCTTTATTCCCGCATGCATATGCCTGACAATATCAAAACTAAGTTTAAATTTAAAAAAAAATAAGTTTGCGCATATAACGAAATAGATGCGGACTCAATCCAATTCTTATTCGATACTCATAATGTGCAATAAGTTTCTCGGAATCATTTCCAACGGTTTTCGATTTTGTTCCGATTGTAATCGACTATACCCTAGGAAAACCAATTTTCTTAGATCTTATTTTCCTAGCGCAATATCCATGCAAACAAAACTTAGTGGCCCAAGTGCAAATGCTTAAAAAAATATATTCCACAATTCACGACGTAACCAAATCTCCTTTGTTCTGCCCTCTTCTATTAAAAATTGCATGCCAGCTCTATAAATTTTTGTCACCCCCTCACTTTGAAGAAACCCCTTAACAGTTACCGTACTAGTTTATTAATGGATTTAAAACCACTCTCCTTTAATATTTCTGGCGAAGGTTCTATTCCGCTATTTCTTGCGTTTGCTCAAGTTCATAGTATCATACGATATGTTAGTTCGACTAACATAGGATAAAGATTTTTATATGAACCTCTCTACCAAAAGACAACAGTCTATTAAGATATCCGCCACGCTTTACATCACTACAAACTTTTCCACTAACTACCAACAGATGGTCCTGACGTAACGAAACACTAAGGAGCTAGAACATTAGACGACGATCCACCATACATGACTAGAACGTGCTATAAAAGTTTGAACGACGCGTAACATATATCCAAGCTCCTGACAGTAATTCCCCGGGAGTGGCAGGCCGTAGTGTAGTGTCTTACACTTGGCTGTAAGATCTCCTCGTTTCCAAATTCCTTCCACAATGTATCTGCCACGTACTCAATGGCACTTAACTTGAACTGACCTCTCTCACAGAAGGCTCCCTCGTAGTCCCCGTCACGGCACTCGCAGATGGGTCCATCGTCCGTGCTGATGCAGACCCCGCCGTGCTGACACGGGTCCCGTCTCTCGCAAGCATCTCCACTACCGTTGGTCATACGCGCTGACTGTAACAATAAGCAATTAACTATTGTAAGTAAATATTTCTGCATCACACACTTTTAGTAATAATTGCTGTAAGGTGGGTGCGCTGCACATGTAATTCACATGCATAAACACCCAGACCAAAACAAATATTTGTGGGTCAAACAAAGATTTGTTCCGTGCGGTATCGAACTCGTGAATTCTCGATCTTTTTTTTTGTCTGAACCAAGCCGAGAACAGTGCAGAACAAGCTAAATAGGTGTGTTTAAGTATAGGTTAAACATGAGTGTACTTAGATTCATGGTATCCTCTCATTTACAAAATAGGGACTTTGTAAAGGTATATAATAAAAAGTCTAATAATAATAGTATAAGAAAAGATTACTGTAAAAATGTAAAGAGTGCGTACAAAATAATTGGAGCTATAGCTCCAGTGTAATGCCGAGCGAGACAAAATTCAACAGTACTAAAATACATGTTTAATCAGTCAAAGGATAGAGGATGGGCCAGTCCCCATCAGCAGCACCTGCTTACGAGTATGACTTGAGAAGCAGCCATCACTCGCCTCAACCATAACAGAGGGAATAGTGACCCGTTCCACAGAGCCGCCACTAGCAAAGACATTTTAGTAAGTATGACCAATCCACGACCCTGTCGACTATACTTTGCGAAAGGACGGACGGCTTGGTCCAGTGGTTAAGAGCTTAAGCCGCTCCGCCCACTGGATCGAGCAGTCGCGGGTTCGATTCCCGCACGAGACAAGTCTTTGTATGACCCACAAATATTTGTTACAGTCTGTATGTTTGTGCATGTGAATTTCACGTTTGCACCTACGGCACAGGAATTATTCTTAGTGTGGGATTACGTTTAAAAAAAATGCTCTGTACCTTGCCGTATCTTGCGGAGTAGGCAGAGAGTTAGAGAAGAGAGTAGGAGTTTTTTTAAACGTGGGGTGATAGATATATAGAAAAACAAATATATCGCCCATAAACTAGTGTAGAATAATTTGATACTCCAATTATTACGTATTCTATAATTCCGGGAGTATACAAAAATCCTACACTCCAAAATTTTAATATATTATTAAACACACAAACACGTAGGTACTTGGAGCTAACATATTAAAATATATGAAGCACACCCTACAACCTAATAAAGGAAATAATTAAGCCTGCTTAACGCCATGATAACAACTCCAAGTGATCTTTACATAGAATGAATCCACAGAACGACGTAGAGCTCAAATTAGTTCAGTAAATGTACGCCCTGGAACCATTGGCTATGAAACTAGAAGCTATTTATAGGAATTTTTGGTAATTTAATGTTGTCTTGAAGTTCTTTGGGGATATTTACACTTAAGTAAACTTATATAATATACTGCCTCATTTGTCTTGTGGCGAATAGACCGAAGTCTGTTTAAAATGAAAAATAAACACAGTCACGCCTATACTCCTCAAGTAGGATGGCAGAGACCTGTAACAATACGCTGTGTACACCCACTTTTGGCCAGCAATGTTCGGTCACATGTAGTAGGGGGCACGCCTATTCCCATTATACTGGGCACAGTGCCAGACTCCCGAGTAATACTGTAATTTTTCTATCAAAACATTACATTTCGTCCGACCTAAAAACCCGAACAAAGGACTTCGTAATATCGTTGACAATAAGTGAATCTACACTTCAGCTACCCCCGCTTGGGAAATACAGATTTGGTAGTTTTATTTATCTGATAATAACTCAGGCATACTGTAAATATATGTAAGTAAGTACCGACATGGTAAGCAATATCAACTTATCAAATAATATCTGAAGGTTCTCTACTATAATCGCTTTTAAACGGCTCTAATAAGACAGGTAGGACAAAACCGCAGGAAGCCGTTAGCGACGGCGTCCGTTTAACAGATTAGAATAAAGGTTTGGTCGAATAGCCGACGGAGCGCGACGTGAGCGCTACGAAAGCGCTCGGCTACGCTCAGTCGTGATGTCTCCCGTACATTTCAGTACATAACAACTCCCCAAACCGCGCCACCGTCGCGCTCCCGTCCTTAAACGTCTAGTTAGACCTGAAACGTCTAGCCAGACTGGGAATTAGAAAGGCGCCGGAGTGGCTATAAAGTAATTTTCACATAAAAAGAGTAAAGGTTTTTGTGTTTCATCGATTGGGTTTTTCAAGCTTTTATTTAACTTTTATTGTTAGGTAGGTCAAATTGGGGCAGAAACATTCTAGAGTGGAGACCACGTATTGGCAAGCGCAGCGTGGGACGACCACCTGCCAGATGGACCGACGATCTTGTGAAAATCGCAGGAAGTCGTTGGATGCAGGTGGCATCGGACCGGTTACGCTGGAAAGCGATTGGGGAGGCCTATGTTCAGCAGTGGACAAGTATAGGCTGAGATGATGATGATGATGAGGTCAAAGTTTGCAAGATGAATTAGAACTATTTCTTTCTTATCCTCTGAAGCTAAAATTTGACATGTTGGTTCAGTTACAAAGTCATTGCATTATCAGGGTAAGTATGACCTGATCCTATACCCAGGATTGGCTCTAGACGAAGGAACTTCTCAACGGACAACAGCATAGCACAGCATTTTTAATTGGCTATCAAGCTATCTGTCTTTTATAATACTTTGAAAGATAAAAATTATCTTTTGTTAAATAATGTGTCTTGTGAACATAGCTGGTAATATCTATGACATGCATTTTGTCACTACAGTTGCAGTTATTTTAAGTTTTTATCGACTACCACATTACGTGGTAACCGGGACCAACGGCTTCACGTGCTATCCGAAGCACTATTCGAAGCAGTACCTACTTCTTTATAATATGATTGATGTTTTCTTACCAGACATAGTGCTATTTGCTTTGTATAAAGTACTTACCCATATCTAGGTCAAGCCGCCTTATAAATATAATAAAATAATTTCTCCCGGGCCATTAGCTCGGCGCTAATCTCTCCCAATACATCTAATTCGATAGCACTAGGTTTAATTGGAACAAGCACTTTACTGGCGAGATCATATTTCGTATAACGGCGGCAGGTTACCGCCGAAGGCTGGCTACGTAATTATTGAAATAGAAAAATATAATTTGGAATGGATTTCTTGTTAAATAAGAGTAATAAATGTGGGTAGTATACTAGAATGGACGAATGGGCTATGAGTTGAAACGAATTTTGACCAGAAATTGATTATAATAATAATAATAATCATTTATTTCAGGCTAAATACAACCCATACATTTAATTACATTTAATGTGTTAGTAAAATATTCTTATAATGTAATGTTAGTTTAGCCTAATTGTTTATGACAGGAGCGCCAACCCTGCACAGGCTACCTTGCAACATGTAAGTGTATCCAGCGCTGCAGCAGGGAAGGCTCCCACCTGTCAGATAATACGTTCAGGATACCGTTGGTGCTCGCTCTTAAACGACTCAACAGCGAGGCCGATCGCTTACGGATTAAGGCCGGAAATTTAATTATTATAACAACCACGTTGATCTGTTATCGAATAATGCGAGCAGCGATCACGAGGTCCTAGATTCGAATCCTAGGTCACACAAAATGTAATTCTTTGATAGATAAATTTCCAGTATCAGTCCAGAGTCTGACTAGTACATTTATTTTATATAAATGTATAGATTTAGTGCCCGGTATAATGTCAATAGGCTCGCACCCTATCACATGAAACCTAACATCGTGGGCGAAAATAGGGCTTACACAATACAGTAATGGAGAATTGGAGAATTCGAGAATTTCGGCGTGACAATGTAAGATGGGACGTAGTTCTTATAAGTTTTTCGACTTATTTTTTAAGCAGATCATGCGTTGTTATTGCACATAGATTACGTTCTGGTCACTTTCCATCTAGGAAGTTTGGATATCTGATGAAAAAATTCGAATCGCCTGATTGCGAAGTATGTGGTAAAATTGAAGATGTCCAACACTTTCGGATGGAATGTGAAAAGAACAAGAGTGAAAGAGAAGTAGTGATGCAGAAACTACAAGTTAATAAATACGACGTAGGAGCTTTTATAAGGGTTTTGTCTGAGCCTATATTCGATGCAGCAATATATCATTATGAAATGGTACGATACGCAACATTACCTCTTTCTCCATCACAATAACTTCAGTTGATTGTGTAATAGTGTTATATTAGATTAGGGTATGATGGGGCTGACATGCCTTGCAGGGTAAAAGCCTCTAAATAAATAAGATTAAAAATAAAAGTTTTTTGACACAGAATGAAAAGGTAGATTGGATTCAGGGGCGTTTTGGTCTATATTAAGGTTAATGAGAACTAAATTTGTTTAATAAAATGTGAGTATGTATAACTTAAAGTCTGCAAAGCTCAAATGGGAGTAGGCGGGGCATGTTTGTCGAATGCAACCTGAAAGATAGGCTAGAGTCGTTACGCAATGGGTGCCTGCCGATGGGCATCGACGTCGGGGCAGGCCCAGAAAGCGTTGGCGTGACGACTTGGATGCATTTCGGAAGGATTGGCCGGATAAGGCTAAAAACAGATCAGTCTGGAAGGGTATGGGGGAGACCTTTACCCAGCAGTGGGACAATATAATAATGTTAGCCCTGTTAAAAACCTGTCCCACCGTAGGGTACGGGCCTCCTCTCAAACTTAGAGGGCTTAGGCGATAGTCCACCATGCTGGCCCAATGCGGGTTGGCAAACTTCACACACCTTTGAGAAACTCTTACGAGTAGGCATGCAAGTTTCCTCACGATGTTTTCCTTTACCGTTAAAGCAAGTGATAATTGATTTTCAATGGGACAATATAGGTTTAAAAAAATATATAAATCTTGTCCTCCACTAAGTGATTACGAGTTTATAACCTTATAACTTATAAAAAGAAAGACAGAGTCCCTAAGGAGGCGAACCAAATTTCCTAACCAAGTGTTTGTTTCTATTTTCTCGCCGCAATCGATAGCGCATTGTTCTGACCACGTGACATTTCCTTGTAAAATGTCATTCCTGTACATTGATATTCCTTTTCTATTAGCATTAACGACTGTATGTCCACTTGACTACAGGCACAGGCTTTGCTGTGTAGCGATACGATTAACCCTGAGTCCAGGTGTTTTAAAATAATGCAATGATTAAAAACAGACATAACAAAATGGAATATAAGTCAGATTTGGAACCAACCCGTTCGGAGTTTCACAGAAGGTGGTGCCTGCGCTCCCTCACTAAATGTTCCGACCACCCCGAGATGATAGCAGGTCGAAGTTGGTGATCAATGTTTTTGGGAATAGTTTTAATAATATTACCAGCCTATAACCTACTGCTGAGCAAAATCCACGCGGACTCAGTGCGGATTGGTGGAGGCAGGTTTGTGGCCACCCGCTGTTGGAACTTACCAAACCGTTTAAAGGCGAACTCGGCTTAACGACTACCACAGTAAGTGGTAGCCGGGACCAACGGCTTAGCGTGCCTTCTGGAGCACGGAGATGCTCGAACATAAAAACACTACACAGTCGGTCACCCATCACAGGCCGACCGAGTCGAACGCTGCTTAACCTTGTAATCCGTAAGAACACCGCGGTCGCACAGCATTACGGACGCCTCAGTACACGAGAATGGTTAAAAGGTACATATTTTTAAATCTACTACGGAAACACACGGCCTCCACTGAAAAGATCAGTCGAAAAACTCTAACAGCTAATCTTTATTTCCTCTATCTTGATTTACTATTAATGGTACCCCATTACGAGTAAAGGTGACCTCTCACGATACGTTATTAAATAATATTTTCACAGCAAATACCCTTCATAGGGCCGTTCACCTGTTCACCCTCTGAAGAAATCATGACACGAGGCGCGATCACGAAATCAACCTGTATAACTGAAAAAATATTTCTAACGGCATTGTAAATTATACTTTACTGTGTATAGGTTACAGTTTACAATCTATTGAGAATGGAGCTAGAATGTACAGTTGAACTATAAATTGCAATGTATTTTTTTTATAAGTATAGAGTTGTTTGTTAACAGCATTGTGGGATTTTGTGCCGGTACCTAAATTATTATTTTATATGTTACTAGCCGCCCGTCCCGGCTTTGCAAGGGTGGACATTATTGAAGTTTTAGTAGGGATCCCAAATTTTTCCAGTAATAAATATAGCCTATGCTACTCAGGGATAATGTAGCATTCTAATGGTGAAAGATTTCTCGAAATCTGTTCAGTAGTTTTTGAGTTTTTTGTTACAAACATACAACAATGCAAAAATACAAAACTTTCCTCTTTATAATATTACTGTAGACTAGCAGTTTCCCGCGACTTCATACCCGGTTGACAACATCGCCACCTACCGGGTCTATGTTATATAACCTATGTTACTTCTGAATAAGGTAGCTTTCTAATGGTGAAAGAATTTTTGGAATCAGTCCATTAATTTTTAAGTTTATTTGTATGTTTGAAACATACAAAAATACAAATCTTTCCTCTTTATAATATTATTATATAATATAGTATAGAGGTAACTTCAAACGAGGCGCTCGTAGCGTTGTACGACCGCGGTGTTTTTTGCGATCACCAAGGTTAAGCAGCGTTCGACTCGATCGGCCAGAGATGGGTGACCGTTTGTGGCATTGTCACATTAAGCTCATCAATCATTATTAAATTAAAAGCCTTATTTATAGGTGGCTTGATAAGTTCCAACAGCAGGTGGCCATAAGCCTGCCTCCACTAATCCACACTGGTTCCGCGTGGTGGAGTATGACCTAATCTCTCTTACCTCAATTTATGAGAGAAGGCCTTTGCCCAGCAGTGGAACATATATTGTACCTTGGAACATATATTGTATCTTGAACAGTATAGGCTGATATTATAACTTCAAACTGTGTTCCCAAGGGGATCGATAAGTTTCTATTATGTCCGCATCTCCAACCTACCAAGTTTAAACCTTAAAGCTAAACTGAAAAATGGCCTAAAAGCGCAGCGATCAAGAAGTCCTAGGTTCGAATCATAGGTCGAACAAAGTGTAATTTTTCTATAAAAAAATTACTTACACGAGTCCGGAGATTGGAATTCAAAATCAAACCTTTCTTATTCATGTAGACCAAGAATAACTCATAAATTATATGTATGTCTACCTTGGAGAAGTTGTTCAATTTGGTAGAAACAACTTCGAGAATGAAATCAACCGCAGGATCCAATTGGGTTGGGCAGCATTTGGAAAACTGCGTCACGTTTTCTCTTCGCCTATACCGCAATGCCTGAAACTAAAGTCTATAACCAATGCGTCCTACCTGTTATGACTTACGGGGCCGAGACGTGGCCACTCACAGTGGGACTAGTCCACAAATTCAAATTCGCACAGCGGGCTATGGAGCGAGCTATGCTCGGCGTCTCTTTGAAGGATAAAATTCGTAACGAGGTAATCCGTTCAAACTAAACTCAGTAAGCTAAGTGGCAATGGACTGGTCACATGTGCAGAAGGACCGACGGCCGATGGAGCAAGTGTGTCCTAGAATGGAGACCGAGACTTGGTAAGCGTAAGGTAGGACGGCCCCCAGCTAGATGGACCGACGACCTCAAAAAGGTCGCTGGGACAGACTGGATGCGGAAGGCGGAGGACCGTGTGCAATGGCGCGTGTTAGGAGAGGCCTATGTCCAGCAGTGGACTGCGATAGGCTGATTGATTGATTGAGTCACGAAAGAAAAAGTTAGTGATTACTTAAAACTACCGAACGGGTGTTTGAAATGTCATTTCTGTGGAGGAGAAGGGAAAGGAACTCCACGGTCTGAGAGTTTTACAATTATTTTTGTTTACGGTAAATTGGGCCCGGTATAATGGAAATGGACTTTCCCCATATTACATTGGGTCCTTACATCTCTTTATCTATCTATCTATATCATCACGGCAGGGTTCTGCGGGGTTGTCAGAGAGTGCAAAGTTCCAACAGGTTCTTACGTTCTCCTTACATACCTCTCTGGCTTACTCCACTCGGCTACTAATCGAATCGAATTATATTAAGTGGGGTTTTGTTTTATAAAAGCAAAAATAAACTATTTGACTTTTCTCTGATTCTCTGAATATTCCTCTAAGGTACAATATACAAGGTGTAACATAATAAACGCAAGATCTCAGACACCCCGATTAGAGAATTGCTTCATAAATTCAAAACGAAAACCAAATTTTAAAATTTAAAGGTTTTAACACTTTTTTAAGCACTTTTACACCCCTATTAACAATGTAACTTTTACGTGTATGTGTGCGTTTTGAGAAATACGTTTTAGGAATGCATTTGACATCTCCTTATTGCTATGAATCCAGAATAAATTGGGTTTTTATAGCCCACTAAAGGAGTAAATGCATTTTTTGCAAATAAAAAACATTGTCAGATGCATTAAAAATTGTTGCAATCAATTCAGTTACCGATTAAGAACAAACTACTTTCAGGTCTTGCGTTTATTATGTTACAGCTTGTATAGTGCTGCAAGGATATTTTGGCCCGTAGATAACATTGATAGGGAGGCGTGTGTATTTAGGGTTATCATTTAGTAAAATTTTCCTTCTTCCAGGGAAATATTTCAGCAGGTGGGAGCACGGTTACTAATTAAAAAAAGAACTTGGGCAAATGTCATAGCAAACTGCAACTCTGCGATTGCCATGAAGTGACATTTCACTTGACAGCGTTAGTTCCAACTTTGGCCGCCGGCCAAAAGACCATTGTATGACTGTATACAAAATGTGCGTAAACTACCATTCTCTTTACACCAGCTACTGCATCTTTCAGTATTAAAGTAGGTACCGACTTATAACTCGATATGAGAAATGACTTTCCTACCCCGCCCGAACGACATTCGCATTAGCATCACGTACACTGCACGCCGTACGAGTAATACACGAACCTTTCACGTACTCAACCGTCAAGATATAATGAATGATGCCATTCTTTCTGTATCTATATGGATTTATTGTGGGAGTAATACTAATGAGAGGGATATAGGTACCGGGAAAGACCTCACCCGTATCTATAAACATGTCTAACTTTTACTCAAGTATTTACTTATTACATCATTTTTATTCTGTAGTTGAGAAACTATAGAATAAAAATGTAAAGTAAGAAATGTCAAACGTTAGTTTTCTTAGCCAAGTATAGAATACATTTAAATACATTGACATGACACATGACATTACGCGGCTAAGAAAATTCTTAAGACCAACTTAATTTAAAGTTATTAGACTAGCTTCTTCTTGTTATTCGCTTCACTCTTGGCAGAGTGGCCGTGGTCGCGATGAGGTTTAGTCGCTTGAGGCTGACGGCGACGTCATGCGAGCTATCGCATTATGATATCTCTCCATTTAGGTCGATAATTAGAGATTCTGGTGCACTCGATTGAAGGATCTTCCATTGTGGAATAAATTTGATCTGTCCACCACATTGGTGACCTCCCACGTGGTCTAGATTACGTTCCTTCCACTTTGCCTGCACACTCAGACGCTCTATGGAGTCGCTGTTACGCCTCGATAAATGGCCAAAAAATTTGAGTCTGCGAGACTGTACTAGTGCTGATAGACGCTGTTTGATGCCGAGTTCTTCGGTTCGAAATTCGGTTCACGGTCCAGAGCATCTATCTTCTTCTTTTCCAGTTCTAGCAACGTCCAAGTATCTGCAGCGTATAAGAATATGGGGAATACGAGTGTTCGTACGAGCCTAGTTTTAGTGGCTTTGGTTATCTTACCAATCCGCCATATCTTTTTCAACTTGTCCATAGTAGTTCTAGTAATCGCCGTACGTCGCTTTATCTATGGAATCACCATTATTTAAGATTAAATCAAAATCAATTTTTTTTTAGATAGACTGCCTCGTTGGTCTGGTTGCAAAGCGCATCGCTTTGTGATCATGAGGTCCTGGGTTCGAATCCTAGGTCGGACAAATGTAGTTTTTCTAACGAAAAATTCCCAGTATGAGTCCGGAGTCTGGAATTGTGCCCGGTATATGGCAATAGGCTCGCCCCCTATTACATGGCATCTAACATCGTCGGCGAAACGTGGGAGTACTCAGTACACCTCTGCCACCCCCTCTGGGGAATATAGGTGTGACAGTGTTTTTTTTTAGACCAAAAGGCACTTATGAATCTCTTAGGAGTCTCTTGACTTGCCCTTGAGATAAGACACGGTTTATTTGGTCATCGTAAGATAATTCAGGCCTCCCTCGAAAACTCAAACTTATTTGGCATAAGCCCTGTGGGGGCGCTTACAATTAGTCAATTTACATATTTTTAAATCTAATTTAACTACTAATCTACCACCGGATCGGAACGCGGCCTCCGCTGAGAAGATCCGGCGAAGAAACTCAGCGGGCTTGTCTTTTTTTATTTAACTCTCGCTCTCCATTATCCTTTCTATTTTTTTTAATCATACTGTATGGATACAATGTTTAGGTTACAATTAAATAGTTTACCATTATAATAGTTTACTCGCTACCTATATCTTCTACCTATTCCTTCATTGGTTTCACTTATAAAGTAATAAGGAAAATTTAAAAGGCGCTTAACATTTTTAAGTAGCGGCTTCCGTGTCGTTAATATGTGCTAAATAACACGTTTCATAGTAAAACACGAACATAAAAGAAAAATTTTGTAGCACGCTTGAATTTCAATTGCCAAATATCAGAATATACCCAGAGAAATTTCCAGGTAGGTGCCTATCATAATAACATTATTCTAGAATTTGAAGATTTTCTTGAGAAAGCTATATTATAAGAAAGATATTACCTAAGTAGAATCTTATTACTGATGAAGGATACGTGGAAGTGATTTAATATGAAATATGAGAAGTTCCTGAGAGGCTTTTTTACTGAATTTTTTATCGGGTAATGATGTAAGACTGCCTTATTATGGAATGCCTTATTTTGAAATACGTACGTATTCCGAGAATGTATCTCTGACCATCTCTATAAGAATATAGTTCTGCCAATAAATGTGTCAAAATAGTATTACAGAAACTTTCGAGTTGACCATCAGATAAGATGCATTCTATTTGATCATGGTAAGCGAGTCTAACTTTGTACTCTCTGCCTACCCCACAAGGGACCTGGCGTGATGATATATATAGATAGAGAGATGTCCATTATATCGAGCATAATTTACCGCAAACAAAAAGAATTGTAAAACTCTCATTTTAAAAGAGTAATCGTTTAGTTCCTCGACCTTCTTCGCCACAGGAATAACATTCCGAACGGATGGTATTCTTAAGTACTCACTAAATTATTTTTCTTGACTATTTATTAGTACTTCTTGGTCTATGTGAATAAGAAAGTTTTGATTATGATTTTGAATTCCAATCTCCGGACTGTTGTACGGAATTTTTAAATAGCAAAAATACACTTTGTTCAACCTATGATTCGAACCTAGGACCTCTCGATCGCTGCGCTTTGAAGCCATTTTTCAGTTTAGCTTCAAGTATTAAATTACTATATTTAAATACTAATAATTACGCGGGTTATATTTTATTTATTTATATTTTATTTATTTTATAAGACACATCAACAACAGTTACACACATTGTTTATACAATAGTAGATCTTGATGTCCTGGGCAGCATGTACCGTTTTTACAGATGTGTACAGCGTTGTCATAAATAAAATTCTAAATGATTAATTATATTATTGGAATACATAAGGTCAAGTAAAGATAAATTTTTGAAATTACATTACATTACATTGAATAATAATTGCTACATAAGAATTAAAAATTAAATGAATTAAACAATTAAAAATATTATTTAAGTTCCATTTATCAAGGATTTAAATTTAATAAAAGAGTTGCCGAAGATGTCAACCTCATCGTTGTGAATAAGATTATATGTTTCTTTTAGACGGTTCATCGGAGAAATTAATTTTGTGCGATAGGTTTTTTTTGAAAAACTTGTCTGTATCGGATGTCTAGGAATCCTTCTTGGTACATAGAGATCCATTTGTTGTAACAAATTAGGAGCGTTTATATTTCCATTAACCAACTTATGGAAAAACAACAAATCATGCATTTTCCGGCGATTTTCTAAGCTGGTGAGCTTAAAATGACGAAGACGGGTGGCGTAATCCCCGCGATAAGGACAACTTGGATCTTTATATGCCAGATATTTGGTAAAATTTTTTTGGATCCGTTCAATGCGGGCTATATGTATTTGGTAATGGGGATTCCAGACCGATGACGCGTATTCTAGTACACTTCGCACCAAGGCGTTATATAAGCACAATAAGGATTTAACACACCTAAAATCCTTTGTCATCCGCTTGAGTAGACCAAGCATTTTCCACGCACGCGAGCAAGTGATATTGATATGGTCGATAAAATTTAACTTACTATCAATTATAACACCTAGATCGCGAATGGTGTCCACCTCTTCTAAGGTATCAGAATTGACCGAATATTTCGTGGCTATCAGGTTTTTATTTTTTGTTAATTTAATGTGAGCACACTTAGTAGCGTTAATAGTCATATTATTGTTGTGACACCATGCACTTATCATGTCAATATCGTGTTGAAAATTTCGAAAATCTATTTCATTCTTGATGGTCTTGTACAATTTTAAATCATCCGCAAATAACAAACACTTACTATACTTTATATTTTCTGTGACGTCATTAATAAATAGCAAAAATAATATTGGACCAAGATGCGAACCCTGTGGTACCCCAGAAAAAGCCGTATAAGGATTAGATGTATATCCCGACACTGTAACCTTTTGAATCCGATCTCTTAAATAGGATTGGAACCACAACAGAAGACGACCATGAATTCCAAATCCACTCAACTTTTGCAATAATATATTATGATCCACTCGATCAAAAGCGCTACTAAAATCAGTATAGATAGCATCTGTTTGATCTTTGGCATCTATACGATTACACACGTCAGATACGTAGCTTATGAGATTTGAGACAGTCGATCTATTCTTGAAAAATCCGTGTTGTTGTGGAGATATGCAATGCATTGTATTCCAAACTAAAGTTGGATAAACACTACTCTCGAAGACTTTCGAAAAAATATTTAGAATAGATATCGGGCGGTAGTTAGCGATATTACTCTTGTCGCCTTTTTTATGTATAGGAACTACGTGCGCTTCTTTCCATATTGTAGGGTAAGTAGACGTGCTCAGTGATTTCTCGAAAATAAGTTTAAGGGGCAAAATCAGGTTCTTACAAGTCATTTTTATAAAATGTGGTGGAATTCCATCTGGCCCTGCCCCTTTGTTACTGTCAATTGATTTAAGTAGTTTCAATATCATAAATTCAGTTATATGTACATCATTTACAGAGCTATGCGTAACTGCAGTATCAATATTCGAGGTTGTTGATGGGGAGGGATTCAGACTAGAATAAACCGATGAAAAATGGTATGCGAAGAGATTACATATTTCCTCTCCAGTACTCGCACAGCTATTATTCAGTTTCATTTGTCCTGGTATTTCCGGTGTTCCGCTACGGAATGATTTAACAAACGACCAGAATTTTTTTGGGTTACTATGTACAGAACCTTCCACCTTCGAAATATAACTTTTGTAACAATCGCGGGTCATTGTATCCACTCGTTTATGAGCAATTTTAAGCTCTATTAGATCGCGAGGGTTTTTGTAAGCTCTAAATCTTTTCCTGAGTCTCTCTTTTTCTTTGATTAGGCTTATCAATGAACGCGAGAACCAAGAAGGAAATTTCCGCTCACGTGGCAAAGCTTTGGGCACCTCAGATTCAATAACTGCGTGTAATACATTATAAAATTTTTGCAACATGAGATTGACATTGGCACAACCTAACTCCGATTTCCAGTCAACTTTATTTAATTTAAGATTAATAAACACGTAGTCAGCTTTCTTAAAATTATAAGTTGCAAAACTTTTACTCTTAATGTTGTAAACAGGTTGTAGATCTACTGATATTTCTAATGCAGGGTGGTGCAAGTCAAGTTTACTCAGAATAAAGGGAGCTTCTACAGCGGCAACGCGGTCAATATTACTCAAAACTAAGTCTAAAATTCTTTTGTTGACATTTTTTACGTTATTGAATTGCTTTAAGTTGTTATGCGATAAAAAGTCCACAAAAGAGTAACCCATGGAGTTGTTGCAATTATTAGGCTTTATAATATTACAGTCGTCAACCTGCCAATCTATAAAGTTTAAATTGAAGTCACCCAGTATCAATGTTTTCCCTACTTTATTGTCTAGAACATTACTAACATTGTCAAGAAAAGAACACAAAGATGGTGTTGTCAGCGGAGGCGGTAAATAAACAGCGCATATCAAGATATCTTTTTCGGAATTTCTGATGTGGCTTTTAATCGATATCCATAAATCTTCGTTAGAGCTCTCAAGATGGTGGAGTCTCACCGACCGCAGTTTCTTTGATACGGCTATAAGAACACCTCCACCATTTTTACCAGCCAAGGAAGTGGATTGACGATCACGTCGATAGATCACATAATTGTCATTAAGTAGTTCACTGTCATTAATACATTCATTCAACCAAGTTTCAGTCGCTACTAAGACATCGTAATCACACGTTAAAGAAGCCAGAGCTATATCTTTTAATTTAGACCGCATACCACGAAAATTTTGATAATAGATCTTGAATGTTGTAACTATCTATACGGTCTTAGCTGTATATTCGTATAATTTTGTGTTCACAATTTCTTCAAGCAGTCATACGATTTAATTTGTCTAGCTGGAGTTTGATCACTTGTTCTTATAAAAATACGGCTATTGCGAACCCACACATACTTGATCCCTTTTTCGCGAGCTATTTTCCGTGTCTCTGCATGGAGTGCCTTATAATGCGGAGATAAGTGTTCCGCAACAAAAACAGCAGACTTATTACCTCCATAGCCAAGTAAGCCAGAATGTAATTTTTCGTTATTATTTTTTTTGTTGTATTTATATACTGCCGCTATCACGTTGTCCCTAATGCGAGTGCTTGGAAGTTTAACTATGACGGTCCTCGGTCTCTTATTTGTGTCGTCCAGTTTCCTTACTCTGACACAGTTTAAGATATCCATTTCTTGTATCGGATAGGAAATCACAGTACCCAGTTGCTTAACCACTGTTACTAAACTTTCAGATTTATTCTCGGGGATTCCATTTATTTCCAAGTTAGTCTCACGAGAGTACAATTCCAGTAAGTTTAGTCGAGTAGATAGATCGTTCACCGTTGCTTGTAGCTTGTCATTCTCTTTTGATAACTTAGAAATAGACTCTTCAGTTTTAAGTAAGCTGGATTTCATATGGTCGTAATCAGTCAAAAAGTCAATATTGGTTTTTAATTCTTTTAATACTGTTAGTTCCTCTTTCATTGATTGAAATTCCTGCTTTATCAAAGTTTTTATAGTATCTTGTATAACATCGTTGACAGCCAAACGTATTTCAAGCCTAATTGCCGAGAGGATTGAAGGGTCAATAGATAAAGAAGATGGTGATGGAATTGGTTTGTTTGTGCGCTGAGTTACATGGTCACGGCTATGATATTCGTTGTCCGGCGAATTAATTATGTCACAGTACTGAGTTGATCGCGCAGGGGTGTTAGAATTATCCCCTTTTGGTTTCTTGATACGGCAGATATGGCATATCCAGTCAAGCTTAGAATCCTTTGACATACCACAATAGCGTTTCTCAGTGACGTTTCCACACTGTAGATCGTAATTTTTGTCACATGTGGAGCATTTAAGTGAATCTCGACTTTTAATGGTCTGGAGACATCCCGCACATGATTTGGTTGACATGTTTAATCCGCAAAAAGACCACCCGTAGCAGGGCTCGATCGTAGGTTCCCACACTCGTACCGCAGCGCTTTACACAATGCGTTGTTGAGACTTAAGATGTGTAAGTAAAAACGGCCAATAGTTTCTAAGTACCGATAATTCTGGTATATAATCGGTCACGATCGGGTGTACTCGTCCGCTGTTCAAAACGAGTGGCTGACGGTTAATTTTCACTTCGATATTTTTTATTATGTTCACTGTTCATATGCCCTTATTTTACTGATTATATTGTTAGCAAAGTAGATATAATGATCATGCAGTAAATTGTTTATAATTTTGGGGTTCTTTTGTAACTTTTCAATTGTAAACACTGTACTTCGGTCTGTATATTTAACTCACTGTTTCTTGGTTTCACTGTAACTAATACTTTCACCAACGATAGACGATAATTATTCGACAATTATTAGTCGGGGAATAACTTAATTGATCTATAAAATTACTATAAAGATTTTTAAATATAAATTTTATACGGAGCTAATGTATACAGGACGGCTAGCGCCATCTATCTTATAGTAGAGTGAACTGACATAAATCGTCACGTAAGGAAAAAGCGTTATGGTAGGTAGGTCGCTTCGAGCAGCAAGCATTATGCGCGGTCAGCTGTATAAGCTCAATTCTAAAGATGTGTTAATTATTTTTTTATAGATAGATTTTTTTAGATGGGTAGATAGATAGATGCATAGATAGAGAGAGTGAGAGAGAGAGAGAAACATGCACTTATATAATCAGTTTAATAAAGTAACGTAAGGAACTTCGTTCCTGACAGGGGTTCCCCGACCGCAATTTAAAAAAAAAAAACTTCCCTGTTAAGTCCCGAATCTGTAATTGCTATTATAGCAATAAAAATACCTTCTATTACATTGAGATCATAGATTAATTAATTGTTTACATGGAACATGGTACACGCGGAACCGGCATAAAATGTATATCTATATATTAATACGTGAAGCAAAAACTTGTACACATTTTTACGAAAATTGCGCGGACGGAGGAGTATGAAATTTCCCACACTTATAGTTTATATAGAGAAGGAGTGCAGAACATGTATTTGACACAATACACGTCAAATTGATGTTTGTCTTTAATATTATTTGTCTATAGTCTTACTGAATGTCAAACATAACCAGCAAACGATGAAAGAGTAGGTCGAATACCGACCTATGGGCGACCACTAGTACCCATAAATAGATAAATCGTAGAAGGCATACGCCGCGCACGCACACATTGACAGCTTTTGAAAAAATCGAACACTGGCATCACACACACAACTGAGACTGCTTTTGGTGCCATTTTTGTTAGCAATGCTCAATCTTGATTAGTCTTAGGCCCGTATTACAGAACGTAAATCAGTCGTGAATTTTGTTTTAAAAACTAATTTTTATATTAAAATGTTAGTTTCGAGACGAGATTTTCGTTCTCGTTCTGTAATACACTCAATTTATTTTGTATGAGCCCTGTGGGGGTACGAATAGCCAATTTACATTTTTTTTTTATTTAATGTAACTACTTATCTACCACTGGATCGAAAAGCGGCCTCCACTGAGAAGATCCGGGGAAGAAACTCAGCGGGCTTGTCTTTTTTATTTACTTTTCTTTCTCTGATATGGGCCTTATTCTAAGATTGAGGCTATAAGTGGGTATACATAGTCCACTTTCGCCACGGACGCTTGGGGAACTTAGGCGTGACGGTGTTTGTGCGATAACATCAGTATTTTTTCAATAACTTTGCGTAACAAATCACATTAATATAACTTATAGAACGAACTCTAACCTTTACGTAGGCGGTACGTAGGTAGAGAAGTTCAATTAGTAAGTATTTTTATAATAAGTATTTTTGTACGCCCAAGCCTAGAGACTATCAATGAAACAGTACACGCATTTCTGAATGGAAAACGAACGGAAAAACGATATGTAAACGTGAGAAAATAGGGTCATGTTTTGTTTAAATAGCTTTCTATATACCTCTCAGGGTTGTTATCAAAGGGCGTGTGGGTTACCCAAAATTTCACCAAGATACTGCAAGATGACTGCCTCGTTGGTCTAGTGGCAAAGCTCATCGCTTTGTGATCACGAGGTTCTGGGTTCAAATCCTAGGTCTGACAAATGTAGTTTTTCTAATGAAAAATTCCCAGTATGAGTCCGGAGTCTGAAATTGTGCCCGGTATATGGCAATAGGCTCGCCCCCTATTACATGGGACCTAACGTCGTCGGCGAAACGTGGGTGTACTCAGTATACCTCTGCCACCCCCGCTTGAGGAATATAGGCGTGCCAATGTTTTTTTTGTCACCAAGATATTTTACTCCAAAGGTGATAATCGTAAGTGTTTTCTTCAAGTAATAGTAAAATTAAAAAAGAAATTCTGTCACGCTAGTATACCCCCGCTTGGGTAGCAGAGGTGTACTAATAATAGGGAACGAGCTCATTCGTTATACCAAGCACAATGCCAGACTCCAAACTGATACTATTTTTTTATAGAAAAAATAGATATTATCTGACCTTGGATTCGAACCTGGAACCTCGTAATCACTGCGTGCATCTTACGCCACTACTAGACTAACGAGGCATTAATAAATTGTACTAAAATAATATCTATACTACCTCGTTGATCTTATAGCGAATAGGTACTTAAAACCCAAAATTTCCAGTATCAGTCCGGAGGCTGGCATTGTCTATCTGTCTATATTATAACGCCAGATCCATTGCGGGGTAGGCAGAGAGTACAGAGTTCCAACAGGTTCTTTCCTTACATACCTCTCTGGCTTCCTCCAATCTCATAATTCGTCTCATACACGCTCGCCGGTTACGGAGACTCTTGATCTGTCCTTCAGATAAGACTCGGTCTATTTGGTCCTGGCATTGTGGCCGGTGTAATGGCAATATTACATGGGACGTAACATCGTAGGCGAAAAGTCTCCTCCGCTTTCGGAATATAAGCTTGACTGTTTTTTTATATGCAAGTGATTTGGGATACCATCGTACTCTCCGTACTTCATCTCTGACTCTTGTCATGATATGGTTATTTGCTTTGTCATGATATCCTTCTTCTTCTTTCGCCTAGATCGTGTGTCCCATTTACTTGGGATAAGCCTTCCTTATCCTTTTATTCCACTGAGCACGATTTTGTGCTGCGTCAGTGACGAGTTGAGCATCTTTTAGACCTTTTTCGACTGTCGTCAACCAAGTAGCGGGTGGTCTTCCACGGGGACGTTTTGTCGTTGGCAAATTATGGGCTAGCTTCACTATGTGGTCATCTAGGCGTCGCTGGATATGACCGCTGGATTTGTCATGATATCCATACCCCCCGTCTGTCTGTTTGTCTATTACCTTTTTACGCAAACCGCTAAACAGATTTTAATCAAATTCGGCAAGGACATTTTATGCAGGTAATGGACAGCTACCTTTTGTCTAAAAAAAACTTAAGGGTGTGAAATTACACTCCCGAAGATAACGCAAACTAAGTTGTGGCTCCAGCTAGTAATATAAATAAATTGTACTACAATAATATCTATATTTACTCATCAATGATACGTGACGTCACTATAGTCAAAGAGCGTGGGCGTTAAAACGAGTAGGACGATCAAACTACTCGGGATTTTGTACCGCCCACGTTTGTCTGACAGTAGAAGCGATTAGACCCCAAAATAACAGTTACCATCTATTTGTAGGGAAAAGAGAATATTTGCACTAAAATGCTTTTGGAAGTTTTTTGGCACAAGTGTACTGAAGGTCAAATCATGAGCTTCGGTTACCGTGAGCATGTATAAGAAGAACTATGAGAGTAAAAGAAACAAGAGATGTCTGTAAAGAAGGAACTTAAAACTCTGTACTGTTTTTTTTTAAACGTAGCCCCTCACTAGGATTTATTCCTGTGTCGTGGGTGCGTTTACAAACATGAAAATTCACATACACAAATACCCAGACCGGAACAAATAACTGTGGATCACACAAAGATTTGTCCCGTGCGGGAATCGAACCCGCGACTATTAGATGCAGTAGGCGGAGCGGCTTAAGCTCTTAACCACTGCGCTAAATCATCACTCTCTGCCTAACTGCAGGGCATAGGATCTGATGAGGCAATACAGACGGCGATAAAGTCTCTCTACCACTAATTCAGATCATCATTTAGGAAACCTTCATTTAAGGTATTTAAAAGCAAGTAACCAAAGTATAACGTATCGTTCATGTCCTTTCAATACCGACCTAAGAGTATAAACGATAGAGCAAAAATCAATTTTAAATTAAGTAAAATTAAAGTATACAGTTGATAATTAAAATAACAATTAGACGATATTAGCAGGTCATTATGTAAATTACGCAGCGCCACTAGCTAACTAATAAAAATTGCTTAAAAGAATCGTTTCCGCCCACTATACACTCCTGTGTCCCTATACCCGCCCACACGTTCCTCAATGCATTCCCTTTGTAAATTACCTTACGTTTTCACTAATCGCCCACAACAGCCACAGTTAACATATGTAGACAGTAGAACATCTTAGTACTTAGCGGTCGGAATAAGAATCATGCGCGTAGAGGACTTGGTATTTAGAAATTGAAATTAGGGTAATGCTATCGAGTTAATATACCATACCGTCCTCTTAACACTGCAAATTTACTAAATTAAGCACAGAGTACTCTTTCTCGACAAGTCACGATAATGACCATCTGGGCGCCTAACACAATCTTTTTAACAAAGCTATAATATTCTTACTTTGCTGTCAAAAAATATATACATATAGCTAAATAAATAAATAATAGTTTATTTCCAAGTAAATTTTACACAGTGACCACTTACATAATCTTAAGCTACTAATTATATAAGACTCGTAACAATAAAAAGCAAGTCAGTAGTATTTATGAACTCTGGTACCCAAAATAAGATTTAACTTGTGTTATGGGTACCAGTGCTCTCACATGTTTACCAGAAAGTTACAAATCGTCTGGATGGAAAAGGTTTCAAGTAGATTGGATGACTAGTATTACTATGTAATATCAAAATACAGAAAGAAGAATAGCAAAAGTCTCATCGTGTGTGTGTGTGTGAATGTGTTGTGTTGTGTGTGTGTGTGTGTGTGTGTGTGTATGAATGTGTGTTTGTGTTCTTACCTGCTATGGAGTTGATAATTTGATTAAATTTTCTGTTTCAACATAAGAGTCTGTAGCCAATTATTTACTTTTATTTTACATATGTGCTTAGGGAGTTGAAAAATTATATATATTTTATTAATTTTATTGTCAAGATGGTTCCCGACTATATGGTAGTGACGCTGAGCAGTGGCTGTATACGATGCGTGAGTGGGACATACTTTATAGGACCGACGACTTTTCATCAATCAAAACTCTTTGATCAAATCAAAGAGTGCAGTGTTTCCGGAGAATGGTTTTGAGCACAAAGAGCTACCTCACTGTCAAAACTTTGCAATCTGTATATAGTAGTGTTCTAGGATATCTGAAGTATCTGAAGTTCATGACTTTGAGGACAACTCTCTGTGCTCGTTCGAGTTTTATAAAATACGTCTTTTGAGACATACCGTAATACAATATGTGAGTACTGATTGGCATAGCGCGTAGTAGACAGTTTTAGTGTGCTAGCGTCTGCACAATGTCTTAGCTTTTTGAAGACGTAAATGAGCTTGCAAACCCGCGAGGTAAGATTTTCTAGATGCATCTTCCAATTTAGACATTTGTCAATATGGATCCCGAGATACTTAGCACAGTTACTCCTTGTTATTTATGGACAGTTACATGGCAAGTTGGTCGAGCTTAGGAAACAGGTATTCGTATGGGCTTTAAGCACTTGGGAATCACAGGCAAGTGGTGGGGTGGATTGCAGAGAAAATGTAATGAACACGGTTTTACCTAAGTTTATTGTGAGAATATTAGTAGTAAGCCAACCAATCACTGACTTAAGGGCATTTTCAGCGTGCATGTATGTTTCTGGCTAATCCCTGCCATGTATAAGCAGAGCTGTATCATCTGCATAAGTAAAAATTTAACAATTTGCTAACGAGAGTTTACAGAGATTGTTGATGTAAATCAAAAATAGAGTTGGACCCAGAATTGATCCATGAGGAACACCAAAAGTCAATGTTGCTCTGTCGCTCATTAAGTCATTTATTTTCACACGTTGGGTTCGGTCACTGAGATAATCCTGAAAAATGTTATAAGTGATACCCAGAATACCAATCGATTTTAGTTTATTAAGGAGATGTGGCACAGACACCGTATCAAAAGCCTTAGAAACATCAAGGAAGATACCCGAGCACTTTTGCTTTCTATCCAGCTTATCGACAACATGATCGACAAGTGACGCTACTGCATCCTGAGTAGACTTGCCAGATCTGAAACCGTATTGGTTGGGTGCTAAGACATTGTACTAAACGCTTATTAATTAGATTCTCTAAAATTTTGGAGATGGCTGGTAGGATGGATATAAGTCTGTAATTGTTAACACTGTGTCTGTCCCCACTCATAAAAATCGGATGTACGGCAGCTCCTTTAAAGACTCTAGGAAAAGAGCCAGTGGATATGGAACAATTACAAATGTGCGTGATTACAGGCACAAATACTGGAAGACAGGATTTTAGAAGCCTCGCAGATATTCCATCCCACCCCACCGCAACATCCGTCCGGAGACCAAGAATTAGTTTTCCCACCTGTAACATCTGTGGGTAGCAACACAAGTGATTTTGAGGGTCCAGCTTCGGACAGATGTTCAGCAGATGCTAAGTTAGGAATAAGTACTTCGGCCAAATTTTTTCCCACATTTGCAAAAAAATCATTGACGTTGTTTATAGAACTGAAATTGTCAGAGGTTATATTAAGTAGTTCTATGGGCGAAGAGACATTACGATGCGTGGAGGTTATATTTTTATTACCTTCCATGTAGCCTTAAAAAAATCAGCTCTTTCATACTCTCTTTTTAAATTTTTGAGTAACTTATTACAAAAGTCTCTAAATGTTAAAAAAGTTATTTTAAGAATATAATTTTCAGGGTATTTTCTTGATTCGCGACATAAGGTGTCCCTATCGAATATACACCGCAGAAAACCGTTTGTAATCCAAGGCTTAATTATTCTATGTTTGGACGATATGTATACTGATTTGGATTTTTTTATGATAGAAACAATGTTAGATCAGACATTCAGCAGCGGAATTTTGAAATTGAATATTACACCAAAATTAACAGCAGAGATTTCTGTAATGAAAGCATCATAATCTACGATGACACGATTGTATTTAGGTTTTTTGGGCAGAGGAACAGTTTCCAAATTAATAAATGTAGGTTTGTGGTCGATGATGAAGGTATCAATTACTAATGTCATCGTTTTTAAGTCTGATTTTATCAGTACATGATCGAGACAGATTTGTCACGAGTAGGAAATAAATGTGAGGGTAGTAATCTATGTGAAGCAGTTAAATTGAGATACTCATGGGCTTGTTGGCTAAGATTACTAGCGACAATATCGATATTAACGTCTCCCATAATAATTATTTTTCTGAGCTGAAATTGACATAGGAGCACTATTTAATCCATTTATAAAATTTTCTTGATTACGGGTTGAGGGACAGCGAAAAGCCCCATAATAGAAAGATTAAATTGTTTCACATGGTATACCAAACAGCTAGCATCTGGCATTTCAGGTTCAATAATGCTATGTATTAATTCAGTTTTAATTAAAATTATGACACCATCATTCTGGTTTATAGGATTATTTGTATGGTATGTGCCATAACCTTCTAATTTAGGGATTACTAGACATGAATTTAACCAACATTTAGATAATATTATAATTTCATATGATACTTTTAAACTGCTTAAAAACACTAAGAAACTATTAAAGTTACGATTAATACTACGAATATTTAAGTGTATTATGCGTTCATCACAAATCGGTTTTAATATAACAGTAAGATGTGTATTCAAAAAAGAGATTTGAGGTGTAAGTGAGAGGCAGGAAACTCCAAAAGGATCGTGTTAGTGATAAACAAACATAAAAATATGAATACGAGTACATGGTAGAGGCTTATATAAATAGTATATCTTAATGTTTGAAAACATGGTGCAAAACCAAAACTACAAGAGGAGAATGATATATGTAGCAAAATATGTACCCTGATTGCAAATAATTACCTTGAAATTTCCTACATTTGGGTATAATAACTTAAACAATAAGAATAATATTTTTGCTATAGAGTTATTTTTGCAATAGAGTGAGAATTGATTTTTCCGAAACGATGCGTACTGATTTTTCGCCTTCTCTTTTTTTAAGAAATCCTCTCTCTTTCTCTTCTCTCCTCCAATAAAAATAGTTTTGCCACAAACGTTATGGTAACCTCTCTGTTCGTGCTAAGCCCTTAGGTCTTAGCAGATAGCAGTCTCTCCTACCTGGCATAAATAACCATGGCTGTTCTGGAAGGTTTAAAATTGGCTTGGGGCTAAGGTCGGCGGGAGTAAGGACAACAAGTTCAGGTGGAGACTCAAAGACAATACCAGTCTGAGGTATTTGTGCAATGATAACTAAACGATGTGCTAGCTTACATGGTGCTCTTCGTGCCCCAACACTAGCATGCATTAGGACTGAATAGCTGCCTCCGACAATGCAGTCAAAGTGGCCGTATTCTGGGCCACTTCTATATAAATACTGCATGTCTGCCATCAAAACGACAATAAAAAGCGAGTAGAACTAAAATGCTCTACTGTTTACATCAATTTACTGTGTAACTGTGACGAACCTGTTTTCATTTCGGTATGTTTTATGAGTGAAATTTGTATTCTCTGAAGGGTACACGCATTTATTATTTGAGGTTTATGCATATTGAATTCCTAATTATTTTTGTACAATCAGGGAATGTGTATTTTAGAACGTATTTAGTTTCCTTATGAGTTGGTTATGATTAAGTTGGCATTGAAAAATATTTGTTTCCATGACTTTTCTTTTCTCTGTACATAAATAAAATAGAACTTCATCCTGCCCACAAAAGGATAGTAACAAAAGTAGGTAACGTAAGCAGCATTTGTTGCATTTGTGCAGCCAGTTTGAGATGGGTAGCCGTATGTGTCATTTCGAACTTTGAGCGTCACCGTACAAGGACCAAGGTCCTTGTAACCACTAAATGAGGTATTCGTTAAGCCGAGTTGGAAGCTTTATGTGCCGCTTGATAGATATAGACACAGATCAAGCTTCTTCACAAGGCGGGAAGACCTGCATAGACAACGACCAATTAGACACGAGAACATGTTAATGCTTCTAATCTTCCGATTATTTCGTGGAAAGCTTAAATGGTATTCCCGTGGTTTATTGAATATCATTGCATCATCATTTCACATGAACATTTTTGGCATCCCTGCTGGGGAAATATATTCTAGACAGTATGTGTTCTATATTATCACGCCAGGTCCCCTACGAGGTAGGTAAATAACAAAATATATCTAAAATACACATACATATAGATAGGTAGATAAAATAACCTTATTCCCCGTAACAAAAAAAAATAACTTCATTTGTTTCCATAAATACATTTACTTAACATATTTTATGGATTTACTTAAAAGATCAGTTTTAGAACATAATCTTGATAATTGCCCAATAAAGTGTAATGTTAGGTAAAATTTTGAGATACAACCGTCCACTAAAAGGTTTTCGTTGTGCCTATAAATAATTCAAGTTCATGGTGTAGTTCACTGTTCGCCCTTGGACTTAACTTAAGTATCGCGTGAAATAATTTATGAGAATTAGAAGGATTATAGTAAACAGTTTAGTACGAGGTAAATATTTAATTATTCCCGACATGAATATAAACAATTCTATTATATTTTATATAATATACACGAGTAGCACTTTCCCGCGACTTCGTATCCGGTCGACAACAGCACCACCTACCGGGTCTCTGTGATATAGCCTATATTACTTCTGGATAAGATAGCTTTCTAATGGTGAAAGAATTTTTGAAATCGGTCCAGTAGTTTTTGAGTTTATTCGTTACAAACATACAAAAATACAAATATTTCCTCTTTACAATATAAGTGCAGATGTAATTTTAGTCGTCGTGGAGCGAAAGCCCAGGAGATCTAAAAAAAAATAATTAAAAAAATCTATCTATCTATCTATCTATATCATCACGCCAGCTCCCTCGCGGAGTAGGCAGAGAGTACAGAGTTCCAACAGGTTCTTTCCTTACATACCTCTCTGGCTTCCTCCACTCTCATAGTTCGTCTCATACACACTCGCCGGTTACGGAGACTCTTGACTTGCCCTTCAGCTAAGACACGGTCTATTTGGTCATGGTAAGATAGTCTAGGTCTTCCCCGGCACCTACATCCTTCCACTTTCGCATTGTATATCTGTTTTGTTTAATTAAAAAAATAATATAAATAACACCTCAATAACTAACATCTACCTACTGTTCGAATATCATAACTAGGGTGAAAATCCGGAGCACCGTATCTGCCGGCTAACTGACGACCCGCGCCGCCCCTTTTCATTCATTTGCGCTTAGTATAGGTGTTTTTAATACACTAAATTAACATTATTATGAACATGTTACTTATTGAAATGTTCCTTCTTTAATTTTTTTTTATTACCAGTGGACAGTTGGCATTAGATATATCAACCGGACTTTCACTGTAGGACGACTAAAATTACACCTTGTATACAAGGTGTAACATAAATAGCGCCTCAAAAAAAGACCTCAGACACCCCAATTAGATTATTGCTTTACGAATTCAATACGAAAAACAAACTTCCAATTTTGAGGAGTTTTTAAGCTACTATTTTTTAAGCTCTTTGATACCCAAATTAACCATAAAATTTAATAATTAATTAACTTTTGTATCCATATTGAAGTGTGTAATAGAAAGACTTTTAAAATAGCCGTAAAGCTTTGAATAATTATTAAGTTTTGTTTAATACAACGAACAGAACGAGTAACAGCATTTTTTTAAAATTAAAAAAAAAAATTTTTACTTTAAAATAGTTGGAATTGATTCAGTTGCCGATTTAGAACAAACTACTTTCAGGTCTTGCGTTTATTATGTTACAGCTTGTATAACGTAGCCTCACGCTAGGAATCACTCATGAGTCGAGGGTATACTATAAACACGACATCATCACATACGACGCGGGTATCGAACCCGCGACTATTCGGCGCAGTGGGCGGAGCGGCTAAAGCTCTCAACCACTGGAACAAGCCATCCATTTGTGCGTAACTTGAAAAAATATGAAACTACCAGATTACGTTTGATATAACAAAAAAAATGTCAAGGAACACATTTTTTTGTTATTAAATAATTTTTACATCGTTTTACAATACTATAATATTTTTCACTTAAGATGGGTACAGTTACAGTACTTACTGTCAATGGAAATTAATCTTTAATTCGATGGTGTTAAAGCATAACCATAGTTAATTATAGACCGGGTCATGTCTCTTATTACCATTGAATAAAGTATTATTTCCTTTGACACATAGAACTGTCATAGTACCCATCTTACATGAAAATACTATAGATACATAGTAAGTGAAGTCTAGATCAAGTTCCGGCATTTAAGTGCTAAGGCCCGTATTACAGAACGTAAATAATTCGTAAATCTAGTTATAAAAACTGCTTTTTGTACGAAAACATTAGCTTTAAAATTCGATTCCCGACTGATTTTCGTTCTGTAATACGACTGACTGCCTCGTTGGTCTTGTTGCAAAGCGCATCGCTTTGTGATCACGAGGTCCTGGGTTCAAATACTACATGTGTAGTTTTTCTAACGAAAAACTTCCCAGTACGAGTCCGGAGCCTGGAATTGTGCCCGGTATATGGCAATAGACTCGCCCCCTATTACATGGGACTTAACATCGTCGGCGAAACGTGGGTGTACTCAGTACACCTCTGCCACCCCCGCTTGGGGACAATAGGCGTGACGGTGTAATCATCATCATCATCATCATCTCAGCCTATACTTGTCCACTGCTGAACATAGGCCTCCCCAATCGCTTTCCAGCGTAACCGGTCCGATGCCACCTGCATCCAACGACTTCCTGCGATTTTCACAAGATCGTCGGTCCATCTGGCAGGCGGTGACGGTGTAATACGGGCTAAGAATCCAGCTACAGGTGCAGGAGGACTTCGAACCAGCGCGATCTGCCATAAGGTATTTCCCCTCCAGGCATTATTTTTGTTTTTTTCACGTGCTGTTCACTTGATGCAGTAGATGGTCGGCTGAAATACTAGCAATGTAATGCAATAATGTTCGTGACGCATGCATAGGCAATATGGCTAAAAAAAGAGAAAGAAATTAAATAAAATAGAATAGCCGCTGAGTTTCTCGCCGGATCTTCTTAATTGAAGCCGTGTTCTGATCCGGATATAGATTAGTAGTTTCAAAACAACATTTAATATGCGAAAATTTGTAAGTGCCCCCTCAAGAACTCAAATAATTTATTTTATACTAGCTTCTACCTAACCTTTCTTTCCCTAAGCTTCTTCCCTAACCTTTGGCAAACTACGTCACGTTTTCTCTTCGCTTATACCGCAATGCCTGAAGACTAAACACATCCACAAAAGTCTGTAATTGTTTATTCAGATAAAATAGGCCAAGACTTAGGTTCCTTATTATCTAGGCATTTAGATCAGAAAGTAACTAATTTCTGTTCACCTGGGGCCAGTTTAAATCACTTGTTTGATAATATTAGTCAAGCTAATTTAGACAAGGACACAACCACTGTTATATTTTATGGTGATAGTTTATCAGTTAAGAGGAAGGACCTATCTATCTATCTATCTATAACCTCACGCCAGATCCCTTGCGGGGTAGGCAGAGAGTACAGAGTTCCAACAGGTTCTTTCCTTACATACCTCTCTGGCTTCCTCGACTCTCATAGTTCGTCTCATACACGCTCGCCGGTTACGGAGACTCTTGACTTTTCCATCAGATAAGACTCGGTTTATTTGGTCGTGGTAAGATAGTCTAGGTCTTCCCCGGTACCTGCATCCTTCCACTTTCACATTGTATATCTGTTTTGTCATTCTTTCCTCTGGCATTCTTTCTATATGCCCGAACCAACGGAGCATGCCCTTTCTCATCTTTACACCGATACTATCTTTCATACCTACTCGCTGTCTTACAATGCTGTTGCTAATGCGGTCGGTCAGCTTCACTCCGCACATCTTCCGCAGAGCTCGCATTTCTACCGCATTTATCCTACTTTCATTCTCCTTCTTACATACCCAGCTCTCGCTACCATATAACAGCGTTGGGACAAGAACTCCGTTATGTATGGCCAGCTGCGCCTTATGGCTTAAGTGCCGGCTCCCGAGTAGCTTTCCCATCGCACCATTCACTCTGTTCCCTGCACTCACTCTTCTCTCTATGTCAGCGGTGTATTTCCCATCCTTACTGAAGGCGCATCCAAGATATACAAACTCATTCACTTGCTCCAGCACATCGTTACCAACCACAATCCTTACATTCGTTCTGGTTTCTTCCCTTTCAAAAACCATAATCTTGGTTTTCTTCACATTCAAGTGTAAGCCATTGATCATGCAGTCGTCTTTCATAACTGTGACTAGTGTTTGCAGATCAGTGGCTGTTGGCGCTATTAAAACCGCGTCATCTGCATAAAGTAGATGGTTTACCACTAAGTCACCCATTTGTACACCTTCATTCATCGCTTTCAGTCTTTGAAGACTTTTGTCCAGATATATTATAAACAGTCTAGCGGACAACACGCATCCCTGCTTGACGCCGATTTTAACGTCAAACCAGGGTGACCTGTTACCACCCACCCGTACGCATGCCTTGCAGTCCACATAAGTGGACTGGACGGCTCGCAACAGAGTGCCATCTATACCATACTCTGGCAAAATGTCCCAAAGTCTCTTTCGCACAACTCTGTCAAATGCCTTCTCCAGATCTACAAAACCGCAGAAAACCTTCCGGCCCACTGCCAGATGCTTCTCTACGATGTTGCGGAGTGAGAAGACTTGATCCGAACATCCTCTTCCAGACCTGAAACCCCCTTGTGCCTCGCACAACATTCCATCGGACTTCACGCGCATTCTCCGTTCAATAATTTTACCGTACACCTTGGCTGCCAAGCTGATCAAACTGATGGCTCTGTAATTGGCGCAGTCATATTGTGAACCCTTGCCTTTATACAAGGGTACTATGACTGCGCGGCGCCAATCTGTAGGGACTCTACCGGTCCTCCAGCAAAGGTTTGCAAGGGCCCGGAAAGCGTCCCGGACGCAAGTTCCACCATATTTGATCATCTCGGCAGATATCATGTCTACTCCCGCAGCTTTACCGTTTTTCATACTTCCTATCGCCCATTCAACTTCTTCCATAGTGATGTCCTCCGTTGATTCTGGTGCCGCAATCTCGCCTTTAGGCACGTCTGCGGCATCAGCATCCGGGTCATCTCCATACATTTCTCCAAAATATTCACTCCACCGGTTTAGCACAGCTTGTGTGTCTGCAAGAATGTCACCATCTTTAGATTTTATCCTTTCCATTCTGGAGCCTGACGAATCACCTCGAGCCTTTCTCACCTTGCTCCAAAAGAGTTTGGTGTTGTTCTCGAAGTTCTTCGCCAGCCTCTCCTTCTCAATCATACTGGCTCTTTCACGCTTTTCTTTCACTAAAGTTTTAGTGGCATTCTTGCATTGCCGGTATATTTCTTTCTTCATCTCTGTCATACTGGCATTCAGGTTCAAAGAAGATACATAGTCCTGCCACGCTTTCTTCTTACTTTCTACGGAGCTTTGCAACTCCGCATCCCACCATGCATCACCTTTTGCTGTAATATGCTTCTTTGAGCAACCACATACTTCTTTCGCGGATTCCACCAAACTCTCTTTCAGGCTATTCCAGCATTCATCTACATTTGAGGAACCTGACTAGGAGTATTGAAAAATTATTAGAGCTGCATTCTAAATTAAATTGTAAATTTGTATTCTGTGCCTTGCCATATGCCAGTAACTTAACCATTCAGCAAAACAGGCACATTTATGACATGAATTTATATATTTACAACATAACACACCGTCATAGTGACGCCATTTTTTATTTTGATATAAATAAATTCATTAGCAAGTTTAGGCTGACAGAAGATACTATGTATCTGCCCTTTACAACTAAACGACAGTTAGCTACATTGTTAGCATTTAATATACAAAAAAATGACGCGGTTATATGCAATATAAACCAAAATAAAATGATTGATACTGGCAGCAACATTAGGTTGTGTGACCATAGTTTAAACTAGTAAATGCGACAACAGCTAAGTCAATAGAATTAAATATTTTTCATCAGAATATGCAAGGTTTAGCTGGCAAAGATCTCGAGATAGAATTATTTCTTAGGAAATACAACGTCCATTTATTCTGTGTTACTGAACATTGGCTGAAATCTCATGAAATAATCAAATATCAAAGTCAGTACACAGTGTTGAGTGCGTTCACAAGAAAAACAGCCATACGCGGAGAATACTACATCTCTAATATTAGTCGCCAACGACATCAAGTGTAAAGAGCGCAAGGACATTATGGGTCTTTCTATTGAACGCAATGTTGAGATATCTTGTGTCGAACTGGATAGTTATGTTGTAGCATGCGTTTACCGACCGCCCTCAGGTGATTTTAATACATTTGAAAACGTTATGGAAGAGGTGTTAAAAAAAATATCTGGTATTAAAAAGCAAAGCATTATATGTGGTGACTTCAATGTCAATCTAATCGAAAAGTCATCCATTAGCTGTAGACTAATTACTCTTTTTAAATCTTTTAATCTAGTATGCTTGTTTAATGAACCGACTAGAATCACTGCTACGTCTGCTACCTGTTTAGATAATGTGTTTTGCGACTGTGAAGTGTTTGATAAATTAATTATAAACGCTTTGCCCTCAGATCATAGTGGTTTGTTGGTGTCAGTACCCAGCCACCTTATACCTAAGTTATGTAAAGTTACTTGTAGGCCGATATCAGATCGACGTATAAACTGTTTTAGGGATAAAGTTTACAATCGCATATCTAATATGGATTGGTTACATAATGATCCCAATTACCTATATCAAAACCTTTTTGATACCATGAAATCAGAATTCGATAATATATTTAAAATAAAATCATTTTCAACGGCCAAGAAAGCAAAGTTTAGTGATTGGGCTACTGTAGGAATTCATAAAAGTAGAGCTAAGATGTATGAACTGTATGATACGAAAACATATAATCAAAACCCAGCTCTCTTGGAATATGTTAAAAACTACTCGAAGACTTTTAGGAAGGTGTGTACTGCAGCAAAGTCTTTATATTATAGCAATATGATCAAAAGGTCATCAAATAAGATCAAAACCACATGGGGTATAATTAACAGTGTATCTGGGAGAACTCAACCACGCGATGATCATATTGAACTTGTAATTAATGATAACATCTTAACAGATGATTTCGATATTGCGCAGGCTTTTAATAAATTTTTTAGTGAAATTCCAGTTCATACTACTGGCTCTTTGAACTCCTCTTCCCGAAAAGCTGAACTAATATTAAAAATCAGTGTAAAAGAATGCAATGTCTTGTTTGAATTTAAATATGTGACCCCGACAGACATAATCTTAACCTTGAAGTCGTTAAACATTAAAAACACTGTCGACTTCTGGGGTGTATCATTAAAAATACTAGATAGCATAGTAATGGCTATAGCACCTGCGCTGGCGACGATATTTAATAAATGTGTAGAGAAGGGTAGGTTCCCCGACTTAATGAAACTTAGTAAAGTTGTACCGATTTTTAAATCAGGGATAAAAAGCGAGCCTTCCAATTTTAGACCGATTTCCATCTTGCCGGCCTTGAGTAAAATTTATGAAAAGATCCTACTCAATCAATTGCTTAACCACTTTAATGAGAATAAGCTGTTACACGGTGATCAATATGGTTTTACTAAGGGACGTTCAACCACAGACGCGGGAGTAGGTCTGCTTCAGCAAATTTACGGTGCCTGGGAGGCATCGCAGAATGCAATTGGTGTATTCTGTGATCTCTCTAAGGCATTCGACTGTGTTGAGCATGCAACCCTTATTAAAAAGCTAAGGCATTACGGTATTAAAAACACTGCCCTTAATTTATTAGCTTCATACTTAGGTGAAAGGTCTCAATGTGTTGAGATTAACGGGGTCAAGTCTCAGGAAGTTAATATTTCAATTGGTGTTCCACAGGGCTCCATCTTAGGACCCTTTCTCTTTTTAGTATATATTAATGACCTGCCGAACTTTGTCCGTGATGTCTGTGACATTGTACTATTCGCAGATGATACCTCATTGATCTTCAAAGTTGACAGAGCTAAGCTTAATTTTGACGATGTGAATGGTGCTCTTTCACGGATATCAAATTGGTTCGAAATAAACAATCTATTGCTTAATTCACTCAAGACAAAGTGTATTAAATTTACTATGCCCAATGTAAAAGTTAATGCTACGAATATTCTTATTAATGGCACAAAGCTGGACCTCGTGAACTCCACTGTCTTTCTAGGCATTACCCTAGACTCCAAACTCCAATGGGGGGCCCATATCTCATCGCTTGCGGGTAAACTTAGCTCCGCTGCTTATGCAGTGTGGAAAGTACGGCAACTTACGGATGTGGATACAGCACGTCTAGTTTATTTTAGTTACTTCCATAGCATTATGTCTTATGGTATCCTACTGTGGGGTAACGCTGCTGACGTGGAAAATGTATTCATACTGCAAAAAAGAGCTATCCGTGCCATTTATAATCTTGGACCTAGGGCTTCCCTCAGAGAACTTTTTAAAGAGATCAACATTCTCACGGTCGCTTCACAGTATATATACGACAACATAGTGTGCATACGTAGGAATATCCATTTATTTAATAAAGTGAGTGACGTTCATAAATTAAATACTAGAAATAAACATAAACTGGTATTACCAATTGTTAGGCTTAAAAAAGTATTTACTTCCTTCGTAGGAGTCGGTATTCGCTGCTTCAATAAGATACCAAAGCCCATGTTAGAGTTGCCTCTTGACAGATTTAAAAAGTATATTAAATCTTCACTAATGAGTAAAGGATATTATACACTAAATGATTTTTTAAATGATAAAAATGCCTTTACACAAGTTAACTGAAATCTAGAAGAATATAATGTTAAGTGCAGCGTGTCCTGCCTAGCGAGCGTTCATTGATTTTAAATATTATTCTCGAACGATGTCGACAGGGTCGTGGATTGGTCATGCTCACTAAAATGTCTTTGCTAGTGGCGGCTCTGTGGAGCGGGTCATTCTTTTCCCTCTAAAATGGTTTAGGAGAGTGATGGCTGCTTCTCAGGTCATACTCGTGAACGGGTGCTGCTGGTGGGGACTGGTCCGTCCCCTGCCCTTTGTCTGACTGAACGTGTACCATAATGCTGATGAATTTTGTCTCGTTCGGCATCACACTGGAGCTATGACCAGTTGTTTTGTACGCGCTCTTTACATATTTTATAGTAACACTTTCTCTTACTATTATTATTATGCTTTTTATTATATACCTCTACAACATCTCTATTTTGTAAATGAGAGGACTATGTAGACACTGACCAATATCATGAATCTAAGTACACTTATGATTAATCTATACTTAAGCACATCTATTTAGCTCGTTCTGCATTGTTCTCCCATACTCCATAAATGCAATGTATACAAAAAGAATTGTAAACCTCATTTTTAAAAAAGAGTAACCGTGGAGTTTCTTGCCCTTCTTCTCCACAGGAATGACTTTCCGAACGGGTAGTAGAGTCTTAAGTAATAATAATTTTCTGTTTTTGACTATTCATAAGTGCCTTTTGGTCTACATGAATAAAAAACTTTTGATTTTGATTTTGATAAAGTCTACAAACAATGTCCTACCTGTTATGACCTACGGGGCCGAGACGTGGCCACTCACAGTCGGACTAGTCCACAAATTTAAAGTAGCACAGCGGGCTATGGAGCGAGCTATGCTCGGCGTCTCTTTGAAGGATAAAATTCGTAACGAGGTGATCCGACAAAGAACCAAAGTTACCGACATAGCTCGCAAACTCAGGAAGCTAAAGCTAAAATGGGCTGGTCACATCTGCAGAAGGACCGACGGCCGATGGAGCAAACGTGTCCTAGAGTGGAGACCGCGACTTGGTAAGCGTAAGGTAGGACGGCCCCCGGCTAGATGGACCGACGATCTCAAAAAGGTCGCTGGGACAGACTGGATGCGGAAGGCGGAGGACCGTGTGCAATGGCGCGTGTTAGGAGAGGCCTATGTCCAGCAGTGGACTGCGATAGGCTGATTGATTGATTGATTGAGCTTCTACCTGCGACTTGGTCCGCGTTGACTATAGACAGGACCCTAACATTGTTCCGGGATAAAAAGTATCCTATATATTAATGCAGATAATAAACTATCTGTGTGCCATATTCTATCCAAATCCGTTTAAGCGTTTTTGCATGATTGAGTAACAAACATCAAAACATACAAACCTTTACATTTATTTAAGTAGGATAAACAAAAAGAAAATAAGAGTTTAAGTTGGTTCGGTGTACTTATGATGCTTCACCCTCGATATGAACAGCGCGGGGTCATTCTACCGTACCTACATATTTTCCTCAATCTTTAAAATAGATTACTGTCTACATCGGAACACATTACCTTATTCGAGTACTTCACTATAACACTAGTAAGTAGTATCTTTATGGCAGGGTCCTCTCCCGTCGAGCGGACGCGACCCTCGTACATCAGCGCTTCCTTACTCCCACCTTCCATATGTTAGTGTAAAAGCCCGGACGAAGGTAAATCCCAAGATTAACTAGTAAATGCAAAGGTGCCTAAAAGATTATTATTTTTATTATTTATTGTACAAAAGAAATACAATATTGTTAGCATATTTACACAGATGATGTACATAGGCGAACTTCACTCAATTTAAGTTATTTACCAGTTTACCTTTGAGTGTAGACAGATCAATTTTGTTGAAGTGAGGGCAATTGCACAATAATCTACGAGCTATTAAAGAAATGACGAAATCATTGCCTACATACATTATACTACATACTAATAGAAAAATACATAATTTAATAACATAAACATACATACATATACCCGGTCGACAACAGCGCCACCTACCGGGTCTATGTTATTTAGCCTATGTTACTTTTGGATAAGGTAGCTTTCTAATGGTCAAATATTTTTGAAATCGGTCCAGTAGTTTTTGAGTTTATTCGTTACAAACATACAAAAACACAAATCTTTCCTCTTTATAATATTATTATAGACATCAAAACAGAGAAAATGCCATTTTACTCTTCTTCTAAAAACATCTGAATAACAACTATCACGTATAGAATGTGGGAAGGAATTCCAAATCTTCACCGCATGCACAGTGAAGAAGCCATCATGAAGACATATATATAGTATGACAAGAAGTTCGGAGAAGTAGAGAGATAGTCGTACGACAAGTTTTGTCCCTAGGAATAAGAAACTCGAAGCGTTCGCGGAAATAAACAGGCGAGTTAGGGTCATGAAGGATAGAGTACAGAAGAGAGATAATATTTAAAACTTTCATCGCTTTGTGATTACGAGGTCATGGATTCAAATCCTAAGTCAGACAAATGTAGTTTTCCTAACGAAAAATTCCCAGTAACAGTCTGGAATTGTGCCCGGTATATGGCAATAGGCTCGCCCCCTAGTACATGGGGCCAAACATCGTCGGCGAAACGTAGATGTACTCAGCACACCTCTGCCACCCCCGCTTGGGGAATATAGGTGTGACCGTGTGTGCTTCTGACAAATCTTCGACCTTGAAATGAGGATACAGCTGCAAGTCAGCTGCATAGAGATGAAAGTGTGATGCTATAACTTTGGTGATCGCGTCGATAAATATCGAGAAAAGAAGAGGAGAGAGTACGCCACCCTGCGGTACGCCCCTGAAAAATCACACCATTCTGAGGAGGCCTCATCAATTACACCAGGCAGTTACAGAGGGAGATACATTAAATGAAGAGAGGATACCCTGGAAAATGACAAAATCGACAGAGTTGAAGGCACTGCTAAAATCCAGCAGAACCAAAGCTGTAAGAAGCTTATTTTCCATGGCCAATCGAATATCATCGGTAAATTTGACCAATGCTGTAACTGTACTATGGCCAGATTGGAATTCAGACTAGTAAGGACTAAGCAGACTGTTAAAAGAGAGAAAGTAAGATAGTTGATTCTGGACGACGCCTTCAAGAATTTTAGACAGGATAGGAAGTATGGATATCCTGACAAAGGATTTGAAACCTTAGGAAGTGGGAGAACGCAGGCCTTCTTCCAAGCTGTGGTAAAGAAACTAACTTCCAGTGAGTAGTTAATAATGTAAGTAATAACTGGGATAAGTTCATTCACGAGGGGGCGGAGCACTTCATAATTTCCTAAGGCCATCATCACCGACAGCCTTATTAGAAATCGATAGGATGTATTTTTTAATTTCTTGCTCTGTAACTGGTTGAAAATAAAATTGAGGACATGCAGGCAAAGGTTGGCTAGAAAGGTTGCGAAGAGTAAAAACTTTAATATCGTTCTCTAATATAACAGAAGACTTCGAAAAGTGCATATTAATAGCATTGAGGTCGATATCTAGGATGCTATCGTTGGTAGCTTTCCCTATACCGAGGGACTTCAAGAATTGCCATGCCTACGCCGTATTAAAATTTTCGACTGAATCGTATATGTGGCGTCTCTTGACATCCCTACACATACCACTGCGTCGATTTCGCAGCTTCTTGTACAAAGACCAGTTCACCTCTGTAGGGAACTTCATGTAGAGTCTCTTAGCCTTGTCCCTTTTCGAAATTTCCGCTTTAATGGTGTCAGACAACCATGGTGCGGACGGATGTTTTCCCTCACCCTTTTCACAGGAGCATACACATAAATAAGGCATTATAAAATATTTTAATAAAAGCAGAAACTTTAGAATCAAAATTATCGGAATTATAAATAAAAGACCAATCAATATTACCCGCGTCTTCTCTCAAATACTCCAGATTGTATTATTTTTAAAACTAAGAAGAAAAAGAAATTTAGAATTGCATTTAGGTGCGCGTATTGTAAGATGTAAGGTGTAAGAGAGATTGGTGTAAGAGAGGTAAACAAGATCATGATAGGAAAAAGAAGTTGGAAGTTGCCCATGTTGAGCAACTTTCAAGATCAGATACTAAGATTAGCTCAAGAAGTGAAGGAGGACAGTGAGGTGCATGATGAGTTGCATGAAGTGGAAGAATATACATGTTCACAGAAGAGACAAGGGATCGAAGTTTACGGCTGCGGCGATCATCCCTAAGCAAGCAGGTGTTGAAGTCTCCCAGTATAATAGTATTGTCATATAATGAAGAAAAATATTAAAGTTTAATTTTAAAAGAATCGAAATAATCTGTATGACAGACTATAATAAACACTTAAAAGAATCTTATTGTGATTAAACGTTAGCTCCATAAAAAGGTGTTCTGTAAATTTAGAATAAATACTCAGAGACTGATCTACAACCTTGTACGTCGTAATCGCAACATCAACACAATGTTTGTTCAAATTTGTACCCGGGCAGAGAATATTGTGTGGATGGAACAGCAGGTTTGAGAAAAGTCTCAGAAACAAGGACAGCCTGTATCAGATCAGAGTAGAAAAAAGATAGTAAATCAGGATAATGAACTGGAATACTTTGAGCATTTACTTTGAGCGACATTAAAAAATTTCATAGAGAAAGAAAAAGTGGACAAGAGCCGGTCGCGCAAGTGAATGGAATCATTATCAGTGACTGTCATCCGATGCATAAGAAGAAGAGCCAAAAATGAAGCTGTCATCAGACAGTAAGATTATTAAAATAATGAATATATGTACTAAAAATAAATAATCGATTAAAACTCCTCTGTACTAAAACTCCTCTGTGGTGAGGGTCCCTCTCGAATATATTTCTCAAGTGCAGGTGGTTGAGGAGTACAATGATCGCCCACACTTAATCGATGATGTCGGGTTAAATGTAATAAGGGGTGAGTCTATTGGCATTATACCAAGGTCAATTCCAGACTTCAAACTGCTACTAAAAAAATTTCACTACGAAAACCTGAGTAAGAGTTTCTTTGACTACCTACTAGATAATATTTCCCACGTCGTATTTCGAAATAGTTGCTAACATCATTATTTTCTCATAATTTTGTAATATTTAAAAGTGTGATTATTACACCCCTATAATGTACCTCCACACATCAGACCAACAAAAATATCAACCGAATAAGTTTCATCGAAATCCAATCTCAATAAAAGCGTAAATAAATATTTTTAACAGACCAATTAAACACCGCGAGGGGAGGATGGGGAGCTACGTCACACGCGTTTACTCCACTACTATCAACACGGTTTAATAAAACGCTCGCGAGCTGACAGCCGGCGTGACGTCACAACATGGCCGCCGCAATCACTGTCGAGTGGGTATGTCGTGTCTACGTCATAGGGTTGCATCAACGTCGCATTGGGGACCTTTGATGAGATGTGCGGTGGAAAATAAATGGTTTGAATTTTCATGTTTTTGTGTGACACGTTTTTAAAATGAGGTGAGTTTTGTGTGACGGAGTAACAATGTTGACAATGACTTTGTATTTTTTTGTAAAATATTCTACATATAATACTTTTTTAATGTATGTGGGTAGGTACAGTATAAGTATAGTACAAAGAGATTTTTAATGAAAGTATGAATGATCGGAATATGTTTGTTACAAATAGGCTGATTCCTTCAAGCATCCAATATTTTTAGTTATGTATTATAGAACCACAGTTTACAAATTTACGCACAGCTTACAAAGTTTGATCCGTAACGTTTTCGACGGCAAGTGTTAAAATTGTAAAATAAAATGTAAAATAAAAGTGTTAAAAATCCTTCCGACTATTTAAGACTTATTGTTTTTGATACTCCATCTGTGTCAACTATAAAATAAATAATTCTCTGAAAACGGAATCAATTAAAGATTATTTCTGTGCACTATCCAATCCTTTTCCAGGACTTGATAAAAACGATATTAAATAATATCAACTGTTAGCCAGCACGAATACTCGTATTTTGTCGCTAACAACATTGAATACCCACCAGCTGTCAGGTGGAATGACGTAGCATTTTGGCCGCCGGAATCGAATCAGGTTGCGGCGCGTCACACCACAGGACAGCCGTTAACACTTGATTGACACTATACGTAAAATGTTACTAAATGTATCAATATTGTGGTAAATAAAAAAAAAACAGAAAAGTGTTTCAAACTAAAGAAAGTTATAGCATAAGTTTTAAAATCTAAGACCGGGCAAAGCGTTCATACACCCTACAAAAAGTTTAACAACTACCACTTAAATTTAGTAGCTTCAAAAGGAGAACATGCCACCTGCCTATTGCCATATCCCGGGCACAATTCCAGACTCCGGAGTCATACGGGGAATTTTTCGTTAGAAAAACTACATTTGTCCGACCTAGGATTTGAACCTCGTGATCACAAAGCGATGCTTTGCCACCAGACCAACGAGGCAGTCAAAGAACATAAAACATTTATATAGACGTTTGACAAAGAGAAACATTTCGAAAATCTAATTACGTCTCATAATAAGCTCTGATCAATCTAAAAAAGTCACTTGGCATCCCTAATCGATTACGCCTCTTGAGTCGAGTGTGACATTAACTGGATGCGGAAGTGCAGGTATTGGCGTAATTAATCTGTTAATTGCTTTTGGATTATTTGGAACGTTAAAATTTAGCTTAAAGGTAATATATCTGGCATATACATATTTTTATTTATTATTTATATCTAAGTGATAATAATCTCCGTTACAAACCTCAATTTACAGATAATATCTTAATTACAAATATACAAAAAAAAAAACGGCGCTGTAATTTCTACTGAAAGCGATCTCTGCAGTCACTTAGACTAGAATAAATAACGTAAAGACTATTTCCTGCTACCACACCCAATCTACCTCTAAGACCACTTAGAAGAACTGAACAAGTCGTTTTTCACTCGAGCCAATCTTCAATCTATTCGTCTAAGTGTCTACCCATTCGAGGCGACAGCCCATTGGGGCAACCCCCAATGGGCTGTCGCCTCGATAGCCCAATATAGTTATTATAACAAACAAAAGTGATCCAACTAGCCCTCCTCTCCTTACCCGAACAAGATATCTTACAAATAAAGTTGTTACAGTGACCTGATTCCATCCATCAGTATTCAGTTTCCGTGCGAAGGATACAAACTTTTTCAGATAGTTTTAGTACTCGGAAAATATAATTTTCCCTTTTTGCTATTGATCCGTGTGTGTATCAGCATTTTTTGTGACAACAGAGGTGTAAAAAATTTGTTAGTAAAGGTGTTTCCCGTGAAACTTTTAAGAAAGTGATGTCACTGTTGTTGCCTTTCAGTCCCTTTGTTTTCGTGTAGTTTTTGAGTTAATAGAAGCGACATTTCGGGTTGTGGATGTAAAAGGAGGAACTTTTATTGTGCCAAAGACTTCTCAGTAATCCAGAGAAAGAGAATAGATCTTACTCTACCAAAAACAAAACGGAGTGGAGTGGTGAAGGCAGATGAGTGGCTATCTGTTGTCGGAGTTAATCAAACCCATAAGACTTCCCACTTGGCTTAACAACTACCACATAACGTGATTATAAGATATAATATATATTAGCCAATTACAGAGCCATCAGTTTGATCAGCTTGGCAGCCAAGGTGGTAAAATTATTGAACGGAGAATGCGCGTGAAGTCCGATGGAATGTTGTGCGAGGCACAAGGGGGTTTCAGGTCTGGAAGAGCATGTTCGGATCAAGTCTTCTCACTCCGCTACATCGTAGAGTAGCATCTGGCAGTGGGGCGGAAGGTTTTCTGCGGTTTTGTAGATCTGGAGAAGGCATTTGACAGAGTTGTGCGAAAGAGACTTTGGAACATTTTGCCAGAGTATGGTATAGATGGCACTCTGTTGCGAGCCGTCCAGTCCACTTATGTGGACTGCAAGGCATGCGTACGGGTGGGTGGTAACAGGTCACCCTGGTTTGACGTTAAAATCGGCGTCAAGCAGGGATGCGTGTTGTCCGCTAGACTGTTTATAATATATCTGGATAAAAGTCTTCAAAGACTGAAAGCGATAAATGAAGGTGTACAAATGGGTGACTAAGTGGTAAACCATCTACTTTATGCAGATGACGCGGTTTTAATAGCGCCAACAGCCACTGATCTGCAAACACTAGTCACAGTTATGAAAGACGACTGCATGATCAATGGCTTACACTGGAATGTGAAGAAAACCAAGATTATGGTTTTTGAAAGGGAAGAAACCAGAACGAATGTAAGGATTGTGGTTGGTAACGATGTGCTGGAGCAAGTGAATGAGTTTGTATATCTTGGATGCGCCTTCAGTAAGGATGGGAAATACACCGCTGACATAGAGAGAAGAGTGAGTGCAGCGAACAGAGTGAATGGTGCAATGGGAAAGCTACTCGGGAGCCGACACTTAAGCCATAAGGCACAGCTGGCCATACATAACGGAGTTCTTGTCCCAACGCTGTTATATGGTAGCGAGAGCTGAGTATGTAAGAAGGAGAATGAAAGTAGGATAAATGCGGTAGAAATGTGAGCTCTGCGGAAGATGTGCGGAGTGAAGCTGACCGACCGCATTAGCAACAGCATAGTAAGACAGCGAGTAGGTATGAAAGATAGTATCGGTGTAAAGATGAGAAAGGGCATGCTCCGTTGGTTCGGGCATATAGAAAGAATGCCAGATGAAAGAATGACAAAACAGATATACAATGTGAAAGTGGAAGGATGCAGGTACCGGGGAAGACCTAGACTATCTTACCACGACCAAATAAACCGAGTCTTATCTGGTGGAAAAGTCAAGAGTCTCCGTAACCGGCGAGCGTGTATGAGACGAACTATGAGAGTCGAGGAAGCCAGAGAGGTATGTAAGGAAAGAACCTGTTGGAACTCTGTACTCTCTGCCTACCCCGCAAGGGATCTGGCGTGAGGTTATAGATAGATAGATAGAATATATATTAGCAGGTATATAATATCAGCCTTTACTGCCCACTGCTGGGCAAAGGCCTTCTCTCACAAATCGAGGTAAGAGAGATTAGGTCATACTCCACCACGCGGACCCAGTGCGGATTGGTGGAGACAGGTTTATGGCTACCTGCGGTTGGAACTTATTAAGCCGCCTTCAAGGCTTCCAACTCGGCTTAACGACTACCACATTAAGTGGTAACCGGGTCCAACGGCTTAACGTAACGCTTGAATATAAAAATGCCACAAACGGTCACCCATCTCAGGCCGACCGAGTCGAACGCTGCTTAACCTTGGCGATCGGTAAGAACACCGCGGTCGCACAGCGCTACGAGCGCCGCCGGTATATGTAATTATTATATCAAGATATATTTTCAACTTTCAGTCTCAACGATAAATAATTTTATAGCGAGATAATTCACGACGGCCCCACTCATATTAATGAAACAATTAAATTTTTATAACTTAGAAACCGAGCTTTATGGTATAATTTTTCTGTTTTATATCAATAGGGTGTTATTTTAATGTCGCGACGTCATTGCTTTACCTGCGGCAGTAAAAGCTTTAGATTAGAATAGAAATAAAATATGATTCGTTGGGAGTTACGGTTTGAGGCCGGTTGTCGGCAGAGGGAGTTAGTTGCTGACGCAATTTTGTAATTAGTTCTCAAATAAATTTTATGACCTTTGTCTGGTTTAGGTTTTATGATGGGTTGGTCAAATTAGGAATTTTTATTATTGAGGTAATTGTATCTATCTATTCGCCGGAAGTAATAACTGGTGATAAGTTCATTCCTTCGTCGAACTAACTGGTATTCGATAGCAAAAAAATTCACCAGCAGTCCGAACTTTGGAATCGTGCCCTGTACAAAACATTGGCACGAAATTTGAGCATACACAGTACACCTCTGAAGCGTGACTGTATTTATTTATTTTATTTATTTATTTATTTATTCAGAAAACCAACAGCGTTATACAATTATTGCATACTAAGATTATGTATTCAAGTATAGCCAATAACAGGTTTTTCTTACTGTATATGCAAGTAATGGCATTGTTGGGTGAACAAAATGAATATAAAAAGAAAAGCTGACATTAAGATAATATCGCCATTGTTGATTTAAAACATACTGTTTAGTGAAATATGTTTATTACTTTAGTTTTAATTTATATTACTAGCTGCGATAGTGCTAACGACGTGCTTTTTAAATTTAAGTTTTGAGCTAGCAAAGAGATCGATGCGTCTAAATAAAGTGTTATAAGTGCGAGTAAGACGCGATAATATAGTGTTTTTAGCGTAGTTAGTACAATGGAAGGGTACGAAGACGAAGATTTTCTGAATTCTCTCCAGGCAGTCTTTATATATAATGTACTGAGGAGACCACACGGGGCTCGCATATTCGAGGATGCTTCTCACATACGCAAAGTAAACTGTTTACATACCGTCAAAACAAAGCCAAGGTTCCGATAAGCTTTATTAGCTACATAATGCGTTTGTTCAGACATTTTGCTATCGAGATATACTCCTAAGTCGCGTACGATTTTGGATCTGTCAATAGGTCGATTCTCGAAAGTGTAGTTATACGTAATTGGCTTTGTTTTGCGTGAAAAAGTAATACTTGCACATTTCTGTATGTTGACCGTTATCCTATTTTGCGCATAATATGTGTACAAGCAATCAAGATCATTTTGCATTTGTAAACAATCATTTATACTTTTAATTTTACAAAAAATTTTTGTGTCATCAGCGTACTAGAGATATTCCGAATGCTTTAAACAAGAACCTATGTCGTATAGATTAGCACTGTAAAAAAGGGGACCTAAATGTGACTTTGACAAAAGTCCAGAACAATCTAGGGTGAGATTTAATATTATTTTCGCAACTTGATGTGAAATTTTTAAAACAAGCATTTTGGACCTTACGTTCTCTGGCACGTAGCAAAGAAAATTCATCATAATCTAAATTGTTGCCATATTTTTTCCATTTTGAGTGGGCTTTAGTTTTTTCTTTCATAATCTTAATTAAAGCTGGACTGAACCATTTTGGGTATGTTCGACTGTTCAGTTTTTTACGTAAAGGGACATAATCTTAACACAATCATCTATTACATTATACAATTTGTCCACCGCGTCATTCACTGTACCTGAGCACAATAGAGAGTGCCAATCTTGACTGATAATGTAATTATTTATGGCTTCGTAGTCGGCTTTCCTAAAGTTTGGTCTCAGAGTTGTAGACTCACGGAGAGGCCGTACCGCCAAGTCTAAGATATTTAACGTAAATGGTGGGTGAGCCATGTCCTCTCTAAGGAGTGGAACAGAACAACGAACTATTTTTAACGGGAGATTAGAAAAAGCTAAATCTAATGTATTACCGGAAATATTTTTTAAAGAATTATGTTGTGACAGACCATAAAATTCAAATTCCTCGATCATTTTTACACCAGCATTTTGAATTTCAACTGATCCTTTTCTCAAAAAAGTTGGCAAGCCACCGTCCCATGTGATACAAGATAGATTATAATCTCCTATCAGAAGATAATTATCTTTCGGATTTAGTTGTAGAACATTCTTGGTCGCTAGGGTTATCATGTCAATATCGTGAGGTTGACGATGATGGTCCGGTGCCACATATGTAGCGCACAAATGCAAGTCAGCCGTAGAAGAGCATACACTTGCCGGCACCGTCACCCATAACAGCTCTGCCGACCGCAGTTCTCCGACCTCACGGCGTTCAGCGCGGCGTGTCATGATCAGCACTCCGCCTCCTGTCGCTTTGCCGGTCGTAGTTAAATTACGGTCTGCTCGGAACACGTCATATTTGTCATCGCATAGCTCTCCATCAAAAATTCCATCATGTAACCACGTTTCTGTCAATATTAATATGTCGTATTCGTAACTCAGTAAGCTTTGTCGAAGTTCCAAACATTTGGTCCTCAGACCACGAACATTCTGATAGTAAATTTTAATTTCGTTATCCATAGTAAATCAAAAAACAATTTAGCGTAACTAACCGATAATTTATAAAATAATGACAGTGTGTGAGGATAGATTTAATATACCACGTAAATAGAAACAGGAGTCTTATGGACTTTATAATTTCTGTTATTATAAAAATTAATAATATTTTAAATAGGCCATAAATAACAATTGAGAAAGTCCACAACAATATTCAATTTAATAAAAATTTCGATAAATATACCTTTTGAATTGATAGAATAAAATATGATGGGATAAAATAAGTTTGGGGGTACTTCAACATTATTAATACGACAAATAAAGCGTCAGCATTATACCCATAATAACACTAACTAAACACAAACACGCTGTCACGCCTATATTCCCCAAGCGGGGATGGCAGAGGTGTACTCAGTACACCCACGTTTCGCCGACTATTTTTGGCTAGAAAAACTACAATTGTCCGACCTGGGATTTTAACCCAGGACCTCGTGATCACAAAGCTATGCGGTTTGCCACTAGACCACCGAGGCAGTAAACATAAACACTAATTTTAATATAGGAAAAAATAATAAATAAAACTAAGAAATGTACTTTCCATTTTTCCCCGACCTCCCTAAATGAATTACAGCCAAAAACAGTAACAAAAGAATCATAAATCAATTTATTAGTGCTGTTCACTACTATACACTTTAATAAACATCCCAACTCACCTATGGGACAGACAAGGGTCTTTATTTGCTATAACTTAACGCGGCGCGTTAAAACAACTTCTTGAAATAGTCATGTAATGATATTCTTCATGCCACTAGAGTATCATAAAACAATCATTCCAGCGACGGAGGACTTAGGCCCGTATTACAGAACGTAAAACAGTAGTAAATCTGGTTTTTAAAACTGATATTTGTACTAAAATGCTAGTTTTAAAACTATAATTCGGGCCTTAGCCCAGTGTGCAAGAGAATAAGCCGTTCAGCCCACTGGATCTAGCTGTCGCGGCTTCGAACCCGCATCTTTATGTAACCCACAAATTTGTGGATTTAGGTTTGTAAAGGCACTTACAACAGATAAATAATTTGTAGTACAGGGCAACGTTATTTAAGAAAAAACAAGTTATCATAACGTGTCTCGTTATGTTTAATTACTCATAGCGAATATGGGAATTATACTGTAATACGTGAACCAACTCACTCATGGGACGAACCTGTCCGTTTATAATCACATAACATCACACATGTTATGGTAAGCCTGTCCTGTCTACCGTAATAAAGACACGTTATTGGTTTTTCGAGTAACAAAACTGAAAGTGACAGGTCCCTAAATGAGATGTTTTCTTATTTAGGTTTATTTTATCGAAGGTGTGACATTCGTCAGATACTCCTTAGATAAGTTGAATAGGTGTTACTATCGTTGCTATTAATGACTTTTAGCTAAAGAATAATACTAGGTAGGTATAGGAATACAAGATCAAATAATTAAAGGAATATTTTAGAAGGCGTAGTGTCGGTGAAAAGTGGGTGTACCTTTGCTACTATCTCTTAGCGAATTCATACCTGAAACTATTTATTTTTTGTTTAATCTGATATAACTTCCAATTCTTTCTATAAAACATTATTTAAAGCACTTTAAACCAGACAAACTTCCTTAATAGTGCATGCGGCTCACGTCACTTCACCTTTCAGCGGCTGCAGCGGCGAGATTAGGAAGCCATCGGGCGCGCGCCGTGTGTAATGGATTTTTAATGATGCACCATTTACGCGTCGCTCGGTATCCAGCCGTTTAAGCTTTAAGTAACGCTTGATAGATTAGCTACAGGCGTTTAAATAGGCTTTGGCAAATCATGTTTATAAAACTGTTAGAACTTCTTTGAGATATATTCGTATAATTATTTTATTTGCCTCGATGTCTACGTCTACACTGTAGGTTTGCCCTTTATTAGTTTGTAATCTAACGTCGTCGGCGAAATGTGGGTGTATACAGTACGCCCCTGCCTCTATCTTTAAGGGAATTTAAACATGGCACTTTATTATTTTTTAAATCTTATATAACTTTCCATTCAATCTATAAAATATAATTTAAAGTGCTTTAAACCAGACTTTTTTAATAGTGCAAGCAGCTCACGTCACTCCACCTTTCAACGGCTGCAGCGGGGAGATTAGAAAGCCATCGGGCGCGCGCCGTGTGTAATGGATTTTTAATGACGTCGATGAGCGTCACTCGGTAGCCATTTAAGCTTCATGTGGCGCTTTATAGATTAGCTACAAGTATTTAGATAGACATTGGCGAAACAATCCTATAAAACTTTTAGAACTTCTGGCGATAAAAGTGTATCTGTTCTATTCAGCTCTAACTACAGCTCTGCTCTACTCTATTTTTGGTCTACGCCGTAATACATTAAAAAACTACCTTGTCAGTCGAATGACGTATAGTGCGGTTTGAGATCACGAAGTACTTGGTTTGAATCATAGTTCAGGTAAAGTGGTTTTGTAGTAACAGTCCAATATAGGCTATATTTTGTATATTACTACTCTGTGGCTTTTACACACTATACAGACTGTTGATTTATATCCTCATGAGAAAATAGATGCACTGGTATACTGAAAACAATTCTTAAAAAAAAACAGGAAGCTAGTATTAGTCATTTTATTTAACTCTATATAAGTACAAAAAGGGACTCTCGAGGGTAGTTTGGGATTAAAGGATCAAAAATTTTACATCTGTTTGTTTATTTAGTTTAAAAATATATAAACAACATATTTAATGTTTATTATCTGCTAAATTTAAGTACAAACCCCTAGTGCACTGATCTATTTAATAACTTCTCCTCTACCTATCTTACTCCTCTCTATTTCACTACATCTTCACTCTTCGCTTCAATTTTCTGCTTGCTGCGCAGAGAATCTACTCTGTACCATGGATCTGTATGCGAGGTTGGCCAACACCATGGAAGATCTGGCAGTAATGTTTACCTCGAGGATGAATAGTTACGAGGAAGACCTCAAGAACGCTGCCAGCACTGAGACATCAGCTGTGCATAAAACCTTAGCCAGCCTGTCTCAAGAATTCACCGACTTCAAGTGCCTCATCTGGAAGACGTTGGGGGCAATAAAATCACAGATGGAGCTTCTCTTGCTGGGATTGGATCGGCACGAGATGGCATCACGCAGAAAGGTACTTCTTTTCCATGGAGTTTCTGACGTTTCGGATTGCCATTGAAAATACCAGTAACTTGGATCTTAATGCACTTAATGCTCATTTCTCTAACCCTCCTGCTTCTTTAAAAGATGATATTAAATCTTTTACTCTTAAGCTTCTTTCAGATCTTCCTTTGCCAGTATGTGCTGCGTTCTCTTTCAGCCCGCTTAAGGAGCAAGACATAAAGAAATCAATCCTATCAATATCCACGAAAGCCGTGGGTGACGATGGTATACAAATACAAATGATCGTGCCAATACTTGACGAACTTTCGCCAGTTATCACCCACATAATGAATTGTTCCTTGGAAACTTCCTCCTTTCCAACTGCTTGGAAAAAGGCATATATTCTTCCTTTACCCAAAATACCAAATCCTCTTTTAATATCGCATTTTAGACCCACATCCATTCTTCCCGTTCTATCCAAGGTGCTTGAGAGTGCAGTTCAAAATCAATTGTCACACCATTTCTCCTCTAATAGCCTGCTGAGTCCTTTTCAATCTGGATTTCGGCCAGGTCATAGCACAGTTACGGCTTTGGTCAAAATAACTGACGATATTCGATTGGCCATTGAGAATAGACTACTGACAGTACTAGTCCTACTGGACTTCAGCAGTGCTTTTAATTCAGTTGATTTTGACATCCTCTTAGGTACTTTGTCCTCTCTTAATGTCTCTGCTCCTGTAATAGCGTGGTTCAACTCTTACCTTCGGGGCCGCTCGCAGTCGGTTCGCTCTGAAGATAATTCCTCTGACTGGTGTGACCTTACTGCGGGTGTGCCTCAAGGTGGCGTCCTTTCTCCTCTTCTCTTCTCTGTTTTTATAAACTCTGTTACTAAAGTGATTACTTCTCATTATCATCTTTATGCAGACGACTTGCAGCTGTATCGTCACTTTAAGGTTGGGGAAATCAATCACGCGATCGATTCCATCAATGATGATCTTGAAAACATCAGCAAGTGGGCAAAATCGTTTGGTCTCTTGGTTAATCCTGCTAAAACTCAAGCTCTCATCATTGGTGGCAAACACTACATGAACGCTCTCAATAGCAATTTGCAGACACTCTCTCCTGTTGTCCTCGATTCTGTCCCTATACCTTACAGTAACCAAGTTAAGAATCTAGGCGTTCTTATAAACTCCAATCTTAACTGGAGCTCTCACATAGCAGAAGTAAGCAGAAGAGTCTACTGCTCCTTTCAATCTCTCAAGCGTCTGCAAAAGTTTTTGCCTTATCAAACAAAAATAAGTCTTGCTCAATCTCTCCTTCTACCAATTCTTGACTATGGTGATGTTTGCTTTCTTGATGCTACTGAAGATCTTGTCTATAAGCTCGAACGCTTGCAGAATCTGTGTATTCGTTTCATTTTCGGATTACGTAAATTTGATCATGTATCAGAGTATCGGGCGAAATTAAAATGGCTACCTATTCGACAACGACGGGACTTGCACATACTCTCGTTACTCTACTCCATTTTACATAATCCTAAATCCCCTGTTTACCTCAGGGAGCGTTTTGACTTTCTTGTTCCAAGGGATTATCCCTGCCGTGCAGCTAAATCTCTCCTTCTTCGTGCTCCTCTTCATTCTTCTAGTCGTTACGATGGATCCTTCACTGTTCGTGCTGTGCGTCTGTGGAACTTACTTCCACAGTCCATTCGTGCGAGCTCATCTTTGGATGTTTTCAGAAGAAGAATCAAGGAACATTTTCTATCCTGATTTATTTAGGTATGTATGTTTATGTATGTATTATAATTATATGTATTTAATATTTGTATAGTAAGTAACTGAGTATATGTATTTATATTTGAAAATATAGTATTTATTTCATTGCTATTTTCTATTAACATTATATTGTATAACTGCCCTCTTATTTCACTTTCTCATCTCTCAACACTCTATGGTTAGCTGGAAGATAACTCATATTTGAGTTAAGTTCGCCTTCTGTATACTTTTAATTTGTAAAATTATATATATCCCAGTGTGTATACAATAAAGAATAAAGAATAAAAAAAAAGTATTGTGTATTCTGAACCCACGTGTGTAGTGACCAGCCTACGCGGTCAGGCCTAACAAGCGTACAAAGCTATCTACATACCCACCAAGTTGTAGGGTATGCTATACTTCGATAAAGGCCCACTTGCAGGAACCAGGGTAAGCGGTACCTAATAACTAACTTAAGGTTATAATGTTAAGTTGAAGGCAATATAACCTCGAGTTAGTCAATAGGTAACGCTAACCCTGGCTCGTGCACGTGGGCCTTAGGGACTAATTTTAGTTACGCTTAATGAGTACTAGTAAAAAATAAAATAAATATAAAATAAACACCGTCACGTATATATTCCTCAAGCGGAGGCGGGAGAGGTGTACTGAGTACACCCACTTACACATAGGGGGCGAGCATACTGCCATACACCGGGCACAATTTCAGACTCCGGACTCATACTGGGAATCGTTAGAAAAACTACATTTGTCTGACCTAGGATTTGAAACCAGGACCCCATCATCACAAAACGATACGCTTTGCCTCTAGACCAATAAGGTAGTAATAAAAAATATAGGCTAAAAACAAACAGCGTACTTGAGAATGCAATTCACACAAAACTCAAATTGCCACAAATATTTGAAGATCACCCAAAATTTTGTCCCGTGCGGAGAACCAACCCACGACTATACGGACCAGTGTGCGGAGTGGCCTACCCTCTAACGACTATACCAAGTCGTCGTGGAGCCCATTTGACATTCCCATCATCCCCGTAGGTGTGCCGAGGTCAACCCCCACTCACCCTCGCTGACACAAATCACGTTTCAAATATAAATCTTGCGATGACAGGGGTTCTTTCCCTGAGTATAAATTAAAATTTGAATGTTATGATAGACCTTTCAGTTTGCTCGTGGTCTACATACAAAATATGGCTATATTCCCTAAGCCAGGATAGTAAAAGTGTGTTGTGAGGTAAGGGTCCAATTAGGACGGCATGGTGTAGTAGTTTGATGGCTGCTTCTCAAGTCATACTAGTGAACGGATGCTGCTGGTGAGGACTGGTCCATCCTCTACCTTTTGACTGATTAGACATATACCGTAGTACTGCTGAATTTTGCCATGTTCGGCATCACACTTACATTTTTTATAGTAACTCTTTTTTTCTCTTACTATTATTTATTATTATAGTTTTATTACATACCTTTACAAAGTCTCTATTATATAAATGAGAGGAGATGTAAACACTGGCTGATACCATGAATCTAACACACTTCACTACACTTATGTTTAATCTGTACTTAAGCACATCTATTTAGCTCGTTCTGCACTGTTCTCCATTCTCTCTCCATTCTCGTTTTTAAAAAGAGTAACCGTTGAGTTTTTTACCCTCTTTCTCCACAGGAATGTCTTTCCAAACGAGTGGTAGAGTCTTAGGTATTCAATAATTTTCTCTTTTTGACTATTCATAAGTGCTTTTTGGTACATGAATAAAAACTTTTGATTTAATTTTGATCGCCGATGCATCCCGTATGGGGATCGCACCCATGACTACTCGATCTAAGCCAAGACGAGATCGAGAGCCGTCATCATTATGACCTAATGTCGCAAAAGTGTCTCACAGTCCAGATTCGCTCATTTGTATCTGAAACAGTGCAAAGATTCAAATCCTAATATATCTACTTTGGAACAAAGTGTGTTTAGTGTAGAAAATTCTCTAAAGTGGTTTAGCAGTAAAAGTTCAATATAGGCAATAGGTCATTTTATTAATATTGGATAACTACTTTTTTGCTTTTACACACTAAACAGACTGTTGGTTTATATACTCATAGACAAAATAGTTGCACTGGTATACTGAACACAAATTCATAAAAAAGACAAGAAGCTATCATTAGTCTTTTTATTCAACTATTTATAAATTATAAAAAAAAGTATTGTGCATACTGAACCCACGCGTGTAGTGATCAGCCCACACGATCAGACCAAAAAAGCACACAAAGCTATTTACATACCCACTGCGATGTAGGGTAGTATTTTCTTCGCCTATAATATTTTTCACATAGGATGGGTACTGACATTTCCAATTGCCAAACGAAATTAATAATTAATTCAATGGGCGTAAGGTATAAAACCATAAGTATAGAAACGGGACATGCCTCTTATTGCCACGGAATAAAGTGTTATATCGTTTGGCAATTAGAACTGTCACTACCCATCCTATGTGAAAATTACTATAAGGCCCACTTACACGAACCAGGGTAAGCGGTACCTAATGACTAACTCAAAGTTAAGATGAAGGTGATTATGAGTAGCAGAAAAATATATACTAAAAACAAACAAAGCGTACTTGAAGATGCAATTCAAACAACACTCAAGTAAAACAGCGGAAAGATTGTCTCCTATGGAACATTTAAATCAGCTAAATTGAAGCACAGTCGGCCACCGACCGACATCGAATAGCGTATTCGTTCGTTCTACGAGACCGCAAGTTTAGTGAATGTAAGATCGAGATGCAGTTTTAAGATTGAAATGAACTTTAAAGCATTTGGTTTATTCAGTAAGATTAGCGCATTTGTATACTGACTGGTGAATATAAGATCGAGATTCTGATAAAAATGAATCATTTTCTGTGCAACTGTTTCGAATCTTGTAGTTCTCGTTCATGTTTCATATGATTGTAACATATCAGTAAAGATCGACATATGTCTAGTCACCGCTGTTATGTAAGTGTACAAATCACACCTCTGCTAACCCTGCTTGGGTTAATATAAATTTGTCCTCATAATGAGTATACCAGTATACATACTTTCACGTTGCAAGTACCCCCTGCACCCCTAGCGACCCTCACTTCCCAAGACAAATCACGTCCTGAACGTAAATCTTATGCGACTACGATTATTTCTTGAACTCTAAGAAATTGTTCAAATGTTATGAATAATTTTACTTTATTAAGAAAATAGTCTCTATATGTAGAAAAAATATCACAGACCAAATAAAATGAATAGTTATTCTAAACTTTCATTTTTATTATCTGTGTGTGTCTTATGTCTTATGCTTATATGGCGTTAACTCTTAGCCTAGAAACTTTCGTAACGGCCATTGAAACAAAAAATAAGTCTTAACACACTTTCATACATTTAAAGACCTACCGTAAGAAAGAACTCACCTTACTATATCTGTCTCATTTTTACTCATTGGAAAAGAGATCTAAATAAATCCGCCGATATAGATGCGGCCGGCTTATTGTGGTTTATCTTCGACTTATTTAGACAGAAATTCAACTGTTTATTTATTTTTCAGAAGAACGCTAAGCTATCCAAATCATTACAGATGAGTTTGTGAAGTTACTCGAGTAGGGACCAAACCGAGATCTGAGCAATAGAAAATTGACGTTAGCTTGACGCTTGTTGTTGATATTCTTTCCTTGTCACACGACAATTTTATTGAATTAAGATGAACGTGACAGCAGGATTACTCACTAACGTCACGCTAACATATTTTTTAATTTATATTATAATTATATTAATACGTGAAGTAAAAACTTTGTACCCCTTTTTTCGAAAATTGCGCTGACGGAGGAGAAACTATAAGTGTGGGAATGAAATTTCCCACACTTATAGTTTATATAGAGAAGAAGTGGGGAATGCTAATTTTTTTTTTTATTATGCATAAAAATACATTAAATCAATAAAAAAAACATTACACCCACTACCACGTATATGACACAATACACGTCAAATTGAGAATAGATTAATATTGTTTATCTTTAATATTATTTGTCTATAGTCTTACTGATTGTCAAACATAAAGAGTAGGTCGAATATCGACCTATGGGCAACCACTAGTATTTTTTAATAAGTGCTAGGATTCAGATGGGTACAAAACCAATATATATATATATATATATATATATAATATATAATATCAGCCTGTACTGCCCACTGCTGGACAAAGGCCTTCTCTCACTAATCGAGGTGAGAGAGATTAGGTCATACTCCACCACGCGGACCCAGTGCGGATTGGTGGAGGGAGGTTTGTGGCCACCTGCTATTGGAACTTATCAAGCCGCCTTTAAGGCTTCCAACTCGGTTTAACGACTACCACATTAAGTGGTAGCCGGGACCAACGGCTTAACGTGCCTTCCGAAGCACGGAGATGCTCGAATTTGAAAAATGCCACAAACGGTCACCCATCTCGGGCCAACCGAGTCGAACGCTGCTTAACCTTGGTAATCGGTAAGAACACCGCGGTCGCACAGCGCTACGAGCGCCAAGCGCAAAACCAATACGCAGAACAAACAAAATCAAAAATGGCTGAGAGAAAACTAGTAGGAACAAATAACATCCTAACCCAAATGAGAGCTGCGGAAGTACAGCTCTACAGTGTACCTGTACACCTTTTTTCTGACGATGTCACAGGCGAGCATATTTCTAGTATGCCGGGTGCAAATCTTGAGTGCTAGTTTTTTTATATTCTTTGAGTGCTAGTTTTTTTTTTATATTTCCTTTGTGTCTTATCTGATAAGCAAGTTAAGAATCCAACTGTTGGAGTATTTCTTTTTTTAGAAGAAAGCTGAATCGCCTGAATTATTACAGAGGGGATCGCGATATTTGTAATAGTAGAGACATGTCACTGATATATTTACATGTTAGCTACCTAAAACGTTAAAGGTTGATGGTCAGAAAACTAAACTGCAGAAATTAGGTATATCTAAAAGGACAGGAAGACAACTCGAGTCTTTTTCTATCAATAGAATAGAATCATCATCTCAGCCTATACTTGTCCACTGCTCAACAGAGGCCTCCCCAATGGCTCTCCAGCGCCGCCGGTCCGATGCCACCTGCACCCAACAAGAATAGAATAGTGTTAGAGATTTAACTAAACTTTTTTCTAGATTTTTTATATTTCATAAATTAGTCAATATCATAATATGAATCACCTGTATATTTATAAGAGAAAATGAGAAATCATTTTCTCTGACTGTTTCAATAAACTTATTAGATTTAAAACCCGAAAAAAATATTAATAACTTTTTCCCTTTTAACAATTCAAGTTCTACACTAAGTTCTTAGATTTACGTGAATATTACACATGAAATAAAACTATTATACGGATTTTATCGCGGTTTTGTTTTATTTTTAGTTCCCGACGTTTCGAGTGCTTTGCAGCACCCATGGTCACGGGAGGGAATATAAACAGCGATAAAATCCGTAAAATAGTTTTATTTCAATTCAAGTTCTAGTTAACAAAGGCACCTATACAAAAATTAGTTTACTTCCTTCGTGTCGGCATTTCAATGTAATCATATGTAATCAATGTAATCACAACAAACGTCACCTCATATATTATTATATTAACGCAGAAACACTACAGAACACAATTGCCACGGACTAAACTTAGAAAATACAAAACCGGAAATTGAGTTCCGGTTCTTGCAGACCTTGCTCATATTGAACCAAAAAATATTACAGAGTGTGTCTATCAACTGCCGTTGACCTGGCCAAATAATTTCAGATCTGACCTTTTAATTCAATTTTCAGGATAATTATTTCAGATTGGGAGTTCTAAATCGCCATATTGCATATACTATATTAAAATACTGTCTTTTCGTTCCAAAATTAACATACGCTACTCGCGCGCCCCGATGCTTTGTCATCCCTTCTTTCCGCTCAGAATAGGGGCGACGACGACGACGTAGTAGTAAATCCCCTCCCATAGCCGGCGGTTGACCGGTGCACTTAGTAGTGCACCCGTCCCCCTACAGCGACTGTCCCAACCGAGGGCGCCTCTTGCCCTTCTGGCTGGCTAGAGCGTAGTGGTTGCACGCTCGCCTTTTAGTCCGGTGAAGCTGTAAAGGCCTCGCGGCCAACAGCGTACATCATTCACACACACACACACGCTACTCGCGCAAGCCCAATCTGGAAATTGTCAGCCCTTATCGACCAAATCGATACCGCCCTCAAAGATAACCTTGAGAAAATTCTAAATTTATCCTTAAATGAAGCATCCTGGACCCAAGCAACGTTACCTATTAGACATGGTGGTATCGGCGTGCGAAAAATTGCTAGTATTGCTCTACCGGCTTTCCTAGCCTCCGTTTATAGTGTCCAGGAACTGTGTTCAAAAATACTTTCCAACACAGAATTAGTAGCCGGCGCCGCGGAGGCTTTGGAGGCCTGGAAAAGGATTTGCCCCAATGACAATATTCCAAAGGAAGTTAACGTGCGAAAACGTTGGGATATGCCATTGGTACAAATAGCAAAGGACTATTTGGCTGAAATTATAGTTAGTGACCGCGACCGTGCTCGTTTACTAGCGTTGGGTCAAAAGGAATCGGGTCATTGGCTTCATTCAATCCCTGCATCCAACCTTGGCACACTGCTGGATAGTGAAAGCTTCCGGATTGCGATAGGTATCCGCTTAGGGGCACCGATTTGCGAAGAACACAGGTGTCTGTGTGGAGCGGAGGTGGATCGGTCCGGACTCCATGGGCTCTCTTGCCGCAAAAGTGCCGGCAGGTTTTCTCGCCACGGCTCGCTCAATGATATAATCAAAAGGACTCTTGCTACCATCAACGTTCCTTCGGTGTTAGAACCGGCGGGGATTTTCCGTGACGATGGCAAGAGACCCGATGGGATGTCCTTGATCCCTTGGGAACGGGTCGGGCCCTTGTATGGGACGCCACGTGCGTCGATACATTGGCTCCGTCCCATATCAGGGAGTCAATATCTAGGGCGGGAGCTGCGGCTGAGAAGGCGAACCTGGGCAAATAGCGCAAATATGCTGCTATTAGCAACAATTATATATTTGTGCCGTTTGCCGTTTATTTTGTCAATGTTTCTACATTGAGCCCATGGAGTTCGGCTTCAAAACAATTTATCAATAAAAAACACCTACGCTGATCACCTCCTCGGGTGACAAGAGGGCTGGCTCATTCCTCGCTCAAAAGATTGGTCTGTCTATTCAGCGAGGAAAGGCAGCCATCATTCTTGCCACCATTCCACGCAGATGCGGTCTTTTTGATTAAGGCTTTTTTTTCTTTGTTTTATTTTCTATTTTAGTTTAAAGTGAGTGTTTTTTTTAGTTTACATAATTTACAATGTAAATATTAAGGGAATAAATAAAAACATTACAATAAAGTACATTATGAAATGAAAAAAAAAATACAATTTTATATTTGCTAACTTCATAAAAAGCTCAGCATCGAAAACAAACACAACAATCAATTCCTGTGTGATAGAACTGCCCTATTTTCATAGTTCTGCAAATAATACTATCTAATATATATATAAATAGTTATCTTTTTTACCCAACTGCCTCATAATGTCTATTTATTTAGCACTTCCTGTAGCCAAAAAAGCTTTATAGATTTTAACACGAGGTGTTGTTAGATTTGTTTTAATTGTTAGATTTGTCTTAGGTTGGTAAATAGCTAATTTCAAATATATATATATATAGTTTTCGCTACTTTATTAACACAAACTACGATCAATAAAGTATATAACGTTTATAATATTCTTTTTTAACTTTAGTACTGAATTATAGGCATCATCCGCAATAGATCTAGCATGATAATACAGAGAGAGAAAAAGATTATAGGTATTTTACGCAGTCGGTTCTTATTTAGTTTGTAATAATTGAGTCATAACATCTAACATTACAATTGTGTAGCTCGTTATCTTTTATGAAAGACTAAATATTAACACTAACAGTTTACGACACCTTAATTTTCGTCGAAAAGCGCGTCTACCTCAACCTAAAACCACACGGTCTCGTTCCTAAAGGTCATAATATTTTAAGCTCCAGCGTGTCCACAACACCTCAAGGCCGCCGGCGGTCTGACCTAACCTTCCCCATTCAGCCTATATTTAAAACAAGGTCCAACTTCTTTGAAATTACCAGAGAAATAACGTAAAGTTAGCGTATTTTAGCGTAGCGTATAGCGTAGCTATAACTTCGAAATGGTGGCTAGAATTTGAGGAAATGAACTGAAATTATTTGAAAAGATTTCAGAGATCTTTTTTGCTTTGTTATAAGTTTTGGAGTCTAATTAGGGACGTTTTTATTTATCCCAACAAAATTATACTTCAAAGACAATTACTTATTTAATTTTATTTAACTAATGTCTGCCTATACCTTCTGTTGCGGCCCCACACACCTACACATACACGCACAGCATACGGACGGGTGGTGGCGCGCGTGAGCAGCCCCACCACATCCTCAAGCGCGGTGAAAGGATCGCCCCGCCACTGGACGAGACTCCTTTAAACCCTTGCCGGCGACGGACGATACCCTCAATATTTATTCGGGATTTTATTTTATCCAACTGTTGCATTTAACGGTGAATAAACCAGCAGAAATACAGTCCACTTTCATTTACGTCCCTGGGACCCTAACACCTTCCTACTATACCACGCGAACCCAGTGTGGATTGGTGAAGGCAGGTTCGTGGCCACCTACTGTTGGAACTTGTCAAACCTCATAAGGCTTTCAAATTTTCTCAAAGACTACCCCATTAAGGGCTAACTGGAACTATCGACTTAACGCGCTTTCCGAATCACGGAGACTCTCGAATATCAAATTTCCACAAACAGTTACCCATCAAAGGCCGACCGTGCCGTACACTGCTTAGGCTTGGTGATCGCTTAGAACACCGTGCTCAAACAGCGCTACGAGCGCCTACCGCATACGAAGCAATAACTTTTCAATGGCAATTATTCATTCCTCTCTATTCAGCTATTAAAGAGCCATTTTTCCGTTCATAACAGTCACTGGTTTGTGTTGTCATATTTCCCATTTCAGGGTGACTTGCAAATCCTTAAGCCAGCTTCTGTTGTTAGTGTTTGCACCATGACGTTAAGTTATTTTTTGTTCTGAACAATAAAAACATGCTTTCCTATAATGGCTGTGGTTTTGTATTTTCACAGTATTTACGAACTGGTAAGATGGTCGTTCACGAGAGTAGTATATCAACGATTTATTTGTATTCCCTGAGGCCAAAAAATACGAGGTGTGTGTGTGTGAATGATGTACGCTGTTGGCCGCGAGGCCTTTACAGCTTCACCGGACTTAAAGGCGAGCGTGCAACCACTACGCTCTAGCCAGCCAGAAGGGCAAGAGGCGACATACTCGAGGGCGCCGCGAAGAGGCGCCTCGAAGAGGCGCCCTCGGTTGGGACAGTCGCTGTAGGGGGACGGGTGCACTACTAAGTGCACCGGTCAACCGCCGGCTATGGGAGGGGATCTACTACTACGTCGTCGTCGTCGCCCGTATTCTGAGCGGAAAGAAGGGATGACAAAGCATCGGGGGGGTCGGTGAGAACATGTCGCGGCCGGCGGTGGCGGCAGGGGTCGGGGAGGAGATCGTAGTCGGCGGTGGCTACGATTAACGGATTCGCATGGGTAGATGCGTTCGCGAAGTGACGTGTTGACGCCTTTTTAATAAAGGCGCGAATAGGTTCGAGACCTAGATCGGAGTGGAGGTCGACGTTCCGTACGAACCAGGGGGCTCCTACGGCTTTACAGAGGAAGCAAAATAGGAGGGTCGTAACGCACGCAAGACTTATAGCATCGGCAATTGACGATTTTTCGACTCGGTGGTGCTGCCTCGCCTTTCGATTTTAAGGACCGTATTACAGAACGAAAATCAGACGTAAATCTAGTTTTAAAACTAACGTTTTAGTAAAAAAATCTAGGTTTTAAAACTAGATTAGATATTAAGATCGATTTAGATATTATCGATCGTCGCCGATGGTTATAGCCGCAAATATTCTTTGGTCCTTGCAACTTCACTGAGAAGCTCTGGCGAGAAAGTCAACGGGATTTTAATAATAATAATAGTTTATTCGACTGGGCGTTTCTTATAAGTTTCCACTCCAAATTGTTTTAATAGATGTATATATATATATATATATATATATATATATATATACGGTGGTTAAGAGCTCAAGCCGCTCCATCCACTGTGTCTAATAGCCGCGGGTTCGATTCCTGCACGGGGCGAATCTTTGTGACACAGAATTATTTGTATTCGGCCTGGGTAGTTGTGTGTGTAAATTTTCATGTTTGTAAATGCACCCACGACATAGGATCTATCTATCTCTATCTATAACCTCACGCCAGATCACTTGCGGGGTAGGCAGAGAGTACAGAGTTCCAACAGGTTCTTTCCTTACATACCTCTCTGGCTTCCTCGACTCTCATAGTTCGTCTCATACACGCTCGCCGGTTACGGAGACTCTTGACTTTTCCATCAGATAAGACTCGGTTTATTTGGTCGTGGTAAGATAGTCTAGGTCTTCCCCGGTACCTGCATCCTTCCACTTTCACATTGTATATCTGTTTTGTCATTCTTTCCTCTGGCATTCTTTCTATATGCTCGAACCAACGGAGCATGCCCTTTCTCATCTTTACACCGATACTATCTTTCATACCTACTCGCTGTCTTACTATGCTGTTGCTAATGCGGTCGGTCAGCTTCACTCCGCACATCTTCCGCAGAGCTCGCATTTCTACCGCATTTATCCTACTTTCATTCTCCTTCTTACATACCCAGCTCTCGCTACCATATAACAGCGTTGGGACAAGAACTTCATTATGTATGGCCAGCTGCGCCTTATGGCTTAAGTGCCGGCTCCCGAGTAGCTTTCCCATCGCACCATTCACTCTGTTCCCTGCACTCACTCTTCTCTCTATGTCAGCGGTGTATTTCCCATCCTTACTGAAAGCGCATCCAAGATATACAAACTCATTCACTTGCTCCAGCACATCGTTACCAACCACAATCCTTACATTCGTTCTGGTTTCTTCCCTTTCAAAAACCATAATCTTGGTTTTCTTCACATTCAAGTGTAAGCCATTGATCATGCAGTCATTTTTCATAACTGTGACTAGTATTTGCAGATCAGTGGCTGTTGGCGCTATTAAAACCGCGTCATCTGCATAAAGTAGATGGTTTACCACTAAGTCACCCATTTGTACACCTTCATTCATCGCTTTCAGTCTTTAAAGACTTTTGTCCAGATATATTATAAACAGTCTAGCGGACAACACGCAACCCTGCTTGACGCCGATTTTAACGTCAAACCAGGGTGACCTGTTACCACCCACCCGTACGCATGCCTTGCAGTCCACATAAGTGGACTGGACGGCTCGCAACAGAGTTCCATCTATACCATACTCTGGCAAAATGTCCCAAAGTCTCTTTCGCACAACTCTGTCAAATGCCTTCTCCAGATCTACAAATCCGCAGAAAACCTTCCGGCCCACTGCCAGATACTTCTCTACGATGTTGCGGAGTGAGAAGACTTGATCCGAACATCCTCTTCCAGACCTGAAACCCCCTTGTGCCTCGCACAACATTCCATCGGACTTTACTGAAGTCCGAAGTCCGACATAGGAATTAATCCTAATATGGAGCTACGTATTAAAAAACCATAACTTGAGCAGAATCAGTGACTTTTAAGTTAAATATAACTTTAAAAAAGGGAAACCGACTTCAAACAGCTCAAAAAGTTAACTAAAAAGCACAAAAAACGATTTCCCTTTGGTTAAGTTATTTTTTTCATAATTTTAAGTGATATAAATTTCATACCTATGTTATATTATTCTGCTTTGTTCTTTAGTAAGGTACCTACAAGATTGATATAATACCCACAACAACAGAATCTACACATTCATGCTGTTTGCCTTTAAGTACTCTGGTGTATCTTCAAAGTCCAAGGGCCTATTGGCCCTACCAATCAAATACTCATCATCATCATCATCATCTATAGCAGTCCACTGCTGGACATAGGCCTCTCCAAGTGCTCGCCTCTGGTTACGATCCTCGGCTACTCTCATCCAGTTTCTCTCAGCCGCCATACGAAGGTCATCGCTCTACCTAGCCTGAGGGCGGCCAGCATTACGTTTGTCAGTGCGTGGTCTCCACTCAAGAACTCGTTTGTCCCAGCGGTCATCGGTTATTCGGCTAATGTGACCGGCCCATTGCCACTTCAGCTTACTAATCCGGTGGGCTATGTCGATAACTTTGGTTCTCTGTCGAATGACTTCGTTCTGGATTCTATCCTTCAATTAAATTTACATCCATAATACCCATTTTATAACTCAATTTACGAAATCGAATGGTTAATCAATCATTAAGGAGTAGCTTTGTGTATCTTCAAATTTCAGCTCAGCTCGGAGCCAAACTATATCCAACGTAAAAATAATCATCAAAATCGGTCCACAATTGACGAAAATATCTCTAAAAAAATACATACAGACGAACATAGAACCTTCTCCTTCAACAAACCAACCAGGCTTTAATCAGAGATCTTTAGTAGAAGTGCCTTTTACGTGAACTCATTATAGGCAAGATTTCGCAATAAGGCAGTCAACTGTATAAAACAATCAAGTTTCTCGAGCCATCCGGCACTTCCATAGTTTGTCTCATATACGCTCGCTGGTTACGTTTATTTATTTTATGGAAAAATCTGTCTATTGTAAGACTTCGATACTGCTATGTTTTGTCTTGAAAATGTTCGAAGTGTTAGTCAACAATCTTGTGCTCCCAACAAAAGGGTGGGAAAGTTGAACGAACACGGTGATCTCAAATTTATTAGGGTTGAAACCCTTTTCGCCATATATCAGTTTGAATTAAGAAATTAGTTTATTTTGAAAATAATTCTTAAAGTTTGTCAGTTTTATATTTTTAACGGTGGTTTTATCAGAGGGCAAGGGTTTTGTGTTTTAATTTTCTTTGTCTTTCGTTTAGAGACTATTTTGTTGGTCTAGTGGTGGACAATTTGCGTGGCGGTCACGAGGGCCTGGCTTCAAATTCTATCAATAAAAAAAGTTCGCTTTTTATCGCAACATTTCAGCCATAATCCAAAGTCTGGAATTGTCTGATTTAAAGACAATAATGTCGTTCCATATTACTTTGCGACCTAACATTGTCAGCAAAATGTGGATTTATAAAGTACATCGTAGAAATATAAGCGTGATTATGTAATTACTTCATAATTGATGTATTTTGGTATGATAATTGAAAATGTATACTTTAAACCAGATTCCTTGTGGGATAAGCAGAGAGTACTATTGAAAATAGAGTTTCAATATCGTAATTCCAAACAGATAATAATTACATAAAGAAAAAGAAAAATAAATTTCATAAGCATACCTGCCTAGGAAATAACCTAGGAGAGATTAATGAGTTCCAACTCTGTACTCCCTGCCTTCCCCGCAAGGGATCTGTTGTGATGTAATGGATAGATCGATACCTACATATATATTCCTAGTATCAAAACAAAATCCATCTACATACCAAACTAAGTAACACACAAAAAAAAACAATCTCTAAAATAAGTCAATAATATTCACATCCGCACCGCCTCTATGAATAACAAAGAACTTGAAGGAAATAGGAGTCGTAACACAAACGAATAGCTTTCAATCTCCCGTATTTATTCCGCGAGGGATGGCGTGAAGATAAGAAATTTTGGGCGGTTACTGGAGATTTAGGGGTGAGGGTAAATCAGTACGGCGCTCCTTATTTCTCGTTAGAAGGAAACTGGTGATTTTATCTAAGCTTTTATTGGCTATATAGCCAAGAAAGCAGTGATAGCCTAGTGGTTAAACCGTTGGACTGCAAAGTCAGAGGTCTCGGGGTATAAACCCAGGCACGCACCTCTATCTTTTCGAAAGCATATCTATATATTAATACGTGAAGCAAAAACTTTGAACACATTTCTACGAAAATGGCGCGGACGGAGGAGTATAAAATTTCCCACACTTATAGTTTATATAGAGAAGGAGTGCAGAATGCTAATATTTTTTTAAAATTATACATGAAACATACATTAAATCAATGAAAAAAACATTACACACACTACCATCTATTGGACACAATACACGTCAAATTAATGTTTGTCTTTAATATTATTTCTCTAATCTTACTGAATGTCAAACATAACCAGCAAACGATGAAAGAGAAGGTCGAATATCGACCTATGGGCGACCACTAGTTCTTATTAATACATTAACTTGCTTTAACGGAAAAGGAAAACGTTGGTAGTTTCTCGTAGGTTTGTGAATTTCGCCAATCCGCACTGGGCCAGCGTGGTAGACTATGGTCTAGACCCCCTCAGTTTGAGAGGAGGCCCGTGCCCAAAAGTGGGGCAGTTTCTTGACAGGGATAATATTATTATATTATTTATTGGCTATGACCAAACGCGGCGCGTTACTATAAACACCGTCACGCCTTTTCCAAGCGAGGGTGGCAGAGGTATACTGTGAGCTCTAATTTTTCGCCGATGATGTTAGGTCCCATGTAATTGGGGGCAACCGTAATGTACATACCGGGCACAATTCCAGACTCCGAACTGATACGAAATTATCGATAGAAAAACTACATTTGTCCGACCTAAGATTTAATTCCAGGATCTCGTGATCACAACGCGCGTTTTTGCTTTTAAACCAACTAGACGTTTAGATAACTTTCAAACGGACGGACGAATAAGCGCAGTGGTTGAGAGCTAAAGCCGATCCACCCACTGTGTCTTGTAGTTGAGGGCTCAATTCGCGCACGGGACAAATCTTTGTGTGATCCACAATTATTTGTTCTGGTTTGGGTATTTGCGTATGTAAAGTTTCATGTTTGTAAACGCAACAGGTTCTTTCCTTACATAACTGTCAGGCTTCCTCCACTCTCATAGTTCGTCTGATACACGCTCGCCGGTTACGGAAACTCTTGACTTGTCCTTTATTAGGTTTATAGGTCCTTTATAGGTAAGGTTATTTATCTATCTATATTATCACGCCAGACCCTTGCGGGGTAGGCAGAGAGTACAGAGTTCCAACAGGTTCTTTCCTTACATACCTCTCTGGCTTCCTGCACTCTCATAGTTCGTCTCATATACGCTCGCCGGTTGCAGAGACTCTTGACTTGTCCTTTATTAGGTTTATAGGTCCTTTATAGGTAAGCTTATTTATATATCTATCTGTCTATATCATCACACCAGATCCCTGGCGGGTAGGCAGAGAGTACAGAGTTCCAACAGGTTCTTTCCTTACAGATTTGTCTTGCTTCCTCCACTCTCATAGTTGATCTCATAAACGCTCGCCGGTTACGGAACCTCTTGGCTTGTCCTTTATTAGGTTTATAGGTCCTTTATAGGTAAGGTTATTTATCTATCTATATATCTATATCATCACGCCAGATCCCTGGCGGGTAGGCAGAGAATACAGAGTTCCAACAGGTTCTTTCCTTACATACCTGTCTGGCTTCCTCCACTCTCATAGTTCGTCTCATACACGCTCGCCGGTTACGGAAACTCTTGACTTGTCCTTTATTAGGTTTATAGGTCTTTTATAGGTAAGGTTATTTATCTATCTATCTATATCATCACGCCAGACCCTTGCGCGGTAGGCAGAGAGTACAGAATTCCGACAGGTTCTTTCCATACGTACCTGTCTGGCTTCCACCACTCTCATAGTTCGTCTCATACACGCTCGACGGTTATGGAGACTCTTGACTTGTCCTTTATTAGGTTTATAGGTACTCTATAGGCAAGGGTGTTTATGTCAAAAATAAATACTGGAGATGGAAATATATTACTGGAAAGTTTTTAGTTAGAAGGTAGTGGGTGGTGTAGCTTTCTTCTTAAAAAAAGAAATACTCCAACAGTTAGATTCTTGACTTGCTTTTCAGACTGCCTCGTTGGTTTAGTAGTGAATAATGTGATTTGCGATCACATGGGCTTGGGTTCAAATCATGGGTCGGACAATTGTAGTTTTTCTAACGAAAAATTCCCAGTGTCAGTCGGAGTCTGTAATTGTGCCCGGTATATGACAATAAGCTCGCCCCCTATTACATGGGACCTAACAACGTCGGCGAAAAGTTTTTGTACACAGTACACCTCTGTCACCCCCGCTTGGGGAATATAGGCTTGACGGTGTTTGTTTTTTATTATTTTTATAAATACTGAATTATAGGATCTTGTTCGCTGGACACGTAGATTTGTGGGTTACAAATAGATTTGTCCCGCGCGGGGATCGAACCCGCGATTACTGGACCCAGTGGTTCGAGCGGCTTAATGTCTAATCACGGAAACAACCAGTCCGTAACTTCGCGAAATGATTATGCAATAGTATTCTGTATGCTACTGGAGTATCATTAGCGTTTCTACGAAGTTATCATAACGCGACGCGTTACGTTATTAATTGGCTGTAGCGAATAAGGACCCCTGTAAAAGCAATTATCTTTCCTCTCCGTGTCATGTGATATATGTTATATGGCAACCCTTTTGTTGACAAGGAAAACATCGAATATTTTAATGAGTTTCTTTGAAAGTCAATCACGTTGGCAACACAATTTGTTATTATATACTCATGTAAGGGGGAATTAGATACTCTGTAAAGATAAAAAGTTCATTTTCTTGTTATGATAATAACTCTTTTGCTAAGCAATTTTTTATACCTTTTTAAATATAAATTATTGTTTCGTTTGCTTAAAACGTTTATTGCTTAATCAACATTATTAGATTCTTGTTTCTTTTTTTTTTAAAACATATGCACACTAAGAAATGTATCGTAAGTTTACCAAAACTAAAAATCGTATGAACAAATACCATCCCAAATAAAATATACCCGCATGGGTATCGAACCGGTAACTACTGGATCCAGTGGCTGGAATAACTTAACCTTTTAACACTAGACCAAGTCATCTTCGATATAATTTCGACATCAATAGATCCAAATCCAAAAACTGTCTCCCCATACCGTTTTTATGCAAAACAATACCCATATTATACCCAAATTCTCCATTCCGCACTCGGTCTTGAACCCATTCGCGGCTTTATTAAAAAGGCGACAACCCGATATTTTGCGAGCCCGTCCAATTATAGGAATCCGCTAATCGTAGCGGCCGCTGACTACGAACCTGACTCCCTCTTACCAGCCGCTACCGCCGTCCGCAGCATGTTTTCACCGACCCTACCGATGGCCTTACATCCCTTCTTTCGGATACAGATACCGCACACAGGATCAGACAGTGACCTCACCGGCGAGGTCGAATAATCTCTTGCCTGCCGGCACACCTAGTACATGCCCTTTCATAGCGACTACCCAAGCCGAGGCCGTTCCTCCTTGGGCGCCCTTGAGCTATTTGCCCCCATACCCTTCTAGCTCAAGCGTAGTGGTTACACGCTCGCTCTCATGTCAGGTGAAGCTGTAAAGGCATCGCGGCCAACAGCGTAGATTATTCACACACACATATCATATCCAATTACCGTCAACGAAAACCAAAAGAAAAAGGTGACATTTTTGCACCAACTTTGCATGACGGTGTTCTATTTATATAAATATATAACCTTTTATCTAAATGTCTGCTCGGGACGACGTGAGCTTTATTGGCGCCGACCTCGATACAGACAGATTAAAATCGGAGGGTCACCGATGTAGAAGTAAACTAATAAAACCAAGCACTTATCACGCTTTCTCTAGCTTGTCATTTAAACACCATCATGGGTGTATTCCTCAAGCCTAAATGACAGTGATATACTGTATACTTCAGCATTTTGCCTAGATTTTTTTGGTCCCAATATGACAAGGGGCGAGCCATTCATGGCACAAATCGTTTACAGGCTTTTTACATTTTGGTATTTTTTTGGGCATAGCGGTTGCCCCACAAAGTGACAGTCGCACGTATGTTTTGAAAAACTCAGAGGTGCGAGCCAGAATTTGAACCCTGGTGTATTGATTTCAAGGTGAGTATTCCATGTTTTCTTAAGCATATACTTGTTACGTAAAATTCAATTGAAAACCGGAAGTGTAGTAACTTAGCAGATAAACTTCCTATCTGAAATACACAAATACCTTATCATAATAATATCGATATAATCATACCTAACATTGGTTAATATAATCGATGGGTATCAATTCAATTAAGAAACCTTTTAATTTCAATATCATCGATCGCTATCAATTCAATTGAGAAACCTGTTAATTTCCAACGAACGTGAAAGACATGCGCTTTCCTAAGTGACGGATTGCCCCATTTCCATAGTTTACCTATTATACATGCTATGCTTACAGGTCTAAATCTGTATCTGGGCATTTTCAACTCTCGACCTTTGCAGAGCGTGCCATTTTTTATGACACTTTCAGACGTTTTATTGTGGTAGTGATGATAATTTAACGAGGGTTATGCCGTGGATTAATTTCGTATTGTTTGTATGAAATCGTGTGTCAGATGAATGGATAGTTGCTATGACATGGCGTCACGGACTCTTTGCTATCATTTTCATGAAATATGGACGTTTAAAATAGGTGGATATACTCAAATAATCATATTTTGAGTTGCGCCCTTCTATTACGTACTCCGTAGTTGCGCCACTCTTTTATCCGAGAAGCGTTTCTTCCACTTTCACATTCTTATAGACTAGATTTCGCCCGCGACTTCTTTCGTGTTGACTTAAGACAGGTACCTATTTCCGCGATAAGAAGTATTTTCAGAGGCGCTCGTAGCGCTGTGCGACCGCGGCGTTCTTACCGATCACCAAGGTTAAGCAGCGTTCGACTCGGTCGGCCTGTGATGGGTGACCGTTTGTGGCATTTTCATATTCGAGCGTCTCTGTGCGGGGCACGTTAAGCCGTTGGTCCCAGTTACCACTTAATGTGGTAGTCGTTAAGCCGAGTTGGAAGCCTTAAAGGCGGCTTGATAAGTTCCAACAGCAGGTGGCCACAAACCTGCCTCCACCAATCCGCACTGGGTCCGCGTTATGGAGTATGACCTAATCTCTCTCACAAATAAAGGTATGTTATATAGCCTATGTTACTTCTGGATAAGGTAGCTTTTTAATGGCGAAAGAATTTTTGAAATCGGTCCCGTAAAATTTGACTTTATTCGTTACAAACATACAAAAATACAAATGTAAGATTTGTATTTTTGTCTTTAGAATATTAGTATAGATAACATTATATTAAAATCTAATTATCTACTAACATACTTTAAATTACTGCCTCAATAAACTCTAGATGATCCGAAAATATTGCTAGACATATTTATTAAGTTATCTTAAGACTAAACATTTTAATTAAAAACCGTAATGAATTTACCATAGTTTTAGTAACTTAATTTTTAACGTAACAGCCGAGGATAAGAATTCGGAGCATCTTAAAAAGCATCTTTTTTTTCTCGACCTAATGGAAGAAAAACAACGGAATACTTAGCTCTTGACGGGCGGACGAAAGGGAATGCAAATTTATTTCGTAGAATGGTATCAAATATATTTAAATTTATTTTTATTAAAAACTTTACTGCCACGTTGGTCTAGTGGCAAAGCACGTCGCTTTGTGATCACGAGGTCCTGGGTTCTAATCCTAGGTCGGACAAGTGTAATTTTTCTAGCGAAAACTCCCAGTACGAGTCCGGAGTCTGGAATTGTGCCCGGTATATGGCAATAGGCTCGCCCCCTATTGCATGGGAGCTAACATCGTCGGCGAAACGTGGGTGTACTCAGTACACCTCTGCCACCCCCGCTTGGGGAATATAGGCGTGACGGTGTTTTTTCTTTAAATAAAACTCTACTTGATGTTATAAAGCAAGTATGAAAATCAGTTAAGATGATAAGAGATGAAAAAATTCTATCTATCTATCTATATCATCACGCCAGATCCCTTGCGGGGTAGGCAGAGAGTACAGAGTTCCAACAGGTGAAAAAAAATGAAAAAAAAACCATTTTCCATGAAAAAATTATGTCTATAAACATTTAAAACTCAATAGTTCGATAGATCCACTCACAAAAAAGTAAACCAGCTAAAAACAGAATTAACGTTTTTTTTTATTTTTAGCTGCCATTAGTCATACTTTATATAATTATATCAGCCTATTCTACCCACTGTTGGGCAAAGGCCTCCTTTCACGAATCGAGGTGAGAGCTCATACTCCACCACGCGGACCGGTGAAGGCAGGTTTGTGGCCACCTGCTGTTGGAACTTATCAAGCCGCCTAACGGTAAGGCTTCCAACTCGGCTTAACGACTACCACATTGAGTGGTAACCGGGACCAACGGCTTACAAACCTTCCAAAGCACAAAGACGCTAAAATATAAAAATGCCCCTAACGGTCACCCATCACAGGCCGACCGAGTCGAACGCTGCTTAACCTTGGTTATCGGTATGAACACCGCGATCGCAAAGCACTACGAGCGTTAATAACTCGTGACTATTGAGTTCAAAGATTTACTCGAATATTTATATATATATGTCCACGACATATCCAGTGCTTCACCGCAGCCAAAGTCACGGACGGGACTGAGGTGTTTGACGTCCAAAAGTCATACTTATTTCGGGGTACCCTCTAATTTTTTTGCTGTTGATCAAATGTAAGCAAATGCGCCCACGAAATTATTGAGATCTTGCAGTGTTGTTTGGTTTGGATTTTATTATATTAATATCAAAATGCCAATTCAATAGAAGCACCCAGCAATATTCTCTACCGAAATTAGTATAATTTTTAATTTCAATAGTCTCGCGAAACATCGGGAACTTAAGAACTAAAAACAAGCCGCGATTAATTCCGACAATTTTTTTTTTGCCAAGCCTTTCACCACTCAATCCAGTGGGCGGCACGCCCTATGCTCTGGATACTATCCACTTCGATCTCGGTCTCGAATCTATTCGCGTCTATATTAAAAAGGCGACAACTCGACACTTCGCGAACGCATCTTCCCATGCGAATCCGCTAATCGTAGCCGCCGCCGACTACGAACCTGACCACTGCCGCTACCGCCGGCCGCGACATGTTCTCACCGATCCCCCCGATGCTTTGACATCGCTTCTTTCCGCTCCGGATACGGACGACGACGACGAAGTCGTAGATCCCCTAACCCGCCGACCGGTGCACTAATTACACCCTCTTCCCCCGTAGCGACTGTCCAAACAGAGACCGTTCCGCCTTGAGGCGCCCTCGAGTATGTCGCCTCTTGCCCTTCTGGCTCGAGCGGAGTGGTTACACGCTCGCCTTTAAGTCCGGTGAAGCTGTAAAGGCCTCACGGCCATCAGCGTATATCACTCAAACACACACACATACACGCTCTAGATACTACTCCAAGCCCCCGTCAACAAATGGTAACGATTCCCGAACAACATCCATAAATAAACACATATTGATCAGGTAGTCCGGAAGGCTGCGCTGCTAAAGCACCATTGAATTATAAATAGTGTTCGTGGAACTATTCTAGACAAAAGTAAGCGTTCCCGCCCAGTGTGGAGGCGTCGTATTTAATTTGTGTTACAGACTATAATTTTGTTGAGTCATCGGTGTATGGTGTAATCGACTACAGCGACTACTTTATGAGTGCTATTGTATTAGCCTATACAAATAAATTATTTTTGACTTTGACTTTGACATCAACTACTAAAGTATTCGGGCACTATTTAAAAAAATCCATCTATATCATCTCGCCACATTCCTTGCAGGGTAGCCAGAGAGTACAGAGTTCCAAAATATAGAGAGAAAATCTGTCTGAAATAATCTAAACCAGTGTTCACAATGATGCTCCCAAATTCCAGTGGTACACTTATTCACAAAAAAAAAGATTAGGAAAATTTGAATCATACCGTTTTCAATCTCACTTGAGATATTAAATACTAGCAGTTTTCCGTGACTTCGTGCACGGTCGACAACAGCGCCACCTACCGGGTCTATGTTATATGTTACTTCTGGATGAGGTAGCTTTCTAATGGTAAAAGAATTTTTGAAATCGGTGCAGTAGTTTTTAAGTTTATTCGTTTCGCACATACAAAAATACAAATCTTTCCCTTTTTATAATATTATTATATTATATTAGAGTAGATGTAGAAAGGTAACTTACTTGTTTTATGAATGTAAAACACTGTGACTTGTCAAATCCTCAAATGGGTGTGTCAAAGGCTTATCTCAAACAGTCAATCTGATATCGTAAAGTTTTCCAGAAAGCGTGCTGCCACTTTCAACTTTATTATGTAGATATTTAATGAGAGTATTACGTTAAAGAAAATCCATTCGTGCTATACCCTTTATACATAGTCGCGTTTTTTCACCGACATTAGGTCCCAATATAATAGAGGGCAAACCTTTTGCCATTTAGGTCAATTTCAGTCTACGGCCTGCTATTAGAAATATTTCAATAGAAAAAATTGTCCGACCTAGGATTCGAACCTAGAACCTAGCGTTCGCTAGCTGCAAACTGCGTCACTAAACCGACGAGGAACGCTTCACTTTACTCGACTTCTATTTCTACGAAGCTATTACACAAAAGCTGTAATCAAAATAGTACTTTCAGTGTATTTTGCAACTGTGAAAACATCCCTCACCTTGAAACCCCGCTTACATTGTAATAAACTTGTTCTAACAATAAACAACCCATTAACATTTCTGACACAAAATAAACGCTTCCTTACCGATTTAAACCATCCCTCCATGACTAAGGTTAAACGACGCTCAATGGAATTTCTTTGCGGAATTCAACTTAACAAAACCTATAATGGCAAACTAGCAAAAACAGCCCTCACTACACGCAAATACGGTTTAAATTTAAACTTTAACAACTATGAAATTGAGGCGACGCAAATTGAGATGTTTATGATATTGTTGAAAAGAACGCTCGGAATTTGAGAATTCTCCCCGCGTAATGCGCCATTAAACATCACAAACGTGTCTTATTCATGTAGTTCTGGGTCGTTATTTGCTATAACCCAACGTGTCTGTTTACGATAACTTCGTGAAATGATCGTGTATTCTGTATGCCACTATCATACTACTGTTGGTCACTAGCTCAGTGAAAATAAATAGGCGTGGACTGTATAAAATGGTGTATTTTCAACATACAATAAAAGGCCGCGGTTGGTTGGTTATAGCGAATAATCCCCCAAGCGTTCAAAACTTCAGTCAAAACAAGCTTAATATCTGCCTTATTATCTTGTACAATTTTGTTGGAACATTCATTCATGATGTAACAGGTAAGGAAGACTTACAAGAGTTGTAAGGAGTGCTAAGCTTCTTGTAGTATTTCTTTAAGTTCTTTGTGTATCTATACTAATATATTAAAGGTAAAGAGTTTGTTTGTTGAGGTGCTCGTAGCGCCGTGTGTTCTTAGTGTTCACCAAGGTTAGGCAGCGCTCGACTCGGTCGGCCTGACATGGGTGACCATTTCTAGCATTTTCATATTAGAGCGTCTCATCGCTTCGAAACTCAAATAATTTATTTTGTATAAGCCCTACGGGAGCGCTTACAAATAGTCAATTTACTTTTTTTTAATCTAATTTAACTACTAATCTACCAACGGATCGGACCGCGGCCTCCTCTGAGAAGATCTGGCGAAGAAACTCAGCGGGCTCCTCTTTTTTATTTAATTCACTTTTTCTTTTTTCCTTTCTATTTTTTTAATCATGTGTGAATACAATGTTTAGGTTACAACTAAATAGTTTACTATCTAGCTCCAGTATGCTACCGTACGACAGAGATATGAGACTAATGATGGTATTTATAGAGTATCTAAAGGATTCCAGATGGACCAGTCCCCACAAGCAGTACCCGTTTACGAGTATGACTACTGGAACAGCCATCACTCCCCTCGACCATATTGGAGGAAAGAGGGTGACCCGCGCCAGACAGCCACCGAAAGCAAACACATTATAGTAAGGCACGTTAAGCCATCCATTGGTCCCAGTTATCACTTAATGCGGTAGTCGTCAAGCCAAGTTGGCCTTATAGCCGCTTGACAACAGGCCGTGCAACAGCAAGTGGCCACAAACCTGCCTTCACCAATCCACACTGGGACCGCGTTTTGGAGGAAGGCCTAATCACTCTCACGTCACTTTGTGTGTGTGTGAATGATCTACGCTGTTGGCCGCGGGGCCTTTACAGCTTCAACGGGCAAGAGGGCGAGCGTGCAACCACTACGCTCGAGATAGAAGGGCAAGGGGGCAACTAGCTCAAGGACGCCTCAAGAAGGAACGGCCTTGACTTGGGCAGTCGCTATGGGGGAGGACGTATACTAGTTGTCTCGCCGTGGTGCTCAGCACCGGCCGGCGGGCAAGGGATTCTTAAACCTAACCGGCGAGGTCGGTGTCTGATCCTGTGTGCGGTATCTGTATCCGAAAGAAGGGATGTAAGGGCATCGGGAGGATCGATGAGAACATGCCGCGGACGGCGGTAGCGGCTGATAGAAGGGGAGTGTCGTTTTGTGAGAGAAGACCTTTGCACAGCAGAGGGACAGAATAGGCTGATATTGTGAATATAAAGGGTTTGTTTATTGGTCTGTTTGAGCGCGCTAATTCCTAGAACTTGGATGAACAGTTGGATTTGAAAATTTTTTCTTACATTTGATAGACCAATTTATGAGCAAGCTCACCTAGCATCACGTCAACCCATAAGAGCCGAGTAACAAATAATTAAAAAGAAAGCTAAGTGAAAACCATGTAGATAATAGCGCGGGTGGGCAATGCCTTGTAAACGACGGATGAAACCGCGGGGCACGACTATGCAAAAGAAAGAAAGACCAATTAACTACACGAAACAGTAATTAGGCAAGTACATAAAACATTTACAGCACATATTATGTGTGGTCTAACAGGACGCTGCCTCAGCGTATAGCTGCATGTGCTTTTCTATCTATCTATCTATAACCTCACGCCAGATCCCTTGCGGGGTAGGCAGAGAGTACAGAGTTCCAACAGGTTCTTTCCTTACATACCTCTCTGGCTTCCTCGACTCTCATAGTTCGTCTCATACACGCTCGCCGGTTACGGAGACTCTTGACTTTTCCATCAGATAAGACTCGGTTTATTTGGTCGTGGTAAGATATGGTGTGTGCTTTTCAATCAAAAAATAAAACATTTTGTCCGACCTGGGTTTTGAACCCAGGACCTCCTAATAGCCAGCCGCTCCATGCGCTACTGGACTAGCTAAACAATCAACCATCACCGTTGATATCTTATTTGTACTTGATCATCACTTTAAAATATCCATAACCCTTTACCCTCCTAAACTCCTAAGTACCTTTACTCCTCGGCTATCAAATAAGCGAAACAACCCATGCAGGCCGACGGGCACTTGAACTGACCGGGACAGACAGTGGGCGTATATTTATTCAATAACTTAGATGATTTACCCCGGCGCGGCCGGGAAACAGAATTACCATAGCCAAAGACCAGTGCAAGTTTATCTAGTCTATGAAGTATGAGTATGAGTTACAACATTTTGTACATGTATAATGCCCTACAAAATATCGTAAGCCGTTTTTACCACGCTATCTGTTTGATTAACATATACTCGTAGTTGGTAAATTAACACACGTTACAACTGCCTCCTTGGTCGGGTGGCAAAGCGCATCGCTTTGTGATCACGAGGTCCTGGGTTCAAATCATAGGTCGGACAAAAGTAGTTTTTCTAACGAAAAATTCCCAGTATGAGTCCGGAGTCTGGCTTGTGCCCGATATATGGCAATCGGCTCGCCCCCTATTACATGGGACTTAACATCGTCGGCGAAACGTGGTACTCAGTACACCTCTGCCACCCCCTCTGGGAAAATAGGCGTGACGGTGTTTTTTTTTAGTAAATTATTGACAACATACAAAATTCATAATTTACTTTTATGTTTTAACAATTTATTGATTTATTATTTACGAGCAGTTTCCCGCGACTTCGTACCTGGTCGACAACAGCGCTACCTACCTACCTATGGTGAAAGAATTTTAGAAATCGGTCCAGTAATTTTTGACTTTATTCGTTACAAACATACAAAAATACAAATCTTTCCTCTTTATAATATTCGTATAGATTAGTATAGATCCTTTATGTACTTATGCACATAGGCGGACTTAATAGCTAAGGCCTTTTCTGCCAGTCTACCTTGAGGTGGTATGGATACAGCTGTGGTAATCGAAAAAATACGAGTATTAAAAAACAAGGTATACATGTATGTAAATAATGAGATAATTTCTAGTGTTTCCTGCATCTTTTTTTAAAAAGAAGGGGTACCCACACTAGGGATTAGTCCTGTATCATGGGTGCGTTTATAATATTAGCCCTGTTAAAAAACTGTCCCACCGTTGGGCACGGGCCTCCTCTCAAATTGAGAGGGTTTAGGCCATAGTCCACCACGCTGGCCCAGTGCGGGTTGGCGAACTTCACACACCTTCGAGAAACTCTTAGGCATGCAGGTTTCCTCACGATGTTTTCCTTCACCGTTGGGTGCGTTTACAAACATGTAATTCATATACACAATTACCTATACCGAAACAAGCATTTGTGGGTCACACAAAGATATGTTCTATACGGGGATCGAATCGGTAACTCTCTGATCTAGTGGGGGGAGCGGTTTAAGCTCTTAATCACTAGACCAAGCCATCGTCAAACTACTGAACAAGTAATTTATTTTTTAATTTCGAGTATTTCGAACGCCTTCTATGCATAAAACGGAGTTTGGGGAGCCCGATTTATTGTAGGATATTTATTTATTTGGACAACAAAACAGATTACAATCAGTATATAATTTACAAATTACACATAAATATAGTTGTAGTCTAGAATGTAATTCTTATATGTTGACACATCTTGGCAAAACAATACTAATTATTACAAGAATTACAAGTGGTATGTTTAACAAGTTAGTAATAAATTATTATAAATTAATAGATGACTTTAACTATGTTATATTATAATACGTTTGACAGAAGATCTAAAGATGCATTGTCTTGTAGTGTGTATATCAAGCTCAGGATGGTTTAATGATGATTCATTATAAAGACGACACATTCTCGTTATTGGGTTGTAGTAAGATGTGTTGTTTTTACATACGAGTATTTGTAAGTTAAACGTCCTCATATGTTTCCGGGGATTGCGCTTGGTGTTAAAATTTACTAGACTCAATAAATAGGGTGAATCGAATTGGTTATGGAGAAGTTTGTATAAGTATTAAGAGTCTATAAATTTAAACTGGTCTGTGCCATAGCGGAATGAGTTCAACACTGAATTTATTCATAAGTTTCATATTGTGGACCTTCGGGTGGCGACTTTGATTGTTTTAACCCAGTTTTTCATTTGTGAACGCGTTGAGGGAATTAATTCTTTGTGGGGAAATGAATTATAATAAAACTAGTTTAGGTGGGACGAATGGATGTTTTATTTATTACTTGAATCTCGGTAAAGTTAAATAGGTTTTAACATGAGTACAACTTGTTAATAGTTTTCGAATAAACAGTTAAGCAACTTTAGACTTGTTCCAGTGGTCTGGCAAGGTTTTTCTGGCAGTAGTCTGCCAGCTTGTTCGTGAAGTAATATTCTATTTTTAGTTGTATATGTGGAGGCCCGCCTTCGTGGGCGTGCCAAACGTAGCATACAATACTTTAGTATTTTTCACATAAACGAAATTAATATTTAATTCAATGTTATTAAGGCATAAAATCATAAGTATAAAAACAGGTCATGCCTCTTATTGCCATTGAATAGAGTATAATTTTTTTTGACACAACTGTCACAGTACCCATCCTTCATGAAACATACTATATCAACATATGCCACACTGCCTCACTGATCTAGTGGCGTATAATGCGCGTGGCGATTACGAGGCATGCCTTTTAAGTTCTGTCGTTTCCATATTTCCCGGCAATATTGAATTTGGAACTGTTCTATATTCGAATGTGTTTAAATTTTGAATCTCAAAACAGTTGAAAGTATTAGGATTAATGCTATTGTTTAGTCACAGCGTCGATTGGAATCTGTCAAGTTACGTACGAAAATGAATCTTTCTAAGGCAAATGTTCCTGCAATAATTTTCTACAACTTTAGAAGAGGCCTGACACGGCTTCAGTGTTTTGAAGAGCTAACATCTGTGTTCAGTGATGAAGCCCCATATCTGCGGACTGTCGAGCGCTGGTATTTAGAATTCCAGCGTGGACATACTAGTGTTGGTGACAAATCTCGCGAAGGACGCCCAAAATCCGCCTTCACTGAAGATAACATCATTGCTGTGAGACAACAATTCTCGAAGATCGTCATGTGACGTATCGAGAGATAGAGGCTCTATTAGGTATCTCAGGGACAACCATTCAGAAGATCTTGCATGAAGCGCTTGGTTGAGAAAGCTAGTTTGCCGTTGGATACCGCATCTACTTTCCGACGATCACAAGGCGGCCCGCTTCAGATGGTGTAAGAAAACTCTGCAAAGGTTCAACCGAGGAGAGTCAAATCACGTCTACGACATCATCAGTGGTGACGAATCTTGGATCTATGCCTACGATCCTGATTCAAAACAACAATCTACAATCTGGGTCTTTCAAGACGAGCCAAAGCCGACTAAAGTTGTTCGTTCTCGAAACACTTCAAAGAAGATGGTGGCCACGTTCGTTGGAAAAACCGGCTATGTTGCGACTATTGCACTTGTAGATCGTAGAACCGTTAACGCAGAGTGGTATACCACAGTTTGTTTACCACAAGTCATCGCCGAACTTCGAAAATCTAACTCAAAGCGACGCATCATCCTGCACCACGACAACGCAAGCTCACAAACGATTGAGTATTTGAAGCAGGAAAAAGTAGTAATTCTTGACAATCCTCCATACAGTCCTGACCTAAGCCCTAACGATTTCTTTACGTTTCCTAAAATTAAGAAAAGTCTTCGTGGTCAAAGGTTCCAGTCCGGTGAAGAAGCAGTCGACGCTTTCAAGTCAGCCATTTTGAACACCCCCACTTTCATCATCATTATCATCTCAGCCTATACTTGTCCACTGCTGAACATAGGCCTCCCCAATCGCTTTCCAGCGTAACCGGTCCGATGCCACCTGCATCCAACGACTTCCTGCGATTTTCACAAGATCGTCGGTCCATCTGGCAGGCGGTCGTCCCACACTGCGCTTGCCAATACGTGGTCTCCACTCTAGAATCTTTCTGCCCCAACGCCCGTCCGATCTACGCGCTATGTGGCCCGCCCATTGCCACTTCAGCTTGCTAATCTTAACGGCTATGTCGGTGACCTTGGTTCTTCTACGAATCTCCTCATTCCTGATTCGATCGCGTAGAGAAACGCCAAGCATAGCTCTCTCCATAGCTCGCTGAGCAACTCTGAGCTTTTTTATGAGACCTATAGTAAGAGACCTCGTCTCTGATCCATATATCATCACTGGTAACACACACTGACTAAAAACTTTAGTCTTAAGGCACTGAGGTATTTTGGATGAGAAGATGTTGCGCAGTTTCCCGAACGCTGCCCAGCCGAGTTGGATTCGTCGATTGACCTCTCTCTCAAAGTTGGACCTACCTAACCGGACTACCTGTCCCAGGTAAATGTATTCGTCGACAACTTCAAGAGTAGAGTTCCCAACGGTGAGTGCGGTGGGTACGACATGGACGTTACACATTATTTTCGTTTTGTCCATGTTCATTTTAAGACCCACTTGTTGAGATACTCTGTTGAGGTCACCGAGCATTCGTCCTAGATCTTCCAGCGACTCCGTCACGACCACAATGTCGTCGGCAAATCGAAGGTGAGTGATGTATTCGCCATTGATGTTGATGCCAAGTCCTTGCCATTCCAAGAGCTTGAAGGCGTCCTCTAAGGTGGCCGTAAACAGTTTCGGAGAAATGACGTCTCCCTGCCTTACTCCTCTTTTTATGGGGATCGCCTTCGTGCAATGCCCCTGTACTCGGACTGACATGGTGGCGTTATTATACAAGCACTTCAACACTTCAATGTACCGATAGTCAATGCGGCATCGCTGGAGAGATCTAAGAACCGCCCAAGTCTCGATCGAATCGAAGGCTTTCTCATAGTCCACAAACGCCAAGCATAGTGGCCGATTATACTCCTCGGTCTTCTGTATAATCTGCCGCAGCGTATGTATGTGGTCTATGGTACTAAAGCCTTTCCGGAAACCGGCTTGTTCGGGAGGCTGGAAGTCATCAAGCCTGCGTTCGAGACGATTCGTGATGACTCTCGAAAACTACTTATAAACATGGCTCAGCAGTGTGATGGGCCTATAATTCTTCAGTAAAGTGTTATCACCTTTCTTGAAAAACAGTACCACCACTCCCCTGTTCCATGCTTCCGGCGTTTTCTCTTCGAGCAAGACGGAATTAAACAGCCTCTGAAGGACTTTAAGTACCGGCGTTCCGCCCGCTTTCAGAAGCTCTGCGGTAATTCCGTCTTCGCCTGGTGCTTTGTTATTTTTGAGTTGTTTGAGAGCCATCGTAATCTCGTACAGGCTGATGTCCGGGATATCTTCAGTGTAGTGTCGGGTTAGCTTGGCTCTTGGGTCTTTTACCAAGTCAACAACAGGTTCAGCTACTGAGGTGTACAACTGCCCATAGAACCTCTCTATCTCCCTGAGCACCTCTGACCTATTCGACGTTACGTTTCCGTCCTCCGTCTTCAGCTTCGTCAACTGGCTTTGCCCAATAGACGCGTCTCTTGCGAACACTTTGGAGCCCTTGTTCTGTGCTATGGTCTCCTCAATACGCCTTGTATTGAAGGACCGTAAATCGTGACGCAAGGACTTTAGTATCTGTCCATTGAGCTGCCTATAGGACTTAGCATCATCGGAGGTTTGGAGCGTCATGGAACGTCGCTCAGCCATGAGATTTCGGGTGGAGTTAGATAGTTTTTGAGGTCTATTTTTACGGTGGGGCTTATAATACTTAGACCCGACCGTATGGACAGTCTCTACCAGCCTGTTGTTGATTTCGTCCACTGATGCGCTGCTGTCTAGCAATTCGAAGCGGTTTGCCAATTCGAGTTGAAAGTTCTCGGGGTTTTGGATGTGTGCATAAGAAGGTCGGAGCGTAGACTTCATCAGACGCGATCTTTCCATTTTGACATTAATATTTAATGTGCCTCTGACCATTCGGTGATCACTGCCGGTTTTTACCCTGTGAATCACGGAGACATCATTAAATATTTGTCGCTTGGTGCTCATGATGAAGTCTATCTCATTTTTTTGTGGAACCATCAGGGCTCATCCAGGTCCATTTTCTATGAGGCGGCTTCCGGAAGAAAGAGTTCATCATAAAGAGTCCCTCCTTCTCCAGATATTCGGCCAGCCTCTGACCCCTGGGGTTGCGCTGCCCATATCCAAATTGCCCCACTCTCAACTCATCATCGCCCCGTTTGCCCAGCCGCGCATTGAAGTCACCCATAACCACTGTAAAGTGTGCTTTGGAAGTATGTATGGCTCTACTAATGTCCTCATACATTACTTCGACGTCATCATCTGAGTATGCCGAGGTCGGTGCGTAGACCTGTATGACCTTCAGCGAATATCTTTTGGATATTCTGAGTATCAGGTACGCTACCCTGCTCGACACACTAGTGATGGACACAATGTTGTCTATGAGTGACTTGTGGACGATAAATCCGACACCACCTTGGGACTGCTGTTCACCCTCCCGGTAGTAAAACAAGTTGCCGGATTTTAAGGTTATCATGTCCTCGCCCTTTCTTCGGACCTCCGATAAACCAACAATATTCCACCGCAACTTGTTTATCTCTTCTTCCAGCTCAACAAGCTTCTCATCTGTCCTTAACGTGCGTGCATTGTATGTCACCAGGGCCAATTTTCGATGTTGGTGGTAGCCGAATCTCTGCCGGAGATTCTTAGCACCCCTTGTCCTGTCGTTACCATAGCTGCTACCGTGGCCAGGACGAACAGGACCGCCGGGGACTAGGGGCCTGGTTTTATTCTTATCTTCCATTTTAATAAATTGGGGGTGTTTGCCATACTCGCCACGCTTGGCAGGCGGGTTGGCGAGCGCAGTTTTTGATGGTAGAAGTGTTAAGGGAACGCTGCTGCCCATTCCCTAGTTTTCCCTTAGTCGCCTTGTACGACACCCGATGGGATGAGATGGGTTGGTCCTATTCTAAGCCGGGAACCACGCGGCACTTTAGAGTAGAATAAATGTTATAATAACTGGTTTGAGCGAATGGAAAAGTGTATTAAGCTACGTGGTGAATACTTTGAAAAGCAATAAAAAGTACTTCAAGGTTCTAGTTGAGTTTTTTTCTTCAAACGACAAAACTTAAAAGGCATGCCTCGTATGACGCCCTGTGCTCCAAACCTAGGTCGAACAAATTATCTTTTATCTTTTTTTTAATCTTTTTAGAAACGGAGCCCCACTCTATGAATTATTCCTGTGTCATGGGTGTTTTACAAAGTTTAGATAAAAAGTCACAAATTATGTAGTTTAAAAAAAACACCTTTACGCCTATATTTCCCAAGCGGGGTGGCAAAGGGTGTACTGAGTACACCCACGTTTCGCCGACGATGTTAGGTCCCACGTAATAGGGGGCGAGCCTATTGGCATATACCGGGCACAATTCCAGACTCCAGACTCGTACTGGGATGTTTTTGTTAGAAAAACTACACTTGTCCGACCTAGGATTTGAACCTAGGACCTCGTGATCACAAAGCGATGCGCTTTGCCACTACACCAACGAGGCAGTCATTCTTTAGTATTTATATCGAAAAAAATCCAGTATCAGTCTGGAGTCTGAAGCTGTGTACGGTATATGTAAATAGGCTCGCCCCCTATTACATGCGGCCTAACATCGTCGGCGAAAAGTAGGTGAACACAGTACAGGGACACAGTGAAATATAGGCGTGCCGGTGCAACTTTTTTTTCAACTTGTGACTAATTTTATAATAAAAATTAGTTAACATAAGGCTTGATTCAGTGGCTTAAGCCGAGGCTGCAGGATTTTTATGGTAGACTAAGCTTGCTTGTGGGCAAATTTTTGTGTATGTGTGTGTGCCCGGGCCAGGCGAAGCGTAAATTACTATCAACTACGTTAGGCCTGACTTGGAAACTTACTGCGGTGGTATAGTATTCTTCACTACAACTTTCGCTTCTGATTTACTATCTAACGAGTGATCTAACGACACACATAGTGCGCGTCAAGTAACGTAGTATAATGAAGTACTCCATCTGTCGGGTATTCTATAAACTCCGCGACAATTCAAACCAACACCCAGTATAGGATAGCAGCATAGCTAGTCACTCACCTTGGAATCTCTAGAGTGCCGTAACTCTTGTCTCCTCGGTGGCTGACCAGGTACATCCGAGTACACCAGATTCCGGACAGACCCTCGGAACTTCGGTTCAAAAATCACTGATGGCAGAGCTAATGTCGCCAGTTTTGAGTTGTACCTGAAACAAAACAGATATTTTCTAAAATTCCTTTTTTTTCGTGCGTTTACATACATGACAATTCACATAAATAAATACCCAGATCGAAACAAATAATTGTGGGTTACACAAAGATTAGTTCCGTGCGAGAATCGAACGCGGGGCTATTAGACACAGTGGGCGGAGCGGCTTAAGCTCCGCGCTGCTAACCATTGCGCTAAACCATCCGTCATTATAAAACTTCTTTAGACAGATCAAGAAGCTCAGCACAATAGAGTACGACGCAGGGAGGTGTAGGATCTATATCATCGCGTCAGATCCCTTGTGGGGTAGGCAGAGAGTACAGTTAGAGTCACCACAGGCTCTTTCCTTACAGATCTCTTTAGCTTCTACTACTCTCGTAGTTCGTGTAATGGACGCTCTCCAGTTACGGATACTTAGAATGACTTTTTATAAAACATTTGTCTCGCTCAGCTGTAGAGTAGGAAGTTTTTTGTGTTCCATTTGCACACAAAACTGCTAAAAATACATTCCACTTCTAAAACACTTTTGTTTAAAATATTTTTAATATAACCCATTCCCAGCGCATTTGTCACGGCATCCATCTAAAAAGGGAGACAGCGAATGACGATTTATCTTCCCTCCTTTTCTATTACAGCAGTTTGGTGGCCCGAACGATATTTCAGCGGCAGACATCCGCTTTAATATTGCTTTTCTCGCTAACTTATTATTATTTGTGTTATTTAGAAAAGTAAGTGTTAATAAATGGAACAGCTGCTTTCTTATGTATGTATCCCATTTCTGGGCAAAGGTCTCCCCCTTTTTCCTCCAAGGATCTCTATCCCCGGTCAATAATGGCCATCTTGTTCAATAGGCGTCGAGGTCATCGCGATACCTCTTCCTGGGTCTGCTTCGGCCACATATTATTATACTTAAGAAAACTAAATAGCGACACGCCTATATTCTCTAAGCGAGGTTGGCAGAAGTTTACTTACTGTGTAGACCCACATTTAAACAAAAATATATGACCATTAAGCCGGGCGCAATTCCTGACTCCGGAATTCAGCTAAGAACTTTTCAGCAGAAAACCCAAAATATTTTTTTCTGATCTAGGATTCCAACCATCGTGATTGCTAGCTGCACTGAGTCACTGTTTTCAGTCGTGTATTTCACTACCCAAAGCTTTTTTTAAGACAAAAGGTAGTCTATACCCTTCCTCTAGATACAGAAATCTATGTCGTTGCCGAATTTGATCAAAATCTGTTTTTTTACGCCCAAACCGGTGACGGTTTGGGCGTGAAAAAGTAACGAACAGACAGCGTTACTTTCGAATTTCTAACATTGGTATGGAGTATGGATTGTACAAAAATTAAACAGAAATTAATTCATTTACAAAAATGATTCGAAAAAAATATTTTGTATGCGACGTGGAGTGACATCACTCCACAAGAATGGCTGATCCACTCTTGTGTCATAGCGATAAGAAAATGAAAACTCATATTTTAACTAAAAGTTTGAAGTGGAAGGCTTTAGGACAAGACATAGACTATCTTACCATGACCAACTAGACCACGCCTTAACTGAAGGGCAAGTCAAGAGACTTCGTAACCGGCGAGCGTGTATGAGACGAACTATGAGAGTGGAGGAAGACAGAGAGGTCTGTAAGGAAAGAACCTGTTGTAACTTTATATTCTCTGCCTACACCGCACGGGATCTAACGTGATGATATAGATAGATAGAAAAGCTTGATTCCATTCGGTCAACGAACTTAAATAGGTTTCGGAAAACTCAAAGGTAGGACACAGGGTTCATCGGTCCACGCAAACCAAAATAGTCTCTATTTATTTTTACAATTGCACTTAAAATCCTCTGTAACAGTAATTAAAGGAAGACTGTCCTGTTGCACGTGTTAACTCTACAAAAGCTTAGCTATTTCAAGATTACAGAGCATTACCACCAGAGACCTTATTCACTATTAACAATTTAAACACGTAACGCGGAGCGGTACGATAACTTCGCGAAATGATCGTTAAATGGTACTTCAGTAGCATACAGAATACCATTACACGATCATATCACCAAGTTATCATAACGTGGCATGTTTAGTCATAGCGAATAAGTGCGCAGCACGTTCAGAAGCGCCACTTATTAACAAGAGTACAAAATAACATCTTGAAACAAGAATTCAATTAGTTTAATGCTTCGAGTGAAGTGAAATGTTAAAAATACTTTTTAGTTTTATGTAGATGTACTAAAGATTTCTGTAATTGGTAATAATATCTTGCATGTCATGATGTCCTGGTACTCGTTTCTTCTCTGAATAGAAACTGTAGATTCCTTTACTACTCGTGCCCTAAAGATTTCTAGAATGGGTGATAATATCTTGCGCGTTATGATGCCCTGGTACTCATTTCTGCTCCGAATCAAAAACAGCAAGTTACTAAGGAATTTATTTTATATCTTTATTTAACTCAAACCTATATTTCCTAATCAGGGATATCACAGGTGTATTGTGTAGACCCAAATTTTTATTTAACTTGCAATGTTCGTATGTGGTCTGTCTGTCTGTCTTTCCGGTTCAAATATTGTGATTCATTTTCCAAGCATTGCGAGTACCCATTAAGCTGAAATTTGGCACATGTATGTAAATTCGATGAAAACTCAATATTGTAGATACTATGAAGCTGGTCTGATAATGGAGACGGAAGGTGGCCATAGGAACATGTGAGCTATACAACGTAACCCCCCGTGTTTAGGCTTGTTAGATTGGTATTGAGAAGTACTATACAGCCAAATAATGTTGAAGGTCTGATGATGAAGCCAAAAGGTGGCCAATTGTACCACCCAACTACTTATTATAACCCTGCCATGATTGGGCTCGTCGGATAGGTCTTGATGAGTACTTTAGACCCGGATAGTGTCCAGGGTCTGATGATGAATCCGAAAGCTAACCAATGGTACCACCCAACTATCTAGAGTATATTAACTCCTTAACTAAACAAGATATCTTCGTTGTGTTTTTGCTATAAAAGCTTGTTTTAAAAAAGGTATATTCAATTTAAAATTATTCATTCCTGTTCTCCTTTTATCACAGGAGACAATTTACTTCAATTAATTATGTGACAGATATTTAAATAGACGCGACAATAAAAAACAGCTCCGTGATTGAGTTATACTTACGAGTAGATGTAAAATCGTTCTTAGATTTTATAGTTTGATGTCTAATACGATCATAAATAAATCTTTTTGTTATTTTTCTCTCCGATCTTTTTATTCAAAGTACTATGTCTCCGACCTCGGAAGATAGGCAAACAGAGAGCTCAGTATCAAAAGATTTAATAGGACGCTAGCGAATTGATATTCCATGCTTGTCATACTACAAATTTACTTAATAAACAAGAATGTGTTTGCACAATTACTCGCTTGCATCACGCTAATAGCCTAGTGCAGTGATAGCCTAGTGGTTAGACCGTTGGACTGCAAAGTCAAAGGTCTCGGGTTCAAACCCAGGCACGCACCTCTGTCTTTTCGAAAGAATGTGCGTTTGTAAAAATTAATTATCACTTGCTTTAACGGTGAAGGAAAACATCGTGAGGAAACCTGCATGCCTAAGAGTTTCTCGAAGGTGTGTGAAGTTCGCCAACCCGCACTAGGCCAGCGTGGTGGACTATGGCCTAAACCCTCTCAGTTTGAGAGGAGGCCCGTGCCCAACAGTGGGACAGTTTCTTAACAGGGCTAATATTTATTTTTATTTTTATTTCACGCTAACGTCAAAGTTTTCGTGCTAAGTCCTCTGATCTGAATATTTAAACATAGATACGTAACCCGCTCTATTGTACATCTTATAAAAATCTAACCGACCGGCTGTTATTTAACTGCAATCCCTGTGTATTCAGTAAATATTTAATTATGACCGGTACTTATTTTCAATTAATATAAAGATTTGCTTACGGTCCGCAGTATTTTAACAGATTATCCTTATAAAATCTGCCAAAAGTCTACTGGTAGTTGTCAAATCTATTCTTGTATTGACAATAGGAACCGGGTAATCATCGAGAAAATCTAATAAACAGTTTTTTTGTGAGTTTTGATAACGACAAGATATTATACTACAATTGTTAACTATTGCATATTGCCCTATATTATCAAGCTTTCGTAATGTTACTTTAAATTTACCTAACTAATACGAATGATCATCTAACAATCACACAAATAAAAATACAAAATGAATGTAAAAAAGGAAGTATGTCAGTTATTACAGCATTAGTTAAAGTAATTTTAAATTGTGTAAATGTACACGAATAACGTGTCTATATATTATTTATCAATGACTGTCATGATGGCCAATAAAAATACGACCCTACTAACAGACAATAAAGTTCTAAACTGTTTAAAATACATTTTATTGCTTTTGTCTGTACCAAGAAACATCTTACAAAGAGAATTTAATTAATTTAATGCCTTCGCAGCGAAGTGAAATGTTAAAATTATTGCTTTTTTATAAATTCCGGTCCCCAGACACTGGCTGGGCACCGTCGAAGAATACCGTAAGGCTGGAAGAAAGTTTTCGAAGAGCCAATTTGTGGAGTGGTTTTCGAGGAATAAATATATTGAAGTTTGAGGGTTAAGAAAGAGAGAAATTATTGCTTGTGAAATTTGTAATTTCTGGATGATCCGTTTCATATTGTTGTATACATTTATATATATATATATATTGATGAGAAAGGTCAGTCGAGTAGTTACGGGTTCGGTACACATAAGAAGCGAACCGATTCGATTTCGATCTGGGTGTTCGTATATGTGAATTACACATTTTAAACACACTCACGAATCAGAACTGCATTTAAAAAAATACAATCCTTCTATGAAACGAACTATAATAGTGGAGGAAGCCAGAGTGGTGTATAAGGAAGGAACTTGTTAAAGCTCTGTACTCTCTGCCTACCCCGCAAGGGATCTAGCGTGAAGATATAGATAGATAAGCATGAAAAGAATTTAGAATCTTTCAGCAGTCCAGAGCCTAGAAATTGTGTCCCTAATAATTGTAACAGGCACCCTACTTATTACGTTGAGACTTAACCTCAACATCAGTCGGGTGGTCCTAAATATTTTTTGATTAATTTTCAGGTTGACCATCTTAAAAATTTGCAACACATACTATATGAAGTCATAACATTGTGAAATGGGTTCAAATCCTAGGCCGGACAAATGTAGCTAACGAAAAAATCCCAATTTTGAGTCCGGAGTCTGGAATTGTGCCCGGTATATGGCAAAAGGCTCGCCCCCTGTTACATGGGATCTAATATCGTCGGCGAAAAGTGGATGTACTCAGTGTACTGAGTACACTGGGTGTATCTCTGCCAGCCCCGTTTGGGGAATACAGGCGTGACGGTGTTTATGTTTTTTAACATTAACATATTTGTTGACCACTTTTAGCGTAAAGGGGTGCTCAATCTAGTGCTGATATGGAATTTTATAAAAAATGCTAAATTTTGATCTATATTATATAGTTGAGACAGGCCTGATTATTTTTTTGGGGCTTCGAGGAACTTTTCGAGCACCTTTTCACCCGAGTTGAGAGGGAGTGGATGCCATGCATAGACTACTACCCAACCTCGGGAGACCGTCGGAAGAGGTACGCCGCTTGTACAGGGAGGTCGTGAGATCAGTGACCCTGTATGAGGCGCCTGTATGCTCACCCCGGCTGTTGGGCGTCCGACGCTGCAGGTCCAAGATCTTTGGCCTGCAGCGCAGGATGTCCATCCGCATCGCAAGAGGATACCGGACCGTATTTTTCAAGGCAGCAACTCTCTTGGTACACTTTCCGCCGCTCCACATCCTGGCGGACATAGACGCGAGGGTCTATGATCAGACTCTCGTGGTCCGCCAAAGCGGCGAGTGCGCGAACGCACTCGAATCAGTCGGTAGGATCGACGACGCGCCCTGGAGGAATGGCACGCGAGGCCCTGCCAAGAGCACATCGTGCGCAAGCGCGTCGTCCAGCCATCGGAGAACTGGGCGAATCTCCTACAGCAACCTCGCGTCCAATCTTGCTCAGATAATCTGAGCAAGATTGGACGCGAGACGACCTGTAACCACTATGGTGGGGACCGGGATTCCGCAGAGCACACGTTCGTCGTGTGCCCAGCGTGGACCTCCGAACAGTGGAACCTCTCATTGCCGTCATGCCTCTCATGGCCATAAACTCCTTCTGCGAGACTGTGATTTCCCAGAAGGAGGAGGCCGAACGGAATAGGGAGAGGGCCAATCCCGCTTGACAAAGGCGACGGCGCCGGAGTGGAGGCACAGCCCACCCAGGGAGGGGGGCAGCTCAATAGACCGGGGCTTTATAATATGGGCTAACTTGTGCCGCAACATCTGGCGGGGGACCCCCCTGCACCAACATTCTCTGGGGGGTCTTTGAGGTCTTGAGCCCTAAGCGTCCTACACGCGCGACTTGTAGGAGGACGGTGGCGTGGTGTGGCCCACGCCGTGACACCAGGACAGTGCAGGGGGGAAAACAAGCTACAAATTTCCCCTCCCGAGGCGAGCCCTTCGGAGCGCGGCACAAGTGGGGTACCGGTGCGTTCCACTCGGAGATCTTGGAGCCCCTCTGACACGTGCCAGTGCCGGCCCCGCCCACTTCCCCCGAGGCTTAAGGAAGTCCATGAGAATTGCACACACATAGATGTGTATCAAAACCAGAGGCTGGCGCGATTTCTACGCGAGATTTTTTAGACTCATCAGTGATATATGGGTCTATACGAATATCTCTCTCAGAAGCATAGACGGTGTTTATTTTTACAGGCGTATTGGAAGTACCGCTTTTCTATCTATCTATCTATAACCTCACGCCAGATCCCTTGCGGGGTAGGCAGAGAGTACAGAGTTCCAACAGGTTATTTCCTTACATACCTCTCTGGCTTCCTCGACTCTCATAGTTCGTCTCATACACGCTCGCCAGTTACGGAGACTCTTGACTATTATATTATTATATTATTGTACCGCTTTTTTATTTTTAATAACTAGGTAACTAACTGTAGGCCTCGGCGAACGCTTGGTGTCGAACGTATGCGACAAAAAATACGTAGCCAGTGTGTACAATCACACATCGAACGCTCACTCTAATCGAACAATGAAAAAACAGTGAGTATATTTATCCTTCTATTCGATAGGCGTTTATGCCACTTGTCCAAGCCCAGCCTTAATAAGAGTCAATACTGTACTCTATTATCGCTAACACGGTAATACCTACAAAGAACGCTAACTCTAAAAGTAACTCGTCCGCCCCACTGAATAGTTAATGCCAATTGTCTCCCAACTTTCCCGGCCTAGGCTGGAACTTCGATCTATAGATTAGTCTGGAACTTTCCAAAATATGAGGCCATCTGTTACCTCTTGAGATATTAACTCTTATTTATTGTTAGAATTTTACAGCTTTAAGAGCAGTCTTTAACTTGATTGAGGATTATTATGTTCTACACCGTCACGCCTATATTCCCCAAGCGGGGATGCCAGAGGTGTACTGAGTGCACCCAACTTTCACCGACCATGTTAGGTCCCATTTAATAGGGGGTGAGCCTATTGCTATATACCGGGCACAATTCCAGACTCTGGAAAAACCACATTTAGCCAGCCTAAGATTTGAACTCAGAACCTCAAATTACAAAGCGATGCCCTTGGCCTGGTCCTATAGAAAATCCTTGAAATAATGGAACTTCCGCGAGCCTCGGGGAAAGCTCGCGGAAGACTAAAAATCCCAGGGTGGCCGACATCAGCACTTTGGAGAGGCTCTGGGATCTCCGTATGGAAGGCACCGGTGCCCCTCTTGTGCCGCACTCTGAAGAGTCCGCCATCAGGGGGAACTTGCTGACAGTGCTCACGGCGATGTGTGGTCCACGCCACCGTCCTCCTCGGGGTCGCTTGTGAAGGACGCTCAAGGCCCCTTGCGTCTGCGACTCCAAAGGCCCCCCGCTGATGTTGGTGCAGGGAGACGCAATTTTACCCGTATTCTTAAGCCCCGGGCTATTGGGCTGGGGGGCTGTGCCTCCACCCTGGCGCCATCGCCTTCGTCTAGCAGGATCGGCCCTCTCCCGATTCCGCTCGGCCTCCTTTTTGCGCTTTGCCACTAGACCATCGAAGCAGTCTAATTATTATGTTCTATAATCCTATTTTAAACCGACTTAAAAAAGGAGAAGGTTCTATGTTCGTCTGTAAATACATTTTTAAGTAGGTATGTTCATCGATGTTTTTTCTACATCGCAAGGAACATGCTTGATGATATAAATAGATTGGTGAAAAAACGCCTTACGCCTATATTTTGTGGTAGATGTGTTCTGTGCTCCACCACATACGACCCACAACTTAAGGTCCAAATGCTATAGTGGACGCCGGGGCCTATAGCCACTTTACGCAATTCTAGACTCTGCACTGCTATTGAGAATTCTTGGATGGAAAAACGACACTTTGTCCGATCTAGGATTCACGGTTGCTAAGTGCTCCCGTGTTAACTTTGGAGCGTAAACTTGTCGGCGAAATATGTATAATAGTCATAACAACTTGTGCGGAGTCAAGCTGACCGACCGAATTCGCAACAGCGTAGTAAGAAAGCGAATAGGTACAAAAGATAGTATCGGTGTAAAGATGAGAAAGGGTATGCTCTTTTGGTTCGGGCATACAGAAAGAATGTCAGAAGAAAGAATGAAAAAACAGATATAAAATGCAAAAGTGAAAGGATATAGGTACCGGGGAAGACCTAAACTATCTTACCATGACCAAATAGACCGTGTCTTAAGTCAAGTCAAGGGTATCCGTAACCGGCGAGCGTGTATGAGACGAACTATGAGAGTGGAGGAAGCCAGAGAGGTCTGTAAGGAAAGAACCTCTTGGAACTCTGTACTCTCTGCCTACCCCACACGAAAACTGGCGTGATGATATAGATAGATAGATAACTTTTACATGTAAAATTTTAATTTAAAAAGACCTTTTTAAAATAAGCTTTTAAAAATACAACAAAGATATTTTGCTCAGTTGAGCAAAATATCTTTGTTTGTATCAAAGATATTGAGCTCTATCATCAGACCTTGGATACCATCCGAGACCAAAATACTTGTCAAGACAAATCCAACAAGCCCAACACGGCGGGGTTATATTGAGTAGTTGGATGGTTCCAGTGGCCACCTTTTGGTTGCACTATCTGGTTGTATAGTACTTGTCAATACCAATCTAACAAGAACACGAGGGGGTTCCTATGACCACCTTCCGACTTCAGCATCAGGCCTGCTCAATGGAACGATATTAATGCATTGTCACGAACTTTAAATACGTATGCCAAATTCCAGCTTAATCGGATATGCCTGAAAATTGGAACACAACATTTGAACCGAAAAGACAGACAGACAGACATTCGAACATTCTAAATTAAATAAAATCTTGAAAAAACATGAATATTGTAGTTACACCAGCAATCTACATATCTGCCTTAATTTAACAATAACGAAATTCAAAAACTTGATTATTCCAAAATCAGTCTTAATCCATCAACTTGAAGCTTAACTTCGCCTCTTCTTGTTTGTTTAATTAAACCATTATTCCATTCGACCAAAAAATCATTTAGAGACAAACCGCTATCGACTAAAATCACAACACACTATTTTCCCACCATTACGAACATTCTTAGACCTGCATGACGTAATTGTCGTCTGCGTGACGAGATGTCTAGACTGAACCTTGTTGTCTAGACTGACAATTTTAGGTTTCATCTGCTGACTAAGCGAGCTGTCTGAGAACTAATATCACTGGTGTCATGTTGAAATTATTCATATTTTAGTCATTACATAAGGGTGTCTTCGCTATGAAAGCAACGCCTAGTCGCTATGTAGTCGTTTTCACCGCGTTAATAGCGCGTCTTGCGTAGTTAACTCGTAGTTCCCGCGTAGTCAACGTTAAGTCTCCGCGTATTCAACGCTTAGACCCTGCGTAGTCAACGCTTAGTTTATGCGTAGTCAATGCGTACTTAAGATGCTACCTGACCACTGATCGATCGGGGCAGTGATAGTGATGCAATTACTTTATAAATAAATAATAAGGGACGGATCTATTAAGCGCGCGCTCGGAACCAAACAACGTATGTGCCAAATCATATTTTTTTAATAGACACTAATTTAAATAAAAAATGTTTTACAAATCTTTGATATGTTAAAGTAAATTCCATTGAGTAGTTCTAAAATCGTTTCGCGATGGAATTAAAGAATGTCAAACAATAGAGATGAATTTTGACTTTTTTGTATCGAGAAAATGTTATTTAATCGTGCGTTCCTTCTACCAGACCCTAAAATATAGATCCATAAGACATATTTTTCAATATAAAGTCTGTAATTCTGAAAATTGTGAAAACATCGTGTGTTTGTATTCCCTATCAAGTAGACACACGTATGGAATACAAATATGGAAGACAAAAAGCACGATTTTATCATGGTATGTCCTTAACGCAAGTCTTCCCAAAGTACTCGCTTAGTCTTTGTGTAATACCAGAGATATGATACATCATCTAACATTCAAAAGAAACACAGTTTCATAGACTACAAATATCTTTTTCTATTAAATTAAAAACGTTACTCTGATATACTCAGACAGTTCGAGTCCGTGACCCAAATAATTTGCAAGCAAAAATAGGCTACATACAAATACTAGATCTGTCCTAAAAAGACGTTATTAAGAGTCTGCCAACGCCCTGAATACATAGGCGTCGTGCTAAAATGAAGCTTATATAAGTCTGCGTTTACGTCATATTATCCTCCAGTGTTGCGCTTTATTCTATTTTCTTTGTCCTAAGAAAATAGCGGGAAATCGGGTCAGAGATGATAGGGTTGACACACTTTTGATATTTATAAGAGTGCTAGAAAAATGAAGTCTTATGGACTGAGACCTAACCCTATATTTAATGTACGAGATTACCTTGGATTTGGCGATGCTATACAAGAATAATATCTAAGTATCAGTACTACAGATACAGTAATACAGATAGTGCAAATATCCACACTGTTTTATTTAAAACCCAAAGATAATCAAGGAACAGATGATTTCTTTTAGATGTGGCCTATACTAGGAATTAATTTTGTGTTGCATGCATTTTAAAGCACGTGAATTTTAAAGACAAAGCTGTAGTCCTCCAAACCTAAATGATGACTTGAATATTATTATATAATACATTTTTTGATACGTAGGTACTAATATATACATTTGACACTTACTAGACCGCCATTGTCTAAGCTACGAGTACATACAAGCTGGTGATTAGAAGTTCGTTTTAACAGAGAACAACACCGCAGCGGCCTACTTTGACACGTTAGGGGGCAACGGGATCTCCAAATAGAACGCAACAGTGCCCTTAATATCTGATTAAGCATCTGCAGATATAGAATGGGCGGCAAGACTTTTCTCACACGGGACAAAATTTTGTCGGCCCTTGGTTCGAGTCAATGGCGACAACAAGCCATGTTTTATCATTTACTGTTATATTCTATTATTAATTGAAATTGGCGAAAATCACTGTGACGGTGGGGAGCCATTCATTAAAATAAGAAGAAGAGTGTTGTTTTGTATCCTCGATGAATTTTTAGGATTAGCTATACATACTTCCATATTGATAATGAACATAAATTTTTAAAGATAAATCTTCCTAAATTCTTAATTATTTTGATTTTATGATTTATAAATTAAAAATCATCTTGTCCGATTGCCCCACATTTGTGGTAACCAGCCTACGCAGACAAGCCCAGGAAGGTATACAATACTATCTATATGTCTACCATGTGGTAGAGTTATCTTTGTTTCAACTAAGTTTATTCTGATTTACTGTCAATTGAGTATTAACAAAAATATGGATTAAAACAAACATAGCCAGTTTTAAGTATTTTAGAATTATTAAGTACGCCGTTAATTATATTCACCACGAATTTTGCAAGAATACAAAACGACATTCTATACAATCAAATTCTTGAAACCAGTTTTCTTGTGTCAAATTTATGTCACGGCACGTAAGACAAAACGGTTATCTCACGGCCAAAGCGACAAAATCCGTGACATATGTCTAGCCGTACCGCCCGTGCTAGCCCTGTTGGGAATCAGGATCTCACCATAAACATAACGCTAACTTGCGCTAAATCAAACTATACCATTTATAGCGTAGAGCTTACTTCTATATGGTCAACTAAACATATTTTGAACAATACCCAGACTCATATCTTTTGCGGCGACAACCCTAGTTATAAGGTCGGATAAAGGATATTCCGCATGATGTATCGCGGGTACTATCGCGTGGAACACTTAAGTTCGTTCGTACTAAACTTTACTATTAAATTCTGTTCCAAAGTGTACAGAAAATTGTGAATATGAAACGTTATTCTGCATTTATTTTTGTGTGTATTCAATTCTCGAAATAACCATGACCTACATGTGTAAGTTCCAGCAATTCGCGTGTGAATTTTACCTGAAGGGGTAGATAAAATGGTGGAAATAGGACAAAATTTCAAATCATCAATCAGAGAGCCTAGCACGAAAAGATTGATGTTAGCATGACGATAGCGAGTTGATATACCATTCTGGTTTTACTAGAAATTTAATGAATAAACTTGAACGTGACCGCATGATTACGAGTTACTCCCGGACCCCCTGACCCTTGTTGGTAGTGCTATGATATCCTAGTTCTTTAAATGGGGATTTCGATGAAATTAACCCACCTATATTTTTGAATACATCGTTCATGAGCTTAGATTTTTTATTCCGTTAGAGCCTCCGAAACTAAAACTGACAGAAAATTATGTTCTAAGGAATATATTTGTCGATTTTAGAGATAAGTAAAATAACATTATTAGATTTTAAAATTATTATATCCACTGACTGCCTCGGTGGTCTAGTGGCAAAGCGCATCGCTTTGTGATCACGAAGTCCTGGGTCCGAATAGGTCCGAAATAGGTCGTTTTCTCACTAAAAATTCCCAGTATAAGTCCGGAGTCTGGAATTGTGCCCGGTATATGGCAATAGTGGGGAATTGGAGAAGGAGAGCTGAAGATCGAGCTCAGTGGCGTGCCATGGGAGAGGCGTATGTCCAGCAGTGGACTGACACGGGCTGATGATGATGATGATATGGCAATAGGCTCGCCCCCTATTACATGGGACCTAACATCGTCGGCGAAAAGTGGGTGTACCCAGTACACCTCTGCCACCCCCGCTTGGGGAATATAGGCGTGACGGTGTATTATATACACGATTTGAATTCGAACCTGGCCTTTAAAGAAAGACCATTGTGGATCCTAGCTAATAAGTTACAATGTTGGAAATCTGTAGCGGACTTACGCCCCTATTACATAAATCATTTATTCAGTTTGATTTTTAGTGATACAATATGATCTTGGTTTAACATTTAAGTTTCTCAAAAATCTACCCATTGGGCGTACACTGTTCAGGTAGTTAAAAGACAGTACAGAACGTAAATCGATCATGAATATAGTTTTAATTAATTATTATATATTAATCTGATTTTCGTTCTAAAGCGTTTGTTATAAAACTAGATGTACCACTGATTTACATTCTGCAATACGGGCCTAAGTTACATTATTACATTAATATACTACTAGGTAGATTAGCTATGTTTTCTAACACATTTTGTCTGATTGCTGAGCAAAGCTATCTTACGTAAATCTCTGTTTTACGCGATCTTTGTCAAAAGTTGCCTCGTCATCTTTTTTTAGCTATCAGACACATGACTCTGGGATAGACCGAAAAAAGCTTCGCGATGATATAAATACTTGCCTAAAACGTCCGAGCAAGGGGACACACTCCAGGATGCTCTAAAGGCGGTAAATTCTAGTAAAAACGAGTTTTTAAGTGACAACTACTTCTGCGTGACCCAGTTACAGCCGGCTCAGCACGGTTTGGCTCGTTACCACCGACTGCAGTCACGTACAACTTGTCTGTTTGTCTCCCGGCGTCATTATGTGCCGACAATTAATTTGTACGAGGGTTTTTAATACGTGAAATGGTAATAATGAGTGTTTTTTCTTCTTTTCAGGTTACCAGATTTAGTATAAACACACGGTTAGGTACCGTAGTGCAGCACGCCCTCAAGGTAGATGGGGCGATGATCTTCGTAAGGTGGCTGGCAGATTTTGGATGAGAGTAGCCAAGGATTGTACTCAGTGACTTGCAATTGGAGAGGCCTATGTCCAGCAGTGGACTGCTATAGGCTGTTGATGATGATGAGAGGTACCTTTCGCAGGAGAAAAACGAAAATTCTCAGTTTTCTGTTAGGAAAATTGAGACATGTGAGCCTATTACCACAGCAACAAAACCCTGCCAATTGTTTATTAGATATGATAATGTTTATATAATACCCTCACAGAGTGGGGCAGCGTTACAAAAAAAAAACTCCCCATAATATCTTTTGTTAAATGTAATAATAACAAACAAAAATTTGATTATTCGAATAAGCACTCTAATGTTAACAACTAAAAGGTTTATTTCTCCTGCTTTGATATTTTAATTACGTCACTATACCATTTGGCCAACGAATTATCTCTCTTAGTTATTTTAAAATTAAAACATACATCGAGATTATCTCCTTAATTAATTTGACTTTCATAGTTCCGCATGCGCGATAATTGGTTTGTACCGGAAAATAACGACTTCGTAGCGGAAAACTTTCACACAGGATACAAAATTACCCCATTTTCTTTTGTAAAAAGATTTAATGTGCGATTTTAGACATGTTTAACAATGTTTTTCATGCTAATTCTGTAGGAAGTACTAAATTTAAAAGCATTATGAAAATCCCTGTTTGGTTTCCAAAAATACAGTTACATAGTCGAGATTATATGACATCCCCTTCACGCTACAGGTTTATTAAATAGGTGATGAAAGAATCAGATGCTTTCTCGATAACGTCTCAAATGATTCGAGCATAGGCTTGTACAGTGAGCCAGTAATAGAATCTTGAACACTGCCCCGTGAAAGGTGTAAAAGATACATAAAGGATTAATAAAGATACAATTATTATCAACTGCCTTGTACTGCCTTGAACTTGACTTACTAAAGCGTCAGTGCCTCGGTCTAATGGCGTAAAGGGCGTTTGTGAATAAGGAGGTTTTGGGTACGAAGCCAGAAGCAACCTGTCATGACAGTCAGCCAAGGCTATTTACTACACCAAGGGTGTTTATCATAATTTTGGTGAACTGTGAAGAATCAGAACAGGTCGGATCGGTCCGAATCGGAGCGATAAGAGCTTACCGCTCAACCCCCATCGATTTTCACTAGTTTTCATACATCTTAGCATATATAACACGTATATCATTGCATTCGATAGATTAAGCCCGAGATTTTAAGATAATTTTCCGACAATTTTCCGAAGGAAAGTTATAGGCTTTCCCTACATTGACCTGTTTTTACAATTTCAAACTCATTTTTTTCCAAATTTTTGGTACCTCCAAATAGCCCTCGATGATAAAAAGATAATATAGGGGTATCTGCAGACATTCCATTTATATATTTTTTTTATAAGGGAAGCGCGTAAAAATCTCGAATAAAAAAATTCGCTCAGCCCACTGGATCGCGACGGGACAAATCATGAACCACAATTGTTTGTTTTGGCCTGGGTATTTGTGTATGTAAATTTCGTGTTAGTAAACGCATCCACAATACAGGAATTGTTCCTAGAGTAGGGCTACGTTTTTTCCAAAAATTGGTCAGGATATCAACCGTCTCTGACCAGTCCTTATACACAAGATGTAACATGGCGCATTAAGTCATAGCAAATAAGAGCCCAGCAGGTGCACGATAAAAGCGCTACAAACGGTCCCAAAATAACAAGTGGACCAAATGAAAAAGTTGTCGAGTCAAAGCGTTCCGAGGCACCTTGTATATGACAAAGACAAACGAATTCCCTGACGCCATTGCGGTTTTTCAGGACAAACTCTTTACGAGAACAATGTTGTTGTTTGCGAAATATTTTCTCATAGCGACCACCATATGGTGGACCGTCCATCCACGTTTTATTTCCTTTTATAACTTATAAAACGTCCTAAAACTGGTGACCTGGAAACGTTTTTTAATCATCAGCTCGTATTTTGGGGAGAATTTAAAGGAATCGAACCATTTTTTGTATTAATGAGGCCATGTTTTGTGATACCGTCGTGTTTTAGCTTTCGACGACTATGAGATTTAAGTAACGCGCGAAAAGCGATAATCTAGATAATAAATCGATGGACGATTTAGCGCAGTGTTTAAGAGGTTAGGTCGCTTCGCCCACTGTGTCTAATAGGCGTGGGTTCGATTCCCGCACGGGACAAATCTTTGTGTGATCCACAATTATTTGTACCGGTCTAGGTATTTGTGTATGTGAATTTTCATGTTTGTAAACGCACCCACTACACAGAAATAAAACAATGTGGGGATACGTTTAAAAACAAAACATAATATGAAACACGTAGCCTGATGGCGGAAAAACCATAGAAGATACGTGGTATAATAATTATAATAATTCATTTATTCGCATAGACAACATTGATCCATTATTTGTTAGTAAGCTTAAATTCTAGGAGTTAGTAGAAATTAATCAAATTAAAACAAATCAAATCAAATTAAATTAAATCAAATCAAATTAAAATAAGTTAAATTGATTCACTACCATGCATCTTTTTATTAAACATTGCCAGATAGGGGAGGCAATGTCTTCCGCCACAACCTTCAGTATGCTGTTGGGACTGCACCTCACCGCTCCAACTAATGTTGCCGTCTTTTTCCTGATGATGGCTGAAAAACCATCAGTTTGGTACTGTGCAAACATCTCCGAGGCACTGCAAAACCGGGGTAGTCCCAGCAGCATTCTGAAGATATTGTTATATTGGATACGCAGGGCATCCATCGATCTTTTGGTGTGGCTAACCCATAGATTTCCCGAGTAAAAACCTTGACAGTACGCCTTAAAGAGCGTAATCTTAACGTCGTCAGAGCAACGGTAAAATCTACGGGTCAGCATATTACCTCTGACCGATAGCGCTCTGCGCTCCCTCTCAATATCCATATTGTCTTTAAGGTCGTCGGTAAGAATGTGCCCCAGATATTTGAAAGTTTTTACATGTTTAATATTTACTCCATTTAAGGTGAAAATGGGTAAGGACGGGGTAAAACGCTTACCGGCGGCCCCAAAGACCATATATTCACATTTTTGCACATTGTATCGTAGCCCATGCGCACCAATATATTTCTCACAAACTTTTAACATCTCCCTGATCGATCCAGCACTAGGGCCCAGCAGTACCATATCGTCTGCGTAACTGATGTTGTTAACGCTTATACCCCCTATTCGGCAACCAACATGCATACTGCTGAGCTCCACCAATAGATCATTAACATAGAGGTTGAAGAGTCTCGGCGAGGTCAGCCCTCCCTGTCTCACGCCGCACTCCAGCCCATACGTCTCAGAGAGTGTGTTTGACCATTTTACAGAATTCGTTTGTTTGCAATACCAATACTGTAAAATCCTCACCACCTCCGCGGGTACACCGGTCTCGGCCAGCTTCTTCCAGAGAATATCGTACGAAACAAGGTCAAAAGCTCTGGAGAGATCCAGAAAACAGGCGTATACCGGGGTTTTACGGTCTATATAATATCGGACTGTATGCCTGAGACTCAGTATTGCGCTTTCAGTGGATAGCTTAGGTTGAAAACCAAACTGCGCGTCACTTAACTTAATGTGCTTTTCCAGATAAGAATCAAGCACTCTGTCCAATATTTTTGCCGCCGTCGTCGCTAGGGAGATAGGCCGGTAATTATTCCTGTCCCCAATATCCCCTGTCCTATTTTTTACTATGGGCACAACAACTGTTCGCATCAACCTCTCCGGCAGATACGAGTGTCTAATGCACATTGTGTACAGTAGGGACAAGAGTCTTGGCAGGTGTACCCCCGCATATTTGAAATGTTCAATGCTGAGCCCATCATGTCCCGGAGATTTGCCCTTGCGCATGTCTTTAATAACGGCTTTGATCTCTTTGGCCGACAAAAACAGTGAACTTTCCTCTCCGTCACAAACAGGCTCAACATCATCCATTCTTCTCGACGGACCAAGAGGAGACCGCATTCGGAAATGTTCCATGAACATGTTGGCGATATCCCCGTGATCGCATTTCCCATCCACGCTTACAGGGAGTCCAGGCCTACAATCAAGCTTATTTGTTGCCTTCCAGAACTTACCAAAGTTTCCGTCCGCCCTCTGTTTCGCAATGATGTCCATTTTAATTTGATCTTGGTTGTTCTGGCACCACTTCAAGCGACCTTTGAAGACCTTCCGTGTATTATACATGTCCTGGTAGACTAATCCCGAGGTGGGCCTGTTATGCAGTATCCAGATTTGTAACCTTAGTCTGGCCTCCTTGTGAGCGTCACGAACATGTTTGTTCCACCCACATAAGACTCTTCTACTTTTAGATACAGTCTCCTCCTGCTCGTTAGTCCTGGCTGAGGCTTCAGATAAGACATGTACAATATTTTCATACAATTTGTCCAGAACTCGCTTATGTTCGACCAAGTTGCAGGAGCCAAAGCCACACTTTGCGAACTCTTGTGGAAAATCAATATCACGCAAACTGTTACTGCACAGATCATGATATTTGGCAATTTGTGATTCTTTCCTGTCACCCCATATGACCTTATTACGCGGCATGGTTCGCATTATGAGCTTAGGCTTTACTGCATCCAGATCGCACTTAACATACAACGGGAGATGGTCTGAAGTATAAACGTCCTCCTCAATACCTACTTCCACAATAGTATGCCACGCAGAAATTGACACAACACAGTGATCTAACCATCTTGTACACCCGTGAGCATCGCTGACAAAGGTGTGGTGATTGGAGTTAATTCCCAGTTTTTCTGTGTCAGCACAAATCCAATTCTGTTCCTCACAGAAATTTATAAGGTGGTTAAAAAATATTTGATGGGGGTGAGCGTTAAAATCACCCAACACAAACACACATTCAACATCGGCACTCTCGGTGATGGCAATAATCTCTCCTAAAACCTCTGTGAAGACTAGGAGGTTGTCGAGTGAACTAGTTGGCATATAAACTGAGAAAACTATAATAGTCCTACCTCCGACTACCGCTCTAATAGCCGCTAGTCGAGGGCTATTACAGTTCAGGACAGAGACCGATTCAAAAATACCCTTGCGCCAGAGAATAGCTACTCCCCCATAAGGCCTTCCCGTTAGCAGCCCCGCTGCTGTATCAACGGCCGACTTCCCTGTGTATTCAAAATCATGACTAATTGAACCTAAGACAGGAATATCATGGGGGAGAAGCCATGTCTCCTGCAGAGCGACAATGTCAGATCTTGCACAGATGTTTCGTACTCCATCGATTGAACTTTTAACAGACTTACAGTTAAAACTAGTGAATTTACAAAATATATTATGACACCTATGACGGCAATCCTTAAGGAGAGGTGGACAACTCCCATAAGGCGAAGCAAACGTGTTCTGGGCACAATAAGTTTAATGCATATGTGAAACACGCGGTACACACGGCGTTTTCGCTATGTAGCGAAAGCTCGATATTACAAGGTTCAATCTATTGGTGCCTAAATTCCGGTGTTGCTAAATTACAATGTAATTAAGGGATGTTCATGTTTGTTTATCTGGTAAATAAATTCGTTATGTTATAGCCAAAGACGTTTTGGGACTTATTTTTAAGATTAAGAAGTTAAGGTGACAGATGTGCAAAGCATACTTTAATTTAAGTAATATATATACTTATGTAAAAGTAATTTACACGTTACAAAAACAAAAAAAAGCTCAGAACTTTTTAAATGTTAGGACTACATTAGGAACAAAAAATCTAATACAAGAATAATCGTAGATGCATTTACAAATATAAAAATCACATACTCATCATAATCTATCTATCTATCTATCTATAACCTCACGCCAGATCCCTTGCGGGGTAGGCAGAGAGTACATCACAATCAAAATCACATAAACCGAAACAAGCATTTTTGGATCACTCAAAGGTATAACTTTGTGGTCATTAAACCTACGACTACCCGATCTACTGTTCGGAGCAGTCTACGCTCTACCACTGAACTAAGCCATCGTCAAATACCACTTAAATATATCTCTATTTTAACAAACAAAACCAATTCCAACGCTCAATTAAAGTAAATGTTGTCGCTCGTAACTTGCACCAAACACTCGTAATGGGCACTCAATTAAAATTCCGAAGTCGTCCGCGTCCCACTGTTGCTGCAGTAATTTTGTGAAAAGACAACTTCTGGCGTTTCCCTTGATACTCGAAGGTATTTCGATCTCGATTCTGACTCATTACTTTCGAGTTCCTTCGCTAGTTTTATTAGTTGACTTGTAACTACGGCGTAAGCCGCTCTACTGGATCACATAGTCACAGAGCAGGAAGAACTTAATGAAATGAAAATTACTTGAAACTTGAACAGAAATCAGATATCTTGGCTTTTCCTTAATACCACCTCATATACTACAAAGAGATTATACTTCATACTGTATACCCCATAAATACTATACCCAACCAATTTCGTTTAGGCATAGAACACTGTTTAATTCAGACTTTGCAGTTAAGAAATGTTCACCAAAATTGTTTCAATGGTTGTTGCATAATACCCAAAAAGACAGACAAACGGACAAAATAAGAAAAGAACTACTGATACACTAAAGGAAAGTATATCTGAAACAATATTTGACCCAAATCGTCCAAACCAAACAGTATTATTTTACGCGTTGCGACCAAATGTTTCCGGTTAAATTAGCGTGACCCCCAAGAATCTGGAAGGCTCGAAGGATTTGTTTTAGGCTAAGCGTTATTACTAGAGTTTGATGGGAAAATCAGGAGTGAGAAGAACCAGGTACGAGTTTATGAAAAATATTTACGTTCCGTCATTGGTTCTTAAACTGTTAGGTTACAGCCCTCCGTTGATTAGATAAATAATATTTCATCATCTTCATCAGCTTTCTATACCATTGCAGGGCATAATTTTCCCTTACGTGTCATTTTTCGCGGTCCTGTACTAATCTATCCTAAGTTCTTCCTTCAACCCTCAATATGATATCTACCAACCGAGTCATTGATCTACTCAATAATATATAGCAAATATGTACTTATTTAGGATGTTCACAGCCAAAGTGCTAATACCACAGACCAGTTTGTACTTAAACTGGTATCTGCTTATACTTAAATCAATTTAGTTACTAAAAAAGAAGAATAGTACCACTCTTTATTAATTTGAACAACATAAAGGACGGCTAAAAACTAAAAAGTACGGCCCTTTATCATGAGTCCGAAAACAATAAACTTAAGATAATTTTAGTGAAATAAGGATGTACGAAATGCTTATGACTCATCAGAATTTTGCCTAGATCCTACCGATGTAGGATATATTTACCACAATCTATACTATTATAAATCACAAGACCAAAAGTTTCAAGACGCAAATTTCTTTCTTACCACATCACTCGTATATGCAATCGTGCCCCGAAAGCTTCATCTCTTACAATTCAAATCGCAAACCAAATTTATGGCCCACTCCACACTGCACACAATAAAACCCATACAGACATGTCAAAAGCAACAACGCAGAAAAACGTACCCGAGCCGACCGGACACCGCTAAATCGGTATCAGTATAATTGAATTAAATAAAACCAGCGCACCAGTCGGGGGGCATAAATATGTATGCGCCCATTAATATTTATGTTGTGAACTTTGGGAAACGCCGGACTAAGAAAAATTGTTGATGTTACAAGGGTATGGACCTTTTTTTAATGTAGCCCCACACTAGGAATTATTTCTTTTTCGTTGATGAGTTTACAACCATAAAATTCGAAAACCCAAAAAGCCTTTCAACATCAACATACATTTTCAAGGGAAAGACTAATAACTTGACAAAAACCCAAGTCGGTAAGTACTTTTCAAAATCAAAAAACACCCTTCAGTTTTATCCTGAAATCCATATTATTAATATACCCAAACAAGTTACCCATATTAATTAGGGTATATGTAAGAAACACATTAGCTTCCGCGCCGACCGGTAAAAACTCCGCAAATCTTGCTTTTCATATCCAGCGTATAGTCTGTAATATGATTTCCTCAAAGCTTTTAAGGTGACTATGTATGTTTTCTAGCAATATCTTATTTTCCTTAAAAACCCCTTTTGCTGTTACACTTAGGGTTATTAAATAGAACTTGTTTGCGGCTCGGGTGAAAATCATTTGAATTTATCCATTCGAATACTTATCATAATAACACTCGATCGCTTTGATAATTACTTCACTTACAGTCGTACGTGTATAAATAAAAATATTTTTTATTCATGTAGATCAAAAATTACTTATAATGGTTAAATAAAGGCTAGTGATTACTAAGAATCTACCACCCGTTCAGAACGTCATTCCTTTCAGAAAGGCAAAAATTTTAACGGTTACTTTTACAATACGTTTATAATATCTTTTAGTCTTCAGTGTGATCTATGGAACATGGTATAATAATAGAGAACCGGCTAGTAAATATATATAAATGTACTTACTTACATATAGTAAAATGTCTACATGGTTGTCTCATTTATAAAATTGAGACTTTGTTACATGCACATAAACCTACATATAGTACCCACATAGTAATAGTAATTAAAGTTAAATCACGTCAATATTAATAAATGTATACACGATACAATAAAAGTAATATCAAACTTCCACACGCAGAAAATATCTAGTCGTGCGGACAAGTAAGTTAATCCCACAAACAATCCCTAGTTTTAAATGGCGAAAGTTTGTAAACTGTAAAACTCGGGCAAATCCGGTAAACAATACGCATGTCAGCGCCCGGATAGTCCGTATTAAAGGGGGCGGATAACCGCAGGCGATCACATACATCGATCGCGCTGAGAAAATATCCGTGATACTGGGCCACTGGGGCGCGGTAAAGTTGTCTCAGATCGGCGACGCGACGTGGCAGACAATTTGTTTATAGCATGGAAGGATAGATCCATATATCTAATATGATGAAAGTAAAGTGCTTTGTGTGAAATTCTTGAGTCAGTATGTGCACATGTTAAAACGCTATAGGAATCGAGCAGATATATCGATTTCGCCGAGAATATATCAGCAATACGGGGCCACTGGGGTGCGGTAAAGTTATCTCAGATCGCCGACGCGACGCGGAAAACAGTTTATTAAATACGGAACTAGAAAACTTAAGTGCTTTGTTTAAAATTCTTTAGTCGCTATGTGAACATCTTAAACCGCATGGGAATCGGTCAGATACATCGATAGCGTTGACAAAATATTCGTGATACCGGGTTAGCGGGGCGCGACAAAGTTGTCTCAGACCGGTGGCGCGATGCGGCAGACAGTTTATTAATAGCATGGACCTAGACAGCTTCAGTGATTAACAGTTCTTTATTCAGTTTGTACCTAAACATCTGAATATCTAAAAAGGCTATCGGAATGAAAGTAATAAAGATACAGATACACAGCAAATTAAAAAAAAAAAACCATAGGACTCATCATCATTATTATTTCCCTTTTGCTGGAGTTAACCAATATGTGTTTGCCATTGTAAGACAATATTAAACTATATTACATTGTTTTTACGCCTTGTCAACGCTTCTCGCGATTAGACAGTTTTCTAACTTTCAAAGGCTATAGACAGATACCGCCATCCCAACGTGTTATCCTGCTTTCAACACAACGTAAACACACGCAAATAACACGTTTAAACAACGTAAGAATCCATCGAGCATTTTCCGACGACGTATCGGAACCGTACCGTCATAGATTCATAGTGTGGAAGACCTATTCACTCTTTATCATAATTGCCACCGAAGAACCTTTCTACAATACTACAAAATAAGAGAAGGCATGAAAATAGTGGAAAGGAGAACCTTTTCACTATTTTACCCAACTGCCCCAGAAGAAGGGTAATGCTTTCCATTTTGAAGTTTCGGTTGTGTTAAACATTTTTTAAATAATGAAACTACTAACTATAAAGCGCGTTGTACAGCGTTTGCCGTGTCGCGTCGCATCGGCCCAGTCTGGAATTATCTTAAAAAGAAAGATGCGGAAGGGAATGGGGGAGAAACGTTGAGTGAAATGTGGCGTCTGCTTATAAGCCGTGATTAATTGCTGTTTTATGTGGAAATAAATATACGTAGTCGGGGGACACCAACTTTCTTATTCAATTTGCTTAATAAACACATTTCTCTCTAAAATTTTGTTAAAATAATATTAGAAAACTTCACTCGGTAAGCAACATGATGATTTGGATGCTAGCTTATAGAAGTAGATAGACATAATGAACATTATGAGATTTATAAACATTGCCTGGCATAGACTGCCTTGCTGGAATAGCAATCACGAGGTCCTGGATTCAAATCCTAGGTCGGACAAAAGGTAATTTTTCGAAAGAAAAATTACCAGTATCAGTCCGGAATCTGGCACTGTAACCGGTATAATGGCAAAAGAATCGCTCCCTATTCAATTGGGGCCTTACGTCAGTCGGCGAGGAGTGGGTGTACACAGTACACCTCTCAATTTACATTATTCGCTACTAGACTAACGAAGAGACTAACTTCATGTTTAAAATTTTTACGTTATCAATTATAGACATTACTATGACAATGTTCGAGTATTAAAATGCGTATAGATTACAAGCTGCTGCCCGCGACTTCATCCGCGTAGATTTTAGACAGGAATCTAACATTTTTCCGGGACAAAATGTCCTATGTGTTAATCCAGGTAATAAACTATCTATGCGCCAAATTTCATCGAATAAACCATCCGTTTTTGCATGATTGAGTAACAAACATCCAAACAGCCAACCATACAGTCACATTTATAATATTAGTAGGATGTAGGATAATTCGTCTCTTTACAACATATATTTAATCACGACGTCGTACATAGCACTGTACTGTAGATTCGAGTCTCCTCCACTTGGAGAGGGGGCGTACCCACTTGAGTGGAAAACCTACAACTGTGGCCCTAAAACCAGCCGCACGCTAGCGATTACTGTACTAAGCTGTACGTTTTACAAACTACGATTATTGTATGTTGCACAGAACCCTGCCATATACGCCAGCTTATATGTGTTTAAGTTACAGTATAAAAGAAGAGGAGAAGCCTGCACTCAACAGCGGGTGGATTCAGGCTGATTGATGATGGTGATGGTAAAAGTAGAAGAATATATTAACTAATATAATACGCATTATTTCATTATCAGCCAAAAGACGTCTCCTATAGGACAATGGCATCCCGAAGGATTGCCAAGATGACCAGTTTTATCCTTCACTCAGCTTAGCTAGCTAGCTAGCTTTTCTCCACGTCACAAAGTCATCAGTCCATCTTGTGGGTGGCCTACCCACTTCATGTCTTTCGATACATGATCCATACTCGAAAAGCTTTCCAATACTAATAAATCCAGGTTACTTTTAAAATTTCAATCCAAAAAACGCGCGACTAAATCACAACTATGTATAAGAGCTACAACATTCTGAGGGCGAGGTGTTTGCTATGTACACTCATATTATATCCACACACTTTATGCACCACATAAGATGGTTTGCGTTAGATCGAACAGCCAGCGAACTTGTGCTAAATTGAAAAATGTTTCCAAACTGTAGCAAGTTTAATATTTAGTATCTCGACTTAAGATATGTTAAGATTCATGAGTTTAATATTTTTTTTTTATTTATGTTGAAGTATAAAAATAGGGGTACATATTATCTAAATAGAATGATATACAGCCAAAACACGTCCATTGCAGGACACGAATGACCAGTTTTATCCTGTAAGCATCCCAAGTTTCACCAATGACCTTCAACATTATTTAGGTCATCAGCCTCCCTAGTTCCTAGTAGGTGGGTGCTTGCGCACTCCACATCTTTGAGTACATGATAGCCACTCGAGAATCTTACCTATACAAGGTGTAACATAATAAATGCAAGACCTCAGACACCCCGATAAGAGAATTGCTTCATAAAGTCAAAACGAAAACCGAATTTTCAAATTTAAAGGTTTTACCCTTTTTTAAAGCACTCTTATACCCTAATTAACAATGAAACTTGTACGTGTATGTGTGCGTTTTGAGAAATACGTTTTAGGAATGCGTTTAGAATCTTCTTCTTGCTATGAATCACGAATAAATTTAATTTTTTATAGCGCACTGAAGGAGTAAAAGCATTTTTTGCAAATTTACAAAAATTGTAAAATACATTTAAAATTGTTGGAATCGATTCAGTTACCGATTAAGACCAAACTACTTTCAGGTCTTGCGTTTATTATGTTACAGCTTGTATAGGCGTACGAGCATAACATCAACCGCAAAAACGCGCGACTTAATCGCAACTATAGAGAAAAGCTACAACGTCCTGAGGGCGCGGTGTCTTCTTTATACACACTATATGTTTTGAGAAAACTTGCAATCGTATGTCGACTTGAGGTAAATATGTTTAGATATATGATTTTTTATTTAAGTTACAATATATGAATAGTGGAAAGATAGTCATAGGCATTATTTCATTATCAGCCAAAAGATGTCCACTGGGGTAAATAAGCAGCCCGAAATATCGTAGGAATAATAATGTGCATTATTGAAACATCATTTGAAAGACGTCCACTGGAGGACCTTTACAAGGTCATTGGTCTATCATCATCTTTAGATTAGTAGTTGCTACTTGAGAACCTTTCCTATATAGGTTTTTTAGTACCAATTGCTAGTGAGTATGTATTTCAAAAATCCAGCTTTAAAATGTCAACCGCAAAAACGCGTGACTAAATCGCAACTATGTAGAAGAGCTACAGCGTCCTGAGGGCGCGGTGTTTGCTATGTACACTCATATGCGCCAGCTTATATCCACACGCTTTATGCAGCACATAAGATGGTCTGCGCCAGATCGAACAGCCAGCAAACTTACTCGTATGTTGAATTGAAAAATGTTTTGAGAAAGCTTGCAAGTTTATCTTCGTATCTGGACTTGAGGTGGTTAGAGAATGTTAAGATTGAAGTCTGAGAGTTTAGTTTAAAGATTTTCCGCATAGGTGACGCAGGGCGACGGGAACGCGACGGTGGCGCGGCTTGGGGAGTTTTAGTGTACTAAAATGTACGGGAGAAGCCACACAGCGCAGCCATGCTCGGCGCGACGGCAAACGTCACGACCCAATATAGCCGAGCGCTTACATCGCGCTATCATCGCGCTCCGTCGGCTATTTGACCAAATCTTAAGAGTTGAGAAGGGACGCTTATGCAGTGGGTTACATAAAGCTGACGATGATGATGATGAGATTAGAAGCATATATTTGATAGGATGATTTGAAAGCATTTTTTAACTAACTTCGTCATGCCTACAGTCCCTGACAGAGGTGGCAGAGGTGTATACATCCACAAATCAGGTTAAGTCCCAATGTACGACGTGAGTCCACTGCTATTACACCGGGCAAGATTACAGACTCGGAAATCCTACTAATTTAACAAAAAAAAATACACTTAATCTGATTAGGTATCGAACCTAAGACATCATGATCGCTACATGAACTATGCGCCAACTAGACCAATGAAGCAAATAGAAATAATAACAAAACTAGCATAGCATAGCAGATAGTAGAACTGGCGTTTTAACCCTTCAAACGCACAAGGTTCTACAACAGCGATATGTATTTACATTCTACAAAAATAACGAATTGATTTTTTTTCATTTTAACACGTTTTTCTTAATTAAATTAGATAGCTTTACAACACTGATGATCACCGGACCAACAGAACAGACAACAGAACAGTATTCTGTGTCAGTAAAAGGTAAGAATATATTTCCCTGCGATAGAAACAGGAAAAAATAGCTTTGTTACGTGTGTAATATCGCGTACATCTAAAAACCCGCATTCTCAAAGCGATATTTTCGTTTTCATTTATCTATATTACCCTATCAGACATAGAGCGAAATCTATACAGCGCGACCAGAGACAATGTCGCAATCGTTACCAACCATAAACCTAGAAACGACGTTAATAAACGCGCCGCGTTTTTGTATTAGAAATACGTGAAGAGAATATCGTAGGGTTGTCAATATTCGCTCACCGATTGATAAACGGCACAAGTAAAAATATAAAATATGAGTAATCGAGCTTTACTCTTTTGACATTAGAGTGCTAATTACAATAATCATATTTTTAAGGTCTAAGCCTATTACATTTTGCCAGCAATTTTTCTCTGTAATGGATATCCATAAGTCTATGTTTTTATCTCCGAAGGTTTGATATTTTAAGAGGCGGAGGCCAAACGTATACGTTTAACCAAAAATATCTTAAATAGGCAGTAGATTCCATTTTATTCTATTTTCGCTTACTAAAAAAGAAACATGTATTTGACTAGCTAAAATATGTCATAGAGATTCACTCATGATTCGTGAAAATAAAACGTAATTACCTACTAAAAATTTACATACAAAATAATAAAGTAACTATTAAGGCAAACAAATTCAAGTACATCGGCGGGTCTATTCAAGTTGCAAGAATATTGGTATCTATTCTCTTTCCGCAATCGATAGCACTTTGTTCTGACCATGCCCCTTTTCTTCGTAAAATGTATAATATATTTATTTTTAATTTGGCTATAAGAGCTGAGGTCTAGCCAACAGTTTAAAAAAACAACCAGTTTGATAAAAAAATATCTCAAATAAATAATATTTCTTTACGGAAGTTAGCAGCCCTACACCAAGCATCGTAAAAGGTTGGCGACGGAACGCGAGCAATCAGATGTAGACGTTTTATTATCTTGTGCCTGTCGGGTAATCAATCACTATAATCTACAGATGAACTTGTTTCCTATATCCGGATCAAAACTTACGTTTAAGCTTAGTTTTAAAGCTATGCGTATTGGTGGATTATCTGCCTGCAGGCCTACGGAAGCGGATAATCCGTAATATTCTAATTGAGTGGGCATCCGCGTGGAGCATGTTTTGCGCGGATCTGAAATCACAATTGAAATACTACGCGGATGGTCTAAATGTTAGCTAATCTTATTTTAAAGCGACCGAAATTAATGTTTGAGCTGTACTGTAATTAAAAAAAAGAACACCGACTGGGCTTTTTTCTCCATTCTTTTCTTCAAAACGTTTCTTTATCTTTAAAAGACTATTATTATTAAGTCTACATTAGTAACTTTCTATCTGCAAATGATAATTTCCATTTTCCAGGATGACATGTTGAAATCCTGGAGTACTTCCCTATCTCTCTATATGAAAGAGAGTTTAAAATAAACGAAAGCATGAAACACTGACGCAACGTTCCACTTAACCTAGTATTCAAAATCATATAGCGAACAATTACTCAAAAGAAACGCCACAATATTAAGGCCTTACCCGTCAAAACCAACTATTATTTCAGAAAACGTTATTAATTAACGCTACCAAAACTTAACTACCAAGGTCTAAAAACATACGAACCTTTCAGCGAGGTAACGAATGGTAAGGCAACCTCGTTTACAATTTGATTGAATACATAAGCTCTTTAGGTAGCCCCCGTTCAAGGTTTAAATAACAGAATATACAGATACTTTACTCCACACGTAAGACTCGACTGCTTCGTCTAATCATTAGAATGAATCTTTCTCTGAATTGGTTTTATCCCCCAAGACACAAATACTGGGCAATCTACGACTATTTTTTAAAGTTATGCAGCAATGTTTATTTACGCATCCAGCTTAATAAAAATCGCATAAACTGGAAAAAGCGGAAGGAGGTATTTACTTAAGGACAAGTAGAGAGTCTCCTTAACCTGCGAGCGTGTATGAGACGAACTATGAGAGTAGAGGAAGCCAGAGAGGTACGTAAGGAAAGAACCTGTTTGAACTACCCCGCAAGGGATCTGGCGTGATGATATAGATAGATAGATAGGTATTTACTCTGAAACAGAATATATAAAATGCTACCTCATTAATTTGGTGGAATGCGCGGTTGGCGATCACGAGATTCCGATCACGAGTTCCGACGACGAGAAAAAGATTAGGTCGGACAAATTCAGACGCAGTCCAGCTAACATTGAAAATCGGTTTGCACGCGCTTTCCAACGTATTATTCCAAACATATTTTTATACATAGCAGTTAAATCTATCTACGTGAGGTATCTGTGTAACAATCTGTGGTTCAAACCGAAAAGCAAACAAGCCCGGAATATCCAAACGCGTTACTAATGTGTTTAAGGCCTTACCATAACTACTGTATCCTAGAATGGATAAGGGTTAAAGTGCGTGTTAGGTAAAATGGCGGTTGATTATTTTCTGAAAGAAACAATCATTTTAAATTATGACTTGTATTTATTTCAGGTGATCAGCTTATGTACTAATCTAACGACTTATGTACTAAACTTGGTAAGTGTAAATCGCCAGGTATTTCTGTAAAAATCCAATCGAAACACCATGAAAGCAACAACAGTTTTAATATCATTTGTGCTTAATTTTACCACCCTTGGTTTACCAAAGTAATCATTTATACAATGGAGTAATTACCATTGACTGCCTCGTTGTCGAGTCTAGTACTACAAAGAGCGGCTGGCTATCACGAGATCCTGAGTCCGATGCCCAGATCAAAAGGTGTAGTTGAAATTTATTTATCGAAAAATTCTAAGTAAAAATCCAGTCTGGAATTGGGCCCGGTATAATAGCAATAGGCTCGCCCTCTTTTATACTGAAACCTATATTATTTTACGAAACCACATTTCGGAAACAAAAAGTACATACGTACATCTCTGCTGCCGTCGTTTGGATTATGTAAGCGGTGTTTAAGAAGAGATCAGGCAACTTACCGTGCCCACACAAAATATATATATATATATATGCGCTCCAAAAATTTATTTCAGTCTGTGACTTTGACCTTTAACCCAAAAAGTACCCAGCAACGTTTTTAAGTATAAATAATTTAGAACTAGAACGCTAGTAAAAGAAAAGAGGAAGAAAAAACATAATAAATTGATTGATTGCCGTCTATAAAACAACGATAGTAGCCGGCACAGACTCGCTTTTTGTACGCCAATAAAAAACGTAGGACACGCGATCCGCGCCGAAACTACGTGAAGACACACGCAATACCACGTCAGATTGGATATATTTCGTTATAATTTCATAACTCTGAGACGGGAGAGTATGAGACGAACTATAAAAGGTTAGAAGAAACACGAGAAATATATAAGGAAAACTTCTTTTTCCGTAACCGGCGAACATGTATGAGACGAACTATGAGAGTGGAAGAAGCCAGAGAGGTATGTAAAGAAAGAACCTGTTGGAACTCTGTACTCTCTGCCTACCCCACAAGGGATCTGATGATATAGATAGACAGATACAAAGTTTTTTTTATCGAGGACTAGTCAGCGATCAGAAACAATGAGATCCGCAGGAGGACCCAAGTCACTGACATAGCATTCAGAGTTGCTATACTTAAGTAGCAGTGGGCGAGGCACATCCCCCGGAGACGCGTTGTGCCCGGAAGATTCTCAAGTGGCGATCACGTACCGGAAAACGTGGAATGACCAGGCTCCCTACAAGAAGAACCGATTTCCTGGTGAAGGACGCGGGTAAAATTTGGATGCATACAACACAAAGCCGGTCGTCGTGACGATTTTTGAGAAGGACTTTGTCCTGCAGTGAACTTCTTATGGATGAAGATAGATATTGTAACAATAATTACAACTTCTTTACTAATTCTTTCACTGTTCAAAGTGTCCGTCTGTGGAACTCCTTACCTGAGTCTATAAGACGCGCAAAGTCCTTGGAAAGCGTGAAATTAAATCACATTTCCTTCAAATTTAATACAAGCTTCCCTTCCTCCTCAAAATTTTGGTTCGCTCGTTATTCACTCGTTACTTCTTAACTCTTATATATATTGTATTATGTGTTATAGGTAAAATTGACTCTTTCATTTATATCCCTTAAATTGTTTATTTTTATTATTTAGTTTAAATCTATTGAACTGTTGCACTTTTTAAATTTTTATCATAAGCTGTCCTCTACCTAAAGGTTGCCTGGAAGAAATCGCTTTAAGCGATAAGGCCGCCTTACTGTACCACCAACTATGTAAAATACTTTTTTTGTCCTTTTATTTTTATTTTGTGTGCAATAAAGTATATTATTATTATTATTAATAATAATTATCTTCATTACACCCCGATGTCTCGAAAACCTTTTTTCGGAGGATGTCGATTCTAAAACGCATTACTCACCTTTAAGTCCCCCTAGGATCCGTCAAGAAAGATCTAGAATCCGCGCTTGAGTGCCAAAACGTCTAGGAGGTTCCTCCCCTTTTTATTATCGCCAGCGCGCGGTCGCGGTAAACAAGTTTCTACTGTACGAGGAGGTACGTAATAATAACCTTGACGGACTTTAATTGACGGATGATTTAGCGCAGTGGTTAAGACCTGAATCCGCTCTGCCCGCTGTGTCTAATAGTCGCGGGTTCGATTCCCGCACGGGACAAATCTTTGTATGATCCACAATTATTTATTTCGGTCTGGGTATTTGTGTATGTAAATTTTCATATTTGTAAACGCACCCACGACATAGGAATCAATCCTAGAGTGGGGCTTGGATTTTAAAAGAGAAGCTAAGGAACTAGAAAACTAATAATACTTTAGCATCTTTCCTAATAATACTTTGGCCTTTCTTTCGATGTACTTGGGGGGTTCTGGTCCGTTTTACAACTTTCATATGAGTACAAAAGAGACACTCAGCGCGACAACGGAAACAGTCTCTCTTCGGAAGTGACAGCAATTAAATCGAGAACAAGCGGTCTAAGTGGAATACACCAGCGACTTTAGCAACTATATATGGATACTACGAGTAATTTAGCGACTTGAAAGTAGTAATTGGGTACTAACGAGAGTAGTACTTGTGTTTACTTGCATTCGACGTACTGTTTTGTGCATACAACGCCTACTAAAGTACTTCACATGTTATTCGGCATTTAATTACCCCGCCACGTAACAATATAGTCAGCGATAATCTCAGATGGGCTCTTATTCGCTAAGACCGAACCCGGCACGGAGGGCGGCAAGGACCCAGATGGAAAGTGACGATAGGGCCGAAGATGAGGCTCAATGACTCAGTAATAAGTCTATCTATATAAGTTACACCGTTGGACTGCAAAGTCAGAGGTCTCGGGTTCAAACCCAGGCACGCACCTCTGATTTTTCGAAAGCATGTGCCTATTAAAAGTTAACTATCACTTGCTTTGACGGTGAAGGAAAACATCGTGCGGGAACCTGCATGCCTAAGACTTTTTCGAGGGTGTGTCAAGTTCGCCAACTCGCACTGGGCCAGCGTGGTGGACTATGGCCTAAACCCTCTTAGTTTGAGTGGAGGCCCGTGCCCAACGGCGGGACCGTTTATTTACAGGGCTAATATTATACTCTGAAATAGATGCCTCCCATAACACCCGCCTCCTCATAAGGCCACTCCAGGTAATCTTAGTTCTTAAAATAAGGTTACCTTATTTTTGTAAAGGAAAATCTTACACACACAAGGCTTAACACAAACAGATCAAGTTTAATGCAACGTTATCCAGAAAGCGTGCTGTCACGTTCATCTTTATTTAGTCAATTTCTAGCGTGCAAAGGATGGCATATCAGTTCGATAGCGTTACGCGACCGTCAATCTGTGCGTTCTAGACTTCTGCTAGTTGCGGGGTTGGTTCACAAGACATTTTCGACTCCTACTAACTTTTAGTTAGTGGACTCAATGGTGGCCGGCATAGATACTTCAGAATAGCTCTAATATCTCCGCAAGCTAGCTCCAACACACTGGTGCCCTTCCGTGCTACTCTCTTGACAGATTTAAGGTATAGATATGGTTGTATTGCGAATTAGTTCGATCCAACCATAGCCAGCATGAAGACACGTTAAAATTCTACAGTTTGTGTCATTCCGATCTCGGTCTCCAACCTATTCGCGCCTTTATTAAAAAGACGATAACCCAATATTTCGCGAACGAGTCCAATCATAGGAATCCGCTAATCGTAACCGCCGCCGACTACTAGCCTAAATCCCCTCCTATCAGCCGCTACCGCCGTCCGCGGCATGTTTTCATCAACCCTCCTGATGCCCTAACATCCGTTCTTTCGGATACAGATACCGCACACACGATCAAACACCGACTCGCCGGCAAGGTCAAAGAGTCCTTTGCCCGCCGGCCGGTGCAGAGGACCACGGCGAGATACGTAGTATATGCCCTCCCCCATGCCGAGGCAGTTCCTCCTTAAGGCGCCCATGAGCTAGTTACCCCTTTGCACTTCTGGCTCGAGCGTAGTGGTTGCACGCCCGCCCTCTTGCCCGGTAAGGCTGTAAAGGCCCCGCGGCCAACAGCGAAGATCATTTACACAGACGCTACAGTTTGCTAAAACTACCATTATAATAAGATCCGAGGTCATGAATAATATAGGACTTATTACTACATAAATTCTAGGAGCGTAAGTGTATCCAAACGCGGTCGTTTTTAGCTATCATTTTGTCCATGATCCTAATCAAGTCCGAATAATAATTTGAAGGGCTGCGTTTCTAAGAGCCAACCTTTCGGCTAAGATACTAGACTCTCCCCTTTTTGTATCTCGCTGGTAATTTTTTTACCCTAATTTGCCATCGTCAGCAAAATGTAGGTAAACATAGTACACATCTTCCACACCCGTTTTAGAAAATATGGGGGTGGGTTACCGTTTTCTGTTCTTTAAGCAGTCCTAAATAAAAAAAATATACACATATCCGATTTATACTGACATTTCTATTTACAAGTCTTATGTAATCATCATCTTAGCCTTTCTATGGTCCGTCTTCGGACATAGGCCTCCTCCAAGACCTTCCAAGTCACTCTGTCCCGTGCAAATTGCATCCAATTAAGACCCGCGTGTTGCCCGATGTCGTTAACCCATCTTTCTTAGGTCGTATGTGTTAAAAAGAAAAGACTTCCTACCTTTTTATGGTTTCTATAAATTTTTCGACTTCAAAAGCCGTCAAGAAATTTTCACCCAAAATAACTTAAGCGCTCAATCTAGCAATGACCCTTAAAAACGGAATCATTATGATTAATCTGTCGCATTAGACTGCGATAGCTGAAATGCGACAGCTGTTATGGGAAATTAACCTTTATTGCTATATAATTAGGGTTCGGAGCGTGTCGTGTGACATTCGTGAATGATTAATGTATGGCGTGAAATGCGAAAGGTAATTGGTAAGTTAACTCGTTCGAAGTGCCTTTGGTTAAGTATATTTTGTTGTCGATGGGGTTTTTAATGGGAATAGCGATATTAGTTATAATTTGCCTGACTTGGTGGCTTAGTGGCGTTTAATGCAGCTGGCGATCGCAAGGTCTTGGATTCTGGTGCTTAAGGCAGCTAGCGATCGTGAGTTCGAACAGTGATGCTGGGATTTTCTTATTGAGAAATTCTCAGTAGTAAAGTCAACGTCAAAAATGATTTATTTGTATAGGCCAATAGAAGAGCACTCACAAACTTCAAAATTATAACATTTTTTACATCTACTACCGGATCGGAACGCGGCCTCAACGGACGAGATCCGGCGAGAAACGCGGGCTAGTCTTTTAATATAATTTGTGTGGCCTTTCTGATAACCATTTTTTTTTCTTTTACAAAATTATACCACATTGTTTAATTTTGCTGATTGAGGAGCTGCTCAAACCCAATCTGTTTTATCGTCAAGATAAACCGAAATTTTGTTATACCCTTTCCTACAATCTAATTTTGATTGCCTTTTTAAACTTATTGATAGGCATGTTTCGGATATTTTGTGTGATTTTGTGTGTGTGTGTGTGTGTGTGTGTGTGTGTGTGTGAATGATGCGGGGCCTTTACAGCTTCACCAGACAAGAGGACAAGCGTGTAACTACTACGCTCGAGCCAGGAGGGCAAGGGGGCAAATAACTCAAGGGCGCCTCAAGGAGGAACGGCGTCGGCTTGGGCAGTCGCTATGGGGGAGGGCATATACTAGGTGTCTCACCGTGGTGCTTTGCACCGGCCGGCAGGAAGCGATTCTTGGCCCTCGCCGGCAAAGTCGGTGTTTGATCCCGTGTGTGGTATCGGTATCGGAAAGGAGGGAAGTAAAGGCATCGGGAGGGTCGGTGAAGAACGGCGGTAGCGGCTGATAGAAGAGGAGTTAGGTTCGAAGCCGGCGGCGGTTACGATTAGCGGATTCCTATGATTAGATGCGTTCGGGAAATATCGGGTTGTCGCCTTTTTAATAGAAGCGCGAATAGGTTCGAGACCGAGATAGGAATGGAATGTTTCGGAGCTTGGTAATTTGTTGAATTACAATTGAAAGAATTACTAATTCTGTGGAGACGAGTGGAATGAGAAACGACTAAAGTTTTTAGTCAATGTGTATTACCAGTGATGACATATGGATCAGAGACGTGGTCTCTTACAATAGTCTCATAAAAAAGCTCAAAGCTGCTCAGCGAGCTATGGAAAGAGCTATGCTCGGCGTTTCTCTACGTGATCGAATCAGGAATGAGGAGATTCGTAGAAGAACCAAGGTCACCGACATAGCCCTCAGGATTAGCATGCTGAAGTGGCAATGGGCTGGCCACATAGCGCGAAGATCGGACGGGCGTTGGGGCAGAAAGATTCTAGAGTGGAGACCACGTATTGGCAAGCGCAGCGTAGGACGACCGCCTGCCAGATGGACCGACGATCTTGTGAAAATCGCAGGAAATCGTTGGATGCAGGTGGCATCGGACCGGTTACGCTGGAAAGCGATTGGGGAGGCCTATGTTCAGCAGTGGACAAGTATAGGCTGAAATGATGATGATGATGAGTGGAATGTCCAATAAGATCATCTTTGTTCTGCGTATTAACATGATGAAGGAATTGTATCCGGTATAATGGCAATTAGGTTCCTTTAAATTGGGACCTAACTTCGTCGGCTGTACACCTTAGCCAGTTAAGTAACATAGGCATGAAGGCATCGATTTGATCGACATGTCTTTAAGCCAAGTTGGCAGCCTTTTAGGCGACTTGATAAATTCCAACAGAAGGTGGCAATAAACCTGCCTCCACCAATCCGCAATGGGTCAGCATAATGCAGTATGATTTAATCTCTCTCACCTGATTTATGAGAGGCCTTATAGATTAACATTAGGACAGTACCGATTAATTATCATCATCAAATCAATTCAGTATCAAATTGCTTGCGAATACATAATACCAGCCATATCTATATATTACCATTCTTATACGAAATATATACCCAGTGTATACATAATTCAAATTACATCTTGTATTCAAAATGAGAAAGTTTAAACTCCCCTGTTGTTATTATAAGTTAGTTTGGACCTGGTTGTAATAAATTTAAATAAATTAAATTTGTTTAACGAGAAAACGTTTTATTAACAAAACGCTGTTCCGAAAATATTCGGTTTTGTACTAACTTGTACTTTATGAAAGACAATCGGTCCGTCCCGGCTTCGCACTGATGGATATTGCGTCCGCTGCGTAGGAACGCGCGGCTACCTATTTCATACATGTGTCCCTCGCCGGGTTGCCCGATGCGCTGCGTGAGGCCACACCAGCCACGGCGCGGCGGTGATTATTTTTAACCGACTTCAAAAAGGAGGAGGTTCTATGTTCGGTTGTATGTATGCTTTTCTCTTTTTTTATGTATGTTCAGCGATATTTTCGTCAATTAGGGACCGATTTTGATGATTTTTTTTGCATTGGGTTCAGTATAGCTCTAAGGTAGTCCCATTTTAATTTCATTGGCATTGGACCTTGACTTAGAAGATACACTAGGGAACTCCTTAACGACAAACAACAGGCATGTGTAAATTGAGATATTATGGGTATTACGTCAATCCTATAGGTACCCTATATAGAACTAAGCAGTATATTAGCCAACTTCAAAAAAGGAGGTTCATAATTCGTCATTTTTTTATAACTCCTTTGCTTATGAACCGATTTTGATGATTCTTTTTACATTTGGTTCAGTATAGTTTTGAGGTGATTCTATTTTAATGTTATTGGTATTGGGCCTTGGACTTTGAAGACACAAGAGGGAACTCCTTAACGGCGAACAGCACGAATGTATAGATTCCGTTATTATAGTCATTATATTAATCCTGTAGGTACCTTACTGTACAACTCAGCAAAATAATATAATATCGGAACATAAATATTTCTAAATAATTCACTCGTCTTTCGCATTGTATATCTGTTTTGTCATTCTTTCTTCTGGCATTCTTTCTATATGCCCGAACCAACGGAGCATACCCTTTCTCATCTTTACACCGATACTATCTTTCATACCTACTCGCTTTCTTACTACGCTGTTGCGAATACGGTCGGTCAGCGTGACTCCGCACATCTTCCGCAGAGATCGCATTTCGACCGCATTTATCCTGCTTTCGTTCTCCTTCTTACATACCCAACTCTCACTGCCATATAACAGCGTTGGGACAAGCACTCCGTTATGCATGGCCAGCTGCGCCTTTTGGCTTAAGTGCCGGCTCCCAAGTAGCCTTCCCATCGCACCATTCACTCTATTACCTGCATTCACTCTTCTCTCTATATCAGCGGTGTATTTCCCATCCTTACTGAAGGCGCATCCAGGATATACAAACTCATTCACTTGCTCCAGCACATCGTTACCAACCACAATCCTTGCATTCGTTCTGGTTTCTTCCCGTTCAAAAACCATAATTTTGGTTTTCTTCACATTCAAATGTAAGCCATTGTTCATGCAGTCGTCTCTCATAACTGTGACTAGTGTTTGCAGATCAGTGGCTGTTGGCGCTATCAAAACCGCGTCATCTGCATACAATAGGTGGTTTATCACTAGATCACCCATTTTTACCCCTTTAGTCATCGCATTCAGTCTTTGAAGACTTTTATCCAGATACACTATAAACAGCCTAGCGGACAACACGCAACCCTGCTTGACGCCGATTTTAACGTCAAACCAGGGTGACCTGTTACCACCCACCCGTACGCATGCCTTGTAGTCCACATAAGTGGACTGGACCGCTCGCAACAGAGTGCCGTTTATACCATACTCTGGCAAAATGTCCCAAAGTCTCTTTCGCACGACTCTATCAAACGCCTTCTCCAAGTCCACAAAACCGCAGAAAACCTTCCGGCCTACTGCCAGATGCTTTTCTACGATGTTGCGGAGGGAGAAAACTTGATCCGAACATCCTCTTCCAGACCTGAAACCTCCCTGTGCCTCACACAACACTCCATCGGACTTCTCGCGCATTCTCCGTTCAATAATTTTACCATACACCTTAGCTGCCAAGCTGATCAAACTGATGGCCCTGTAATTGGCGCAGTCATATTGTGAGCCCTTGCCTTTATACAAGGGTACTATGACTGCGCGGCGCCAATCTGTAGGGACTCTACCGGTCTTCCAGCAAAGATTTGCGAGGACCCAAAAAGCGTCCCGGACGCAAGTTCCACCATATTTAATCATCTCGGCAGATATCATGTCTATTCCCGCAGCTTTACCATTTTTCATACTTCGTATCGCCCATTCAACTTCTTCCATAGTGATGTCCTCTGTGGATTCTGGTGCCGCAAACTCGCCTCTGGGCTCGTCTGTGGCACCAGTATCCGGGGCATTCTCATACATTTCTCCAAAGTATTCACTCCACCGGTTTAGCACAGCTTGTGTGTCTGCAAGAATGTCGCCATCCTTAGATTTTATCTTTTTCATTCTGGAGCCTGACGAATCACCTCGAGCCTTTCTCACCTTGCTCCAAAAGAGTTTGGTGTTATTCTCGAAGTTCTTCGTCAGCCTCTCCTCCTCAATCACACTAGCTCTTTCACGCTTTTCTTTCACTCAAGTTTTGGTGGCATTCTTGCATTGCCGGTATATGCCGCGTGGTTCCCGGCTTAGAATAGGACCAACCCATCTCATCCCATCGGGTGTCGTACAAGGCGACTAAGGGAAAACTAGGGAATGGGCAGCAGCGTTCCTTTAACACTTCGACGACCAATAACTGCGCTCGCCAACCCGCCTGCCAAGCGTGGCGAGTATGGCAAACACCCCCAATTATGGAAGAAAGTAGAAAAACCAGGCCCCTAGTCCCCGGCGGTCCTGTTCGTCCTGGCCACGGTAGCAGCCATGGTAACGACAGGACAAGGGGTGCTAAGAATCTCCGGCAGAGATTCGGCTACCACCAAAACCGAAAATTGGCCCTGGTGACATACAACGCACGCACATTGAGGACAGATGAGAAGCTAGTTGAGCTGGAAGAAGAGTTAAACAAGTTGCGGTGGAGTATTGTTGGTTTATCGGAGGTCCGAAGAGAGGGCGAGGACACGATAACCTTAAAATCCGGCAACTTGTTTTACTACCGGGAGGGCGAACAGCAGTCCCAAGGTGGTGTCGGATTTATCGTCCACAAGTCACTCATAAACAACGTTGTGTCCATCACTAGTGTGTCGAGCAGGGTAGCGTACCTGATACTCAGAATATCCAAAAGATATTCGCTGAAGGTCATACAGGTCTACGCACCGACCTCGGCATACTCAGTTGATGACGTCGAAGTTATGTATGAGGACATTAGTAGAGCCATACATACTTCCAAAACACACTTTACAGTGGTTATGGGTGACTTCAATGCGCGGCTGGGCAAACGGGGCGATGATGAGTTGAGAGTGGGGCAATTTGGATATGGGCAGCGCAACCCCAGGGGTCAGAGGCTGGCCGAATTTCTGGAGAAAGAGGGACTCTTTATGATGAACTCTTTCTTCCAGAAGCCGCCTCATAGGAAATGGACCTGGATGAGCCCTGATGGTTCCACAAAGAATGAGATAGACTTCATCATGAGCACCAAGCGACAAGTATTTAAGGATGTCTCCGTGATTCATAGGGTAAAAACCGGCAGTGATCACCGAATGGTCAGAGGCACATTAAATATTAATGTCAAAATGGAAAGATCGCGTCTGATGAAGTCTACGCTCCGACCTACTCATGCATATATCCAAAACTCCGAGAACTTTCAACTCGAATTGTCAAACCGCTTCGAATTGCTAGACAGCAGCGCATCAGTGGACGAAATCAACAACAGGCTGGTAGAGACTGCTCATACGGTCGGGTCCAAGTATTTTAAGACCCACCGTAAAAATAGGCCTCAAAAACTATCTGACTACACCCGAAACCTCATGGCTGAGCGACGTTCCATGACGCTCCAAACCTCCGATGATGCTAAGTCCTATAGGCAGCTTAATAGACAGATATTGAAATCCTTGCGACACGACTTACGGTCCTTCAATGCAAGGCGTATTGAGGAGACCATAGAGCAGAACAAGGGCTCTAAAGTGTTCGCAAGAGACGCGTCTATTGGGCAGAGCCAGTTGACGAAGCTGAAGACGGAGGACGGAAACGTAACGTCAAATAGGTCAGAGGTGCTCAGGGAGATAGAGAGGTTCTATGGACAGTTATATACCTCAGTAGCTAAACCTGTTGTTGACTTGGTAAAAGACCCAAGAGCCAAGCTAACCCGACACTGCACTGAAGATATCCCGGACATCAGCCTGTGCGAGATTAGGATGGCTCTCAAACAACTAAAAAACAACAAAGCGCCGGGTGAAGACGGAATTACTGCAGAACTTCTGAAGGCGGGCGGATCGCCGGTACTTAAAGTCCTTCAGAGGCTATTTAATTCCGTCTTGCTTGAAGGGAAAACGCCGGAAGCATGGAACAGGGGTGTGGTGGTGCTGTTTTTCAAGAAAGGTGATAATTCTTTATTGAAGAACTATAGGCCCATCACACTGCTGAGCCATGTTTATAAGTTGTTTTCGAGAGTCATTACGAATCGTCTCGAACGAAGGCTTGATGACTTCCAGCCTCCCGAACAAGCCGGTTTCCGGAAAGGTTTTAGTACCATAGACCACATACATACGCTGCGGCAGGTTATACAGAAGACTGAGGAGTATAATCGGCCACTATGCTTGGCGTTTGTGGACTATGAGAAAGCCTTTGATTCGATCGAGACTTGGGCGGTTCTTAGATCTCTCCAGCGATGCCGCATTGACTATAGGTACATCGAAGTGTTGAAGTGCTTGTATAATAACGCCACCATGTCAGTCCGAGTACAGGGGCAGTGCACGAAGGTGATCCCCATAAAAAGAGGAGTAAGACAGGGAGACGTCATTTCTCCGAAACTGTTTACGGCCACCTTAGAGGACGCCTTCAAGCTCTTGGAATGGCAAGGACTTGGCATCAACATCAATGGCGAATACATCACTCACCTTCGATTTGCCGACGACATTGTGGTCATGGCGGAGTCGCTGGAAGATCTAGGACGAATGCTCGGTGACCTCAATAGAGTATCCCAACAAGTGGGTCTTAAAATGAATATGGACAAAACAAAAATAATGTCTAACGTCCATGTCGTACCCACCGCACTCACCGTTGGGAACTCTACTCTTGAAGTTGTCGACGAATACATTTACCTGGGACAGGCAGTCCGGTTAGGTAGGTCCAACTTTGAGAGAGAGGTCAATCGACGAATCCAACTCGGCTGGGCAGCGTTCGGGAAACTGCGCAACATCTTCTCATCCAAAATACCTCAGTGCCTAAAGACTAAAGTGTTTAGTCAATGTGTGTTACCAGTGATGACATATGGATCAGAGACGTGGTCTCTTACAATAGGTCTCATAAAAAAGCTCAAGGTTGCTCAGCGAGCTATGGAAAGAGCTATGCTCGGCGTTTCTCTACGTGATCGAATCAGGAATGAGGAGATTCGTAGAAGAACCAAGGTCACCGACATAGCCCTCAGGATTAGCATGCTGAAGTGGCAATGGGCTGGCCACATAGCGCGAAGATCGGACGGGCGTTGGGGCAGAAAGATTCTAGAGTGGAGACCACGTATTGGCAAGCGCAGCGTAGGACGACCGCCTGCCAGATGGACCGACGATCTTGTGAAAATCGCAGGAAATCGTTGGATGCAGGTGGCATCGGACCGGTTACGCTGGAAAGCGATTGGGGAGGCCTATGTTCAGCAGTGGACAAGTATAGGCTGAAATGATGATGATGATGATGATTCTGGAGCCTGACGAATCACCTCGAGCCTTTCTCACCTTGCTCCAAAAGAGTTTGGTGTTATTCTCGAAGTTCTTCGTCAGCCTCTCCTCCTCAATCACACTAGCTCTTTCACGCTTTTCTTTCACTCAAGTTTTGGTGGCATTCTTGCATTGCCGGTATATTTCTTTCTTCATCTCTGTCATACTGTCATTTAGATTCAAAGAAGAGACATAGTCCTGCCACGCTTTCTTCTTACTTTCTACAGAGCTTTTTAACTCTGTGTCCCACCATGCATCCCCTTTTGCTGTGCTATGCTTCTTTGAGCAGCCACATACTTCTTTCGCTGATTCTACCAAACTCTCTTTCAGACAATTCCAGCATTCATCTATGTTTGAGTCCGAAGAACCAGCTGTCAAAAGCTTGTCCCGGACTCTGTCTTCATACGTTCTCCTGATCTTGCAACACCTTTAAGTTCGTTATATCTTTTAAATGGAATGTCCGATTTGAATATTTCAAAAAGTAATCAAATCAACCTTGAATACGATTTGATTTATTTCGATAAGGATTAACACATAGGTGTGAATAACATGGTCTAATTTTGGTCCGCATTTCTATCAACTTCCAAAATGTAAAAAAGTTGTTATATTGACGTAACTACAATAGTTGAACATATGGTATTCCTATGTTTTTTTTTTTGATATTGATATGTTCGTAAATATTGTACAACATTTTTTTGTTCTATCATCAATAGTTTTCGCAGCGCATGCGATGAAAGACATTTTATAGCTGTTTCTTTTACAACTTGTGTTACATGAAGTTTTAGTAGGGATCCCTAATTTTTTCTAGTAAAAAATATAGCTATGGTACTCATGAATAATGTAGCATTCTAATGGTGAATGAATTTTTTAAATCGGTCTAGCAGTTTTTGAGTTTATTCGTTACATACATACAAAAATACAAATTTTTCCTCTTTATAATATTAGTGTAAATTAGTTTCTGCCCGCGACTTCATCCACGTTTTTTTAGACAGAAACCTTACATTTTTCTGAGATAAAAGTTTTCTGTGTGTTAATCCAGGTAATAAACTATCTGTATGCCAAATTTCATCCAAATTGGGTGATAGAGTTGTTATGAGTTTACACTATCACGCAATTTGGATGAAATTTGAACATCTATTTTTATTTTACTTTTTTAAATAAGGGACAATACCATATGATCTGCATTACATAAAAAACGGGTAAATTGATACTGGATAAACATATAACCTACAACTTTGTCCACGGAATAAACTAAAATGCTGGTTAACAGAAGAGTCATGTGCGCTGCCCGACCAGCATGTATTAAACCAGAAAAAAAACCCCACTTCTAAAGATTGCTACTTACAGACGAGCTAAGTTTATTAATAATCAATATTCTAAATTGATACTTCAAGTGGGCAAACATGACAACATTAGTAAAGTGCGTGTTTTATATTTCCAAAAGCCGACGTAGTGTGACCCGCCCACCAGCTACCACTAACTCTGCACCTAGGTCTGTAGAACAAACAGAATGCGCGAACCCCACACACCATTGCAGATCGTTACAGTTGAACTTATTATATCTATCTATATCACGCCAGATCCCTTGCGGGGTAGGCAGAGAGTACAGAGTTCCAATAGGTTGTTACCTCACATACCTCTGGCTTCCTCCACTCTTATAGTTCGTCTCATACAACTTATTCTATGTATCTAAAAATATAAACTTTCTCATTTATACAATATCTCTGGTAATAACAAAGTAAACAATATAATCATTATAGACAGGGACTGCCTCGTTGATCTAGCAATCACGAGCTCTCAGGCCCGTATTACAGAACGAAAACCACTCGTGAATCTAGTTTTAAAACTAACGTTTTAGTTTAAAAAGCAGTTCTTCAAATAACATTCACGACTGACTCACGTTCTGTAATACGGGCCTTAGATAAGCCTCCTAAGTGGGAGAAAATGTTATTGCGTGCCTTGTTAAAAGTCACAGTCAGAGATGTTATACAACAAAAAAATAATTTTATTATCTCTGCCTACTTCGCATGTAATCTCTTTAGATTTATAAATTCCCCAAGTGGGAGTGGCAGAGGTGTACTGTGTACACCCACTTTTCGCCGACAATGTTAGGTCCCATGTATTAGGGGACGAGTCTATTGTATATATATATACTAGGCACAATTCCAGAGTCCGGACATATCAACTGAGAGCTCCTTTTTTTTGATAGAAAAACTAAATTCGTCCAACCTAGGATGTGAACTCAAGACCTCGTGATTTCAAAGCCGAGGCAATCGTTTTGCGAGCAGTAAATATAAAAAAATTGTGACTTGTTCCCTACGTGTGTGGTGAACCGCCCGCAGGGTCGGGCCGAAGTAAGCTTACAATAATATCTACATACATACCGCGTGATAATGTATTCTTTACTTCTACTAAAGGTTCTGATTAAGTGTTAAATTTGCATAAATAAAACATAGGCCCAAAACACACAAATTAAGCCTTGACTAGAGTGGAATTCAATTCTTTATTCTACTACGACTACAAATCCACCACCTGTATAGGTAGTTGTGTATTCCCAACCAGTGCCCAGTTCAATACAAGTACATTAAAGGATCTCTATCTTTCTATAACATCACGCCAGATCCATTGCGGGATCCCTTGTCACATTAAAGGATGATGTAATAAATACAAAACATTCGGCAACTATTTTGATTATTCACCATCACTTGTTTTTAACTGTGTACCTGATAACACGTCGCCGTAAACGGATTTCTAGTTACATGTTTAGACTCCGTTCAGTTCCACTAACTGTTTTGATTAATAAGCAAATATAAATGATAACTCACTCTGCGTAGGCAACGCCGTCGTTAACATGTTTCTTTGGTGATGCCTATTTAAAGCCATCACCAAACAAAGCACCTTTAATATTGCCTTAACAGTAGAGCAAGTAACATCGCTTTAGCTCACTAAATAAGTATTTAACGACTGTATACATAAAACTGCAGTATTTGAGAAAAGTATAGTTTATTTGATTCCTGACATATATAATAAACTACCAACGCAAATTAAAGAAGTGAAAAATATTGACAAATTCAAATCAGTTTTGTATAAATTTTTAAATGAGAAATGTTATTATAACTTAAAAGATTATCTGACCGACGTGAATAAGAAATAGAAATTGAATGAATGTATATTTTTGACATTGTAAATAGTATAGTATATAATTTTGTGTTTTATAATTTTCATAATAATTTTATGATTTGTTCATTTTCATAATTTTTATAATTTTCATAACAAATTATTGTATGCCAAAAAGGCGGGTCATGGCTGCATCATCATAATCTCAATATTTTGTATTGTAACATCATACTTCTACCTATGCCCCACAATAAAATCTATTTGAATTTGAATTTGTAATACTTTTAAATACCCTTAAAATAAAAATGCATTTGTGTAAAAATATATTTTTATAAACTTACGTTGACTTTACTTCTTGACTAGGTGCAGGACTTTCTAGGGACGCTAAATTAATATAAAATTTATAATTATCTCCAACAAAACATGCCACTTAAGCGTAAATACAAATATACCTTAGGCGTGAAGCCTTTTTGACTTATCGAAAATAGGTCGCCAACGTCCCGTCGAATTCGAACCCTGAACCCCGCTGATTTATGCTGAGCCCGTTCTTGGCAGCAGTTCAATTGGAGAGGTCGCCGGTAATACATGCGACGAATCACACGTCGTTTGACAATTTAAACCCTTTTCCTATATCCAAACACCGTATAGTGCCACAACTAAAAAAAGGGAATAAAATAATTTAAGCTTCATTTTTACCAAAATTAGAGTGCTTATTAGAATGATCCATTTTTTAAGTTGTACCATTATTATTTTTATTAGTAATAAATACTAATAGTATTCATAATTATACATTCGTTAAAATGAATAGTAAGTTATAACTAGAACATATTATGATGATTACTTTAATTAACATTTGAAAAACAATGGCAAGTCAGGAGTCTCCGTTACCGGCGTTATTGGAACGAAGTTCTTTTACGCGGCTTACAGCAGAAATCGTCACGTAAGGAAAAAATGTTTTTATAAAAAAGGTAAATCGACTTCAAAAAGCAAAAAATAAATATTTGAAGTCGGTGCAGTCGGTTACTTGGCACCGACTTCAAGTATTTATATTTTTCTTTTTGAAGTCGGTTTACCTTTTTTTTAAAGGATTTTTACAATTTTAAGTGACGGGTGAATTATTTAGTAATATTTATATTTAACCGATATTATATTATTTTGCTGAGTTGTACAGTAAGGTACCTACAGGATTAATATAATGACTATAATAACGGAATCTATACCTTCGTGCTGTTCGCCGTTAAGGAGTTCCCTCTTGTATCTTCAAAGTCCAAGGTCTAATACCAATAACATTAAAATAAGACCACCTCAAAACTATACTGAACCCAATGCAAAAAGATTCATCAAAATCGGTTCATAAGCAAAGGAGTTATAAAAATAGGACAAATTATGAACCTCCTTTTTTGAAGTTGGCTAATATACTGCTTAGTTTTATAGTAGGGTACCTATAGGATTGACGTAATACCCATAATATCTCAATTTACACCTGCCTATTGTTTGTCGTTAAGGAGTTGTCTGGTGTGTCTTCTAAGTCCAAGGTCCAATGCCAATGAAATAAAAATGGGACCACCTTGGAGCTATTTTGAATCCAATGCAAAAAAAAATCATCAAAATCGGTCCACAATTGACGGAAATATCGCTGAAAATACATAAAAAAAGCACACATAGAACCGAACATAGAACCTCCTCCTTTTTGAAGTCGGTTAAAAAGCGTTATGCGGGTATATGTGTGCGTGCGAATATCGAGATTCGAGCCACAAGCATTGTGCGGTGGGGTATATTCCCTCAATTTTAAACCCGTGTAAATATTATAGAAAGAAATACTTTGTCATTTTTATTGTTGTTATACATAATTAATAATGCACAATTTGATATGAAATTTGTAACAAATGATTATGTTTATTGTTTACTACTAATGTGATTTAGATCTTTAGTTAACATTAGGAAGAGAGGGAGAATGAGAAAGACAGAGTAAGAGGGAGAGTGAGAGAGAGATAGTGTGTATGTAAGAGAGAGAGGGCGAGACAAAAATACACTAATATAATCATTTAAATTTTTTTGTTTTAAATGTAAATCGACTTCAAAAAGCAAAAAATAAATATTTTATGTCGGTGCCGGTTAGTGCAGTCGGTTACTTGGCACCGGCTTCAAATATTGATTTATTGCATTTTGAAGTCGGATTACCTTTTTTTTAAAAGATTTTTATTTTACAATTTTAAGTAATGAGTGAATTATTTACTAATATTTATATACCTATATTATATTATTTTCCTGAGTTGTACAGTAAGGTACCTACAGGAATGATATAATAACCATAATAACAGAATCTATACATTCCTGCTGTTCGCCGTTAAGGAGTCCCCTGGTGTATCTTTAAAGTCCAAAGTCCAATGTCATTAAAATGGGACCACCTCGAAACTATACTAAACCCAACGCAAAAAAAATCATCTAAATCAGTTCATAAATAAAGACGTTATAAAAAACACAGATGAATTGTCGACCTTTTTGAAGCCGGTTCATATTCTGATTAGTTCTATGATAGGGTAACTAGGATTGACGGAATACCTATAATATCTCAACCTACGCACTCGTATTGTTTGTCGTTGAGGAGTTTTCTGGTGTATCTTCAAAGTCCAAGGTCCAATACCAATGAAATTTAATTGGGACCGCCTTGGAGCTATACTGAACTCAAAGCAAAAAAAAAATATTAAAATCGGTCCAGAATTGACGGAAATATCGGTGAACATACATACAAAAAAAGAAACAAAAAAATCATACATACAGACGATCATAGAACCTCTTCCTGTTTGAAGTTAGTTAAAAATCTAGATATACTATAACGTTTACAGTTGAAAAAATTATTAGAAAGAAACTTCGTTCCTGACGGGGGTCCCCTGACCACACAATTTCTTTTACTCAGACCTACTTCCCAACAACTCTAAATCGTCAAGACCGCAACTATCAAATAAAACAAAGCCAGTCGTCCCAGATGGAAGTAAAAACCATAAAATTACCCTAACGCCAAAGACCCTTATACCAATAAAATCACTAATTTCCAGTTGTCCGTTTCCACGACAAACTCAAAGGAAACAGGTCAAGTCCCTTATTCGCTAAGACCACGTAAACATGTAACGTGGTGTGTTACGATAACTTTATGAAATGATCGTTTAATACATATGTAGCGACCCCTATACATCGCTACATAGTTGCGGCTACATAGTTGCGGCTACCTACCAATAGATAGTGCTGACGATTCGCCATATATGTCTAGATCGCGATATTAGATAGCGCATGACGCGTAACAAGTCCCTGACAACAACTCTGGGGGGAGAGTGGCAGGCCCCGTCAGACATATCACCCGTCTGGCTAGAAGATCTTCCCTTTGACAAATCCTGCCACAAGGTTCCTGCCACATTGGTGACCACCGACATGGACATCGAGCAAGCCTTCTGCAGAGTCATCGTCATCGTACATCCCTCCACAACAGGTCCTTCAGATTCAACAGCAGCAGTCACACAGCAAGCCATTCGTCATTCTCAACGGACCATTGGCAGCTTACTCACAGGCGACATGGTTCGGCTACTCTTGACACTCAACCGACTCAGTGGACTACAGTCATCACATTGACTTCGCCACCAACGGTCGACACTCCAAGCTCAGTCTCGACTCACTGAAGACTTCGAGCATCTGCGCACACAGTTTCGACTCACCGCAGACTACGCGCAACCCGGCACTTGCAAGCTCATCATTACGGGCACGACGCAGCGACTTCAAAGAATCACGACCTCCGGTCTCGGAGGGGAGCCATGTAGCGACCCCTATACATCGCTACATAGTTGCGGCTACCTACCAATAGATAGTGCTGACGATTCGCCATACAAGTCTAGATCGCGATATTAGAGTGCGCATGACGCGTAACAAGCCCCTGACAACAACTCTTGAGGAGAGCGGCAGGCCCCGCCAGGCACAGCACCCGTCTGGCTGGAAGATCTTCCCTTTGACAAATCCTGCCACAACGTTCCTGCCACACATAGGTTCTCAACGTGGGTGATAACGCCCCATTGTGGGCGTTTGAGATTTTCAGCGCGGCAGTAGAAGACCCAGAGAAAATTAGGAAGCATTGAGATGACGCAAAGGAAACGTGGGCAGATTAAATAAAAATAAAAAACGCGCTAATCATATACTAAATTAAATGAAACGTTAACATTACTTAATTTTCGTTACTGTGTGAACTGGAATCAGTTTTATCACGTGTACCAAAATTCACATAATTCGGTAGTTTGGTAGTGCATGAAAATTTTTCTGAAAGACCCCATTACATTCAGATCTACATTGGGGCCTCTAGAAACCTATGGTTTATTAGTAGTCCAGTGACATACAGAATATATATTTTTTTTCGAGTAACGAATAAAACTTAGTATACCATTTCATATTGTTTTTCTTTGCTTATTATATTACTTACGTTGGGCAAGGTATCGAAGCCTCATTAATTTTTTACAAAATGTATGGGAGAAGTTTTTTTTTGGATTTCTAACTTTTCTAGTACTTCAACCTTTGGTCTAAGTTTCTGATCCTTATTAAAGAAACAGGATCGATTGGTGTCAAATTTTTTTTTTAGGGATAATGGCTGGGTGCTTCCATCAACTTGGGATCCGGTAATTAATATAATCAAATCCAATACCAAGCATAACACTGCAAGACCTCAAGACACCGTGAGCTCATTCTGCGTAGATCGGACCAACAAAAATAATTGAGGGTACCCCGGAACAACTATGCCTTTTGGACGTCTAACAGTCCCTCCCGTGACCATGGGTGCTGGAAAGCACTCGAAACGTCGGGAACTAAAAATCAAAAATAAACCGCGATAAAATCCGTAAAATAGTTGTATTTCAAATTTTTTTTTTGGTATTTGCCCATTATCTTGCTAACTGTAATGTTTTTTCAAAATCTGTAAATGTAGCTTAAAATGTCGCAATAAAATATGTCTCCAAAGACTATTTTCTTGTAGCCACTAGATTTAAGGTAGCTGTCCTTATTGCCCGTCTCAAAAATCCACCCTGTTTATTGAAACCGACCATAAGTCGTCCGTTTATATCACAATCGTTCCGACGTTATCGTAACGTGACGCGTCACGCGTTAGTCATAACGAATAGAGGTTCAGGGGTCCGTGTGAGTGACCTCTTTATAGAGAACTCGGTTGCGAACTGTTCGCGTAAGTTCCTTAACGATTCAGAGGAAACTAAACTAAAGATCGGATAGTTGAGTTATCTAGACAATCGTTTTATTCGGTCTGTTGGGTTAGTTTTTGTTGTAGGAAAGTCAATAGAGATTACACGGTCATTACACGGTCGATGGCTGCTGTGGTTCGTTTAGGAAAGTTGTAACTTAACTTTTTTTTCTTATCAGAATCAGAATCAGAATCAGAATATTTTTTTATTCATGTAAACCATTACAGTATTTATGAATCGTCAGAAAAGTAACAAAGACTCTACCGCCACTTCGGAATGTTATTCCTGTGGAGAAGAAGGGCAAGAAACTCCACGGTTACTCTTTTAAAATAAGAAATTACAAACTTTTTCATCTACATTCTGTTGTGGGGTATGGGAGAACAATGTAGGTTGGTCATCAGGTGAGTCTAAGTTAAAAAAGCGAATAATACTATTTATGAGAATGGCTACATGGTTCCCTCATTTACAAAAAAAGTACATATTGTGTTAAATTAATAGAAGGAAGAGAGGTAATGTTAACTAACAACAGTTGAATAGGTTGCTATGACTCAAGTGGAGCTGGAATAGCATCTATCCAAGCATTTTTATCTTTTAAATAATCTTCTATTGAATAATAAGCTTGCTTACAAAGTGTTCGTTTTACACAAGCTTTGAACTTATTTTCACTAAGTTTAGTGACGTCAATGGGAATTTTGTTATAAAATCTAACACAGTGCCCCATGAAAGACGTGTGAATTTTTGACAGACGAAACTGCGGTTGGTCTAATTTATTTCTATGTCGTGTGTTATAGCAATGTCTATCACCTAGCTGATTAAAAAGATCTAAATTTTTTCTAGTATACATAATGTTTTCATAGATATATTGACATGGGACCGTCATGATATTAGCTACTTTGAACAGTTCTCTTAAAGAGTCGCGACTACTCAAGTTATAGATGGCCCTAATAGCCCTTTTTTGCAAGATAAAAACAGACTCAATGTCCGCTGCCCTACCCCACAATAATATACCGGATCCCAAGGCTGAGCAATATTTTATTGTAAACTGAATATTTTAGTCTCGCACTCGTTCGCTCCGTTCCATATGTTGTCCCAAAGGTATAAAAGGACCCCCCCCCCCCTTCCCAAGTTCAAAGGGTCCCCTATCGTATTTATGCCTTTTTAAAAGTTGACAAATTATTTTAAACATACAATCTATGATATGACTTAAATATTTAAGTGAATATTCACATTAAAAAAAATTTAACAAGTCAAAGTGTATACCAAAACATAGTTTTGTAAAAGTCCTTAAGTGTCAGAAATTCTAAATAAATTCTATTCGGAGTGAAATAAAATTCTGTTACAAATATGCTTTTATTTTGCAACATGATACTAATATTGAACGCGAAACGAACCGATGCTTTATAATTATTAAAAATAATTTCCCACCGTATTGAGGGGCGTACTAGTACCGTGAAACACGCTTTTAAATAACAAGGGGCGAAAACAGAGGGGCGAACGCGTGCGAAAACTAAAATTCTCTCTCCTTGATCTGATAGCGCATGGCTATCAGGAGGTCCTGGATTCGATTCCTACGACGGGCAAATTATTATTGGGGCCTTAAAATTTCTTCACTTGATAAAAAATTGTTGTCAAATATTAATTCAGAACTATATATTATTACCATTAAACTAGAGACACAATGACCCGAAATACTCTTCAATTAAGCACTCGCATAAGTAAATAAAGCTCGCATACTCGCATAAGCAAATACTACACATATGCGGGCCTCCATCCCGCTCGCGTGGGTATGACAAGACACTGCTGTTTAATTACAAATTTAAAACTACAAAAATGATCAAATGTGTAAAAGATCTAATTATCGGTAACCTAACTAAATGCATTAATAAATGTCTAAACGAAGGACGTTTTCCAGACTCCTTAAAATTAGCTAAAGTCAGCCCTATCTACAAATCAGGCCACAAAGCGGATCCTGGCAATTATAGACCAATATCAGTACTACCAATCCTATCGAAAGTATTTGAAAAAATTCTATATCATCGTCTAAGTGAATACCTTACGTCAATGAATTTTCTTTCTCAAAAACAGTATGGTTTCCGACCAAGATCAAATACGCTTGCAGCCACTATTGATCTAGTCACCAATATAAAAATCAACATTGACCAAAACAAGATTACTCTAGGGATATTTATTGTTCTAAAGAAGGCATTCGACACGGTTAGCCATGATCTGCTTTTATTGAGGTTAAGAAGTATAGGTATCTCTGATAATGCTTACGAAATTTTTAGGTCCTACTTGAACAATAGGCACCAAATTGTCAAACTCCATAATCATCGAAGCGAATCTCAAATAGTCACTTGCGGCGTTCCCCAAGGATCAATTCTTGGCCCCTTATTATTTTTAATATACATTAACAGCATACATAAAATTGGTCTAAAGGGAGACATTACATTATATGCAGACGATACGAGCTTGTTTTACTCGGGCCATTCAATTGAGTCTATAATAGAACAAGCACAATGTGATCTAGATCTTTTGCATATTTGGTTTCAATCAAATTTACTCAGCATAAACACATCGAAAACTAATTATATAATTTTTACTGCTAAAAATAAAAAACTTGGTACACACAATAACCTAACCATAAATGGCGAAATAATACATAAAATAGAAACAGTAAACTATTTAGGATTAATTCTTGATAGTCAACTAACATGGAAACCGCAACTAGAGAATATACGAACTAAACTGATCTCTCTAACAGGTGCACTACGTGGCATTGTGCGATGTATCCCAAGACATGTTAAAAACATTATTTATAATTCCATGGTCAAACCTCACATAGACTATCTGATTGAAGTATGGGGAACGGCGGCAAAAACTAATCTAAAAAAACTGCAGACATTACAGAATAAAATAATTAAATTACTTTTCCATTATGACTTTTTAACACAAACAACTAAAATATACAAAGAAACTAAAATCATGAATATTGCTCAAACTTATAAATATACTACATGCATTCTAATCAGGAAAATACTTACCAAAGATATCCACTCACAAATTGTATTTACGAAAAAAATGCACATTCAAAAGCGTATGACTAGACAGGCTAACAATATCTGCCTAAGACCACCTAGAACGAATTATGGAAAGAATAACATAATGTTTGAAGGAGCAAAACTGTACAATAAGCTCCCGAAAGACATTAAAGAAATAAGTTCGCTAAGTAGTTTTAAAAATCTGCTAAAGAAACACATTTTAGGCGATTTTTCATTAATAACCAATACATAAATTAATCACTTTCCAAATTCCAAATTTTTATAATTATTTTTTCGTTTTCGTTTTATTGTGTTTTCCACAATATGGTATAGGCCTTAGTGAACTAGCTACCTGCAACCGGGCTCAATGCAAACGCAACCCATCCTATTTAAACAATTACCCACATTATTTTAGTTATTCAATTTTATATTTTGTTCTATTTTGTACTGTTGTAATTAATCTTGTTAGATTTTAGTTTACAAAAAAACTCATGTAAGTACAAATAGTGGTGATGATGACTATATATTCAAGATCCCACTGTTGTTGTGTTTACATAAGTGAGTATATCAGTGTTTCTACATACTAGCTTGGTATTTATTGTGTACTACGCCTACCGGCAATTTAATTTAGTTTAATTTTAAATTATGTTTCTCAGTAAGTGAATGTAAATTCTTATGAGAAATAAAGTTCTTAAACCACAAAACTGAATTATGTGAAAATCCAGACTTTAGCTAACAGCCTTTTAAGGATTATTTTCGATTTAGCAGAAAAAAAATGTCACACCTATTTTCCCCATGCGTGAGGCAGAGATATTGTGTACACCCACTTTCCATCAAAGATGTAGTATGTAGACCCCATACAATAGGGAGCGAGCCTATTTCTATTATACGGAATACAATTGCAGACTCCGGACTGATAGCAATTTTTTTTTTCAATACAAAAGCTACACTCTGTCAAGTTTATTTTATTTTATTCATTTTAGGAAAACTAACAGCTAACAAAGAACAAGTATGGCTTAAGTAGTAAATGCTGAAGGCCAGTTATAAATTTCCACAAACAATTACAACATGAATATAGCACGGCAGAACATAAAGTGACGATAAAACGTAAATAACATACAATCAACGAAAACACATACAATTAAAGAAAAAAGAGACCATTTAACATATTTTTTTAAGCTGAGAGACTCTAGTGTTAAATAAATCAATATCAATTGTTTGCGTTATCGCATTATATGATTTAGATGCCGTTACGAGAAATGAGTTTTGCCTGTAAATGCACCTGCTGTATGGAATATTTAATAAGTCTGGCTTCCTTAAAAATGCAGAGGGAACGCGTAAATCAATCCTTTCTCGCAATTCGGGACAGTCAACAGAATCATTCACAATGTTTAGAAGAAAAGCTAGATCCGCTGCTCGCCTTCTTTCATACAACGGTAACATATGAAATTTTTTGCAACGATGTACGTAATTTGGCAGATAAGTGCTGGAGCGGTATTGCAACTACCTTACAAATCTTTTTTGTATGTTTTCGATTATGTTAATATAGATTTTGTAATTGGGATTCCAAACTTGAGAAGAATATTCGAGGTGACTGCGAACGAAACGACAATACTAGGCATGCCTTTTAAGTTCTGTCGCTTCCATATTTCCCGACAATTTTGAATTTGGAAGTGTTCTATATTCGAATGTTTTTAAATTTTGAATCTCAAAACAGTTGAAAGTATTAGGATTAATGCTATTGTTTAGAAGAGGCCTCACACGGCTCCAGTGTTTTGTAGAGCTAACATCTGAAGCCCCATGTCTGCGGACTGTTGAACGCTGGAATTTAGAATTCCAGCGTGGACATACTAGTGTTAGTGACAAATCTCGCGAAGGACGCCCAAAATCCGCCTTCACTGAAGGTAACATCATTGCTGTGAGACAACTAATTCTCGAAGATCGTCATGTTACGTATCGAGAGATAGAGGCTCTATTAGGCATCTCAGGAAGAACCATTCAGAAGATCTTGCATGAAGCGCTAGGTGTGAGAAAGCTAGTTTGCCGTTAGATACCGCATCTGCTTCCCGACGATCACAAGGCGGCCCGCGTCAGATGGTGTAAGAAAACTCTGCAAAGACTCAACCGAAGAGTTTGTTTACCACAAGTCATCGCCAAACTTCGAAAATCTAACTCAAAGCGACGCATCATCCTGCACCACGACAACGCAAGCTCACACAGCGCTCGTCAAACGATTGAGTATTTGAAGCAGGAAAAAGTAGAAATTCTTGACCATCCTCCATACAGTCCTGACCTAAGCCCTAACGATTTCTTTACATTTCCTAAAATTAAGAAAAGTCTTCGTGGTCAAAGGTTCCAGTCCGGTAAAGAAGCAGTCGACGCTTTCAAGTCAGCCATTTTGAACACCCCCACTTTAGAGTGGAATAAATGTTATAATAACTGGTTTGAGCGAATGTAAAAGTGTATGAAGCTACGTGGTGAATACATGGAAAAACAATAAAAAGTGCTATAAGGTTCTAGTTGTGTTTTTTTTCTTCAAACGACAAAACTTAAAACGCATGCCTCGTAAAGGATTTTAAAAGTCTTAATGCTTTTAAATTCATTTGATAACCTAATAATGAAACCCATGTCTTTCTTGTTATCATGTTTATATGTTCATCGAATAGAAGTTTTGAGTCAAATGTCACCCCCAGATCCTTAATAGTATTGACTCTAGATATGAGCGTGTCTTTCAATTTGTAATTAAATAATAAAGGTTTAGGTTTTCTAGTAAAACTACATATGTGGCATTTAGATGCATTTAACTCTAATTTGTTTAAACTGCAGTAATTCTGGAAACGATGGAGGTCATGTTCAAGATTGATTGCGTCAGTGACAGTGGTAATGGGGCTAAGAATTTTTAGATCATCGGCGTATAAAAGTATTTTTGAGTGCCTAAAACAGTGGGAAATATCATTAATGAAGATGACAAATAGCAAAGGGCCAAGCAAAGACCCTTGAGGTACTCCAGATGGAATAAATAACACCTTAGAGGAGACCCCTTCAAGACTGTAGTCTTGAATGGGTTCTCCTATAAGGTGTTATGTAAACAAACTGTAGTTCGGCACCGATTTTCGACATAGATAGATAGATAGAATACTCTTTATTGTGCACACCAAATACATTATAACAAAACAAAGTAGTTATTGTAAAATAACAAGCACAATTGGCGGTCTTATTGCTAATAGCAATTTCTTCCAGACAACCAAGTCGAAAGAAATACAACAAAAAACAAGACATAGGATGTAAACCATCTGAATAGATCTCCTCTTATACCGATTAAAAGAAGTTTCTGAAGTAATATCGAATGATCAATTCTGTCAAAAGCCTTACTGTAGTCAGTATGCACTACATCGACTTGGGACCGCTGTGACTTATACTCAGTAAGAAAGTCAGTCAATAAAATAAGATTAGATGTTGTAGAACGGCCGCTCAGAAATCCGTGCTGGTTTACATTAAAAGAATGTTTAAGAGAGGAATATAGTTGTGAATATACAATTTTTTCAAGTATTTTAGCGAAAAGGCATAATTTAGAGATGGGTCTGTAATTTGCAACCTGGTCTTTAGATCTATTTTTAACCGACTTCAAAAAGGAGCAGGTTCTATATTCGGTTGTATGTATGGTTTTTTTTTATGTATGTTCAGCGATATTTCCGTCAATTGTGGACCGATTTTGATGATTTTTTTTTGCATTGGGTTCAGTATAGCTCCGCGGTGGTCCCATTTTAATTTCATTGGTATTGGACTTTAGACTTAGAAGATACACCAGGGAACTCCTTAACGACAAACAATAGGCATGTGTAAATTGAGATATTATGGGTATAACGTCTATCCTATAGGCACCCTACTATAGAACTAAGCAGTATATTAGCCAACTTCAAAAAGGAGGTTCATAATTCATCCTTTTTTATAACTCCTTTGCTTATGAACCGATTTTGATAATTCGTTTTGCATTTGGTTCAGTAAAGTTTTGAGGTGGTCGTATTTTATTGTTAGTGGTATTGGACCTTGGACTTTCAAGATACAAGAGGGAACTCCTTAACGGCGAACAGCACGAATGTATATATTCCGTTATTATAGTCATTATATTAATCATGTAGGTACCTTACTTTGCAACTTAGCAAAATAATATAATATCGGTATATAAATATTACTAAATAATTCACTGGTCACTTAAAATTATAAAATAAAAATCTTTTAAAAAAAAAGGTAAACCGACTTCGAAAAGCATAAAATAAATATTTGAAGTCGGTGCCAAGTAACCGACTGCACCAACCAGCACCGACTTCAAATATTTATTTTTTGCTTTTTGAAGTCGGTTTACCTTTTTTTAAAAAAGATTTTTATTATGTATTGGCGTTACATATACAGATTTCCAAATTTTGGGCACCTGTCCTTCTGTAAGGGATCGTCTATAAAGTAAGGAAATGGGTAAGGCAAGGCTCTTAGCACAATTAATCACAAAAATAGGGGGGATATCATCCGGTCCAGCAGACTTTGTCAGGTTAGTCGCTTTAATTAATTTTAAAACTTGTTCATCGCCCACTTCAATGGAACTGATATCTGCCGTAGGGTCGTCAATTCGAGCAAGGCTTGAGTCTACAGTGTGGGTATTAGAATTATGTAAGAAGTTAGAGTGAAAATAATCAGCAAACATGTTACAAATCTTTTCACCGTTACTAGATGATTGTTGACCATAATTTAAGACTGCAGGGATTATTAGACTGTTTTAACGTAAGTCCAAAAAGATTTTGGATTTTTTAGAATATTATTCTCAATTGCTGCTATGTAATTATTAAATAGATCGCATTCCAAGGCTTTAGCCCGTGCTCTTAAAGTAACAAAAGACTGATAATCGGCTAAGTTGCCGTACTTTTTATATTTGTGGTGAAATTTTGACTTTTCTTAAGGAAGTTTAGTCAATGTTGGTTTATACTAAACTGGATACTTTGTCGAGGGTACTACAGTCTTTTTAGGTACATGTATCGAACGTTGCTTATATAAAGTATCATAAAAGAAAACTGTGGCATCCTCTAACGTTCTGGCGTTGAATTCGCCCTGCCAGTACATTTTATCCAGTTCTTTTGTAATTGAAGAAAAGTTGACTATAGGATTTAAACCCACAATCTCGTGATCGCTACGCGTATTATTAAACCAACGAGGCAGTCCAATATTTAAATTAGTTCAAAATGGGTCATTGTGTCTATACTTTAATGCTAATAAATGGTTACTATATATTATGGCCATTAAACTATAGACACAATGACCCAAATACCGCTCAATTAGGAACTTACTCAAGTAAATAAAGGTCTGACCAAATACCGCGTATGCGGGCTTTCATGTGCCTCCTTCTCGCTCGCATGGATATGACAAGACACTCCGGCTTAGTTACAAATTTAACACTGAATTTTACTTCGGCTAACAACATTCGGGTAATTATTTCTCTGATTTAATAGTATGGAATTTAATTATTATACGGAAGAAGAGTGTCTAATAAGGTTAAAACTATTTAGTGAATATGCGTTATTTTTTTAAATAATATTGCCTCACATTAGGAATGACACGGAAGGAGGCGCTGGTAGCGCTGTGAGACCGCGGTGTTCTTACCGATCACCAAGGTTAAGCAGCGTTCGACTCGGTCGGTCCGAGATGGGTGACCGTTTGTGGTCTTACCGTGGACCGTATTTTCATATTCGAGCGTCTCCGTGCTTCGAAAGGCACGTTAAGCCGTTGGTCCCAGTTACCACTTAATGTGATAGTCGTTAAGCCGAGTTGAAAGTCTTAAAGGCGGCTTGATAAGTTCCAACAGCCACAAACTTGCCTCCACCAATCCGCACTGGGTCCGCGTGGTATGACCTAATCTCTCTCACCTCGATTTGTGAGAGAAGGCCTTTATCCAGCAGTGGGCAGTAAAGTCTGATATTATTATTAGGAATGATTCCTGTGTCATGCCTGCGTTCACAAACACGAAATTTACATACACAAGCATCTAGACACTTGTGGTCGAATTACCTAATATTTTTTTAAATAAACCTTTCCCCACTCTAGGAATTGTTCCTGTGCCGTGATTTTAAACACCAAAATTAAATTGACTTAGAAGCCGCGTGCACGCATCGCATTGAAGCAACAATTACTACTTGCAAAGCAAGTAGTCACAAGTTAACGCGAGTAGTCAATGTGTGACCATCGTGCGTAATAACGTGTTGCCGACTTATGTCGTTCCTGCCTGTAAAAATGCAGTTGAACTCAAAAAAAAATAATGGGTTCTCGTTTTATACCTAACTAGCGTACATACACGCGCTGTATTATTTAAATCTTGAATTAATTCTTCCGTCTGTAACTGTCATAGTAAAAGTCGCGTACATTTTGTTAGTGTCGCTAGTATAACATTTTTTTCCCCTACTTTTGTTTATTGAGGACCTTAAGAGGTCTTGTATTAAAGGGTATTAATTTAGTTAACTATTACATCATGGTTGTAATATTTCGGAACGTCGTTCCACTCTAGGATTTATTTTTGTGTCGTTGGTGCGTTTACAAACATGAACATTCACATACACAAACCGAAACAAATAATTGTGGGTCTTGCAAAGATTTTTCCCGTGCGGGAATCGAACCCGCGACTATTATACACAGTGGGCGGAGTGGCTTTAGCTTTTAACCACTGCGTTAAATCGTCCGTCATTAGTGTACGATGATGAAAATATATTTTTCCTTCATTAAATTACTAAAAGCCTTAAAAGTTCCAATTAAGATAAAGATCAGAATCAAAATCAGAATATTTTTTATTCATGTAAACCATTACAGTATTTATGAATCGTCAGAAAAGTAACAAAGACTCTACCGCCACTTCGGAATGTCATTCCTGTGGAGAAGAAGGGCAAGAAACTCCACGGTTACTCTTTTAAAATAAGAAATTACAAACTTTTTCATCTACATTCTGTTGTGGGGTATGGGAGAACAATGTAGGTTGGTCATCAGGTGAGTCTAAGTTAAAAAAGCGAATAATACTATTTATGAGAATGGCTACATGGTTCCCTCATTTACAAAAAAAGTACATATTGTGTTAAATTAATAGAAGGAAGAGAGGTAATGTTAACTAACAACAGTTGAATAGGTTGTTATGACTCAAGTGGAGCTGGAATAGCATCTATCCAAGCATTTTTATCTTTTAAATAATCTTCTATTGAATAATAAGCTTGCTTACAAAGTGTTCGTTTTACACAAGCTTTGAACTTATTTTCACTAAGTTTAGTGACGTCAATGGGAATTTTGTTATAAAATCTAACACAGTGCCCCATGAAAGACGTGTGAATTTTTGACAGACGAAACTGCGGTTGGTCTAATTTATTTCTATGTCGTGTGTTATAGCAATGTCTATCACCTAGCTGATTAAAAAGATCTAAATTTTTTCTAGTATACATAATGTTTTCATAGATATATTGACATGGGACCGTCATGATATTAGCTACTTTGAACAGTTCTCTTAAAGAGTCGCGACTACTCAAGTTATAGATGGCCCTAATAGCCCTTTTTTGCAAGATAAAAACAGACTCAATGTCCGCTGCCCTACCCCACAATAATATACCGTAAGACATGACACTATGAAAGTAGCTAAAATAGACTATCCTCGCGGTGTCCACATCAGTTAGTTGTCTGATCTTCCTTACGGCATAGGCAGCGGAGCTAAGCCGCTTACCTAAATTCTCAATATGAGGACCCCATTGTAACTTGGAGTCAAGCGTAATCCCTAAAAAAGATGTATCATTTATGAACTCAAGTTTCTCATTGTTTAGTATAATATCATGTACAGTACTTTTTACATTTGGCAAAGAAAACCTTATACATTTAGATTTCTTGTTATTGAGCACTAAATTGTTGGATGTAAACCAGTTATGTAGTTGAAGAATAGCGTCATTTACTTCGTCAAAGTTATTAACATGTCTACCTACTTTAAAAATCAAAGAGGTATCGTCAGCAAATAACACTATCTTCGCTCGATTTTTAATTACTTCAGGTAGATCATTTATGTAAACTAAGAATAGGAACGGACCCAGTATCGATCCCTGTGGAACGCCCATTTTAACTAAAGAGCCTAGAGATTTAGTTTGATTTATTTGAACACACTTTTGTCTGTCCTCTAGGTAAGATTTTAAAAGATTAAGTGCTTTACCATGGATACCATAGTGCTCCAATTTAAGCAGCAGTGTTTCATGTTTCACACAATCAAATGCTTTGGAAAGATCACAAAAAATGCCAATGGCGTCCTGTGAGTTCTCCCAGGCATCGAAGATATGCTTTATTAGAATTACACCGGCGTCAGTAGTACAACGCCCTTTGGTAAAACCAAATTGCTGATCGTGCAGGATGTTGTTTGCGTTAAAATGATCTAGCATTTGCATGAGCATTATCTTTTCGAACACTAGTAAAGTTCGATAATTTGTATATCCATTTCTTGAGTTTAATACATATAAAAATACACGTTACCGCTTCTTATGTCATCAACATTTACCCCAAAGAGTCGTTAATCTTTCCGAGCTACCAACATTACGCAGATGGGAGAAGTGAGGTGAGTGAGGGACGATTGTTAAATTTTTGGCTTCACCGCGCGGCGTGCAAATACGACTGGACGCGGCTTCTGCAGTTATTCTAAGTATGTATGATGACTCTTTTAGGCCTTCAGAGACTAACCCTCAAAGAACTAAAATACGACGTAAGATCTTGTACAAGTAACAAGGCAGGATTTTACGGTTTAATTACGACATAGTTTTAGCCAAGTTTAGGGTCGAAACATGTTGAAACCTTGTTTTTAATACTATGTCTATATGCTTAAGCCTAAAGTTAGGAGCAGGAATAACGAGAGCCACTTAAGATCCTTAAAATTGTTTCTACACAAGAAATTAATTCATTTACACAGAACTAAAGTGTCGGTGTTTAGTTTTTTTTTTTTCTATAAAAACAACACTATTTCTCCGACCTATTCGAACATTTAAATACACACTATGTCACCTATATACCCTAATTGGGGATGGCAGAGCTGTTCCCTTTTTTTAATATTAAGACAAAAAGTTAGCCATTAGGATTTATTCCTGTGTCGTGGGTGCGTTTACAAACATGAAAGTTCACATACACAAATACGAGACAGAAACCAATAACTGAGGGTCACACAAAGATTTGTCCTGTGCGGGAATCGAACCCGAGACTATTTGACCCAATGGGCAGAATGGCTAAAGTTCTTAACCACTGCGCCAAATCGTCCGTCCGTTTCTGTGTGCACCCATACATCGCCAAAGATGTTCGGCCACACCCGTCAATATTTGAACGAAGAGTAATGGTGTCAAAAAGACTGCGCGAAAAACAAAAACACAAATATTTAGCGCACAGGTTAAAAGCTTAAGCCGTTGCGCCCACTGTGTCTAATAGTCGCGGGTTCGATTCCTGCACGGGACAAATCTTTATGTGATCCACAATTATTTGTTCCCACCTGAGTATTTGTGTATGTGAATTTTCATCTTTGTAAACGCACCCACGACACAGGAAAAAATCCTAGTAGGTAATACGTCTCTACTCAAGAACCAGTCTGCCTCAACGGCCATCGGTTTTAATCGGCCATCGGTAATTCGCTGAGCTATGTCGGTAACCTTGGTTCTCTGACGAATAACATCGTTCCGGATTCGATCCCTAAGAGAAACTCCGAGCATAGTTCATGGTGGTGGTTCTTGAGTGGAAACCGCGTGTCAGCATACGTAGTGTACGGCGCGCTGTAGCTAGGTGGGGCGACGATATTCGTAAGGCAGCGGGCAGGGATTGGAGGAGGAGAGCTGACGATCGAGCTCAGTGGCGTGCCATGGGAGAGGGCTACGTCCAGCAGTGGACTGACACGGGCTGATGATGAGAAAATACGTTTTAAAAAAAAACCAACTATGGGTGTAATCTTATTTCGAATTTAACCAACACGAATTAAAATGCTACAGTTTGCTGGCAATTCAGGATGTTGAATCAGGTCATGATTACGATACAAATTGTCATTGACGGACGATTAGGCGCAGTGGTTAAGAGCTTAAGCCACTCCGCCCACTGTGTCTAATAGTCGCGGGTTCGATTCCCGCATGGGACAAATCTTTATGTGATCCACAAATATTTGTTCCGGTCTGAGTATATGTGTATGTGAATTTTCATATTTGTAAATTCACCCACGACGCATTAGGATGTAGAATCAGGTCATGCTTACCATACAAATTGTCATTGACGGACGATTTAGGGCAGTGGTTAAGAGCTTAAGCCGCTCCGGCCACTGTGTCTAATAGTCGCGGGTTCGATTCCCGCACAGGACAAATCTTTGTGATCCACAATTATTTGCTCCGGTCTGATTATTTATGTATGTGAATTTTCATATTTGTAGACGCACCCACGACACAGGAATAAATCCTAGTGCGGGGGTTACATAAGAAGAATACAAGAAAAATAAAAATGGGTCAAAATGTCAAATTTCAACTCAGGAAAATCAAAGTTTCTAATTCATCTTACACATTTTTTTTTGTATTTCAGCATTTATTCTGTAATCGGTTTACAGTTTTATTAACTTTTTTCCTTGTTCTCATTCATTACTAATATATTTTAATACAACAATTTGTTCAAATAACTCACATCAAAGCTCTTTAGATTTCTCATGTTTTTTGTGTAACTACAAAGACTTTCTGAGCGTAATTTTTGTATAAAATATCAGTCATTCATGTACCCAACAGCATAATAAATGTTATCATGATAAGCTCTTTATCTGAAGGACCACTCAAGAGTCTCCGTAACCGGCGAGCGTGTATGAGACGAACTATGAGAGTGGAGGAAACCAGAGTGGTATGTAAGGAGAGAACCTGTTCGAACTCTGTACTCTCTGCCTACCCCGCAAGGGATCTGGCGTGATGATATAGTTACTTAACTGCCTGTTACGAACATCCAATGTCTGAAGTATGATTTTAAATGGATGAAAACCTATGATACATATTTACCCAGCAAATGTTCTGACCTAAGCAAACAAAAATTGCAAGTTAATAAATCTTTGTAAAAAATCTAACAGTTTTTAAATTAAATAAATCTTCCGCTTACATTTTAAAATCAGAACTTTACTTTTTTATAAAAGGCCCCGCGCACACGTTACGGTATTTACAAACACGGCGAGCGCAAACACCATAAATCTCGTGGCGGCGGACCACTTACATTTTAATTTTAAAAAAGGTATATTTTTTCACAGAGCCATCTCGTGTTGTGACGCAGTCCTGTTACGGGCGACGTAAACGCATCCCATTACTAATGTCCTTTATTCGCTACTAGTTTTTGCCCGGGACTTCGTCCGCATTGACTTTATACAGGAAACTTACATTATTGCGGGATAAAAAGTATCCTATGTGTTGTTAATCCAGGTAATAAACTATCTATATGACGGACGATTTAGCGCAGTGGTTAAGAGCTTAAGTCGCTCCGCCCACTGTGTCTAATAGTCGCGGGTTCGATTCCCGCACGGGACAAATCTTTGTGTGATCCACAATTATCTGTTCCGGTCTGGGTATTTGTGTTTGTGAATTTTCATGTTTGTAAACGCACCCACGATACAGGAATTAATCCTAGAATGGGGCTACGTTTTTTTTTTTTAAAAAATCAATGTGCCATATTTCAAATTCGTCCAGCAGTTTTTGCGTGATTGAGTAAGAAACGTCCAATCATCTAAACATTTTATATGTTCTTTCACATTTATATAATTAATAGGATTACCAGATGCCACGCGTTACGATTACATCGTGAAATGGTCATGTAATGATATTTCAAGGCTGAGGGTCCATTGTTTAGCCTCTAGTGTCAACTAGAGCAGCCCCTCGAATCCGCGGCTGAATTCCCTAGTGGGACAGTCCTACATGATATGCTGCGTAGTCTCCACAGTCACAGTCAGAAGATTCAGTGGTTATGAAGGACCACAACAGCCGTTGCTCTTTGAAGCCCTGTTCTACAGTTGAAGGGTCGGCTGTGGTGATGTGACCCTGGGAGGCGTCCGAACTCTCCCATTGCTTTCTCCACTCAGACCGGATGTTGACAAATTGTTACATTCATTTAAATTTTAATAAGTATGTCTAATGATTTACGACAAACTGATGTGATATTTTATTAAATTATGAAATAATGAGTATGTCAATTGATTCAAACATAAATGCAGTTGTGCGGCATTTGTGTGTATGGTCGTCATTCATTGCCGAGAGTTAGAGCGAGCAGCACTACTGTGTGCATAATTATAGTTTGAGAACTATCCACAAAAAGTGTTACCCATCTCAGTCGTGACCTTTCTTTTACCTCCTATCTTCTGAACTATTCTAATAGGTTCTGATATTTTTTAATTTTAGCGAAAAGTTGTCAGAAAGCGAATTGAACATCTGATTAAATTTTTACTAAAATTAAAAATCCCAGAAGAAACCAGAACGAATGCAAGGATTGTGGTTGGGAACGATGTGCTGGAGCAAGTGAACGAATTTGTATATCTTGGATGCGCATTCAGTAAGGATGGAAAATACACCGCTGACATAGAGAGAAGAGTGAGTGCAGGGAACAGAGTGAATGGCGCGATGGGAAAGCTACTGGCACTTAAGCCGAAAAGCGCAGCTGGCCATACATAATGAAGTGCTTGTCCCAACGCTGTTATATGGCAGCGAGAGCTGGGTATGTAAGAAGGAGAATGCAGGTAGGATAAATGCGGTGGAAATGCGAGCTCTGCGGAAGATGTGCGGAGTGAAGCTGACCGACCGTATTCGCAACAGCGTAGTAAGAAAGCAAAGAGGTATGAAAGAGAATATCGGTGTAAAGATGAGAAAGGGTATGCTCCGTTGGTTCGGGCATATAGAAAGAATGTCCGAAGAAACAATGACAAAACTGATATACAACGCGAAAGTGGAAGGATGTAGGTACCGGGGAAGACCTAGACTATCTTACCATGACCAAATAGACCGGGTCTTATCTGAAGGACAAGTCAGGAGTCTCCGTAACCGGCGAGCGTGTATGAGACGAATTATGCGAGTAGAGGAAGCCAGAGAGGTATGTAAGGAAAGAGCCTGTTGGAACTCTGTACTCTCTGCCTACCCCGTAAGGGATCTGGCGTGATGATATAGATATAGATAGATAAAAATCCCAGAACAAACGTAATTGTTTATGATGTAAGTAGTAAATAATATAGTCTTCTGAGGCTATAATTGTTTCTTGAGTTCTTAAATTTACGCGAATATTACACCTGAAATAATTCTATTTTACAAGCTTTTATTCAAATTGCAATGTCTGCATGTTTGTCTGTCTTCAAACTTGTGACCTATTGTTTAAGCACTTGCGGGAATCCGATTGAGCTGAAATTTGGCATACGTGTGTAAATTTGATGACAATGTAATACCATGGAGCTGGTCTGATGATGGAATTGGAAGGTGGCCATAGGAACATGTCTGTCTATCTATCTATCTATCTATATCATCACGCCAGCTCCCTCGCGGGGTAGGCAGAGAGTACAGAGTTCCAACAGGTTCTTTCCTTACATACCTCTCTGGCTTCCTCCACTCTCATAGTTCGTCTCATACACACTCGCCGGTTACGGAGACTCTTGACTTGCCCTTCAGCTACATGGAACATGTGATATATACAACGTTACCCCCTCGTGTTTAGGCTTGTTAGTTTGGTATTGACAAGCACTATATAACCAGATAGTGTTCAGGGTCTGATGATGAAGCCGAAAGGTGGCCAATGGAACCACCCAACTACCCCACCGTGTGGGCTCGATGATGATGATAAGTACTTTAGCCCCAGATAGTGTCCAGGGTCTGATGGAGCCGAAATAGAATCCATAGGAACTCCTCAACTAAGCAACATATCTTAGTCGTGTTTTTGCTATAAAGACTTCATCGTCTTCATTACGATTTCATCGTCTCTCCCGCCAGTCCCACCCGTAAACATGAGTCACTGATATATATAATTCGAACTAGAACGCGAAAAAATGGCAGCCAAAAAACAGCCACGATTGAACATACTCACGCCACCATACCAACTAACTAGCTGGCAACTGTAGAAATTAGTGTTAAATGATTAATGACCTCAGATCTTGTACGGGCCAGCCCGTCCATTTTGCATCATCAGCATTTTTACGCCACATGCACATTATATTAATTACGATCATCAGTTCGCAATCGGTTAGCAAGAGAATCGCGCGTGCTCACTTACATACATATATCATATCATACATTCATTCTCATTTATCATTAACTCATAGCATAGTGATAATTCGGGCTATCAATAAACCTTTTAATCATTACAATATCAAGTGTATCATTTATCATCATCAAAAAACGCTGTACGAGTACAGTCTAGCCCGTACATCCGTTTTCATGGTCCTTCGAGAACCTCGCGTCGCGTGTGCACTAGTCAAGCAAGGGTACTAGGTTTCGCGTGTGAGGGAACTAGCAGTGTCTGTGTTGTTAGCAAGGTTGCAGCGCAGTTGGATTGTCAATCATCAACACCGTTATTTGAGCCGACTCCACAAGGTCAACGCGGCTCAACTCGACATCACCATCAGATCGACAAGTAAGATCGTTTCATTTATCAAATATTTTCTTGGCATACATTTAAATACAAAATGTCGCACATGGAAGACATTCTTGAAAATCAACAACAGCTGCTAGATGCTATCGAACAAATATTTACCAACTTCAAGAAAGATTCCTCTGACCGAAAGACGTCTGATTACATCAGGCGAAGGTTGGAGACTCTCGATAAGTACTGGCAGGAATTTCAGTCTAATCATACTAGGCTTTTAGGCATTGAGTATGCTAAATCTCATACATATTTCACTTGCAATCAATACGAAAAAGCTGAGGAAAGGTACGAAAATATTAGAGCAGTTATTATTAACCATCAGTCGAAGGATGAAAGGCCGTCGACACCCATCCTGAAGCCAGCAGTTCCACTAGGTGGGCCTGGAACTTCTCAGCAACTACCGTCCTGGCCAAAATCGACAGGAATAAGTAGCAAGACAGACGAAATGTTGAGAAAACAAAGCAGCAATTTAAAAGCATTCGGACATACGGTGTCTAACCTGCATTTGGAGCTGAAGTCCGAAAAATGGGAACTTGAGCATATATTACGTTTAGTCCAGTCTCGTTGGTCCGCCATAGATAGTCTTCATTGGGATTTGGACTGCGAGCTTGGGGATAGGAATCAAGAATATCAGCAAGCCTACTATAATTATGAAAAAACATACAACGATATTATCACCTCTATCAACAAGAAATTATGGTCCGTCTCGCATAAAGAGCAATCTACACCGCAGATGGACATACCAGTATTTAGTGGAAGCTACTATCAGTGGTCCTCTTTTAAAGATCTCTTTACAGAAACGATTCACAGTAACCCTGCGCTGTCCGGAGCGCAGAAGATGCAGTTTTTAAAATCTAAAGTAAAAGGAGAAGCAGAAAGGTTGATTCAACATTTAGCAATTACGTCAGACAACTACACAATTTCTTGGGACATTTTAAATCACCGTTATAATAATATCAAGCTTATTTTTAGCTCACACATCGACTTGTTGCTTAACATTCCAGCTATTCAGTACTCCTCTCTAAACCATATTAAAGGACTTCATGATACTACTATAGAGAGCTTAAATGCCATCAAGAATCTGGGCGTCGACGTAGCATCTTGGGATCCATTACTTGTTCATCTTTTGCAGCAAAAGTTAGACGCAGATACATTCAATGACTACGTCGCATCTATCAAGAACCCAAGAGCCTTACCGAAGCTACAAGATTTTCTTTCGTTTTTAGAAAGCAAATTTACATCAATGGAATCGGCACGTAGGAAGTATGACAATCATTCATACAAATCGTCATCTAACATCAAGCAGTCGCAATATGTGTCTAAGCAGACAAACAAACATTGCAACAATATGAAGCAATCATTTAGTGCGCATGGACAAATGGTTTCGCAAGCATCAAACAATAACAATTCCATGAAATATAAGTGCCCGATATGCAAAAACAACGAGCATGGAATTTATTATTGCCAACAATTTTTAGGAATGGCGCCTCAATTAAAACGTAATACTTTACACAAATTGAACATATGCCAAAATTGTCTGTATAATCATTATGGAAACGGTTGCTTTTCCAACAAACGTTGCCGTATGTGCAATGGGAAACATAACACGCTCATACACGAAGCGTTTGCGAAAGTCAATAACACACCCGGTGCCGACTCAACAAAACAATCGAACACAAATGAGCCGGCAAAACGACACCAGAAACAGGACCCACCACAGCTGGCGCGGGGCAACTCGCACGTGTCACTGCAGGGTGACATGCCTGAAGTACTTTTGCCCACTGCTATAATCAAGGTACAAGGAGCAGATGGGTCAGCACATATCATGCGAGCCCTCTTAGACCAAGGGTCACAAACATCGCTTATTAGCGAAAACGCGGCTCAACTTTTAGGTTTACCGCGTAAACGCTGCCCAGGCATTATATGGGGCATAGGAGAAAAGGACAGCAGTTGTAAGGGTGTTATGAATATCAATTGCAAAGCAATCAATAGTAATTTTGAATTTGATGTGGATGTTTTTATAATGAATAAATTAATCAAGAATTTACCGAATCACACTTTTACAAAACCTAGTTGGCCTTATTTAGAAAATATTACATTGGCAGATCCTGACTTTAATGTAAGCAAGCCGGTCGATTTATTATTTGGGGGAAGCATTTTTTCTAAACTCTTGCTGGAAGGACTCTGTAGGGTCGAGGAAGACTCTGTCTCAGGTTCAGCGGCATCAGCGCAAAATACAAGATTAGGATGGATACTAAGCGGTGACGTCACACGTACTTATCAATGCAACGTAATTTTACACAACTTAGATGAGATACACAAGTATTGGGAAATAGAGGACATTGCGGAGGAATCTTCACTAACTTTAGGAGATCAGGAGTATATTGATTATTACAAATCTACTACGCTTCGATTGGAGGATGGGCGTTATCAAGTGAGGCTACCTCTGAAAAGCAATTATCAAGAATCGCTGGGCTCTTCGAAGCCCAAAGCTGTCGCTCAGTTCAAGTCGTTAGAACGAAAATTTCCGCAGCATCCTAATATTGAAGATCAATACAAGAAATTTATGACTGACTACCAAGAGTTAAGTCATATGAAACCCGTTAGGGACAATTTGAAGCCAGATTGTTATTTGGGACATCACTGTATACAAAATCCCATAAGTCCTAAATTCCGAGTCGTCTTCAATGCAGCAGCAAAGACATCAACAGGAAACAGCTTGAATGACGTCATGGAATCCGGACCCAACTTGCAGCAGGATTTGCAGTCTCTAATTATCAAGTGGAGGCAGTACCAATTCGCATTTACTGCTGACATAGAAAAAATGTTTAGGCAGATATGGTTACACAAAAACGACCAGCAGTTACAGAAGATTATATGGCGAAATTCACCCTCAGAAGCACTTCAAGAATACCAACTTTGTACAGTTACCTACGGCACCAAGGCCGCTCCGTTTCTCGCCATGATAACTTTGAAACAATTAGCAGAAGATGAACGGCGAAATTACACAAATAAAGCAATAGAAGCCCTAGAGCAGTCTATGTATATGGATGACTTGCTTCATGGCTGCCATACGCCGGAGTCTGCAAGATCATTAGCAACAGATATTATTAAACTTTTGAAGTCAGGTGGCTTTAATCTTAGAAAGTGGCGGTCAAACGTCCCCGATCTGCTGGACTCTAATCTACTACAGTCCTCGGAAAATAGTCAAAACAATTTTGATTTTAAACAGACCGAACACACTAAAACGCTAGGACTTATCTGGAATCCCGAGCAAGATTATTTTACGTTCCAGCTAAAAATTGATACATTAAACAAGCATATTACGAAAAGATCAGTATTATCCGACATATCCAAGATTTCTGATCCCTTAGGATGGTTATCGCCTCTCTCGACAAAACTCAAATTAATTTTCCAAAGTGTGTGGTCGTCAAATATCAATTGGGACGAACCATTACCCGAAGATATTTATGCCGAATGGATCAAAATCAGGGAAGATTTAGGTAACATCGAGGAAATACATATACCGCGGTGGTTGAAAACAATGGAAGGCGACAGTATCGAATTACATGGGTTTTGTGATGCGTCAACAAGGGCGTATGCTTGCGTAATATACTGTCGAATCAAGAGAGGTGAGCAGGCTACCGTTGTATTACTAGCGGGAAAATCAAGATTGGTTCCTACTAGTAAATCAGTATCCTTGCCCCGGCTTGAATTATTAGGGGCAGTCCTATTGGTAAAATTGATGACCAAGATCAAACAATGTCTAAAGAATTATGATTTAAAACATTACGGTTGGACAGATTCCATGATAGTATTAGGATGGCTTAATGGTGATCCAGGCAAATGGAAAACCTTCGTCGCAAATCGAGTAAGAGCTATCATATCGATCATGCCCGCTAATTGCTGGCGTTATGTAAATACAAATCAAAATCCATCGGACTGCAGCAGCAGAGGATTGACGCCGTCGCAACTCAGAGGACATTGTTTGTGGTGGCAGGGTCCAGATTGGCTTCAATCGTTTAAGGATACCCCGGAAGAGCAAGCTATATACACTACGCATCAAGAAATTAAAAAACCACAGCTTGTTAACGTTATCACGCGTTACGAGAATAGCATTGTCAGCAGTCTATTATCAAAACACAGTTCATTCAATAAGGCAGTTAGAGTGTTGGCATGGATTTTAAGATTTAAGAAACGGGAACAAAGACAGGTTTTTCTAACATTAGAAGAATTGAAAGCAGCAAGAATCATTATCATACGGCATATTCAGCAACTTGAGTTTTATCAAGAAATTCAATGTTTACGCACAGGAGCTAATGTTCACACTAAAAGCAAGTTGTGTCAATTAAATCCGTTTATAGATCAAGATGGGTTGATTCGAGTCGGTGGTAGATTGAGAAACGCCAACATCGACCCAGATATGAGACACCCTATTATTATTCCAAAGGCGCGCTTAGCAGAACTTATCATTGATCAGTCCCATGAGCTTAGCTATCATGGTGGAGCGCGTTTAACATCAGCTATCATGAGACAAAAATATTGGGTCATTGGAGGCAACCGAGCAACCAAGGCCAGATTACGTCTATGCGTCAAGTGCAGGAGACATAATCCTAGCAAACATCATCAGATTATGGGCGATCTACCATCAGCAAGGTGCAACCCTTCCCGACCCTTTGAAACAATTACTGTAGATTTCACGGGTCACGTCTTTATAAAAACTAACAAGGGTCGCGGAGTCCGTACAACCAAGGGTTATATAGCGGTATTCGTTTGTATGGCAACAAAGGCCGTGCACCTCGAAGTTGTATCGGATCTCACAACGTCATCATTTTTAGCAGCACTGAAGAGAATGTCGGCTCGACGAGGTACTCCGCGTCACATATATAGTGACAACGGTACAAATTTCGTTGGAGCCAGTCGAGTTTTACAGCAGGAGTACGAACAATTGCAACAGATATTTAATCAAGAGTTTTATCAAGAACTTATTGAAATGGAAATAACCTGGCATTTTAATGCACCGTCATGGCCTTCTGCAAATGGGCTGTGCGAAGCCGCCGTCAAAAGCTTTAAATACCACCTTAAAAGGGTTGTCGGCGAGCAAAAGCTCACATACGAAGAGTACAGCACAGTGTGTGCTCAGCTTGAAGCGTGCCTCAACTCTAGGCCGCTGTGTCCACTTACAGAAGATCCACAAGATTTAAATTATTTGACCCCTTCACATTTTTTGGCAAGTGGTCCAACGTTAACTATCTATGAAACCGAAAGAGACCTCAGAACAAGGTGGATGTTAACCCAAAAGATCTTTCAAGATATTTGGAAACGTTGGCGTCACGAATATCTTATCAGTTTATCATCAAGATGTAAGTGGAGCCGACCACAGAATAATATAAAAGTTAATGACATAGTAACCATACATGACGCACATCTCCCTGCCGGAAAATGGATGCTTGGACGAGTAGTACAATTACACCCCGGCAGCGACGGTTATGTTCGAGTGGTAACACTTCAGACAAAGAATGGTTTGATCAAGAGACCTATAGTTAAATTATCAATTTTGCCCGCTAATCAAGATGAAGATCGAGAACTTTCACAAGCCGAGCCAGAAGTTTCCGAAAACGACTCTGATAAGAAATCCGATAGGAAAACTAAAAGATATTTGAGTCGTTATAACGTCGCACAGGTAGTTACATCTATTGTATTATTTTTTATGACAATTATATCGTCATCCCAGGCTGCATATAACATAACTTCGCTGCAAAATAAAAGGTCCCTTTACTTTGACAAGGTGGTAAATATGCAAATTATACGGGATGAATGGCGACTGATAGTCTACTATGACTTAAATCCCTTCTGGGAAGGTACTGCAGCCTGTTCGAAGTATATACAATACCTTGATAAAGTGTGTGATAAAATGGAAGTTCATTCACCGTGTCACAGCATCATGTTACAAATAAGACACGGTTACTCAGAACTTAAGTATTATAATGGATTGTTATTAGATCAGCAATTTTATACGCGCACGCGACAGCGGCGCGGTCTTATCAATGGTGTAGGCTATCTCGCTAATACTTTATTTGGAGTGTTGGACGATAGCTTTGCACAGAAGTATGAAAAAGATATCAATTTAATTAGAGAAAATGAGCAACATATAGGCAAATTACTGAAAAATCATACTACAATTGTTGAGGCTGAATTTAATGTGATCAAGAGAATAGAGGACGTCATACAAAAGCAACATAAGACTGTTAGCAAGCAATTACTAAACTTAGAGAACACAATGACAGAAGTTAAAGCAAGCATGCAAAATGTGAACGTTATGTCTGACTTTACTTTATCAGCAATGATAGCGAATAATATAATATTTCACCTCAAAACTATTCAAGACACTGTATTAGATACGATTACAAACATTTATCACGGGAAGTTTAATTTACATCTTATAACCCCCGACCAGTTGCAGGAAGAATTGAACAAAATAGCAGCAAAATTGCCGAACGACTTATCCCTACCTACAGATATTAGCGATCTATCTAACTTATATCAGTTGTTACAAGTCAAAGGTAGAATGTCGAAGCAATACTTAATTTTCGAAGTAAAGATTCCCTTGATAACTAGGGACTCTTATGAAATTTTTAAACTCATACCCATTCCTGAACAAACAGGTCTTAGCATGAGAAGCATTGTTCCAGTTAGCAACTATATCGCCGTTAATTTGAAAAAAGAAGCACTTCTTATGATCACAGAAGTCGAGTTATCAGCATGTTTACAAAATTTTGACGAAGTCTTATGTCATTTTATGAGACCCGTTTATCATATACGAGATGATGAAGTTTTATGTGAGAAGAATCATTTTAACAAAGGTTGCAAGGTAAACGTAGAACCCTGCAAGACAAAGTGGATCAAGACAAACCAATTAAACACCTATTTTTATTTTATTTGTGACGTAACTCAAGTGAAGCTACTTTGCGATGATCAGATTACCGCAATACAATTGTCTCGTGCCGGTTTAATGACACTCAGCGAAGGCTGTTTAATCAAAACAAAGGATTTTTCCATACACACTCATAAACAGTATATGAGTGAATACAACATTAGGACTGATCTGAGTACACCGGAAATTGCGCCTATCAATCATCTCATTAACATTTCCTTGCCTAAATTACCTGAGTCTGCCAGTACCGATTCTGAGAGCCCGCTCCCAGACTTAACAAGCATTCAGAAGCAAATAGACATTCTGAAGCAAAGTGCACCCCTAGCAGAGAGTGTTTCCTATCATGATGTACATCATTATGCAGTAATATATACTATCATCGGTATCCTGGTAGCAGTAGGATTGGTTTACGGTGTTCGGCGCGCGCGTCGTGCCCGCGCGTCTTCAGCGGCGGGCCAGGCGGTTGCCAACCGGCAGCCAGCCGCCCGCTGCAGCAGCAGTTATCAGTGTAGTGAAAGTGTACAGGGTGCTGAGCAAGTCGCTCAATTTTGTGAAGGTGTTATCAAAGCGTCCAACAATAGTGTGTATAGTGTACCGAGTGTTAGTGTTCGTAAGCTCAAGCGTAATGAGATTACTTCGCGAGTGCCTCTAAGAGAGAATAGAAGCACTTCTCCTATATTTCATTCTGTTTGTAATATTCAAGAAGCATGTGTTTAGTTTTAAGACTATATTGTTCATCATCTTGTAATCATTTGCATTCATTCATCCAACATCAATCTCTCTCATCTCTCGCCCGGGAGCATGTACGGGCCAGCCCGTCCATTTTGCATCATCAGCATTTTTACGCCACATGCACATTATATTAATTACGATCATCAGTTCGCAATCGGTTAGCAAGAGAATCGCGCGTGCTCACTTACATACATATATCATATCATACATTCATTCTCATTGATCATTAACTCATAGCATAGTGATAATTCGGGCTATCAATAAACCTTTTAATCATTACAATATCAAGTGTATCATTTATCATCATCAAAAAACGCTGTACGAGTACAGTCTAGCCCGTACAGATCTTTTATACTATGGTATTCTTAACAAACTGTAGCATTTCGAGGAAAACCACACACATACTTCTAATTTTTTATTAGATAGCCTACAGTGTCCCCGCCGCTAGTCAAAGGGCCTCCCCCCGTCTCCTCTGCTCTACTCTATTTAGGGCTGTAGAGCGTGGATCGTTTTAAAAGGCGTCTAGTTCGTCCCGCCGTCTCGCCCTGGACATGCCGTGATGCCGTTTAAAATTGAGAGGAACCCAGTTGGTGATTATTCTTGCCCAAGATGTGTCCGGCATGCGACATATATGACCAGCCCAATGCCATTTCAGTTTGGCACCTTTTTTGACACATGTACTTGTGCTCTTATTTTTCGGGACGTTTAACAAACTTTAGGGTTTGGTCAAATAGCCGACGGAGCGCGATGGGAGCGCAACGGTCGCGCCGAGCGGGTCTCCGCTGTGTGGTGTCTCCCGTACATTTCAGTACATTATAACTCCCCAACCCGCGCCACCGCTGCGCTCCCGTCGCGCTGCGTCGGCTAGGCGGCGAAACTTTTAATCTCGTAAAAATAATATACTGATGCCATGAGTGCTGCACTCGGTATGTCGGGAACTTATAAATCAAAAGTAAACAGCGATAAAAACTGAAAAATAGTTTCATAATAAGTGCTTTACAAGTAACCTTATATATGTAATTGTATGCATATATAATGTGTGTACTAAGGCCCGCATGAAAGTTTCGCAACATGCAAGCGATTCCCGCTGAGACCCTAACTTGCTTATTGCAAACTGAATACGCTCTTGAGTGCTTTTATCAAACGTTTGTCTTGGACTGAGAAGTAAATAGGTATTGTTTGCTAGAACAATGTCGTTATTACAATGTCTCAGTGTGTCGTATATATATAATAGTTTCTATCAGGAACTTACACGGTGCCTCTAGACAGGAACCTAACATTTTTCCGTGATAAAAAGTATCCAAGTGTTAGTCCAGATAATAAACTGTGTGAAATAAAACTATTTTACGGATTTTATCGCGGTTTATTTTTGATTTTTAGTTCCCGACGTTTCGAGTGCTTGGCAGCACCCATGGTCACGGGAGGGACTGCGGTGTTAGACGTCCAAAAGGCATAATTGTTCCGGGGTACCTTCAAACTTCTTAATAATTTTTGTTGGTCCGATCTACGCAGAATGAACTCACGGTGCAGTGTTATGCTTGGTTTTGGATTTGATTATATCAATTACCGGATTCCAAGTCGATGGAAGCACCCAGCCATCTTCTCTATTGAAATTAGGATGTTTTTCCCTGGCAGTCCCTGGATCAAATGGTTGCAGTCGATTTCAGCACGGAACAATTTTTTAGTGATCTGCAATGTTTGTGTTTTTGTATATGAGTGTCATGTTTGTAAACGTATTCACGATATAAAAATAACTTCAAGGATCAAGAAAAGCTTCTAAAAAAATGTATAAAAAAAAAAGTATCAGACTTCGGACTGATACTGGGAATTTCCCATAAAAAGATTACACTTTTACCAACATAGGATTGGAACCTAAGACCTCGTTTTCACTTTTTTTTACTTTCACTTTTTTTTTATTTTTCTGCACAAAATATTTATAAACTATATACCAAAACCTTCACTTTTTGTCTATAGGTTAAAGCAGAATGAAATACACCTCCTCTGAACGCTCGCAAATCTATCACACGCGATAACATCCAACCAACATCGGGAACCAATAAAAACATCACTTGGAATCGCTCCGCGTATAAAATTCGTAAAATTATTATCTGCAAGGCTAGTGCAGCCGGTGCGACAAGACATATATTAAGTTTGTCGTCCTGGGCGTGACATAAACTTTTCGTCTAAAGCGCTACCATTCCGCCGTGACAATAGTTTTTAACCGACTTCAAAAAGGAGGAGGTTCTATGTTCGGTTATATGTATGCTTTTTTATGTATGTTCACCGATATTTCCGTCAATTGTGGACCGATTTTGATATATTTTTTTGCATTGGGTTCAGTATAGTTTTGAGGTGGTCCTATTTTAATGGTATTGGACCTTGGACTTTAAAGATACAAGAGGGAACTCCTTAACGGCGAACAGCACGAATGTATAGATTCCGTCATTATAGTCATTATATTAATTGTACTGTTGTATTATTACTGTACAACTCAGCAAAATAATATAATATCGGTATATAAATATTACTTAATAATTCACTCGTCACTTAAAATTGTAAAATAAAAATCTTTTAAAAAAAAAGGTAAACCGACTTTAAAAAGCAAAAAATAAATATTTGAAGTCGGTGCCAAGTAACCGACTGCACCAACCAGCACCGACTTCAAATATTTATTTTTTACTTTTTGAAGTCGGTTTACCTTTTTTTTAAAGATTTTATACAAGAAAACTCGGTTCAAGAATTGTATTGTATTGACGTATAAAGAAGACTATTTGGACTTGCGTACAGGACTCGAATCATGGACTGAGAAAATAAAAGCCTGAGCTAGTAAAAAAAAAAATTATCTTGCGTATAAATGAGGGAACCATGTAGCCATTTTCTGAATAGTTAAATGGGTTGATTTAACTTAGACGTAGTCTCAAAATATCCCAAGAAAATCACCATGGTGAAGACAAAAAGGAAGTATAGTGCGTCAAGCGCCCCAATTGACACCCGGCGCCAGGATGATTCCGAGTCTCCTGGTGTTAAATTGGCTACCGGCTATAGGCTAGTGCGTCAACAGGCCGCTTACAGAAACTGGGCTACTGTTGACTCCAATACAAGCAACACCACAAGTATCGGCCCTAAGCATGTTCTCAGAATTGGTACCTGGAACATTCGTGAGCTCCAAAGACCTGAAAAAATTGAAATACTGTGCAAGGAAATGAATCGTTGCAGTCTGGATATATTAGGTCTTAGCTAATTTCACCTAAGACGGTCTGTCACGTCATCACGTTATGACATCTGATATAATGAGTGTCAGCGCGGGAAATCCAGATATCTGCTTCAGCGGCGTTGGTTTTCTAATATCCAAGAAAATGTGTGACGAAGTAATTGGTTACAACACAGTGACATAATAATAACGCTCAAGCTGTCTGCTCATCCATATCCCATCAATATCGTGCAAGTGTACGCACCGACTTCAAGCTCATTCCAAGACGAGATAGACTATTTCTACAATAATTTGGATAAAGTATACCAGGATATTCCAAAGAAAGCAGTCACTGTAGTCATGGGCGATCTCAACACCAAGATTGGTAGCACTCTGCGGGATGACCATCTGCGCAGCGTGGTTGGTAAGATTGAACTATGGACGCGAAATGAACGAGGCTAGCTACTTCTCAACTTCTGTACAGAAAAGAATATCGCAATAATGAACACTCAATTCCAACATCATCCTAGAAGGTTATACACGTGGACTTCGCCGAATGAGCAACATAGAAACCAGATTGACTATGTTATGATAAGAGAAAGATGGAAATCTTCAGTGTTGAATGTCAAGACAAATCCTGGAGCGGATTGTGGCGGTGATCACCAATTATTGGTGGCCCAGGTTAGAATCCGCCTTAAGTCCATCAAAAAAGGGAAGCTAATCCATTATTAGCTACGTGATTTTACAGTTGACCCTTTTGACTCCGCGAATGCAACCTGGGAGCAGTTGAAACAAGGCACTTTGCAAACGGCTAATAAAAGCAATAGAACTCAAACAGCTGACCGCCCTCAGTCACCTTGGATATCCGAGGAAGCATAGTCTGCAGGCGTGACAGAGACGTGTACATAAATGCCATTTGCGACGAATTCTAAAGAGCTTCCGACCATGCTCATACGAAGGAATGTTCTAGAGTGTAGAACTACTGGCCACAGAGTATAAACTGAAGACCTAGAGTATAGAGGATGAATCAGGTAGTCTCATCGTCGATAACGCCGCAACTTGCGTCGGATAGATAGACGAAGTACTGCCAACAATTATACTGTGATACCAGTAATGACCCCATTGAAGAAAGGATAGGTTTATACTAACATGAGCCTGATATCCTTCTTCAGGAAGTTGTTGCAGCAATTGACAGGCCAAAACAAAAAGCATGCGGGGGTGATGGTATAACCGCTCTGATGATCAAGGGCTTGGGTACTGATGGCACTAAAATCATACACACCATCTACCAAAAAGTATGGCGCACAGGACAGTGGCCTAAAGACTGGACGGTAAAGTCCGTATTGATTCCTCTCCACAAGATAGGCTCTACTCGTAATCGTAAATGTGAGACGCCAATCATCTGAACAGACGTCATCTAATATACAAAGGCTAAGAATACTAAGGCTCGAGGTCTCTCACCTCGAGCCTTAGTATTCCACATGCCATCAAACAGGCTGAATGCCGGAAAGCCTGGAGAGCGCTTGTGCAAAACCTTGTCTGCAGTGGTCACGACCCTGAGTCATGGGGAATCGACAAAAAAGGAGTCTAAACGCACCTAATAGTATAACCTACATTATTCTCTATTCTCCCATACTCCACAGCAAAATGCAAAAGGAAAAAAATATATATTTCATGAGAATAACCGTTAAGTTTCTTGCCCTTCTCCACAGGAATGACAATCCGAAGTGATGGCAGAGTCTTTTTAAGTAAAGATTTCTTAAGCATGGCGTGCCATGACAAAAGTTGATTATAGAGAAACTCGTTTCAAGAATTGTATTGTATTGACAAAACTATTTGAACTTGCGTACCTACAAGACTCGGGCCGACAAATTTTTGTTCCGCGTGAGAATGGTCTTGCCGCTCGTGCTAGCCCTGCTGTACAGAGTATTAAATCCGTGGCACCATGTGGCGTGGATGTCGGACCTAAAGTATGTGCGACACGTGAGAAGACGTATGGGGTATCTATAGGTACTTTGTTTTAGTACCGATTTATCGGGTTCATTTTGGAGTTGTTTTGGCAGGATAATAAAAAAAGTTTAGAAAAGTGTGGAGATAAGGTAGTCATTAGGTATTGAATTCTTACGTATAGCGTGAGGTAAAAAACTCGTTTTAAGAATTCTATTGTATTGACGTATAGTCAGGACCATTGGGACCTGCATACAAGACTGGGACCGACAAATTTTGTTCCGAGCGAGAAAAGTCTTGGCACTTACGCTAGCCCTACTGCTTCGAAATATAACATACGTGACACCATGTGGCGTGGATTTCGGCACTGAGTTATGTGCGACACGTGAGAAGACGGTTGTACGAAGTATCGGTAGGCACTTAATTTTGGTACCGAATTATCGGGTTCATATTGGCAACCCATTGTTCAATAAAGGAAATTAGTAATGAATTTTGGAAATAGGGTCATTGAGTAATGACTTCTTACGCATGGTGGACCGTGATAAAAAATAGACACTACAAAATCGTTCCAAGAATTATATTGTAATGAGGTATAGACAACACTATTATGACCTGCATACAAGACTCGATCCAACAAAATTCTTGCCGCCCGTGCTAGCCCTACTGTGTCTGAGTATTAAATCTGTGGTGCCATGTGGCGTAAATGTCGACACTGAGTTACGTGCGACACGTGAGAAGATGACTATGGTGTATCGATAAGCACTGGGTTTTCGTACCGATTTATCGAGTTAATTTTGGTTACCCTTGTTTTTGGCAGAATAAAATTTTGGTTCCGCGCAAGAAAAGTCTTGCCGTCCGTGCTAGCCCTGATGTGTTGGACTATTAAACCCGTGGCACCATATGGAGTGGATATCGGCACTGAGTTATATGCGACACGTGAGAAGACGCCTGTATGTAGTATCAATAGGCACTTACTTTTGGAACCAATTTATCGGTCTCATTGGGAAGGATAATAATAGAGAGCTTGGGAACATGTGAAGATAAGGTAGTTATTAAGTAATTACTTGTTACGCATAGCGTACCGTAATAATGATAAGTAATAAAGTTTGATACTACAAAACTCGTTTCAAAAATTGTATTTTATTGGCGTATAGACAAGACTAATAGAACCTTCATACAAGACTTGGGCCGCCAAAAGAGATGCCGCCCATGCTAGCCCTGCTGTGTCAAAGGTTTGGTTAAATAGCCGACGGAGCGTTACGGGAGCGTAACTAAAGCGCTTGTCTACGTTCAGTCGTGATGTTTGCCGTCACACTGAGCGTGGCAGCGCTGTGCGACGTCTACCGTACATTTCAGTACAACTCCCCAAGCCGCGCCACCATCGCGCTCTTGTCGCGCTGCGTCGGCTACGTAGCGAAACCTTAAATCTGTGGCACCATGTGGCGTGAATATCGGCACTTAGTTATGTGCAACACGTGAGAAAACGACGGTACGGTGTATCGATAAGCACTTAGTTACCGATTTATTTGGTTCATTTTGAAGACTCCCCGTACTCGGACTTCATCTCGGATTATAATTAATTTCAGTTCCCAGCCTTTCGAATACTTTATACCATTTATAGTCATGGGTAGGATCGTCGCATTTGCATTCAAAGAAAAAAAAATATAATTTTTGTTTGTCCGAACAGACAAGAGAGTCTAGACAAGTGGTAAGCGTTTTGGTTCTAATCTCTTGTCGCAATCAATAGCCAAATGTTCTAATCACGTTACTTTTCATAAATATTTTTGTCTTCTATTAGCGTTTACGACTGCAGAAAATCCACTTGACTACAGATACTACTCATTAAGTACAGTACTTTCACTAGCTCTTTTCCACGATGTAGAGGGTTATGTACAAAATAAATCCCACGATTTTCAACTCAGTACCATAAGCACAAACCACCACATCATTAGACCACAACACTACACCATCGCTTATTTTGTGCTAAACAGATTCTTTTTAAAAAACCCATCCAGTTAGAAGAATAAAAAACCCATTTTAGAGAAATTTCTATAAAAGAATATCTGATTAGATGTCATCACTTCAGATAATTTCGGGAGTAGATACTAAATACAAAGTTCTAACAGGTTCTTTTCTTACAGACCTCACCCCCTTTTTCATCGTTTATCTTATAGACACTCGCCGGTTACGGAAATCTGGTCCATCAGACCTGTCTTTGCTATGTCTTAATAGTCCAGTTGATTATAGCCAGAAAGCCATAATCATCCCGAACCAACATCCTTACTCTTTCGTACTGTAAATCTGTTTCCTTCAACATTTTCTCTTGAAGTAAATATTACAGGAAAACCCGGATCATATAATTCTCATCAGTATATAATTCCTCATAATAAGCCAGCAAGATCAACACGGTTTCAATCCGTGTATCGCCACAACCAAAGCCTGTATTTTCTGTGAAATAGGCCACTACGAAAGGATTCTATACGACGGCTTGTCACCGAGCCGTTTATAAATATAACGTTTCTGGGTATGACAAGCATTCACGGTCTTATCTTTGATTTCCCATCAAAGAGCTTTGTGAATGTAATGGAAGGAGTAATATTGAGCATGAAGGGACATGTCACATTTCTGTTCATTTTGGGTGGTTGATCATTTCGCCGTCAATTTTGTTAAAAACATCTTAAAGACCTTGCATGTGGAATATAGGTGTGACGGTGTTTATCTTATAGCCAGTACAAAGATGAGTTAATGATGTGATGAAGTGCATAGCTAAGACCTGGCCAGGATTGGCTCAGGGTCGGAATATGTGGCGTGAGAAATAGGAAGCATATGCCCTGGAATAAGCTGGAAATGTTGATAATCATCTTAAGGCTTTGGAGTGTGGGGCACTTGTATACCTGGAGACTATGGTATTCTTAGATTGAGCAGCTTTCAACTAGGTCAATCTGAGACCCCCCATGAACATTAGCATGGGCGCCTTCGGGGTCACGGGTGCAAGGGGCGGGGGCCCTGAGCGTCCTTTACGAAGATCCCGGAGCCCCTCCAAAGTGGTGATGTCAGCCACCCTGGCGTTTTTAGTCGGTAGGAATCCGACACGCCCCACGACCTTCCCCAGAGGTTCGCGGAAGTCCTATGCAGGATTTTCCCCAGGAAAAAAGGCCGATCTAAGAAGATTAACAGTTAGTGGTAATTTCATTTTACAGCGTTTCAGTGTTTTGGAAATCACGTTAAGTCTTTGGTCCTGACTGCTACTTAATGTGATTGTCGTTTAGCCAAGCAAAAATCCTTTTAAGGGGCTTTAAGTTTCACCAACATATGGCCTGCCTCTGCATATCCGGATTAGATCAGCGTAGACCACCAGTATGACCTAATCTGCCCCACTTGGGCTTACGTGTGAAGGGTGGGACAGTGGGACACTTGATTTAGGTTCCTGACCACAAAAAATTTACTCCGTAAAAGTTTTTTCAATTAAATATATGGTTTGGTATTCTATCCAAAAATAAAATTATATGCAAACAATCAATAATTCTCAGTTTAACACTTAAAATTTATCAGTATCTGGTAATATTTCTCAAGAACTTATGGATTGATGAATACGATTAGAGGAAAAAGAAATAACACAATTATTATTATATATATAAATAAAAGCACGCAGAAAATGATAAATCCCAAAAATAACAATTGTCATAAACAAAATCACCTATTCACACAAAAGTACTTGGACAACATAACATAGCAGCACCTAATCATAGATAACCGTTAAATGAATGAGCCTCCGTCATTACTGCGCTAACAAATCATGCGGGCTTCCGCCCACAAATCTCCGTACTACAATGTTCGCCAAATTCAAAATGCTGCGTTCCATTACCCTTTGTTCAGAATATAAACATTAGGACCAATGTTTGCCCAAACTAGGCAAGATATTCCAAACTATACGCCCAAACTGAGCTATATATTTTAAACTAGAGGCCTAAACTGGACAAAATATTTCAATCTAGGGATTTCAGTTACAATACTATCAAAAGATTAAATCATCGGCCGAAAGAAGCACCTTGCAGAATTGCCCCCTTCAATGAAAGAAGCATAGGAAGAGTAATCTAGTCTAATTTAGCGGGACAATGAATACAAAAGACGACTACTTTTGGTAATTATTAAGTAAAAGACTTTATACTTGGTCTAATGGAATATGTTGTGACTGGCAATCACCAGAGTCTGTATTCAAATTATGGGTAGGACAAAGTGCTATTGATAATTTCCTATCGAAATATTCTTCGTTGCAATCCGGAGTCTTCAAATACGCCCTGTATAATAACTAGGCCCCATTGGAATCTAACATCTGCCAAATATGTGTGTACCGAGTACACCTAAGCTACCACTACCTGGGGAATTTGGGTATAACACTGTTAATGATTTTTATTAACTTGATAATACACATTAATACAAAATTACTAGGGCAACATAATTTACTAGGAGCTTCCAATTATAGATAGTCCTTCGTTAAAGGAATCAGCCATCCTCTAGCAGTGTTAACAAATCATACGGTTTCCGCCCACAAATCTTCACACAACAATGCACACAAAATTCGTTACGATGCGTTCCTCGTCCTTTGTTGAGACATAAAGGATTGGAACCAACGTTTGATAACATAAACCAACTGGGAATTGTGATTGTGAAAACTTTGTTGTTAGCATAACAATATACTGAATAAATACGTTAGAACTTATAGTAATTTTAATGCGGAAGAATATTTTGCCTGCTTAGTAATTAGTTTAAAATTTTTGTTTCAAGTTGTACACTTAATGTTTTCTGTTCTAATATAAATACGAACGCATTGTTTTTGTAGAAGAAGCTGTCAGTTCAATTCATTCGATTCATACGAATAACAAAATTGTATTCTAACTTTTAATTATCTGTAAATAAATTCTGTAAGTTGCTTGGAAAATAAATAGGAGCATCTTCTACAATTTTTTCTTCTTTTAACTATGACACAATATACAATATAAAACGAAAAAACCTTTATGTTATACGAGATGTCGAAAAATGCATAGATTATAATTCTATACTCCCCCCTGACAAAGTATTTTATTTAACTCTTCCGACGTATTTTTGATAGTCGAAATTTGACACACGCAATCAAAAATCAACCTTATCTTCAGCCTCGCTCTATAAAATCCAATATAACCATACTTTGAGAACAATCCACAATTTTTTTTTTTTTTATTATTATTAGCCCTGTTAAGAAACTGTCCTACTGTTGGGCACGGGCCTCCTCTCAAACTGAGAGGGTTTAGGCCATAGTCCACCACGCTGGCCTAGTGCGGGTTGGCGAACTTCACACACCTTCGAGAAACTCTTAGGCATGCAGGTTTCCTCACGATGTTTTCCTTCACCGTTAAAGCAAGTGATAATTAATTTTTAATACGCACATGCTTTCGAAAAGACAGAGGTACGTGCCTGGGTTTGAACCCGAGACCTTTGACTTTGCAGTCCAACGGTCTAACCACTAGGCTATCACTGCTTAATCCACAAATAAATCCGAATAATCCTATTAATATAAAGTTATATTTCAAAGACACATAACAAGCAATAAGACCAAAAATTAACACAGGACCAACTCCCGGACCAATCTCCCAACAGAACCACGCTCTTTACTTTAGCAACTATGATTTATCTGTAGCTCGGCTCGCCATTAAGGTAATGCTATAACGGGATCGTAAAGCGGGAACTAGATCTGAACAGGTAGTACAAAAAATGTTCCGCCTTTGTCGTGTTCCAGTTCCGCCTTTCGGTCTTTGTCCTGTTTCTATCCTCCATCCATCCATGTATCCTTAAAGTAATATCAGGCAAACATGTTCAGAGGGCCTTGAAAAGTTGCAAGCTTTTGGTATCTATTCCCTTTCCGTAATCAAGAGCGACCAAAGCGACTTGTACCGACCATTGGACTTGATTGTAAAATATGCCGGTTTAGTCGATTTCTATTTTTTTGCTGCGACTAAAGTCAATTAAAAGCGGAAATGTCATATCGCGATCAGACTCAAAAATTTATTATCCAAGTCGAGATTGGACAAACCAGACCCACCGTAAACGTCTGCACATAGGAGAAAATCATAGTACGGTCAGCGACATAAGTCGCTTAACATTCTCAGTTTTTCAAATCGGTTGCACACTTTTGTTCTGTATGGAATTTATTATTTTTGTTGGCATAAATAAATTTGAATGCGTTTCTAATAATTTGGCTTTGACAATTTTCACCGATATTTGAAAAATAAAGTGTTACTGATTTGAAAATCTAAGAATGTAAAGCGCCTTATGTTGCTGACTATACCAGTGCGATCAAAATAAGAAACACGCTCTACGCGGCTTTTCTAGAAGCTACTAGTACTAAGATGCTCTACTGTTTTCATAAATATTTATTGTGCCTGAATTATATTATTAAGGGGCTACCGCGATAATAAAGCATCCGACCGTTAATCGACCGAGAGAGTGGCAGTGATGCAATTTCGTTACAAATGAATAATGAGGAATGGAAATAAATAACATACGCCGTTTATACGTAAGTATATGCGTGGAAAAACAAATTGAATAATTTTCCAAAACAACTGTATTACGAAATAAAAAACTGCTTTACTATTTTTTAAGTAAATTATATTGACAAGTCTCTTGGAAAAGGGTCAAGTACGTAGCGCTCCTAATTGGCGGAAATGTATGAAGAGGTGTATGAACACAGATAAAGCAAAGGAGGTGTGTCATAATCGTAGGATGTGGCAAAATATTGTCTCTCCCTACCCCAGTGGGACAAAGGCGTGAGTGTATATTGATAAGTTCTTTAGTTTTGTGCGTTGGAATTAGAAAGTTAAAGCGTTGGAGATAACTCTAGACTTTTTCTATCGAGAAAATTTCGTGTATTTCTTTTACCAGATTCGAAAATATAGATTCAAAAATCATATTTCTAAGTATTAAGTCCCTAATCCATAGTGCATGGAATACGAAAAATCTTATTTTATCGCGGTAGCATGAGAGAAAGTCAAATAATAGGACCAATATTCGGGCCAACCTGGTCCGGCTCCCAATCCCTAACTCCCAACTGATTCGACGCATCCCTTCACTAACAACGATGATTTACCGCCGCCCCAGGGAAACCAAACTAATTTCACGGCAGTTCCTCTTCGGTGATATTGTTGCCATAATTTGCTTACTACAAAACCTTAGTGGGAATATTTGAGGTTCGAAGACATAAGAGTGACCTTTATACGCTATTACCAAACGCGGCACGTTCCGACAACTTCTTGAAATAATCCTTTAATGGTGGGCTGGGTTAATCTGAGGGCTTAACATGAAAAGATTGATGTCAACATGATGCTAGCGAGTTGATATGCCATTCTTGCCACACTAATAATTTACTAAATATACATGAACGAGACAGCACGCTTACTCGCTAGCGTCACGCTAACGTCAATGTTTTAGTGCTAAACGTACAGATACGTCACTAGAGTACAATAAAATGATGTCTTACGAAGTTATCGTAACGTAAGATGTTATGTTATGGGTCGTATAGAATTAGGGCGCAGGTAAGCAATATTTTGTGAAAATAAAACTATTTTTTCGGATTTTATCGCGGTTTATTTCGATTTTTATTTTCCCGACGTTTCGAGTGCTTTGCAGCACCCATGGACACGGGAAGGACTGAGGTGTTAGACGTCCAAATGGCATAGTTGTTCCGGGGTACCCTTAAACTTCTTAATTATTTTTGTTTTTGTTGGTCCGATCTACGCAGAATGAGCTCACGGTGTCTTGAGGTCTTGCAGTGTTATGCTTGGTTTTGGATTTGATTATATTAATTACTGGATCCCATGGGTGCTGCAAAGCACTCGAAACGTCGGGAACTTAAAAATTAAAATAAACCGCGATAAAATCCGAAAAAGTAGGTTTATTTTCATGTGTAATATTCGCGTAAATCTAAGAACTCAATATTTTGTGATTTTTAAATGGGGTAATTTCGGAAGTAGTGTAGACTGTCGTTAGTTTTTATTACTATAGAGATTAAGTGCTTGGTGATGTGACAACAACCTAGACGCCTTGATCCAGTGGTTAAACTTAAACCGCTCTAGATCCAATAGTCATAAGTTCAATGCCCGCACGAAACAAATAATTGTGAGACTTCGAAACATTGTTTGTCGTGTTCATAAACACATACAGAAATAGTTTCTAGTTTGGAGACAAGTCAAAAAAATTGTTTTAAATTCCATTTCCACGAGTACCAGAAAAGGGGAAAATCATCAACTCATAAAACTCAAATTTATACAACTTCTTTATTGGACTTAAAATTGCTCCCCCACAAAATTTTATAATGAAAGGTAGCCTAAGGTACAATTTCCTTTACCCTGTTATCAATTTTAATAGCTTAATGGTTAAACACAGGACAAAGTTCGCAACTTTATGATACCTAAGCTAGCTTCTCGGTCTTTTGCCATTTATTACAATGATATTGAGATAAATGGCTAGGTACCGCGTACCTAAAATTACAAGTTAGAGGACGTGACTTTATATAGATAATACTTACATAGATAATACTTTCAACTATAATAATAGTCCAAAATTAGATGAAATTTATGTAAACTGATATCATCACATTTATTCCAATTTCTACCTCGACTGTCTCCTTTGCAGTTGGCAGTGGTACTGGTTCAATCCTAAGTTCAACAAGTGTGCTTCGAATTAATATAAAAAATAAATATAACTAATATTATATTAATTGACATGAACATAAATATTAGCCCTGTTAAGAGACTGTCCCACTGTTGGGCACGGGCCTCCTCTGAAACTGAGAGGATTTAAGCCATAGTCCACCATGCTGGTCTAGTGCGTGTTGGCGAACTTTACACACCTTCGAGAAAGGCTTTTTCTTAGGCATGCTCGTTTCTTCACGATGTTTTTCCTTCACCGTTAAAGCAAGTGATAGATAATTTTTTTTACGCACATGTTTTCGAGAAGACAAAGGTACGTACCTAGGTTTGAACCCGAGACCTCCGACTTTGCAGTCCAAGAGTCCACCACTAGGCTATCACTGCTTAGGCTATATTAATTGACATGAATAGTCTGACATAAAATTTTATATAATTTAACAAATAATGCCCACTTACACTAACTATGGTTAGCGTTTCCTATTCACTAACTCGAGGTTATAATAATAATAATAATGTATTTCAGACTTTAGTCCATATCAGTGTTAGTAACAATTCAACTTAATTTCTAGTGTTAGTAGGAATTTATTCAGTGTGGAGTTTCAACCATCTCCGTAACATTGGAGTGTCCCACCGATCTATAAACACACTCAGAACAGTATTGGTGCTGCCGCGCAGCCGTGCTAGTGAAGACGCACACTTTTTCCTCATAATAGCGGCAAAACCATCTATATGGCTCTGTGCGAATATGACTGAGGCACTACAGTAGCCCCAACAGTACCTCTAGGGCGTTATTATTCTGTACACGCAGGTCACTGTATGCCCGCTGAGTGTACGTGTAGAAAGATTGGGAGTAAGCTTTAAAAATGGTTATCTTAACTGATTCTGTACAACGTGCGAATCTACGGGCTAGCATGTTACAGCTTACAGACGTGCCTTGCGTTCCCTTTCTAACTCTAGGTTGTCTCTTAAATCCTCCATGACCCAGTGGCCCAGGTATTTAAGCTTATACACCCTGCATAGAGGCATCCCGTACAGTGAGATATAAGGTATATTTGAGTATGTCACATTACCTGATTAAAAAACCATCATGTCACTCTTTTTGACGTTATACCTGATCAACAATATACGAAAAACCCCTTCAAGTTTGGGCTCGTTGAATGGGTCTCAAAAGGTACTATAACACTTGATGGTGTCCATGGTCTAATGATGGAGTTCGAAGGTGCCACAGGAAGTCCCCAACAATAGTTGGTCTCAATATAATCTTGCCGGAGGATTTATCTTGCCAATCACTATAGTCCTAGGTGGTGGCACTTGCACGTAGACAAACTTGCCTCCATCAATCCATGTAATGAAGTTTGACGTATTCTGTTTCGTCTTGATTTGATTAAATCCGGCCGAGGGCACTCGCGACACGCCTTTAAGCATAAGACTAACCTAACGAGACGATGGCATCCTAGTGTTTACTCATCCCATTTAACATAACAAACGCGAAAACTTGTAAGGATGGATGGAAGTATGGATGATTGTTACTATTTTACGTAAAAATGACTGATTGGATTATGAGGTTTTAAGTATTATAGCTTATACAACATGTAGGCTATAATTTATAAAGATATTATAAAATAAAGGTGTCCGCAGCCGCGGGTAATGGTTTGGTGATGAAGCTTTCAAATGCACTCGAACATTATAAGAGTTTTAAATGCCAATATTGACTTTGACTGCCTCGTTGGTCAGTAGCGAATAAAGTGCTTTGTGATCACGAGGTCGTGGGTTCGAATCCTAGTATCAGAATGATGGAGCCTGAAAGAGGCCATAGGAACTCTTTAACTAAGCAAGATATTACTGTCGTACTATCTTAAAAAAGCTTGTTTTACAAAAAGTTTTTTTTAATTAAAATTATTTAAATAATTTTTGTGTTCTCAGCTGATACAACTACATAAAAAACGCGCAAAGCGAAAGATACAACTGGATAGTTCGATTGACCCCGCAAGTGGGCCAAGGCTGATATAAATGATGAGACATTATCGATATCAGTTTCTTTCCTTTGTATAAAGAACTATCTTTAGCGCGAAATGTCTCCAACTTTTTATTCCTGAAATCCGGGAAGAGAGAACAGAAAATTCTATTAAATAAAGTTATTTTTTTTTGTTTAAATATATTATGTAAATCTTGGAACCTAAAGTCGTTGGCGAAATGTGGATGACCACAGTTCTCCTCATCCATTTCAGAAATATAGGTGTACGGTCTCACACCGCCCATACTTGCTGACACCGCTGCCTTCATTGGCGCGCGTCATATGTTTTATATATAAAATAATGGATACGGGAACTATAAGATAGAGTGCGATAACAACCACTGACGTGAACACATATAGAGAAAGGAATTGCTATTTGTTTTAACTTGTACTTTTAACTAGTAAACCTAACTGGAAAGTATAGTGATCGTTTCTCTCCGCACCTCAACCAACTAACTAACTACATAACGAACATATAACAAATGTACAAACGTCGGCAGTTTAAGACGATTTTTGATGATTGCGGCTTAATATTCATACAATGTATGTGCTCCAACAATAAACTACCGAATGAATAGAACATTTTATAACCGAAATCATAAATTCTTGCGACTATCTACCTAAATTCCATGTGTAACAAGACTCAATTCTCTTTGACACTAGATATGGTACAAGCACAAAGCAAATACGTAGAGTACAACTAATATATTTATGTACAAATCCGTGTTACCTAATTCGGAAGCAATAACCAACGAGCAATAATACATTCGTAGACAGCGCTAGGAGTGCTACGTCGTAGACATTAGTCGTCTACGAACCGCATACATAGGAATTTAAACCATAATGGATATATTTAAACAGTACTACGTGATTTAAACCGGGAATGTTCTGGAGCTCCATAAGCATAGCCGAAACTATCGGATATCCGAAATAATAATCTATCCGTATCCGTATAAAAGTCTAAATAAGAAAACAAATGAGCGTTATGAGACGTGCACTTTTGGATTTTCCAAACCTTTTTATTAGTTATCATTTTGTTTTTGTGTTTGTAATCACTTAAAAATGAGTATCCATAATAATTACTTATATGGCTGATTGTAGTACCAAATAATAACCTAGAAATTAAGTCAATTTCTATTTTACTTTAAAAATTCCTTTATAATGTAATATCCGTATCTCGAACTATCCGAAACTTACGGCTAATCCGAAATAATTTCATATCCGTAACTATATCCGAAACTGATATAATATTATTCATACATCCGTATCCATATCCTGATCTGAAATTTCATATCCATAACATCCCTGATTTAAACTCACAGCAAACTATAATACATGTCACTAACGCGGTTGTTAGAGCGTATGCCGATCCGCCTATTGGATCGAGTAGTTACCGATTCAATTCCCGTTTAAGCTTCTATTGGCCATTTCTGATTATTGCATTATTCTTTAGCCATTTCTGATCATTGCTGACTGCATTGTTGGTCTAGTGCTGAATAATACGCGATGCCGTCACGAGGTCGCGGATTTAAATCCTAGGTCCAAGAAACATAGTTTTTCTATCAAATCCTGTATCAGTCTGGAATTGTACCCGGTATATGGTGATAGACCCTCCTCCTTTTACATGGGACCTAACATTGTAGGCGAAAAGGGGGTGTACACAGTGTACCTCTACCAATCCCACTTGGGGAATAAAGGCGTGACGGTGTTTACTCAATGTTTCTGAAACAAATATATATAGATAGTCGTACAAAAGATTCGTAGATCTACCCTGGCAATAACTAACCTTACTTTCATACAAAAATATGTTACTATCTATCTATCTATAACCTCACGCCAGATCCCTTGCGGGGTAGGCAGAGAGTACAGAGTTCCAACAGGTTCTTTCCTTACATACCTCTCTGGCTTCCTCGACTCTCATAGTTCGTCTCATACACGCTCGCCGGTTACGGAGACTCTTGACTTTTCCATCAGATAAGACTCGGTTTATTTGGACCTAACTTTCATACAAAAATATGTTACTTTACCAAAACTAATTAAAATATACCAAATAGGTACCTAAGCCAATCGAGGCCCATTTGTTCGAGTAACAGCGTTCACAGAGAAGCTATTAAAAACAAATTGATAACAATTTCCAACTGCCGCGTAAATGCGAAAGCCATTAACTTATAGACTGCGCCGGGACGAGCGAGCGACAATGGGTTATTATTCGTACAATATCGGAATACGGCACGCAATCGCACGGTACAAGGTATGAGAAATACGCGCAAATAAATTTTATATGGAGGTAGAGGCCATACATAACGGAGTTCTTGTCCCAACGCTGTTATATGGTAGCGAGAGCTGGGTATGTAAGAAGGAGAATGAAAGTAGGATAAATGCGGTAGAAATGCGAGCTCTGCGGAAGATGTGCGGAGTGAAGCTGACCGACCGCATTAGCAACAGCATAGTAAGACAGCGAGTAGGTATGAAAGATAGTATCGGTGTAAAGATGAGAAAGGGCATGCTCCGTTGGTTCGGGCATATAGAAAGAATGCCAGAGGAAAGAATGACAAAACAGATATACAATGTGAAAGTGGAAGGATGCAGGTACCGGGGAAGACCTAGACTATCTTACCACGACCAAATAAACCGAGTCTTATCTGATGGAAAAGTCAAGAGTCTCCGTTACCGGCGAGCGTGTATGAGACGAACTATGAGAGTCGAGGAAGCCCTCTGGCTTAGTATAGGTATGTAAGGAAAGAACCTGTTGGAACTCTGTACTCTCTGCCTACCCCGCAAGGGATCTGGCGTGAGGTTATAGATAGATAGATAGAGGCCGGGGAAGACCTGGACTATCTTCATCATCATTATCATACCCGTCCACTGCTATACAAAGGCCTCCCCCAATCGCTCTCCATCGCAACCGGTTCAATGTTACCTACATTCAACGACTTCCTTCTTCACAAGATCGTCGGTCTATCTGGCAGGCGGTTGTCCCACGCTGCGCTTGACAATACGCGGTCTCCATACTAGAATAATTCTGATCCCAACTTCTGTCCGACCTTCGCGCTATCTGGTCAGCTCATTGGCACTTTAGCTTACTAATCCTATATGGTGTATCCCTACTCTTACGCTCGGAGCGAAAGTGAAAGTTATACATTAAACGTACGAAATTGTTGTTTCTGAACTTGTTAAGCATTAATTACCTTTTTTGTACGTATTACGAAACATATCCAGAATACATAATGTGGTTTTTTAAAACTTATGGCGAGGTAAATTTTATTATTACAGTTATTAAATCATAATATTTTTACAATTCATAATACGTTAATAACTAGAAAAAGATCAATTAATAAGATTCCAAGACCGTACCTATAATGTCTTACTATATTTAAAAGAGTTTTTGAATAGCTACATTTAATTAATAACAGTAATGAATAGAGATATTTATCAATAATTTAAGGAAATCTATGATTAGTTCAATGCATATTAAGCAAACAACTAGAGAAATATTGCTGTTCGATACTTTATAATTATATCTGTCTTATAATGTTTTAAATAGTTTTTTATTACTTAAATTTGATCATAAATATTGTGCTATTTCATAATTTAAAAACTAAGTCTCTTATTGGTAGATTCCGAAACTAGTTAATAACTACACTTATATCTATATTTATCATTCATAAATATGTAAAAGATATCGATCTATGATTTTAAACATTTTAAATGGATTGTATTTAAATAACGTTTTATATGTAGCGAGTTATTGAGTAAAAACAACACATGTTTGTGATTGGTCAGTTAAGACTAATATAATTTGTATTAAAAATGTAGGGTATATAAGGATTCTAAAGTTATCGCGTGAAGACATAATGTTTAAGTTAAGTATTACCCTGTATCTACCCTAATAATTTGATATATTTTGTTATAATTATGATGTGTCTCTTTTGGAGTGTAAAGACTAATTTAAAATATGCCTGTGTAATAGTATTGACATTTACAGATACGGTACAAGAGAAAATAAAAGGTGTAAATTGTATTTCTGTGTTTTCATTTTAGCTCTACTTTTTCTAAATCTTACACGCTCATATCGCTGCAAGAATCGCCGAAAGAAAAAGAAAGTTAGCACTTAATGTGGTAGTGGTTAAGTTAGAAGCCTCAAGAGGTTAGTAAGTTCTATGGCTTCATATCAACCTCCTTCCACCCATTCACAATGATCGGCGTGGACCAGTGAAAATTCTATCCCTAAACAAAAAACTAGCAAAATTAAGTAAGTGATAAGTCTTTTAGAAAGTGCTGTAAGTTTTAAAGTTCTGGAGAATAATCAATAGGTAATTTCGAAATTAGGAATCAGGAAAATAAATCTGATCGTTTAAGTTCTAACTCGAGCCGCGGTATGTTCAAAGTAATACACCGATCGGAGGAAAGCCATATCAAAGTATAATAAATCTGTTGCCTTTATAACTTACGCCATACCACTTTCAATACACGCAAACCAATATTATAATTCATACGTTATTTTTATAAGTTGATATTTCCACTCAATAAAACGTGAAGTACTTTCAAAACTGATGGATGATTTTTATAGTACAATTATAACCACATAAAATTGACTGCCTCGTGAATTAACTGCTTTGATGGTCTAGTGGCGTATAGTGTTACTGGCAATCATAAGGGGTTCGAATCACCTGGGTTCAAGACCAAGTCAAAGTTTATTGTGGGTTCTCGGTACACATAGCAAATATGAAGAGGAGATGGCATAATAAGATGTTCCTATACAATTGAAGCGTGGCACTGCGCGGGGTGGCACTAAGCGAGAGGGACCTTACACCCAACCCACATTTTTATGTGCCATCTGGCAGAGAATGGTAAAAACTAAACGGTTCGTGGTTATAAGTTCAATTATATTACGGTAGATGGCATTAATATAGAAGTATTCTAAGAAATCACGAAAAAAATACTTACAAGAGAAATGTGATATTATTTTTGCGACCAGAATGTCGATCCATCCATCCATTTTTGCATGTTATGATAGGTCACTTAGCTTTAAGGGTTTTATTTTTAGTAAACATAGATAATATTTAATTAATAGCTATGGTAACTCGAGCGAACCTGTGAATGGAGCGAGTAACTTCCGTAACGTATAACGTCAAGGCTTTTAGGAATTCAAAAGGCTCGCTAGCTTAGGCCCCTTCTTCGTATTTGCTTTATGTCTCAGGATAATGGCAACAAACTTACTTCCTTTTACACTGAAACTAACATCGTCGGCAAAACAAGACAGCACCTGAACACCTGCATCATCCTCACTAGGGGAAATTTCGGCGTGGTGAAGCTTTTTACATTATTAATTAAAAGCACTAGCCTAAAAACAAACTCAACCAACACCAACTTTTTATCTATAATTATTATCATCATAAAATATGTAGGCATTGTATTTTAAATAGATAACGAACGAACTAACCAATCTATAATTTACAAGTAGTCCCATTTTGACAATTGGAATTACTCTTCAATAGAACCACTATAGATCATTATGTTCGGCTACCTATATTCAAACTAGTAATCACGATGGAGGACATAGATTTTTTTAAAAGCAAAAATTAATCGAATCAACAAAATAAAAAGTGCCTAGACAATCCAGTGATGCATGATACGAGTACATATGACGATCAAGAGGGTTCGTCCTAAATCCTAAGTCGGATAAGTGTAGTTATTCGATTTATTTATTTGGATTTCCAACAACAAGTATGCAGTTAAAAATAAAAACATTCATTTATATAACGAGTATATCTAAGTGTCTTTTCACTTACCGAAAATCACAGCATGGTTTAATACAAACATATAAACAGGAAATTGCTACCACCACCAAGCTAAACTAAGGACCATTCGCAACATAATGGTTAAATGTAAGCATGTAATTAACAATAATACGGGATTGAGCTGGTTTATCGCTCGGCTCTTTAATCCTGATATTACAAGTAGACACTACAGGCTAAAATAAATATGAAAAAAGTTCTTTGTTAACTTAACCAACAATTTATCAAAATAAAATATTCAAAACTCCTATTGAGAGTCCGGGTTCTGCATCATTTGTGCAATTTTTTTTATTTGTTGTTGGTCTACCAACAATTGTGACTCTATAACTCACTATTATTAACCACGCGAGCTACCGTCCCATCAGTCTTCTCAATTCCCTTGCAAAGATCTACGAGCGCCTGCTTCTGGCGCGACTCAAAGACTTTGTAATATCCAGGGGTATTCTCATCGGTGAACAGTTTGGTTTTCGAGCCAAACACTTTTCTGTCCATCAAGTGCACTGAATCACGGAGCACGGCCTCACTGGCCTCAACAAACCCAAACTTGTCTATACAGGTGCCCTTTTCTTCGATGTCGCGAAGGCGTTCGACAAAGTCTGGCACAACGGCTTGATCTACAAGCTTTACCAAATGGGTGTGCCGGACAGACTCGTTCGCATCTTACAAGACTCCCTGGCGAGACACCTAATATACGCCCTCCCCAATAGCAACTGCCCTAGCCTTTCCCCCTCCTCCTTGAGGCGTCCTTTAGCTAGTTACCCTCTTGCCCTTATGGCTCAAGCGTAGTGGTTGCATTCTCGCCATCTGGTCCGGTAAAGCTGTAAAGGCCCCGTGGCCAACAGCGAACACGGGTTCATAATCACTTCATATAAGTGGACAATTTTAATGGGCAAACACAGCATGCAACGTGATGGAACTGTTAATAGTTAACGATAACCAATTCGACTGAAGTGGTAAAAGTGACAGACGAATGAAGAAAAAAGAATAAACAAAAAAAGAGCAGAAAATGAAGTAATTAAACTCTATGAGACACACTTAAATTATGGACTTGGTTCTTAAAGTTATTAATTTATACGCCAAACACACCAATGTGGTTGTCGCATTTGTTATATAATTTACATAGCCTCAATACATGGGAGTTACTACCTTCGACAGATTTTCGAAAAGGTGGACACAGAAGCTTAATGGGTGTTCTAGGCATTTTATACGAAGAATATAGTATCGGTGTAAAGATGAGAAAGGGCATGCTCCGATAGTTCGGGCATACAGAAAGAATTTCTGAAATAAGAATGACAAAACTGATATACAATGTGAAAGTGAAAGGATGCAGGTACCGGGGAAGACCTAGACTATCTCTATCACGACCAAATAGACCGAGTCTTATCTGAAGGAAAAGTCAAGAGTCTCCGTAATCGGCGAGCGTGTATGAGACGAACTACGAGGGTATAGTAAGTCAGAGAGGTATGTAAGGAAAGAACCTGTTGGAACTCTGTACTCTCTGCCTACCCCGCAAGGGATCTGGCGTGATGATATAGATAGATAATTTTTGCCCAACTTTGTTTAACGGTATTCCAGTGGTATACATTTCTTTATTTATGTATTTTGTTATTTCTGTAAAAGCTGGACAGATAAGACTCGGACTATTTGGTCGTGGTAAGATAGTCTAGGTCTTCCCCACTACCTACATCCTTCCACTTTCGCATTGTATTTGTTTTGTCATTAATGTTTCTTACATTCTTTTGTTAATTACATGCAAAAATTAATTGCGAAAAAATTTCGTAGCGGCTTATTTGTGGTTTTAAAGTGCTCGACGTATTCGAATGCTTGTAGAGCACCCACGATCACGAAAGGAACTAAGGCGTTTGACGTCTAAACGTCAAAGTTATTTTAGAGTACCTCAGGGAGATTAATTTAACTGTAAACGAAATTTCAATTGATTGATTCTTCTTCTTCTTCTTCAGCCGAAAGACGTCCACTGCAGGACAAAGGCCTCCCCTAAAGACCGCCACAACGACCGGCTTTGTGCTGTACATCCAACTTCTACCCGCGACCTTCACCAGGTCATCGGTCCATCTTGTAGGGGGCCTACCCACTCCACGTCTTCCGGTACGTGGTCGCCATTCGAGAACCTTTCTGCCCCAACGGCCGTCAGTTCTACGAGCGATGTGCCCCGCCCACTGCCACTTAAGTTTAGCAAATGATTGATTCTACAATTACAAAATACCCAACTCTGCCGTTAAACAATAATTTCACGAAGCTATCGTAACACACCGCGTTACGTGTTTAATTGATCATAGCGAAGAAGGTCCCAGAGAGTTTATCCTATAAAGTTAATTAAAGGTAACATCATTTTTGGAGCTCAATTACAACCGCGCCAATGGAGATGGGCGCCCAAAAGAATAGAATTTCTTTCATCAAGGTAATTTGATGTAATTAATTAACTTTTTATGATTATGAAGTCTTCTTTTATGATGTAATTATATAATATCTGAGGTCTTTATAAGGTTGACAGGATAAATAGGTAAGAGATAATTGACTGTATGAATGGTGATTTAGGCATGAAATTAAACCGCATTTAACGTTGAGTTTCTAGATTTACGCGAATATTGCTCTTTTCGGATTTTGTCGCGGTTCTTTTTGATTTTTGAGTTCCCGACGTTACGTTTCTACGTAACCGCCATAATATCGACGGACGATTTAGCGCAGTGGTTAAGAGCTTAAGCCTCTCCGCCCACTGTGTCTAATAGTCGCAGGTTCGATTCCCGCACGGGACAAATCTTTATGTGATCCACAATTATTTGTTTCGGTCTGGTATTTGTGTATGTAAATTTTCATGTTTGTAAACGCACCCACGATACAGGAATAAAACCTAGTGTGGGGCTACGTTTTTAAAAAAAAAATCTGATTTGATAGACTTGCTGATACTTCAAATCCTTGTGAAACACCGATTCCAAAAAAGGATAATTCGCGAGGCTATTGAAATTAAAAAACATCCTAATTTCAATAGAAAAGATGGCTACCCTTAAGACACCGTGAACTCATTCTGTGTAGATCGGACCAACAAAAATAATTGACAAGTTTGAGGATACCCTGGAGCAACATGCCTTTTGGACGACTAACACCTCAGTCTTTCCCGTGACCATGGGTGCTGCAAAGCACTAGAAACGTCGAGAACATAAAAATCAAAAATAAACCGCCATAAAATTCGCAAAATAGTTTTCTTTCATTCTTTTATAATGTCTTCGATAACCTTATAACCTTATTTCTAGATAGTTTACATGCCCGGTATTCTGTTTACACCCGGTTTTCGCCAACGCGATGTTACCTCTCATGTAATAGAGGGTGAGCCTATTGTTATTGTACCGGGCACAATGCCAGACTCCGGATTTATACTGGAACTTAAAAAAAACAACCGTTACGTCTATACTTCTTCTCCACAGGAATGACATTCCGAGGTGGTGGTCTTTGTTACTTTTCTGACTGATTCATAAATACTTTAATGACTTACACGATTATAAAATATTCAATTTCTGATATATTCCCCAAGCGAGGGTGGCAGAGATGCTATGTGTACACTCACTTTACGTCGACGATATTAGGTCACATGTAATAGGGGCGAGTCTACTTCCGTTGTACCGAGCAGAAAGCAAGAATTCAATATCAATTTTTCTCTCTAAAAATTCCACTTTCGCTCACCTAAAATTTAACGTCAGAACCCCGTGATAGCTGCGTGCATTATTATCCACAAGACCAACGAGTTACTAGTAATTAATGGGTTTTTTTTATGAATTTGTGTTTAGTATCATCAGTACAGCTACTCCTGCAAATTTCAAGCGTATACAAAGCTATAGTCTGTATAATACACCATACGTAAAAGCTATATTGCTTAAGTCTGGAACCAAATGGTTATTTATTTGGAGATCAATCAATCCAGCTGATTTCGGCAAAGGCGAAGGTATACATGACGGCTTCACCGGTGTGAATCACTATTCTAGTCAGCCCATTGGTGTGCTCTCCAGTAACTGACATATCCAATTTTGGCCGTGAAAGTGCAAGCGTAGTTGCACTGTATTGCCGTAGGTGATTGGGCTTTTAGTTCGTCATGTTTTTACTCAAGGTTACATTTTCTCTGATCCTCATGCTCTTGCACTTTACGGTCGATGGAGGCTTTCTATTTGGGCCGTAATGCCGAAACTCCCACTGCAAAGGATCTATATCACGTTTCATGTGGCGTCCAATGCACCTTTCTATCTCAGATATAGGGCGCCCTGGTTGCGCTTGCCATTCATGAGCTCAGAATAAAGGATTTGAGGCTTATTTTGAAATATTGATTGGTTAGATTTCCCAAACTACCCGCTACTCAACGGTATAGTTAATAAATAAGTAATCGTTGAGAGAACAGTAGGTGTAACCGTACGAATTTGAAGTCCAAACACGTCGCACTAATAGGTTCCAAGGTCCTTTGTTCCAAAAGCAAAACACTTACGCCAGGGGATAAAGTGGATGTTCGGGATGATTTAGAAGTTGTACCTTCGATTTTCCGCAAGGATTACAATTCCCATAATTTCATTATGATAAATACGTCTGTGCTGCTTCGTTAGTCTAATGGCGCATAATGCGTGTAACGAGTGTACTCTTTTTATAGAAAAAAATCCCAGCAACATTCATTGGTATATATTTATATCAATAGTGTCAGTCCGTAGTCTAGCAATGTGTCCGGTATAATGGCAATAGGCTCACCCCTTATTAAATTGGACCTAACCCTCGTCTGTGAAAAGTGGATGTACATAGTACACTTTTTCCACCCCCGCTTGGAAAATATATGCGTGTTGATATTTTTTTTATAACCATAGATTGATTGATTGCAGACTGAGACTGTAACCAATTAAAAAGGGATTGGGTATTTCTTTATTGATTGAATGATTTATAACGTCGCATCGCATCGAAATGCATCGCTTATATCATCACGCACCATACACCGCCTATTATAACGTCCTCAGAAAGTGTACTAGGTGATATCTGGATAACACAGACTTATATACAACTTGAAACGCAATTAACACGAAAATTGAAAAAAGTCTATTCGAAATCGGCAGCTAAATCGATTCCAACATTTTTAATACACGCAATATTATTTTAATACTGAAATCTGCTAGAAATTAAACCGTTCCTTAGTCTGATGTGTGAAACAAAATTTAGGCAAAATGAAAATCAATACGGCGATTTCTAAATATTTTACGAGGTGGAACCTCGTTAATTTAGATACCAAAGTGTCCAAAAAATAACTTAATTGAGGCTTTAGAATGATTTGAGTATTGAGTGTACAGCAGTAATCTAATTGGAGGGTCTAAAATCTTGCATTATTTACGTAACACGTTGTATTATTCATATCAACTACAATACTCCATTACGAAATGAAACAGCGACATATTTTCCCACCGACGCACTTCACAAAAATTAAAAAGCACGAACGTACGAAACGAAATGGAGTAACGATTTTCGACACGTCAATTAACCGAATAGTCCCCCAACCGCTTTCAATGCATTCGATAGGACGTACAAATTCATGTCCTATTTTCGTGGGATTAAAGTCTAAATTTGAAAACGTAGCGCTGAGATAAAAATGGGAATTACGATACGCAAATCTGGACTGTCTGTTCGAGCGTCGATTAGAGTAATGGGTTATTCCCAATGCTGTTTCGTTAATTAAACCTCGTAAAAATTGGAATCACAGAATTCCGTCAAGTTAAATTTAGCTTTTGAGAACGAGAAGCCTAAAAACAATAACATAGATAACTCCGATTTTCAAAAATTCTCTGCTATAAATCCTATCAGTCTTAATTTCTTTTTTAAATATTTATTTGTGGTTTGGCCACTAATATTCTATTCTACAACAGCAAAACTGGTCATACGATAAAAGTTTGTAGGTTTTTATTTACTATCTATCTATCTATATCATCACGCCAGATGCCTTACGGGGTAGGCAGAGAGTACAGAGTTCCAACAGTCTCTTTACTTACATACCTCTCTGGCTTCCTCTACTCTCATAGTTCGTCTCATACACGCCCGCCGGTTACGAAGACTCCTGACTTGTCCTTCAGATAAGACCCGGTCTATTTGGTCATGGTAAGATAGTCTAGGTCTTCCCCGGTACCTACATCCTTCCACTTTCGCATTGTATATCAGTTTTGTCATTCTTTCTTCGGACATTCTTTCTATATGCCCGAACCAACGGAGCATACCCTTTCTCATCTTCACACCGATGTTCTCTTTCATACCTATTCGCTTTCTAACTACGCTGTTGCGAATACGGTCGGTCAGCTTCACTCCGCACATCTTCCGCAGAGCTCGCATTTCCACCGCATTTATCCTACTTTCATTCTCCTTCTTACATACCCAGCTCTTGCTGCCATATAACAGCGTTGGGACAAGCACTCCATTATGTATGGCCAGCTGCGCCTTTCGGCTTAAGTGCCGGCTCCCAAGTAGCTTTCCCATTGCGCCATTCACTCTGTTCCCTGCACTCACTCTTCTCTCTATGTCAGCGGTGTATTTTCCATCCTTACTAAATGCGCATCCAAGATATACAAACTCATTCACTTGCTCCAGCACATCGTTCCAATCCTTGCATTCGTTCTGGTTTCTTCCCGTTCAAATTAGTTTATTTACACTGTCCAAAATCAAATACTATATCTTATAGTGTCATGAAGTGACAAGTTTACTTGATGACAGCGTTAGTTCTGATTTTGGCTGCAGGCTAAAAGATCCTTGTTTGACTGTAATAATATTATTAACATGGAAGTTTTTAGGGATAGATATATGGATGTTTGTTAATCTTTTATGAAAAATGTACTAAATGGATTTTGATCAAACTTAACAGTTTAACATAAGAAGAACACTAAGACTGCCTCGTTGGTGTAGTAGCAAAGCGCATCGCTTTGTGATCCAGAGGCCCTGGGTTCAAATCCTAGGTCGGACAAGTGTAGTTTTTCTAACGAAAACTTCCCGGTACGAGTCCGGAGTCTGGAATTGTGCCCGGTATATAGTAATAGGCTCGCCCCGTATTACATGGGGCCTTACATCGTCGGCGAAACGTGGGTGTACTCAGTACATCTCTGCCACTCCCGTTTGGGGTATATAGGCGTGACGGTGTGAAAAGAACACTATAATTTACGAAGACATTAGAAAATTAATTACAAAATTAATTGCCACATTTCTTCAAAAAAAAAATGACAACAGCTAAAAGCCGAATCTAATCCTAAGTAGTAGTGGTATAATTCGTAATATATATTTGAATTTTCAACAAATCCCTTTAACCGCTAAATCTTACACCTTTAACCCTAATTAACTAAAATCAGCAACTTTACGCTAAGTCAACCACCGGGTTAGATCAAACTGAAACTCCGTTTAATTAAACTGTCTTAGATCTTATTGTCCCCTGTGAAGGATCCGTAATCCGAGACAAATATCCGTTGGTTGGTCGCTTGGATCACAGAGTAATTGGGTTTAATATGGTTTTCTTGATGTACTGGCTGTTTGAGTGTGCAGATTATGAGAGTTTCGTTTACGTGTGGCATTTACTCAAACAGACCTCACATAAAACGCAGTCTTTCCTAACCGTGCCGCTGCAAAGCATTTGAAATGGTAGGAAATTAGAAGTGGGTAGATTTCATGAAACATGCTATATTTATTAGAAGGATTTGTTCCTTATGAGTGACTCTCGAGACTGATGCTATGAAAATCAGGTGTAATTAGCCGCCTTCAAAAATAAGGAAGTTATGTACGTCGCTCTATATATTTTTTTATGAATATTCACCGTCAATTGTGAACAGATTTTGATGATTCTTTTTGCGCTGGGTTCGGTATAGCTCCGGTCCCATTTTAATTTCATTGGTATTGGACCTTACATTTTTAAGATACAGCAGGAGACTCCTTGACTAAACTACGTTTTTGCAGTCGGTCTCCCTTCTTCAAGTTATTTTTAGTGCTGGTTGGATGACATAAAAATAAAACCCAGTCTTATTCAACCGTAAACGCCACCAAGCACTTGAAACCTCAAAAATTATATCATGATCTTCTTTAAATAGTCGAAAGGCTGGATTGTGATTGGCGTTCTCGATTGACGCTATGAAAATATAGGTGCTATATTTAGCGCTAGTTCAATTCCCGGATAAAACAAGCAATTTTCCCAAAATCTTTGTATGCAATTTACATCATTTATCAATCAGCCTATATCTATCCACAGCTAAGTGTAGGACTCTCGTTTATCGCGTCATTTGTTACAGATTTTGTTCGCGAAATGTGAAAGTTCTACTTACATTTAAATATTATTAAATGTTTTCATAAAGTAAATCTTAACTTCAATAATAAAAATCATGTTGGCACAGCGAACATAATGCAGATAAGAAGTATTTCTGTTGTGTAAAACGGCCACACACCACCATATCAAAAAATAAAAAAAGCCTTAAACGCGTTTAGTCCGATATGTCCGAAATTCTATATAGAGTACTTTCCCTCTAGCACCCACGCGTTCTTTCACTCTAATATACAAGGTGTACGGTAATTAACACAAAACTTCAGACACCCCATTTAGAAAATAGCTTCACAAATACAATACGAAAATCAAATTTCCAACTCTTAAGTTTTTCACCCCTTTTTAAGCTCTTGCATACCCCACTCAACAATGAAACTTATATGTTTAGTCTGTTATAGCACACTGAAGGAGTAACGGCATTTTTTGCGAAATAAAAAAAAATGTAAGCATTAAAAATGTTAAAATCAATTCAGTTACCGATTTAGAACAAACTACTTTCAGGTCTTGCATTTATTATGTTACACCTTGTATAAATTAATACATAAAGTTACTCACGACGGTGGTATCCCTCCAACAAAGACGTCGGAGTTGGTGTTGTACTTGCCGAAGACAAACTCCTTGCCTCGGGAGGTCTTACTCTGCGTAATGCTGTCCACCATGAGCGAGGTGTGTTCGTCTCGACGAGCCACCTGGGGAAAGCATATAAATTAACTTGTAAACCTACACCATACTATTCCCGAAGATATCTTCATCAATATTTCCTTTATTATGATGGACGATTTAGCGCAATGATTAAGAGTTTAAGCTGCCCCGCCCACTGCGTCTAATAGTTACGGGGTCGATTCCCGCACGGGACAAATCTTTGTGTGATCTACAATATTCGTTATATTTGTTTCGGCCTGGGTATTTATGTAGTTGAATTTTCATGTTTGTAATCGCACCCAGAGATGAGCAAAATGTAATCAAATTAATGATTACAATTGCATTTTGTAATATTCAATCATGATTCAAGATTAAAAGTGTAATGGTGATCGTTGAACATTACAAAATACAATTGTATTCGTTAATCATTAATACACCATCACGCCTATATTTCCCAAGCGGGGGTGGTTATTCATTAATCTGTTTTCATTTTGCCCATCTCTAATCGCATCTAAGACACAGAAATAACTCCTAGGGCGGGGCTACGTCTTTTTTAAATAAATAAATAAATATTTCCCAATAGTGAACGGCAGTTGTTCCTGTATTCATCTACATAGAAGGGTAGTCCCTCCAGTTTTGCGTTTTCCGCATTCAGTCCTTTACCGCTACCTTGTAAGTAGTCTTTAACATTTCGATTAAAGGTTTTAAGTCTCAACTGAAAGTGCTCAAGCTCATGATCATGTCAAGTCCCAATATAATAGGGACGTACCTATTCGCATTATATCGGGCAGAATTCTAAACTGCATGCCGTTACTAAGAGAACTTTGATAGAAATACCTCAACAATGTTTTGCCCAATCTACGATTCGCACCGAAGACCTTATGATCGCCAGCATGGTCCAGCAGACCAACGAGGCAATCCTACAACTACCGCAAATAGTAGGAATTATGGAGGTATAAAAAGGCGTATTAGTAGCATACAATATTAGTTGCATATAGATAAAAAGCAGTAATAGCTTAGTGGTTACATCGTTTGACTGCAAAGTCAAACCTAGGTATGCACCTCTGTCTTTTTGAAAGCATGTGCGTTTTAAAAATTAGTTATCACTTGCTTTAACGGTGAAGAAAAACATCGTGAGGAAACCTGCATGCCTAAGAGTTTCTCGAAGGTGTTCGAAGTTCGCCAAGCCGCACTGGGCTAGCGTGGTGGACTACGGCCTAAACCCTCTCAGTTTGAGAGGAGGCCCGAGTCCAACGGTGGGACAATTACTTTCATAGGGCTTATATTATATTGTTATTTTATGTATAAATAGATCAATAAAAAAAAGGAAATCCTCACCTGTACTTTATGCCAATGTCCATCATTCAGATTGCTCCCAACAGTTATAATCTGAGCTCCACCACCCAAATTATACCTTAGCCTCAGTGCCCCATTCACTAGCTTCAACTCAAAAAAGTCGTAAGTGCCACCGTCGTCAGTATACAAAAGTAGACCGTTTGGCTGGTCGGTTTTGAACTCCAATTCCAGCGTCCCATTCAATCCGGCGTTCCATTTCTTGAACTGTGAGTATGGGTTTTGCTTGTCTAGCACAAATGCGAGGTTCCTGTTGAAGGAAAGGGACAGGAGACAGAAGAGTATGTAGCGCATGGTTGCGACGTCATCGACTGACATGGTGTGGAGCACGTCACCAAGCCGCGCCTGATGTGGGGCTACACCTTCTGCGTTTCATTGCTTGGGCGCCTGGAACAAAGAAGAGAAGCTTAGCATAGATACTTTATTACCCCTACCCTTGGGGTCGTAGGACACAGGGGCAGGGGTCTTGTCCTGTACACGCGACCCGTAGGAGTATCGAGGCGTGGTATGGCCCATGGCGCCTTGAGCACCGCGTCGCTGCAAGGAGGAGCGTATTATTCCCAATGGCGAGTTCTTCGAAGTACAACACAGAAGAGTGCCAATGCGTTCCTAGCAAAGATCTCTGATTAAAACTACTCTAAACAACAACGAATCAAATAAAATATACCATATCACTTTTATTTATTAGAAGTCATTAGTCCAGCAGTGAGACATTGGGCTTATCTATCTCTAACGACATTATCACGCTAGATCCCTTGCGGGGTAGGCAGAGAGTACAGGGTTCCAACAAGTTCCTTACATACCTCTCTGTCTTCCTCTACTCTCATAGTAGTCTCGTCTCATACACGCTCGCCGGTTACGGAGACTCTTGAGTTGTCCTTCAGATAACACACGGTCTATTTAGTCATGGTAAAATAGTCTAGGTCTTCCCCGGTACCTACATCCTTCCACTTTCGCATAGTATATCTATTTTGTCATTCTCTCTTCTAACATTTTTTCTATATGCCCGAACCAACGGATCATACCCTTTCTCATCTTTACACCGATACCATCTTTCATACCTACTTGCTTTCTTACTACGCTGTTGCGAATACGGTCGGTCAGCTGTACTCTGCAAATCTTCCGCAGAGCTCGCATTTCAATCCCATTCATCCTAATTTCATTCTTCTTCTTACATACCCAGCTCTCGCTGCCATATAACAGCGTTGGGACAAGCAGCAGTCCGTTATATATGGCCAGCTGCGCCTTTTGGCTTAAGTACCGGCTCCCAAGTAGCTTTTGCAGTTGCAGGGAACAGAGTGAATGGTGCGATGCATTCACTCTGTTCCCTGCACCCACTCTTCTCTCTATGTCAGCGGTGTATTTGCTATCCTTACTGAAGGCGAATCCAAAATTCAAAAACTCATTCACTTGCTCCAACACATCGTTACCAACCACAATCCTTGTATTCGCTCTGTATCTTCCAGTTCAAAAACCATTATTTTGGTTTTCTTTACATTCAAATGGGTAATGCATTTGTTAACAAAAAAATATAAACCCCGTTCAGGCACCCATACATAATTGTCTTGAAAGCCTTTCCCGCGTCCAAAAATTAGTATCATTATAGAGCCTTTCATCCCTCTAGCAATGTGTTCTCAAACTCGAAAATATTCCAGTATTTCTAGCGAAATATCACAATGAGCGTAGGCAAACGAAATGTATATATAGTCGAAGACGGCCACTATCTAGTGCAGGTAAAAGCCACTCAGATGGCACAAAAGACCTGCAGATGGTGGAAAAGTAGGCCGTCGGAAAACTAAAAATGCGATGTTCGAATATTTGGATATGGCATTTGTTGGTCGGTAAATTCGAGGGTACATTTTGTTATATTTATTTTGAGTAATTGAATTACGGAAACGTGTTAACGCCTTATTTTGTATGTATATAAGTTCTTGAAAACTTCCCAGTATGAGTCAGGAGTCTGGAATTGTGCCCGGTATATGGCAATATGCTCGCCCCCTATTACATAAGACCTAACATCGTCAGCGAAACGTGAGTGTACTCAGTACACCTCTGCCACCCCCAGTTGGGGAATATAGGCGTGTCGGTGTGTAAGTTCTTGAAAATACATTGAAAACGATCATACATGAATTAGTAAAAGGTTTCATTAATTATTTAGTCAGGCATTCATTATTTTAGGTTATTATAAAATTTCTCTGTGACATACTAAAAATAGGTTACGAAAATTTGTGGTCGCCCATGTGATCATTAAAATATTTTTATATAAATGAAATAGTGATATTAAGTGTTATCAGACTGAATCTAAATCTTCGCCTATCTCTGACCCTCCCTAAAAATCTTTGCATAATAGGTACTAATAAATTAAAAAATCTTACGTATGCTAGCCGAGTACTACAAAAATCAGATGATTGTATTGCAATATTATCAACAGTCTCATTATTCCATAATACACGAAGCAAAAAAAACTTTAAGTAAAATTTTAAAATTAAAATGACCTCCAAGAGAAATATGAAGCACAAAAAACTGCCCATTAATTTTTGCCTCATCCGAAACTTGCTCATTTGCGCCGCTCCTCCGCGTGGAAAACGCTCAGTCATTCCCTAACAGCGGCCGGCAAGCGGAAAGTTGGCACCGGCCCCGACTCCTGCCGGTTTTTACCGGTTTGAACCGTTTTTTACCGGTCCCTGCCGTTTTTTTGCAGCCGACGACGCCGATTTGTCCAACTCTTGTACGAAACTCCGTGATTTGTTGACTTTTAACGGTCTTTTTATTAATATTTAAAGGCAGAATCAGACGGATTGCTTAATGAGGTGTTATGGGATTTTAAATGGAAGGCGTTGATCGCGCTTTGAGATCGCAAGTTCTTAGGTGTCACTAAAGTTAAACATTATTCGGTTCGGTCAGACTAAAATTGGTTTCCGTTTGTAGCATGTCGATTTCAAAGCGTCGGTGTTGTTTAGGACCACGTTACGTAATTTGTCCTGGATGGGCCCACGGTTCTTTTAGATATTACTAAGGTAAGCATATCATAAAATGTTATGCCAAAGTTCAAAGCTTTATGGGGACCTTGATAAATTTCAACAACAAGTCGCCACAAACCTGCGTCGACCTACGAACTGCATATATGCTAATTTTATCTCTCTCCGTCTATCTATATCTTCACGTCAGATACCTTGCAGGGTAGACAAAGCGTACTACAAGAGAATATAAGAGTGGAGATATGTAAGAAGCGGACCAGCTTAAACTCTGTACCTAATTTGTTAATGATTGAATTGAAGAATCACACCATAAGAAGCAAGTAATACGGTTCATGTTCTTTCTTCCATATCTTCATGTATAATTTCATCTATTTATCATCATGTCCAAATTCATAACCCATCCATCACTATAATATAAGATTTTTATCACAACATTCCCTCGGAGCATCAAAAGTTTTCAATTACCACATAAATATATACGCACTGGGGCCAATAAGGCGGGATATAGATTACACTGGCGTGAAGTTGTGACGGGTTTCCGCTACGTTTTTACCCATTTATACAAGGTGTAACATAATAAACGCAAGACCTGAAAGTAGTTTTTTCTACATTGACAACTAAATCGATTCCAACTTTTCCAAAATTTTTAAAGTAGGTATTTTTTTAAATAAACCTATTTTTATGGATTTTATCGCGGTTTATTTTTGATTTTTAAGTTCCCGACGTTTCGAGTGCTTTGCAGCACCCATGGTCACGGGAGGGACTGAAGTGTTAGACGTCCAAAAGGCATAGTTGTTCCAGGGTACCCTCAAACATCTTAATTATTTCCATCGACTTGAGATCCGGTAATTAATATAATCAAATCCAAAACCAAGCATAACACTGCAAGACCTCAAGACACCGCGAGCTCATTCTGCGTAGATCGGACCAACAATAATAATTTATTAATGAATTTAGTTTTATTTCATGTGTAATATTCGCGTAAATCCAAGAAATCAGTATAGGTCCTTTTTTAATTTAAAAAAATGCTGTTACCCGGTATGTTCGCAGTATTAAATAAAATTTAATAATTATTCAAAGCATTGCGGTTATTTTAAATGTATTTCTATTACACACACCTCAATACTTATACAAAAGTTAATTAATTATTAAATTTTATGGTCAATTTGGGTACCAAAGAACTTAATGGTAGACTTAAACCAAAAAAAATGGTACACAAATCCTTAAAATCGAAAGTTTGATTTTCGTATTGAATTCGTAAAGCATTAATCTAATTGGGGTGTCTGGGGTCTTGCGTTATCTGTGTTACACTTTGTATACACACACTTACGCGTTTAGATCTCATAGGGGTAGAGAAACTACAGCTGTATGGCTAGAAGGGACCGCAGGAGTTAATCCGTCGGTTGCGGAAACACGCGAAAATGCACCCAATTACGAATCATAAGGATCCCAAATCGTTTCCTGTGAAATTTCCAACCGATTCTTTCCTTGCAGATCTCTTTGGCATCCTCCACCCTTATAGTAGGTCTCATACACACTCGCCGGTTACGAAGACTCTTGATTTGCCTTCAGATAAGACACGGTATATTTGGTCATAAAGAGAAGAGAAAAAAAACTGTTAAATCACTAAAGGTTAATGAATCAAAAGTAGTAATATACCCATACTTTGCTGACACACTACTTCAGCTTCTACATTGAGTCAACAACACAACTGAAAGTAGGAGTTTATCCCGTCAAGTCCTACCTGTTATTCGATAATAAAACTTAAATAAGTGAGGGTGGCACAGGTGAACCAGTATGCACTCTAGGGGGCTAATAGGGGCCCACTAATAGGGGCGAACTATTGCCATTTTATCAAGCACAATTTTTTACTTATTGATTAAAAAAAACAACGTAGCCCTAAACTAGGATTTAATCCTGTGTCGTGAGTGCGTTTACAAACACGAAAATTCACATACACATATACCCAGACCGAAACAAATAATTGTGGATCACACAAAACTTTGTCCCGTGCGGAAATATCAAACCCGCCACTATTAGGCACAGTGGGCGAAGCGGCTTAAGCTCTTAACCACTGCGCTACATCGTCCGTCATCAATTCTAAACACCAGACTGATACAGGAAAATTTTCTATCAAAAAATTATATATTGCCCAACCTCGGATTCGAACTCAGGACTTAGTCATAGCTACACGCTTTATACGCCACATTCTTCATCCAAAAAAAGCTCGGCGAAAAGTGAGTGTACACCTACACCTCTACCACCCCCACTAGGGAAATATAGGCATGACGGTGTAAAAAAAAACAATGTCGCCACACTACGAATTATTTACATAAACTACGCAGTTACAACTACGCAATGAACACATAAAAAGCTCGTGGAAACTTGTCAATTCCACACACCTGGCCACTGCGGACACTGAACTATAGTTATGTCCGCATCCCGGGACCAATGGGTCGGAAATAACGAGTAGGCTCTGTCCTATACACCGGACATCCAAATGGACGTAGCTCTGTATGTTCAGTAACACACTTACGACCTTTTTGAAATGAGACACGTGTGGGAGTGGCTTCTATGGATACGAGTATAAATTCCCTTGCTAAATGTTGTTTCATGTTATGAAGGAAAAGTGGGTAGAAATATGACATAAATTACTATCCTACGGGTGAGATACACTGAAAGCGAATTTTATAATAATTACCTTCATGTATATTATATATAGGTATATTGTAAATAGACATTATTATCACCGTTGGGCATTGTTTATATTCGAAACATATGTTCTATTTTTAGTATTACTTATAAACTATCTTGTAAATTACTATTTAACAATACACGTTATCAAACAACAATAAACAAAAAGCAAATGTTATTCTCTTTAAAGGGTTTGTTTAAGCCGATAAAGTTATGTTAACATAATTAAGTATTTATTGCCGATGCAATATCAAAACGTTTTGACATAAATGTTTGACAGATGTCATGGAATACGTCAGTTCGTTATTACAATTGTCGTTGTCTGGCCATCTCCAGGTCCCCAGCAATGCTTTTGGATATTTATTTATAACGTAGTGATTATATTCTCTTTGATTTATTCTATGTTTGTGTTAAGGGTGACAAACTAATGTTTGTAATAATTTACCTTTTTAACTGTTATATTACCCCTTATTAAGAAAGTACGTCATACAACGAAAAGACAATAAATAAAGAAAAGAAGAATTAATGTGGAAAGACTTTATGCTTAAATATAGCTACAGAGACTTAAAAAATATTAAGTGAAGAAGAGTACCGCTAAAAGTTTTATACACCAGTGTTAATTGACTTCACAAATTACAAGGCACATACACACGTAGGCATATACACGTAGATACCTACCAATTAAATATACCCAGTAAATAATTAAGTAAACTGCGTCTTATTCATTACAAAATCACAGAGTAATTCATCAAAATGAGCAAACTCCGTAAGTACATAGTGAAGAATGCATTCAAAGACTTCCTGCCGTACCGTGAGGACTTCGAAATAGTTGAAGAAAACATACCTACATTGAAAGCCGGCGAGTTTCTCGTTAAAGCCGAATACATAAGCGTCGATCCTTACATGAGATCCTTTGCCGGCGAGCGGCACGTTCCCTACGAACAATTCGGCTTCCAAGTAGGCAAAGTTGTAGACAGCAAGAACCCGGAATACCCGGCCGGCGTTTACGTAGTTTCACATTCCGGCTGGCGCGACTACGCCGTTCTGAATGGGGACCCCGATGACATATTTGACATAAAACCGTATATACCGCAAATTGGGGAGTTGCCCGCGTCATTCGCGCTCGGCGCTCTAGGAATGCCCGGCATTACTGCGTATCTCGGCCTTTTAGAAATATGCACCCCGAAAAAAGGCGATGTCGTCTGCGTAACAAGTGCCGCCGGGGCCGTCGGCTCGTTAGTTGGGCAAATAGCGAAATTAAAAGGCTGCACCGTCATCGGGTTCGCTGGCTCCGACAAAAAAGTGCAAATACTGCTACAGGAGTTCAAATTCGACCACGCTATCAATTATAAAACTGAGAAGAATATAAAACGTACGTTGACATCAATCACGGACGGTATCGATTGCTTTTTCGATACCGTCGGTGGCGAGTTGGCTGGTACTATCATGAAATGTATGAAGGAGGGGGGTGTCGTCGCTATTTGTGGATCTATAAGCACGTACGGACAAAAGTCGCGTCACAAAAGGTTAAAGTCCCCGGTCTCTGTGAAAATTGAATCGTTCGGCTTCACACAATGGGATTGGTCGATGCAACGCGCCGCCCTGGATGAGATGAAGGAATGGGTGCAAAAAGATGCCATTAAAGTGAAGGAGACCATTGCGAATGGATTCGAAGAACTCCCAGATACTTTAGCGGCTATGCTCAAAGGCGACAGCATTGGGAAAGCTCTTGTTAAAGTATGATCTTTATTTTTATTGAGATTGGGTTCGAAATGTTTATATTTTGAATGGACTTTATTGCTTTTTGAAATAAATGCGACCATTGAATTGAAAGGGATTCTATTTATCTGGCGCACTGGCGTGTATCCATTATGTTTGATTGTGATTTTCCTTCGAGCTTGTTTACTTTGAATTTGTAATAAAAATAAATAATAAAAATAAATGCTATCATTGTATATTAATCTGAAGGTAACAAAAGAGTTTTTTTAAGTCTTCGAGATGTAGTATGTTAGCCTGGTTGTTTTCTTTTTGTGCCTTATTTACACGTTTTACTATCTCTACAGTAAGGTACAAGATAGGTAATTCACCCTTTAATTAGACCACCTCTCATCAACCCCTCGAACGTTAGAGGCAAGAATTAAACATACACAAACATTTATATAATTTCTTTCAACATTTTTATGGGCGTAGTAGGTTAGGGTAGGGTCGTTCATATGTGTCCCCCCGATGGCGGGCTCTTCAGAGCGCGGCACAAGAGGGGCACCGGTGCGTTCCATACGGAGATCCCGGAACCCTGTCAAAGTGCTGATGTCGGCCACCTTGGGGTTTTTGGTCGGAGGAATCGCCCCGCGAGCTTCCTCTGAGGCTCGCGAAAGTCATATGCAGGATTTCCGCAAGAAAAACAAATTGACTTCATATGAGTATTGTCTACATACAACCGGCAATAGGCTTACCAAATAACTGAGGCTTACCTAACCCGTTATTTTATGAGGTTTAAATGTTCAAGCTTGTGTAGGAGGTATGTGTACGTTGGACTAAGCCAGAGGTCTCGGGTTCAAACCCAGACACACCTCTTTCTTTTCGAAAACATGTGCGTATTAAAAATGTGAAAATTTGTATGTTTGGATGTTTGTTACTCAATCACGCAAAATCAGCTGAACGAATTTGGATGAAATTTGGCGCAAGTATATTTTATTACCTGAATAGATATAGATACTTTTGAAAAAAGGGCAGTGATAGCCTAGTAGTTAGACCGTTGTACTGCAAAGTTAGAGGTCTCGGGTTCAAACCCAGGCACGCTTTGTGTCCAGGCAATCTTTGTGTGACCCACAATTATTTGTTTCGGTCTGGGTATTTGTGTATGTGAATTTTCATGTTTGTAAACGCACCCACGATCCAGAAATAAATCCTATAGTATCTTTTATGTAAGGTGGATACGGTGACAGTTGTAAGTGTCAAAGAAAATTATACTTTATTCAATGGCAATAAGAGGCATGACTCGTTTTTTAAATGGTTTTATACCTTAACACCATTGAATTAAATATTAATTTCGTTTAGCACTTAGAACTGTCACTACCCTTCCTATGTGAAAAAAATATGAAATTAAAAAAAAATAACATTCAACATCACGTGTAGACCATAAACAAATATCACCGTATCTTGCAAATGTACAAATAACTAAATTATTCAAAGCATATCTCGAGTTTCGCATGTAACGACCGTGGCGCCCTCTATATTATCGCGGAGGACCATTATTGCCGTCTAGATCGTATCGGAGTGACCTGAACGGCAATTCAGAAGGACCGACGGTGATTTACATTTTTCATGTTAATGGGAAATTGCTTTATGACGTACAGACTGCCTTCATATTTATATCACCACGGCAGATTACTTGCGGGGTAGGCAGAGAGTAAAGTCCCAACAGGTTCTTTCCTTACAGACCTCTCTCGCTTCCTCTACACCAGGGATTCCAAAACTATTTTGGGCAAGAGACCCCATTTCCAAAATGAACTAATACCTCAGACCCCCATAGCCAAATTACTTTAAAAATCCTATCTCTAGTTTTTTTCCTATGGATACAAAATACTTACCAATTTAAATACTTTGCGGTTGGTTAAGTGAGTAAAGTACAACAATGATACTTCCTACTAAAATAATAGTCATTTTTACAGCAAGTTGGTACACGTAACAGAACTTATACAGTATACGTTTCAAATAAGAACTTGTGTTAATTAATAGGAACCGATTTTTAGACCTCATTGACCTCCAAAATCAGTTCTCGTTTATGTCGACCCCTGAGAAACCGATATTGTTCCAAAGGGGTAAATATCGAACACTTTGGGAATCCCTACTCAACACTCATAGTTCGTCTCATACATGCTCATCGGCTACATATTCAAGTTAAATTGCTTGTTGAAATTTGCCGGTCATTTATTATCAATTCCTTTACTAACCTAATGTGTACCACTGCTGGGCAAACGTCCTTTTTCCTTTATCAATAACTATCCCCGGTCCATAATGGCCATTATATTCTCGTCATGGTCATCGCACCACTGCTTTCGTTTAGAAAAATTCTTATCCGGTCTTACTTGTTACAAGCCAAAATTTAACTTGCAATGTTAAGGTAAATCTTGCAAGCTGAATGGTTTTAAACATTTCCTCTTATCCCATGGAGTTAAAATTTGGCAAGTTGGTTCAGTTCCGATGACATGATGTTTATAGTAAGCATGACCTGATTCTAAATCTAGAATCGCCTCAAGACGAAGGACCTGCTCCACGGCCGACAGCATAGACACGAAATTTGGTATACACATATGATTTTGATTGACCGCACTATCTGGATACATAAAATCTTGTTTTACCTTTTTTATTTTAATCTAAGATCCATTTTAGACCATGTTCTATATGAAGGGCAAGAAGTCAAATGTCTCCGTAACTGGCGAGCGTGTATGAGACGCACTATGAGAGTGGAGGATGCCCAAGAGATCTGTAACGAAAGAACCGGTTGGAGCTCTGTACTCTCTGCCCGTCTGGCTAGACGGTATAGAAAGATGCATTGTCTTTTTTTTTTCTTAGGCTTGTACACACTGAAGGAAACAATAGTAATCCAGCAAAAGATTTCAAACCCTCGCATATGCTTGAAAGAAGTTTTAATGAGACTTTACATTCAGCAACAGACACTCAAAAATAACATGTAAACACCACGCTGGCTTAAAAATTAAAAAGTTCGGGTGCAACGACACCGCACTTTCAATCACGCAATGCAGGTGTTTATTTCAGTTGCGTGCCAACAAGTTCTTTCACGTTTTCATTATCACGTGGGAGGATAATTGCCAAGCAACCTTTCCAAAGACCGTGTCATAGTCTTGTTGTGTTGTAAAGTTGAAGTTAGCGATCACAAGGCCCTGGGTTCGTTCAAATTAGACAAAATTTTATTTGTATATCGTAAAATTCTTAGTACCAGCCCAATATCTGACATTGTGCTTGAATAATGATAATAGGTTCACCTCCTAATGTATTGGGACACGGTATACACCGTTCACCACTGCCACTGTTTGAACAATAGGTCCTATAAGTGTGACGGTGTTAATTTTTTTCCTGGCTGCCATTTTCCGAGATTGATGATTTCGTCTTTAGCGTCATTATCAGCCAAAAGACTTCCACCACAGACCACCAGACATGCGCCTTGTCCCAAAGATCACCACATTCCATCTTACAGGCTATTTATTAAACAATAAGCACAGATATTAACAACAAGCATAGACGGACGATTTAGCGTTGTTAAGAGCTTAAGCCGCTCCCCCTACTGTGTCTAATAGTCGTATATTTGAGTGACCCACAATTATTTGTTTCGGTCTGGGTATTTGTCTAGGTGAATCCAAGGGTGGGGCTACGTTTTTATTAAAAAAAATGTGCTTATCCCATGAAGTACTTCCATTTACGAGTTGGAACTCTGTGGTTTATTCTCTAAAACCTGATTTATTTAATAGCTTTGTAAGTTTGATATCTGCTATCCTGGGTGATTTGCTGCTGGACTAGACACTAATAAACGTCTCTAATCACCCAGTTAATTAAAGAAGAATACCCTTCGTTATACCTAAATAGGTCAGTCTTAGTACATTTGTTCCCATCTCAAAAGCTTTGTTGCCAACGTGCACACCGTAATTATTATTATAACATTATTCACCTAAAGCTTTCCTTTCATCTCATAACCCAAATAATAACCACACAAGTGATAAACACAACATTTATCCCACGGGAAACGGTACAGAAAACCCTCGCCGAATCCTTAACACTTTTATAAGTCTGTTTATTACGAAAAGATCCTAAATAATGCGAGTCGTTACCTACTGTTGTGTTATAACAATCTAAGTTACATTGGACACACGCTAAAGGCCCTTATTCGCTATAACCAATTAAACACGTAACACGGCACGTTACGATAACTTCGGGAAATGATTTTTCTCTATAAACGAGGGAACCAGAAGAAGGGGTAGCTTTGCTCATAAATGTTATAATTTGTTTCATTTAACTTAGACTCCCCTGTTTTTGCCTTTCGTTTCCACTGGAATGTCATTCCCAAGTGGTGGTAGAGTCTTTGTTACTTTTCTGATATTCCAAGATGACACTATGATGGTTTCCAAGAATCAAATCAAATCAGTTTATTTGCGAAAATGGGTTACAGTGGATGTTAAAATTACATTGGTCGTGCGTCTCTGCCTTTACGCATGCAAATATCATTAGGAATAATCCATGAACTTAAAGTACCTAACACTGAAGAAAACATAATAGTTATATCGGGTATTGATATATTATTTAATTAAAACTTAAATATATAATTAAATATATAAAATTAAATTAATTCTAAGTGTCTGTTTTAATGATATCAATTATGAATAAAGAACATTCTGATTGATTAATGGTTATTCCAGTGACATTACAAGATTATTTCACAGAGTTATCGTAACGTGCCGCGTTTGGACATAGCGAATATGGGCCCAGTTGTGTTATAACAATGTAAGTTACGTTTGGACACACGCTCCGAACTAATGAGCAACAATTTAGCTCGCGATAAGCTCGGTGCAGTTGGATTAATTTTGTAGGTTATATCACTTCTAGCTGCGGTAGGTAGATGGCGCTAAGGTTTGCACTTAATGCCACTAGATGGCGGTAGTTGAGATGAAGTTGGCAGACGAAATTGTACACTATGTAGACTGTAATTAAGGTATATATTTCATTACAATAATCTGACACAACCCATAAGCTGTAAAACTAAAATTGTAGTAAAGTATTTTCTTCAAATTGAAATGCCTTATCGTCAATCTAAAAACTTTTTATTGCCACTTTTTGGCAGACGTCATCTCAGCGCATACACTTCAGCTGATAAAAATTGGCCATTATGTGGAAGGTCTTTATCTCGTCTTTATTGTGTGTTGTGTAGCTGAAAGTAAGTAACAAAAGTCAAAGTTTTGGTTAGACGAATTAGAAGACTAATTTCAAAGTTATAACGTTTGAGTTCCTTCATTATTACTTTTATAAATGTCCTTATTCCATTCGGCCAGAGATTATGTGATTTGCTTGTTTACCTCGTCTTATAAGTATGCATTTAATAGATATGTACTCACTATATACTTGCAAACATAAACTACTCAACTGAAATGATCTGATATGGAATCCACTAAGCACTATCTTGTAATTATTAATTTACTGATTATATATAGTGACTACTGTCCTGCCTAGGCCTTCTCTCACAAATCAAATTGCGAAAGATTGGGTCATACCACCACATGCACCCGTTATGGATTGGTGGAGTATTCATTTTCTTTTTATTAAAATATAAAATATAACAGACATACAATGCGAAAGAGGAAAGATGTAGGTACCGGGAAAGACCTAGACTATCTTAACATGACCAAATAGACCAAGTCTTATCTGAAGGACAAGTCAAGAGTTTCCGTAACCGGCGAGCGTGTATGAGACGAACTACGAGATTGGAAGAAGCCAGAGAGGTATGTAAGGAAAGAATCTGTTGGAACTCTGTACTCTCTGCTTACCCCGGAATTTGGAGTGATGGTATAGAAAGATAGATGAAATATAAAAACACGTAGCCCCGCACTAGGAGTTATTCTATTACACATACTAAAATCGAGACCGAAACCAATATTTGTGGAACACAAATATTTGTCCCTGTTTGTGAGAGAGATTAGGTCATATCACCATGTGGACCCATAACGAATTGGTGAAGGAATCAATTTACTGACAATTTCTTTATTCGATAATCATTATAAAGTTAGGCATGATGATATAGATAGATAAAGTATGACAAGGATATTTTGCCCTGTGGATGACATTGACAGTAAGTGTGCAATTAGGGTTATCATAATAAAACTAATTCGGGGGTCAGTCGCTCTCAAGGGTAACCAGTTTCGCCAAGCTGGTCTAAATTGGTAGTCATTAGTGTTTCTAGATTATGCGATTCATCGTAACTAATTAAATTATTAAGAAAAAATAATTTCGGTATTTCATAGCAAGCGACAACTCTGCGACTGTCTTGAAGTCACAGTACAGTCATAGATATCTATGCATGAAGTGACATTTTACTTGATGACAGCGTTAGTTCCGATTTTGGTCGCGCGCCAAATGATCCTAGTACACCTGTAGATAGATTTACAAAGACAACAACAATATCGTTCTAACTCATTTTCACAAGACTTTCCTGTTCCTATAACAAACTTACTTACTAAACATAGTTAAATAACTTAGGTAATTCCACTAAACAGTTAACGCCCCAATAGCCGACAAAACTTCTCGGAACACCTGATCTCAGTGTCTCAACTCCACAACAACTAAACAAACTTAGAAACTAACAAACCGAAATATAAGTTGATGTTCAGAGCAAACAAAAGAACTGAAGCATGCCGGGGAATGTCCTTCAATCAAATTTGTCTTCTGAAAACCACTTGAGATTAAGCTCTCATAATAATGAAAGGGAAGACAAGAATATTATGAACACAATAAGCAAGAAAATATCAAAGAATCGTTTTCAAAATATGCTTTAAAACAAATACGTAAGGGGTCTATTGTGCATGATGAATTTTAACATTTATACTTCATTCGTTTGTTTCAGCTGTTTGCTGGTCAAGTTGGATGACTTAAGAATCAGAATATTTTTATTACAGTATTTAGGAATCGTCATAATAGTAACAAAGACGCTACCACCACTTCGGAATATCATTCCTGTGGAGAAGAAGGGCAAAAAAACTCCACGGTTACTCTTTTAAAATAGTATTTTTACAATTTTTTCCTTCTACATTTTGTTGTGGGGTATGGGAGCACAATGTAGTATCAGGTGAGTCTAAATTATGTTATACTATTAATGAGAATGGCTACATGGTTCTCTCATTTACAGATGAAGAAATGAGGAAGAAAAATGATCAATTTTATTAAACTACTAGAAGGAAGAGACCACTCTCTGGTGGAGCTGGAATAACACCTATCCAAGTATTTTTATCTTTAAAATAATCATCTAGAGTAAGCTCGCTTACAGAGCGTACGTTTAATACAAGATTTGAATTTATTTTCACTAAGTTGAGTGACGTCGAGTGGGATTTTATTATAGAATCTAACACAGTACCCCATAAAAGACGTGTGAATTTTAGACAGACGTAACTGCGGTTGATCTTATTTATTTTTGTGTCGCTTGTTATAGCAATACCTATTACCTAGCTGATTAAATAGATCTTATTGGTGACTTGATTAGTCTAAACAGCAGGTGGCCACAATCCTGTCTCCACTAACCCGCACTGAGTCAACGTGGGGGAGTATAACCTATTTGTTTTTATGTTCACATTCGAAATATATTGATGTATATGCTTAATATGCAATGCGACGACGATCATAATGAACATGGCCGAACAGGAAAATAATGCCCCGCCATATTCGGAAGTCAGTTTTGTCAATCCTACTAATATTATAAAATATATGAAACTTCACAGTAGTATAGCATATACGTCAGAATAACACATAGGCTATCCTCCTACAGTATTTTTCACATAAGATGGGTGGTGACAGTTCTAAGTGCCAAACGAAATTAATATTTAATTCAATGGTGATAAGGCATAAAGACATAGTATAGAAACTGATCATGCCTCTTATTGTCATTGAATATAGAACGATTTTCTTTGACACAACTGTCACAGTACCCACCTTACATGAAAAATACTAAAATATAATATTATAAATTTGAAAGTTTGTATGTTTAGTTGTTTGGATGTTTGTTACTGAATCACGCAAGAACAGCTCAACGGATTTGGATGATTAGTGCACAGATAGTTTATTACCTGGATGAAAAGATAACGGCAAGTAACCGTGTACACACACCCACACATCGTCGACGATTTCGGGTTTCTATATAATATAATGTAAGCCTTCTATTCCGCGCTACATTATTCCAGCCGCAATTCCCGAGTTTGGACAACTATGAAAGATTTTTAGATAAAAAAACCACACTTTACCCAGGTCACGTACCCAGGATCTTGTGATTGCCACCCGCACTAAGCGCCTTTAGACCAACAAGGGAGGAAAACTATAGACAATCATCAAGAACAGAAACATCGAATGTTAACAAAATCAACCACTTAACCGCTTGATTTTATATTTGCTGTGGCTTTGGTGGTTACTTTATAAATCGTGTTTCAAGACCAACTATGAAAGGTATAACATGATTAACGCAAGCCCTGAAAGTTGTTTGTTCTAAATCGGTGCAAATTGATTCCAACTATTTATAATGTACCTTGCATTTTTTTTAATTTACAAAATATGCCGTTCCTCCTTTACTGCGCTATAAAATACTAAATTTATTTTTAATTAAGAGCAATACGGAGATTTCAAATGCTTTCTAAAACGATTTTTTCAATACGCACACATACATCTGTAAGTTTCATTGTTAATTGGGATATAAAAGTGATTAAAAAAGGGTAAGAAACTTTAAAAGGGTAAGAACTTTCACTGCCTCGTTGATCTAGTGGCAAAGCGCATCGCTTTGTGAGCACGAGGTTCAAATCCTAGGTCGGACAGGTGTAGTTTTACTAACGAAAACTTCCCAGTACGAGTCCGGAGTCTGAAATTGTGCCCGGTATATAACAATAGGCTCGCCCCCTCTTACATGGGACCTAACATCGTCGGCGAAACGTGGGTGTACTCAGTACACCTTTGCCACCCCCGCTGGGGAATATAGGCGTGACGGTGGTTTTAAGAAACTTTAACTTTGGAAATTTAGTTCTTATATTGAATTTCTGACGCAATTATATAATCGGAGTCTGACTGAGTCTTGCCTTAGTTACAATACACCTTGTATACCTAGTTATTTCAATCATTTTAATATAGGTATTGTAAACATTTACGGGATATTTTATCTCGAATATATTAACTCTGTTATGAAAGACCTAAACCAGTTATGAAAGACGACTGCATGAACAATAGCTTACAATGGCTTACACTTGAATGTAAAGAAAACCAAGATTATGGTTTTAAAGGGAAGAAACCAGAACGAATGTAAGGATTGTGGTTGGTAACGATGTGCTGGAACAAGTGAATGAGTTTGTATATCTTGGATGCGCCTTCAGTAAGGATGGGAAATACGCCGATGACATAGAGAGAAGAGTGAGTGCAGGGAACAGGGTGAATGGTGCGTTGGGAAAGCTACTTGGGAGCCGGCACTTAAGCCATAAGGCGCAGCTGGTCATACATAACGGAGTTCTTGTCCCAACGCTGTTATATGGTAGCGAGAGCTGGGTATGTAAGAAGGAAAATGAAAGTAGGACAAATGCGGTAGAAATGCGAGCTCTGCGGAAGATGTGCGGAGTGAAGCTGACCGACCGCATTAGCAACAGCGTAGTAAGAAAGCGAGTAGGTATGAAAGATAGTATCGGTGTAAAGATGAGAAAGGGCATGCTCCGTTGGTTCGGGCATCGGGCAATGACAAAACAGATATACAATGTGAAAGTGGAAAGATGCAGGTACCGGGGAAGACCTAGACTATCTTCCCCCCCACCAAATAAACCGAGTCTTATCTAAAGGAAAAGTCAAGAGTCTCCGTAACCGGCGAGCGTGTATGAAACGAACTATGAGAGTGGAGGAAGCGAGAGAGGTATGTAAGGAAAGAACCTGTTGGAACTCTGTACTCTCTGCGTACCCCACAAGGGATCTGGCGTGATGATATATAGATATATTAACTCTGTAAGTACAATAGCACATAGCTGAATGAACAAGAAACACATAAATTATGTTGAATAAATAAGACCTGGTACGTTAATAGGTTAAACATTTTTTCTTTACCAATGATTTGCAGGTTGGCAACACAACCCGGGCGTTATTAAAAGTAGTAACGAAGCTAATTGGTCGCGTACATTGCGCAATGCCTCGCCGTTTGTTGGCGGAACCCGAGCAACGTCGGCATCATCGGTTTTTTGGGCTCCCCGATAACAAGAGCTTATTTTGTCGGATAAGGGGATTATACAACACACGTACAACCACAATTGTCCCTTACGTTGTAAGTTTTTAGGCATATTTTGCCGTTATTAGATTATGGTTCATGAGCTTATACGATTATTGGGGAACCATTATTTTGGGAAGACCTAGACTATCTTACCACGACCAAATAAACCGAGTCTTATCTGATGGAAAAGTCAAGAGTCTCCGTAACCGGCGAGCGTGTATGAGACGAACTATGAGAGTCGAGGAAGCCAGAGAGGTATGTAAGGAAAGAACCTGTTGGAACTCTGTACTCTCTGCCTACCTCGCAAGGGATCTGGCGTGAGGTTATAGATAGATAGATAGATTATTTTGCGATCCTACGTCGACTATTATAAACATTTTAACTGGAAAATATAACAAGACTGCCTTATTGTTCTATAATGTGGTATGTAATAAAGGTAATGTATATTCTATGGCGTATAATGTGCGTAGCGATCACCAGGTTCTGGGTTCAAATCCTAGTTTGTACAAAATGTAAATTTTAGATAGAAAAATTTACAGTATTAGCCGGGAGGGAGTCTGGCATTGTGCCCGGGATAATGGCAGTAAGCTGGCCCCCTATTACATGGGACCTAACATCGTCGGTCAATTAGGGTGTTCTTAGTACACCTCTGCCACCCCAACTTGGGGAATGTAGACATGATAGAGATAGGAACAAATTAAGCAACTGCTGAGAATATACTATATTCACATAAGGATTAGAAAACAAAGGGATGTAACCCCATCCCGTTGCCTATCCTCGGCTCTTATTCGCTATGACCAAACGCGGCACGGAACGATAAACTGTTACCCAGTAGTCCAATTTAAGAAACAACTAAAATATGGCTTTTAGAAAAAATATTTTATTCAGTCAAAGAATGTATTGGTACTGATGACATTAAATTATCACGCCAAATTCCTTGCGGGGTAGGCAGAGAGTACAGAGTCCCAACAGGTTCTTTCTTAACATACCTCTCTGGCTTTCTCCACTCTCATAGTTCGTCTCATACACGCTCGCCGGTTACGGAGACTCTGGACTTGTCCTTCAAATGAGACTCGGTCTATTTGGGCATGGTAAAATAGTCTAGGTCTTTCCCGGTACCTACATCCTTCCACTTTCGCATATGTAAATAAAACATATGTAATTAATAAGTACGAGTATATGACGAAGGAATTGAAAATGGTAAATGACCAGCTTAATGTTGGCATGTCCTTTAAGTGACAAAAAATGCTAAACTTATTGTTTAATAGTTAGTAACAAACACCAAATATATTCTGACCATGTTTTAAGCAAATAAATAATTTTATTTGATTTGATAACTTTTTGAAATGATCGTGTAATGCCTCATTCGCACGGGCGGTTTTCAAACCTTTGTGGTGAAGTGCTGTAAGTTCTTTTCAAAAAAATGTACTGATAGCCGTTTGTTTCTTCCAGCGCTTGTGTAACACGTTGAAAAAACGCTCGTGCGAACGTTGGGTAATGGTATTCCGTATGTCACTGAAGTACACGATCATTTCACGAAGTCATCGTAACGTGCCGCGTTCGTGTTCAGCTGGTCATGGGGAATAAAGTCCATGCACCCTAATGCCGTAATGCGTTCATTGTCGTCACGCCCTATTTCACGGGATAGAAGAATGTTTGTAAACAAAGGGCTAAGTACTCGGCTTCTTGATCCCATGTTTATATTTAAGTTAATGTTTGATTTCGGAGGAGCTTTTAACTGATCACGATTTCCAAAGTTCTAATCCCAGTTTGCATCTACAACTTGCAGAAGAAATTGTGTCGTGGGTTCGTTTACAAACACGAAAATTCACATACACAAATACCCAGATCGAAACAAATAATTGTGGGTCACACAAAGATATGTCCCGTGCCGGAATCGAACCTGCGACTATTCGATCCAGTGAGCGGAGCGGCTTAAGTTCTCAACCACTGCGTCAAATCATCCGTCAATTTTTGAAATGTGGTCCGTCTGTCCTTATTTTTTTTGAAATATGGAAGTTTCCTCAGGTTGTTCCACATTCTGGAGATCCTATCATCATCAGCCGATAGCAATCCTCTGCTGGTCATAGGCCTCTGTAATGTGCGAAACTCTCACTCCGTGTCACATTTGAACCAATAATACCTCGGCGAAATGTGGGCGTACTATGTACAACTGTGCCTGTCCCTTTGAGGAAAACGGGCGTAAACATGTTTTTACGTAAGTACCTAAACGGTACGTTACCACGGCCAAATAGACCGAGTCTTATCTGAAGAACAAGTCAAGAGTTAGCGTAACCGGCGAACGTGTATGAGACGAACTTTGAGAGTGGAGGCAGCCAGAGAGGTATGTAAGGAAAGAACCTGTTGGAACTCTGTACTCTGTACTCTCTGCTACCCCGCAAGGGATCTGGCGTGATGATATAGATAGATAGAGATACCTAAACGCTGTATCGAAAATGAATTATGCGAGTGGAGGAGGTCAGAGAGTTCTGTAAGGAAAGAACCTGATGGCTGTGTTGGGCATTTTTCAATTGTAGAATCAGTCAATTGAAATTTCATTTGCAATTTAATTAATCCCCCTGAGGTACTCCGGAAGGACAATAACTCTTGACCGTCAAACGCCTCAGTCACTTCCGTAATCGGGGGTGCTGTAGAGCACTCAAAGCGTCTGGCACCTTAAAACCACAAATAAGCCGCGACGAAATCCGAAATATTTTAATTTTTTTGTTTAAAAATAAACGTACCCACACACTAGGCTTTATTCCTGTGTCGTGGGTGCGAATACAAACATGAAAATTGACATACACAAATACCCAGAACGAAACAAAATAATTGTGGATAATAAATAATAATAATAAATCTTTATTTCTTTTTCAAAACAAACATGTTCTTGTGACTAATATTACAATAGTTATTAAATGTGTAGGTATGTTTGAGAATACAAATCTAGTTACATTAATCTAGTACTATTGGTCCCCACATTTGTATCGTGAGGGCCCTACCGAAATACTTGCTCAGTCACAATGCGTCGGGAGGTCTACGAAAATAAAAAAATGAAATTAATAAAAGGTAAAAATAAATTATCAAATTAATATGGTTCACAGAAAATGAGCGTGCATGCGTGCATGCGGGCGCGTGTGTGTGTATGTGTGTCTGTGCGTATGTGCGTGTAAGCGTGTGTGCGTGTGTGCGTTTTTATTTATTTAAAATAGTTTTTTTTTTTTTTCTTTTTAAAAACGTTGCCCCACACTAGGATTAATTCCTGTGTCGTGGGTGCGTTTACAAACATGAAAATTCACATACACAAATACCCAGACCAGAACAAATAATTGTGGATCACACAAAGATTTGTCCCGTGCGGGAATCGAACCCGCGACTATTAGACACAGTGGGCGGGGCGGGCTAAGCCCTTAACCACTGCGCTAAATCGTCCGTCAATCATTAAGTATCGTATATCATTAAGTTCATCATTAAGTATCGTATATCATCGTATATCATTAAGTTTGTACATAAAATATGTGAACAAACTATGATATCCGTCAATTGCAACTAAATTGCGACGGACGATTTAGCACAGTGGTTACAAGCTTAAGCCGCTCCGCCCACTGTGTCTAATAGTCGCGGGTTCGATTCCCGCATGGGACAAACCTTTATGTGAGCCACAATCATTTGTTTCTGTCTGTAGTCTGGGTATCTGTGTATATGAATTTTCATGTTTGTAAACGCACTCACTATACAGAAATAAATCCTAATATGGGGCTACGTTTTTATCAAAAAAAATCACAATTAATTTTTGCCCAACTCTGCCTGATAATAATTTGTACTCTCTGCCTACCCCGCACGTAATATGGCGTGAAGAAGTAGATAGATGTGTAGGAAGATTATAAGTTACAATAATTTCTCGTGTAACACATATTATGTAGACAATATCCGCATTGAACGTGGAATGCATTTCCCGGGTGGGCGAGCTGCTGCCGCGGTTATGCCGGCATTCCACGGCGGAGCAGAATCTACGAATTATTCCGAAATTGTTTCCCGTAATATCTGCGGAGTTTCTAGTCCGATGACCGAATAGTTATTGAACTGTGATAGGGTCGGAAAAGTACCTTCCATAATTTTATTCTTATTGCGATTCATTAGTCAATTGAAATATTTAAAATACTCCGATGGATCTTTTAGGATATACTATAAAGCAATCAAATTAAAAGTAATACACCTTGAACTTACAAGTACTTGAAAATACCAACCTATTCGAAGTTTGTCTTTAAAAAAAATGATAATTTAGCAATTAGTTTTGTATGCAGTGTGATTCACAGAGTATGAAAGAACAATACAGAACCTGTTATATAAATAAACATTTAAATATAACAAATATAATTCTATATACTTGTTGAAGTATTTTTTTCCAATGAAGATATTTTATATCACTTTACAGTGCAATGATGATTTCAAAGTCATTTACATTAATCGAAACAGACCCGATTCCATTTGGGAAAAATAGGCGTGACGCTGTGCAAATAGATTATTTCTTATTTACTATAACCAAAAACTTCCTGAAAAAAACCCTCAAATTTACTTTAAAAAACCTTATTTCGAATTTACCTAGGCAGAAAAACAGGCAAGGCATTTTCGCTGCTTAAGGCTATTTGTATGCGCAAATATAGTTATTAAGAGAGAGCAATTACCTCGTCGTGAAAGCTAATGATGTTATTAATATCCTAAAGCTAGGCCTCGTCAAGGCTTCGTGAACGACCCACGAGCCGCCCACATCACATGTGTATGATTTTTGTCGCAAATTACGCATTGGGAGTAATATTTTTCTGCGAAATATCACAACGGGGAGAGGGTGCAGTGACATATATTTTCGTTGAACGCGCGATTTCTAAGCCGATAACCGGCACGAGGCCCTGACTCGCCTTGAAAATTTTGAAGATCCTTTGTCTGTGTTTTGTGTATCGAAAATACACGTGATTTTGGGTAGGGGGTTACTCTAAAACCTCACCATGCATCGCCAGGGGGGGTTAAATGTTGCTAAATACATCACGTGATTAATGGATGAACCCTTAGTCTAATGGCGAATAATGTGCGTAGCGATCATGAGATTCTAGGTCGGATAAAATCGGCAATTTCTTGACAGAAAAATATTTAGTATCGGTCTGGAGTCTAACATTGTGTGGTATAATGGCCATAGGCTGCCTCGTTGGTCTGGTGGCAAAGCGCATCGCTTTGTGATCACGAGGTCCTGGGTTCAAATCCTAGGTCGGACAAATGTAGTTTTTCTAACGAAAAATTCCCAGTATGAGTCCGGAGTCATAACTCGGAAAGCAAGTACAATGGAATCAATATTTTTGATTGCTACAATAAAGTTGCCATATTCAAATATGCGAGTTATAGAATTATTACATTTGGCCAGCGATGACGTATCTTATTTACCCACAAAGTTTGGGTTTTTTTAACATAACGATAGTATAGAGTATTAATAGTATTTATATAATGATTTTGCGGTGTCGTGAACTTTGTATAAGTTACTGGCACAGATTCAACGTCTACCTTGTAATTATTTACCTTGGTCAAGGTTAGCCAGCCTTGGTGTCTAAAGCTAAAGAACAGTAGCCACTACGGATTTCAGGCTTCGGCAAGACGTAATAATAGTAAAATTTACCCACCATTTTTTTTATAATATCGCTTTAAGTGCAAACATTGCTTAGAAAAAAAATACTCGAATCTAAAATACCGCGAAAATTCTGCACATTTCCCTCGTATAAGGCCGCTAATGAATTCACACACCAAACACCACGAGGCGACGTTGAATGAAACTTGGCAATGCCTCGCGTAGGGTAACTCGTGCGTCAGGCATTAAACTTGCTGCTAACAGACTACTATATATCGAATATAATAGGGATACAATTCAAAAATATGATTAATAGAATTAGCACTCTAACTGCCAAACTATAAAGCTATATTTCTTGTTCTTACTTCTTGTGTTGTACCGCTAGCGATATGAATAGATTTTGTGATTGACACACACCACAAAGCGACGTTGAATGAAATCTGGCAATGCCTCGCGTAACCTAGTTCCTTCCTTAAGCGTAACAGTCTACGATACATCGAATGTATAATATAATAGGGAAACAACTCAAAAATATGATCATTAAAATAGCACGCCAATACCAGCACTACAAAACTTTATTTCTCTTGTTATTGCTTTTGTATAGATTTTGCGAATAAAACAAATGACGTGGCGACGTTGAATGAAACTTGGCAATGCCTCGGGTAGACTAGCTCAATGCTCAGACATTAGAATCGCTGCTAATAGGCTAATTGACTCATAAAAATATTAAATAAAACCTTTGCTACCAATTAAAAATATACCTGCAAACTAACTGGTATTAGAAAAAAATATCTTATTACTAAAACGTCTAGAGTTTTGCAAATGAATTTAGATAACTACATTGCGAGGCGACAGCCTACTTTGAATCTTTATAAAAATATTAAAAAAACATGCTACCATTTAAAAATGCATCTGAAAACTTACTCGGAATTAGAAAAAATATTGCTGGAATCTGTAGGATTGCGCAAAAATTGTAATGAATTCACACAACCGCACACGACGAGGCTACGTTGAATGGAACTTGGCACTGCCTCGGGTAGGCCAGCTCTATGCTCAGCCATTAAACTCGCTACCAACAGTCTAACTGACTTATATACTGTATAAATAAGATGCTATAAATATCGTGTACAGTGTACAGTTTTGTAGGTTTTAAACGGTGAGAAACTGCAGAAATAAAAAGGATTAAAATAATTTTAACGCGGATTTCTAAAGTTTTAAACGTTGTTTACCGGCTCTGAAGCGGGCGGCTACACAATGCTTTGTAAAATAAAATGGTTACCTCATACCTAGGATGACAAAATACGAGGCATCTCGCACCGATTGTGCCTATCCCTGTAGGTTATAATAATATGCAAGAAGTTAACTAACTAATTATATCTAAGAGTGTGCGACGTAGCGTCGGAAGCTTTGAAAGTAAACTCTCTTGGTGATATATCACCTGAGGTAAGCACCTGCCATCTATTAGTGCTAAGCTTAATAGCCAAAGTAGGTTCTGGCTACAGCACGCCTGCCGGTACACTTACGGTTTTCAGCTGAATTTAAGTGAACAAGTAATTTAGTCTCACGGAAACTGGGAAAGCCATTATAAGCTAGTAGAACACTCGCCTTGAAGGGTTAAAATTCTGGCTCGTACAATTGTCACTTTAAAGTTGACAGTTGGTGAAACTAATAATGCAATTAAAAAACTGGTCAAGTAGGACTCGTGCTCTGAGGGTTCCGTACCGGTTTTGGTTTTAGACAGTTTCAACAGAAATTGGAGTTTCGGTTTCGGCAGAAAACCAGCAGAAACTAGGGCCGAAACTACGTTCGTGAGCTTCCGGGTGGCCTTTGGGCGCTATAGGCGAATGTCAAAATGACTGAAGTATGGTATAGGCATATCAATATATTTTAATAAAATGTATTTCTTGAATTAACTCTAATGGATTGCACTGGAATCGATTTTCGTTTTTGAGCCTCTTGGGTTCGTTTAAAGTTTTTGTCAAAGTTTGTTAAGGATCTAATAATGTGAGGTGGCCCTAGAAACTTTTCAACTAAACAAGATAGTCCCATCAAGTTCGGGCAGTTGGATTTGTTTTCTAAAGGCTATAGTTGCCAGAGTCTGGTGGTGGAGACATAAGGTGCTCATGGGAATTCGCCTAATATAACATAGCAATTATAAAAAGTAACTACGAGTTAGATAATTCATTGAATTTAAAAGATTAGCTCTCTGTTTCTCGCCGGATTTTTTCAGTGGAGGTTGCGTTCTGTTTCGGTATTTTAAGCCGACTTCAAAAAGGAGGAGGTTCTTTTTTAATGTATGTTCAGCGATATTTCCGTCAACTGTGGATCGATTTTGATGATTATTTTTGCATTGGGTTCAGTATAGCTTCAAGGTGGTCCCATTTTTATTTCATTGGCATTGGACCTTGGACTTAGAAGATACACCAGGGAACTCCTTAACGAAAAACAATAGGAATGAGTAAATTGAGATATTATGGGTATTACGTCCATCCTATAGGTACCCTAGTTTTATAAACTAAGCAGAATGTTATCTGACTTCAAAAAAGCAGGTTTATAATTTGTCTATTTATTTTTATAAATCTTTGCTTATCAACCGATTTTGATGATTCTTTTTGCATTGGGTTTCATATAACACTGAGGTAGCCCTATTTTAATTGCATTGGTATTGGACCTTGGACTTAGAAGATACACCAGGGAACTCCTTAACGACAAACAACACAAAAGTGTAGATTGGGATATTATTAGTGTTATATCAATTCTATAGGTACCCTTCTATATAACTAAGCAGAATATTAACCGATTTCAAAAAAGGAAGAGCTTCATAATTCGTCTGTGTTTTTTTTAATAACTTTTTTGCATATTAACCGATTTTGATGATTCTTTTTGGATTGGTTATAATATAGCTCCAAAGTGCATCCCATTTTAATTTTATCGATATCGGACCTTGGACTTTGAAGATACACCAGGGGGCTCCTTGACACCAAACAGCATGAATGTGTAAATTCAGTTATTATGAGTATTATACCAATCCTGTAGGTACTTTACTGTATAACTAAGTAGAATAATATAATATAGGTATGTAAATATTAATAAATTAATTAACTTATAACTTAAAATAGTAAAATAAAAATTTTTTAAAAACGGGAAACCGACTACAAAAAGCAAAAAATAAATAACCTTCACCTTTAAGCCAAGTAACCTTCTGAAACAACCGGCACCGACTACAAATATTTATTTTATGCTTATCGAAGTAGGTTTCCCTTTTTTAAAAAAGATTATTTTAGTTATTTGGATGTGCCTTAACAAATATATTTGGAAACGAAACCAAATATTTCGGCTTAGTCTAGTGGTTAAGAACTTAAGCCCCTGCGCCTACTGGATCGAGCAGTCGCTGGTTCGACTCCCGCACGGGACGAATCGACGAATGTTTGTTCCGGTCTGGGTGTTTGTGTAGAATAATTTTATGTTTATAAACGTACTTATTATTAAGGAATAATTCTAAATGTGGAGCTAAGTTTAAAAAATATTGCATGCACCCCACGCCTTTCGTGTTAATTTATTTTATCCTTTTTTGAAACGGTATAATAATATAATAATAATAATATTAGCCCTGTTAAGAAACTGTCCCACGGTTGGGCACGGGCCTCCTCTCAAACTGATAGGGTTTAGGCCATAGTCCTTCCGACTAACGGCCAACATTTTTAAATCGGTATATCAGTTTTTTATTAATCTATATCTCAAATCATTTAATCTATATCATCACGCCAGATCCGTTGCAGGGTAGGCAGAGAGGTTTTATTAAAATAATAAGTAAAAAAGATTTTTCCACTTTCTATGTAAACGCAGTTTCATGGCCATTTCTGTATCCCTGCCTTACCCATTGGCTGGATGTAAATACAACAGTTTTGTTTAACTGAATAATGTAGTCAGATATTATGTAACCTACCTAAAGCCTGCTTGGGCCCTTATTCGGTACAACCAAAAGCGGCGCGTTACAATAACTATGTGTAGCGTGTAATGATATTCTGTATGGCACTAGAGTATAGTCAGCAACATAAGTCGCTTAACAATATCCCTTTTTTAAATCAGTCTATCTATCTATATTATCACGCCACATCCCTTGCGGGGTAGGCAGAGAGGACTTTCCTTTCCGCAAGTTCTTTCCTTACAGACCTCTCTGGCTTCCTCCACTCTCATAGTCCGTCTACACGCTCGCTGGTTACGGAGACACTACGGAGACAAGATTGTCCTTCAGATCAGTAATACTCTTTATTTTACTCTAAATTAATAGCGGCCTATACTGACCCATTGCTGGGCTTTCACGCCTTCTATCACATATCACCACAAGGACCCAGCGCGACTTCATGGAGGCAGGCATGTGGCCACCTGCTGTTGGAACTTATCAAGCCGTCTATAAAGCTTCCAACTTGGCTTAATGACTTCCATATAAAGTGGACTGGGACCTACGGCGTAACATGCCTTCCGCAACACGGAGACGATGGAATATGAAATTTCCAAAAACGGTGACCCATCACAGGCCGACCGGGCTGAACGTTGCTTATTGGTGATCGCTATGTACACCGCAGTTGCACAGTGCTACGAGCGCATCAAAAATCGAATTATTAGCAACTTATTGTGGTATTTTCTGATCAAGAAAAATATTATATTCGTAAGATTCGTAATATGTTTCTATATAAGCGATTTTAAAAACTGAAAATGGTCTGCGTCTTTGTTGTTGGCCGAATCATTAATAATAATAATAATAATAATAAAAACTTTATTACATAGAACAAACGTTTACAATTGCTAGGTTCCACAAAACCGATTAATCGGTTTGACTGTGGAAGGATGTCACACTCGAACATGAATACAAATTCATAATAAACAATTGCAGGTATTTAAAATCTAAGAAAGCTTAATTACATAAATCCCATTTGTTAGGTGTTGGTGTCGTAAGTTTCAAAAAGATATTTTTTATACATATTCGCAAATCTCTTTTTATTATTTTCTAATCGTAGTTCAGAAGGCATTTCGTTATACAACAGTGGAAGTCTACGGCTAAGCGTTCTCCCCCCAAAATAATTATTAATACTTGTAGTCTGGAATTTTCCTTGTGTTACACCTCTTGTGCATATATTGTGGTGAATATGAGTTCTATGCTCCAAATTGCCATGGTTGTTGACAGCTAATAGATATTTATGTTTTAATCGAACCGGTAGTATTTTACAAACTTTGAATAGTTCTTTATAGTTGCTTTTGTATTTACTTTTGGTTTTGTTATCTACGAGTAGTTTTAGAAATCTTATTTGAAGTGATTCTATTTTATCTATATGTGTTTTAAATGTAAGACCGTAGCAGTCCAAAGCATAGCCCACAATACTTTCAACCAAAGCCATGTACAAATTTTTTAACACATTTTTTGGCACTTTATATTGAAGTTGGTAAAACTTGGATAAAAGTATTCGTAATTTATTTACTATATATTCTATGTGTTCAGTCCAACCAAACTTTTCGTCAACTTTCATGCCCAAATAAGTCACTACACTTGTTTTTTGGATTATATTACAATTACAATTAGCATTGTTATCATGAAAACATTCCAAAGAATGGGTTATGACGTTGCATGGCGAATCTGGCATACAAGCGTAAGGGGATTTTATCATGAGTAACTGTGTTTTATTATTATTTAATATGATACCATTATCATGGGCCCATTTAACAATGCGATCGACATCCTCCTGCACGAGCCGACTAACTTCAGCAGTGTCTCGCCCAGCTCGCAACACACATAGGTCGTCTGCATACATGTACACTGAGCAGTTCTTAATGACATTACGAAGACTATTTACATGCATCAAGTAGCAGACTGGCCCGCACCCAGATCCCTGGGCTACACCGCAAGGGACCTCAGTCGGAGGGGCACTGTATATATCACATATTTTTACTCTTAGTGTACGCTCGTCAAGATAGTCTCGAAACCAGTGGTGCAGAGGTCCTCTCACCCCGCACTCGCTCATGGCTTGTAGTAGGGTCTCGTGCTGAAGGGTGTCGAACGCTTTCTTAAAATCAAAGAATATTGCTATAACAAATTTCTTATCATTAAGGTGTCCGTTAATTTCATCAGTGAATTTCGACAACAAAGTATTAGTACTTTTGCCTTGTTGAAAACCATGTTGACAATCATTCAATATGTTATTCTTGGTTAAAAAATTGTTCATTAAGTTTACTATATATTTTTCAACAATCTTTTCTATACTAGATAGGATTGTAATAGGTCTGTAATTTGAATATTGTTTATGATCCCCCCTCTTGTATATTGGACGCACCACAGCATCCTTAAGTTTTGGCGGAAACTTTCCACTAGAGACTGACAAATTAATAAGCTTGGCAATAACTGGGCTGATTTCTTTACTAAGCAAAACCAAGTCACGCATGCGTATGAGATCGGAGCCGGCAGATTTTCGGCTACTCATGTTTTTTAGGATTTGTGTAATGTCTTCAGCAGTAGCAGGCTTCCATCTCACAGACACGCTAGCTTGACTCACATATTCATTCCTGTCTAACCACTTATCATTACAATTATGTCTAATTTTTATAATCTCATTAATAAATTCAGAGGCGAACTTAGCTGTTAGATCAGGTATTGACATGTTATTCATATATTTTAAAATTACTTCATCTGGAGAACGTTTAATATTTCCTATCAAACTGTTGATTCTTTCCCATATCTTTCTAATATTGCCCTTACAATCACTAATACATTTTTTATCATAATTGCTTTTTGTTTTAGCTATAAGTTTTGTACATTTATTCCTGTACCGGGTATACGCCAGCCTCTTTATCATATTTGTGCTATCGTTTGACCATATGATGAATAATCTATCCCTTTCCTCTATCATATTCTTGATGTGATTGTTAACCCACCCCTTATTGTTTCTCATACTTTCTTTATATTCTATTACTTTATAACTGGATTCATAAATTGTTTGAAATATTAATTGCAAGTTCGTATATAATTCATAAGGACATTTCATATGCAATAAAAAACTAAAATCAGTAATTTGCAGCTTTGATTGGATCATGTTATTGTCTAATACTCGACGGCTGTGTCGGCGGTGGGGACTGAGTGCGGGCGCACTCGGTCGTGGTCGCGCTGCGCCGTCGTCTGGCGCAAAGATAGCCAAACGCCCGTTTGTATTAGTCATTGCAATCGCAATACAGTAGTGATCAGATATTTTGTGTTCTATTATGGCGGAATCAATAGACATGAACGGCATTCGTGCAAAAATATGGTCTATACATGACTCGCTAACGCTAAGCCTTACAATTTCACGTCGAGTGACTCCTTTTATACATTGCAGAAAGCCATTACTAGCCAGAAGATTCAAATAATCTTGCACATAATTTGTTTGTTTATCTAAAAGGTTTATATTAATATCTCCACAAATTATCACATTACAATGCATAGGCAAACCTATAAGTAATGTATGTAACTCCTCTAAGAACATTTTAATTTTATTTTGGTTGTTATATCTTGGCGGTCTATACAATGAAATGATAAACACATCAGTATTATTTATACACACCTTGATCATAACACATTCTGCGGCCTGCATTTGAATAGCAGGTATACACACACAAGCTCGTAGGTTGCAATGAGTGTACACTAGAACCCCGCCACCCCGTCTACCTTCACGAGTGTAGCTGTGTTGATCAAAACCGGGAATTTGATACATACTTAACAAATTAAAATGTATATTAGGCTCCGTTAATACTATGACATTTAACTTATCTAAGTGGTTACTGAGTATTGCCAATAGTTCGTCGAAGTTTTTCTTTATTGATCTGATATTTACATGGAATAAGTGTAAATCTTTTACCTCGTTAAATAACGAAAACCACGTTTGTAAACTATTTACGCTTACGGTACTACAACATTCCGTTATCATGCTGACATCTTGGATATCCGTGAATTTTATTAAAAATTTTAAGCACTATCTTTGACACTTAGAAATACGCACTTCACTTTTTGAGTTCATTTATATCACTTAACACTCTCACTCGAACCGGTTTGTCTCCATCCACTTTTTTGACTAGTATTTTTCCATTTGACACCCAGATGTATTTATAGATGCCACGAAGCTCCGTCTTGGTCTTCCACAACAGCTCACGCGTATCTTTGGCGAGGTCCTCATTTATGTAGACCTTGTCACGTAAAGATCCGCCTGTAATTGTATCACTGGTAATCTGTGATACTTTGCGGCGTTGTTGCAGCCAGGAATCTCTTGCTGCGGTCCCGTAGGAATGGAAACCCACCAGAATGACGGAGGATTTGCCTTGCTTGTGAGATGGAATTCTTCTCGCCCATTCTATTTCTTTGGTGTTAGCCTTTATATTGTCTCCCAGGCATTTCACTAATTGCATAATGTTTTCATTCGGTAGTTGCTCCAAACCTACAATTTGAAGGTTATTCTTTCGCGCATTGTGTTCAAGGTCGTTAATTTTTTGTTCCAAGGCCATGTTATATTTTTCGAGATATATACATTTATTAGTCAAATGAGCTATACTCTTCTCGACTTTGTTTAATTTGTCTTTTGTTTCGATATGATCAGCGCGCAGTTGTTCATATTTTTCTGATAAAAACTCACAGCTTTTCGTAATGGTATCCAATTGCTTTTTTATCTCGTGTATAATATTAATCTTTTGGTTGATCTCTTGTAGTGTTTTTGAAGGAGTAACCTCCTCTTCATCACCAGTATCAACATCAGTATCTTCTTCACAATTATTACAGAATAAGCGCGGTCTACCCGCTTTTATATCTTCTGCAAGTCCTTTAACGCACGCTTTATGGAATGTTCCTTGGCATTGTCCTCTGCAGGTGAAATGCGATCCTTTTTTTGATAGCACTTTTTTACATTTTTGACACTCCATTGCTATTCCTAATCATTAATTAAGTATCGCAGGCGAAGTTGTGAGAATACGGAAAATTGCGCGGTAGTAATTGTAAAAGATGCGCACACACTCCGCTTAGCGACTCGAGCGCGACCATATTACGCGGTTATCGTAACGCAGCACGTTATGTTTAATTGGTCATAGCGAATAAGGCCGTGGCGACCACCGGCTAGGCAAAGCAGTTAATACATCGTGATAACAGACCTAACTACTCTAATGCTAATTACGGGCTTTTCTGAAGGTTTTTAGGCTAGCACTTAGCAAAAATAAGGTTTTTATGAATTACGTAAGTTGTGGCATGAAACGCTTATGAGCTATTTTTAGGAGAATAGTATCGATGTAAAAATGAGCAAGGGTATGATCTGTTGATTCGAGCATATAGAAAGAAGAATGAAGAAAAAATGACAAAACAGATATACGTGACACTTTGTAAATTGTCAAGAGGGTTTTCACAAAAAATTATTTGAGTTTGAGATTAATTGGCATTGGTACCCCACAGCTCTCACCTTGGCCCTTTTTTGTTCAAAATATTTATGAATAAAAAGATATTTGCCACTGATATCTTAATTAACTATTATCAAGATTTATATATTTCAACACCCTTATAAATAGATATGGAATGACCGCGCAGATTTGTGGGTATCTCTGTTACGTATTTAATGTACACAGTACGTTTATATAATTTAAATGTAAGTAAATTACACGGATTTTTTTTTCTTGCATGGTAAATTTTACACATAAAAATGTTGTCCCTAAGTGGAGGCGGCAGAGGAGCACTGCGGTCACCTACAATTCGACGACGATGTTATGAGCCAAATTAATTGGGGACAACCCTATTACCGTTATATGGGGCACGATTCCAAAAGTCAATATCGTAAAAAAAATGTTTAATAACAATGCTCTGCTTAGGATTCGAATACAGAACCTCATAACTGATAGTGGTACTATTGGCTACCAGCTAACATAACTAGATAGAGTAGATGCTACCTGTACAAAACAGAAGCACTCATATAAGAAAATTACGCTAATCACATATAATAAAATTAATTATTTTTATCTTTGTACATGTAAACATAGCCAATAATAATATTCGAGACATAATTTTTTAATCAAAAATACGTCCGCCACAAAACTACACAAACAAAATTCCATTTGAAAAGATATTAAATTCAAACCCACCGTAGAATTGCGTTAGACGCCGATAAAAGTAACACTGTTTTAGAGAATAATCGATAAACCAAACAGGCCTGAATGCAACTTTGAAATAATCGCATTAGAGTATATATTCCATTAAAATTTACTTTAATACATAATCATTGGATTCCTTAAGTACTATTACATATAATACTAGGATAATATTATGAAAATACTATGTATATTTTAGCGTAGCGTGGGTAGAATCGTATGAAATTTGAAATACCTCAGTTGACGTGATCAGCGGCGTCCACACAGATAATAAAGTCACTGGCACTGAAACTTGTAAGTTATTTTACACGGGTCTCTCACAGTAATGTTATATATTGTTACTTAACGGTGGGAATTATGTAATTCGTGCTATTTTGGCGGTTGCATGGCGCGAGCGTGGCGCGCGGGATCCGACTGCGGATAGAAATGGCGGTCGAATGCGCGCGCCGCCCGCCCTAGGGTTAATGTGGGGTTCCGTTGGAGCAGAGGGCGCGCGGGTAGATTAGTACTATACAATAAGTCTATATTACACACGTTAAGTACACGTAGTCGTTGACATGTGCGGTTGTTAGATAACACTTTATTAATATAGATCTTTGTTATACAATATACATTCTTTAAAAAAAAAAACCTAGCCCCACTATATATTCGTCTCGTGGATACGTTTACAAACATAAAATTTATAAACATAAACACCCAGACTGAAATTTGCAGTTGAGATATGATAATATAAAAACACGCTAGTTAAAAATCTAGATCTTTTCTATATTTCTTTTTTTAGGAACTATTCCTGAGCCTCGGGTGTACTTATAAGTAACATTGACACAAATAAAGACACCGAAACATACATTTGTGGTCACATAAAAATGTCCCGTGCGGGAATCGAACCAGCAACTACTTGATTCGATGAGCGTAGCGGATTTACGTGTCTAACTACTAAACCAAGCCGTCGTCAAGATGTATAAAGCTGTTAATTAGTGATACTGTTTAAAGCACCGTTAATTTTATGAACAAAAAGCGTTTATTAGAAATCAAATGTATTATTGAAATACAAACTGTGTTGTTAAATTATGAAGCAGACACAATTGGTAATAAACGCAACTTTGAGTAAATAAGGCCTTATTTAATCTAACTGCTCTTTTGTTTCACGACTTACTGGACGACTGAAGTAACAAGCAATCTGTTTAGTGGCCAATGTCTTAAATTTAAGAAACTAATCAGAGTCGCTTTAGTGTTTATAAAATTATTTATGAAATAAATTATTGGACCCCTGAGACGAATTTTTATTTTACACCTCGCCGGAAAGAAATACATTTTCTCCATTATGATACTTATTTTTGAAAACTTTGATTTTATAAAATACATTAGAAATAAACGCATTAAGAAAACCACACATTAATCTAGACAAAAGGCTCGCACTTTGTAACGTTCAGCATTACCTCGCACTCACGACACAACCTAACAGAAACAATACATTTCCACTCTATCCATTGCTCCACATACACTAAACTTTTCAGAAAACTCCAGTACGTTCCGCGCAATGGATTACCAAAGCTAATTTTCTACCTTATAGTATACAACTTTTAGTAGTAAAGAACAAGTCGTCGTAAAAAAAATGTTGATTTTCTCGAACACGACCCGCTCAGAAGTGCAGCAAGAGATTGAGTAGGGATCCTTCGGATAAAGCAATAAAGATATCAATGTGTAAATATAAGCATTTCTGTTATGATTTCCCTTTTATCTTTTGAGGAAATACTGATTATCAAAATGCGTCGAAACATCGAGTACAGAAAAAAAATGGTTAGCGCCAAATCATATCTGAACTTTTTTTGTGCACTTACCTACCTATACTGTTTGCCTTACTGCCTCGTTAAATTATTAGCGCAACGTCGACTGGCGATAATAAGGTCCTAATGTCCGATTGTAATTCTGAAACAATGTGGTTTTTCTATACAAAAATTTTCAATAGCAGTTAGGAGTTTAGAATTGTAACCGGTATAACTTGCAACATCATTAGAATTAAAAATTGTCGGCGATGTGTAAAAAAATAGTAAGAATATTAGTCTACCCCACTGACTGCCTCGTTGGTCTAATGGCGAATATGGGTTTAAATCCTAAGTCGGACAAAATTGTATTTTTTTTTAATTAAAATAAAAACCCAGTGGGCGGAGCGGCTTAAGCTCTTAACCACTGCGCTATAGCGTCCGTCAAATTCTATGGTTCCCTGTAATAGGGGGGCGACCCTATTGTCAATGTACCGGGCGTAATGCCAGACTGCGGACTGATACTGGATTTTTTTTATTGAAACTACTTCGATTATGATCGATAGTCTAGTGGCAAAGCGCATCGCTTTCTGAACACAAGGGCCTGAGTTCAAATCCTAAGTCGCACAAATTCTTCTTCTTTATTAATTCTTTATTGTACACACAAATTGTTACAAATAATAAAGTTTTAATTACAGAATAAATGAATGTTCAAAGGCGAGCTTAACTCAAAGTCGAGTTCTCTACCAGCAACCTTTGAGTGATAGAGAAACAAATATTCAAAATGAGGATAGTAATAAGTGTACAACACAAAAAATAGTAGAGGTATAAACTACAGATATATCCATAAATATACTACATACTATACAATACCATAAATTAATATACTACATAAATATATACAAACATCTTACATACATAGGAAATGTTCGCTAATTCTTCTTTTGAAAATCTGTAGAGTAGGGCTATCACGAAAAGAGTGAGGGAGGGAGTTCCATAGAAACACAGCACGCACAGTACATGAGCCATCATATCGAATTGATGTATTTCGGGGTGTACCAAGAAGAAGAGAAGAGATGGAGCGACAGGGTTTTCCCCTGGGGACTAAATACTTAAAGTTTTGAAATGTAGTTTTTCTAACGAAAAATGTTCAGTATGTCTGGATTTGTGCCTGGTATATGGCAATAGGCTCGCCCCCTATTACATGGGACCTAAAGTCGTCGGCGAAAAGGGGGCATACTCTACTGAGTACAGTGTATTCACCTCTGCCACCCCCACTTGAGGAACATAGGCGTGACGGTGTTAATAATGTTAGTCTAAATAGACATAAATAAAACACTCTTATGTATAGGGCGGAGATCGAATTCGCAATCGCTCAAGTGTGAGCCAACCGGCCTGCACTCAAACCAATAGGTAAATAGATCAACTGATCATAAATCACACTATAATACCTAATAATTATACCTAAATTATAAACGTTACTTTTGCGCTCCGTCTACTTATTTAAGTCTATTGAGGAAAGTTATTAATCACAATAGCTCTTAATAGCCCGTTAATATTGGTTATTTTATTGTAAAAATTTAAGTCGCGACGGCCGGACGCGGCCCGAAATAAATGGATTATAGGACCACGTTAATTTTGTCACAGCTTAACAGACAGCGGACTCACACCTAAAGTCGGTTTTCAGCCCGGCCTCATTCCGAGCAAACGGACTCCGTAAGGAATCATAGAAGTGATTCCTCCAAGAAAGAGTTAAATGCTGAGATCTTAAAATTAGTTAAAAACTGACTCACTCCGCTCCTTCGCTTGTGCAGTGGAAGGCAAACAAATAAAATAAATAATCAAATAATCAAAACGCTTTCTTGGTGGAAGATAAAACCTATTTTCACTAATTCTACTCAGTTTCGCTCGACTATTTCTCGATCATTACCTTTTTGCAGTGAATCACGGCTTTAAGGCACTTAAACAAAGGTGCAGTGCGATGACCGACGTATCGCGAAAATCTTCAACGGCGACTGGTTTTATCAGATTCAGCAACACAATCCTCCTGTATTTAGGCAAGTGTCTAGGTTTCCTTAGGATAGCAGGCACGTGGCAGCTTTTACGTGTATTCTTACATAAATAATTTTGACCGAAGAGCAGCTAACTTGTTTACAACTACCGAGCGAATTGTTTGCCACCTTAAATGAAATAAGAACGTGTTATGTTAGTAATAGATCCAAAGTAAGGTCGCAACATATCATTATTTTTATCTAACGATGACCATACTAAGATCAAGTGGTAACGCCGAGCCTTACCGCACGCTTTTCTCGTTATACGTTATACGTTAAACATATCTTTGAACCCAACGAACAGCCATACACTGCTAAATACAACAATTAATATTTATGTCTTTGGTTCCCAACGCAGGCCCATCGAGCAAATACGACTTCGTCCGCACACCTAGTCGCCCTAAACAGCACATCATTGCGGGCACGTCGAAATACCGTGGATACAAGAAGAGTGAACGAACTGTTTCAGTAAGCTGTGACGTTAAACAGTTGGGATTATGATACAAACAGTCTTGACTGCTTTAAATTATTTTCATTTCTGAAACTTGCTCCTCGCGGATGTAGAGACTATGTCAGTAGTTAGCTGGTGAAAGTGTTACATTGTCTTTCTGTGGATAAATAGATTTATTATCAATCAGATTAATACACACAACAAAACTGCTTTGACTGGGTCCAGTGGTTAAAAGCTCAGGACGGAGCGGAGCGCCCACTAGATCGAGTAGTCGCGGGTTCAATTCCCGTACGGGACAAATCTTTGTCTATCTATCTATATCATGACGCCAGATCCCTTGCGGAGTAGGCAGAGAGTACAGAGTTCCAACATCTTTGTGTGACCTATAATCATTTGTTTTGGTTTGTGTGTTCGTGTATCGTGAATTTCGTGTTTGTAAAGGCATCCACTTCACAGGCATTCACGTTCCCTTTTTTTTAATAAAAAAAGAAACTAACGGCATCTTAGGTTTTTTGGCGGGAAGTCGGAGAGTGATGTTGTCTATTAGTTTTAATTTCCAAAACTTGCGTTATTTCGACTAATAATGTGTAATGTTGGTGGAATATTAACAATAGTGAAGGGTAATTGTAACAATGTGATAAAACGTGCCTTTTTGACTTCCCTCAAAACGGCCGTCGCAATTGGTATGTAAAGTACCTACCGCTTTACTATCCAGGGTGGGGTACTTCATTATATATGTCGCTTGACACTGGCAAAATACACTTAAAATTAGTGTAAAGCCATAACTTAAAGAAGAAGAAGAAGAAAAACGGCATCTTACCATAGAGATAGGATTAAAACATAGAGGGAGCATGTACAAGATTATATATTTGCACTGCTTACACGTATAACATATCAGTAATAAGAAAGGGGACAAATTCATCATTACCGGTTACACCCTTGTACATTTTGTTTTTGACATTAATGACATAGACTATAGATCATACTTGTATTTTCCCACAGGTGTAGTATTGATACTTTCCCATACAACTGCGAAAGCTTTGTCGATGAAATCATTTTGTATATATGTCGAAAATTAAATATTTTATACAATACATATTATCGCTGTATCTCATATTGCCAATTATAGATGTGTATTTTACTTAAGTTTTGTAGAAATCAATAATAGTAATTGTATCTAAAGAATCTTGACATTCGTTATATGTTAAAAAGTTTTGTAGTTTCATTGGCCGCCTTCCGGCTCTATTATCAGACCCTGGACACCATCTGGGTGTAAAATACTCGTCAAGACAATTCAACGAACCCAAACACGGCAGGGTTATATTGACTACTTGTGTGCTTCAATTAGCCAACTTTCGGTTTCATCATCAGACCCTGAACACTATCTGGTGTATTTCTCCTACAGTATTTCTCCTATTTCCGACTGCCTCGTTGATCTAGTAGCAAAGCGCATCGATTTGTGATAACGAGGTCCTGGGTTCAAATCCTAGGTCAGACGAGAAGTGTAGTTTTTCTAACGAAAACCTAGTACGAGTCCGGAGTCTGGAATTGTGCCCGGTACATGGCAATAGGCTCGCCCCCTATTACATGGGACCTAACATCGTCGGCTAAACGTGGGTGTACTTAGTACACCTCTGCCACCCCCACTTAGGAAATATACGCGTGACGGTGTAGTATTTCTCAATACCAATCTAATCAACCTAAATATGAGGGGGTTATATAGTATAGTTCACATTTTCCTATACTTACTTTCCGACTCTATCATCAGACCAGCTCCATTGTACCATATTATTGCATTGTCATCGGACTTACATACGTATGCCAAATTTTAGCTCAATCGGATACCCGCACGTGCTTTAAAAATGGATCACAAGATTTGAAACGGAAAGATATACGAACATTGTAAGTTAAATAAAAGCTTGTAAAAATAAAATTGAACCTTTCATGATGTTTTTATTTATTTCAATAAGCGCGAACAAAATATTTAAGATAAAACCTATTGCAAAAGATATCATTAATTTAAAAGAGAACAAATTGAAGTTAATTTTACATTGAAACTGCTACTGGTTGTAATCCTCGCTGTTAGAGTCCCACATCGAAGCACTCTTTTGAAAAATGTTTTGAAATGATGCAATTATACTGAGTTCAGACTTAGTATCACATAAAAACACTATTCATTTAGGCTGCAATATCTGTAGGCATACTAAAACAAAAAACATGCGTTAACAATTATATCGATATCGATGTAAATTTTCCCATCATTATGACTAATCTCTTTGGGAATACGATTATTAAGATTCTATCTAAATCTAATCATTTATGCTAAAGGAAAACAGTCAGTCTGGTGTAGTTATTATGTATCTTCAAACTAGTTACATCATACATAGTTTTTAGAAAATACATTGCATCTTTACCATTATACAGCAAAACCAAGTCACCGGCCGAAGTTTACATACGAGGCACGCCTTTTAAGTTTTGTCGTTTGAAGAAAAAAACACAAATAGAACCTTATAGTACTTTTTATTGTTTTTCAAAGTATTCACCACGTAGCTTAATACACTTTTCCATTCGCTCAAACCAGTTATTATAACATTTATTCCACTCTAAAGTGGGGGTGTTCAAAATGGTTGACTTGAAAGCGTCGACTCTTCTTCACCGGACTGGAACCTTTGATCACGAAGACTTTACTTATTTTTAGGAAATGTAAAGAAATCGTTAGGGCTTAGGTCAGGACTGTATGGAGGATGGTCAAGAATTTCTACTTTTTCCTGCTTCAAATACTTAATCGTTTGACGAGCGTTGTGTAAGCTTGCGTTGTCGTGGTGCAGGATGATGCGTCGCTTTGAGAATCGTAGGCATAGATCCAAGATTCGTCACTACTGATGATGTCGTAGACGTGGTTTGACTCTCCTCGGTTGAACCTTTGCAGAATTTTCTTACACCATCTGACGCGGGCCGCCTTGTGATCGTCGGAAAGCAGATGCGGTATCCAACGGCAAACTAGCTTTCTCACACCAAGCGCTTCATGCAAGATCTTCTGAATGATTGTCCCTGAGATGCCTAATAGAAACTCTATCTCTCGATACGTCACATGACGATCTTCAAGAATTAGTTGTCTCACAGCAATGATGTTATCTTCAGTGAAGGAGGATTTTGGGCGTCCTTCGCGAGATTTGTCACTAACACTAGCATGTCCACGCTGGAATTCTAAATACCAGCGTTCGACAGTCCGCAGACATGGGGCTTCATTACTGAACACAGATGTTAGCTCTTCAAAACACTGAAGCCGTGTCAGGCCTCTTCTAAAGTTGTAGAAAATTATTGCACGAACATTTTCCTTAGAAAGATTCATTTTCGTACGTAACCTGACAGATTCCAATCGACGCTGTGACTAAACAATAGCATTAATCCTAATACTTTTAACTTTCACTCTTTTTCACTTTTTTTTTTCAAACGTGTGGGGACACTAGGATTTATTCCTGTGTCGTGGGTGCGTTTACAAACATGAAAATTCACATACACAAATACCCAGACCGGAACAAATAATTGTGGATCACACAAAGATTTGTCCCGTGCGGGACTCGAACCCGCGACTATTAGACGCAGTGGGCAGAGCGGCTTAAGCTCTTAACCACTGCGCTAAATCGTCCGTCGAAACTGTTTTGAGATTCAAAATTTAAACACATTCGAATATAGAACAGTTCCAAATTCAAAATTGCCGAGAAATATGGAAACGACAGAACCTAAAAAGGCATGCCTAGTAATTTAGCTCTTCATCATTCCAATATAAAGCACGATATTTTAGTTGTGTGGCACGATGTTTCCACAAACATTTTAACTATATATCTTTTTATTAATTGAAAACAAATTAAAAGTCTCCGAGAACTCAATCACTAGACAAACAAAAATTAACCGATAAATTTGCGTAAAGCCTACGTCAAAATGACAAGTCATACATTTTGAATAAAAAAGAAGTTCGAACCATGTAGAAACAAAGATTTTTAAATTGGTTACCTAAATGGTACCAAGTGTCCAGATAAAGTGTACGCCTGAACTTCGTTTAAAATCCCTCTATGTTTTAATCCTATCTCTATGCATCTTACGCTTATACTAGTGGTGTCATGACAGATTCTTCATTATCCTTTTTTATTATCGAAGAGAAAACCCGGAAAACCCTTAATGGGTACCCGCGTTGTGATTATATATACTATAGACACTAGGAGACGTAGTACCGACTGTCGATGGATCAAATGTTTAGTAATAAAAACTCTCCGGTGACACAACCTTAGTCGCTTGAGTCGGGGTTACGGGAACGGAGAACACAATGTCCGCAACCCCGACGCGAATAACCTCTTTGGACCAACTTTAGGAGCTTTTGATGCCTTATTTCACCCCCCTACATAGACGCCGTCCTGTGCCCCAACTCTGCTATTTTTTAACGAAACGGAATACCGAGTTGCAACTGCCAGGCTTTAACATCTGCAAAGACCGTAAGTTACTTAGGAGTGCAAATTGATGGAAAGCTTAGGTGGGATAAACAAATAAGTAAAATAGTGGCTAGGACAAGAAGTATGATTTATTTGTTCAAAACGCTAAGAGAATATGCATCCTTGAAACTTCTTATAAAGATATACATCGGTCTATGCCAGTCGGTTATCCGGTACTGCATTCCAATGTGGGGTGGAGCTGCCAAAACGGTTTTCCTTACCTTAGAGAGAGCACAAAGAGCTGTTCTCAAAGTCATGAGCAAAAAGCCATTTAGATACCCGTCAACACGATTGTATTCTGACTGCCAGGTATTGACTGTACGACAAGTCTTTGTGCTTGAAACTATTCTGAGAAGGCACCGATCTCTTACCCCACCTAGCACTGATACGCGGAAAAACAAGTTTGTATGTCCAGGCACCTCCCGTAGGGCAGCTTTTGCAAAAAGGCAGAACTATGTTATATGTTCACACTTGTATAATAAAATAAATCAAAAACTTAATATTATACAGTTGAGTAGACATGAAGCTAAAGTTAAGACTAAAAAGTGGCTATTATAACTAGATTACGGAAATACTGAAAACCTGATGACGTTAAATGTGTAATATGCTTCGACAAATACTATTCTCATACATACAAATAAAATATCACACACACACACACGCACATATACACCACACACACGCAAACACACACCCATACACACAAAGAAAAACTATAAATCTGATCTAATCTTGAAATTGCTGAACATATACCAACAGTGACACACAATGAAATCAAGGAGCTAACACAGATATATAATTTTCATGGCTGAGCACTATCTCCTGGCTACCGCCTAGTTTAGGGGATAGGGCAAAAATCTTTGTTTAATTCTCCATAACCACCACACCACACACACTGTAATTGTGTTAGATATAATATAGAATTAATGTTGTCTGTTTATACTCTGAATACCTAAATATGTAATGTTGTACAATACATTTAGTAGTGAGAAATAAACTATTTTATTTTTATTTTTATTTTAGTCTGCCGTTGGGGCAGCCATCGGTTCTGCGGCGTATGTACCTGCCCACTGCCACTTCAGCTTGCTAATTCGCTAAGCTATGTCGGTAACCTTGGTTCTTTGACGAATGAGTTCGTTCCGGATTCGATCCCTAAGAGAAACTCCTAGCGTAGCTCTTTCCATTGCTCGCTGAGCGACCTTGAACTGGTGGACAACCCGCACAGTGAGTGGCCATGTTTCGGCTCCGTATGTCATTACAGGTAGGTACAAGGACGCACTGAATTAATACTTTCGTTTTTAGGCATTGGGTTATGGGCGATAACTCGACGGAGTTTTCCAAATGCTGCCCAGCCCAGCTGTATCCGACCCTTAACTTCCTTGTCGAAGTTGTTTTTACCTACTTGGAGCTACTGCCCTAGGTATACATACTCGGAAACAACTTCGAAGAAGGCTCCGTTTACGGCGATCGGTCCCTTTTTTTTTTTTACCTGGGGAAAATCCTGCATAGGACTTCCGCGATTCTCGGGGGAAGCTCGCGGGGCCTGTCGGATTCCTACTGACTAAAAACCCCAGGCCACCCTGGGGTTTTTAGTCATCATCACTTTCAAGGGGCTCCGGGATCTCCGTATGGAACCCACCGGTGCCCCTCTTGTGCCTCGCTCCGAAGAGCCCGCCATCGGAGGGAGACTTGATGACATGCTCCCTCCCGCACCGACGCAGTGCTCACGATGACGTGGGCCACACCATGCCACCGTCCTCCTCGGGGTTGCTCGTGAAGGACGCTCAGGGCCCCCGCCCCTTGCGTCCGCAACCCCGAAGGCCCCCCTGCTGATGTTGATGCGGGGGACGCGAGTTAGCCCGTATTCTTAAGCCCCGGGCTATTGGGCTGGGGGGGCTGGGCGGGCTGTGCCTCCGCCCTGGCGCCGTCGCCTTCGTCGAGCAGGATCGGCCCTCTCCCGATCCCGCTCGGCCTCCTCCTTCTGGGACATCACAGTCTCGCAGAAGGAGGATACGGTCCCCCACGCCGATTCCCCTGCCAGCATAGCCGCGACAACTGCCGGCAGGGAGAGGTCCGGTCCGATCCGGTCGACCAGGATCCGCCGCTCGGAGGCCCACGCCGGGCACTCTTCAAGCATATGCTGGGCGGAATCCTGACCCCCACCGCAGTGGTGACAGGTTGTCGACGCCTCACGTCCGATCTTCCTCAGATAATCACCGAAGCAACCATGACCGGTGATTATCTGAGTAAGTCAATAGGTGACTCGCCCTCTCCTCCGCTGGTGCCAGGCTTCGAAGGACGGCAGGATAGCTTGGACGACGCGCTTGCGCGCGATATGCTCTCGACTGAGCCTCGCGCGCCACTCCTCCAGAGCGCGCCGTCGTTCCCACCGTCTCACTTCTTCGAGCGCAGGCACGCTCTCGCCGCTTTGACGAACGCCGCGAGTCTGGTCGTACACCCTCGCGTTCATGTCCGTCAGGATGTCGAGCGGCGGAAAGCGCGCCAAAAGTGTTGCCGCCTCAAAGGATATGGTACGGTATCGTCGTGCGATACGGATGGCCATTTTGCGCTGCAGGCTCTGAATCTTCATCCTGCTGCGCCGGACGCCCGACAGTCGGTGTGACCACACGGGCGACCCATAGAGGGCCACCGATCGCACGCCCCCCCCGTAAAGGCGGCGCACCTCCACCGACGGTCCCCCAAGGTTGGCCAGCAGTCTGTGCATAGCACCCACTACCCTTTCGACTCGGGGGACTAGGCGCTCGAAGTGCTCCTCGAAGCCCCAGCGACTGTCCACGGTGATGCCTAGGTACTTTAGGTACCTCCCCACCCGGACTGGCGAGTCTTCAACGCGAACCCACGAGTCGGGCGGTTCCCTGCTCCTCGGCAGTTTGTGGAACCATAGCGCCTCGGTCTTATGAGGCGCTATCTCCAGGCCCAAAGGCGGATCTTGACGACGACGACCTCTGCCTCAAGCTCGGCGAGCCCTATGGTCCTCTCGAAGGTGTCCCCCTCGGCCAACATCAGTGTGTCATCAGCGTAACATACGACGCTGACACCGGGGGGGAGATCTACACGCAGGACTGCATCGTAGACGGTGATCGGTCCCGGGTCAACATGCTTGTTGATCATTACTTTGATTTTACCTAAGTTCATCCGGAGACCGATTCGCTAAGACGAATTAGCAAGGGTGTCCAGCATCTGTTGTAGGTCTTGCAACCTTTCAGCCATGATGACGATGTCGTCTGCAAATCGCAGGTGAGAGATGTATGCGCCATTTATATTGATGCCGCGTCCTTTCCAGTCCAGCGCCTTGAACATATCCTCCAGTACATTGGTGAATAGTTTGGGTGATATGACATCACCTTGGCGCACTCCGCGGCGCAGGTGGATATGTTCAGTCCGCTGGTTCTGTACTTGGACGGTCATCGTTTCGGCTTCAAAAAGGCATCTCATCGATATATCGCCAATCGACTTGGCATCGTTGCAAGGAGTCCAGAACTGACCAGGTTTCATCAGTGTCAAAGGCCTTCTCATAGTCCACGAAGGCTAGACATAGGGGCAGATTATACTGTGTCCTTCGTTCTCGATATAAACATGCAGCTCTCTCTACTCGCTTGGCAAGCCGCTAAATTTTTTAGAAAACGTCAACGCCTCCTCTATGGTATCTGTGGACATAACCTCTGCGACCATTCTTTCTTTTAGCGTGGCAGCCGATGCCTTGTAATAAAGTTTTGGTCGACATTTAATTTAATCAAATAATCGTAGCAGTGAAATTATATAACAAAAGGTTTTTATATACTCAAGTGATGTTGTGAAATAAATTTAAAACATCGTATAGGCAAATTTAGAAATAATTTACGTCTTGACAAAAAAGTACATTCCAAAAAGATCAACTGATAGTTGTTTAATTGTGGCGTTTTCAGCTTAACATGTTTATGTATAATAATATCGAATATTTGGAGACGTGAGTTTTATTATAAAGTAAAGTCTTCACTCGAAAAGTAAACTTACGAAGTCTCATGTCCCTCTTCGTGTAAAAACAGTTTAACACGCAATATACCTGCAAACAATTATTAACCGTCTATAAATTGGCAAGGTAAAACCTCTAATGAGAGAAATTAGCGGGGACATTAATCAATAATGATTGTTAAGGATCGATGCCAATTTAAGGACACGGGCGATGTACGAGATGCATCGACGTGGTCCGCAAGACTTAACGGTAATTCAAGGACACGAGCGGTGTACGAGATGCATCGGCGTGATCCGCAAGACTTGGGGCCCATACGAGATATGTGCTGAAGGTCATACTACTCATAGGTTTCACCCATGAGGTGCTCCTGTGCAGTTCACATTTCTACAATGGTAAGAAACTAAAATGTTACCCAACATACATACCTAAAACAGTAAATACAAAGACTATTGCTATAAACTATAAGCAATTTGTGATATTATATCTCCTAAAGGAGACTTTCTGAAAGGGTAACTAAAGGGACATTGGTTATGAATTTATGAATAACAATACATTATTAATAACATAAGCCACCCCTTTGCAGAAACATAATGTTTTGCATTGATTTCATTATTAGACATACTTGTATAATAATCCTAAAATAGCCCAAAGTGGAGCTTATTACACAAAGAATTGTGCAATATTATGAGCACTTGTATTAAAAAGGTAAACCTTGCAATATTTATCCCTGAACGGGGTTTATAAACAGATGAGCCAAAGTAGTCTCTACTTATAACAATGCCTGTTATAACTGACAAGCAACAGAATTGTGGAAATATTCCAAATATAATATCACAGTCTACCGATGCTGAGACAGGCAAGTTGTACAATAATTTGTGTTACACACATACATCCTTAAAATATAATATAAAATACCTGGTCTATCCAGTTAACATAAAACTAATAATTATCAATATTATCAGCCCAGACCCCTTGCAGGGTAGCCAGGGAAGATGAGTCCTAACAATACAGTCATGAAACATTGATTGGGATAAGAACCTTTGTGGTCAGCAGTATATATTTTGTATTAAATAAGGTTAATATAGTGGAGTACCAAGATGGAATTATAACTAGCTATTCATAAGCAGTAGTTTAAATTTCAAGAAACCACCAGTTTGTAACCAATATGGAACAACAATCCTCATCCGGTGTGTAAAAATGTACATCTATCCACAAATGTATGTATAAATGTACCTACAGTGTACCTATCAGCCCACCAAAAACAAATCACAATGGACATTGGAAGTCTCCTACCAGAGAATGTGAGGTAAGAAAAGCTTGCTAGTCTTTTTACATAAAGGCTTGTTTTGTTTTTTTTTTTTTTTATGTTACTGAAAAAATCAGTTAAACATTCAGGAATACAACATGGCTGTTACAAATAAACCATAATATTGGAGGCTAAAGGTATTCACTGACTTTGGTATGTAACAATGTATCTATGACACTAATAAAAATGTGTGTCTGTCTGCCTTCAACGGCAAACATAACTTTATGGGTTTTGTGCAAATACTGCAAGTAATCCAGACAAGTGAAGGTTAAATAAATCTGGTCCTACATATATTTACCATTATGTATAGAAACATTATTATTAGAAACATAATTTTTAATAATTGATATACAATTTATAGCCATTCTCATTAGAATTTAATTAAAGATGGATGATCACAACTGTGCTATAATCCTTATCCCACAAAGAAACTCAATGCTAATAATAGACATTAGAGTCATATTAAATATACTAATAAAAAATTTATTAGGAGCTATTCAGCTTTCTATTGGGTAATGAGTCCAATAGTTTTGGTTTTTGGTTGCGTCCTGCATCATTTATAGTGTAATTAATACATTAGAAATTTGAGACACACAGAGGAAAGATTATACATCAATTCATGAATTGAAGAATTAGATGTTTTTATTGTACTTTTGTTTGATAATATTTTAATCAATTAATAATATATAATCAAATAAAATTATTCAAGTAATTAATAACTATAAAAAATAGGTTTGTGTTTAGTTTTGAATGTGCACATTTATATTGAGCACCAGTGATGTTTCTGGTACAGTTAGGATATCGGAGATATGACACAAACACAACCTGCTACTATTATGGAAACAGGTGGTTTTAGAGCACTATACATGCTGTAATTTATTTAAAGGTGGTTCAGTGTAAAAGTATTGAATTGGAAATGTCATACAAAAAATTTGCATTTTTCATATTGTTACATTTAAATTATTAAATCCACATGTTACATGTATCTTATTAATGTATCTATATATAAAAAGAAAATAAAGTCATGCAAATGACTTAATAATAATACCTATTTAAAAATTGTTGATGAAGATGATGAAATATTGAGTTACAATATTTAAAAGTATAGATTATCTTAAACAAGAATAATCAAAAGTATATTTTTATCACAGGTATGATAAATATTAGGTAGTATCAGCAATAACCTTAGTCTTAGGGAACTTGATATTATTTATTTATTAATAATTATAAGACCACGCCAGATCCCAAGTGGGTAGGCGAGGGCGCAAAACATATTATTATGATATTAAATGAAATATGAATGATACGTAGGTACTACATGTATAAGTTAAGTGACACTCAATCCTCACGGTTGGAAATCTAGAACTAACTAAAAAGTTACTCACTACAGTTGCTACTTATAAAAAACAACCACATACAAAGAAGCAGAGGAAGTGTGGCATTTAAGGGTATGAAAAAGTTAAGTTATGAATAGGATTCCCAATATCATAAAGTTATAGTCCGTGGTTTGGTCTAGTTGCCTGTGACTTATTCGCTACTTAAGTCATTACTAAATTAGTAAATTTGAGTGTAATTTTTATCAGCAATATAACGGGTCAGGGGTGGCCCGATCGTATTGCCAAAAATGAATGTTCGCGGGCGTTATTGCGCAAGAACGAATTGTTAAGTGATACATAAATATTTAGGTGGACATAAAAATGATATCCGGGATAGTTTCGGAATATATAATAATAATAGTAGTATAGTTTAACAGTGGGGCAGGTTAAATTAGGTTACCACACATCAGCACTGCCCTTCGTTCCAAACCCAAAAATGGGGGAGGGGGGGGGGGGCGAGATCATATAGTTAAGGTACATAGCCTTATGTGAGGAATAGCTCTAGATAAGGACATTAGTACAAAGGCCTCTAGTACAAAAATGTTAAATTTTGGTATATGTGCATCTTTAAAGATTATAAATATAACTAACATTAAATATAACCGAACTTTGACATAAAGGAAAATACTTTATCATAAATTAAATAAGTAATTATAGCAAAGCGTCCTTATAATCACCAATAGAATTGGTAGCCTTTGTCTGGTACTGTACTCACAAAAGAGAACATTTGACAAAAAAAAAAAAAAAAAAAAAAAAAAAAAGCCCCACATGCCACTTGGAAGACACGTTAGTGGGGAAACAGGTTTCCCTGTCTTATTTGTCTTATATTGTTATAGATTGGGTACTAATATAGTTTGTTTCTAGATCTAGTACACAGTAAGAGTTTTCTATCGATCTCTATCTATATCGTCACGCCAGACCCCTTGCGGGGTAGGCGGGGGGGTGCGGGGTTCCAACAGGTTCTTTACTTACTGGCTTCCTCCACTCTCATAGTTCGTTTCGGAAGGGTTTTCTATGATACAAGAATTATTATAAAGGGATTAATTTCATATAAACAAAGTTCTGGATCGGTAATTCCTCAACTCTCGTTATATAAAGGGACATCTATAAAAAAAAAAAAAAAAAAAATCTTTATATAGAAGACATAACAGATGGAGAATGCACTGATATCTTGATAAGTAATGATTGATTATTATTACCCGGTAGTAATGAGTTAAGGACAACAGGTGTGCTATATCAGGTGCTTTAAAGAATTTTGTTGGGATGGATCTACGCTATATAACATAACATGTTATAGAATTTGATTAAATAAATTTATTTTGAATAAGTTAGACAGACTGGTTGTAAGAAACAATATAGGTGTATATATACTCGTCTGTATATATATATATATATATATATATATATATATGTTGTATTTGTGTTGTATAGCAATGCAAACAACGGGAATGTGTTATACAAATGTACTCATGACATATTATGTTTTAGAGCTCACGCTTAAAAATGACATTCATGTGGTATACTTCAACTTTACCCTTATAGCTCTAAACAGCTGCATGTTTATATCGAGAACGAAGGACACAGTATAATAAGTGATCAAACGAACTTACCTGAAGTGAAGTTCGATCATTATTATACGAAGTCCTTCGTTCGAAGATATAAGTACCCAACCCGCCCTGCCCGTTGGTAAAGTTGAAATGTACTACTTCTAAAAGGAATGGTCGCAGAGGTTATGTCCACAGATACCATAGAGGAGGCGTTGACGTTTTCTAAAAAATTTAGCGGCTTGCCAAGCGAGTAGAGAGAGCTGCATGTTTATATCGAGAACGAAGGACTTCGTATAATAATGATCGAACTTCACTTCAGGTAAGTTCGTTTGATCACTTATTATACTCTGCACTTTTCTGTATAATTTGCCGCACTGTGTGGATGTGGTCTATGGTGCCGTAACCACTTCGAAACTCGGTCTACTCCGGGGGTTGAAACTCGTCGAGCCTTCGCACAAGACGGTTCGTGATAACCCTTGAAAACAGCTTGTATACATGGCTCAGAAGCGATATGGGTCGATGGTTTTTCAAAAGGGTTTTGTCACCCTCCTTGAAAATCAGGACGACCACGCGTCTGTTTCATGCCTGCGGAGTTCTCCCAGTGTAGAGGACTTTTTAAGCTGTTTAAGGGCCAACTCCATCTCATCCAGGCTGATCTCGGGAAAGTCTTTGGGATCTCCTCTAAGAGATTCGGGTCGAGGTACGTGTGAGGCATAGAGCTGGCTATAGAAATTCCTGACTTCCGAGAGGATTTCCGGCTTAAAATCGATCACAGTACCCGCTTGTGTAGTCAACCTTGTCAAGTGGTTTCTCCCAAGTGACTGAACGAACAAATTCGACCCCCGGTTTTGCTCAATGGCTTTCTCAATCTTCAAACGTGTTGAGTGCTTGCGTGTTGAGGTCGCGTCGGACAAGCTTCGTGATTTTTTTATTTAGGACCCGGTGTTCTAACAAGGTTGAGGGAGCATTTTGGTGTCTTCTCCCTCTCTTTGAACTTCACTTAAACCCAGAACGTGCCATCTTATGCAAGTCAGTTCTTCTTTTAACTGCAGAAGATGTTCATCGAGTCGCAGCGTGCGTCCGTTATACGTAGCCAGGGTCAGTTCATGTTTGTAAGGTTGGCGGCCTACCGTAGCCCGGAGATCCTTCGCATCTTCTGCCCCGCCGGAATCGTGACCTCCGCCGTTGGCACGAATAACGGAGCGACCAGGAACTGGGGGCCGTGGTATATTCCGACTTGCCATGAAAGGTTTTGCCCATAATCGCCACGCTGGGCATGTGAGTTGGCGATCGCAGGGCATAACTTCTCGCATTAATGACGCTGCTGCCCGTCACCGGTGGGTAAAAAATTTAGTTACGTCATATTTTAATGGTTATCTGCCATTGTCGATCGTCAGAGCCTCGTCCGTTGGTTAGCAGGCTGCACCGCGAGCAGGAGAGGTTGACTTGGGGAGCGTAGATGGTAGGTGTCCCCCTTGCATCCCCATTATATTTTGATGGATTTGATAGGTTAATTAAATTTTGTTATTTTTTTTGCTAAATATTTCATGAATATTAGAGCAAGAGGATGTCTCTATTATCTTAAAGTGTAATTTAAATATATTCATTGACCATTGTTTATGCTTATCGTTTGTACTTTTGTAATTTAATCAAGTTCCATCATTCCATTTTCTTTCCATACATTAAAAATATTATCATAAGTTTGGTGATAATCTGGTCCATATGTTATTTGTATTAAAAGTTGAACACAATATAAGAAATCTAAAGTTTTAGATATTATTGTTTTGGATTCAAATGATCAGAATTAAATTTTATCAAATTCTGCGTGAAACCAGGGTCCCAAGTCCGTTATTGCAATATTAATAAAATTCTTGATCATTCGCATAGTTTTGACAGTTTTCAATCTACTAATTCAATGCTTTCCAATTCTTACGGTACCTATCAATAATTCTTATGATTTTCCATAGTCGTAGGTACCAGTTCAAACAATTGCCGACCTTTGGCATAATTGTAATAGAACGATTTTTGTAGCATGCCATTATTACAAAATACTTAAAAAATAGCAGAGTTGGGGCACAGGACGGCGTCTAAGTAGGGGGGTGAAATAAGGCATCAAAAGCTCCTAAAGTTGGTCCAAAAAGGTTATTCGCGTCGGGGTTGCGGACATTGTGTTCTCCGTTCCCGTAACCCCGACTCAAGCGACTAAGGTTGTGTCACCGGAGAGTTTTTATTACTAAACATTTGATCCATCGACAGTCGGTACTACGTCTCCTAGTGTCTATAGACTAAGCACATCGACATAAACCCTATTTGTCCCCCGAACACGGACGGTTACTCAAAGAGTATATATAATCACAACGCGGGTACCCATTAAGGGTTTTCCAGGTTTTCTCTTCGATAATAAAAAAGGAGAATGAAGAATCTGTCATAACACCACTAGTATAAGCGTAAGATGCATAGAGATAGGATTAAAACATAGAAGGATTTTAAACAAAGTTCAGGCGTACACTTTTTCTGGACACTTGGTACCATTTAGGTAACCAATTTAAAAATCTTTTTTTTTTATGTTTATGGCATCACGACGACGCGTATTTTGCCAATGTCAAGTATTACGAATATTCATTTCAAAATTAATTCAACTCCCCGATGAACTTGATGACAAGGATGATTATGAAATTGTTGAAGTGCCCCACCCTGGATAGTAAAGCGATGGATACTTTACATACCAATTGCGACGGCCGTTTTGAGGGAAATCGAAAAAGCACGTTTTATCACTTTGTTACAATTCCCTTCACTCGTGCACATATATGAATACATAATGGTTAATATTCCACCAACATTACACATTATAATTCAAAATACCACAAGTTTTAGAAATTAAAACAAATAGACGATATCACTGTTCGATTTCCCGCCAAAACTCCAATTTAAAAATCTTTGTTTCTACATGGTTCGAACTTTTTTTTTATTTAAAATGTATGACTTGTCATTAAGACGTAGGCTTTACGCAAATTTATCGGTTAATTTTTGTTTGTCTAGTGATTGTGTTCTCAGAGACTTTTAATTTGTTTTCAATTAATAAAAAGATATATAATTAAAATATTTGTGAAAACATCGTGCCACACAACTAAAATATTACTAAAATATTTACTAGGCATGCCTTTTAAGTTCTGTCGTTTCCATATTTCCGGGCAATTTTGAATTTCTATATTCGAATGTGTTTAAATTTTGAATCTCAAAACAGTTGAAAGTATTAGGATTAATGCTATTGTTTAGTCACAGCGTCGATTGGAATCTGTCAGGTTACGTACGAAAATGAATCTTACTAAGGAAAATGTTCGTGAAATAATTTTCTACAAAAAGTTTTATTTTAGAAGAGGCCTGACACGGCTTCAGTGTTTTGAAGAGCCAACATCTGTGTTCGGTAATGAAGCCACATGTCTGTGGACTGTCGAACGCTGGTATTTAGAATTCCAGCGTGGACATACTAGTGTTAGTGACAAATCTCGCGAAGGACGCCCAAAATCCGCCTTCACTGAAGATATCATCATTGCTGTGACACAACTAATTCTCGAAGATCGTCATGTGACGTATCGAGAGATAGAGGCTCTATTAGGCATCTCAGGGACAACCATTCAGAAGATCTTGCATGAAGCGCTTGGTGTGAGAAAGCTAGTTTGCCGTTGGATACCGCATCTGCTTTCCGACGATCACAAGGCGGCCCGCGTCAGATGGTGGCGAATATACAATTATGCCATCATTCTGATTGCATGTATCAGAATCAGAATATTTTTTATTCATGTAAACCATTACAGGTCAAATAGGTCAGAGGTGCTCAGGGAGATAGAGAGGTTCTATGGACAGTTATATACCTCAGTAGCTAAACCTGTTGTTGACTTGGTAAAAGACCCAAGAGCCAAGCTAACCCGACACTGCACTGAAGATATCCCGGACATCAGCCTGTGCGAAATTAGGATGGCTCCCAAACAACTAAAAAACAACAAAGCGCCGGGTGAAGACAGAATTACTGCAGAACTTCTGAAGGCGGGCGGATCGCCGGTACTTAAAGTCCTTCAGAGGCTATTTAATTCCGTCTTGCTTGAAGGGAAAACGCCGGAAGCATGGAACAGGGGTGTGGTGGTGCTGTTTTTCAAGAAAGGTGATAATTCTTTATTGAAGAACTATAGGCCCATCACACTGCTGAGCCATGTTTATAAGTTGTTTTCGAGAGTCATTACGAATCGTCTCGAACGAAGGCTTGATGACGTGTGTGTGTGTGTGTGAATGATCTACGCTGTTGGCCTCGAGGCCTCTACAGCTTCACCGGATTTTAAAGGCGAGCGTGCAACCACTACGCTCCAGCCAGCCAGAAGGGCAAGAGGCGACATACTCGAGGGCGCCTCGGAGAGGCGCCCTCGGTTGGGACAGTCGCTGTAGGGGGACGGGTGCACTACTAAGCGCACCGGTCGACCGCCGGCTATGGGAGGGGATCTACTACTGCGTCTGCGTCTACGGCGTCGCTCGTATTCTGAGCGGAAAGAAGGGATGACAAAGCATCGGGGGGGTCGGTGAGAACATGTCTCGGCCGGCGGTAGCGGCAGGGGTCGCGAGGGAGGTCGTAGTCGGCGGTGGCTACGATTAACGGATTCGCATGGGAAGATGCGTTCGCGAAGTGACGTGTTGACGCCTTTTTAATAAAGGCGCGAATAGGTTCGAGACCTAGATCGGAGTGGAGGACAATCCACTGTGGTTAAGGAAAATCTATCCAAAGCATGAGGATGGTTTGACTATTAGAAATCTACTGAAAATAGGCTGTTATTTTACTACTTGAGGAGGCTTGATGACTTCCAGCCTCCCGAACAAGCCGGTTTCCGGAAAGGTTTTAGTACCATAGACCACATACATACGCTGCGGCAGGTTATACAGAAGACTGAGGAGTATAATCGGCCACTATGCTTGGCGTTTGTGGACTATGAGAAAGCCTTTGATTCGATCGAGACTTGGGCGGTTCTTAGATCTCTCCAGCGATGCCGCATTGACTATCGGTACATCGAAGTGTTGAAGTGCTTGTATAATAACGCCACCATGTCAGTCCGAGTAGAAGGGCAGTGCACGAAGGCGATCTCCATAAAAAGAGGAGTAAGACGTCATTTCTCCGAAACTGTTTACGGCCACCTTAGAGGACGCCTTCAAGCTCTTGGAATGGCAAGGACTTGGCATCAACATCAATGGCGAATACATCACTCACCTTCGATTTGCCGACGACATTGTGGTCATGGCGGAGTCGCTGGAAGATCTAGGACGAATGCTCGGTGACCTCAATAGAGTATCCCAACAAGTGGGTCTTAAAATGAATATGGACAAAACAAAAATAATGTTTAATGTCCATGTCGTACCCACCGCACTCACCGTTGGGAACTCTACTCTTGAAGTTGTCGACGAATACATTTACCTGGGACAGGCAGTCCGGTTAGGTAGGTCCAACTTTGAGAGAGAGGTCAATCGACGAATCCAACTCGGCTGGGCAGCGTTCGGGAAACTGCGCAACATCTTCTCATCCAAAATACCTCAGTGCCTAAAGACTAAACTTTTTAGTCAATGTGTGTTACCAGTGATGACATATGGATCAGAGACGTGGTCTCTTACAATAGGTCTCATAAAAAAGCTCAAAGTTGCTCAGCGAGCTATGGAGAGAGCTATGCTCGGCGTTTCTCTACGCGATCGAATCAGGAATGAGGAGATTCGTAGAAGAACCAAGGTCACCGACATAGCCCTCAGGATTAGCATGCTGAAGTGGCAATGGGCTGGCCACATAGCGCGAAGATTGGACGGGCGTTGGGGCAGAAAGATTCTAGAGTGGAGACCACGTATTGGCAAGCGCAGCGTAGGACGACCGCCTGCCAGATGGACCGACGATCTTGTGAAAATCGCAGGAAATCGTTGGATGCAGGTGGCATCGGACCGGTTACGCTGGAAAGCGATTGGGGAGGCCTATGTTCAGCAGTGGACAAGTATAGGCTGAAATGATGATGATGATGATGAAACCATTACAGTATTTATGAATCGTCAGAAAAGTAACAAAGACTCTACCGCCACTTCGGAATATCATTCCTGTGGAGAAGAAGGGCAAGAAACTCCACGGTTACTCTTTTAAAATAAGAAATTACAAACTTTTTCATCTACATTCTGTTGTGGGGTATGAGAGAACAATGTAGGTTGGTCATCAGGTGAGTCTAAGTTAAAAAAGCGAATAATACTATTTATGAGAATGGCTACACTGTACGTTTAGTATGGTAGGAATTATAATCATCCAGAATAGGTATATAACTAGCTTTGCTAAGCCAACATTCTGTCAAAATTATTATATTACATTTGGTTTTAATTGCAGATAACAATACTATGAGATCATCGAAATGTTTGTTTATACTTCTTATATTTCATTTATTTCTGTTATATTATAACTTTTTTTATCGATCCATATACGATATATATGGATATAAGAATAAGAATAATTTATTGTTGAAAAGACTTAGCAACTAAGTGACATTATCTAAGAGCCCCAAACTAGACGAAAAGTCTGTATCTTGGGACTCCGTGGAGTTAAACTATGAGTAAACTTAATTTAGTTACAATTACTAACGCGAGCTGGAAATTAATGACAAATTATAATAGGAAAATAATAAAAGAAAATAAAACTATATATATATATATATAAAGTTTGAGAATAAAATTTAAAATCAATCTATAAAGATATATAGTATAAAGAATTAATCAAACTGACATCAGTACGAAAAATGCAAGTAACGAAAGGCATAGTAGTACAGGCAAGGTAAGTAACGTTTCGGTACTCGGTACTAGATGGCGTTCGCGTTACTCGGTACCGAATACATACGGTTGCTACAGCTCTATTTGACAGACCTTTTGACATAAAATATTGTAAGGTTATATCTGTTCCGAAAATAACATATTATTTGGCTCTAAACTTATAAAATGATATATTGATAAACTAGCGATGACTACTCAATACAAAAAATTTACAAGACTCATAGCTAAGTGGCCCTTGGACACTACTAAAGGCGAAAGGTTCGTACAAAAGTGAGGTTAAGTAGGGTATTTGTGTATAAGAATTTAGTTACACTTAAGTTTATTTTGCTCCGCAGAGACCTTGGAAAGTTCATCAGGGATAAAGTTAAAGCTGCGTTTGAGTCATCGGATAAGCAGGCTTTGGATTCTGAATTGTGCACCCGACAGTATAACTCTCTCAATAAATTGGCCGATAATCATTATAAAAATAAGTATAAAAGGACTCGGAATAGCACAGCTACTGGCCTAAGCTCCGAAGAGTGCAACCTTATTCTATCAAACGAAGTTCTCGAGTATTTGAAAGAAGAAAACAAAGGATTCTTTAGTAAAATATTCAAAAAGGATACATAATGATTCTCAAATGCATAAGACATCTTAAGTGGGCAGTGATGTACCGCCGCATGTCCACAGAACAAGTTCAATATAGAGATCACACACCAGTTATGCTTAATGAGACCATAAAGCACTTGAATCCACAAGATGATGAATTGTTCATTGATATGACGTTCGGAGCTGGTGGACACTCACGAAAAATACTCGAAACTGCCAATTGCAAACTCCTAACTTTAGACAGAGACCCTATAGCGTATGAAAAAGCTAAAAAACTGGCTGAAGAGTACCCAAATAGGGTTATTCCACTACTGGGAAGGTTTAGTGAATTGCCAGAACTTTTAAAAGCTAATGAAATAAGTCAGTCATCAATAGATGGAATGTTATTTGACTTTGGATGCTCGTCAATGCAATTCGATAATGGGGAAAGGGGTTTTTCAATAAATAAAAATGGTTATTTAGACATGAGAATGGATGCAGGCCGGGATCCAGACCAAATTACTGCAAGAGAAGTTTTGGCTACAGCAAATGAACATGAACTATACAAAATATTTAAGATATATGGAGAAGAGAAGAAAGCAGCAAAGATTGCTCAAACAATCATACAAGCTAGATACATGATCAAAAATATAGAAACAACACAAGAGTTAGTTGAAGTTGTGAATGCGTGCTGTCCAGATGAGCAACGCTTAGACAAGTTACAGAGACCCCAATCAAATGCTACAAAAGTTTTTCAAGCATTACGCATATTTGTGAACAATGAACTAAATGAACTGAACTATGGGATGTTACTAGCTAAATACTTTTTAAAAATGCATGGTAGATTAGTAACTATATGCTTCCATTCACTGGAAGATACTATAGTTAAACGGCACATTGCTGGTAATATAATTAATGAAATAGCGAATCCTGTACCTTTGAAATATTTAAGTCCAATGATTATTCAGGATCAAGACACAATAAATGAGTTCTTGGATACTCCATGGCAAGCTTTAAACAAGCATGTAGAAGTACCTTCTGATGAAGAAGTGGAGAGGAATCCGAGAAGTCGGAGTGCACGGTTACGAGCTGCCATTAAAGTCAAATGAAGAAATTGTGATAAGACAAATATTGTATAAGTACATTATTTGTCTAACACTAAGATGGTTGGTGTATACTTTGGTCACATGAAATATTTTGTATGGAAACTCTTTGTCGAGATACCTTTAGCAAGCCATGAGTGGGAATTATGTAATGTAGTGTTTGTAAATAAATTTTCAGAAATTGTAGATAATATTAGTGTTAGATAGTTTAAAATATGCATTTTTATTAAACTCCTGTTGTCAATTAGCTTACAGAGCAAATGGCCACCGCCTATCTTACTTCCGTCATATAGCTTGTCAATAAATATGAATGTTTACATTTTTGGATTGTCTGTAGTTATCAGAGCAGTGGAAAAGCGCCACTTGAACGGCCCTAAGGTATTCGGACTGTTAAACCTAACGACTGCCTCGTTAGTATAGTGGCAAAGCGCATCACTTTGTGATCACGAGGTCCTGGGTTCAAATCCTAGCTCAGCCAAGTGTAGTTTTTCTAACGAAAACTTCCCAGTATGAGTCCGGAGTCTGGAATCGTGCCCGGTATATGGCAATAGGCTCGCCCCCTATTACATGGGACCTAACATCGTCAGCGAAAAGTGGGTGTACTCAGTACACCTCTGCCACCCCCACTTGAGGAAGGCGTGACGGTGTTAATAATATTAGTCTAAATAGACAAATAAAGTACTCGTATGTAGAGGGCGGAAATCGAATTCACCCATGTACTCAGTACACCTCTGCCACCCCCGTTTGGGAAATGTAGGCGTGACGGTGTTTTTTTTAAAACGGAGCGCAAAATTTTCCAACGCACATAACCTGCGTCATATTAAAAATGTGTATCGTGGATGTTTAATAATATTATGGATAAAGAAACAACGCCAGACCAATGATCGAAATCTACAATAACACTGTTACATAAATAGGGAGACCGTACTGAAATTGGAAACTACAGACCAATAAGCCTTATGACTAACTTATACAAAGTATTTTCGAAAATATTATTGAATAGAATTGCAAATAATTTTGATGAAAGCTAATCACGCGAACAAGCCGGATTCCGGAAAAAAATTTCAACCATGGCTCATATACAAGTAGTGACGCAAATGATAGAAAAGTCTAGTGAATTCGGAATAACATTGTACATGTGCTTTATAGACTATTCAAAAGCTTTCGATTCATTGAGCCACGAGGCGATATGGGCAGCATTATCAGAACAAGGTATCAATAACAAATATATTAATGTCATTCAGAACGTTTACTCCAAATGTATGGCTAAAGTGCGACTAGAAAGGGAAGGTATAGAATTCCCGGTTAAAAGAGGGGACCCATTGTCACCTAAGTTTTTTGCAGCCGTACTAGAATCCGTTTTCAGTAAACTTATTGGAACAGCAGAGGAGTAAAAATTAATGAAGAATACTTGAGCCACCTTCGATTTGCAGACGACATTGTGGTGTTCGCTGAAAATGCGCAGGACCTAGAGACCATGGTTGACGAACTAGCGAAAGAAAGTAAAAAAGTGGGACTGTTACTGAACACATCAAAAACAAAAATATTAACAAATGGACAGACTCATGAGATTAAAGTTGACGGTGTCAGTATAGAATACGTAAAAGACTATGTATATTTAGGACAATTAGTGTCGTTTGAATGCAGCACCAAAAGGGACATACAAAGACGAATAGCAATAGCTTGGAAAAGGTACTGGGGTCTTAAAGAAGTGATGAAGAACAAAGAAATCAAGACCAATATAAAGAAAAGAGTTTATGAAACGAAAATCCTGCCCTGCCTAACGTATGGATGCCAGACATGGGCGTTGAGAAAGGAAGATGAGGAGAGGCTTGCTATTTGTCATAGAAAGATGGAAAGAAGCATGTTAGGGATAAAACTTTCAGACATAATAAGTAATCTAAATATCAGGCTAAGAACAAAGATAACAGATGTAAGAAAAAAAATAAGAATGATAAAGTGGAATTGGGCCGGACATGTTTGTAGACTGGACAACGACAGATGGACAAAAAGAGTGACAGAATGGATCCCATTGATAGGCCAGAGAAAGCAAGGCAGACCGAGAATGAGATGGAGAGACATTTTTGTACGGAAATGTGGACCCGGCTGGATGACCACAGCACGAGAGAGAGCGAAGTGGAGATAGTTAGGGGAGACCTACGCCGCCGAGGCGACTACTAGAATAAAGTATAAAAAAAATAATAATAATATGTATAGATATATAAGATAGATTAATGATAGATGTAAATAGTTACTAGTAGAAATAAAGGCTTTTTTATTTTATTTATCGTGGATGCACCAGTGTTGTTTAAGCGCTCCAAGACAACTGGCGCAGCAGTTTATGGTATATTGATTTCTATCTTCATTAAAATAACGTACAAATTAAAGGCGGGGAGAAACGCATCTTCAACATGTATTCGGCTCTTCGGATCGCTTCAACCCTGCGCTAGTGTTAATTGAACCCAAGGCCGAAGGGACAGCTCGGATTAAACGGAGAACATGAATGACACGTTTATCAATATTACAAAGGATTTAGAATAAAACAAAAAATAAATTTCAATAGACTCATTTATTGATCTTAACATTGATTATGGTAACTAATACTAATTTTAAACTATGGATCTGCTCGGACATTCCCAAACTTGTTACAATAACATGTGTTTAGATTATCCATCTAAAATAGCTCTAACCACGTAGTTAGTAACGCTTAAAATCCCTCGACAACGACGCAATTTACATTGAGAAGTAGATCTCTAAAATTACCTGAAATAATTTGGCAGGAAGGAAGGAATTTGGTAGGAAGCGTACATTTTATATTATAATTAATAAAACCTCGGAACAAACATTTCCTTTCCATTTGCCTTTTTTTAATAAAAAATCTCGAGAAAAAGCGCTGGTCTTATGGGTATCTCAATGCGTCCGCATCTTGAGGATCACGTGCCACAAAGATTACCAGAATTACATAACGTTTCGTATTTTCATGAAATGTCTTTATAGTATAAACCTTAGGATACATAACAAAATAAAAATGTTTTTAATTTGTGTTGTTTGTTACAAAGTACTTATTATTATATTATAAATGAATAGTAATATCCTTCTATAAGCACATTGCGCTAAAACGAAATAAATTCTTGGTTATGAAAATATTACCACCATTATAAAGTTAGGCTAATCAAATTGTATAAAAAAACAGTTATAAATGTATCATATTCTAAATGTGCTAACTATTTACTTCCCAATGTAAACTGCTCCAAACCATTATCAAATAGGCATTACACTAAAATATTAGTAGGCATTAAGACCTAAAATGCATCAAGTTGAAAATATATAGAAACTATGCATTTCTCCTGAGACTAGACTAAAACATTTTTTCCGAATATAATAAAATATATTTCTTACATTTTAAGATAGATTTATTCTTTGATTTTTATGATTATTATGGCAAGGTGTCATAGTTAGAGAAAATATTTTATGTCAAATATTTTAAGATATCATTTATATTATGCGTTAAGAGTTCCAAGAATCCTTAAGGATCCTCCAAGGAAGACCTAGACTATCTTACCATTACCAAATAAACCGAATCTTATCTGATCGACAAGGCAAGTCTCCATAACCGGCGAGCTTTATGAGACGAACTATTAGTGTAGGATCCGAGAGGTCTGTGAGGAAAGAACCTGCTGTCTGTAAGAAAGTAATTGTACTCTTTGCCTATAAGTCAAGGTATAGGATAGAAAACTACTTCAATTATTTGGACGATTTAGCGCAGTGGTAAAGAGCTTAAGCCTCTCCGCCCAGTGTCTAATAGTCGCGGGTTCGATTTCCGCACGGGACAAATCGTTGTGTGATCCACAAATATTTGTTCCGGTCTGGGTATTTGTGTATTTTAATTTTCATGATTTTAAACGCACCCACGACACAGGAATAAATCCTAGTGGGGCTACGTTTTTTTAAATAAAAAAAAATATCTATATCGTCACGCCAAATTCCTTAACGTAAGGTACCAGCAGGAATAATCGTAAAAACGCTTAATATAGATGATACAATTTTAAGTAGTAGAAAAGAGTAGTCTCGCTCGAAGGCTTTAAGGTCTATAATACAATAAACGATCTCAACCTCGCTTTTGACAGTGATGTAGTGTCGTATCAAAATGGATCTTATTAATAGTTGGATAGAATTATGACCCACAATATTATCACAATAGGAATTGTATTTGCCCGCACCAATCCGTCCATGACTCCATAGAGTGTAGGTGTATAGAATCGAAAGTATCTCTTAAATTTTCCTCAATAAATAATTATGAAAACAATAATAATTAAATATACATAAAGATAAATATACATTATATTGCATATCCGACACAGTCGGCAATCATTTTTGTAAATGTAGACCTTGATTTTACAACGTAAGGTAGTAAGTTCGCGTAAGTTTTCATGCTTTTTTTTAGTGTCCATAACGATACATAAATAACTCAATTGATACGCCCAATAAAATCAGTCAAGCGCAAAGCGAAATGCTATACATAACACATAACCACACAGTTGGAATGCGGCAAGTAGGTACAAGTAGCGAAGTTGCGTGTACGCATTTAAATGGCGATTACGGCAGTGAAATATTGCATGGAATCTTATTATTTAGTTGCAAAGAAAACATATTTTAGAACCAAGTTCCGTAACGGGGCTTGCGGTAGGAGTTGACAGGTGGAAATCGTAACATAACGAAAAAACGATATTATCGATTCCGTCCGGCGTAGTTCGGATATTATCGTAAGCGCTGGCCGCCATACTTGTTTACATAACGTGTTAGTTAAATGCACGAAGCAAATACGAAGGGGGGATGGCCTAAACAGGTTTTTCTATAGAATGATTGAGTCGTTGCGCGGGGTAGCATAGGGCGAGAGGGACGTTACGCCCGACCCACATTTGTATTTGCCATCTGGCGGAGACTGGTAAGAACTAAACGGTTCGTCTATGTCAATGTTACTTGTAAGTTCAATTATATTACGGTAGATGGCATTTATAAATGGAAGTATTCTAATAAATTACGAAAAAAACACAAGTGAAATGTATATTATTTGTGTGATCAGAATGTCGATCCCAGTAATAAAGTAAATGTTAAGATACTTAATTTAAAGGTTTCATTTTTAGTAAAAATAGATAATATTTCATAGCTATGCAAACTCGAGCGGGCGTGTGAATGGAGCGAGTAGCGATGACAAACTGAGGTGAACCACGCCCACCACGATGACGTCAATGCTTTTTTGAAATCACAAGGCTCGTTAGCTTAGGCCTTCTCCTCTTCGTATTTGCTTCATGGTTAAATGTGCTCAACGGTCAGGTGGCCAATTCTCGTAATTAAAAGTGTTCAAAATGCAGTCTCGATCTAATCTGTGTCATAAATCTAACAAATGGTATTCTCGTAAAATATCGACATCGACCGAATCGAGATCGGACCCATAGGTGAACAAAATGTAAACGGTACTCCGATAAAATGTTGAACTGACATGAACAACAAATATACTAAACGTCGTCAAATTGAAGATTTCAGATACATATTTTATATTTTGACTGTGGCAGCCGAGCTGAGCTGATTAATATGTGATCAACCAATGATTGACAATATATTTTAAATTGAACAACGTGACATTATACCGAAATTAGACTGAGATGACATTGAAATCGGACCGATACTTTAGTAGAGCAGAATACCCAATGTATGTCAATTCATAATTAAATCTCAATTCAGTCAAGATTCAGTCTCAGTTTCAATTTAATACGAGAATTGGCCTTCAGAGTATACTTTTTAAACAGTGAGTTACATAGTCTGATTAGAACTACGTTCCTCACGGGGTCCCCGACCGCACTTTTTTTTTGTTTTGTAAAATTAAGATTGACTCTATAGGTAGGTTACTTTATCTATTAAAAAGGCCCATAGCTTTATTTATGAATCTTGAAAAAACTACCAAAATAGCGGTAACCAATACCGAATTGTATTAATCATATGTACTAATCATGCAAAACTGGTGAGTCCTTAGTATTTGTGCTGGGTTTTATTACATTACAGAAATTATGGTACATAAATAAAATTGAATCATATTATTTTGAATGCTTAGAGACATATCTCTGCTATGATTGGTATTGGACCTAATATAATAGTTAAAATAAAAAAAAATCAACAATGTCCATGAGCTTGCTTGATACACATATATTAAGAAAGTATTTAGGGGCCTTAAATCATAAAAAGTATATTTCAAAATTATGTGAAATGGATTGGAACGAACGAGAGCTAACGAATGTTCTTTAAGCTTAGTTGCCTTCGCAGTTAAGCTCGCACCCGCAAAAAGTTCCTTGGAGCTCCATATTAATCTTACAAAAAAGTCAGGTCTTAACTTTCATGTAAATTGTCTTTTCGCTAAGTCAAGGACATTGTTCTGCGCCCATACATGATTTGATTTGCCCCAGAACCAATAGCAATGGAAAAATACTTGTATGATTTCAAATTACCAATAAATTCTCTTAAGGCATTTATTATTAAACGGACAAGCGGGGGAATCGCAATACTGCACAAAAAGTATTAGATTTCGAGATTATAATTCAGTACATATGAGGTTATATTGTTTGTTGGCATTCAGTAAAGATGTCGGCGACTACGATATAAGTACTTACAATACTTTGAAATATTCGTTTTAGATTGCAAATTGTCCGTTCGATACGGATATTTGCTATTATTTTAATAAAATAGATAAATAATGGTGGCATGGGTCAAATGTTTGTTGGTTCTGGGGCAATTTTCGACAATGTCCTTTCACGGTTTTTTCGATTCGTTAGTTCCTTTTCGCTCGCTTAACTTACTGTGATAATAGTCTTAAAAATACAACCGTTTTAGACCCCTAAATTACAATGAAAAGAGAAGTTTAAGTCTTATATGGAAACAGGTCACAGTGCACATAGAAAATCTGTACTGGAATCTTCAATACACTTTTGTACATCTACAGACAACTCAGGTGCAGATGAATAATACAATTGCATTTTTTCACTCATTCGTCTTACACACTCAGAGTTAAATATTATCGGATTAATCGATTTTTTCAAGAAGCTGCATAGCTGCTTTGTGAATTGTCTTGCATCAGGAAATATTAGAGATAGGTGACAGGCTTCTGTGCCTAATTATTTTGCATGGTAATGGCCTGTCCCAAACACCGCTTAAATACAGTGCTCATAACCATACCTAAATTCACCATATCTGCGGGCATTTCAAATCTTGCAGCATTATATTTGATGCACTATACTTATCCCAAAATGTTCACTATTACATTTGAAAAAGCAAAACATGCATGTTGGAAAGAGTCGTCTCGGAACAACTTAAAACGTAATATTCAAACCTTTATTGGATCACTATTCCATTTGCACTAACAATATTCCAACTCTACTGTTGCTCCAGCAATATAGAAAAGAAATACACACATTTTTAACCCGCATAGCTAACTTCTTAGCGGGAAATAACACACCAAAATGTTCCACAAATAATCCAGCACTAAGTTCTGTAATGCTTCTGCCCCACCTGCATTAACGTTAGTGTTAATGTCTGCGTCAAAACGTGCCTTATACTAGGCGTTAGGAAATAACGCACTAAATGTGTGGCTACAAAATTACCACTATCCGATATATCGTTAAAATTCTAACGTCACTGATAACGCCACATCCTAATTAACGAATGAAATATTGGTGACATCTGCGGGGTCTAAGAAAGCGTGTTAATTACACCGTCACGCCTATATTCCCCAAGCGGGGGTGGCAGAGGTGTACTGAGAACACCCACGTTTCGCCGACGATGTTTGGTCCCATGTTATAGGGGGCGAGCCTATTGCCATATACCGGGCACAATTCCAGACTCCGGACTCGTACTGGGAAGTTTTGCGTTAGAAAAACTACACATGTTCGACCTAGGACTTGAACCCAGGACCTCGTGATCACAAAGCGATGCGCTTTGCCACTAGACCAACGAGGCAGTCGCGTGTTAATTAACGCATTAAGACCCTGAGCTGGCACAGGCGGCGCGACGAGACATATGTCAAGGATTTTGTCACCATAGGTTATCATTTTGTTTTACATGCTAGCATGTCCCGGGATATAAAATAGACACACTTTTGATGGCGTATATATTACTTCAGAAACATCAGTTATTGCTTACGACAAAATTCGATTTACGGGCCGTCAAAATTATGTGCTGCGCGATAAAAGCATCGCCGCCCGTGCAGGTGGGGCAGTAGCATAACACGATTGGTTTCACTTTCCAGAAGGCTCGAGAAGGTTCTAGAAGGGTCTAGAAGGTTCAGTCGCGTGGTTACGTGCGGTTGACGGAGGACAAGACGTTGGCCGCGGCGCGGTCGGTGGCCGCGGCGGCTGCCTCGCGCATCTCCTTGAGGGTGTGTGACATGGTGTGCTGCGAGGGCACCTGGCGGGGGAACATGCTGTGCAGCACGTCGTTGAACCCGTTCACCTGCAGACGAAACATTGGACTCATTACAAGTATGAGAGTGGAGAAAGCCAGAGAGGTATGTAAGGAAAGAACCTGTGGGAACTCTGTACTGTCTGCCTACCCCGCAAGGGATCTGGCGTGATGATATAGATAGATAGACAAGCTTTAATTTATCTTGCTTTGTTCGTATGTCCGTCTGATTCAAAATTTGTAATCAACTTTTCAAGCACTTGCTGGCATCCGATTGAGCTGAAATTAACCCATGTAATTTCTAACTGGTCCGATAATGGAACTGGAAAGTGGCCATAGAAATTCTTCAAGCAAGATATCTGCGTCGTGTTTTTGAGTAAAAGCTTTTTATAAATTTTATTATTTAACTCCTTAAACTCTATTCTATAAAAAGCGAAATCGCTCCATAGATGCAACACAAAAATTTCTATCGTTATCATATCGATAGAACTAACACACAACCAGAACATTTCACACATGCGCTGCGATTAGGGGAAAAGTCAGGGCGCCTGATCATATATCGTAGAATTTCGAAATAATAAAAAGTTGTAGCAAACTTGTTTAAGACTGATGTATAAAGGTAAAAAATTTCGGCATAATATACGGCACCATAATTCCGGGTTACGCAGTCAATAGATAAATACAGAGAGGGGCGAGAGAGACAAAAGGAGAGATGGAGATGGACAGAGGGGGGACAGAGATAGGGAAAGAGAGTGAGTGAGGTATCTCACCATCTGGTTGCAGTTCTTGCGGAACCTGTCGACGCCGAAGGCCCGGATGGCACGCGAGAAGCCGAACACCTGTGAGTCGATCCACGCCGAGCGCAGCGCCACCGTCTGCGCGGGGCCCACCGACCGGTACTCCACGCGCTCCACCACGCTCTGCGGAAACACCATACACGTCGATAAATCAGCCTATACTATACTGGGAATGGGACTCATACTCCACTACACTTGAGTCTTACCCACAACCCCAACGAGATTGCCATCGTTTGACAGGATTGCCATTGTGTCATTAGGGATGAAGCAAATCAATCACAAAAAAATCATCTTTGAAATATAGATTATTTTAACCGCGCAAGGCATTTTTTTTAATCGTGTATGCAAAAAATTGGCTTTAAAATCGTTGAATTGTGTTATAACAACACACTAGTAAGGAAGTGAGTTCAAACCAACTTCAAAAAGTAATAACTTCTATGTGAGGAACATATATGCACATTTTACTTTTAAGCACGATTTTTTTATTACAATCGGCTACTTAAGTCGCTTAACAATCTCAGGTTTTTTAATCGGTAATACTTTTCATTTTACCAACATAGGTAAATATTAGGCAGTGATAGCCTAGTGGTTAGACCGTTAGACTGCAAAGTCAGAGGTCTCGAGTTCAAACCCAGGCACGCACCTGTCTTTTCGAAAGTATTCATGTGCATTTTAAAAATTAACTGTCACTTGCTTTAACGGTGAAAGAAAACATCGTGAGGAAACCTACATGCCTAAGAGTTTCTCGAAGGTGTGTGCCGACCCGTACTAGGCCAGCGTGGTGGACTATGGCCTACACCCCTGTCAGTTTGAGAGGATGCCCATGCCCAACGGTGGGAGAGTTTCTTAACAGGGCTAATACTATAGGTAAACATTGTCAAAACCAAATTATTAGCAACATATTCAAATATATTAAGAACAACAAAAATAATGGATTTGATGCGAAATAAAAGTGTGCAAGCGATATGAAAATCTGAGAATGTTAATCGACTTACGTTGCTGACCGCATGCGCACTAACATTTTTTAAGAAATAGCAATTTCAGGTATCCTATCTAGCCCTCTTACTTTTAATATACTCCTTATACTTCAAATATAATTAAACCAATGAGTTTCACTCACCATAACTTTAGTATATCCTAAATTTCTAGTGTATGTGATCAATATTTTCTTCTCGGGATCAACGATGCTCTCCTCGATAATCTTCACTGATTTCGCGTTAAAAAACCTGTAACGAGAGATTATATATATATACTGTTTTTTTTTTATAATATTCTCGCTCAAAGTCTGCACGTTACTTGGGGCCTCATCGATAACCAGCGCTGTGTTAGGGTAATATTATTGCCTTATCACTGCATATAGCTGAATGACGGTCCCTTTTTGCTGGCGAGACTTGGGTAATATTATTGCTTTTATCATTAATAACATTTTGTAATCTTGTGTGTGGCCCTGGCTTCTCCAGAAAATAAATATATTTTTCTTTCTTTCTTTTCTTATATAAAAACATACGTAAGTATATAAACATCACTAGGTACATATCCCCCACAATAAATCGGCAGGTGGGTAAGTGCAGGCAAAATCTGTGTACATGGGATACAGAGATCCAAATTGAACAGCCTGTAATTATGGTGCGACCTTACAGACTATGTCGCGCTGCTCTTTATGCCCCACCAACTGTACAACGGGAGAGCTGAGCGCGGCCACAGATGACGCCATCGAACTAACCACTCACTTAGCTGGACAATAATAAATTATTAGTTTCTGCCCGCGACTCCGTCCGCGTTCACTTTAGACAGGAACCTTACATTTTTCTGGGATAAAAAGCATCCTATGTGTTAATGCCGCGTGGTTCCCGGCTATGCCGCGTGGTTCCCGGCTTAGAATAGGACCAACCCATCTCATCCCATCGGGTGTCGTACAAGGCGACTAAGGGAAAACTAGGCAATGGGCAGCAGCGTTCCCTTAACACTTCTACCATCAAAAACTGCGCTCGCCAACCCGCCTGCCAAGCGTGGCGAGTATGGCAAACACCCCCAATTTATTAAAATGGAAGATAAGAATAAAACCAGGCCCCTAGTCCCCGGCGGTCCTGTTCGTCCTGGCCACGGTAGCAGCTATGGTAACGACAGGACAAGGGGTGCTAAGAATCTCCGGCAGAGATTCGGCTACCACCAACATCGAAAATTGGCCCTGGTGACATACAATGCACGCACGTTAAGGACAGATGAGAAGCTTGTTGAGCTGGAAGAAGAGATAAACAAGTTGCGGTGGAATATTGTTGGTTTATCGGAGGTCCGAAGAAAGGGCGAGGACACGATAACCTTAAAATCCGGCAACTTGTTTTACTACCGGGAGGGTGAACAGCAGTCCCAAGGTGGTGTCGGATTTATCGTCCACAAGTCACTCATAGACAACATTGTGTCCATCACTAGTGTGTCGAGCAGGGTAGCGTACCTGATACTCAGAATATCCAAAAGATATTCGCTGAAGGTCATACAGGTCTACGCACCGACCTCGGCATACTCAGATGATGACGTCGAAGTAATGTATGAGGACATTAGTAGAGCCATACATACTTCCAAAGCACACTTTACAGTGGTTATGGGTGACTTCAATGCGCGGCTGGGCAAACGGGGCGATGATGAGTTGAGAGTGGGGCAATTTGGATATGGGCAGCGCAACCCCAGGGGTCAGAGGCTGGCCGAATATCTGGAGAAGGAGGGACTCTTTATGATGAACTCTTTCTTCCGGAAGCCGCCTCATAGAAAATGGACCTGGATGAGCCCTGATGGTTCCACAAAAAATGAGATAGACTTCATCATGAGCACCAAGCGACAAATATTTAATGATGTCTCCGTGATTCACAGGGTAAAAACCGGCAGTGATCACCGAATGGTCAGAGGCACATTAAATATTAATGTCAAAATGGAAAGATCGCGTCTGATGAAGTCTACGCTCCGACCTTCTTATGCACACATCCAAAACCCCGAGAACTTTCAACTCGAATTGGCAAACCGCTTCGAATTGCTAGACAGCAGCGCATCAGTGGACGAAATCAACAACAGGCTGGTAGAGACTGTCCATACGGTCGGGTCCAAGTATTATAAGCCCCACCGTAAAAATAGACCTCAAAAACTATCTAACTCCACCCGAAATCTCATGGCTGAGCGACGTTCCATGACGCTCCAAACCTCCGATGATGCTAAGTCCTATAGGCAGCTCAATGGACAGATACTGAAGTCCTTGCGTCACGATTTACGGTCCTTCAATACAAGGCGTATTGAGGAGACCATAGCACAGAACAAGGGCTCCAAAGTGTTCGCAAGAGACGCGTCTATTGGGCAAAGCCAGTTGACGAAGCTGAAGACGGAGGACGGAAACGTAACGTCGAATAGGTCAGAGGTGCTCAGGGAGATAGAGAGGTTCTATGGGCAGTTGTACACCTCAGTAGCTGAACCTGTTGTTGACTTGGTAAAAGACCCAAGAGCCAAGCTAACCCGACACTACACTGAAGATATCCCGGACATCAGCCTGTACGAGATTACGATGGCTCTCAAACAACTCAAAAATAACAAAGCACCAGGCGAAGACGGAATTACCGCAGAGCTTCTGAAAGCGGGCGGAACGCCGGTACTTAAAGTCCTTCAGAGGCTGTTTAATTCCGTCTTGCTCGAAGAGAAAACGCCGGAAGCATGGAACAGGGGAGTGGTGGTACTGTTTTTCAAGAAAGGTGATAACACTTTACTGAAGAATTATAGGCCTATCACACTGCTGAGCCATGTTTATAAGTTGTTTTCGAGAGTCATCACGAATCGTCTCGAACGCAGGCTTGATGACTTCCAGCCTCCCGAACAAGCCGGTTTCCGGAAAGGCTTTAGTACCATAGACCACATACATACGCTGCGGCAGATTATACAGAAGACCGAGGAGTATAATCGGCCACTATGCTTGGCGTTTGTGGACTATGAGAAAGCCTTCGATTCGATCGAGACTTGGGCGGTTCTTAGATCTCTCCAGCGATGCCGCATTGACTATCGGTACATTGAAGTGTTGAAGTGCTTGTATAATAACGCCACCATGTCAGTCCGAGTACAGGGGCATTGCACGAAGGCGATCCCCATAAAAAGAGGAGTAAGGCAGGGAGACGTCATTTCTCCGAAACTGTTTACGGCCACCTTAGAGGACGCCTTCAAGCTCTTGGAATGGCAAGGACTTGGCATCAACATCAATGGCGAATACATCACTCACCTTCGATTTGCCGACGACATTGTGGTCGTGGCGGAGTCGCTGGAAGATCTAGGACGAATGCTCGGTGACCTCAACAGAGTATCTCAACAAGTGGGTCTTAAAATGAACATGGACAAAACGAAAATAATGTGTAACGTCCATGTCGTACCCACCGCACTCACCGTTGGGAACTCTACTCTTGAAGTTGTCGACAAATACATTTACCTGGGGCAGGTAGTCCGGTTAGGTAGGTCCAACTTTGAGAGAGAGGTCAATCGACGAATCCAACTCGGCTGGGCAGCGTTCGGGAAACTGCGCAACATCTTCTCATCCAAAATACCTCAGTGCCTTAAGACTAAAGTTTTTAGTCAGTGTGTGTTACCAGTGATGATATATGGATCAGAGACGTGGTCTCTTACTATAGGTCTCATAAAAAAGCTCAGAGTTGCTCAGCGAGCTATGGAGAGAGCTATGCTCGGCGTTTCTCTACGCGATCGAATCAGGAATGAGGAGATTCGTAGAAGAACCAAGGTCACCGACATAGCCGTTAAGATTAGCAAGCTGAAGTGGCAATGGGCGGGCCACATAGCGCGTAGATCGGACGGGCGTTGGGGCAGAAAGATTCTAGAGTGGAGACCACGTATTGGCAAGCGCAGTGTGGGACGACCGCCTGCCAGATGGACCGACGATCTTGTGAAAATCGCAGGAAGTCGTTGGATGCAGGTGGCATCGGACCGGTTACGCTGGAAAGCGATTGGGGAGGCCTATGTTCAGCAGTGGACAAGTATAGGCTGAGATGATGATGATGATGATGTGTTAATCCAGGTAATAAACTATCTGTGTGCCAAATTTCATCCAAATCAGTTCAGTCGTTTTTTCGTGATTGAGCAACAAACATCTACATATACAAACTTTCACATTTATAATATTGGGCTAGTACCCAGTAGTATTGACGCGAAAAGAAGAAGAAGTGAAATCTAGTTTATATCTATCTATTTATTAATTGTATTAATCTGATTGCTTGTTTCGTTAGTCGAGTGGCGTATAGGGCAGCTGGCGATCACGAGGTTCTAGGTTCGTAACTGACTTTATATGGACCATAACTAAAAATCAGAACAGTGGTTCACTACTGCAGATATATGCTGAGCTAGTAGTTCTCATGGCTAGTTATTTTTTACTATTTAGTTATATTTTTTGTTTACCTATAGGTTTTAGAAATTTTCACTTTCAATGCAAGTCGAAACTTTAAATTAGTAATTTCGTGATCTATATATCTAATCATTACACCAGATCCAATCGCAAGGGATCTGGCGTGATCATATTAAAAGATACGTGAAATTTAGGGGCGAATGCGAAAATGCATTATTTTTTTATTTCTATTAGGAATAAGGAGAATTTTTAAAAAGGTTATTCAAAAATTCTGTAACACTGTAATTACACAGAGATTTGATGACACGTCCCCCCCCCCCCGCACCGACGCGGTGCTCAACACCGACATGGGCCACACCAGGCCGTCGTCCTCCTCGGGGTCGCTCGTGAACGACGCTCAAGAGGCCACCCGCCTCTTGGTTTCGCGACCCCGAAGAACACTACCAAAATTTTCCGGGGAAATCCGTAAGGATTACGGAAATCCCCTCCTATCAGCCGCTGCCGCCGTCCGCGGCATGTTCTCACCGGCCCTCCCGATGCCCTTACAACCCTTCTTTTGGATACAGATACACCCAACACAGAATCAGACACCGACGTCGCCGGCGAGGTCGAAGAATCCCTTGCCCGCCGGCCAGTGCAGAGCACCACGGTGAGACACCTAGTATATGCCTCCCCCATCGCGACTGCTCAAGACGAGGCCGTTCCTTCTTGAGGCGCCCTTCGAGCTAGTTGCCCCCTTGCCCTTCTGGCTTGAGCGTAGTAGTTGCACGCATGCCCTCTTGTTCGGTGAAGCTGTAAAGGCCCCGCGGCCAACAGCGTAGATCATTCACACATACACACACCCAAAGGATTACGGAATGCGCTCATACCTTTTAACCAACTTTACAGAACGATGAAAAAACTTTGACATCTTCAATTTTAACACATTTTTTGTTCATATTAGTGTTATTAGTATTAGCGTTCTAATTTATCATAAGTTGATCTAGCATATAAAGAGTGGATTTTTGAGAAGGGACAGTAAAGGGTATTGGTATAGATACAGAAAAACAGTCTTAGGTGAATATCCTTAACTTTTTGCGACTTTTAGAGCTGCAATTACAGATTTTGAAAAAAAAATACAGTCAGCAAGAAAATGGGCAATTTACACAAACTTTTTTTGATGCCAATCGATTGTTTCTTATGGGGATCAAAAACTTACAATTCAAATCAAAATATCTAAATCGAAATGCAATTTAAAATGTCTTCTAAGTCCTTTTTCCTGTAGATACAACGGTTGGAGTAGCTGCCCCTACTGCCCTATCTCAAAAATCCACCCTGTATAGTTGGATGCGTACAGCCCAAAGCAGATCGTTGTGGCCACCTTTGGAGTTGTCCTTCGTCCTGCGGTGGACGTCATGATCACGATGATCTAGTATTCTTTTTACAAGCTTTAATTTAACTTGCAATGTTTATATGTCTGTCTGCCTTTCCGGTGCAATTCTTGTGATCCATTCAAGCATTTGCGAGTATCCGATTGAGCTGAAGTTTGGCATGCGTATGTAAAGTCGGTAACAATGCAATAATATGGTACCATGGAGGTAGTCCGATGCTGGAGTCGGAGAGTGGCCATATGAACATGTGAACTATACAACGTAACCCTCCTCGGGTTTCCGCTTGTTAGATTGGTATTGACGAGTACTCTACAACTAAATAGCGTCAGGGTCTGAGTATGAAGCCGAAAGGTGGCCAATGGCTTTTTGGATATTTCTCGACGAGGGCTTAAGACCCGGTTGTTGTCCAGGGTCTGATGATGGAGCCGGAAAAAAGGAACTAAGCAAGATACCTTCATTGTATTTTTAAAAAGGTATTTTTAAATTAAAATTATTCACTACCCATTCTATTATGATTTTTTTACATTTAAGGGCATCGGGTTTTCGGGAAGAGGGGCACTAGAGATTCTGAAGCGCGCGCCCTTCTGTGTAGTCCTAGCTATGCCTAGTCGACTAGTACTGGTCCCATATTAAGCAAAGTTAATACAACTGCGCAATATCTTCTCATCCAAAATACCTCAGTGCCTTAAGACTAAAGTTTTCAGTCAATGTGTGTTACCAGTGATGATATATGGATCAGAGACGTGGTCTCTTACAATAGGTCTCATAAAAAAGCTCAGAGTTGCTCAGCGAGCTATGGAGAGAGCTATGCTCGGCGTTTCTCTACGCGATCGAATCAGGAATGAGGAGATTCGTAGAAGAACCAAGGTTACCGACATAGCCCTTAAGATTAGCAAGCTGAAGTGGCAATGGGCGGGCCACATAGCGCGTAGATCGGACGGGCGTTGGGGCAGAAAGATTCTAGAGTGGCGACCACGTATTGGCAAGCGCAGCGTGGGACGACCGCCTGCCAGATGGACCGACGATCTTGTGAAAATCGCAGGAAGTCGTTGGATGCAGGTGGCATCGGACCGGTTACGCTGGAAAGCGATTGGGGAGGCCTATGTTCAACAGTGGACAAGTATGGGCTGAGATGATGAATAAATCACGACTCCCACACGGGGTCTCATTATGACAAATTATCTGCTCGCGACCCAATGAAAAATGAACAAATAACAATGATTAAAAGGTGATGATTACTAAAATAGTAAACAGAAAAGTCAAGCTGATTAAAATTCAAAGGCCAAGCGTGACTAACCCATTTTCTTCAATTTATCAATTTTGTCATTCTTTATCCATTAGTTTATTAGTTAACATTTTTTTAACTCATAAAATTAACATAAATTTGTTGGAACTCAGTACTCTCTGCCTACCCCGCAAGGGATCTGGCGTGATGATAGAGATAGATAGATTTTTTTTAATTATATATATTAAATATAATTAAACAGCTTTCCCTATAAATTAATATATATATATATATATATATTTATTTTTATTTATTATTTATTTATTAAGGTAAAGGAAACACACAGTACAAAAAATGCAGAAGTTAAAAAGGTACACATAAATTATAACACATTCACCAATAAAGTTTCCAATAATGAAAATAAACAACTATGTACGGCCGGTAGAATTGAAAATAAAACTTAAAAATAATGTTTTTTAACAAATTTGTTGCCTTATTCTAAGTTCTTTCTTAAACCTAGAAAGTGACAAATGAAAGATATCGATATCATTGAATTTGCTGTTGTAGCAGCTGGCACTGCGTATTATAAATTTATTCTTTGTATGGACGGTCCTGGCAAATGGAACATGAAAAACCTCTTTACAGCGGGAAGTCGGCCTTCGACAACGCGGTCTGCGTTTGCTGAGCAAATAAGGAGAATCGGTCAAATTATGAAGTAATTTGTATATAAATATTATATCTCTCAGTGTACGACAATTTTCTAATGATGTTACATGCTTTACTTGAAAATTAAAGTTAGGGGTGTTGCTATGTCTAAATTGTAATTTTTTTAGAAATTTGTTTTGAATACGTTCAATAGACTGTTTATGAACTGTGTAGTTAGGATTCCAAACGATTGATGCGTACTCAAGGTGTGAACGTACAAAGGCATTATAGAGTATTAAGTAAGTATGGAATTTTTTGAATCCTTTACCTTGTCTTAAAACAAAACCTAACATTTTATAGGCCTTGTTGGTAATAAGATCAATATGACTCCTGAAATTAAGTTCATTATCTAAAAGCACTCCCAGATCACGGATCTCAGATACCCTCTTCAAACTATGTCCAAACATATTATAATCGAATATAATCGGGTTTGCTTTTCTATAAAAACTAATTACACAACATTTATCAATATTTCTATTCAAACCATTATTAATGCAGTATTCACATAGACTATTCAAGTCATTTTGTAATGAAGTGCAGTCATTAGATGAATTAATTTTTCTAAAAATGTTTGTTATCATCAGCATATAATAAAATATTAGAATACTCAAACACTTGAGCCACATCGTTTATGAAAATATTAAATAACAAAGGACCAAGATGCGATCCTTGTGGGACGCCGGAAGTTACAGGTAGAAAATTGGAAGTAGCCTTTGATTGTTACCGCTTGATTTCCATCTCTCAGATAAGATTCAAGCCATCTAAGGAGATCGCCGTGTATACCGATACTTGCCAATTTCGCGACTAAAATATGGTGTGAAATTTTATCAAATGCTTTAGAGTAATCGGTATACACAACATCCATCTGCTGTCCTTCATCTAAAGCTGAGGTAATCACGTCAACCAACTCACAAAGATTGGTTTCAGTTGATCTTTTATCAACAAAACCGTGTTGAAATGTACTTAAGACAGGTCTTACTTGCGGATAAAGTGAATCATAAATTATTTTTTCAAACAATTTTGGAATAACTGAGAGTTTTGAAATCCCTCTATAATTCGTAACATTGTCTATCACCACTTTTAAAAATCGGAACAACAAATGACTTTTTCCAGCAACTTGGCATTATTCCCTGTTTTAAAGAGCCATTAAAGAGAATTGATAAAGGAAGAGCTATTGTCTTGTAGCAATTACGTAAGAAAATGGGATGAATATAGTCTGGACCGGCACCTTTAGAGAGATTCAAATTTTTTAAATATTTTTCTACTATGAGTACATCTATGGAAACTGTGTTAATGTTAATTAAATTATTAGTTGGAATTACACGTTGGTGAGAAACTGCCTGATTGTATCTAATTGGCTCGAAAACGGTATGAAAATATTCATTGAACAATGTGGCTATCGCAGATCCTTCAGTTGCCGATTTATTTGAAAAATATACGGTGTCAGGAAAATCAGTACTGTTCATTTTGGATTTGATATATGACCAAAAGTGTTTTGAGTTGTGTATTATGCGTGACTCAGCCCTTTCTAAATATAAATTATAACAAGATGTTTGTGCTTCTTTTTGCATAGTCCTTAATTCAGAAAAACGGTTGTAATCCGCCAGTCTGCCGTATATTTTCCATTTTTTATGGTATTTTAATTTTTGCTTTATAATCTTTATCAAACCTTTAGAAAACCAATTGGGATATTTGCCAGAGCAAGCTACAACTTTGGAAGAAACAAATTGATCAATGATATCATTCGTAATTTGATAGAATCTTTCGACAGCATGATCAATATTTAGCGTGTCCAGTTCAGAAAACCAATCTATTTCAGTTAAAGCAAAATTGATAAGTTCATAGTCAGCAGATTCATACTGACGCACTACTCGCGGAACTGGAGGTAAACACAACATATCGTATTCGACAGTCAGGTTAATACATAAAGCGGGATGGTGTTGCTTATCCTCACTTACTAAAGGGCGGACAATGAGAAACCAAACACAAACAATTGGATATAACTAAATCCAAAAGTCTATTATTTTCATTAAATATGGTATTATATTGAAATAACCCCGTGAGGCATAAGAATGCTGCTAAATTATGTTGTAGATTACCATTGGATGGATTAGTAACATATAGAGAACCCGAGTTATCTGGTGTATTATTCCAATACGCATCAGTCACATTGAAATCGCCTGTAATTAAATATTTATCGTAAGAATATAATATAATACTGTGACTTCGACTGCGTTGACTTATATTACAGCCCGTTTTTGTGTGGTTGAGTAACAAACATCTTAACATACAAACTTATTACAAATATAATATTAGTAGGATACCTTGTTATGGCGCATGATTGAATCAAAGTTAATATTTGCTGAATTACATATATTATGACATAACATTGCTATCGCACATAAATAAATTAATATTCCAGTTTCCAAGTTTTGTAACTAGACCGACCTATCGCATTCGGCCATGTCCGATAAATTTGATTAATAAAGGTGAAGGCGACGTGCGACCTACGTATCTGTAGTGCTAATCACCTCTAAAAGTATACTCTTGAGTTCTATCAAACTACTTATAAAATTAATAATAAATCATTGCCATTTTATGCTGTTAATTATTATGACGCTGAGTCGCTTTGAATCTAATCTTTAAAACTAAATAATTATATAGCTATGATTAATAGGTAAATTTGGCTTTTTTTGTATGAATTTCTCTTGAATTGTTTATTATTATTATTTTAGTTAAAATTCTATTAGATTGTTTCACTCTACCCATTTTTATTGTAAGCATCTCTGTCCTCTACCTGAAGGTTGCCTGGAAGAAATCCCTGTAAGGGATAAGGCCGCCTGACTGTGCCGATAGCTATGTCTAATACTTTTCTTCCTTGCTGTATTTTTTTTGTGTGCAATAAAGTATATTTTACTGTATTGTGTATGATTGATCTTTTTAAAAACAAGCTTTTGTAACACAAAACAACTTAGATATCTTACTTAGTTGAGGAGTTCCTTTCGGCTCCATCATCAGACCTTGGACACTATCCAGGTCAATGTACGCGTCAAGACAAATCCAACTAGGCATATATTGAGTAGTTGGGTGGCTCCATTGGCCACCTTTCGGCTTCATCATCAGACCCTGAACACTATCGAGTTGTATAGTACTTGTCAATACCAATATAACAAGCCTAAACACGAGGGGGTTACATTGTATAGTTCACATGTTCCTACGGTCACCTTCCGACTTCATCATCAGACCAGCTCCATGGTACCATATTATTGCATTGTCACCGACTTTACATACGTATGCCAAATTTCAGTTAAATCGGATACCCACAAGTTTGAAAAATGGAACACAAGATTTGAACCGGAAAGAAAGACAGACAGACATACGAACATTGCAAGTTAATAAAAGCTTGTATAAATAAACACCGCCACGCCATCTCTGTAGCATATGAAAACTACAACAATGCGAAATTGGCTATACCCAAAACATACTATTGGCACGCAAAATGTACAATGGTCAAGTAGGGGCCGCAGCTGTGTACTGAGTCCACCCACACATCGCCGACGATATTTGGTCCCACGGTAATAGGGGGCGACCCTATTTCCAAAACATTCAATGCAGTACTCTACAATAAATAACTAGCTGTGACCAGCGCTCGCGTTTATTTTGTAGTATCTTTATAAATTATAGCTCATGTAATTTATATTACTGTAAAGTTTCATCAAAATCCGTTCAGTAGTTTTAGATGAAAGAGAAATAATCATCCCCATCCTCACCAAATTTTCCGTTTCAAGTGAAATTTGTTTTATCGCTATAGTATTAGTGTACTAATTGTTTAAAAGCCAAATAAATAAATGCTACCTGTTCATGGTATCGACGGTCCCATAGAACAAAGTTCCATATGCCAAACAAAATAAATGGCATTTGCAACTTTTATGCCCGCCAATAAGGTTATTTATCTATATATACTAGTGGTCGCCCATTGGACGAAATTCGACCATAAATAATTTAAATTATAAGTTTGAACATTATTAAGGTTCTATTGTGAAAGACTAAACTTCTATAATCACAGATTTCGCCAAGACTACACTGTTAATTTGCCTATTTTTCAAACAAATTATCTATCTATCTATAACCTCACGCCAGATCCCTTGCGGGGTAGGCAGAGAGTACAGAGTTCCAACAGGTTCTTTCCTTACATACCTCTCTGGCTTCCTCGACTCTCATAGTTTGTCTCATACACGCTCGCCGGTTACGGAGACTCTTGACTTTTCCATCAGATAAGACTCGGTTTATTTGGTCGTGGTAAGATAGTCTAGGTCTTCCCCGGTACCTGCATCCTTCCACTTTCACATTGTATATCTGTTTTGTCATTCTTTCCTCTGGCATTCTTTCTATATGCCCGAACCAACGGAGCATGCCCTTTCTCATCTTTACACCGATACTATCTTTCATACCTACTCGCTGTCTTACTATGCTGTTGCTAATGCGGTCGGTCAGCTTCACTCCGCACATCTTCCGCAGAGCTCGCATTTCTACCGCATTTATCCTACTTTCATTCTCCTTCTTACATACCCAGCTCTCGCTACCATATAACAGCGTTGGGACAAGAACTACGTTATGTATGGCCAGCTGCGCCTTATGGCTTAAGTGCCGGCTCCCGAGTAGCTTTCCCATCGCACCATTCACTCTGTTCCCTGCACTCACTCTTCTCTCTATGTCAGCGGTGTATTTCCCATCCTTACTGAAGGCGCATCCAAGATACACAAACTCATTCACTTGCTCCAGCACATCGTTACCAACCACAATCCTTACATTCGTTCTGGTTTCTTCCCTTTCAAAAACCAAAATCTTGGTTTTCTTCACATTCAAGTGTAAGCCATTGATCATGCAGTCGTCTTTCATAACTGTGACTAGTGTTTGCAGATCAGTGGCTGTTGGCGCTATTAAAACCGCGTCATCTGCATAAAGTAGATGGTTTACCACTAAGTCACCCATTTGTACACCTTCATTCATCGCTTTCAGTCTTTGAAGACTTTTGTCCAGATACATTATAAACAGTCTAGCGGACAACACGCAACCCTGCTTGACGCCGATTTCAACGTCAAACCAGGGTGACCAGTTACCACCCACCCGTACGCATGCCTTGCAGTCCACATAAGTGGACTGGACGGCTCGCAACAGAGTGCCATCTATACCATACTCTGGCAAAATGTCCCAAAGTCTCTTTCGCACAACTCTGTCAAATGCCAAACAAATCATATGAAATTTAAATTTAAAAAAAAAACAAAAACGATTAAAATAAAGAATACCGTTTTTGTAATTTTTTTTATTGAAACTAAAACCCAAAAGAAAATGCTGGCCATTGAACTTGACAAACATATTTCGAAAATTAAATTAATGATACAAAACTTCTCTGTAAACGATGTTTTATGTAAAAACTCTTTCATCGTTTGCTGGTTATGTTTGACATTCAGTAAGACTATAGACAAATAATATTAAAAACAAACAATATTAATCTATTCTCAATTTGAAGTGTATTGTGACAAATACATGGTAGTGTCTGTAATGTGTTTTTATTGATTTAATGATCCGCATTTTTCTTTTTCCCTTTCGTTCGAAAGCGTGCGCAGTGCCAAATATAAATACTGGATTATAGAACTTTTTTTGTTGGACACGTCGGTATATCAGTTTTAATCAATTTAAACAGTCACAAAAATGTTTACATTCGTTCACACCTTACTGTACTTTGTACGTTTTGAATTACGGATAACTATTGAGTGATTTTCTCCTTGTGAATATTAATGATAGCGGAACCTCAAATTTGGTTACACCAAAACATTTAATGATATATACAAGATACCATAAGTAGAATAATGAGCTCGTAAAACCCGACCTTATGCATTTTTGAATAATGGTTGTTTTTATTTCGCTTATCTCTAACAAACACTTAAAAAACGCTTGGCCTTGTTTTCGTGTATTTATAGACAAGCGATGGTGAATCATTGTTTTCATATTTTCGGTCATATACACTGACATCCAAAGTCAAGCGGTTTCTTTAAAAATGCCAGCACTTATTTTTTATGCCTAAAAGCGCCACCAACGAGTGTAAGAACAATAATTACAAAATAGCCTATACTGTCCCACAGCTGGTCAAAAGCCTACCCACCAATCAAGGTGAGAGAGATTAGGTGTTTAGATTTGCAAGCCTCTCCGGGCTTCGGAAGGCACGTTACGCCGTTGATCCCGGATTTTAATTCATCTCATTCATTCGTTTGTTGGTTCTCTACCAGCAATTGATGTTGTGAAATGATTACCTACTGTTAAGCCAAGTTGGATACCTTATAGGCTTGATAAGTTCCACCTACAGCCACCACAAACTGCCTCTAACGATCCGCACCTGAGTCCTCATGACTCCACTTATGACTACAGTATGACCTATTTTCTTGCATCTCACCGCAGTGGGACAGTATACTGATTTATACATTTGGTCTAGTGATAACGAGGTCCTGGGTTTACATACTACGTCACACAAATGTAGTTACTCTAACGAAAAAATTCCCAGAATGAGTCCGGAGACTGGAATTGTGGCCGGTATATGGCAAAAGACTCGCCCCCTATTACATGGGACCTAACATCGTCAGCTAAAAGTGGGTGTACTCAGTACAACTCTGCCACCCCCGCTAGGGGAATATAGGAGTGACGGTGTGTGTATGTTATTACTAATATTATAAAGAGGGAAGATTTGAAACTACTGAATTACTAGAAATCTAAAGCCAACAGGAAGTAACATAGACCCGGTAGATGGCGCTGTTGTCGAACCAATGCTAGTTATTTATACAGAAGGTTGGAAAAATGCTGTATGCTTAAGTATCTAACAACTAATGCTGATAAATATTTCGCTCCATAAACCGGCAAGTAGATATGATATCTTGATGAGTGATGTTTGTTTACTGTCTGTTGTTTGTTTATTATCTAAATCTGTGTACAAAATGTATCGAACGTGGAATATGAAAAAGATAGTGGACCAGATGATGCACAAATACATTGTATGCAAAAAGAAATAATTTTAATTCAAAACTTTATTAAAATAAGCTTTTATAGCAAAAACAATACGGAGATATCTCGTCTCTCGGTTTAGTTGAGGAGTTCGTATGGCTCCCCTCCGGCTCCATTAGATTTTGGACATCATCCCGATCTAAAGTGCTCGTCAAGACACATCCAACGAGCCCAAACACGGCGGGGTTATATTGAGTAGTTGGGTGGTTCCATTGGCCACTTTTCGGGTTCATCATCGGACCCTGATCACTATCTGGTTGTACAGTACTTCTCAATACCAATCTAACAAGCCTAAACACGAGGGGGTTACGTCGTATAGTTCACATGTTCCTATGGCCACCTTCGGACTCTATCACCAGCTCCATAGTACCATATTATAGCATTGTCACCGAACTTACATACCACCCGTTAGCTCAATCGAATACCTGCACGTGCTTGAAATTGGACTATAAGATTTGAACCGGAATGACAGACAGACATATGAAGATTGCAAGCTAAAAAAGAGCCCACAGCTAGGCACGACGCTCAGCTCGATCGATCGAGATGGAGTAAGTAGTCATAAGGCAATTTTATATTATTTTTGATTAAGGACTGGTCACCGATTGACCGCTATCTCACCTGACCGAAAACGACGATAGGACCGAAAATGTGACTCACTGGACCCGTAACAGCCTAATCACTCTGGAATAGACTAAGAAGACGAAAGTTCGACCGAATTCCGTACCAGTATAATCGGGTTAGACCTATTCTTTTTTCCTGGGGAAAATCCTGCATAGGACTTTCGCGAGCCTCGGGGGCAGCTCGCGGCGCGTGTCGGACTCCTACCGACTGAAATACCCAGTGGGCCGACATCAGCACTTTGGAGAGGCTCCGGGATCTCCGTATTGAACGCACCGGTGCCCTTGTGCCGCGTTTTGAAGAGCCCGCCATCGGGGGGAGACTTGATGATACGCTCCCCCCCGCACCGATGCAGTGGCTCACGGCAACGTGGGCCACACCACGCCGTGCTCCTCCTTGGGGGTCGCTAATCGGGTTAGACCTGCATCGTAATGCAACTCTGCGCAACATGCTGGAATACGAATGGGTTACTTGGCGGCAAAACAGCTGGGAGGGCTGCGATCAGCCACAGCCGTAGCCGTAGTACCTACCATCGGTGAAGCTGTTGCGCGTTTAGCACTGACTTGGTTACCACGTGTAGGGAATAGAGACAAAATTCTCCGGACGCGAGCAGCTTCGACACTGTATACTGCACTGTGTCTATAAACATTACCCCAACAGTGAAAATACATGAAAATAGCTGGCTAGTTTACGAGAATATAAAGGGCGGTGCTGAGCAGAGAACTTGCCAAATGGACAGTGTATGCCCACACTGCTCAATCTCATGTCTGTAGGGTGTCTTGCGATTGGGGTATCATACCGAAAGTGCATTTACATGTCAGACTAAAAGAAATTTATTCTACAACTTTTTATTTTTCGCAAATTGTTTTTTAGTTTTCAATACAAATTTATCAGCTGATCGAGTGAACTTGTATGGGAAAGTAAAAAAACGCGAAAATAAAACTATAAATTCGGGGCACACTATATCGTAAGGTATATCCGTACGTTCGTTCGTCAAACGTTTGTTCGTCAATAGTAAGACCATAAGACCTAACATCTTTGACTTGATTGTGTAGTACACACCCTCTGCTACCTCCGCTTAGAGAATGCATGCAGGCTTGAAGATATTTCAATTTGTACCATCATGCCAGATCCCTTGTGGGGTCATCATCATCATCTTTTTCCATACAGACAATGTTTATTTATTCATATTGTGTACTTTTAACGTAATTGTTATTTGATGCTGCTTCAAAGTTGGTGATAATCATATAATCATACCTTTCTCCCCATTTCGGCACTCTGTTGGTCTTGGTGAGCAGTCTCTTTGTGTACAGGCAGCCATCCTTCACCTCCCGGCTGCATGTGTCTTCTGATAGAACATGAGTACTGGAATAAAGATGCACTATGAAACTTCAGATTTTTGAATTCTGTATGTATCAAAAAGTACTCAACTGGTGACTATGGAAGAACAATCTATGGAGGAGGCCTTTGTAAAGAAACAACCTTACCCAAAAATAAAGTAAGTACCACTTTGTCAGTTGTTACACCAATTCTGTTCTTTCAGTAAAAGGTGATTCAACTCAAAATATAACACATATATTTTTAAACATTATGCATCAGAAAAATAGCCCGCTATTTTTCAAACTCATCCCCATGTTCCTAAGGCTTAAAATGAGAGGTTTTTTGTTCATATTAATTTAACTACCCATTTCTCAAAATGGAAAATGTGTAAAATAATATATTTCCAATTGTCAGACAGTGCAAATTAATATAATTACACATGTATTAGTGTACACTAATGTCATTTAATAGATGAACACATTTTGAAATAGTGTTACTATGAAAGTGTTACAGTGAAATATTTGACATGTAAATCAAATATTTATATCATTCGACACTAAACCAAAACCAACTGTCTAATGATTCATGTAAAATTAACATCAATTTATCTTGTCAAACAATATAAGTGTACATTTTAGTAAATAACTACTTAAAATAATTTCTGAAGTCTTTGAGTAAAATAATTTTTAGGTGTCTATCAATAACCATAATGAACATTAAATTATGCTCAGTAGAAAAATGTGATATGATTTTTTTTAAACTTTAAAGTCAAATTCCTCAAACCTATGATTTTGACTTGTATCACCTTTCACTGATGGTACAGAATTAACAGTGAGATATAGATTCTTTTTATTTTAGTATCTAGTGTGTAGACCTAGACTATCTTACCATGACCAAATAGACTGTGTCTTATCTGAAGGGCAAGTCAAGAGTCTACATAACCGGCAAGCATATATGAAACAAACTATGAGAGTGGAGGAAGCCAGAGGTATCTAAAGAAAGAACCTGTTAGAATTCTATACTCTCTGCCTGCCCTGCAAGGTATCTGGCGTGATGATATGAACAGAGATCTAGTGTTCAGAGGACTGGCCTTTATGCTTACTAGCTTGAGTAATTGGCTGTTTACTACTGCTATATCATCACGCCAGATCCCTTGCGGCGGAGAGTACACAGTTCTAACAGGTTCTTTCCTTACATACCTCCCTGGCTTCCTCCACTCTCATAGTTTGTCTCATACACACTCGCCGGAAATGGCTGTTTAATGCATTGCAAAAATCTTCGTGTGACCTACAAACATTGTACCAGTTTGGGTATTTGTGTATGTGAAATTCATGATTGTAACTGCACCCATAGCACATGATTAACTCATGAGCAGAACAAACTTACAATTAAAGAAAATTGAAGAGTTTTGTTTTATTTATAATCCTGTACTTCTCTTCTAACATATCTTTAATAGTAATTTCTAAAGCCATTTTTTTTCAATCACTTAACCATAATTAGTGTCCAGCTTATCAAAACATAGATTGAACAAAAATATGGATGAAACAGATTTACTGAACTAAGGTATGAATCAATACTTTCCAATTCATAAATATTAATATGCATATTATAAGTATTGTCCTGTCAAATAAACAATTTAAAATATCTTACTCAGCAACACTTTTTGAAATAATATTAGTTCAAACTTAATTTATTTAGTGAACAACACTTATTTAAAATTCTAGATGAGGGTGCTAACCACAAATGAGATTTAGCATTTTTATTGTAATCTTATTTTGCTGCAAGAGAGGGGCAGAGCTATAAATATACATTTGCTACATCTGTCTCTTTCTCATGAAAAAGTAAGATTACAATAATACCGCTATAGAGGATTTGGTAAGTCCCCAGAAATTTCCAATGACCATGTATAGTGCACAAGATTATTCAATACTCAATATTGTAAACAACATCAAATTCACCTTGAACAAGCATTTAGAATCATTCATGATTATAAAGTATTTACTATTGTTGCCATGACATCATAATGGAATATAATTAAGGCCTTAATCAGTATTGCTACAGCCTTACTTGCTGTGTTTGATTTGAATGATATTTCTTCCATTTTAAGTAGTAATAATGTCAAACCAAATTGAAGATATAGTTGGTTTGCTTAATAATTAAAAATAATATCTGAAGTAATTTAATTCTATTGTATGGTGGGCTACTTTTCTATCTATCTATGTCATCACACCAGATCCCTTGTGGGTTAGCAGAGAGTAAAGACTTTCAACAGGTTCTGTCCTTACTACTGGCTACTTTTGTATGTATTTTTTTTATTTAAATTTTGAAATAAAATAGGTGAAGGCAAACCAGGATTAAAGCAATAGATTATTTAAGAAACTGTTAATACTGTAAAATCTTAAAAATAATATTTTTTAAACTACTTTTATGGTGTTCTGTACACAAATTATGGAAAGTTGACCTTTGAACACAGCACATTCTTTTTATTTGAATAAAAAAATTAACTCACCTCTGGGGATTAGGGTACCTCTTCCAATATCCTCGCGCCACCTGATCCCAACTGAAGTTGAAAGTAGAAGTATTTTCAAAATATCTTGCCATTTTTATTCACTTTTTTTCTTCAAATTTGTCTTACTGGAATGATTGTAAACAAGGAACTTATAGCTTCAGTATAACAGCATACTCGTTATTTCTGTGGAAAATACACACATCTATCACCGTCCATAGTTTATTTTGTAAATATTGGTGGAACAGAGTATAAAAACCGCGTGTATCAGATTACATAAACACTAAGTAGGTCATATAATGAACGTATCGCTGTAGGAGCGGCTACCGCGCGGCCCCGAGGCCAATTGAGGCAGAAGCACAAAGCCTTTGTGACCGTCATCACGTAGGTACAAAGCACAAGAAGTAAACAACGTTCTTTCAACTTTATGCCTTATGCAGCAATGTCAACTTACAACCTATACTAACATCGTATCTTATAACCATTATTGGCGCCTTTGATTAAAAAAACCTAATTTATATGCCAGGCCACGCCTTCATGTAAATATTTACCATATTCAAAGAATTTAAAAAAGGTAAAAAAGCAATGACCTTACCGATACGCCGGAGCAAGTTTGAATACAATTATTTTATGATAGGTCCAATAAATGATCCCTATGCTTCTAGTGGCACCAACAGCGATGCCTATTTAGAGCACGCGACTTGTGTAACCCTTACGAAACACATGTTATCATTCATATTTTCAGGTGTTTTTGATAAATTTTGATAACTATTGACAGATTATTCCAGAGTCCGTTTGTAGCACAGATTAAAAAGTTTAACCGGATACACATTTTCTTCTACTCTGTGTTTATGGTATATTTGTACTTTCATTTCATTTCACACAGAGCATATAAATTCATATGTATGTGTGTATGAGTGATGTACGCTGTTGGCCGCGACGTCTTTACTGCTTCACCGGACTTAAGGGCGAGCGTGCAACCACTACGCTCGAGCCAGAGCATATAAATTCATAACCACTTACATTTAACTCTATCAGGCAGCAATGAGGAGTGAGTGAGATAGTGCAAGAAAGTTAACAAGTTTCTGGGTGGTTGCTTTTCTGCTCATTCCCGCGGGGTTTCACTTGGTTTATATTGTGCCCATTTACGAAAGAAGCAAGGGAAGCAGTGCTCACTCTGATGACGGTTTCTTCGCAGGAGTCATTGATATACATAGATATAATACAATGGATTGAACACTCTACGAAAAAAACGGGATGACAAGGATACTCACTGAGAGCCCTACGTCTCTTTCTAAGTAGGGTGACCAAATATTGGTACGATTATGGACTTGTTGACATATAATTAACGTATAATTCTCGGGCACTGTTTATTGCCGTAATTCTTTCTCTCTACGCATATGCCACATCTTAAATGAGTAGTAGTCAAAGTTTTTAATTGAATTGACCATTTTCTTGCTGACTGTACATTTTTTTCAGAATCTGTAAATTCAGTGCAAATATCGCAAAAATTTAGGATAGTTCCCTAGCGTCGTTTTTCTGTATCTACAACGGTTGAGATAGCTACCCTTTCTGCCCCATCTTAATCCATTCTGTATATAAAGACGAATTGAGAACCTTGTTCGTATTGAATTCGGCGATAAATGGTTTAAAGCGTATTTAAACCACATCATAAATAGATATAGTCCGTATTAGTTCTACCTTATCGTACTGCATCGTAATGGGTGCGAGCGTGACACCGGGCTGGTTATTGATCTCACTCATCATGGTTTCTCGAGTTGTTTAAATCATAGAAAATACAATGTTGTGTCTGTGAGTACGAGTTAAATTTTCTTTGGCAATTTTTGACAGTACTCAATCCATTGTTTTATATCCATGTTGATATATTAAATAATAAAACGAAGGGCGGGAGTCAAACGACTGTCACTATTGCGGGGAAGGAGGAAGGAACATACCTTTATGGTTTTTGACATATACGCTGGAGGCGTCAAATTCAAAATTACGAAAATTACTTCGGCTGTCCGTAAGAACAAATAATGTTACTTACCTCAAAACTACGAAATACATTAAACATCTATCATCTCACTTTCGAAATTTTAGTCAATAGAATTTTTTAATATGAATGCGAGTATCTATAGAAATTTCTTAGCACCTCTGAAAAAATTAGCTTTCGAAGAGGTACACATTTTGTTGCACGATGATATTTCACCTCAACTCAAAGAGTACGTGCGACGTTTGAACAATGTAAAATACATGGACGGAGGTTATCATTATCTTTATGGAAACATGAAGAAAATTATTGCAAGCTTTGTTATATTTTTCTCGGATACCATAGATTGTGTGGTCAAGGAACAAGACAAATATACGCAAGTAATAAGCAGAAAGGAACTAATTCGTTTAACAGAAATAACCATACAGATTCATCAAACGAGCCAAGCCGAGTTTGCGGAGGAGTACCTACCGGCTACTTCACCATTGGAGCAAGAAACTTACGAAGAAGTAGAAAAAGAATATAAAGCTTTTATGGAGCGACTATTTCAATTTAAAGAGAACTTGAACCGATTAGATAAAAGCGACAAAGTCGAGGCATTTGCAAAGACACATTTCCAAATTGCTCTTGTTCAAATGAACAAAGTATTGTGTTTTGCTCAAAATTATTTGGGAAAAATGTTAACTGATCGCGTTAGTAGTTTTATGTTTTTATAGGACTATATACTTATACTCACCAATGAATCTGTGATTGCGTTGCTTTTTTCATTTCCTCTCAAAACCTGTTCAATTGAGCAATGCTCAAAAGAGGGGCGCCGGTTGGATCCTGGAGCACCTCTGCCGTTTTAAAGCGGGCCAATGAGAGCTTTTCTTAGAGTAGTAACAGTGTTGTCAAGTCTGCAATATCCCACATATAATTGTATCTGACTGACTAACAGACAACACACAACTTAAGCCGGTGGGCCCAGAAACATGAAACTTTGCAAATCCTTTCCATAAAGGTGTTGAGAATTTCTTTAAAATTACCGATGGGAAATCCCATCGGACACACAGCTAATGACCTGGTGAAGATCGCAGGTAAAAGCTAAATGCGTACAAAACAAAAGGCGATATTAAGGGGAGATTTATGTCCTGCAGTAAGGGTTTTTATGCTATGATGCCCTCTTCATCCTATTAGTCTTACTTCAAGACGTTATCTGGGGTAAAACTTTACCTCCAGTACAAGATGTGCACAGAGAAATTGCACGACCGTAATCATGCATTCGTTCCGTGTATTGCGGTCGATTCCAGCTACAATTTTAGACTTGGACAAACTACTCACATGTTGATCGAGGGAATTAACATGAGTGATTTGTATATATGTGGTTTAATAGAATAACGGCTTCACACGTGATCTATTAATAGGACACCTTTAAAGAGAACCACAAACCTTTCCATAGGTGGAACAAATCCGCGTGAGTATCGAAGAGATACTTCTGCGTTTGCGTAACAATTTGAAAAGGGTTTACGAAGAGACGGATGCGAAAATGGACAAACTGATGAACAGCCTGTACGATAAAAACAAGGAGAGTATGAATTTATCCCGACGTTACAAGAGGTGTTCTCTTGAAAACGCCGACGTAAGATGTTATCCTATATATTACCATAACGACTATAGACCCAGAAAGATTGGATAAACACCTTTGAATCACTATTCGTAATTTACACTTGTGTCCACGGTTCATAAAATTGATATCGAACTGTCCAAGGGTGGGTGTGACAAGCTGTTCTATCGATATTAAATGGTTTTTGTCCTTTGCTAGTGATACGGCCTGTCTTTTACAAAAAAAAAAACTAAATGAGGGAGGGCATACCCCACAACGAGGATTCAGGCGGATTGGTAGGAGTAGGTTCATGGTCTGGTCACTTACTGTTGGAACTTATCACACCTATTAGGCTTCCGAATTGGCTTAACGAGCTCCACATGGAGTGGTGATCTGAATCAGCGGATTAAGTTATTCCCAAACCAACGCGTCTAATCTGATTCCGTGGTTTCATTCACGGTGGCAATCAGCCATGCCCTCCGAAACACAGGCTCTCGAAAGTGGAAATTCTACTAACTGTTACCCATCTCAGACCGACTGACCTGATCGCTGCTTAATCTTAGTGATCGCCAAGAGCACCGCTATGCCCAAAGGTATTTCAATTTCTGCGCTACGAGCGCCTCCTCGTAACTACTACCTTACACAACAGGGTCACCGTGTCATGACCGTGACAAGTAGTTACGTGTGAAAAGATACGTAGCTTACGGATTACGGTTACGACGATCAGTTAGCTAGATGTTGACAGCGATACCTTCAATAGTTACTTTCTTCCTACAAAAAAAGTTTAGGGGATGCAAAATTCAAGGACGCTCTTAACTTTAGTTTATGCTGATGAAAATACATAAATTAACGTATTTGGGTCAACAGATAAACAAATCAATAGAAATCATAAGGAGTAAGATTGAGAACTATGAAGGGCTCCCGGTGACGTCTCGTTTAGAAGAGGAGGTGGAGCACTGGAACAATAAGGTGTCCCAGCTGGACGAGGTCCGGAACGCGATTCGGGAAGTAAAGAGGGCGCAGGCAGAGAATGATAAGCAAGAGGAAATGTACAACAAATTGAGGTAATACTTAGGACCAGAATAGTTCATTACTGGAATTGTAGAATAGCGTCCAATGCCATCTTCATTTTCATTGCATCAGTAGCTTCACTAGATTTTATGACGTCACGCCGCGCCGCCTGCCCTGTTTTGCCACGAATCGGATATGAGTAGAGCCTACACACGATCTAACACTAATCAAACAGTTTAGTCTCTATTGTCTCTATTTCTTTTTGACTTGCGGGATAGGTAGAAACAGAGAGTTTCGACAGGTCCAGGGTTCAAATCCCAGGTCGCACCTCAAGGCTTTTCAAAGTTTATGAGCGAATACCACTTGCTAACTACTAATGATACATAAAGAAGAAACCTCTGTATCCCAGAGAATGTAAACAAGTTTCCAAAAACATTTTTGTGCAAATCGTGAATCGCGAGACAGTTGACGGACGATTTAGCGCAGTGGTTAAGAGCTAAAGCAGCTCCGCCCAATGTGTGTAATAGTCGCGGGTTCGATTGCCGCACGGTACAAATCTTTGTGTGATCGGAAATTATTTGTTCCGGTCGGGGTATTTGTGTATGTGAATTTTCATGTTTGCAAACGCACCCATGACACAGGAATAAATCCTATTGCGAGGCTACGTTCTTGTAAAAGAAACGAAATGTGATGATAGCGTCAGCAACGTAAGTCATTTAACAATTTAACAATTCCGTAATAGTATTTATTTATAAACTTTGGTGAACATCGTCAGAACCAATCTATTAGCAAGATATTCAAATATATTTAGAGCAACGAAAATAATGAATCTAATGCAAAAATGTGCAAGCGATTTCAAAAACTGAGAATGTTAAACTACTTATGTTGCGGACCGTACCTAATACATTCATATGTAATATAGTTCGTCGAATCCCCTATCCATCTGTTTGAAGATATTTTACTTTTAAACTTATTGTAGAACGATTGAGCTGCCAGGAACTAAGCAACAATGCTTTTTGAATATGGGCGAAAACTTTGCTAGAAGAAGACAATACCTTGAGGAGAAGATGGACGAAGTTGCCAAATTTACGTTGACTATTTTCGCTTGTGGAGGTAAATATACCACTGCTGTCAAACAGCTTCTCACACACGTAAAGGTGAGGGGAATAGGTCATACTTGAGCTGAGCGGGTTCACGGATCCAGAGCGGGTTGGCGCAGCAGGTTTATGTTGGAAGTAGGAGGCTTGCTATCGGAACTTATCAAGCTACCTATTATGCTTCCAACTTAGTTTATCAACTACCACATAAGTGGAACACCGAAAAATAAATCTGGTTTTATCTATTGCCTAAGTTCTACACTCACGTCGAGATGAGAGGTCATACTTTACCACGCGGATCCAGTTCGTTTTGGTGAAGGGAGGCAGGTTTATGGCCTCCTGATGTTACAGCCAGCTATTAAGCTTCATAATTACACATAAGTGGAATAAGGACCAATGGCTTAATGTGCTTTCTGAAACACGGAGCTGCATTGCTCCTTTTAACGTCCACTTCTCTGCAAACTGCTGCTCAACTAAAGCTTAATGTATACCACTGGTAAAAGATTACATTTGTATTCCTATCAGTGGTAAAAGGTCTCCTCCCGATGCCCTTACTTCCTTTTTTCGGATACAGATACACACGATCAGACATCGTCCTAGCCGGTGAGGTCGAAAAATCACATGCTTACTAACAAGTGCGGAGCACCGCGGCGAGACACTTAGTATACGCCCTCCATAGCAACAGCCCATGCCGGGCCTTTCCTCCTTAAGGCGCCCTTGAGCTATTTGCCCCACTGCCTTTGTAGCTAGTGGGTAGTAGTAGTACGATCGCCCTTTTGTCCGGTGAAGCTGTAAAGGCTCCACGGCCAACAGCGTAGATCATTCACACACACACGCAAATGTTAAGTGGTTGTGAATATAATTTTACCATCGTCATTCGTTTTATAGGCAGCGATCGTATAGTATACACGGACAATTTAGGCCCGTTTGTGATCGACGAATTTGGACATCAAGTCTACAGCAAAAACTATTATCTGGAAGACTACCATGTTAACTGTGCTGGTAATTTTGTTGAGGTACGTACTTACAATAACAGAATTTAATACAGTGTGTGACATAAATCAAAATCAGTCTATACTACCTCACTGATAGGCGAAGAACTTTTCCCAAAAATTAAAATGAGACTGAATGGGTTAGGCATACTCCACCACGCGATACAGACTGGTTGAGGTATAACTTATCAAAGCTACCATAGGGCTACCAACGTGGATTAACGACTACCATAGGATATGTTAAGTGGGATCGGGCTTACAAAACTTCCCTGCTTGGTCGAATTATTTCGTAGACATTACAAAATATTGATCTGCGCAAGAAATCTTGCCGCTCGAATCTTGAAATGACAATTCTATTGTGGGTTTTTACACCCCCATCATACACACTCGCACATCCTAAGTCTTACGCAACCCTATTTTCAATATGCTTGTACATAGTCTGTCCAATACCGAGTGGAAAATGACGGCGAATTAAAATAAATTACGTCATAATACTTGAATACTTTTGTAAAAAATAGTAGAGCACATATACACTCAGGAGTGTGGATGAACGAGTGACGAGGAGGAGAAGAGAGAGGAAATAACTGCGTCAATAACAAGGGTTAAATTAGGTACTTATGGCAAACTTTACAGGAGAATCAAGAAACTTAATATTTTTTCTTCGATTTATCTAATATGTGTTTGAACTCTCAGATATTTCAAAATCTGCATTGTTTACATTTTTAATATCTAAAAGTACAAACACGCATTAGTAAAAGAGAAAATATTTAGTTTTTTTGCTCCCCTGTAAAGTTTTCCCATACCATTAATTGTTGATGTTTATGAACTGACAATTCCTCATCAGGTGAAAGAGGAAGCTTACTACTTCGACGAGTTAGGACGCTACATCCTAGACGAAGGTGAAAAGACGTACCGCTGTGCTCCATGCACAAGCCAGTACAAGCTCATGGAGACCGGCCTCCTGCAGAAAGTCACGAAGGACTGCGGCCATTCGGAAAGACCGAACGTCAATTGCAGGATGGAACCTAAAGACTTGACTGACGTCGAAATCCTGCCGATGACTGAACCTGTGGATATAAAGAGTGAGTAATTAAGTGTACCTATTAAAATACTTCAAGTAGCAGTGATAACGTGATGGCAAAGTTAATTAAAACTGCGTAACGAGTCCAGAACTCAAATCCCACCTCAAACTTCTTATCGTTTTTCGAGTTTTCCGAAGCTGAAATATCGGCTTGGTCAAGAAACCGAGGCCCCACCATTGTTGCTCCTGTAAGCCAGGATCCACAATGGTCTCCTTAGATGACACCAAGGTTTGAATGCTGGGGTGCCCGGGGAGCGCTTTGTCTTGGAATCCGCAAGAAATGTAATGAGAAAGACAGGATAGAGGAGTAGGATAGAATAAAATTCAATTGAAGTATTACACTTTATCCGATCTAGGATTTGAACCCATGACCTCGTGATCGAGGCGAACCACGAGACTATTGAACCTGATAAAGCTTTGTTTGATACCTACTTAATATATTGACTTTAGACACGCTAAGCCCGGAGGTGGCGAAGTATTTGTGGGACAGCTTCGGTTCAGTGTTGCCGGACGCGCTCGTCACCGTCGGGTTGAAGAAGCCCAAGAACCCCATACACCATCTCGCACACGCGATCCTTGCGCGCAAGTAATAGGACCTATCTATCTATCTATCTATCTATAACCTCACGCCAAATCCCTTGCGGGGTAGGCAGAGAGTACAGAGTTCCAACAGGTTCTTTCCTTACATACCTCTCTGGCTTCCTCGACTCTCATAGTTCGTCTCATACACGCTCGCCGGTTACGGAGACTCTTGACTTTTCCTTCAGATAAGACTCGGTTTATTTGGTCGTGGTAAGATAGTCTAGGTCTTCCCCGGTACATGCATCCTTCCACTTTCACATAGGACCTATCCTTATAATTATATTGACACCAATATCTAATAATATTGTTGTCAATATTATTACATATATAAACCTATTTACATATCTAATAATATAGACAACAATTGTCGAGAGGGTATTGGAATAAATGTCCGATTTCTTATCTGAAGGGCAAGTCAAGAGTCTCCGTAACCGACGGGCATGTGTGAAACGAACGAAACGACGAACTATGAGAATGGAAGCTAGAGATCACACAAATGTAAATGTGACCACCTTTTTTAACAAGGACAGGGAGGGTCCAAAAATCATGAAATTGGTGTGACCTAATTTAATTATGGCTCCTTTGTAATAAGATAACTTCGTTGATTTAGTAGCGCATGTTGCAATGTGCATACGCCTACACCCTACATTTGGTAGATACATGGTGATTGATTGTGACAACAATATTGTCAATATTATTGGATGTGTAAACTAAGCCAAGTTGGTTGGCAACTTGCCTTGGTAATTCGTCGATTAATTCTTCCACTATGAATTATTGAATTTTTACTATATCTTTATCAGTCACAAATTCACATAGAACATTTTAGTTTTTTGCGTATGTTGGTAAGGGTGATGTCTAGATTTTAATTTACCAAATAAATATGTAAGGCGTCAAATGGGCTTTTTATCTTGTAGTAAACACCGACGGGGAGTGGGCAGGCTGGACCGATGACCTGGTATAGGTCGCAGCTTAAAGCTGGATGCGTGCAGGGAGTCCTTTGTCCTTTAATGGAAGTCTGTCGGCTGGTGGTGACGATAGTTACATGATTCAACTGTGAATTTTTCGTAATTTATGTTTTTTTACTTTGTATAATTATTCTTATTTATTAACGGTATCTAAAGGAAAACATCGTAAGGAACTTTCCAACCAGTCTCTTGATAAGTTTCCGAAAATCCGGCGTTATCTGGGAGGAAATGAGAAAATCGGTTACTATTTCAGATATGAGAAAACGCGAAAGGAACTGCTTGAGAAGGTAGCAGAGGCTGACAAATATCGCTCTGATACATATAAAGAGCGCAAAGAAGTTAGTATATTCTCACACCACGTAATTTTAAATGATCAGTAAGTAATGTGCGTAGTATATCGGCAGTAGGTATGCCCCCTATAACATTGGGGAACTGTGGGTGCCTATGAAATACTGATGGTAGCAGAAGTGTACTGTAATACTCTCTAGCATGACTATCAGTAATCGGTCATAACAGTAAACTCTTCAAAATTAAGTGTAATTGTAGTTTCACAACGCGTGGACCGCGTATTCTATATCTATCTATTGATTTAGAAAACGTTACTTGGGAGCCCAATTGGTATTGAACCCAAAAAAAACGATTCTTTCAAGCCATTTGGCAATCAATTATTTAGAACAATCCGACACTGAATCGATTCTGAAAGTCCGAATCGATTCACATTTTAATGAGACAAAAGTGGTGATTGACAATATAACTTATTCAAGTTGTGTAAATCGTTGATTTAAAATATCACAAAACACGTTTATTGTTAAGAATACTAGGTACTAACATAAGATTTTTTTACAGTCTGTTGTCTGTTTGATGATCTAAAATCAACGCATCCATAAACGGTACCAACAGGTTGGAAAAATATATATTTATTTAATCAGCAAATTCATTAAAATCGACTAATCGAGAATCGATATTTGGATTCTCGGTTTATCGAGAATTAATTCTAGTGCTTCAGTGCTGTATCATTTTTGGCGACTTGCTGCCTTCGATCGCAATACAATATCAGCGTAGCGTAGCGTTCGGGTGCAACTGGAGTTAGTATGTGCGATGGAAGTGTTCGGACGTGGCATCGAACTTTTAAAAAAGCAACGAAATCGCCGATGCTAAGATTAGCGAGTCTGCTTTGGCCCTTACTTAATTCTGACGACGGCTGGGTTCTATGGTTTCAGAGCTTAATCCGCTCCGACCACTGGATCGGGTAGTCGCAGGATAGATCCCCCGCACGGGACACATGTGTGTGACCCAAAAAATATTTGTTTTGGTTAGGGTTTTTGCGTTTGTGAATTCATGTTTGTAAACGCACCCACAATACAGGAATACTCCCTAGTGTGGCTCTACGTTTTATAAAAAAAGGCAGACATCAAACTTTTAAAATAGGCGATCGGTGATTTTTCTTGATTTAATTGATGCTGTATCGCGTTTTAGCGACTTGATGCGTTCGATCGATGTATGCAAATCAGAGTCGCGTAACGTGTAAAACATTCAAACGCTACATCGAACTTCCTAAAGACAACGAAATCGCCGATGACATGTCTGCTTTCACTTTAGATAATGCTTCTTTATTCCCTCCAGAAAGCAATAGCCGAGACCAAGGCGTGGAAAGCGAAGCAGGTGAAGCGCCGGAAGCCCGAAGAATCGGATGATGCGGAGGAGAGAGGCTTGTACGAACAACAATTCTCCCAGCAGGAATACATCGTTTCTCTGAATTATTATAATTAAATTCGTGCCTTTTATATTTTAGGATTCACTATGCAATGTCTTTTGGAATGATTTTAATAAATTGTTTATATCTTTTATTACTTGAATGTTAAAACTAAAGTACGGGATAGACTTACCTTAGATACGCACGGGAGTTGGATGATTTTGGTTTATGCCAATGCCAAACTGAACGGAGTATAGCTTAGCGATGCGCGACTGCGAATGATTGCATTCGAATCATTCGACCTTATAAATCATTCGAATTATTCATGAAAATAAGTTACTAACTGCCTCTCATTCGACTTGCTAGACTAGAAAAAGTTCGGCGAACGAATAATGAATTTACCAATCGGTCGCACCACTGATTACAAAGGAAAATAAGTTAGCATCATTCGGACCGCAGCTTACCCCCACGTTCGCACGGGTACTTTTTGTGCTTAAGCACTGTAAGCGCTTTTAAAAAACTATTGGCTGTTTGTTTCATTCCAGCACTTGATTACCGCGCGCGGATTATATTTAAATTCTAAACTAGAAATATATCTATCTATATCATCACGCCAGATCCCTTGCTGGGTAGGTAGAGAGTACAGAGTTCCAACAGGTTCTTTCCTTACATACCTCTGGCTTCCTCCACTCTCATAGTTCGTCTCATACACGCTCGCCGGTTACGGAGACTTAACTTGTCCTTCAGATAAGATTCGGTCTATTTGGTCATAGTAAGATAGTCTAGGTCTTCCCCGGTACCTACATCCTTCCACATTCGTATTGTATATCTGTTTTGTCATTCTTTCTTCAGACATTATTTATTTTTATAAAACGTACTTTTAAACACAAACCAGCTGAAGCGTTATTATTTAGTTTAGTTGTTACTACTCATTCGCACACGTGATTTGTTTTAGCGCGAAAATGGTGCGAGAAGCGGCGAGTCATTCGAATAATTCATTCATAATCGTTCGGAGTCGCAGATAATCTAATCGAATCGCCATTAGTAGTTACTAATTAGTAGTCGTCATTCAAATATAAAAATTAGTATATTACTAATGTTCAAGTCGAATCAGAAAATTTGTAGTTGTAGATGATTCGAATAGTCGGATTATTCGCAGTCGCGCATCTTTAGTATAGCTCATACTCCGTTCAGTTTGGCATTTTACTAAAGTAAAAAATCAAAAATTAGATTCTTTAAATGTCACTTTGCTGTTTCAAAATGTGTTGTACCTAAATTAAATCCTATTAATATTATAAATGTAAAAGTTTGTATGTTTAGATGTTCGTTACTCAATCACGCTCACGTTTGGATGAATTTTGGCACACATTGTTTACTACCTGGATTAACACATAGGATGATTTTATCCCGGAAAAATGTAAGGTTCCTGTCTAAAGTCAACGCGGTCGAAGTCGCGGGCAGAAACTAGTATCTTTATATAAATAATGCGGTTTTTTCACTAAGAATCCTCGTAAATAATATCATAATCAAAAAAAAGATTTGGTACCCACGATGATTCAAGTGTTTTTAGTTTACCTTTAGTAAAATTCGAAAACGAACGGAGTTTAAAACTTATACCATATTAGTGTGCCATATATGCCAATATTATTGGATAAACTTTTAGCCCTATACAATTTACTCGTAGACTGGTATCACGATGTTTCTCTCCATCTAAATCCCGTCCGATCCCGGAATCTAAGTTTCTAATCTCTATCTATGGTTTGACACATGGAAGTCCTTCTCATTTCCTCTCAAGTAAGCAGGAGTAAGTATCCACAACTTCGTTTCTCTTATGAATTGCTAATGAGAGTAAGAGAGAACCCATTTATGCAAAAGATGCGCCTTACACATAAACCAAAATGTGATGAATGTAATAACACATACTTACAATTAGCCACTAAACCTTTAACACTTTGTATTGCTAGAACTAAATAATACTCTAAAAATTACAAAAGCGAGATAACAAAAGGAATTATAGAAAAATAAAATAATTTAGTCAAGGTACAGGTATTTATTGTTCAAGCGTCTACTATATATTAACGAGACACACTTCGACAGACGTCAACTTTCGTCCAAAAGCAAAATTATCAATAAAAAACAGACAACTACGTAATAATCATCTCGCGTGGACATGAAAAACTAATCCAATTCAAAATACACTGCCTGTTGTGTAGTAGCGTAGTAGCTAAATAGAACTCTATTTTTAAGGCTTAAAGTTTAATATAATACGATTAATTTCCAGCATGTGTTAAATTCTGAATTCCCCGTGGCAAAAGTTAGTAAGTCATTTTCGGCAAATTTTTGAAGTTGAACAAAAATTATAGCTCCCATATTTCGCAAAATATATGCTTAAAAGCTTGTATTTATTTATCAATTTAAAAGTGCCGTCACTTGAGTTGTTATGTTTAATGAACAGAAATCAGAACTAATAGCAAGTTTTGTATTTCATAAGATATAACTCTTAAGGTGTTATGAACAAACATTTTCAGTATTGCCTCACAGACGTGCTTTTAAATTGGACAATATAAACTACTATAAGGATAATTTTGTCACAAAAGATAAAACAGAATTTCGATTACGTCTACGACAATGGACTGAAAAATGTAATATAAATGTGGTATAAAATATACATATATAAATATTTTGATGGAAGCAAGATCAATCGACAACTTTGGGGGTCGTAGCGAGTTTCAGATGCAAGACAGCAAAAATTTTCTGTTCAGGACCACGCCAGAAACTAGGTACTAGCCAAAAGCTAGTTAGCACTAACATTATCGATATAGTTCTACAGAATTGCAAGAAATTTCTGTGCCAAATCGTTTAGGAACTGAGGTCTTCACATGCTATCGCGTCATTTCACAATTATACTATAGTTTCAGGTCATGTGCTTATTTGAAACTTTGAACATGTAGTGTATCGAGTCCTTTAAGATAGCTAGCTAAGAAGCCCGACGAGGTTATTTCAAAAACCGAAATGTATATATCTATGTCACATGGTGTTCGAGGACCTCTGATGATGAAATGAGGCTTTAATATTTTGCTATCTCGCAAAAGACATGAAAATAAAATGAAGGTCTCAATAGCTTTGCTACCACCAATAAAATACATACTCAATATTTTTTCTTTACATCTAGGAAACAGCTGTAGGTACATTATTTTATATTGTAATATATTAAACTAATTTGGATATGGTTTGAGTTCTCAATACATAAAATCGAAATTACAAATGCAAGCCGATATTTGTCTGATTTTCGACTTTTGAAATAATCAAACGACTTTCAAAATTTCATGAAAATAGTCAATTTAAAGTTGATAAATTTAGTTTGCATGTGTAAGTCCGACTAAGACTTTTTATTACTATAATAGGTTTGTTAATTATACAATCGTAATCGACTAAAACAATGTCCCCTACATTTACATTCAAAAACCTTTGAAATATTTTTTTTGTTCTGTAAAAACTATTTAGTAACATTATCGTGCCATACACTGGAAACACATATTAATACAAACTGTTTTTTAAGCGAGGTTTTGCAATGTATGATAACATTAAAACTTTGTCAAATACCATTTTTTCGTATGGGATGCTGCTATGTTAATTCAACCGTATATCTCTTGAGAGTGTTATTTAATCTCCCTAAGTTCTAAATACGGTTTTGAGAGCGCGTTATGAACTGAAGTTCCCTTTTAAACGCGAACTCACGTGGATTTGCGTTGTTAGCCTTGCTGTTTTCTTAACCAAATTAATCTGAATATTTTCAATGAATTTTAGGAAAACATAAATGGAACAAATTAAGTTTTAGTAGTATCTATATTCAGAAAATATATCAACAAAAACGTACAGATTACTTCCTATTCAATAACGGTGTTTTATTGTTATTTTTGAAAATATACATAAAGGAACGTTACAAAACAAATGTACAATGGAGTAAATAGTCTAACTTTGGAATATGTATTTCCAGCGGCGGCACACGACTCCTCACAATTAGTTACACGCTAATGAACCGCACAAACAGGTACAAAAGTATCTTTTTCTATTCTCTTTTATTTACAAGAGGTGAACTTCGGAAATGAATATTACACACAGAATTTGGTAACAACGTTGTAATAATAATGACAAAATGGAATCCGGACTAACTGATATTTTGTACGGTTTCAGACTCTACGCGTACCAACTGATTAGTCATATTTTCAACTAAGTACAAAGCAAAATTTAAAAGCATACCCAAATATTCTTCGATAACGCGTACTTTTAAAAAGCGATTAAATCTAATTCTCAATTATTTTTCTCTGTAACCCGAAACGAAGTACATTTTTTTCTCGAGAAATAAAGAAACTAACAATTAATATTACCCCATATTTTCCAATTCCCGATTAATTATATCGCTAATGTATATTTTTAAACTCAATATATTGTTACTTTGATAGTTTGGATAATGACTATGTATGTTTGTAATATATAGAAAAAATATGTACAAAAAGAAACTAGGTGTTATTAATACACTGAAAAATCTAGTTACCAATATTTTCTTAGGCTTTCACATGAACGGAACAAACATAAGATTACACTAACTCCGACTGGCCATTTTGAATCAGCTTAGGTTAAAGACTTCACGTTAACATCGAGATTTAGTCCAATATAAGTCCGTTTAGCCGAAACTTGGTCATCGAACGAAATCTTCATATTCACGTAGAGCGTACAGGTTAATAGAATTGAACAGATTGCAATTATCATTAAATGTATTTTCTATTTAATCCAATTGAATACCTATATTAAACATCTAATATTATGACATTCACGAATGGCCATTATGTTAACACGAACAAAAAATCTAATCTACGTAAAATAAAAATGTAACGCGACAAAATTATAATGTTTGCTAATAATGTTGGTAAGTGGTCGATTTATTCCGGTATCGATAGCTTTTGGCGGGTACGATAGAATTTTGTGCCGTATGAAACCGATGGATCGACTGTGGCGAGGCGAAAAGGGAAGGTCGAATTTTAGTTTTTTCTTTAGAAGTCCTACCTCAGCAGATAAGAGTATTTCATAACATTACATATGCATTTTTTGGGTTCAATAAGCTTCGACCATGTTGATTTATCAGTTCAACAAAATGATCTCCAAATGTTATCTAAAATATTATTTTTCTTATTTTTGACGTATCGATTTCACCTAACCTTGTAAATATTATATTTATTTTAAAAGGACAATCAACATGGACGAAGCGGTCGGGATGGCCGAACCAAACAAATTTACACCTACATTACCTCACATTCGAGACTGTTATGTACAAAAAGAAAAGTGATACAAACATTCAAAATCAAAAGTAATGTAACTGCAATTCCATTCGATTTGTACTAGTAAAATGTATTTCGCTAATACCGAGATAGAATCGTACACTACACTATTGTGACTATTACACGGCGAACACGGTAAATCGAGATGGATCATAGTGTTGTAGACTTATCGACGAATCATATCGATACAACAGACCAATGGCACCGGTGTGAAGCCACCACTACTGTTAGACAGACATCATTAAAAAGCTAGCGGAACTAATACTTTTTCCAGGTAAAGTCACTATTTGAATAAATACGCCAATTACCGTTAATGCAAGTGAAATATTTTCTTGTAGTCAGAACCATTGTGACGCGATGTAAAATTGCGTAACGAATGATATTTTATAAGGAAACATGTTAGCCACAGATTGAAATGATCAGAAGCCGCCATCTTTTTCAATATCTGCATGTTTAGTTGGTTCCTGCTAGTTGTTTATGAATATTTGAGGGTTACTACGAGCTCAAGGGCTCCTCAAAGGAAATATAAGTCTAAAGGGATCCAGCATGTTGCTTAAGAAGTCTTAGGGGAGCCGGATAGATAATGTTTAGTGGGACACAGTTAATTGCTTATAAGGACTTATGGAGCCAAACAGTGGATGATTAGTAGTAGTAGGATCCTGCTGGGGGCCAGATAGTGGATATTTAATGGCATCCAGCCTGACCCTTACGAAAACTCTGGCTACTACGTGCTCAATAGCTCTTAAATGGAGATTTGAACCTTGCTGTGAGCAAACGCAGGGGTGAGCAGAAAAAATGCTTTATACCAGATAGTCTATGACGTCACAGCTGGTGATTAGTACGCTGTAAGATGTACATTGATGATTGAATCTTACTCGTATTAAAAGTATTATATCGCCAATGAGCTGGTAAGCGGCTCATAAATCGTACGCATCTATTCGAAATCCATTGGTGCGTGCATGCCCCGTGTAATGTACGACCGCATCCCGTCAGTGTTAATGTAAAACGTAATTTATATGCATTAGTTTGCGCTGAACGCGTCTGTCATTTCGGAACAGTCGAAAGTCTCCGAGCTGTCCGGGTGATCCGGATAGAACTCCCTGTATATTTTGTCCAGTAGTCCTTGTCTGGAAATAAATTGAAATCAGTAAATAAAAAAGTTTTATTTTTTTCATCGCATAATGTATAGTACTAAAATGAGACCAGCAGTTATACTAGCTCTCCAGTTATGGGATATAATCGCATAGACTATAATTTATAAAGAAATAACATAAAATAAAATACAAAATAAACGCGTACTCAGTCGCTGGTAACTGCTAGTTAATTATAAATAGCCATTAGTCTATACCAGGGATTCCCAAACTACTTTGGGCAAGAGACCCTTTTTTTCAATAATGATCTGATACCTCAGACCTATCTCTAGTTTTTTTCCTATTGGTACAAAATACTTACTAATTTAAATCAAATTATCTTGATAATTTATTTCAAGATATGAGTGTTTTATTATTGAAGCTATAACGAATTTCAAAACGCAAATAAACTTTCAACCTTAGTGCAAGCTTGTTATATAGTAAAATATCAGGAGCATGTTTGGACTTGAACTTGATCATGATTTCGTTCGTCAAAACGTGCCCGAAAGACTTGTACGCTCGAACACATTATATTGCACGAACTTGTCCACGCTTATTGACTTGCCGAGTTTTTCATCTTGTACGAACTTTTGCTTGCTTATTGACTGGAGTTTTTTAAAAGTACAACAATGATACTCCCTACTAAAATATTAGTCATTCTTATAACAAGTTGGTACACGTAACACAACTTATACAGTATCTTGAAAGTTTCAAATAAGAACTTGTGTTAATTATTAGGGGTCGCTTTTTAGACCTCGTCGACCTCCAAAATCCGTTTTCGTTTATGTCGACTCCTGGGAAAACGATATCGAACCCTTGGGGTCTTGGACTACTTTGGGAATCCCTGGTATATGCCTACACAAGGCGGTCCAGAGAAAAGCTAGCCAATATGCAAATATCAAATTATTGAGGTCGAAATGAAATGAATAATTGACACTGTAAATCAGTCTTTAAATATCTTTTAAAGTTTTTAAATTTATTAGTCAACAATAAATGTCTTTAGATATATATTTTTAAAGAGACTTGAATGAACATTGAACGCTTAGATGATTTCGTATTTGAGTCAAAATTGCCAATCTCAAATTAATAATATAATATCAGTCAATACTGTCCCACCGCTAGGCAAAGACTTTCTCTCACAAATCGAGGTGAGAGAGGTTAGGTCATACTACACCACGCGGGCCCAGTGCGGATTGGTGGAACCTAGTTTGTGACCACCAACTGTTGGAATTTATCAAACCGTCTATAAGGCTTCCAACTTGGCTTAACGCGTACCAAAATTACGTGGTAACCGGAACCAAAGGCTTAACGTGCCTAATATTAAAATGCAAAAAACGGTCACCCATCTCAGACCAACGAACTCGAACGCTGCTTAACCTTGATGATCGCTAAGAACACCGCGGTCGCACAGGGCCAATAGCGGTAGTTAATTAAATAGCTATTATTACTCCACTCAGTGATGTGAGCAGATGGTGGGGGAGGGGGTTATCATCATCAATACCATCATCAGCCCGTATGCCCACTGATAAACATAGGCGTTTCCACACATAACTGCAGGGCGTTTGCGGAGTCGCGGTCTCCACTCAAGGACACGACTCCCCCAACGGTTATCGGTCCTACGGCAAATATGGCCAGCACACGGCCAGAGAACCAAGGTCATCAACATAGCTCGAAGCTATGTTGATGACAAGCTCTGTCGGGGTTGTAATAATGTGTGTACTCACTTGGCAGCCAAACCGCCGCCCGGCGGCAGGCCGGGTATGTTCTCCTGCACGAGCTGCTGCAGCACGCGCGAGAAGTGGCTTGACGTGTCCTCGCGCTCCTCGCGCCCGTTGCTGCGCTCGATTAACGCTGCCGAACAACACAACCCTTCATTTATTATTTAACAAGACAAACGCTCTCCTGTCCAAATATCTTGAGCTCATACAAAAATCCCACAGATAAAAGCACCTTCAATTTTTCTCCAATTTTACACTTCTCCAACTTCTCTTTCCAACTATTACAAACACTTAAAAAACCCAAAACGGCTGTACCCTTAAGCGAGCGCATCGTGTGTATTTGTGCGTGTGTGAATGATCTACGCTGTTGACCGCGGGGCATTTACAGCTTCACCGGACAAGAGGGCGAGCGTGCAACCACTACGCTCGAGCCAGAATGGCAAGGGGGCAACTAGCTCAAGGGCGCCTAAAGGAGGAACGGCCTCGGCTTGGGCAGTCGCTATGGGGAGGGCGTATACTAGGTGTCTCGCCGTGGTGCTCTGCACTGGCCGGCGGGCAAGGGATTCTTCGACCTCGCCGGCGAGGTCGGTGTCTGATTCTGTGTGCGGTATCTGTATCCGAAAGAAGGGATGTAAGGGCATCGGGAGGTTTGGTACTCTCGTGGTATGGTATACATAATAGTCAGAAAACTTAATAATTCTACACTATTTAAAGCTGGCTATGTATATGTGTTTTTTTGTCCATATTTATAGTTATTTGACAGTAAATCAGAATAACCTTAGTTGAAGCGAAGAATACCCTACCACTTGGTAGGTATGTAGATAATATTGTACACTTTCCTCGGTCCGACCGCGAGGGCTGATTATCATGTCATAGTCGGACAGTGTAATTTTTCTGAAGAAAAATCCCGGTATCAGTCCGGAATCTAACAATGTGTCCGAAATAGTTTTAATAGGCTCGTTCTCTATTAAATTGAGACTTAACATCGTCGGCGTGAAGTGGGTGGACACTTCTGTCACCCCTGCTTAAGGTATTTTTAATAGATCAACTTAGTATAGGTTGATTTACTCACTGAGTAAGAACCCAGCAACTGGGATAAGACACTCTTTAGCAAATAAATGTACTATATTCCACTCATATGGCTTCCAAATTAACTCATCCTTCACATCATCATGAAAGAAATTATTTGCAAATATTTACTTATACATCGCCAGATCACTAAATTTTATGTAAATGGAGTAGTTATTTGGAATACATATAGATTTTCCTCTTAACCAGCAGTAAATAGAACTAATAAAGATTAGATTATTTATGTATAAAATAAAACACCATCAAAAAATAGTCCATTAACAGTCGTCAGAAAAAATATAGAAGAAAGAGAAAAAATAAAAGGCCCTGGAAGAGTCGTGGAATGGACGAAAAAGAAGAAGACTTCGGCCCAGAAGACGAAGTAGAGCACTAAAGGTGAACAATCTGTCGTATATCTTATTTAACCAAATCTCACTGCAATGTTTTTTTCTTGCTCAATGAAGACGAAACTTGTTACAACTTTAGTTCTGTACAGTCAGTTCAGTTTACGTCTGAAATTAATAAACAATATCTTTTACTTTTTTTGCATACACAAGCACCTATCGCGCATCTTAAACACACCGTGTTCTCACCGACGCCCCGAAGCCCTTACATCCCTTCTTTCGGATACAGATACCGCACACAGGATCAGACACCGACCTCGCCGACGAGGTCGAAGATCCCTTGCCCGCCGGCCGGTGCAGAGCACCACGGCGAGACACCTAGTATACGTCCTCCCCCATAGCGACTGCCCAAGCCAAGGCCGTTCCTCTTTCAGGCGCCCTTGAGCTAGTTGCTCCTTTGCCCTTTTGGCTCGAGCGTGAGGGTTGCACGCTCGCCCTCTTGTCCGGTGAAGCTGTAAAGGCCCCGTGGCCAACAGCGTAGATCATTCACACGCACGCAATTAAATACACTGGTATTTACCGACGCAGTAATGAATTTTCTCTTAACCATAAGGAAATGCGAACCATTAGGTTGCAAGTGAAAGTTGTACGCGCACAACAAGAGCTGATCGTCGTAACAATCATTGGGGGAGGCATCTGTCCTTGTCGAAGTCTTTCAATGGATATAATAAATCAGTCTATTCCGTCACTACCGGGAGGTAAAGCCCTTCTTTAACAAACCGAGGTGAGAGGGATTAAGGCCATACTCCACCAAGCGGACCCAGTGCGAATTGGTGGAGTTTGGGCTGGTAAATATAGAGAATCCCAACTATAAATAAAAAAAAATCCAACCCTGGAACATAGTTTTCAAGTATCCTCTAGTGCCAGCAATTTCGGCGACGTCGCAACTTTTCACCATAGTTTGACGTCGTAAAAAACCTTAAATGTGGTATAATAATAGCTATTTTATTTCTAAGCATGTATGGATCGAGTGGATATAGGCGTCGCGCACGCGACTTGCCACATAAACTTGCAAACACATTTCCAACTTGATTTTGACATTGATAATGCTGACATTGACCTATGGTAATGTCAAGGTTGTAGTTAGGCCTATCACGCAGGTACAAATAAGATTATTTCTAATAATTACTTGGTTGGTCTAGAGGCGTATGTTACAACTGGCAATTAAAAGGTCCTGGGCCCCAATTCTTTTGATAAACCTTCATTGAAACCGAATCCTGAACGATCAATATTTTCGTGTTCTAGTTGTATAGGAAGAGTTAAACACTGTAATTGGATGAGAGTAGCCGAGGGTCGTAGTCAGTGGTGGTACGCAATTGGAGAAGCTAATGGCTAGTAGTAGGGTGCTTTGGGTTTATAATGATGACGAAACGTCGTTGATTGGCGCCGGTGTCGCTTTGGTTATAGGGATTGTTTTTAGTAGAGAATATTATTATTACACATAGTGCGGAAGATGTGCGGAGTGAAGCTGACGAACCGTATTTCCAACAGCGTAGTAAGAAAGCGAGTAGGCATGAAAGATAGTATCGGTGTAAAGATGAGAAAGGATATGCTCCGTTGGTTCGAGCATATAGAAAGAATGACAAAACAGATACGAATTATATACGAAAGTGGAAGGATGTAGGTACCGGGGAAGACCTAGACTATCTTACCATGACCAAATAGACCGAGTCTTACCTGAAGTCGAGAGTATTAGTAACCGGCGAGCGTGTATGAGACAAACTATGAGAGAGGAGGAAGCCAGAGAGGTATGTAAGGAAAGAACTTGTTGGAACTCTGTACTCTCTGCCTGCCCCGCAAGGGATCTGGCGTGATGATGTAGATAGATAGATAGTTCGCTTTCTTGGCGAATGGTAACAATCATACTTAGTCCTCGAACTCTTCGGCTGACAAGAGGACCCAGCCTAAAGGCAAGCGCTTCGTTTCTCTTCTTTTGAGCAATCGACAGTGCATTGTTGCGGCGCCGTGACTTTAAAATCCGGTGAAGCTGTAGAGGCCTCGAGGCCAACAGCGTAGATCATTCACACACACACACACACACACACTTTTCGTTGTAAAATGTCATTACCCTACATTTTTTCGGTTTCTATCAGCGTCCATAACTGTAGAAAGTGCACTTGGCTAATAGCACAGTGCTGTCTGCAACTTTGTAATTAGTGATCTATGAATGATAATAATAGTTACAGCCTCAGATGGACTATGTGCCCGAATAATGGTGATATGTTAGTCTTCACCCAAAAAAGTATACCGTTATGCCGGTTGTATACGATATGTGGAGATGGAGTAAATATATAGTTCCCTAAACGCAAGCTAAACTAACGGCTAGTCGGGAGAGGCATAGTTCAAGCGAGTTAGCAGTTTTGTCGGAAGCAGGACAACACTCTTTGGAACGGAGGCATCTAAGGCACCGATAGCCATAGTCAGTTGGGTTTCTGCTGTACCCTGAGAAAGGTGACGAAAGGACTAAATCTTACTATAAAACTAATTTTCGCCGACCACAGATAATAGGAAATGAAGAGAAACGATGATGTTAGATGCCAAGTCTCAGAATAAAGGTCCTTCCCTGTTCTGACAGTTTCCTAAATCCTAATCAACTTTGGAAACTATATTTTATCAGGTTGTCATATTCGTTCTTTAAGACACAAATCTTTGCACTTTAGGGAAGACTTGGGCTTAAAACCGTGGCCGTTCTTGTATAAAACATTAAATAACTGACTCTCACTATGCTTTGCTAGCCTAATTTACCTTTTTATACGAATACAGATTATTGTACAAAATAAAACTAAAAATAAGCGTTTTGATAACATTTTTAGAAATCGTTTAGCTAGCGGAGCACGCAAACCTAAACTCGGCTCCAGCAAGTAAGTATATAAAAACCTTATGGAAAATTTCAAATAACATGTATTGAAAGCGTAGAATAATGGAGAATCCCATGGAAAAACCTGTAGTTGTTATTTTTCCCTGGTTCTCCTGTTTGCGTTTACAATAAGTACGTTATGTTATATCACGTAATGTTTCGGGGCACACTACGGGCGTGATGCATTCGTTTGTAATGTATAGTAGACCCTACAGCCCCTGAATCAAAAGATACATCAATTATTGCATGAAAACGCAACAGCCAAAATTTGGCGGGATGAAAAGAAAGTTGCTCTATCTATTTAGTTATAAATATTATGTCGAAAACAAGAGGGTACGATGTTTTTAACTGAATAATACATAGATATTTTTAATTAAATATTTTCGGGCATAACCTTTGCCTAACGGAAACTCTGATAGCTGTTTAAAGTTGATAAAATGAGTTCTAAAATGTAAGTGGAAAAATCTAGTAAATACCTACCTACTCTTATCTCGCATACAGTTAGTTTACTTTTGATGTATGCAATGCCTATTTATAATATTATAATTATAAGCATATTTACAATGCATGCCAGTATAATCGATATCAGACAAGACCAATAAGATTAGAAGTGCATTATTACGGCTTCCAATCTTATGACCGTCATACTCCACCGGCACGGTCAAACGCGGCCAGACTGGCATTGCGAACGCACGTTCATTGCTTTAACCCTTCAATTTAAAAAAATTAATAGAATTTCAACTTTTTATTCTAATTTTTAAAAATCCAAAGCAATGGTATGCAAAGGGCCAGGACTAAAGCAATGAAACTAATTAGTTATTTTTTAAATACTTTAATATTATTATAACAATTTATAGTTAATATATAAAATTATGGCAATTTTAGTCTCACAATAGGTACAAATTAGTATATATTTTATAAAAAGATCTGAGAGTAATAAAGTTTTATATGTTAATAGTATCACAATGTTAGATATTGCGGGAAAATAATAAATCATGTATTCGATTAAGTACATACATAGATCATAGTTACATAATTTGTACAAACAGAGATTGTTTATACACTAAGCTTTTTGTATTAGGGTGGCATTCGCGAATCGTCAAAATATCTTTGCCCAATGTGGATTTGATCAAAGAAATTAGATGACGGCAAAATATTTTTTTTTTCATGTCTAATACGAGTGGAAGGAAATTCGGTCAAATCTTGGACAAATATTTTTGCCGAGTGGAATTCCAGCCTTATGAAGACTTTTCAAAATATTTTAACTTTTTTTCCGATTTGTTTTTTTTTTCTATATTTATGGCACAAATTATTTATGGTGTAAAATTTTTTCGTTGATCAATCTTTTAACGACTTCAACTCGAATATAAATAATAGAGATCAAAATAAATTATTTTGAAAAACCTTCAATGCTTCGGCATATATTATAATAAATAGCATAATAACACAACTATCCTACCAACAATAAAATACTCTATGACATAAATAACACAATAAAAGTTTACTATAAATAAATAATAGGACTGGTAACATCCACTTTAAGCAGATATGCATATAATATGTAAAATTTACTTTAAAAATACATAATATAAGTATGTTAATGCGTCTAACTAATGACATGGACTGAAATATCATTATTTTTAAACCACACAAACTAATAATTACTAAGAATTTGTAAATCAGACATTGGTCTTTTCTTATATTTGAAAAATACTACTTTTCTATAATTGAGTACGAAATAGTAAAGAGTAAAGGCAGCTAAATGGAAAACTTTGTATTAAAGGAGAGTAATATATAAAAAATTGGAATAGGTATGGCATTGACCTACTTAAACGTTTAATTCTTAAAACTATAGAGCCGAGACATGCAATAATCTTTCAATATTATAATAGGAATCTCAGTGAAATTGAGCTTTATATATTTGTCTTTTAAGCCCACTTTCTTTTGAACACCAACTATATATTTGAAAGTTTATTTTCAAACTGCTCTTAATTTCATATCAATTAATAATTAGCTTTTATCCGAACTATTATCTGGCTATACAGAGTTTGTTGATATTGTACCTGTATCAAAATTATTTTGAACGGTCGCCAAGATGGAATTAATGCCGTAGGGCAACTACTAACGCCAAGGTAATAACTTCTAGAGTTGCGTAAAAATACGTTGATGGATACGAGAGAACTATTGACGCATCTTTTGTTTGAAATTGTAATGAGTTGTCTTCATTCTCATAGAAATTTTACTAATAATTTTTGTGAATGCTTGGTTAGATACTTAAAAAGGAAGTTTTAATGGTTTAGATATATCGCTGGTTGAGTGGAATATAGACACAACTGAGAAATCAAAAACAGTAGAAATTAAGTTTTTAATTTTTAAGGTGTGTAGTTATTACATTCGGCCAGGTAGTATATACAGTCAGAGAATAATATTTAAGCATTATTGCCACACAATAATTTTATAAAAACCCGCGTTTTGAAGTACAGGTGTTGTTACCATGTCAAAGTCCTAAAGTGGCTACAAATTATGGCCTTTGACTGTACATTTAGAATTCTGGATCACCGCATTGGTATTAAAGGAATCTGATAAGAATACTTTATTAGCATTTTTTTGATAATAATATGTATAAAATGGGAGAGTGACACGCCTATATTCCCAACCGCGGGTGGCAGAAGTATACACTGCATTAATCAATGTAATTGGTGGCGATTCTATTGCCATTATATTGGGCATAATTCTAGACTCTGGACTGTCACCGAGAATTTTAGAGAAATTTTCGAAGAAAAAAAATCGAGATTTTCGAGAACCCAGACGTCTCATCACCAGCCCAGTCTTCGCCGCTAGATCAACACGGCCATCTACGTAAGAGAAAGTAACTAATATTCCTAAAATATTGTTACTAATAAAACCACAAGAGTCGGATTCATCATGGAATATTTTTTCCACTACGCTGTCCGCCGTATACACTTAGTAGGCAATTTGGTGCTAAATCTACGTTGTGTGTAGGAAGATATTTATGGAGCCAGTGTTACGGCGTCTCTATGTAATTTATGTTCATTTAGTATCCTAGTTTATACATCTTTATCTGATTCAGTGATAGCTACCGTAAAAAAAAAGTGCTATTTTTTTAACTGCCTCGATCTAGTAGCGCATTGTGCAGGTTACGAACATGAAGTCTTAGGTTGGACGAAGTGTGATTTTTCTATATAAATTTTTTACCAACAGACTGGAGTCTGAAATTTTGCCGGATATTACTTAACCTCGTCGGCGATGTGAGCGTACACAGTACACCTTTACCCCCCTCGATTTGGGAATATAAGCATGATGGAGTTTATAGTTTTTACCAATAACCCAACCTAAGCAACAGCTAAGGTATGGGTATTACTCTATATATGGCAATTAGTGTTGCCCAAAATCGGTCTTGGTCTTGAATTTTGCAAGGCCAAGACCACCTAATTTAAGCAAAACCAAGACGAAGACCGACCCTGCAAGACTTCAGCAAGACTAAGACTGATACCGCGAGACTCTTGCAGTCTCCAAGTCGTGTGAATCTATTTTTATATAAACCTTAGTATATTATCTTATTAGCAAGACTCTTGTTTAAAACCAAGACCAAGACTGATAAGCAATACCAAGACCAAAACCAAGACCAGGATTAGTCTCGTCTTGGTTCTTGCATTTGGGTAACACTAATGGCAAAGGTATTATATAAACAAAGTATTCTAAATATAATGATATCGTCATTAAACTATTAATTTAAATATTAAACTCTCAAATAGGCAGTGCATTTTAGTATAAAGAGTTGGTCCATTAGTATTCAAGAGATATGTTCTAGTAGTGCTATACAATTATTATTTGTGACGTCGTCACAGGCCAACACGTGCCGCATACGTTGGTTATGCGGCGCGGTCTGGACAGTATAACTGTTTGTACGTAATCACGCGAAAGAAGGTTTGCTTTATTCTATCTATCTATCTATATCATCACGCCAGCTCCCTCGCGGGGTAGGCAGAGAGTACAGAGTTCCAACAGGTTCTTTCCTTACATACCTCTCTGGCTTCCTCCACTCTCATAGTTCGTCTCATACACACTCGCCGGTTACGGAGACTCTTGACTTGCCCTTCAGCTAAGACACGGTGTATTTGGTCATGGTAAGATAGTCTAGGTCTTCCCCGGCACCTACATCCTTCCACTTTCGCATTGTATATCTGTTTTGTCATTATTTGCTTTATTGATAGAATAAACCAAAACGTTGAAGTAATGGTAACTTTTTTGAAGATTTCCTGTGGTTATTGTGTTAGAGTAACATCACTATCCAGACCCATGGTACGTGATTTTATGAAAACATGAATTTTATGAGACGTGTAAGAGAATGGAGGAAGCCAACGCGGTCTGTAAGGAAAGAAACTGTTGGAATTCTGAGCTCTCTGCCTACCCCCAAGGGATCTGGCGTGATGATTTAGGTAGATAGAGTTTCAGCTAAAGACTGTGTCTTATCTGAAGGGTAAGTCAAGAGTCTCCGTAACTGGCGAGCGTGTATAAGACGAACTATCAGAGTGAAGGAAGCCAGAGAGGTCTATAAGGCAAAACCTGTTGGAACTCAGTACTCTCTGCCTATTCGCAACGGGTCTGGCGTGATGATATAGATAGATAGACTGGTAAAATGTGGCGGAATCCCGTTCTGGTTTTTTGTCTTCAAGATTTTGTTGTTTGAGTGATCTACGCTTAGCCGCGGGGCCTTTACAATTTCACAAAGATTTACTTTGCTTTTACCTAAATAGAATTTTGTTAATTAAATGAATAGTCTAATATGTAGTTAAATAATTCTAACTTTCATCTGCTGACTTACTATTTTGGGCCACATTATTATTTATAAAAATGTACAAATACGATATCCGGTTTAACATTAATTAACGCCAGTGTTGAGATTACATTCCTTTTTTTTAGAGTTCCGTACCCCGATCGACAACTGAAGACGTATGGGATCACTTTATTGTTCCGTCTGTCTGTCTGGTCCAATTTTAACACCCTTTTTTCCAGAACGGACAGCGGCATCAATTTGAAATCTATAATATGAAATAAAGGCCTATAGTCAACTGGACGTGTAAAAAAATTTAACCATTAAAGTCAATGCATTCAAAAGATATAGCCATTTAAACTTACTTATCAAAACCTATAGGGTAACCAATCATGAAATTCGGCAAGAAGCAAAATTCCAATGTACAAGTAAAGGAAAACATCTGAAAATTGATAATTTGAAATATTTTTTTGTAATTATATTACAAAAAAATATTTGTTTCTACGAATTCAATGGAAAATTAAAATGGCGACATCTGTACGGTCTGTGTATGGCACATGTACGGAACCCTTAGAGCGCGAGTGCTACTCGCACATATCCGGTAATTTTAATAAGTCACGATACCTTGCCTTTGATTAGTTAAGTAGCAGTGTTACTAATAAATTTATAGTATTGTGGTAAGAATGCTTATCACTGATCATAAGATATGTATTAAAATTACAGAAATATATGAACTTCTTTCAGCGGTACTGTAAGATATTATATTAGAGAATAATTACCTACTTACTTTATTTTTGTAGGGAATTGTATTTTAACAACACGCTGTGAAAATTTTAAACCAAAGACCTGAACTCAATTGGGAAAATGTAAAATAAGGGATAATACCCTACTGAAATCTTTTTCATGAAAAGGATGTCTAATTGTTTTTGCCTATTTATTTTTAGATTATCTATCTATCTATATCATCAACCCAGATCCCTTGCGGGGTAGGCAGAGAGTACAGAGTTCCAACAGGTTCTTTCCTTACATACCTCTCTGGCTTCCTCCACTCTCATAGTTCGTCTCGTACACGCTCGCCGGTTACGGAGACTCTTGACTTTTCCTTCAGATAAGACTTATCTAAGATTATCCTTTCTTTAAAATTTCTTACCTAGCCATAAATTTCGAAATACAAAAATTATCGGACGCAATATTATAGATTTGTATAAACATTTTAGAAATATCAAAGATGTTTTCACGATTCCACTGGTAGCCAAGTGCATCGTTTTGCAAGTTACCTAGATTGTATTATGTTGATAGATAATAATAGTTCATTATTATTCCAGTCCCGATGTCGTACATAATAACATGGAAGCAATGCCTACGGCAATCTAATCGGTGTATGAACTATGAAATCATAATTGAAGTAGGCAATAGACGCGCTGCTTAACGCAGGTAGGGTCAGCAATTAAAACATTTCGCATTTTCGGACATTTTTCTTTAATTACCTATGTAGTTGGAGAGTCAAAAGTATAGCTAAAGTTTGGCGGACGATTTAGGGCAGTGGTTAAGAGCTTAAGCCGCTCCGCCCACTGTGTCTAATAGTCGCGGGTTCGATTCCCGCACGGGACAAATCTATGTCTGAACAACAATTATTTGTTCCGGTCTAGGTATTTGTGTTTGTGAATTTTCATGTTTGTAAACGCACCCACGACACAAGAATAAATCCTAGCGAGGGACTAAGTTTTAAAAAAGAACCTATTGCAGGTAATAAGCCCTTATCCTGAGCCAATCTTGGCTAGGTCCCGCCTATAACATAATCAGAACATCGACCTATATTTGTACTGGTCTCTCTTCCATGGTAACCATTCATTCAGAGATTAGAAAGGGTATAAAACCTATTTACTATTGATTAAGCATATTAACACAATTCAAACCACAAAGCCTGGCCCACTTGGAAAGAGACGCAAAGGGCGGCCAAAGAAAAGATGGGCTGACGACCTTATTAAAATAGCCGGAAGGGACTGGATGAGCGTCGCCCAGGACAGGAGAAAGTGGAACGGGATGGAGGAGGCTTATACCCTTGCAGCAAGACTGAATGGGTGAAAAAGCTATAATAATAATAAGCATATTAAGGCGCTTAAATAGCCTGTAAGATCGCAGTATTCTAGCTATCACCAAAATACACAGAGTTCAACTCAATCATTCTGAGATGGGTGAGCATTTGTGACGTCCTTATTTTCGAGCGTATCCATGTGATGCAAGGCTTAATTTAGTCTCGGTTATCACTACATGGAACTTATAGGCGGGTTGATAAGTTCTAATAGCAGGCGAACACAAACCCGCCTTCACCACACCGCACTGGGTCCGCGTGGTACAGTATAAACTAGTCTCTCTCACCTCGATTTCTGATGGAATGTTTTTGCACAGGAACGCAATATAAGCTGATTGAGATCTGAATCTATCTATATCATCACGCCAGATCCCTTACAGGGTAGGCAGAGAGTACAGGGTTCCAACAGGTTCTTTCAGGTTCTGATTGAGATGCGCATTATTATTATGGCCAATTTCAAGGAAGTTAGAAATTATATCTTTTGTTGCTGACTGTATTAAAGACAACATTTTTTTTTGAGCGTGTAACTTTAGTTAGGTTTGCCTACTGTCCAGTTCCGACTATAAAGAAAAAACACAAGCGTGGTACAAGAAATTGACAAATTCCTGTAAATTAAATACGTTCATTAAATGAAATAATTAAAATTATTTGCTTACCTCACAAGCGGTATTGAACTTTAAATAAATGAAACGGAGGTTATATATTGTTACTTTTAACATGGTAAATTCACTAATCAAAGACTGTAAAAACCTATGGATCAGAGATTTTTTTTTAAATATAGCTGCTGTAGCAAAGTCTCTTTAGTAATTTAAAAAAGGAAACACTAGAACTCACACTGCATGTTTTATTTTTTAATCTCGCCTAAAATATATCGGTATTTTTCAGAAAGATCATCTTTAGAGCCAAATATGGGGAAGTACTCTAATATTAATACCATAACTGCTTTTGTCCGTTGACTTAGTTTATCTTTTTTTAAACAGTGTGATACTGCCTTAATTTAAGAAAAATACTCTATAATCATTTGTATGCACCTTATTACGGCCATAGATCTATTTAAAATGATGATGTCTTTGTAACTAAGCAATTGTATTATCACATTTATGATTATTTTAATGATATCACGATAAGATCTGATAACGCTGTACTGACCAAATTCTATAATAAAACAGGATTTAGTGCAAAGGGAGAACATATTACTCATACATTACACGTCAAATTGATAACTGATTTGTACACTTTTTTATGATATCTAGTATCTGGAAAGATACTACTAAAAGAAATTATTTCTACTGCAATTTTCTCAGTAGAAAATAGGTACTAAAAAGCATATTTTCTCGATGGGGAGAGTTATCAAATTATGATTTAATTGTTTAAGAAACATCTTTCTCTTTTTAGCATCCGCTTTTGCCATTTTTAGAATTGACTATGGTCATGTTCGGTATACCTTCCCGAACCTGGGAAAGTCAATTACGTAATAAAAATATATGAAATTAAAATGTATTTATATTGCAAGAACTCCACATCAATAAGATTTAAATTCCATTGGTTACCCTTGAATATTATTTACACAAGTGGTTGTCAGTATTGTGTTTGAATTGTTAATCACATTAAAAATTTACTAACATTATCCCTATACTATTATTGTTGGTTGGAACATATTTAGATTAAGGAACGAAAAATCCTATCACAGTGCTTGACAAAACCTATGTGCAGTTACTGGTAAATAAAACAGTCTAGCTGGGGCATAGAGCCTAGTAGATATTATTAATTTATCAAATCTCTGCTCACTACCTTACGAAATGTAATGTATTGTGAACTTTGAACATTCAATTTTGGTTGTTTGACGGTTTGACAGACAATTTAGCGCAGTGGTTAAGAGCTTAAGCCGTTCCACCCACAAATCTTTGTGTGATCCACAATTATTTTGTTTCGGTCTGGGTATTTGTGTATGTAAATTTTCATGTTTGTAAACGCACCCACGACACAATAAAAATTCAAATTTAAATCACTCGTTTAAAAAAAATATCTATTATATTCACTTCGTTATTTATTATGATGGTACATGAATGAATGAAAACAAAAAATGAACATAGGTTCCGTGTTTTTTTTTAAGAAACATAGCCCCACACTAGAATTTATTCCTGAGTCGTGGGTGAGTTTACAAACAAGAAAATTCGGTTCTGTCGGATAAATACGACAGGGCCCGAAAATATGTGTCGGATAAATCCGACTGATATTAACGGTCAATAGGTTAAACTTTATTAAGATGTAGATAGTCCAACTGAACTATAAGTACAGAAGAGTACTTCGCCATAAGTCTTTAAAGACTAATGGCGTAGTAGCCAAAAATAAAGTAAAAAGAAATATTACCATTATGCAAGTAACAGATTCAGGTCACGTTATTTTTAACTTTCGTACTAGGTCGAAAACAATGGCATGATAGAACGAAAATCTATACCGAGTGGTCTGGAAGATCTGCGGATATTTTTAAAAACGTTGGACCACACTAGTAATAGTTCCTGTGTCGTGGGGCGTCTATGAACATGAATTTCACATACCAATACAAATATCCAGACCAAAGCAAATGTGTGTAGGTTACGGAACAATCCTTGCGGAGATCGAACTCGCAACTACTTGGTTCAGTGAGCGGAGCTGCCTACGCTCATAGACTAAACCGAAGTCAAGCAATTGAGGAAGTAATATTACTAAGGAACCAATTCCAATAACATTTCATGATAGCTATATATAATTTGGACATGATATGTAAATTGTTTCCTAGGATAAATATAGATCACATACAATCTTATTGTAATCTATTTCTGGCTAAGACAGACGCAAAGGCGCAAAATAATTATCCTAATGAAGTACTTGATACTATAATATGATTAGTAGCTCTGTTAAGAAACTGTCCCACCGTAGGGCACGGGCCTCCTCTCAAATTGAAAGGAATTAGGCCATTGTCCACCACGCTGGCCCAGTGCGGGTTGGTGAACTTCACACACCTTCGAGAATCTCTTAGGCATGCAGGTTTCGTCCGATGACCTTCACCGTTTAAGCAAAATGAATACATACGCACATGCTTTCGAAAAGACAGAGGTGCGTGCCTGGGTTTGAACCCGAGATCTCTGACTTTCCAGTCCACCGGTCTAAGCACTAGTCTATTAGTAAATTATCTTTATTATTTATAATACCTATAAAAAATCTAATTGACCTACATGAAAATTACACTCGGTTTTATAGAATAAATATATTAGTATGATTCGAAATGTAATGCCAAATCTTGACATAAGCATTTAAGTAGAAAAGTCACAATAATGCCGTGTCGTGATTAAAATAGAATTTTACTTAAGAATTATATTTATACCGTAGCTATAGTAACTTCCTGTTTATTATCGCTTTAAATCTTTCATACTCTTGAAGAAGACAGGATTTAAAACGATAATTTATGGCATATTACTGTAACCTGAACATAAGGGAACCGAAACGAACCTGGCGAATATGTACAAGATATGTGAATCTCATTATAACCCATTAACTTATATGACAGAGCAAGACACGTGCTATCTCGAACTCTTATGATTCGCCAATAAACGATTATGAGATGCATGATACATTGGCGCCGGTCAAGGCCGCAGTTATTCGACGTGCAAATTATCAATTCGAGAATTAATTTTAAGACTTATTCCCTAGGGAATACGGCTATATTCTATATCACCAATAAGGCAAATCGAATTACCCCAAACCGATATCGAATCGCTACAAATAAGGCTATATTCACGCTCTCGCGTCGCTTGGGATGCTGCATTCGGGTAAGTTTTGTGTGTCTATATGTGTCTGTGTCTGTCTGTCTCTGTGTTTGTGTGAGCAGGCATGCAGTAGAGAATGATAGCAACCTGTGAGCCTCTGCCGTAGCGTTTCGTCGAGCTCCCGGTCCGCGCGCTGAGCCTCGGGGTTTGGTTTCGGCGCTGCGGGGAACACCACCAGCACGATGCTCATGTTGTCTTTGCTGCCCTGTAAGCAGACAATACGTGTGACGTATCTGGTGTTTATAGAAATGTACCCTATCTATGTCATTGTGCCAGACCCGTGGTAGTGTAGGCAAAGAGTACCAAGTTTCAACAGAATAAACTGATTACATTTATTTTTTTATTTACAACTAGCGCCCTGCCCCGGCTTCGCAAGGGTGACTTATACACATAAACCTTCCACTTGAATCTTTGTGGATGGTAAGTCATGCTTGGTACTTATTGAGTTTAAAGCATTCACAGACAGATGCGGCGGGGGGACTTAGTTTTATAATACGTAGTGATGTGAATTACGAATTATAGTATTAAATTCTAATAAACTACCCTCGAGCACACTTTTAGACATGGAAGTAGAAGGAATACAAAAATTCATAATGATATCAGGTCAATCATCAATCTCAAACTTTGCATGGTAATTGGGAATGTTAGGGCTTCACAAATATTATAAAAAAGTGTAAAAATATTATTTATACTTTGAAAACGCGGTATGTAAAAGTTGGAAAACAACATGTGAAGAAATCAGTTCAAAAAGAATTCAAGTGTGAAATAGGATGTTTCGAAATAAATTCAATTGAACCATCTATCCATTTTGATTTTTATTTGTCTAGATAATTACAAGCTTGCATCACAAGTGTTGTGGGCTTGTGCAATATCTTTTTAATCAGTTTCAGTTCAATGACCAGACGGTGAAATGGAAAAATTGACCATTTCCTCACATAAATGTTATGAAATGAGGAAGCTAAATAATTTGAAATCATAATACTTGATTCTGCTTCCCATGATTTAAGTAACATAAGTACCTAGTGATGAATCATGGGGTATTACTACAATTTACACTGTTCATTTATTTACCTTTCATTGATGTAACAATACTGTGTTAGTATGAGTTTCCTCATCAAAATATAATAGCATCATAGTAAAACACAATGGGAAATAACTGTTTATTCAAAATAGATTTTGAATTTGTATATAATGAACATATCTATCAATTTTTGAATAGAATGAATTGGATTCATATGCTAAATAATGTACTGTAACCGGAGATGTGTAAAATGTAATCAGATTAATGATTACAACTGCATTTAGAAAAATTCAATCACGATTTAAGATAAAAAGTGTAATCGTAAATGTTCTATCTATCTATCTATAACATCACGCCAGATCCCTTGCGGGGTAGGCAGAGTTCCAACAGGTTCTTTCCTTACATACCTCTCTGGCTTCCTCCACTCTCATAGTTTGTCTCATACACGCTCGCCGGTTACGGAGACTCTTGACTTTTCCTTCAGATAAGACTCGGTTTATTTGGTTGTGGTAAGATAGTCTAGGTCTTCCCCGGTACCTGCATCCTTCCACTTTCACATTGTATATCTGTTTTGTCATTCTTTCCTCTGGCATTCTTTCTATATGCCCGAACCAACGGAGCATGCCCTTTCTCATTGTAAATGTTGAAGATTACAAAATGTAATTGTAATTGTTAATCATTAATACACCATCACGCCTATATTCCCCAAGCGGGGGAGGTTTATTGTCAATCTGATTACATTTTGCCCATCTCTGACTGTAACTGAATTAGGTTTAGGTATTCAAGGATTACTAATAGATGGATTATGCTAAGATCTGATTTAGTTGAAATATAAAAATGTATCTTCAGTAAAGCCAAAGGTAATATCAATATTACCGTGGTGGAAATTATAATAATAATAATTTATTTAACTTCCATAAAGGTGACTTATGGTAATGCTTGCAATATGACTTAAATATAATCCTTTGTAAGTCTGGTATCTGCACTAGGTAACCCTGTCACACAGATTACCAGGGCCCCCCCATAAACCAACATTATATTTTATGAACTAATTTTGAAAACTTTGTGACGACTAGCTAAAATTATTATTACAATGTTAAACAGAAGAGAAGAAATTGGATTTGATAGGGACACAACAAATTGCATTCAATTAAAACCGAGAGAACCAAAGTAGCTTGGTGACAAAGTGAACATAGACCATTTTAATTTTGATAATGAATACTAGTAATGAATTTCGGACCAAAACTAATTCTTTATTAATATTAGTTAAGCCACACTTTTTCTTGGGTTCTTGTTGAGAATTCCACCAATAATATCCATTTGTCTATCAACATCATCCCAGAATCCTTGGAGGGTAGGCAGAGTGATTTGTGTATCTATGTACACACAACTTTTAAAACTTTTAATAAAATTATGGTATTTGGATTTAATCATGATGCATTTAATTTTCAACCACCTTTTAATTTAATCACCAAAATACATGAAAACAGTATGATACAATACACTATTAGCACCATTTTCCTCTTGTTCAAATCAAATTTTTGACAATCAAATTAACAACTTTTGAATCAAATAACTGTGAGTTTGTATTCTCGTTTTTATATTAGAAATAGTCCAAGATATAATGGTAAAATATTAGTTCTCCAGGCAACCTACAATACTGGCCATATCCAGCTTCACTGCATAGACAAGGTATAAAATAAGAACAGAATGGTAGTTGTCTTTGATCAAAAAATCATGACCAAAAGAATTTCAAGATATTCTATTTACCTTTATTTTTACAAATGTGAGTTACACAAGTGTAAAACTAAAGGTGAAACAGTACTTGAAGGATCTGAAAACAGATGTGGGGGGGTGATTAAATGATTACGACCATAGTGACAAGTCAAACATAATTACTAACATTTTCTCCCCATGTTTTAATAACAAAGTAAATTGAGCAGATCCAGGTCTAAAAATAAAAATGTTTTAGAATACTGGTGAAGGTGCAAAAACAGTACAAACAACAAGATTTATTACTTTATAAACATGGCACTAACCTTATAGAGGCAGGTGTCAATGACTTGGTTGGTGATGGCCACAAGGTCGTCTGTCAGCTGTAGAAGAGAGTGTACATATGCACACAATGCCTCATTGGTCATCACATCCCAAACACCGTCGCAGGCCAGCACCAAGAACTCATCCTCGCTTTCCTTTCTCTCGTGCACAGAAACTTCAGGCTCTGGGGACACGAGCTGCTCGCACGGACCCCGGTCCAGCACCTTCTTATATTCATAGTCCCCGAGTGCCCTAGACACCGCTAAGCTTCCGTTTACACGCTGTATCAATACTGAACCGCCCGCTTGTACTATACGCGATTTCTCAGAAGGTAGCTCGGGTTTGTGATCTCTGGTCGCAAAGATCGGCAAGCCATTTCTAGCGAGTACTGCGCGGGAATCGCCGCAATTCGCGATGTATATCTGTTTGGGGGACACGAACGCGCACACCGCCGTCGAACCAGACTTCTCCTCGCCATTAGACAGTTCGGGCAGCTCCCGCATTTTCTTATCAAGGTCCAAGAAGCCAGCGCGGATCGCCTCGGCTATATCCTCCCTCCGGAACTCGTCCGTCTGGAGGATACACTCGAGGAGATTGTCCGCACAATGCGCTGACACCCGTGCCCCTGCATGCCCGTCAAACACAGCAAAATACGACCAGTCGGATAAAGTTCCATTCAGAGCTAGCTGCGCGTGGTGCGCATCCTCCATCTCCACGCGCCAACCCTGCATTGACGCCACGCCATAGCGAAGACCGTTCCCTTCCCCGGAATCGTTGTACTTCTTAGTCTCGGGCTTATTCAAAAACGACCCCATGCTGAGTCCTCAATTACTGTTATGTTAATCGCACATAGTATCCACACCATCAGGCACTCGAACGCACGTCGCAACCGATAACGTAAAAGGCAAGTAAAAGCATCACTGGTAGATACGATCTCACGGTATGATCACGTCAGATGGCTGTTACACTACACTGGTGGCGGCTGTGCCCCGACGCGTGGAGTTTGTGGCTTCGTCTGCTTCTACGTACGTTTATTAAATTACGCGATGGTGTTGCGTAGGCCTCGATGACAAATCGTGCTCTTATGAATCGTAAAACGAAAAAGCAACTCAAAAGAATGAATGGCCGACATAAATAGTAATTCTCTATGGTTAACTTTTTTAATAAATTTTATGGGATATTGTCTATACTTAGTATTTTATACAAAAAGTTTAATTCTATTTCCTCATATTACAAAATACAGAGTTTATGTATCATTATGTGCGGTCTTATATCCGACCCCGCAAGGAAACTGGCGTGATAATATAAATAAATAAATAGACGGTCATCAATTTTAGGTTCTCATGTCCAACTATATACACCAATATCAAAGACTACAATACCTTAGCATAATTTTGATTTCGGTAGGCTCCAATAATGTAAGTAGGCTTTGACCATGCTCTGACTCTGCTCTGATGGTTAGGTACATTTTAGGTAATAAAATATATTTTTTTAATTTTCATGCATGTTGAGCAGTTGTTAAGTGATCCTTCAAACATGTGGTATGCACCTATAGTGTACACAAAATTCAAAAAAGATTTCTTTTAATCGCTCTCAGGATTAAAATTATTCATTCTATTATCACTTGCAGACAATATTTTGGCTCAACGAGATAGACACTCCTTATAGTCCAAGGAATTAGCCCTTCGCTATGCCCTGATTTACATTGAGTCCATTCGCTAGGTAATGTGTAGGTAAATCTACATGAAAATGAACAGCGTGGACTTGTAAATTTTACGTATTAATATCAAATTCACGCCGCTTACATTCTCGCACTGGCTAGTTTTAAGTTAATTTCTGTATGCATGATAAAATTTCCTTCATAGAGGAAAATGAGTTAAAAAAAGGTTGACAATTTTATTATTTTCCTATGTTAATTGTTCTTCAAAAATTAGCAATTTCGTTCATCTAGCATACAGCCCATAGAGTCCTTGCTCTTTGATTCATTATTCGTTCCGCTGTCAATATATTTGTAGTTTATGGTCAATTATGGTTTTGAAGTTGAGGTTATGTGTTAACAAAAATAATAAAAAAATTTTTATTTCGTCTGCCAACTAATCTTCTGTATATTTCTGATAGGAGTGATCCCTATTCATTATTCCATAAAATAACTCTGCGTCACAACGCAGAATTTTGATAATATTCGTATTATATGATATAACCCCTTCAGGTATCCAGTTATTTATCGAATGTTCTTGACATAAAATAAACATCTATTAACAAGAAAAGGAGGAAAACATGTACAAAACATTTTTATTTAAGCGGTGAGTCCATTTTAATTACGTCAACAATAGGCAGTTCTAAATAAATTATGTTTTTCATAAAACGATCTGAGTTCTCTATTAGTAGCTTTTAATAAATATCTTAAATTCACAGGTTACCATTAAAATCTCTTAAAAATGTATTTGTTTCGCAAGTTTCTGAGATTAAAAAGACATCCTTGGATAATAACTATCAATGGGCAAGACAACTTTCAGTATCCTATGTTTATTACAAGAAAAGAAGAACACCAGAAGAAAAGGTATGAGGTGTTAATCACCATTGTTTTTTATACACATCTCTCATAGCCAAAGGATTAATAAAAAAAAATTGGTTTATTGGTATCTCATACATGGTAGGTTTATGTAAAATTGAGGCAGCCCCAGTAAGTAATATGAATACTTGTGTTGGCGTTGGTATATATATTTTTTTCTAATACATACAACTGTCTCTGCTGCTTGGAGAATATATGAATCACAATCTCTTTATTATTCTTTTTGATCTAGTGATGCACATGATGATGTAGGTGACAGTCACAAGATCCTGAGTTCGATTGCCTAGATCAGATAAAGTATAATTCATATCCACAATTATGATAGCATGTGTGTGTTAATGTTTTATGCTGTAGGCTGCAGGCCTTTACAGCTTTATTGACCAAGAGGGTGAGGGTGTGCCTTAAGAAGGAATGGCCTTGGCTTAGGCAGTCGCTATGGCAGAGGGCACATACTAGGTATCTCACAGTGGTGCTTTGCGCCAGCTAGCAGGCAAGGGATTCTTGGACCTCGCCAGCAAGATCGGTGTCTGATCCGGTGTGTGGTATCTGTATCTGAAATAAGGAATGTAAGGGCATCAGGAGGGTCAGTGTGAACATACTGCGGACAGCGGTAGTGGCTGATAGGAATAGTAAGGTGCGTAGTCGGCGGTGGCTGCGATTAGCGGATTCCTATGATTGGACGAAATATCGCGCGAATAGGTTCGAGACCAAAATCGGAATGAAATGGACATTCGGTATGAACTACGGGGCTCCGGCAGCTTTGCGAAGGAAACGGGATTGAACCATTTGGAGTCCATCAATGTGAGAGCAGATGGCTTGCACGAAAATTTTAATAGAAATAGGTCCCTCCTATCACTTCGGCGACAGCTATGTGTAGTGGTCTAACTAAAATAAAATTGTTTTGATTAAGTGCGGAAGTACATAAGGTTCTAATGGAGTGTGTATACTGCAGGAAGCAGAGAGCAAGGGAAGATCTTCAATCAGATACTCACCAAAAGGTGCTGAGGTTGTTGGCATTTGGAGGAACATGACTGTGCAGGAAATAGCCAATGTACTGGACAAAGATGTAGGTAAGATTATAAGTATTTTCAATAATCCTAGACTCATAAATAAGGTTAAAAAAGCAGCAAGATTTTTTTTCTATGTGTGGTTTCTAGTGTCCGACCCAAGGTCGATTTTTGGCGGAAGCCGAAGCCGAATGTTTTAATAACTAAGAATCATTCATTTTTCTGTGTCCATACATGATTTGCCCTACAACCAACGCAATGAAAAAATGCGTGTATGATTTAAAGTTGCCTGCAAATTATCTTCATGCATTTATTAATGAACGGACAATGGGGGGAATTGCATTATTGCCAAAAAAAAAAATTTGATTTTGAGGTTATAATTTAGTAGCTAGTAATACATTTGTAAAATCGTCATATAAAAATAATAAATAATGACTGCCTCGTTGGTCTAGTGGCAAAGCGCATCGCTTAGTGATCACGAGGTCCTGGGTTCAAATCCTAGGTCGGACAAGTGTAGTTTTTCTAACGAAAACTTCCCAGTACGAGGCCGAAATTGTGCTCGATATATGCGAATAGGCTAGCCCCCTATTACATGGGACCTAACATCGTCGGCGAAACGTGGGTGTACTCAGTACACCTCTGCCACCCCCGATTGGGAAATAAAGGCGTGACGGTGTTATACAAAAATACACTAGCAATAATCAAATCAATCATTATTGAATGGGCTTGATTGACTATAACCGATTGATAGGATTGACAACCCCAACCGTAATTTGATCATGTTGGCATTCGGAAAAGACTTTGGTGACCGTGATATAAGTAAGTACTTTGAATATTCATTTCGAATTGCAAATTGTGCGTTAGATATGGATGTTGGCAACTATTATAATAAAAGCGATAAATAATTATGGTCACATGTTTGTTTGTTCTGGGGCCATTATCGATGAAAAGGTCATCTTTTAAAAAGTTATGTTGACTGCATTAAATTAAACTTAAGGATAAACTTACCCACAACTGGCTAAGGACGATTTAGCGCAGTGGTTAAGAGCTTGAGCTGCTCCGCCCACTGTGTCGAATAGTCGCGGGTTCGATTCCCGCACGGGACAAATCTTTGTGTGATCCACAATTATTTGTTCCGGTCTGGGTATTTGTTTGTGAATTTTCTTGTTTGTAAACGCACCCACGACACAGGAATAAATACTAGTGTGGGGCTACGTTTAAAAAAAAAAAAAAAAAACATTAACACTGATATAATATTATTTATAATATTTATTTACTCAAAAGCATTCGTAAATCGTAAAAGATCGTTCAATTTCGGTGCTTCCTGGAAACCTTCGGCTTTCGCCAAAACTTCGGCCCACTTTGGCCGAAGGTCGCTGACGCCGGAGCTTCGGTCGGACACTAGTTGTTTCTGACTGTATCTAAGTTAATAGGACTGATTTTCAACAAGAACTCATTTCTTAAATGATAGACTAGTATAAGTGAATATCTATCTATCTATCTATATTGTCACGCCAGCTCCCTCGCGGGGTAGGCAGAGAGTACAGAGTTCCAACAGGTTCTTTCCTTACATACCTCTCTGACTTCCTCCACTCTCATAGTTCGTCTCATACACACTCGCCGGTTACGGTGACTCTTGACTAGACTAGTGAATAGACTTACAATACCCTACAAAATAGCAAAGCTTGTTTTCATCATACCATCTGTTGATAAACACATAAAGATGGTAAATTATCAACATTAAATAAAATCTCATTTTCTTTTTTTACTTAATATTCTATATTCTATAAAAGAATTAGATCCTCTGTACTCTATGCCTACCCTGCATGGTATCCGGCGTGATGATTTAGATAGAACTAAATCTTCAAGTAGTAATTAAAATTTCTTGCTTTTAATTGAGTTAACGAAAGTTTTCATGCTATGCGTTTGTGCTATCTATGCATAAAACAGATTTGTAGATGTCAATTTGTTATATGGTTATTGTAAGTTTATTATTAACACCGTCACGCCTATATTCCCCAAGCGGGGGTGGCAGAGGTGTACTAAGTACACCCACGTTTCGTCGACGATGTTAGGTCCCATGTAATTGGGGGCGAGCCTATTGCCATATATCTGGCACAATTCCAGATTTCTGACTCAAACTAGGAAGTTTTCGTTAGAAAAACTACATTCGTCCAAACTAGACCAACAAGGCAGTCAATATTGATTTAAACTGAGCTTTTCTACCATCTTATTATATAAATTTCTGGTGTGTGTTCATAATAGTTATCCATTTTTTTTTACTCATTTTAATGACTTTTTTTGTACTTTTGGGGTCACCTGTATGGCTTTTGGTTAGGCTTTTTTTTAAACTAGTTTAATAGTACGTATGTACGTAGCCCCCACACTAGGATTTATTCCTGTGTCGTAGGTGCACTTACAATTATAAAAATTCACATACACAAATACCCAGACCGAAACAAATAATTGTAGGTCACACAAAGGTTTGTCCCGTCCGAGAATCGAACCCGCCACTATTCGACCCAGTGAGTGGAGTGGCTTAATCTCTTAACCGCTGCGCGAAATCGTCTAGTTGTCAAATCTAAAGTTGGACCCGGTAGGGGGCGCTGTTGTAGACCAGGTGCTATCCCGCGGGGAACTGCTATAGTATTCTTCATGTAAGGTGGGTACTGTGACAGTTGTTAGTTTCAAAGAAAATTATACTTTATTCAATGGCAATAAGGGGCATGACTGGTTTCTATACTTATGGTGTTATGCCTTAACACCATTGAATTAAATATTAATTTCGTTTGGCACTTAGAATTGTCACTACCCTTCCTATGTGAAAAATATTATAGTATTCATTCATTTTCATTAAGTATGAATAAGTTCTTGAGTTCCATTGAAGAAAGTCAGGTGTAATTTATTCCAGACCATGTTTTTAAAGCATTAGAATTTGCTGACAAAACATCGGACATAAATTACAAAAAGGACACAGTGATACACAATCCTCAGATCATAAGGGATATTGTCAAGATAAGTGGATCCAGATACAAAATTGTGCCAAGACCTGACGAGGAATTATTGGAGGAAGAGGTAAAATGATTTGATTAATCTATTCTTGAAGCCCAAATGACTGTGTCTACTTCCCGTAAGTCACTTACCAACATGTTGGGGCATACCAACAACTCATATTACATATTAGTCATATAGTTTTCGTTACATTTCTGTATAATTTTCAGAATAGATCAAATAATACTAACTTACAAATGACTACTTTAAATACTACTACTTACTAAATACTTTATTGCAAATAAAAATATTATGTCAAAAAAAACAATATATAACAGGCTTAAAGTGATTTTTCCAGGCAACCTTTAGGTATAGGACAGAGATGTTTAACATAAAATAAGAAGGGGTAAGGTGCAACAATGAATAAAATATCCTAAAATAAAATATAAAATAAAACAAAACAAAAAAATAACCAATTGTATCTATTTTACATTACCTAATTGATTGACTGAATAAATATAGAGATAAGGGGAGACAAATGAGATAAGTAAAAGAATAAAATTTAAAAATTCTATCGGCGAATATCTCTACCAGTCGTAAATAATATTTACATATGAATTATTTTTATACAGCCCTAGGAGAGAGGAGGAGAGTAGAGGCCAATTTAAAAAAACTAGCTCCTCACTAGGAAATGATCATGTATTGTGGATGTGTTTACAGACTTGAAAGTTACACAGCCACAGCGAGACTAAAGCAAATATTTGTGGCCCACTCATAGATGTGTCCCATGCGGAGCTCGACCCCGCAACTGTTCAAATCAATGAGCGAAGTGTCCTACCAGAGGGTAGATCACTTATAATAAAGGTCTTATCCTACTAACTTTGTAACTCAATCATCTCATCTCTCTCATGAAATCTGATTGAGGATGAAATTTGGTACACAGGATTTGGATGAAATTTGGTGCACATATAGTCATTACCTGGATAACCTCAAAGCATACTTTTATCCCAGAGAAAATTTTGTTTTCTCTATAAACTCAACGCGGACGAAGTTGAGAGCAGAAATTAGTCTATACTTCTATACTAATATTATAAAGAGGAAAGATTTGTATGTTTGTAACGAATAAACTCAAAAACTACTGGACCGATTTCAAAAATTCTTTCACCATTAGAAAGCTACCTTATCCAGAAGTAACATAGGCTATATAACATAGACCCGGTAGGTGGCGCTGTTGTCGACCGGATACGAAGTCGCAGGAAACTGCTAGTTTATTATAAATTTAATTTATTATTTTGTTGTAATTCTAGAACAAAGACGCAGTACCAGCACCTCCCGCACCTCCCGAAGCACTCCGCCCACGGCCACCAGTTGTCTGTGTCATGGGTCACGTAGATCATGGAAAGACGACCCTTCTGGACTCCCTCAGGGATACTTCAGTAGTAGACCAGGAGTTTGGGGGCATCACGCAGCATATAGGCGCGTTTGAAGGTACCTATTTAAAAACATTCAATTCAATGTGGTTATTCATCTCATCAAACCCTTGCGGGGTAGGTAGAGTTTTTATATGTGGCAATAGGTACAAATCGATATAAGTGTTTAACTATAACGTTATGGGTCTCTATGTTAAAAAGAATATCAGTAACTTTGAACTGAATGTGATCCAGGGGATTTGTGGAGGTTTCTTCATGTTTCTTTAGATATGTATATGTGCCGTACGACCGAGATATGACACTAATGGTGTTATTTATAAAGAGTGTCTAAAGGATTCCAGATGGACCAGCCCCACAAGCAGCACTCGTTCACGAGTATGACAACTGGAACAGCCATCACTCCCCTCGACCACATTGGAGGGAAGGGAGTGACCCGCACTAGACAGCAAAGACATCATAGTAAGCATGACCAAACCAGAACCCTAAAGACTGTGGTCAGAGTGGGTCTACAAAGCAGCAATACCCCAAGCTCGTCAGGCACAACACGCTCAACGATATGTTGATGTGCATTCACCTTATTCACTTTTGTGTGTGTGTGAATGATCTACACTGTTGGCCGCGGGGCCTTTACACTTCACGGTCACGCTTCACCGGACAAGAGGGCGAGCGTGCAACCACTACGCTCGAGCCAGAAGGGCAAGGGGGCAACTAGCTCAAGGGCGCCTCAAGGAGGAATGGCCTCGGCTTGGGCAGTCGCTATGGGGGAGGGCGTATACTAGGTGTCTCGCCGTGGTGCTCTGCACCGGCCGGCGGGCAAGGGCTTCTTCGATCTCGCCGGCGACGTCGGTGTCTGATCCTGTGTGCGGTATCTGTATCCGAAAAAAGGGATGTAAGGGCATCGGGAGGGTCGGTGAGAACATGCCGCGGACGGCGGTAGCGGCTGATAGGAGGGGAGTTGGGTTCGTAGTCGGCGGCGGCTACGATTAGCGGATTACTATGATTGGACGGGTTCGCAAAATATCGGGTTGTCGCCTTTTTAATAAAGGCGCGAAGGCGCGCGACAAACCGTATGAACCACGGGGCTCCGACGGTTTGGAGTCTATCGATGTGAGAGCGGGCGGCGTGCCCGAACACCTCACCTTATTCACCCTTGCCGTTTCCACTTAAGGAATATAAGTGTGGAACTTAGTATAATTTTTCTCACAGTGCAGCTCCCAACGGGTGATAAGGTAACTTTCCTGGATACGCCGGGCCACGCCGCGTTCACTGCTATGCGGTCACGTGGTGCGCATGCAACCGACATTGTTGTGCTGGTCGTGGCAGCCGATGACGGCGTCATGGAGCAGACGGTCGAGTCGATCCGGATGGCCAGGGAAGCCAATGGTGAGTGCCCTTGTTCTTATAAGCATCAGCAGAAAGGATGACGAAACAGATATACAATGCGTAAGTGGAAGGATGTAGGTGCCGGGGAAGACCTAGACTACTCGTATCTTACCATGACCAGATAGACCGAGTCTTATTTGAAGGTCAAGTCAAGAGTCTCCGTAACCGGCGAGCGTGTATGAGACCTACAATGAGAGTGGAGGAAGCCAAAGAGTTATGTAAGGAAAGAACCTGTTGGAACTCTGTACTCTCTGCCTACCCCGCAAGGGATTTGGCGTGATGATATAGATATATAGATCAGCAGAAAGACTTTGTTCCAGCTTGGACGCCTGCCGATTTTGTAGCCCAACGTGGCTTCCATCGTCGCTGCAGGCATAACAGGCGTTCATTCACGACGTTAACTCAAACATTCACTCATCCGTACATTCATTTATTCACTCTAAAATTTAGCATTCCTCTTTCAACCGTCGCCCCACGCTCAAAAAGGCTTTTTTTTAAACGTAGCCCCACTAGGATTAATTCCTGGGTTGTGGGCGTTTACAAACATGAAAATTCATACACAAATACCCAGATCAGAACAGTTTTGTCCCGTGCGGGAATCGAACCCGCGACTATTAGCCATAGTGGGCGGAGTGGCTTAAGCTCTTAACCACTGCGCTAAATCGTCCGTCAATTCTTCACAATTATAAAAATCTAAATTGTAAAATTAACGACACAAAATACATTCTAAATTCTAAACTAGTTTTATTGGCTCCAGTATGTTATAAGATAGACTTCCATTGGAGGACATAAGCCTACTCCAAAGGAGACGTCCACTGCTCCATTTGGACCTATTAACTTAAATTATTCTTGTATAGTGTATGCGTTTAAAATTACTTCCTGTGAATGCATGGCCCGATTGCACAAAATTCCGGACCGAAATAAATATTTATAGGTCATATAATTTGTCCGTTGTGGAGATCGAACCCGCGGCTGTTCGATCTAGTTAGCCTATCCTATTACAGTGCCCACGGCTTCGTGTTCGTTTTAAAGAAAAGCAAACGTTTTATAATAAATACCCAAAGGTATTGTGTCCTCTATTATTGTGAAGACGTAAAGATTCGTAGTGAGATCAAGGTAAAGCATCGTTCTAATCGATCAGTCTGAGATGGCTGACCGGTTGTAGCATTTTTAAATTTGACCTTACTTCACAAGGGGCGCTAAACTGTTGATCCTGATTACCATTTAATCTATCTACATTGAAGAAGCACTCGTAGCGCTGTGCGACCGCGGAGTTCTTATTAACCACCAAAGTTAAGCAACGTTCGACTCGGTCGGTCTGAGCTGACCTTTTGCGTTTTCATATTCGAGCGGCTCTGTGCTTCACAAGGCAAATTAAGCCGTTGGTCCCGGTTTCTACTTTATGTGGTAGTCATTAAGCCGAGTTGAAAGCCTTATAGGCGGCTTGATAAGTTCGAACAGCAAGTGGCCACAAACCTGCCCCCACCAATCCGCCCTGGGTCGGGGTGGTAGAGTATGACCTAATCTCTCTCACCACGATTTGTGAGAGAAAGGCCAACAGTGGGTAGTATAGGCTGATATTATTATCATTTGACGTGGTCGTTAAGCTAAATTGGAAGCCTTATGACAGTGATTGAGATAAGTAATTTACTCAAAGTCTCAAACTCAAATAATTTATTTTGTATAAGCACTGCGGGGGCGCTTACAAATAGTCAATTTATATATTTTTTTTAATTTAATTTAACTACTAATTTACCACCGGATCGGAACACGGCCTCCACTGAGAAGATCCGGCGAAGAAACTTTTTTTATTTAATTTTCTTTCTCTTCTTTCCTTTTAATTGCTTTTATCATATTGTGTGGATACAATGTTTAGGTTACAATTATTATAGATATGAGACTCCTCCTCCTCGAGTCGTATTCCTCATGTCTGAGGGTCGTGGCCTCCACCTCCCAGGAGTCTTGCACTTGTGACGTTTCTCCATTGTCCCCTGTCCTCGGCGGCATGCAGCGCGTTGTGGACTGTAGTGTCCAGAGTGGTGCGAATCTGGTCAGACCAACGCGTTGGGATGCGGCCTAGAGGTCTTCGTCCATCGACCTTCCCAGTGACCATGAGCCTCTCCAAGTTGTCACCGTCTTTTCTAGCAATGTGGCCAAGGAACTCCAGGATACGCTTGAGACAGATGGTAGAGAGTCTTGTCGTGACTCGTAGCTGTTTCAGTATCGATACGTTAGTTCGATGAGCCGTCCAAGGTATCCTTAACATTCTCCTCCAGCACCACATTTCAAATGCGTCAATACGCCCCTGGTCTGCTGCTTTAAGGGTCCATGTCTCAGCTCCATAGAGAAAGATAGAAAAGGAAAAGACAAGGGTCCGCACTAGCCTGATTTTCGTTTTAAGGCAGATTCCTCTGTTCTTCCAAATCTTTTGAAGCCGAGTCATAGCACCTTTGGCTATTCCGATGCGTCTTCGCACTTCGACTTCGCAGGTGCCGTCATTGCTGATGGTGGATCCAAGGTAAACAAAATTGTCGACAGTCTGTAAGTCCAGTACACCAGTGAAGTTCAGTTTGTTAGCGCGGTCCACCACCATAATTTTGGTCTTCGACCTATTAATGGAGAGGCCCAAGCCATTGCTAACCACCTCCATCCTATTCAGAAGCAAGGACATTTCAGCTTCACTTGCAGCAAACAACGTCGTGTCGTCGGCGTATCGGAGGTTTGTGATCTTTACTCCGCCAATCCGTGCGCCTCCATACCAGTCTTCAAACGTGTGCCGCATGATATACTCTCCGTAGGCGTTGAATAAGATGGGGGATAGGATGCAACCCTGGCGAACACCTTTGCCAAAGCAGAAGGGTCGGGATGATATTTCATAAATTTTTACGACTCCTTGATATTTTTGGTATAAGGATAGAAGCAGTGACGTAAGATGGTTTGGCACGCCAAGGTCCGTAAGTACCTGCCACAAGGAGTTCCAGTTGACACAGTCAAAAGCTTTACTGTAGTCTACGAAGCACATAATAAGTGGTACGTTATATTCACGGGCTTTCTCGACTAGCTGACTAGATATGAGACTAATGAAGTTATTTATAAAGAGTGTCTGAAGGGTTCCAGATGGACCAGTCCCCACAAGCAGCACCCGTTCACGAGTATGACTACTAACAGCCATCACTCCTCTCGACCATATTGGAGGGAAGGGAGTGACCCGCGCCAGACAGCCACCGCAAGCAAAGACATTATAGTGAGCATGACCAAACCAAAACCCCAGCGATGGTGGTCAGATTGGATCTACAAAGCAGCAATACCTCAAGCTCGCCAGGCACAACACGCTACGCTTTAACATTAATCTAATTTCAAAAGAAAATTAAACAGTAATACTAAATAATATGGCACTTCAATCCCACGCGGTCTTATCTTCTATGTAATCCGAGATTTTTTAATATGCTTTCTTACATAATTTAGCCTTAATTATGGTTTTAAATTTATTAATTGGCAAATCGCGAATATCGTGGGGAAGTTTGTTATAAAAACGTATACACTGGCCCATGAACGAATTGCTGGTTCTGTGGAGACGCGTGACATGTACAGCGAGATTGTTTTTATTCCGAGTATTTACAGTATGGGTGTTACTTAATTTTTCAAACTTGTCGATATTCTTTTTTGTATATAACAAGTTTTCATATATAAATAGGGATATAACAGTTAGAATGTTTATTTCCTTAAATTTATCTTTAAGTGATTCTTTAGGAGCTATATTATAGCTATATTATATATCCCCTTCCCTCCGGACCGCGAAAGCGTAAAGACGTATTTATTACCCGTACTAATTTTAATAATAAAAAAATCTATTTTTGCCGAAAAATAACAAAAAGTAATTTTGTGAAGTACCAGGCGCGCATAACGTACGAAGCAACTCTAAACAGTGGCGTGTAAAGGACAACAACAGCAGAGAAGGAACGATCGACGGAGCTTCGCTGCGCACACTCAATATATCAATCGCACACATCGCGCTTGCCACAACTCATAAGCGGAGCGATTAGCGGGAAACCGGTGGTCCAAGCATAAACATTTAATGGTGAATATTTTTATCTTGTTTTTGTTTTATTTTTCTTTTCTACTGAAATCCAAAATGTCTGTTGCTAGAACGCCACCAAAGAGTGAGTGCACAAAATCAGCTCCAGCATATTATGGATCAGACTCCGCTTTGCACAATTGGGAAAACCAAAATCAACTGGATTTCAATGTGACAAAAAGGTGTAAACGAAGGCTGGATGGGCCAACAGAGACTTCAAACATTACGTTGTTAGAACTAAAAAACATGTTTGAGGATTTTCAAAACAAACAGGAAGTTAAATTCGAAGCACTAAAATCTACCATGGAAGCCATAGTAAAACAAAACGATGAGATCAAACTTTCAATGAATCTTTTATCAGATAAATATGATGACATTTTGTCAAACATGAAAAATCTTCAACAGGAAAATAGTAGAAATAAAGACCACATAAAGCTTCTAGAAACACAACTGCAATTATTGGAAAAAAAAACCCATTCAAGCTGTGTTGAGTTACGAAACATACCTAAGAAGGAAAATGAAACAAAGCAGAGCCTAGTAGAACTAACAAAAAACATTGGAGCTATTATTAATACAACTATACGTGACTCCGACATACACGACGTATACCGCTTGAAATTAAAGGACAAGCCAAATGGTCCCATCATAGTAAATTTAAACTCAGTTCTTACCAAAGAAAATCTAATTAAATCGACTGTAACATACAATAAGGGAAAACCAGCTGATCAAAGGCTGAATACTACTATGCTCAAAATGATTGGACCTACTAAACCAATTTATATTGCCGAATTGTTAACAAAGAAAGCCAAGCGATTACATTACTTAGCCAGAGTATTTGCGAAAAACAATAATTACGACAGTTGCTGGTCCTCCTATGGAAAAATATACTTGAGACGCAAAAAAAACGAACCGCGAATTTGCGTCGACAGTGAAGAAGTACTGGAAAACCTTAAAAAAAGTTCCTGACTAGATAAGTTGAGCTTTTTAATATTAGTATTTTCACAGTTCAATGCATGTCTAATTTACTATTTTTGCTTGTGCCAATATCACTTCATAACCGTTATTATACTATATTACTTTAAAAAACTAATTAATATTGTAATCGTTAAGCCCTGCATTCTCTATCATACTCTAAACACATTCATAACCTACAATCAAAATCCACACCACACATACAAAAACTCTAAATACAATAAACAACTTATCTACATGACTTATATACCTAGCCACTTAGCTATTCTACTTTTTGGATTTTTTTAATATTTTAATTATTATCAAAGTAAAGTATGATAGTCTCCTTGAATATATTAAACTATCAACACATAGTGTACATCAATGTATAAATCCTTCTGAAAACTGTATGCTTAAAATTCAATGAACTACATCAGATACAACATGATCTGGATACCTTTAATATTGCAGAATCCGCTTTTTGTGATGTTGAGGAGTCTAATAGGTTGATACCGGACTCAAATAAGGGCATCAAAATGTTTCAACAGAATATTAGGAGCTTAAAACGAAACATGACCGGGTTACATCCTTTACTTGCTAGAAGTGGAGTGAATTGGGATTGTATCGTATTAACGGAGTGCTGGTTGCCATCCAACCCCAATATACCAAGTATAAGTGGCTATAATCATTTCGCTACCACTAAAAACCATACGCAAAACGAAGGTGTCGTGGTGTACTGTAGAAGTGACTTGCTTATATCAATAGAAGAACCAAAATTGACAGAGGCAAATTGTATAGCCGTAACGTTTGACAAAAACACGTTAGCACTGGCCATTTATCGACCTCCTGGATATAAAAATGTTAACAATTTTATTCAATCCCTAAATAATATATTAACAAAATACGCTAGCTTGCAGAATATCGTAGTATTAGGTGACATAAATATCGATATTTGTGAACACAATTCGGATCCGAACTCCTCCCCCTACTTGGACATGTTAGCATACCATGGAATCTTGCCGGCTTATACACTCCCGACACATAACAAAACGTGTCTCGATCATGTACTTTTGAAGACCAAATTAGCAGCTCGTACTCTTATACTACAAACATCGCTCACAGATCATTATAGCGTCGGCCTCTATATTACAGCGAAGCTGAGACTCAAACCTGCAAAAGTAATCAATAGAATCAATCATACGAGTTTATCTAAAGAATTAACAACAGTAGACTATGATCACCTATACACGTTACATGATGCAAACGTAGCTACTGACTATTTCATTACTACACTGCGTACACTAATTATATGTAATACTAAAGAAACTAAAATCACATCAAGAAAAAGGCTTTTAAAACCATGGATAACTCCAGGTATCTTAAAATGCTTAAAAAATCGAGACCACCTTCATAAAAAGTTTAAAAAAGATCCTAATAATGATATAGTACAAATCACATACAAAAGGTATAGAAATTTTTGCTCCTCCATATTAAAAAAACTAAAGCATGAATATGAAAAATCACAGCTAGAAAGTGCAAATAAAAATAACAAAAAGCTTTGGAAAGCTATAAAAGAGATAACACACAGTCAAAAATCAAAAGATACACCAATTGAACTCCTAGACACGAGAGATCCGTTGCAATCTATTAATAATGTCAATAATTATTTTGCAAATATTGGTAAATCATTAGCAGAAAAGATTAAATCTACGAATAGTCACACACAACTAAAATTCCTAAATTCATGCTTAAATTCACTTGCACTGCTGCCCACTGATGAAAATGAGATTGAGACTGTAATAAGTAGTTTAAAAGTTGACAGCGCTGCTGGATTGGATATGATATCTGCAGTTATTTTAAAAAATAATAAAAATATTTTAACAAAACCCATAACCTACATCTGTAACCTATCGCTTTCAACTGGGGTGTTCCCTACAGCACTTAAACATTTAAGAATTTACCCAATTCATAAGAGTGGTGACAGAGACTGTGTCGATAACTACAGACCAATTTCCATTCTCCCCACCTTATCAAAAATCTTAGAGCGCATCATAAATAAAAGATTGATAAAATACTTGGAAGAAAATAATCTGCTATCTCCAGCACAATTCGGTTTTAGATCTAATAAATCGACATCTGATGCAATTCATGAGTTAACAAATTATATAGTAACTAATCTTGACAACAAAAAGAAACCGATTGCAATATTTCTAGACCTAGCAAAAGCTTTCGACACAGTCTCTGTGCAAATATTGTTAAAAAAACTCGAGTATCTGGGAATTAGGGGCCTTTAGTTACAACTACTCAAAAGCTATTTAACTGAAAGAACACAGTGCGTAAAGATAGACAGTACTACAAGTAATGATGTTTTGGTTCATTTTGGGGTTCCTCAGGGAAGCATTTTAGGTCCAACGTTGTTTCTCGTTTACATTAATGACCTGTGCCAATTAGACCTGTATAAGGCCAAAATTATTACGTATGCAGATGACACAGCACTACTTTTCAGTGGAGAAACCTGGGATGAAGTCTTTACAAATGCGCAGAGGGGCTTTAATAAAGTAACAAATTGGCTTAAGGATAACCTATTAACACTTAATGTAGGTAAGACAAAATATGTAACCTTTTCTTTGAGAAAACCAAGGGCCGATATTAATCAATATACAATTATATCTCATAAATGTAATAATAATTATAATTCCAATCATATAAGTAATTCCTGCGTTTTGTGCCCCAGACTTGAAAGAACTAATGCTATTAAGTATTTGGGTGTAATAGTTGATGGTAGAATAAGCTTCCAAGATCACATTGATTTGCTGGCGACAAGAATACGTAAACTAATTTATATATTTAAAAATCTACGGCACGTTGCTGACAAACAATTGATAAAAACAGTTTATTTCGCACTTGTGCAGTCACAACTTAGTTATTGTATCACTATCTGGGGAGGGTCAATAAAAACCCAGTTGTTAAAAATTGAAAGAGCCCAGAGAGCTGTTCTAAAAGTTGGCTTCTGTCTACCATTCATGCACCCCACCACTGATGTATATAAGCAGAGTAAGGTTCTAACAGTTCGCCAGCTCTATATTTTGCACACTGTTATTAAGCAACATTCTGTATTGCCATATGAACCCAAGCTGATTGCGAATCGACGCAGAAAAGACTTGGTTTGTACAAAACCATTGTATAACACTAGTTTTGCACATCGTTTCTTCTGCTACCAAGGTGGTAATCTGTACAATAAAATTAACAGAATTTTATCAATTTACTCCCTTCCGAAAACCAAGTGTAAAACTGTAGTTAGGGAGTGGTTACAAAGCTTGGATTACGAGTTAACGGAGAAACTACTTTACTAATATTCTAAGGTAACAGGACGACTAGGTATACATATTGGTCATAAATGCACACATATACACACACGCGCACACACACACGCACACACCCATGCATGCACACACACAAACACACAGACGCCTACAATCATCCACATAGGGCATATTAAAACTAAATTAATATTCGTATTATATTGTCTCCTTAATCTTAAATAATTTCTCACGCGTGATTATATTCTAATTTTTTATAACTTATTCCATATTTTCGTAAGGTGAGGGCCTGGTGATCTGTAATACAGGTTAACCCCTATAATAGACACCAGCTTCTCACAAACACCTGACAAAATTGTTCACTTAAATTAGTTAAGTTTCTATTATAAGTTTTGTTGTGAGGAGAAATAAATAAAGTTATTATTATTATTATTATTATTATATTGTAGATGGCTCTAATAGTCCTTTTCTGCAGCATAAATATAGTATTAAGGTCTGCAGAGCTCCCCCATAGCAAAATTCCATAGGACATATATACTTTGAAAATAACTGAAATAAACGATTCTAATAATAATAATAATAAGCTCGCCCGCAGGGCAGCTTGTGGCGAGCTGTTGGTGAGTAACGACACCACGGACCCGAGTGCTTCAGAGAGTCGGTCAGGGCCCCCAACTCGGCGTGTCTTCGTCGGTCGAGTGGAAACCGAAGGGTGCCCGCAGGACTCTCGGCTCTGGCTAGCCTTAATTGGCCGTCCAGAGAGGAGCCGTGAGAGCTATATCGACGTAGGAAGATAATGCGTTCCTACATCGATGTACTCCAGGGGTGGAAGTGTTAAAGGGCATAACGCCGCGAGTAACTTCGGAGAAAGCGCAGCACACCTCTCTACACCTCTGAGCCGCTCACACCGGTGTTGCCCTCAGTTGTCCTAGGACGACCGTTTGAGGGCCCATCTAGTAAGCGGCGAGTCACCGCCGGCCACGGGTATTTAGGTATAACTAATTATGGCCGGTGTCCGTCCTCTTTGAAATAGTCCAGTTTTTGTCCATCAAGCCTCATTTGCATAGCCCTTGTTTTCTTTCCATAATTTACAATAGTCCTTGCACCTGCCGGGGTCAGTTCGCTGGTTATGTTTCTTCATTTTCAGCAAGTGATCTCAGCAGGTGGCTTACATAACATTAACTTCTCGCAAAAGGCCTCTACGTGTTGGACCCATGTCCCCATGCAAGCCTTTCAAAGGTCCGGGTAAAGCCCGTGAATCTCAGTATAATAATAATAACCATGGCAACCGCTGTCAACGACACGTCGTTTTGTGTAAATAAAAATTTTTTTTGCGAAGAAATATAGAAATTATCCGTTTAGACATTAAAAAAACAACAAAAAACAACACAGTTCAAGAGCAAAATTTTACAATGCGAACGTGGGTTCGCAAAATGTGGTATTGGAAGAAAATACATATAACATCTGTAAATGGCCGAGCCCAGCCGAAGAAACCCCGTGCGGCTGTGTCGGCAGCGGGATGCCCGGTCACCTAGCGCACGCCCAACACCTTTGCCCGGCTCGCCCACCTCGCCCCAGCCTTCGGAGGATGAAGATTTTTTCACACCGCCGACATCTGGGGCCTCTAGCGACGATGCCGGGATATCGGCGACTTCACCTACATTAACATCTGCGAGGAGAGGACGCCCACCGCTGCCGGCACGCCTGGGACCAGCGGGACATTGTGCTCCGCCCACGGCCCCTGCTACCGGTGGTGTAGTGCGCCGCATGAGATGGACTCCGGAATTAAATCTGAGTGTCATGCGGGCCTACTATGGTGCTACAGAGGGAGGAACCATCCTCACCGCTTACCGTCCGAAATTGTTGTCTCTGTTTCAGGGGCTTCACCCGACTGTCGCCGTTACTGCGCAACGACTATCGGATCAAGTACGTGCCATCCAGCGGTGCAAGTTGTTGGATGACACAGTGCTTGAGCGACTGCGCCGCGAAGCACTTCCTGCTCGTACTGACTTCAACGTGCGAAGTGTTGAAGAACCTATCTCTTTAAATAACTTCGCACGATCGGAGGAGGTAAATAGCGAGCAGGTAAGTGTTAGTGACCAGCTACAGGAGCAGGTGAGGAGAGCTCTGGAGGATGCATTTGCGGAGTATCGGTCTGCACCGATTTTCCTAAGACCATGCCTACCCCGTTTGCCCATGCATAGACGTAACATTTCGCTTGTGAGTGCCCTAGACAATGTTTTAAAGCCACACTGGGAGACCAGTGTGGACTTATGTGATACCCATTCTATTTTGTACTGTGGAGCGGTGGCGGTGTGTCGAGTGGCAGGTGTAAGATTTCCTAATCTACATCGAGCCACCCAACCCACAAATACTAAACCATTCTGGCAGTGCAGAATAGATCGGCGTATAAATATGGCTAGGACACTCATAGCGAAATTGTTGTGCTTCCAGGCTGGAAACAACCGCCCGAGAGTTATGCGTTTCGTGGCCCAAGCCTTTGCAGGCACAGGAGTGGCTCCTGTGGACTATGTGGCAGGGGTCGCGGAACGCATAGACTACTGGAAGCAAAAAGTTTATGTATGGGCGAAGAGGATTCGCAGGTATAAGGCGAGAGCAGATAGATACCACGTGAATCGCACCTTCCAGACGAATCAAAGGAGTGTATACCAGGCTTGGGAGCGCCCCCAAGAGAGAGTGACTGACGTGCACTTGCCAAATGCGGCCGTGATGGCCGAGTTTTGGCGTAAAATTTGGTCAGTGCCCGTCAGTCACTCCGAGGGCGAATGGTTTGATGTTGTTGGACGATCCTGTGCGCCCATTCAGGAAATGGAGCCCGTAGTCATAAGCCGTGAAGATCTGGCCTGTGCGGTTCGTGCGGCGCCGAACTGGAAAAGTCCGGGGCCGGATGGACTGCACGCATTCTGGCTAAAGAGGCTCCGGGGCTCACATTCTCGTCTAGCGACTCAATTCCAAGAAGCTCTTCAATTGGGATCGCTCCCTAGCTTTATGACATCGGGTGTCACTCACTTGATTTACAAATCTGGCAGCACTTCGGAACCTAAAAATTATAGACCGATTACATGTCTACCTACGGTCTATAAACTCCTTACATCCATTCTGAGAATAAAAATCAATAATCACCTTAAGGCACAGCATATTCTATCGCCTACTCAGAATGGTTGTAAGGGGGGGTCCCGGGGTGCAAAGGATTTGCTCCTCATTGATATGGCCATTTGCCAACAGGTGCGACGATCCAGAAAGAATGTCTCCATGGCCTGGATTGACTATAAGAAGGCCTATGATTCGGTGCCTCATACATGGCTGGGGAGGGTGCTAGAGCTGTACAGAGTACACCCGGCGCTGTGCTCTTTCCTCGGTTCGTGTATGAGGCAGTGGACCACAGTTCTTCGTCACCCAGGCTGTGGAGGCCTTTCTGGTTCGTCGGACTTGATAAAGATAAGCAGGGGTATCTTTCAGGGCGACAGTTTGAGTCCGTTGTGGTTCTGCTTAGCTTTGAATCCATTAAGTGCTATACTTAAGGATTCAAAGCTAGGTTACCATTTGCGGAGGGAGAGTGAGCCTATATCTCATCTACTGTACATGGATGACCTCAAGTTGTACGCTTCGAAGAAAACAGACCTGATGGAGTTGCTCAAAATAACCGGCAATTTTAGCAACGACATCGGAATGGAGTTTGGAGTAGACAAGTGCGCGGTCATCCATGTACAAAGAGGGAGAGTTAAAGATTCTTTTAATCTACAGCTCTCTGAAGATATATCCCTCAGGTCTCTCTCTGAAATGGATTCTTACAAGTATCTTGGTATGTCACAAGCCTTAAGTATAGCTGAACAGGATATGAAACAATCATTGAAAGATCGGTTCTTTGCCCGCCTGATAAAAGTGTTAAAAAGCCTTCTATCAGGTGGAAATAAGGTCCGAGATTTCAATGGTTGGGTCATGCCTGTTCTTACATACTCTTTTGGCATACTAAGGTGGACTCAGTCTGAACTGGATTCCCTGGATAGAAAGGTCCATCGATTGTTGACAGCGTATCGTATGCATCACCCGCGGTCATCTGTTATGAGGTTGTACATCCCGCGGAAGTGCGGTGGTCGTGGGTTTTTAAACGCTAAGACTCTACACAACCGCGAGGTGTGCAATCTCAGACAGTACTTTTTGAGTGTATCCGTGGTGATGTATCGAGATGTTGCCGCAATCGATAGAGGCCTAACTCCGCTTTCCTTGGCAAACGAGAACTGGCGAAGGCCCCAGGTATTAAGTATTTCGGACCGCACAGCCATATGGAAGGGCAAGGAGCTACATGGACGGTTCTATCGGGCTCTTACAGGGCCTGATGTGGACCAGCTCGCTTCCGTGAACTGGCTACGCTTCAGCAACCTTTTTGGGGAAACTGAAGGGTTTGTCTTTGCAATTATGGACGAAGTTATCATGACGAACAACTACCGGAAGCACATCCTAAAGGACGGCACGGTTGACATTTGTCGGGCATGCCACCGTCCCGGTGAGTCTATTAGACATGTAGTTTCCGGTTGTTCTCGTCTTGCTAACGGAGAGTACTTGCACAGACACAACCAAGTAGCTAGAATTATCCATCAGCAACTTGCTCTTAAATATGGCCTTGTGGACTCTGAAGTACTGTACTACCAGTACCAGCCTCTTCCAGTTCTCGAAAGTGGTCATATCACGCTCTACTGGGATCGATCTATTATCACGGACAGGACTATTGTAGCCAATAAACCTGATATCGTGATAATAGATCGATCGATGCGTCGTGTAATGCTAGTTGATGTCACCATTCCGCATGATGAGAACCTTGTGAAGGCCGAAAAAGAAAAATTAACTAAATATTTGGACCTGGCCCATGAGGTTACCGCCATGTGGAATGTTGATTCAACTATCATTATTCCGATGGTCGTTTCAGTCAACGGCCTTATAGCGAAGAGCTTCGATAAACACCTTGAGAAGCTCTCGCTAGGCACTTGGGTGAAGGGCCTGATACAGAAGGCAGTAATGTTGGACACGGCACGCATTGTGAGGAGGTTCCTCTCTTTGGAGCCCTGACCACCGGTAGCTTGGGTCGTAGACCTTGCTGTCGGTGGAGCACATTTTTTTTTATACAATATATATAAGAATATTTGTATTTTATATTTTTATATATATTTTATAAGAAATTATACTTAATAAATATATACATAATAATAATATTTATTTATTTCGGATTAAATCCATAGTGTGTTAGTAACAATTTCCTTAAAAACTATGTTAGTAACAATTAACTATTTAGACAACACTATTTGGCACTTGACCAGCATGAACCATGCATACTTATCCAATGCCTCATAATAACGCCGTTAAACCGGTCCGCAAAAATTAACAAAAATCTGTTGGAGCTGTCACGCACCCTCGTCATCATGGATGCTGCTCTTTTACGCAAAATCGCGTGAAAGCCATCCACATGAGCCTTTCATGATTGGGTTTAAAGAATTTATTCTCATAAAAACATTAAGTTCTTTTATAATAAGATACAAATTTCATAAATAGGTACTGATTTTTCTGTGTTAGCGTTAAATAAGGTTACTTGAGTTATTCAAAGAGTCTGGACGTATGTTTTAAGTTTCCTTTTGTATGTCTTAATATCATTGCAATCCTTTACATCGTTTGGTAGGGTATTATACAGCTGTACTCCTTCAAACATTATTGATTTCTTTCCGTAATTAGTTCGTATATTTATAAGCGCAACTTTATTTCTGTTTCTCAAATTATGTGTGATAACTTTTTTATGGAGCTGTATATTAGATTGTATGGAGTTTGTAGTAATCTTTTTTATTAGAATGCAAGTGTAATATATATAAAGTTGAGTGACAGTTAATAATTTGGTTTTTTGATACAATTCTTTTGTAGGAGTAAGATAGTGATATTGGAATAATATTTTAATGATTTTATTTTGCATTCTTTGCAATCTGTTAAGGTTAGTCGTGGCAGCCGACCCCCACACTTCTATTAAGTATTCTAGATGCGATTTCACTAAGGAGTTATAGATAATATTGCGTACTTTATTTGGTATGCAATTTGCTATTTTACGTAATGCTCCTAGTATTGGCATTAGTTTAGTTCTGGTATGTTCAATGTGTGCCTTCCAAGTTAGTTTATCATCTATCCATAGCCCGAGGCACTTTTCCAGATAAGAACGTTGTATTATGTCGTTATTGATTCTAGCCTAATTCTAGTCTAATTTGTTATGTATCTTACCTTATCGTACCTTCTTTTGTTGCTGTGATACTGAATAGTTAAAGTTCTGAATTAAATCGGACATTCAAAATAACTGCCTCGTTGGTCTGGTGGCAAAGCGCATCGCTTTGTGATCACGAGGTCCTGGGTTCAAATCCTAGGTCGGACGAAGGTAGTTTTTGTAACGAAAACTTCCCAGTACGAGTCCAGAGTCTGGAATTGTGCCCGGTATATGGCAATAGGCTCGCCCCCTTACATGGGACCTAACATCGTCGACGAAACGCGGGTGTACTCAGTACACCTCTGCCACCCCCACTTGGGGAATATAGGCGTGACGGTGTTTCCAAAATAATTTACAATTAAAATTGTTTAATTGTTTATGGGTGCCTTACTAAGTTTCAACAGAGGCCACAAACCTTCCTCCACCAATTCGCTTTGGTTAACGACCTATTGTTTCTCACCTCGATTTGAGGCCTTTGACTAGCAGTCGGATTGTATAGGCTGATTAGTTAAGGGCCTATCGCGATCGACTATTTATTGACTGGATGAGTGACAGTGATGCCATTACTTTACAAATAAATAATTAGGGGCGGATATATTGAGCGCGCGCTCGGAAATAAACGACGTATGTACAGTACTTAGTAACAAAGGAAATTAATCTTTGATTCAATGATATTAAGGCATAACCATAGTTAATTATAGAAACGGGCCATGCCTCTTATTGCCATTAAATAAAGTATAATTTCCTTTGACTCTTAAAACTGTCACAATACCCATCTTACATGAAAAATATTATCGTTCTTAAGCGTTTCGCATTGGAATCAGAAAATGTAAAGCAATAGAGATGGCATTCGTTTTTTTTCTATCGAGAATATTTCGTTTAATCGTGTATCTGTTCGTGGTCTCTCTTATATATATATTATAAGCCTATACTGTCCCACTGCAGGGCAAAGGCCTCCCCTCCCTTCTTCCACTCATCTCGGTTTAGTGCTTCAGTGCAAGCTGGTGCCAATATCCTAGTTATAGAAGTCCAGCTCGTCTTATATAGGACACCCTAAAAGACCAGTGAAAGCTCGAGTAAAAGAACACATAGCTGACCTTAAACACCGTCTCTCAAAGAAGACTGCAGTCTGTGAACATGTCCTTGACCGCACCCGCCATAACATCAGATTTAATAGACCGCAAATCCTCGTAAAAGAACACTGATTCCTTGCGAACCAAGGATGGTTCGCAAGGCTAATGAAATTTAAAAACATCCTCATTTCAATAGAGAAGATGGCTGGGTGCTTCCATCGACTTGGGATCCGGTAATTAATATAATCAAATCCAAAATCAAGCATAACACTGCAAGACCTCAAGACACCGTAAGATCATTCTGCGTAGACCGAACCAACAAAAATAATTAAGAAGTTTGAGGGTACCCCGGAACAACTATGCCTTTTGGATGTTTAATACCTCAGTCCTTCCTGTGACCACTAGAAAAGTTGGGAACTAAAAAATCAAAAATAAACCGCGATAAAATCCGAAAAATAGTTTTATTTCATGAGTAATATTCGCGTAAATCTTAAAACTCATATTTCTAAAAATCATATTTCTTAATATTACGTCCATATAGTTCTTGAAGTGTATGGATTAAAAAAACGCTTTTTTTTGCAGTAGCCCCTTAAAGACAGATTATTTTTGTGTTGTTACAGTTCCGATATTGGTGGCGATCAACAAAATCGACAAGCCAGGTGTGAACATTGTAGGTATGCTTCAATTTATCTATCCTTTAGTTCTATACTAATATATCATGATCTACTGCCTCATTGGTCTATTGACTGGTGTTAACAAGGTCCTGGATTCGAATCCTAGGGTAGTTCCTAAGTTTGGTCCTAAATATTTTCAATAAAGGACGGAGTTACGATTTAGCGCAGTGGTTAAGAGATTAAGCCGCTCCGCCCACTGTGTCTAATAGTCGCGGGTTCGATTCCCATATGGGACAAATCTTTGTGTGACCCACAATTATTTGTTCCGGTCTTTGTGTATGTGAATTTTCATGTTTGTAAACGCACGCACAGGAATAAATCCTAGCGTGGGGCTACGAATTTATAAAAAAAAATATCAGCAGTCCCGTAATAATGGCAATAGGGTCGCCCCCTGTTATGTAGGGACCAGTGCATCCCTGCCACTCTTGCCTGAGGAATATCTAAAGGAGGCCGCGCTTGGAGAGTGCCTGTTGTAAAGTGTCGTCTACCCTTCTATTGTTATACATATCATACAATTATATCTGGAATAAGAATGGGATGGGATGAGGATTTTTTGGTAGGTTCTGCATGAAGACTGTTTGCCAGGTGATTTCCTTTTAGATAGTAATATTTGAATTAAGAGTGACAAAGATTCTTACTCTTTCAGGTCTAGAATATTAGTGGGATAACTTATATGTATGGATTAAAAAAACACATTTTGAACTGCAAAAACACTAAAATAATCCCCCTTATACTACCGCGACAAAAATGTGTCTGCCCATGCCGAGGCCGTTCCTCCTTGAGGCGCCCTCGAGCTAGTTGCCCCCTTGCCCTTCTGGCTCCAGCGTAGTCGTTGCACGCTCGCCTTCTTGTCCGGTGAAGCTGTAAAGCCCCCCGCGGCTAACAACGTAGATCATTCACACACACGCACACAAAGTAGATTTTCGTGTTTGTAAACGCACCTACAGGAATAAATCACAGTGTGGGGCAACGTTTCTTTAAAAAGATAATAATGATAATAATAATTTATTCTTCCCTTTACACACAATATTACAAAGAATATGGTAACAGTAATAGATAATACTTGCTAAGTTTAAATGGTAGGACATCTGTACCTGAACTAGATAAATTAATATCTGTATTTCAGGCAACAGCGCTAGGGATAGTAGAGATCATTGTAAACATTAATTTGGGCTTACATTTTCAATAACCATGTAAATAGAAAAGATAACATATCTAATTAAGGAGACTCGCGGCATCTCAAAATTGAAATGATAATAATAAAAATTAAAAAGAACATGTATAGTGACGGTCCTTCCTATGTGTAGAATGTGGACGAATGAGTGTGAATCGCAAATTTAATGCTGGAGACTTAATAAGCTTTCGACTTCATCATATGTCAAATTGAGCATATAGTCTATTACCTTATCTTTACACATTTTCTTCACAGAAAAAATAAATAGATTGTTCTGTGAATATTAGTTGGTCTATTATTAATTTTATCCACATCTCCGATCCTCGCAGGAGCGAACAATGCGCGCGTTAGCCGCGCACGGCATCGTGTGTGAGGCAGTCGGCGGCGACGTGCAAGCCATACCCGTATCGGCGCTCAAACGACAAAACCTGGACACGCTGGTTGAAGCCCTCACTCTCCAGGCGCAGCTGATGGACCTCAAGGCCGACCCGGGGGGGTACGTGGAGGGAGTCGTCATTGAGGCGCAGGTGGACCCGAAGACTGGGTAAGTGTACCATATTTATTTATTTATTTAATTCTTTATGCACTAGTGGTAAAAAAGGCGGACTTAATCTTAAGCATTTTCTACCAGTCTACCTTAGGGTGCCGCAAAAACAAGTAAGGCAGGTGCGAAAACTATATGCTTCGTATTCTCTGGACAGCAAAGCGTACCCATGCGTCTATCCTTAAGGAGCTAAGGATCAAAACGAGGCTTTCTACCGTATGCCTAAAGCGGATATTAACCTATTTTGGCCACATAGCTAGGCGAGATGAAGATAGCCTCGAAAAGCTCGTGATAGTGGGTAAAGTAGACGGAAAAAAGCCTCGAGGCCGTTCACCAACACGGTGGTCCGACCAAATACGGGATCTGACAGGAATGTCTTTCAACACCGCTCTACGACATGCCCAAAATAGAGAAGAATGGAGAAGGCTTCTAAACACCTGTGAGAGGGCATCCTCCTGATATTGACACGACCCTCAGCTATGAGGAAACGACCGAGAAGAAGGTGCTAAAACTACACAAGGGGTTGAAGAGAAAAAAATGTGGTTGCGAAAAATAAATATAATATATTATGTATACTTACAATACATACATGTAACGTATTAACGTTGAGATGATTCTACCAACATTTTGTGCAAATAATCCTGGACTTTCACTTTGAATGAAAAACGACCGCCCGCCATCCTGAGATCCTGGGGTAGTGCATACCAAAGCAAGATAGACTTAACAAAGAGAGAAGAATATATAAAATCTGTTTGGTGAGAAGGGCATTCAAGAAAACGATTATTTAAGGATCAAGGACTTCTTATATGATTGGAGCATAGGAATTGAAAATGGGAAGAAAGATATACAGGCGAAGTAGGAGAGTCATGAATGGAAAAAAACATTCTCAGTGCCCTCAGAATTCTGCGTAGTGTTGCAAAAACGCTTGAGTCGGCGCTCAAAACGCTGGCGTTTTCTACGTATTTCAACGCTCGTGAGCACTCAGCGCTAAACGCTCGGCTTCAGCGCTCATGTTTACAACACTAACTCTGCTTTGGTCAATAGGTACCATATCGTACGGGCGTAGGGTTATTGTCCCAGGGTAGTGGTGTGCATCGCATCAACTAGTACATTATCCATGAGTTGGGTAGTACCAACCTCATAAGAATGCTATGCCATGATTACTACGCAAATAAATCAATCATCATACTACTACATTTAAGTAATTGATAAAATAATACAGTAACTTAATTATTGAGATATATTTTCTATCTATCTATCTATATCATCACGCTAGATCCCTTGCGGGGTAGGCAGAGAGTACAGAGTTCCAACAGCTTCTTTCCTTACATACCTCTCTGGCTTTCTCCACTCTCATAGTTCGTCTCATACACGCTCGCCGGTCTGTGGGACCCTTAACTTGTCCTTCAGATAAGACTCTGTCTATTTGGTCGTGGTAAGATAGTCTAGGTCTTCCCCGGTGCCTACATCCTTCCACTTTCGCATTGCATACCTGTTTTGTCATTAGATATTTTTATCTATCTATAACATCACACCAGATCCCTTGCGGGGTAGGCAGAGAGTACAGAGTTCCAACAGGTTCTTTCCTTACATACCTCTCTGGGTTCCTCGACTCTCATAGTTCGTCTCATACACGCTCGCCGGTTACGGAGACTCTTGACTTTTCCTTTAGATAAGACTCGGTTTATTTGGTCGTGGTAAGATACCCCGATAGGTCTGCCCCGGTACCTATATCCTTCCACTTTCGCATTGCATATCTGTTTTGTCATTAGATATTTTTATGATACTAATTAATCATTTAATTTGTTTCGTAGTAAACAAGCGACAGTGTTGGTACAGCGAGGAACTTTACGACGAGGCTCCGTCATAGTAGCTGGCACGGGATGGGCCAAGGTATGGTGCTATCATAACTTCAGTGTAATTAAAAAGTTAGTCTAGCTTCGCATGTACTGTTAAACCTCGTATTCAATAAAGGACGCATGTCCCGTGACATGTGTCGCTGGTGATGTCGGGAAACTTAATACCTATATAGTACAACAAGGATATTTTGATCCGTAGATGACATTGAAAGGGAGGCGTTGGTGTGATATTAGGGTTATAATAATAATAATATTAGCCCCGTTAAGAAACTGTCCCACTGTTGGGCACGGGCCTCCTCTCGAACTGGGAGGGCTTAGGTCATAGTCCACCACGCTGGCCCAGTGCGGGTTGGCGAACTTCACACACCTTTGAGAAACTCTTAGGCATGCAGGATTCCTCACGATGTTTTCCTTCACCGTTAAAGCAAGTGATAATTCATTTTTAATACGCACATGCTTTCGAAAAGACAGAGGCGCGTGCCTGGGTTTGAACCCGAGACCTTTGACTTTGCAGTCGAACGGTCTAACCACTAGGCTATCACTGCATGGGTTATCATTTAATAAATTTCTCAACGAAAATATTTCAACAGATGGCGGACGATTTAGCGCAGTGGTTAAGAGCTTAAGCCGCTCCGCCCACTGTGTCTAAAAGTCGCGGGTTCGATTCCCGCACGGGACAAATCTTTGTGTGATCCACAATTATTTGTTCCGGTCTGGGTATTGGTGTCTGTGAATTTTTATTTGTAAACGCACCCACGATACAGGAATAAATCCTAGTGTGGGGCTACGTTTTTAAAACAAAACAATAAAAAAATGGAAAACAGATGGGTCCGCATCGTTACTAATTAAGCGTCTGTCATGGCGTCACATTTCACTTCATGACAGCGTTAGTTCCGGTTTTGGCCGCGGGGCCACAAGATCCCTTTGAGACTGTAATTCGTTGCCGCGTTGCTTTTCTTAAGAAACAAAAGTAAGTAACAATGTTTAGAAACCATTTGGGCGACATGTGGTTTTCATTTTAAAAAACGTAGCTCCACACGAGTTATTCCTGTGTCGTGGGTGCGTTTAAGAACATGAAAATTCACATACACAAATACCCAGACCGAAAGAAATAATTGTGGGTCACACAAAAACTTGTCCCCTTCGGGAATCGAACCCGCGACTATTAGACACTGTGGGCGGCACGGCTTAAGCTCTTAACCACTGCTCTAAATCGTCCTTTAAATTTAACAGGTCAGAATCTTGAATTGTGCTCGGTATAATCGTAATAGACATACTTATGCACATATACCTACTTACCTTTGGGACCAAAAGTCATCGGCGAAATTTAGGTGTACATGGTACACCTCTGTCACCACCATGATCATCGTGTGCGTAGCATGCGAGTATTTATGCGTGCTTGTGCGTGCATGCTACCTTTTTACCTAACCATTACCTAACATAATTACTTACTTCTGTATCTACCTATGCTATAGTCTCTGCCTGCCCCGCAAGGGATCTGGCTTCATGATATAGACAGATAGATACATACCCATAATACTTATATTAAAAGAAACAATATAACCATGTTGCCCGCAGGTACGAGTGTTGAACTCTGCGGATGGTAGAACAGTGCAAGAAGCGCCACCTTCGACTCCCGTGTCAGTAATAGGATGGAGAGAGTTGCCGTCCGCTGGGGACCAAGTCCTAGAAGTTAGCTCTGAGGTAAGGGCTATTATAATATTGTTACGGATATTTACTAACATCAGAATGAGACGAACTATGAGAGTGGAGGAAGCCAGAGGTCTATAAAGACAGAACCTGTTAGAACTTTGTACACTCTGCCTACCCCGCAAGGGATCTGGCATAACGATATGGACAGAAACACCTTCTCTTCTATAAGAAAAAGAAACATTGCCCCCACACTAGGAATCATTTGAGTATTGTAGGTACGTTTAGACTAAACCGTTTTCAAGAATGAACACCACCGACATGAATAATCAGCAAACAATGTAAATCTATCTATCTATATCATCACGCCAGATCCCTTGCGGGCAGAGAGTACAACAGGTGTTTTTCTTACATATATCTCCGGCTTCCTCCACTCTCATAGTTCGTCTCATACACGCTTGCCGGTTACGGAGACTCTTGACTTTTCCTTCAGATAAGACTCGGTTTATTTGGTCGTGGTAAGATAGTCTAGGTCTTCCCCGGTACCCGCATCCTTCCACTTTCACATTGTATATCTGTTTTGTCATTCTTTCATCTGACATTCTTTCTATATGCCCGAATCAACGGAGCATGCCTTTTCTCATCTTTACACCGATACTATCTTTCATACCTACTCGCTTTATTACTACGCTGTTGCTAATGCGGTACCAATGTAAATGATTTATTTATTTATTTGGTACAACAACAATATACATATTATAACAATTTTGTCATATATATATATATATATATATATATATATATATATATATATATATATATGGTAACAATATTGTTTTGTATGAATATCAATAACACACGTACATAGTATTCGCAAGAATAGTATGTAGGTAAGTATATTAGTACAGGTGAGCAAGAACATTTAAGATTAATGATTATTATAATTACATATTAACGAATAGGAAATTAATAATGAATATTACATGGATTTCATTTAATTATAATTAGCTAGGTAAATTATTAAGTAGGAAATAAGATTTTTGAGTTTATAAAGGATTAAAATATTTCAATAGTTTGTTTTTAAAATTGTCAATGGTGTCATGGAAAATGTCAAAAAAGAAGCTTTTTTCTGAGCCACCGCAAATAGTGTTATTCAAACATATTCTTTTTAAAGGGGATCGTCGGCCTGTGTTGGTTTAATAGGCAGGAATATGGAATATTTTTGTGATGGGATATCTAGAAATTCTGCTCGGTTTCGGCAAGTTTTATATATTGTTGTAACTGACAATCCACGCTGCTATGTATGATTTTGTGTAGGAACACCAAATCATGTTTTATACGGCGATCAAGGAGAGATGCGAATAATAAAAAATTAAGTCTTTCTTAATATGGAGCCTTTAAATGCCTTAAGATAGATAAGCTAAATGTCTTGTGAATGCACTCTGGATAGTTTCTATTCTTTGCGACTGTATTACGTACGAGGGGTTCCAGATGATGCTGGCATATTCAACATGACTGCGTTATAAAGCAAAATTATTGTTAGAGGCTGACTAAATTCTTTTGTGTTTCTCTTGATGAACCGAATCATCTGAGCTGCTTTTTTACAATCTTATTTACGTGAGACCAAAAATGCAACTTACTATCCAAAGTAACGCCCAAGTCTAATCTCGCTTATTTTTTTGCAGGTACGTTCCTCTTATAGTATACTTTGAGGGTGTAGGTTGCTTCTGCCTTGTATATTTTATATGATAACACTTTCCTGCATTGAGGATCATGCCATTCATAAAACACCAGTCTCCAATCCAGTTAAGATCACTTTGCAAGAGTTGCGCGTCAGATAGGGAGTTGATTGATTATCCTATGTATTTTGAGGTCGTCAGCAAATAATGTGAATTTAGAATGTCTTATATGGTCTGTAATGTTAATAATGAATATAGAAAATAGTATTGGTCCTAGATGCGCTCCTTGAGGCACGCCGGATTCAGCGTAGTAAACTCTAGACTCATATCCTTTTACTGCAACATATGGCGGTCTTTTATTGAGATAGGACTGGAACCAATTTAAAAGACTAACATGAATTCCATGCGCCTCAAGTTTCTTTAACAGTAAATTGTGATTGACCATATCAAAAGCGTGAGAAAAGTCTGTATATTTTGCATCAATTTGTTTACCCTTATCGATTTTTTTACGGATAAATCTGATTACAAATGTGGCGAGATCTGTATAAACAGAACGACCAGACCTGAACCCATGTTGGGCTTGTGTGATAGAGTTATTGATATAAAGTGTAAGCGTTGGACAAATAAGAGATTCACATAACTGAGAAACAAGAGAGGATTGATATAGGTTTGGACCGGCACCCTTTCTGACGACTAATTGATTAATTTTTTTCATAACTTCCTTCTCGCTAAATCTGATTTGGCATAGAGACTTGTGCAGTAAAATAGGAACGGTACAGTTTAGTTGATTTGACCCGTTATTACTATAAACAGAAGAAAAATGATTTGCAAAGAGATTGGCTATATCACTACCATTGTCGCCAAACGAGTTATTATAATGCATGATTTCTGGGAGATACATCTCCACGTTTATACCCGACATATCTCCATAGCGAGTTCGGATTTTGGGCTTTAATCATTTCTATGCGATGCTATAATGACTATATATCTCGCGATATATAGTCATTATAGCATCTTTTTTAAGTTTATCACAACGGTCGCTAAGTATCTCGTGTTCTATTTTGTCGCGGGGGTTTTTGTATTTTCGATATTTTGATCGAATCTTATTTTTTTCAGCCAATAGCCTTATGAGTTTACAGTTAATCCGAATTCCGTTCTCAACTTGAGTGGCTCCCTGTCCATCACCGTAGGAATATGCATGTACTATCACTACTCTATTCTATCTTATTTAACCCGTGCACTCCAATGTATCTTAAGGAACGTTTTTCCTTTCTCGCCACTACTCAGTCGCGTGAACTTCGTTCCTCTTCGACACTTCGCCTAACTATCCCTACCCATTCTTCTAACTTCTTTACTAATTCCTTCACTGTCCAAAGTATTCGTCTTTGGAACTCTTTACCTGATTCTATAAGGCGTGCTAAGTCCCGGGAAATATTTAAGCGGGATCTTAAAGCACATTTCCTGCAGACCTAACACCTTTAGCAAGTTCCCTTTTAATTTTAGTTTTTTACATTTGCTCGTATCTCTTTCGTTTCTCCTTTCCTTTATATTTATTTATTTCGTCATTCAGTTGCGTAATGTATAATAGGTTCTTTTTGTTTTATTTTACTTCTTTTTTATTTTTATGTTATTATATTCATTGTTGCACCTTACCCATTTCCATTTTTTTTGAACATCTCTGTCCTCTACCTAAAGGTTGCCTGGAAGAAATCGCTTTAAGCGATAAGGCCGCCTTACTGTACCAACATAACTATGTTCGATCTTGTTCCCTGTCATAATATTTTATGTGCAATAAAGTGTATTATTATTATTATGTATATATTTATTCAGTATAATTTCTTATAAAATATATATAAAAATATAAAATACAAATATTCTTATATATGATCTTGTCGCATGATATGCGACAAGTTGATAAATATACAAGCTGTAACATAATAAACGCAAGACCTCAGACACCCTAATTAAAGAATTTCTTCATAAATACAATACGAAAACCAAATTACCAAATTTAAAGTTTTTACCCTTCTGTTAAGCACTTTTATAATAATAATAATAATAATTTTTATTTTCAGATAAAAAATCCATAATTTGTTAGTAACAATCTTCTTACAGACTATGTTAGTACTTATATCTAGATTTTATTTTGTTTATTTGGCACTGGACATGTATGAATTATGAATACTTATCCAGTGCCGAATAAATGGGCCATCCAGCCGATTAGCCAGTATGCTTAGGAGAGTATTGGCGCTGCCCCTCATTCGCGACATCGTGGATGCGGCCCTCTTACGCAGGATGGCATGAAAACCATCTACTCTGGCCTTCGCGAACATCCCCGATGCACTACAGAATCGGGGCAGCCCCAACACACTCCTAAACGCATTATTATATTGGACTCGCAGAGCATCCAGACTCTTCTGTGAGTGTCTGACCCACAGGCTGCACGTGTAGAACGTCTGACAGTAAGCCCTGAACAATGTTATCTTAACTTCGTTGCTACACCGTGCAAACCTACGAGCCAACATGTTACTTCTAACTGATAATGTTCTGCGTTCCCTCTCTACGTCTATGTCATCATGCAGTGACTCCGAGATCCAGTGCCCCAAATATTTAAATTGCGAGACTTTTTTAAGTGGTGTACCCTTCAGAGTGACTGGTGGCAGGCTGTCGTATGTTTTGTTACGGGCTTTAAACACCATTAACTCGCTTTTCATTGCATTATACTTAAGGCCATGGGTCTCCGCGTACTGCTCACAGATCGCAATTAGTTTGCGCAGACCATTGATTGATGGACTCAGCAATACCATGTCATCGGCATAGCTTATATTATTGATGAATTTTCCATCAATTGAGCAACCTACCATAGCATCGCTGAGTTCACCAATCAATCTATCTACATACAGGTTGAATAGCTTAGGTGAAGTCAAGCCGCCCTGCCTCACACCGCACTCCAACCTGTACATACCTGACAGAGTCCCCGCCCATCTCACGTAGTTGCTCTGGTTGTTGTACCAATATTTAAATATATTAATTACCTCTGTAGGTACGTTAGTATCCTTTTCCAGTTTTTGCCACATCAACTTGTATGAAACAAGATCGAAGGCTTTGGAAAGGTCGAGGAAACAAGCAAATACGGGGGTATTTCTCGATGTATAGTATTGAACAGTCTGCTTAAGACAGAAAATAGCACTTTCCGTTGAAACGCCGGCTTTAAAACCGAACTGTGCGTCATTTAACTTAATGTTTTGACTTAACTGTCGATCAAGCAGACTGTCCAACACCTTTGCCATGATCGTAGCCAGGGATATCGGCCTGTAGTTCTTTAAGTCTGAAGCGTCTCCCGTTTTATTCTTGATGATCGGAACCACAATTGTTTTCATCAAATCCTCAGGTAAATAAGAATGGCCTACACAGGAGGTATAGAACAAAGACAGAACGCGCGGCATGTGGACGCCTGCATTCCGTAAATGCTCCACACTCAATAAGTCGTGTCCCGGCGATTTCCCTCGCTTCATATCCGACACCGCCCTGGCCACGTCCTGTGGGGAAAAACGTGCAAAGGTTCCTTTCGACCCCTTCTTCACCTCAGAAACTTGTGCGCTAGGTCCTAAGGGGGACTTTACAGTAAAGCTATTCTTAAACATTTCTGCTATTTGGTCATGGGCGCTGACCCCTTCTACACTGACTGGATGGCCAACCCTAGGACCCAGCTTTCTAGTCTGCTTCCAAAAGCCCTTGAAGTCATTATGAGAGTAATGAGAAGCCAGAATATCCATTTTAATTTGTTCTTGATTATTCTGACAATATTTTAATCGGGTTTTAAAAGATTTCCTACTGTCACGCATTTCCTCATAAAATGGACCACTAGAAGGTTTCCCATATGCAACCCATTTTTGAAAGCAAGTCCGCGCGTATTTGTGCGCATCTTTTACATGTTTATTCCATCCAATAATAAACTTGTTACGATATTTATTCACATAGCTCGCTTTCGAAGCCTGGCTTAAAATATCAACAATCTTATGGTACATTTTATCAATAATTATCCTATGTTCCATTTTAGCGCAAATTGGATCGCCGCACTCTCGAAACTCTATTGGAAAATCAATATCTTTTAATCTACTATTACAATAATCGTGATAAGTACTAATTTGTGCATTGTCCCTTTCTCCCCACACAGTTTGATTACAATCTATATCAATATTGATGGATGGATTATATTGTAAAATATTCAAGTTACATTTCATTAAAACTGGAAAATGATCCGACCACGAAATATTATATAATATTTCAACGCTTACGACTGACTTCCAGGCAGCCTCCGTTACTACACAATGATCGAGCCAACTGGTAGTGCCGTATACGTCGCTAATATACGTGTACGTATTCGAGTTTAGGCCCAGTATATTAATGTCTGCACATAGCCACTTTTGTTCCTCGCAATAACTATATAGTTCTAAACCAAATAACTGACCTGGATGCGCGTTGAAGTCCCCGAGAATAAAAACTGACTGCACATCTGATTCTTCAATAATCGCACTTATCTCACCAAGACACTCACTAAATTCCGTTAGATTCTCCGAGCCATTAGTGGGCATATAAACAGAAAAGACTAAGATAACGCGATCAGCAAGAGCTATTTTAATGGCCGCTAGCCGCACACTTTTGCATTGTACTATTGATACAACGGTAAAAACACTTTTCCGCCAAAGTAGGGCAACACCGCCGTGCGGCCGCCCATGCAGTATCCCCGCCGAGGTATCGACAGCTGATGTCCCGGTGTACGCAAAGTCCTCGTCGATTGTACCTAGGTATGAAAGGTCATGGGGCAGCAACCACGTCTCCTGCAGAGCCACGAGATTCGCTCGGCTACATAGCGATTTTACATAATCAACTGATCTAGTGACTGATCTACAATTAAAACTTATCATATTAGTCGCACTAGTCATCTTGTTTAATTGTTTCTGATCTGCCGCTCATCATGTTATGCTCTTTGTCTTTGTTTAAATATATGAACCTCCTGAAAGATACTCCCTCCGGCCATAGCGTGACGTCTAGGAATAACGAGAGATTATTTTGTGACACAAAGATTTTAAAAGCATTATACTCTTTTGGTCTCCTCATTTTAATCTTTTTTAATGTTATTGTAATGCCGATTTTATTCTTTATATATTCAATAACATCCTGTTCAGTTGTTTGCTTGTCTACGTTTGTTATAAAAAGTGGGACTTTTACATCTGCCGCTTTAAATTTACTGTCCGATTCATTTGTCCCCTTGCCCTGACGTCCCGCGAAACGATATTTAGTCTTTTTCCTATTTACCGTAGTCCATTCGTCATTATAATTAACTGATTTTCGATTAACGTCATCGTCTCGCAGCTCAGCATTTACATTCGGCGCAGACCCCATTTATACCCCAATTAACAACGGAACTTGTATGTGTATGTTTTGAGAAATACGTTTTAGGAATGCATTTGAAATCTCCTTAATGCTATGAATCAAGAATAAATTTAGTTTTTATAGCGCACCGAAGGAGTAAAAGCATTATTTGCAAATTTAAAAAAAATGTAAGATTCATTAAAAATTGTTGGAATCAATTCAGTAACCGATTTAGAACAAACTACTTTCAGGTCTTGCGTTTATCAAGTTACACCTTGTATATAGTAATAAAACTGGATGTTTAGGGTCTAATTTAGATGCCAAACTGGGTGGTGCCATCGTAGTCACACATGTCAAGTTTGTTAGAATAAGGTCAAGAATTTTTTGTCAGCTTTACTTATATCATTAACTTGCTTCAAATTATACAGATAAATAAAATCCACCAGAGAGAAGCCCACGGCACAGTTATAATTTGAGGGAATGAGATTATGGTCATTATCTGATTACATGATGCCTCTACTATACCAAACTCTCGCGTGCCACGAAGGGATATAATTTGATGTGATTTTCAATAGTTAAGGTATGTAGGATTGCGCTATTGAAGATAACCGGAGAATAAGAAAACCTGTGTTAAAGAAAGAATTCCACCCACAAATGTATTAGTAAACTAGTTTCTGCCCGCGACTTCGTCCGCGTTGACTTTAAACAGGAACCTTGCAATTTTTTCGGGATAAAAAGTATCCTATGGTAATCCAGGTAATAAAATATTTGTGTGCCAAATTTCATCCCAATCCATTCAGCCGTTTTTGCGTGATTGGGTATCAAACGTTTAAACATAAAAACTTTCACATTTATCATATTAGTAGGAAGTAGGATGTCTAGAAAATGTTTGGTTAAGAAAATTCTCCTCCAGATATGTTTGTATTTTGTTTTGATTGAGTGAGAAAAATTCTGTTGCAAAAGTAGACAACTTATTTCAAGTATTAGTATTTCTGATAGCCCATTATTCCCATAGAAACGAGCGAACGAAGTTATGAAATGGCGTCACAACCAGCGTATGAAAGAGAAGCAAGCCGCCGACCTCGAAGTGATCTCCGCGAAGGAGTCCGAACATCGTGCGCAGTACCAGGCCACGCTCGCCAGGAAGCGCACGCTCGGCCGGTTCAAGCTGCGGCCCGAAGGACCACGACAGAAGATGATACAGAGCGACGATCACCCCACGCTTAGTGTTATTGTTAAAGGTAGGATACCTAAACTTATAGTGCCCTCTTAGCAATGCGTGCAGAAAGGTGGGTACTGGGTAGGGTCCAAGTATTGTTGCTGGAATGTAATCACTGAGCTGGAGTTTGAGTTATGCTCGCAATAGTAAGTGACGACGAAGAGGCTCGGTCGGTTCCAGCTGCGGCCCGAAGGACCACGACAAAGGATGATACAGAGCGACGACCATCCCACGCTTAGTGTTATTGTTAAAGTTAGGATCCCTAAACTTTTAGTGCTATCAAGTGTGATAATATTAGAAGTAGCCGACTCGTTTCTCCTTTTTGCGAGCTCTTATGTTCTCCAGCTGCGATCATCGGTTTATGAACAAAAAACAACTGTTCTACCATATCAAGTAATATTCATCATCATCATCATCATCATCTCAGCCTATACTTGTCCACTGCTGAACATAGGCCTCCCCAATCGCTTTCCAGCGTAACCGGTCCGATGCCACCTGCATCCAACGACTTCCTGCGATTTTCACAAGATCGTCGGTCCATCTGGCAGGCGGTCGTCCCACGCTGCGCTTGCCAATACGTGGTCTCTACTCTAGAATCTTTCTGCCCCAACACCCGTCCGATCTACGCGCTATGTGGCCCGCCCATTGCCACTTCAGCTTGCTAATCTTAACGGCTATGTCGGTGACCTTGGTTCTTCTACGAATCTCCTCATTCCTGATTCGATCGCGTAGAGAAACGCCGAGCATAGCTCTCTCCATAGCTCGCTGAGCAACTCTGAGCTTTTTTATGAGACCTATTGTAAGAGACCACGTCTCTGATCCATATATCATCACTGGTAACACACATATAAGTAATATTGCTGCAATGTAATTACTGTAATAAACTGTAAACATCCATCCAATGTCGGACCAAGATTTGGACCTGCGACCGAAAGCACTACGACGCTAAATGATACAAACTGACAATTACTCACATTTATTACTGCCTCGTTGGTCTGGTGGCAAAGCGCATCGCTTTGTGATCACGAGGTCCTGGGTTCAAATCCTAGGTCGGACAAATGTAGTTTTTCTAACGAAAAATTCCCAGTACGAGTCCGGAGTCTGGAATTGTGTCCGGTATATGGCAATAGGCTCGCCCCCTATTACATGGGACCTAACATCGTCGGCGAAACGTGGGTGTACTCAGTACACCTCTGCCACCCCCTCTGGGGAATATAGGTGCTACTCTTCTTGTTCTTCTTCAAGTTATGGCTTGACACTAATTATAAGTGTATTTTGCCAGTTTCCAGTATAAGTGTATTTTGCCAGTGTCCAGTGAGATAATCGTGTTTGTTTAAATTAATTCGACTCCCCGAAGAATTTGATGACAACGATGATAATGAAATTAATGAAGTACCCCACCAACATTACACATTATTAGTCGAAATAAAACAAATTGACAACACCACTCTTCGACTTCCCGCCAAAACCCCCTATTGCTACTCTCAATATACAATAATCTATTGACCTCAGACAAGCAATATCTTTATTTTTAATGGCTTCATTGTGGCAATATTTTATTTAATTCTGTGGCGTACGACCGCCTTTATTAAACACTGTGTTTTCTTCTAGACAGACAATCATATAGTCATACATTGCAGCTGTCAAAAATATAAGTGGTGGAGGAAACTGCAATATCGATTTGTAACGAAAGCAGTGACTCGATGTTAAATGAAAATGAACCTGTCTTGGAATTACAACAGGAATATCTGTTACAAAAATCTGTTTTGTTGTAGGTGACGTGGACGGATCCGTAGAAGCGATATTAGATATACTTGAAACATACGACGAACACGAAAGGGTCAGGTTGGACTTGGTGCACTTCGGCGTGGGATCAGTCACGCCTAACGATTTGGAGGTGAGTTGCTCAAGACAGACATCCATACTTCCATACTGATCTTATAAATTCGCAAATAACTCTGTCTGTTGCCTTTTCACACCCAAAGCGCTGAACGATTTTGATCAAATTCGGGAAGGAAATAGATGTTATCTAGGTAAAGGACATCGGCTTCCTTTTATCTAAAAACAAACAACTTAAGGGTGTGAAACACACATCTAAAATAACGCGAACGAAGTTGGAGTTTAATATTTTAATATATTAATACGTGAAGCAAAAACTTTGTACACATTTTTACGAAAATTGCGCGGACGAAGGAGTATGAAATTTCCCACACTTATAGTTTATATAGAGAAGGAGTGCAGAATGCTAATATTTTTTTAATTTATGCATAAAACATACATTAAATCAATGAAAAAAACATGACACACACTACCATGTATTTAACACAATACACGCCAAATTGATGTTTGTCTTTAATATTATTTGTCTATATTCTTACTGAATGTCAAACATAACCAGTAAACGATGAAAGAGTAGGTCGAATATCGACCTATGGGCGACCACTAGTTCTAATAATCCGGTCTCAGATTCTGATAAGTTGGGGTTGTTATTTTTATTGACAATTTTGACAGTTGTATTTTAACAATGCAAAGGTTTCAATACAAATTATTTTATCACGTAATAACATCGCTTTCTGGTTGGTTTCGATACAAATAATGCAATTTATTTTAAATTAATGTGCTATAGGTTGTAACTTTAAACCTAACTCAGAAATAGTTGACAATATTTTATTAGAATAGAAATATTTTATGTGTAAAATATTATGCAGTGTAGGAAGTAACTGTTGTTATGCATCAATTATCTAACACTTGCGCCATAGGTCTACGTTTTAGTCACTTAAAAAAGAAACACCGTCACGCCTATATTCCCCAAGCGGGGGTGGCAGAGGTGTACACCCACGTTTTGCCGACGATGTTAGGTCCCATGTAATAGGGGGCGAGCCTATTGCCATATACCGGCCACAATTCTAGACTCCGGACTCGTACTGGGAAGTTTTCGTTAGAAAAACTACACTTGTCCGACCTAGGATTTGAACCCAGGACCTCGTGACCACAAAGCGATGCGCTTTGCCACTAGACCAACGAGGCAGTCCATTTTTTAAAAACCTGTTATATTTAAGTTAGACGTTTTTAATCATATAAGTACTTGAATGGTCCTGATTAAAAGCGTTATGATTCCGTCTAGATAGCGGAAGCATTCAAAGCCGTGATATACGCGTTCAACGTGGAGTGTCCGCCGCCCGTCGCGGTGGACGCCAAGAAGAAGGACATCGCGGTCAAGAGACACAACGTCATCTACCGGCTCGTCGACGATGTCAAGGACGAGATCAGCTCCAGGATACCCTCGAGGTGGGAGGAGGAGTTCCTAGGTATGTCATAGATATGTACCGTTCGTTCAAACTAAAAGTTCCAGATACTGACCTGTTAAAAAATGTTTTTTCGATCCCAATAATCGATCGATTGTTTAGCGCGCGCTAATGGCCGGTTACAATGCTCTCAACGATAGATTTGCTTAGTATTTGTCAGATTTTCCATATAAAATATGTCAAGATTGTACCGGTATAGTCTTTTTCACGAGACGCGCGTAGAATGATGTTTGATCATATTCCATTTCACGCGTATTGTATTTAAGAAAGGATTTATTCCTGTGTCGTGGGTGCGTTTACAAACATGAAAGTTCACATACACCGAAACAAATAATTGTGGATCACACAAAGATTTGTCCCGTGCGGGAATCGAACCATTGACTATTAGACACAGTGGGCGGAGCGGCTTAAGCTCTTAACCACTGCGCTAAATCGTCCGTCATAAAACTTAATAAAACTCTATTACCCAATTATGTAAATTGTAACGGTTTGCGTTTAAGGGACTCACACAATGACATCGTTATAATCGATATGTCGTTTTTTAAAATGTACAAAATCGATTGTCGATTTTCTTACGAATGTATTATTATCTTATGTTATGAGGTCTCGGGTTCAAACCCAGGCACGCACCTCGGTCTTTTCGAACGCATGTGCGTATTAAAAATTAATTAACTTTTGCTTTAACGGTGATGGAAAACATCGTGAGGAAACCTGCATGCCTAAGAGTTTCTCGAAGGTGTGTGAAGTTCGCCAACCCGCACTGGGCCAGCGTGGTGGACTATGGCCTAAGCCCTCTCAGTTTGAGAGGAGGCCCGTGCCCTGCGATGGGACAGTTTCTTAATAGGGCTAAAATTAATATATATTATTATATTATAGGATACCTCATATGACTGAATTATTTAGTATTCTCATGGACAATAAATTAATAAACAAACGTAGACGCGCTGTCTTGCCATATTAAAACAGAATTTTTTATAGATTTTTTTAATAATACAATAGTAATAATACACGTAAGCGACTTACCAAGCGATTTATCACACGATTTTTCTGACCAATGGCTTGATTCGTAAATAAATAATGTGATTATTTTATTATTTTCTCTTTTTGGTACTAAATTATTTTTATTAATACCTATTCATTCTTCCTTATAAATTTTCTCGATACGATATTCAATCGATTCTACTTCACACTCCCCAAATTTCTAGAAACGTCAAATTCTAAACGTCAGCGTAGCCATGACTGGTTAAAAGGACTATAGTAGGCAAACCATAAAGGCATAAGTCACTGTGTATCGCTGACGAACCATTTTTTTTTTTTTTTTTTTAAAAACGTTGCCCCACACTAGGATTAATTCCTGTGTCGTGGGTGCGTTTACAAACATGAAAATTCACATACACAAATACCCAGACCGGAACAAATAATTGTGGATCACACAAAGATTTGTCCCGTGCGGGAATCGAACCCGCGACTGTTAGACACAGTGGGCGGGGCGGACTAAGCCCTTAACCACTGCGCTAAATCGTCCGTCCATTAATTTAAAGTTCATAGATCTAAATAGAACAACCATAAAAAGACACCGAGGTCACCGGGTGACTATTTGATTGATAGAATTGAAATTGTTTAACCTCTCGTATCCCGGGACCCGGAAAGAGAAATGTGCGTCGTCTGCCGCGCGAAATGATGCATTAGTGCCCTGTTTTACGCGGTTGTTTTTCAATAAAATTCGTAATGGTTTCAATTAAAAATGGTTTTATCGTATATTACGGTATATTTTACAGTGAAAAGTTCGAAAACACTGTGAGATTATCTATATATTAATACGTGAAGCAACAACTTTGTACACATTTTTACGAAAATTGCGCGGACGGAGGAGTATGAAATTTCCCACACTTATAGTTTATATAGATAAACATACATTAAATCAATGAAATAAACATTACACACACTACCATGTATTTGACACAATACACGTTAAATTGATGTTTGTCTTTAATACTATTTGTCTATAGTCTTACTGAATGTCAAACATAACCAGCAAACGATGAAAATCGACCTTTGGGCGACCACTAGTTTAAATAAATAGATAAAAATAGGCGTTTGATAATGAGCATTTTTAAGCGCAGATCTGCGCTCTCGCGTTTATTTCGTTCTTGGAGTGAATAGAAGATGTTGTTGAACTATCTTCAGTGACAAAAATGATTCATTCGTTATCTAAGAATACACTTAAAAAGTATTATATGAATAAAAACAAAGATAAACGAGGAAAAATGCATGTAGGCGTGGGAGCGTAGGTCTGCGCTCCGGCAGACAACGCCCATACAAAAAGTTGCGTAGAGTTACGTTCCGGCACACGAGGGGTTAAGGAATTAGTAATTGGTTATTTAAGAAATTTTAACTTCTAAAAAAATCCCCAGTACAGTAAAGTACTTTCATACATAGACAATAAGGCTTCAAATAGTATGAAATACCGTAAATGAACTTGCGTCTCTCAAAAATTGAACATAGCTGACCTCAGTTAAGGTAGATTTTTGGCACAATATACACGATTCGCTCAATCGAAGATCGAATGATCGGGTATTGTCATCTTGATTCGTTCAATCGTGAACGATACATGCCTAGACTATAGTGCTTAGTGTTGTAGAAACGCTCGAGTTGGTGCTTGAACGCTCGAGTCTTTTACGTGCTCCATGCTCTTAAGCGTCGAGTTAGCGTTAAACGCTCGACTTCAGCGCTCATTTTAACACTAATAGTGCTACAAGGATATTTCGGTCTGTAGATGACATTGACACGTTAGTGAGAAATTAGGATTATCATTTAGTAAAATTTTCCCTATAGGGAAATATTTTAGCGGATGGGTTTGCACGGTCCCTAATTATAAAAGAACTTGGGTAATATTAGCAAACGCCAACTCTAAGACTTTCATGAAGTGACATTCCACTTGATGACTGCTTTAGTTGCGAGATTGGCCGCGGGCCACAATACGGTATCATTGTACATAATATTGAACTATCCGAGATGGCGGATTTAAAGTTTGTCCACAAAGTAATGCGACTCACCAATGGTCCGTATTCCACGTCTCTACAACGAGCTCGTAAAGACAATTCCTGATCTCGATATCTTTTTTGACAGCCTTTCAGAATTCAGGACCAAAATTAATAATATTTACTAAAGAAAAACAAAATTGACATTCTATATGCTCTATAATGCAACTCAAAATTTGAATTTAGTCCGCTGACAAAGATTTTTTTTTTTTTTTTGTCTTATTTTCACAGCAATCTGTCACCGCCATGGAACATTAAGCCGTGGGTTTGTTGGGGTTATGGAGACGTGATCAGGAATGCGACCAGTGCCACTTCTTATCCTTAACTAATCATGTGCCTTCACTGAAGCACATCTTGGGGAATTTTGCGCTTTAGTCTACGTAAACCCTGTCTGTTGTCTAAGAGTTTTTGAGCTAGTACATTAGGGTGGTTTGCAATTCTGTCTTTGTAGGACTTGGTGTATCTAGCTATTTCCTCTCTGATTGTAGGCATTTTGAGATCTTTGTGTAGTTGTTCGTTAGTCACAAACCATGGGGCATTTGTCAGTATCCGTAGTGTTTTGTTTTGAAATCTTTGGATTATTTCAATGTTGGAGTGAGAAGCCGTTCCCCATAGTTGTATACCATAGGTCCAGATCGGTTTAAGAGTAGTCTTGTAGAGCAGGATTTTGTTATCCAGTGAAAGCTGAGATTTTCTACAAATGAGCCAGTAAAGTTTTCTGAGTTGTAGACTAAGCTGTTTTCTTTTAGTGAAAATATGCTTCTGCCAGGTTAAACGTTTGTCCATATGGAGGCCCAGATATCGCACATGATCAGCTTGTGGCACTGCCTTGTTGTTTAGCGTGACTGGTGGACAAGATTCTCTTCTTAGTGTAAACGTGACATTAACCGATTTACTTTCATTAGCCTTGATCCGCCACTTCTTCATCCAGGCAGCTACGCTGTCTAAGCCGTTTTGTAACATTTTTGCTGCAATGTCAGGCTGACTGTCAATGGCTAGAATAGCCGTGTCATCCGCAAAGGTACCGGTAATAGTTGTAGTACTTGTGGGTAGATCTGAAGTGTAAAGCAGGTAGAGAACAGGACCGATCACACTTCCTTGGGGGACGCCTGCCGATATTGGACTAAGTTTTGTAACTTCATTTCCACACTGGACCATAAAATGCCGTTCAGCTAGGAAGGATTTGATAATCATGTACAAGTAATGGGGCATAGCTGTTTTGACTTTGTACAACAACCCTTCATGCCACACACGATCGAAAGCCTGGGATATATCCAAAAACACAGCTGCACAATATTTTTTGTCTTCAAATGATTTCATAATTTCATTTGTGAGTCGGTGTACCTGGTCAATAGTGGCATGTTTATGGCGAAATCCAAATTGATGGTCGGGTATTAAATGATTACTCTTAATAATTGGCAGGATGCGAGTGAGTAGCAGTGATTCGTACACCTTTACAGTTATAGGCAGAAGGCTAATGGGCCTGTAAGATTTAGGGTCATCTGGTTGTTTGTCCGGTTTCGGGATCATCATTATCTTAGCTACTTTCCATTGAGCCGGAAAGAATTGTAGTTTAGTCATACAATTGTAAATGGACGTAAGTAGGATTAATCCAGAGTACGGTAATTCTGCTAAGAGACGACTTGTAATAAGATCATATCCTGGGGCTTTCTTAGGGTCAATTTTTTTGACTGCATATGCAACTTGTTGCTTGGTGAAATTGGGAATGTCGTGTTCTATCGATGGTTGAGGGATATCTTGAATCAGGTCGTGAACTTCTTTTTCATGATCTGCTGGACTTTCGTTTGGGTGAGGTTTAAAGACTGACAGAAGGTGAGCAGAGAATACCTCTGCTTTTTCGGTGTCTGACCGAGCCCATGTTCCTTCTGGCATGCGTAGAGGAGACGAGGCAGTTGTAGGCCGCTTAAGTTTTTTGGTGGCCTTCCAAAGAGAGTAACCAGAGGCTGCAGTGGAGTCCAACCTTCTTAAATAAGACTGAAACTCGTTGTTGCGATCACGTGCGAGTGCATTCTTTAGTTCTCTAGTAATATGATTTAATCGAGTTTTTACTTGCGGACATTTCGATTGTTGCCACCGCTTCCGAAGTTTTCTTTTATGAGATATAAGTTTTATCAGATAGTTTTCTATAGAGATGTTATTCACCTTGGTGTTTTTAGGCAGTGGAGTAGAATCCCAAGCTGCTTTTTGCAAGGTCCTAGTAAAGTAATCGACAGCCACCGTAATGTCGTATTCTGATTTCAGTCTTGTTGGTTTCTCAAATGCTGAATCAATAAGATGCCGAAATAACGTCCAATTTGTCTTACGATTGTGCAATACGCATTTAGGTTCTTTTTCTGTTAGAGAAGTAGACATATTCACAATAACCGGAGAGTGATCCGATGAAAGGTCTAAACAACTTTTGCAGGTGATGTAGGTTTTGGAAATACCTTTAGTTACACAGAAATCTATAACGTCTGGTATTTTATTGGGGTCTGTGGGCCAGTATGTGGGATCTCCTGTTGACAGAACGTTCAAATTATTTGCTTGAATGCACTTAAAGAGTTCCCGTCCACGCGGAAGGATGAGTCGGGAACCCCAGAAAGTATGTTTAGCATTGTAGTCACCACCAGCTATGAAGCGTCGGCCAAGGGACTCAAAGTAATCTTTAAAGTTTACTTGTTTGATGTTGTGCCTCGGTGGGCAGTATAGGGCTGAGATAGTCAATTCATTGTTCTGCTAAAACTACCTGCTAACTGACAAAGATTGACAATGATAATATGTGTACTTGTATTCAATATGCCTTTGCCTGTCGTAATTATCAGACGATGCTTATAATTAATTTGAACCTGTATAGTACCCGGACACAATGTCTTTCTTTTTTAAGCGTTTTACAGCTACGAATTTCTAACATTTTTATTTAGTGACATTTTAATTTTAATTAATTGTTTAACTATCTTTTTCCCTGACATTGTACTCCAATTCTAAGCAAGTAACAAAGATAATGACATTGTTATTTCCAATTTACTAGTTTATTGTAATCAATTACAGTGCATGATGTGGTTGCCTATAATCGGAATAACATTTAAGCAATACACTATAAACAATTATTTTGATATTGTAAAAATTGATGTATATTCTGTTGGTGATCCATAATAGATAAATAAATAAATAGGTAATAGAAGCTCATTTTGCAAATCAATATCCTTAGGCGTGAAAATTGTAATTTCTATATCCTCAGGTGAAGCGAACGTACTCCAACAGTTCCTAGTAACAGAAGGCAAGAAGAAAGTGCCTGTGGCGGGTTGCAGGTGTGTGAAGGGATCGCTGGCTAGAAACGCACTTTATAAAGTCGTGAGAGGACAAGAAATCGTTCATGAAGGTGCGTATTTTTGTGTGTGTGAATGATCTACGCTGTTGGCCGCGGGGCCTTTACAGCTTCACCGGACAAGAGGGCGAGCGTGCAACCACTACGCTCGAGCCAGGAGGGCAAGGGGGCAACTAGCTCAAGGGCGCCTCAAAGAGGAACGGCCTCGGCTTGGGCTGTCGCAATGGGGGAGAGGTTAGTGTTGTAAAAATGAGCGCTGAAGTCAAGCGTTTAGCGCTAAGTCGACACTCACGACCGTTGAAACACGTAGAAAACGCGAGCGTTTTAAGCGCCGACTCGAGCGTTTTTACAACATTAGAAGAGGGTGCGTATTATGACCACTGCCTCGTTGGTCTAATAGCGCATAATGCACGTGGCGGCCTCAGGGTCTTGAGGTCAAATCCTAGGTGTAACAAAATAATTTTTTGATATAAAAATTTCCAATATCAGTCCAGAGTCCTCAGTTTAATGACAATAGACCCCTTATATTGGCACCTAAAGTCATTGGTTATGAGTGGTTGGGTGTTTGTATACACACTCACGATACCGGAATAAAGCCTTGGTGGTCCCCCCCCCCCCACCAAGACTTTATTCCATTCTACGTTTCTCAAAAAAAAAGAAAGGAGGATGTGTATTTTTATTAAGACGACAAAAGAGTTTAATTGACAACGGTAGAGTGTGTGTGTGTGAATGATGTACGCTGTTGGCCGCGAGGCCTTTACAGCTTCACCGGACTTAAAGGCGAGCGTGCAACCACTACGCTCTAGCCAGCCAGAAGGGCAAGGGGCGACATACTCGAGGGCGCCTCGAATAGAGGCGCCCTCGGTTGGGACAGTCGCTGTAGGGGGACGGGTGCACTTCTAAGTGCACCGGTCAACCGCCGGCTATGGGAGGGGATCTACGACTACGTCTTCGTCGTCGCCCGTATTCTGAGCGGAAAGAAGGGATGACAAAGCATCGGGGGGGTCGGTGAGAACATGTCGCGGCCGGCGGTGGCGGCAGGGGTCGGGGGGGGAGATCGTAGTCGGCGGTGGCTACGATTAACGGATTCGCATGCGTTCGCGAAGTGACGTGTTGACGCCTTTTTAATATAGGCGCGAATAGGTTCGAGACCTAGATCGGAGTGGAGATCGACATTCCGTACGAACCAGGGGCTCCTACGGCTTTACGGAGGAAGCGGTTTTGAACCACTTGGAGTTTATCGATGTGAGAGGGGGCCGAATGCCCGAACACAACACACGCATAAGTCATGATGGGTCGAACGCAAGTTTTGTAAAGCGTCACCTTATTTCTAAGGGACATTTTACTCCGCTTGCAGATTAACGAATGGAGGCGACCGAGCACAAAGGATGCTCTGTGACGGACCCGCTTGATGTGCGGGCCAAAGGACATGGTACTGTTTAGGGTGACCCCTAGATATTTGACCTCTTAGGGAATCAGGGAATAGGTCGGTCGAACATGGTCACTTGGCCGAGATTACTTCTAGGGCGGCGCAGGGAGTGGTGCGGGGTGGCACCTCTGGAGAAGAACACCGCAGCGCTCTTGTCCGGGTTCACCTCAATACGCCACTTCCTGAACCAATTCCCTAGGGAATTGGCGGTTGTCTGAAGGTTTCTGGTAATGAAACCCTTATTCCTATGCGAGACGTAGAGAGCGGTATCATCCGCGAATAGGGCTAGATGCGCCTTACTCGAACGAGGAATGTCGTTCGTGTAAAGGCTAAACAGGAACGGAGAGAGAACTGAGCCCTGTGGGACCCCAGCACTGATGGAGTGGGAAGTGGAGCGCGTCATTTCGACGCGATAACGGAAGGTGCGATTCGACAAGAAGTCTCGTAAGATGAGCACGAGTCTGTCCGGCACACCCATTTGGTAGAGCTTGTAGATCAAGCCGTTGTGCCAGACTTTGTCGAATGCCTTCGCGACATCTAGGAAGAGGGCGCCCGTGTAGACGGGTTTGGGTCTATTGAGACCGGAGAGGATGTGCTCCGTGATGCGGAGCACTTGGTGGACGCAAGAGTGTTAGGCTCGAAAGCCGAACTGCTCGTCGATAAGAATACCCCTGGACGTTATGAAATCTTTGAGCCGCGCCAGAAGTAGGCGCTCGTAGATCTTGGCCAGGGAGTTGAGGAGACTGATAGGGCGGTAGCTCGCGGGGAGATTGCGAGGTTCGCCGGGCTTGGGAATGCCTATGACGTCCGCCTCCTTCCACTTAGCGGGGAAGCTGCAGTTCGTCATGGCGGCGTTCAGTATGGCCACTAGGAGGCAGATGAATTGGGCGGGCAGGCATTTCAGAACGCGATTCGAAATGCCGTCAGAGCCGGGGGTTTTTTTAGTTTTCAGACCCATAATGAGATCTTCGACCTCAGTTTGTGTAATAGGAGGTAAGGAATCGACGGGGGGGAGGGATGCCCTGCGCTCGACTTCCCTGTCGACCGCGTCGACGTGGGACTGGTCGACGGACTGAGAGCTGGGGGTGCACTGGGTCTCGAGGGAGTCGGCCTTTTCGTCGTCGTCGAAGGCTGGGGGTGCGCCTGAAGGGTGGGACAGCGGGGGCATGCCAGTCGTGGAGTCGGTTTTGAGGCTACGCGCCAGCTGCCAGTAGGCCAGATGCGATGGCGCGATGCTCTCTAGGAGGTCACCCCACCGTTCCTCCCGGACCTCCGCGACACGACGCTTTACCTCTCGTTGTAAAGCGCGCATCCGGGCCCGATTGGCCTCGGTGGGGTAAGAGTCGTACGCTCGGATAGAGGCATTCTTGGAACGAATGAGATCCCTAACATCGTCCGGCAGTCGAAAGCGGTTGAGGTTGAGATCTTCCACCTCGCCTTGCTTAGACGATCGACTGACAGCCCATCGGATGTGTACGGTGAAGGCGTCTACGGCCTGATCGGTGTCCTGAGGGGACGGGATGGAGTCCGAGCTGAGAGGGAGGGGGGGGGGCCGGCATCCGCCCAGGCCGTGCTTAGCGCATGCCAATCCACCACCGTCTTTTTTGGTCGCTGAGGGGCGGAAGGGGGGGAACCGAGTCTCATGACTACAGGTCGATGGTTAGAGTCGAGTTCCTGGACTACTTCCAAGGAGTGCAGCCGTAAGGTGACACCCTTCAGAAGCGCCATGTCCAGGACGTCGGGTCGGTGGTAGGGATTGTTGGGATAGTGGGTAGGGTGCATAGGTGCGATGACGTCAAAGTCGAGAACGTCGACCAGGGCGTCAAGGCTCCTACCGTTAGGGTAAGTGGTGAGACCGTTCCAGGCCACGTGCTTACTGTTGAAGTCGCCCGCCAGAATGACGGCGCTTCCCAGATTGAGGAGTGCTTCAAAGTCACTCCTGAGAACGAGTTTAGTGGGGGAGAGGTATACGGAGGCAATCACGATGGGCTGGTGCCCAGTGAGAGAGATGCGACAGACCGAGACTTCGATGTTGGTGAGCGCGGGGGGATCGAGAGGGATGCAGTGAAGGGACCTCCTGTAGTAAATGAGAGTACCGCCTCCGCGGGAGCCGATTCTGTCATTACGCACGAGGTTATAGTTTGCGATCCTAGGATCGCGCTGTGCGGGCTTGAGGAAGGTTTCCTGCACTAGGAGGATATCAAGCTGGTGATCTCGGAGGAAATCAGCAACCTGATCTCGCTGGGAGCGAAGGCCATCGGCGTTAAAGAACGCCAGGGACGCCATTAGGTTGTGGGGCTTATGGCGGGGAAGTCGTAAATCCATTATTGGGTGCGGGGGGGTTGGTTCTAAGGGACGCCAGGACGTCATAGACGTCCCTGTATTCCGCGGCCAGGAGAACCTGGTCCGCCAAGTTGGTGGCGGCGCGGAGTTGGAGGGCGAGTTCTCGGACTCTGGGGATTAGCGCGGGGCTTATTACTGCCGAAACGTTCATAATCAGGTTGACGTCCTGACTGACGTTAGTGGGCGGGGGGGGACAAGCCGCCGCCGGCGGGATCGCCGGCGCGCGCTTCGGGGGGCAGGCAGGGCCCACTGACGGGTGGGAGGCCGCGGTGTAGGGCAGTGGCTTCACCCACGCGTTGGTGCCAAGAGACGGCCTAAGCGGCGGGGAAGGGGGGGTCAGCTTCTGTGGCGCGGGAGTGCGGAGAGCTGAGGTCTCTGGCGCTGAAGGCACCGGACGGTGACGGTGGGGTGTTGCGCCGAGGGCGCAGAGGGGGTGGCAACCGCGCGGGGGCGGCGGCGGCCGCCGCGCCTCGTCCGGCCGCGCTTCCCCTTCGGAGCCTTGGGGCAACCGCGATAGTTCGCGGTGTACCCCTTGGTGCCGCAGAGGACGCAGCTGGGGGGCTCGGCCGCCGTCTCCCTCGAACGGGCGCACTGGGATGTCGCGTGGTCCCCGATGCATTTCACGCATCGAGGGCGCGCGTGACAATTACGGGCAGAGTGCCCGTAGAGTTGGCAATTGTGGCACTGCCCGGGCGTGCCACGTTTGTGGGGGGCCTCCACGGTGAGGCCAGAGATGTTGCAAACGGCCTTTAGGTCGAAGACCCTACGGCCGGACTCGGTGCGGTCGAGGACGACCAGCACCATGTCGTAGGCCTCCTTGGAGCGCCCATTGACCATCCTGTGCACCTGGCGCACAGGAAGGTCCTGGGACAGGAGGTCCTCCTTAATGACGGCGGTGTCCAGCTCCCTAGGGACACCGCGGATGACTACCCTGAGCTCCCTTTCCTCCTCCAGGGTGTATGTGTGATACGCGATCTTGTTCGATCGCAGGAACGCGGATAACCGCCGATGGTCGTCCGAGGACGCCACCTTGACGGCTATGCCTTGCGCGGTGGAACGCGCGTGCGTATAATTTATTTGGCGATTATAAATCGCCTTAGAGATGCGCTCCCAGGCGCTCTTGTCCTGAATGACAAGCGGCGAGGGAGTGATGTTCGGACGTGCGGGGCGCGCGAGGGGGGAGGCCCTCGCGGCCGCGTTGGGAGACGACCGGGGGCCGGAGGGGCCGGGAGAAATGGAGACATTCCTGGCCTTCTGGATCTTGGGAGGCGGCGAGTCGCGCGGTTTACGCGCCCGCTTTCCATTGGAAATGGGAATGAAGTCGTCCTCCGACGAGAGCGACGGGGACGGGGACCGGGCGGGGGCGGCGCGTCGCGCGGACGCGCGCTCGACCTCCATATCTGAGTCCGAGAGAGGCTCGGACCCGCATGGCGAGACGGGGCGGTCAGCAGGGGTCGGGGGCGGTGGCGTCGCAACTAAGTCCGTTCTCAGCGCGGCGAACGGAGTCGCGGGGCGCGCAGAAGGCGCGGGGTGCGCGGGGGTGAGGGGCGGCGCGCGCGCGGGCGACGAGGCGGGCGAATACGTCGCGCTGAATTTCCGTACGATGACCGGGCAATGCAGCACGATGTACTTCCCTAGATCCCGGATGAATTCCGGAGGGAAATCGTCAGCCATTTCCAGAGGGGAAATGGCAGGGCGGGTGAACTTAAGCAGGGCCCTAAGACCCGGGCGTGAACAATGCCCAGATCCCCCCACCGGGTGCCGGCGGGGGGGTAGCACTACCGGGGAGACGCGGTGTGCCCCTTCACCTTAAGGGCGAACGGGCGGCACCAAACCCTAGCTGCTCCGGGGCGTAGAGAGCCGCCGCACGGAGAATAGGATAGCGGGATGGGTTAAGGTAGGGTCCTGGCGAAATCAAGAGCCCTGACTAGGGAAGCCCCCAAGGCCAGAGCTCAAGCCCTTCCGAGATGGCCGCCCTCTGAAGGAGGGAGGCGAGCGCTCGGGTCCCGCTCAAGCCCGGCTTACGACACCGTTAGGCGTCCACCGGACTTACCACGAAACGGACAAAAGTCGTGGATTTACAACACAAACACTATTACGTAATCGAAATTAAAAAAAAAAACCGTTATGAAAAAAACAACCGCTAAGAAAAAACCGCGGGAGGGCCGACCGCGTCGTTAGAACGACGCGGCTGCCTAGCAACCCACGTAACACACGCGAGCGATACGCGAAACGTACCTACACGACACGTGAATGCATACGCGCAGCGAATGCAAATACGTAACACGCAAGCACAGCCGCGACGAACCACGTAGGTCCCGGAAAACGACCGTTACGAAAACGCGGGAAAGCCGACCGCCGTTAGAACGGCGCGTCTACCTATTGACTCGCCTAGTTGCTACGCGCGAGCCAGACGCAGAGAATTAATATCGTAAGCACGTATAACGAGCCAACGAGATCACTAATCCACGTAAGCGCAGGTGTTACCAACAGAGTAAGTCGATTATCTAATACGTACGTACGTGACAACGGTAGAGTTTACATACTTAAAGTATAGAACTAAAAATTTATCATACATTTTTTCCATAAAAAACTATCCTTTCTGCATCAGGTAAACTGGCATCAATGAAACATCTAAAGGACGAAGTGACGACGATCAAACGCGACATGGAGTGTGGACTGCGGTTCGAGGACTCCAGCTTCGACTTGCAGCCCGGAGATACCATCGTCTGCTACAAAATGGCGGACGCAGCCGACAGAACCACCTGGGACCCAGGCTTTTAATCATAAAACTATCCGAGTGTACACAAATAGCTGGGGGTCAGTTTCACTAACAAAAATTCAATTTAAGAGACAGGATTCCTCTCCACTTGCCAAAAAAACCTCGTCTCTGGCGGAAGCCAGGTTTTTTTGGCAAGCAGTCAAAGAGTGATGTGGTCAATTTGTTTTTACTTCCAAAACTTGTGTTATTTCGAATAATATTGTGTAATATTGGTGGAATATTAACCATTATGTATTCTTATATGTGCATGAGTAAAGGTAATTGTAACAAAGTAATAAAACGTGACTTTTCGATTTCCCTCCAAACAGCCGTCGCAATTAGTATGTAAAGTATCCATCGCTTTACTATCCAGGGTGGGGTACTTCATCAATTTCATTATCATCGTTATTATCAAGTGCATCGAAGAGTTCAATTAATTTAGAAACAGATTATGTATCTCACTGGACATTGGCAAAATACACTTAAAATAGTGTGAAGCCATAATTTAAAGAAGAAGAAGAAGCCAGAGAGGTCTGTAAGGAAAGAACTTGTTGGAACTCTGAACACTCTGCTTATCCCGCGAGGCATCTGACGTGATGAAATAGATACTGAATTCACAAAAATTTAACCTTCTCCGTCGCTGAACTAAAAAGTAGCTGTTTTTATATTCCGCTACACAAAAGCCACACTTCGATCTATGGTTTTTTTGTAGCTGACGGTTGATTATACAATAAATATTAGCCCTGTTAATTAACTTTCCCACTGTTGGGCACGGGCCTCCTCTCAAACTGAGAGGGTTTTAGGCCACAGTCTACCACGTTGGCCCAGTGCGGGTTGGCGATGCAGGTTTAGGCATGCAGGTTTCCTCACGATGTTTACCTTCACCGTTAAAGCAAGTGATAGTTAATTTTTAATACGCACTTGTTTTCGAAAAGACAGAGGTGCGTGCCTGGGGTTGAACCCGAGACCTCTGACTTTGCAGCCCAACGGTCTAACCACTAGGTTATCACTGCTGATTATACAAGGTGTAACGTAATTAACGCAAGCCCTGAAAGTAGTTTGTTCTAAATCGGTAACAGAATTGATTCCAACTATTTTTAATGTACCAAATTTTTTTCAATTGCGAAAAAATGCTGTTACTCCTTCAGTGCGCTAAAACAAACTTAATTTATTCTTGATTAAAAGCAATACGGAGATTTCGAATGCATTTCTAAAACGTATTTCTCAATACGCACACATACACGTACAAGTTTCGTTGTTAATTGGGGTGTAAAATTGCTTAAAATTAGGTTAAAAACTTTAAATTTGATAAATTGGTTTTCGTATTGAATTTGTGAAACAGTTATGTAATCGGGGTGTCAGGTCTTGCGTTATATATGATACACCTTGTATAAAAAAAATCTACTGAAATTTTGTGAAAGTAGCCACTCTATTGAATTACTACGATTTAAATGCAGTAAAATTTGTAGTGGTATGTTTGTAAATCACAATAGCTAATTATATGTCACCAATGAATTTAAGATGAGTATCGAACCGTTGACGAAACGGAATTAGTTTTAATGTTGTAAATTAGTGGAATTGGCCCACTCTTTCACTATAGGTCGCACGGAAATATTAGTCTTTGGTCGGCTGTCGGCTTTAGTTCTTCACATTACTTTAGGCCAGCACTTGTTATTGTATATATACTTATGTATCCGATGTTTCTATTGTTTTTTTTTTTCAATCAGACCTAATATGAGACGACTTCCAATGTTTAATTTATAATAATATTAATACTGTACAGTAGTAAATTTATCAAATTGATTTTGGATTTTTATTTAACTTTCACTCGAACCCTCTGAGGCAAAGCAAAATCAAGCAGATTTTATTTCAGTTGCCGCTTACCTGGCACCCGCTTTATTATTCGGCAAATTATAACAAATTGTTATTTTCAATACGGTGCGACAAGGGTCTTTTGACTCGTAGATGACATTGACAGGAGGGCGTTGGTGTGAAATTTTTTTTTTTTTTTTTTTTTACTTCCATGGTGATATTTCAACAGGTTCCGCACTCTCCAACAGCAACGCACCCCACTCAAACAGCAACTCGGCGACTGTCATGAGTGACATTTCACTTGATGACAGCGTTAGTTGCGATTTTGGCCGCGGGCCAAAATATCCTTGTGGGACTATACTCCTAACTATGACAAATCATTTCAAAGTATTGTAAATGTCTTTTGGATATTTATTCTTTCTTTTTTTCCACTTTGTTTTTTGGATTCTTCCTCAGCCGAAAGACATCCACTGCAGGACAAAGGCCTCCCCTAAAGACCGCCACAACGACCGGCTTTGTGCTGTACGCATCCAACTTCTACCCGCGACCTTCCCCAGGTCGTCGGTCCATCTTGTAGGGGGCCTACCCACTCCACGTCTTCCGGTACGTGGTCGCCATTCGAGAACCTTACTGCTTACGGTACTGACATCGGGTATGGAATGCAGAGATAGCTGGCTCGCCAAACGTCATAAGCTGAACGAAATCACAAGTAACACAATCACCGGCGGATCAAAGAACCACAAAATTTATATAAATGAGGATCTTACAAAGACTACAAAAGCTATATTGTGGAATGCTAAAAAACAACTTCGCGGTGTTTATAAATACGTATGGATATCAAATGGAAAAGTTCTGGTGAAGAAAGATGAAGGAGACAAAGTCATATGGTTACGATCTGAAAGCGAAATAACTAATTTATTAAAAATAAAGTAGTTTCATTTCGTTCACATACTGTAACTACTTCAATTTTCTTTATGTTTTTAAAAGACTTTATTTCTATTTGTTTATTCTATTTTTTAGTTAATGATACTTTTTAAAATTCGCGGACGCTACTTTTGATTTTATAATTGATAATGATGTTAACTTTACCAGTTTTAATAACATGAATGACTGGTTGGATACATTTGGAAACATAGAAGCTTTGAGCATTTTGCATGTAAACATTCGTAGTTTAAAAAAACATTTTAGTGAATTACTTGTAATATTAAATGATAGTATAAAGCATTTAGACATTATTGTTATAACAGAACCTAATATAGATTACTCATTATTATCAATGTTTAAAATAAATGGCTATGATGTTAACAACTATACACGAGCGGGCCGTTCCGGTGGGGGGGTCTTAGTGTACACGCGTGAGGCGTTAGGAGCATGTGTGTGCGATTTGTTGCCGGTCACTGGAATGCGCTCGGCAGAGTGCGTTTCCACTATAATTAATTATAATGGTGAAAAAATTTATGTTATATCTATGTATAGACCGCCAAGAATAAATAATCTAAATAAAGTAAGCCAGTTTTTACTTGAATTTCGATGCCTCTTGGAAAATCTACCACAAAATTCCAAAGTGTTCTTCTGTGGTGATATAAATATTAATTTATTAAACTACGAAGACAATCACGTCACTACTTATGAAAATTTATTATCTGAATACGGATTCCAAAAGTGCATTGAAGATGTTACGCGAAGAGAAATTTTATTAGGAAATGTAGTACAATCTTGTTTAGACCACATTTACGTTAGAGCAAGTAACACACGTATTCACTCAGCGGTAATAAAGCATAAATTATCTGACCATTATTTCGTCTCGGCTGTAGTAGAATGGAAACGAACTCCGTCGAAACAGCTGTCCCACTCCGATGCGACCCGACTTGTGCGTTCATCTGCGCCACAATTCGCTATTACGAAGCGAGTTCTAGACAATAGAATGGTCAGAGACAAATTATTAAATACAGACTTTGAGAGGTTCTTATCGATTAATTGCCCAACTGAATTATATAACTCCTTTACACAATTATTTAATGATATTTATAATGATTGTTATACAAATAAAACTGTCAATATTAGTAATAGAAATAACAAAGGATGGATAAACAATAGTTTGAAGAATATGGTAAGAGAAAAAGACAGACTTTTTGAATTATGGAGTAACGACCCAAAAAATATGATAAAGCGTCTTACTTACACTAAATACAGAAATAAGTGCCAGAAAGCTATTAATAAAAGTAAAAATGTTTATGATCAGAATAGCATATTAGAATGTCATAAGAATATTAAACAGGTATGGGAAAAAATTAACGAACTATTAGGAAATAACAAACAGACCATAGACGCACTTATTCTGTCAAATATGAAAACGCAAGGAAACGCCAGAGATATAACTAATAATTTTGCTACAACTTTTTCAGATGAAGTTAATAATATAATACATAAGTGTAAAGAAAATTGGTTACCTAGAGCAACTTATGTAAAACCTGTTGACGTAAGCATGAGATGGCAACCAGTGACGAGTTTAGATATTAAGAATACAATTAAAAACATGGATATTAACAAGTCACCGGGTAGCGATCTAGTGCGTATGTCCGATTTAAAACTTGTTTGTGATAAGATTAGCTCAGTCCTGGCTAGACTTGTAAATTTATCTGTGAAAAATTATGAGTTCCCTATGAAGTTAAAAGAGGCAATAGTTCGTCCAGTTCATAAAAAAGGTGACCCGAAAAATATATCCAACTACAGACCTATATCTATATTGTCAAGCATAGATAAAATATTTGAGCATTGTGTAGTTAAGCAGTTAGGGGACTATCTAAAGGCTAATAATGTATTAAACAAGTGTCAATACGGTTTTCAAAAGGGCAAAAGTACAAACACTTTATTGGCAAATTTCACAGATGAAATTAATAATTATTTAGGTGATAAAAAGTTTGTAGTAGCAACATTTTTTGATTATAAAAAAGCGTTTGACACTTTACAAACGGAAACCCTACTTAGTGCATTGGCTGAGTGCGGAGTGAGAGAGCCGCTTAATCATTGGTTCCGTGACTATCTCAGAGCACGCTCTTATCGTGTGAAAGTGGGCGAGGCGTACAGTGACAGTAAGACAGTGCAGTGCGGCGTACCACAGGGATCGGGGTGTGGGCCTGTCTGCTACCTCATACACGTGAATAGCTTGTGCGGTGTACTAAGGCACTGCTCGGCATTCATGTACGCAGATGATCTTTGCGTGCTGCGCGCGGGCACTGACATCAATGACAGTTGCAGATTAGTGCAACAAGATATAGATGCAGTAGTAAAATGGTCGCATGACAATGGTATCGTGTTAAACGCAGACAAAACAAAATTAATGATTATACACTCACCTTATTTACACTTATCCTTAGAACCCCCCCTTTTATTCACTCACGACTATTCATGTATGCATAACAATCTAACCAATTGTAATTGTAAACCTATCGAACAGGTTAAATGTATAACTTATTTAGGTATGAAAATTGATGAAAACTTCTCTTGGTCTCAGCACGTAGACTATGTTTGCAATAAATTAAGAATATTACTAGGTAAATTTTACCATCTTAGTTACAGAGTTCCTATTAATACTCTAAGATGTTTATATATGTCTTTAGTTGATTCGATATTTAGTTACGCTCTCGATAGTTACGGTCTTACATTTAAAACAAACCTGGATAAATTAGAAACGCTTCAAATTAGATTTCTAAAACTACTTGTCAATAGAAAGATTAATAATAGCTGTAAGGATAACTATAGAAAGTTATTTCAAATTTGTAAAATTCTTCCAATCAGTTTAAAACACAAATTTCTTTTAATTGTAAACAATCGTGACCGTCGAGAGTTTTTAACTCCAGCAAGCAATGTGTACAGTACGCGCTTGGTGACCGACGGCAGATACAATGTACCAAGGGTAACCAACTACTTCGGTGACAGGGCGCTAAAAAAACGCATCCCATACATTTTGAATAGTCTGCCGGCGGCCATAAGGGGCGAGACAAATATAAAAAAATTTAAAAGGAATCTGAAAAAACATTACCTAAGTTTGTGTTAAGTTAGTGTTACCATTATATTAAGTTTGTAGATTCAACTGACCCCACAGTCAAACTGGTTGCACAGTTTTGTGGGGCGATGTTTTTTATGTTGTGCATTATGTTGTGATCGTAAATAAATAAATAAATAAATAAAATAACGGCCGTCAGTTCTACGAGCGATGTGCCCCGCCCACTGCCACTTAAGTTTAGCAATTCTGAGTGCTATGTCAGTATGTTTTTTGGATTATCCACGTCAATTTTTTTTCAATGTTTACTTAATAGTTTATTCACTTATTATATATTTATTTTATTAACATATAATAGCAATACTTCTTTATTCCGTGGGGTTATTATTTCAAGGGGTTTAAAATAAAAGACATGACTATAAAGAGAATCCTCTATTTAAATATTAACTTGATAGGCTTGTAAGTCGTGTCTCACTATTATTGAACAAAGAACTCCAATAAAATAATAATTATTGAAACATCATAATTGCGTACCAACGTGATCTGATCTAGTTCATACTTATATGGATACAATATTATCTGGACAATACATATTTGAGAATTATTTTCAGGTTAACTGTTTTGGAACTATGGTGCCACAGAAACACATTATGCTTCAAGTGCTCTTATTATTTGCCGATATTTACTAAAGTAACTTAGCTTAATTATAAAATTTATACTTGCTATTTTGAAGTTGCTTTTGCTATTCATATAATTATCGCATGGTCGTCCAAATAATATTAGGTCCAACTTTCCCTCCGAAAAAGAGAGCATTGAATTCTACTATAACACAATAACAAACAAAATATCAAACTGCTGACATCTGACAAAAGTGATTTCTGTAGCCTTAACATAACGGCATTTTTAAGTCTTGTTGGCGGAGTTATATTAGAAATAATACCTTCAAAATATACATAGATTTACAGGATCAGGAGCCAGAAGTAATTACACTGTTTTGGAGCAATGATTTCAATCAAATAAGGCTCCCACGCAACACTGAAGTGCGACGACCGCAGACGTCTATCCGGGTCATTCTAAATTCGCCATAAAGTCAACTCATCACAAGATTGTAAATCTATGTTACTTCGTGGCTAGTTTACATTAACCCGTCTATTTATGTCTGTGGCGACCACACCACACAATAATTTGCAATGACGCATCGTCAAAATTGCATCGCAGCGCTTTGGTGTGAATGCGACGTGAGATCGTGTCGAGGTATTCTGCGAATGCCCTTATGACTTCATAAATAGCAATGCGTTTGATATTTTCTAATTATCGTGTCAATCGAAAGTAAATGAAACATAAATTAGAGCCCTGTTTCGATTATAAACCATGACAAACCTAGCTAGCGTGATATATACATGGAAGATGTTCCGGTTCAAGGATGATCACCTATAGGATAAAAAAATATAAACAGATATGGTTCACTAAGAAATCGCAAGAGCAAGAAAGATAGATATGTAGCGGGAGAGAGAACAAGGCGCTATTTTATCAGACTTGTCGCGGAAAACTCGTCTACTAATGAATACGAATTAATAGTCTTTTATATCTAGATCAACAAAAATATGACAACATAATTGTATGTTATCATTACACTCAGTTCAATAAATCCTATGTAAAATAGGAAAATCGAAGGTAAAGGGCATTTTTTTTCAGAAGACACCAACAACAACGTTTTGTAGTTTTCGTATACAACTAGAACACGCAAACCATTGATCGGCGGCGGTTAAAAAGCGATTCTAGCAGAGACTTTTTGTTAAAATTCTGGGCCAGGCTCTACATTTCGAATGGTCACGTATCGAAACAGCGCTATACAGATTGATCATTCTACATTAGAACTATGAGCACAACCTATAAGAAATTAAAACTTACAAATGGCTCAATAACAGATACAATGACGTACCTGCCTGCCCCACGAAAAGAGGGCGTGATAATAGCTAAAGGATGCAATAATATGAAACATTTACCGTAATAAATAATGATTTATTTTTAAGACACAATAACCAAATTTTAGCGCGCATTGTGATCAAGTGAACAAAAACTCACTCTCTTTACTTCTTTACTGTACCTTGTCGTGAGAACGAGGTGGAGCTATAAACTGCATATATACTTCTCTTTCTAACGGCAAATTAAGATTACAATACTACTAGAGAGAGTATAATTATTAAAAATCCGGGCTGTAAGGGACAGGCATATATAACTTGAAACTGTCATCGTGCCCATCAAATATGGTCAACAAATACTATGGTCAGGTTGGTCAAGCTAATAAAAGCGTGTTTAAAATAGACTACTTCATACAAAATGTTGATAGCTATTTCACGAAAATGTATGACATTGCTCATTTTTTTTTTATTTCTGGTGTCGCCATTGTCAAATTTGTTCGCATTACGTTTAGAAATACATTAAACTTTATTAAAAAATATTCTAAGATATACAAAACCAAGAATTTGAAATTATCTTCATTAATTAGCACGATGTCATTTTAACAAAATTGCACAACACTAATCACAATGCGCGCTAGTTCAATGAGGCTTACATTGGCTCTTAATTGGGGCCAACATTGGCGCAATACATCCAACATATCCAATACCAATAGTACTACTGTCTTTATTAGAAATTAATACACATAAATTAATGACTGACATACAGAAACGTGAAGGCATGGAATCGTTGCAGCCACGGGAAACCGATATTTACAATAAGTAACATTGATAAGGCCACAAAAAAAAAACGAAAAGATGCTTTTTACAATAGTTACAATCGTTCGGTTTTAAATATAATTTGCAACATGCTATAACGGCTATCCGATAATAACACAAATAACGTTATTTTTAAATGAAATTTAGGAATAAAATAATAACGTTATACGCTGCACACATAAATAATAGTGACTATAAAGGGTTAAATTAAATAATTTAGGCGAGTATAAGAAGTTTTTCTAATTATTTCGCTATTTAGTGCGGTATTGCATTGTTATTAAGTAATTATACAGTTCGCTGTTTAGCACTATCAGCTGCGAAAAAGTTTATAAGGAATACTCAGAGCGCGGATTGAAAGGGTACATAAAAACTTCTAAATCAATTTTTCACGCGAGGTGCGAGTGATCGGTAAGTATCAAAATTGTAAACATTTAAGCAGATATCAATAAAGTGCCGATATAAAGAATAAATTTTACACGAGTTTCAGTGATCATACCCCTTGTTAAATCGAAAATCCGCGCAAATTCGCTCATTCTACATTACAGCAAAAATATAGAACCAAGACATTGATCTATGATAAAATAAATTCACTAGTCTACACGCTAATAACTTATATCTAAATAATTAACAACTTATACGAGTCTCACCATATTTAAAAAAGAAAGAAAAATAGTTAAACGGTTAAACTCTGCAAGTCTTACAGACGCGTCAATCGATACAACAACATTTAAATTGATAAAAAATCGTAATAAATAGAGTTTTTAAGGGAAAGCGCACGGGTGCGTCCTATGCAATATTGAAGCGATCACATCGCTTAGACCTACGTACTTACATATTTACATAAGTGAGCCGAAAAAAAACGTTTTCCTTATAATAATTACAATATACACTTGTCTATATAAAGTTATGAATCTCATATCTATTATATCTAAAGTGTTTTTTTCCATCGTATATCGTTACAACACTAGAAATGCTTAGCGGAACTTCACCCACGAGTGGAGCTTTCCCGAGAAGTGAAAGAGATCGGTAGTGTTTATTGAATTATGCCTAGACTCGATAATTAATAAAAAAAATCCGCACATTTTGCAGAGAAATTAAGATCGATCGATCGAGCGATCGCAACACTCGCAGATATTTTTATCATTAGAGGAAAAATACCCAACTGCCAAAAGACAAAATAAATAACGTTATTCAATCAGTATTTTTTTTGCAAAATAATTCTAACATTGATCTTGGAAAATACAATCACAATTATGGTCTAAAATCAATCACCAAATGTTAGCTAAATAAGGATTGTTCAATAACTATTATAATTTCACTGTACCGGCACGCCCTCATAAAGTGTACACATGTCAGTGAAAGTTATACATAAAGGCTGGAATCCGACAGCACAAGGGCAGTAGTCGTTGCGATCTTTGAGGAAGTCTCTTGTCTAGCAGTAGACGTCTTTCTGCTGATGATGCTTGTACTTTTCCTATTGTACGAAAATAAAATCCAACAACGATTGGCTAGCACGGGAAAGCTCCAATTAACGACTTAATTTACGTTCACACATACTCTCGAACATCGTGTCTAACATGGAATATTTAACACGCGAACACGCATCTGGAACAATTAACTAACAGTCCTAATGTGTACCGCTGCGTACGGCCATAGTTTAGCCCACATCAGTATATTTATTCATAAATTTTTAATAATTTATATTAACGATTTTTTACGTACAACTCGTTTTTTATACAGAAAGTAACGTTATTCCTAATAACGGTTATTAAATAGCTGTTTATTGTTTGTAGTGAAAATTTATCCGTATATAGTTATGTGCGTGGTTTGGGTAATTTTTGTAATTAGGAAATAAGACTAGGAATATAGAATCTTGTAACATTATTGTAAACGAACGTATGAACTTAGAGGTTCAGAAGATAGGTCATTATAAAGTGGTTCCGTTTTAACATGGTAAGAAAGACACTGCGTAACACAGGGGCCTCGGGATGCCCGAAAACGGGGTCTAGGGAGTTAGTGGCCTGTGGTGCCAATACAAGGCTTACACGGATCCATTTCACTACGAACGAAAGTTAACAGGCCTACATAAATTGAAACTATTTCAGTCCATAACGACATAGAATCTAAATCTTTAATTATTAAAGCAGCAATTCTGTTGGCAAGTTACTTCGGTGATATTTTCTACCTACACAAAAGAAAACTACTCACAGAATACTTTCAAACAGACTAGGCATAGAGCGGCTAGAAGGAGCCCAACGGCCCGTACGCAGCAGTACCGCACGCACAAAAGAGACTAGTCGACAAGATCGATCCTCTCGAACCTTCTGTGCGGGCGCGCGTCGCCGTTGTGCGCGCGCGCCGGGCGGGCCCACGTGTTGACGCAGCCGTCGGCGCACGCCGTCACCACGTACTCGGCGCGGAACAGCAGCGCCGTGAGCCGCTCGTGCGCCAGCTTCTTGCACAGCAGCGGCTCCAGCACCGGGCACTCGTCGAAGCGCGGGCACGCCGCCGTGCCGATCAGCTTCAGCGGGTCGCACGAGGCGCCCGACGCCGCCCCCGCAGACTTCCCCCTCAAAGCTACGCTGTTCGACGCCGACGACTTCTGCTCGGCCGGTTTCGACGACGTCAAACTGAAGTTTCGACGGTGTTCCGACCGCCGTTCGCCGAACGAGAACCCGGTCAGCCGCTGGGTCAGAGAGTTGACGCCGAGCGACCCCGAGCTCTCCTCCTTCGCTTTGCCGACGCTGATGTTTAGAGTCGACACGTTGTTGACTCTCGTCTTCGCCGGCTTGGCGCCCGACGGCTCGCCCGCTGCGTTCGTGCCGCTCAGCTCGGCGTGTTTATGACCTATCTTGTTAGTCTTAGGACACTTCGGTTGCACCTTCGTTCCGGGCACGCCGTTCGGTGAAAAAGTTTGACTGTTCGGCGAGAGGTGAGCGGACGCCCGCGCTCTCACCGGCGGCTTTAAAACGTCTTCGGTCAGATCCCACAAGCACAACTGTGTGTCCTGAGATACACTGCCTAACCTATAACACTGCACGCTTTCGCTCTTCTGTCTGTCGTCCTCGACGCCTTCCTCTGTCTCCTGCTCGGTGAAGCTGACGACGTACGGGTCGAACGCTACGACGGAGACCCACGACCTGTGGCCTTGTCCACGGGCGACGACTCGCCTCTCGTTAAAAGACCAGACAGTCACGAGATCGTCTTCACCGCCGACGACGACGTACTTCCCGTCGGGCGACCAGCAAACGCAGAGAAACCCACCGAAGTAGGATCTCGCTCTGCCGATGAGCTCCATTGTGTCGTAATGAAAGACTCTGAGGAAACCGTCTTGCGAGACGACAGCGAGGTTCGTTCCGCACGGGGAGAAGGCGAATTCGTTGATGCAGCTTCCTTCTGCGCCTACGACCCACCTGTAGAGAGGGTTTCTGGTGGATTTGGTTCTGCAGGTGTGTATGGAGTAGCCGTCGCCTTGTTTGAACAGCTGATAGTGCGGCGCAGTGGTGCCGCAGGTCAGCTCCTCGTTGTACACGTAGAGCTGACCGGACGCGTGGGCCGTTATGAACAAATTGCTGGAGCCCGGTACCCATTTGATGCACGTCACTCGTGTTTTGTCGATCAGTCTCTGGAATAAGAAAAAGAATACTTGCAGTAATCTATTTCATTTCGTCGGGCTAATATAAATAACCTGGAGACTATAAGAGCAACAAAGCTTCATTTTTCAGTTTATATAATAGTTTGAACAGTGTTGTTTTTTCCCGGCTTGGATTTTCAGCCGTTTTTAAATAAAAATAACGTTATTTTTTTAGTTGCATGTGTCAACAACACATACGGAAAAAAATATCTACCTATGCTCGGCAATTTTTTTCGTTTTCAAGTGCAATAAAGTATGTTATATTGTGTAATCATATATACCTACTGCTAAAGTCTGAGTGTAAAATAATTTTGAGTAAAAATAGGGTATGAGCGGGTCAAATATTAAGGCAAAACGGTCGCTCCTTATTATATTACAGGCATCGTCGTGTGTGTGTGTATGAATGATCTACGCTGTTGGCCTCGAGGCCTCTACAGCTTCACCGGATTTTAACGGCGAGCGTGCAACCACTACGCTCCAGCCAGCCAGAAGGGCAAGAGGCGACATACTCGAGGGCGCCTCTTCGAGGCGCCCTCGGTTGGGACAGTCGCTGTAGGGGGACGGGTGCACTACTAAGCGCACCGGTCAACCGCCGGCTATGGGAGGGGATCTACTACTACGTCTACGTCGTCGTCGCCCGTATTCTGAGCGGAAAGAAGGGATGACAAGGCATCGGGGGGGTCGGTGAGAACATGTCGCGGCCGGCGGTGGCGGCAGGGGTCGGGAGGGAGATCGTAGTCGGCGGTGGCTACGATTAACGGATTCGCATGGGTAGATGCGTTCGCGAAGTGACGTGTTGACGCCTTTTTAATAAAGGCGCGAATAGGTTCGAGACCTAGATCGGAGTGGAGGTCGACGTTCCGTACGAACCAGGGGGCTCCTACGGCTTTACGGAGAAAGCAGTTTTGAACCACTTGGAGTTTATCGATGTGAGAGGGGGCCGAATGCCCGAACACAACACACGCATAAGTCATGATGGGTCGAACGCAAGTTTTGTAAAGTGTCACCTTATTTCTAAGGGACATTTTACTCCGCTTGCAGATTAACGAATGGAGACGACCGAGCACAAATGATGCTCGGTGACGGACCCGCTTGATGTGCGGGCCGAAGGACATGGTACTGTTTAGGGTGACCCCCAGATATTTGACCTCTTTGACCCAGGGAATGGGTCGGTCGAACATGGTCACTTGGCCGAGATTACTTCTAGGGCAGCGCAGGGAGTGGCGCGGGGTGGCACCTCTGGAGAAGAACACCGCAGCGCTCTTGTCCGGGTTCACCTCAATACGCCACTTTCTGAACCAATTCCCTAGGGAATTGGCGGATGCCTGAAGGTATCTGGTAATGAAACCCTTATTCCTATGCGAGACGTAGAGAGCGGTATCATCCGCGAATAGGGCTAGATGCGACTTACTCGAACGAGGAATGTCGTTCGTGTAAAGGCTAAACAGGAGCGGAGAGAGAACTGAGCCCTGTGGGACCCCAGCACTGATGGAGTGGGAAGTGGAGCGCGTCATTTCGACGCGATAACGGAAGGCAGGCATCGTCGGGGAACATAGGCGTGACTATGTTTACATTATTGCATAATTGTTTGCGTTGTGCTTATTTATCACCATTTCCTACATCATATCCTATTATAACCCAGCACAATAATGTTATGCGATATAGCATTTGGAGGATGTGGTCCCGATAACCGGCGGGCGATAACATAATAACTAATAAATAGGTACTCTAGCCTCCCCGCGCACGTGTTGTGAAGGCTAACGCAGACGTTATGCTAAACTAATGCATTTAAAGGCATGAGTGATGGGCGAGGACGTTTAAACAGCGTGAGGACATTATATTTAATTATGGGACATTACACTAACATTAATTTAATGCATCGAATAATTTTTCAATGGAAATGTGTAGTACAGACTGTTTTTTACCCTCTGCACTATTAATCTATTGAACACAGATTCATAACAAAAAACTATAATCAGTTATTTTATTTTACAATTTTTACTTGTTATGGGTGTGTGGTGAACCTCCCTACTCTACTTTGGCTAAGGGTTACTATGATTTGCTGAGGTATAAGAAAAAATATGGGCTAAAAACAAGCACAGTGTGCTCTATGTGATGTACAATAATTAAGCACTGTACAATAATTAAGCATGAAGCACATAATTCCGTGAAAATGCAAAACAGCCTGTATAAATTGGTGATTTGGACAATGTGTTAGCAGCAGAACTAATAATTAGATTATATTGGTGGTGGGAATCTTAACAGATGTCAGTGGAGGTAGATTTTTAGCCACCTAATGTTATCAAACCGTCTGTAAAGCTTCGAAGTTGACTTAACAATTGTCACATTAAGGGGTACAGACATGCTTAAATTTGAAAATAACACAAATGGTCATCCATCACAGACTGATCGAGCCAAACACTACTGAATCTTCACTAAGATCACCATAAACTCGCATCACTACGAGTTAGGATAGTGTGTATTTATTTACACCGTCACGCCTATATTCCCCAAGCAGGGGTAGCAGAGGTGCACCATGTACACCCACTTTTCGCAAGCCTATTGCCATACCGGGCACAACTCTTGACTCCGGACTGACACTGGCAATTTTTCGTTAGAAAAACTTCATTTGTTCGACCTAGGATTTCAAACCAGGACCTCGTGATCGCAAAGCATATTATTCACTACTAGACTAACGAGGCAATCAGACAGAAGAGTAATAAAGAAGCAGAAGAGTTTTTATTTAAATATATAATAAATAATAAACTTACCTCTTCATTGTACAATTTACTTAATTCCTTTTTAATAGGGTCTATAAGTTGTATTTGGCCAGTAGAAAATCCTATAACTAATGAAACGCTGTCCGGTGTCATCGTGACCGTGTTGAAGTCATGGCATGTCGGGTTTGTGCCTTTGTACATCTTCTTATCAACTGGTTTCGTGAGATCTGTTGCCTGGGGACAAAAGGTCCTATTAGAAATCATTATACAATAATGAAGAACTGCTTGCACTGCTACAAAAATATTAATCCAAGAGTGTAAAGGACATTTTGGCGAAAATGAATTTAGATCATTATCATAATAGTGATACAGATTATGCCCTTTGAACTCCGAGGTATCGAATAGCAAACATACATATTGTGTTAATGATTAACCACGCTTGAGGAATAAAGGCGTGATGGTGTATTAATGATTAACGATTGCAATTACACCTAATCTTCAATCATTCTATTCTATTCTATATCGTCACGCCAGATCCCTTGCGGGGTAGGCAGAGAGTACAGAGTTCCAACAGGTTCTTTCCTTACATACCTCTCTGGCTTCCTCTACTCTCATAGTTCGTCTCATACACGCTCGCCGGTTACGTAGACTCCTGACTTGTCCTTCAGGGAAAACCCGGTCTATTTGGTCATGGTAAGATAGTCTAGGTTCCCCGGTACTTCAGGGCGGGAGCGGATCCATAGGCTCCCCCCCCCGAAGGCGGGCTCTTCGGAGCATGACATGGAGGGGTACCGGTGCGTTCCTAACGGAGATCCCGGAGCCCTTCCCTGAAGTGTCGATGCCGGTCATCGTGGGGTTTTAGTCGGTAAGAGTCCGACATGCCCCGCCAGCTTCCCCCGAGGCTGGCGGAAGTCCATGAGGATTTCCCCACGTTAAAAAAAAAAAAGGTTCCCCGGTACCTATATCCTTCCACTTTCGCATTGTATATCAGTTTTGTCATTCTTTCTTCGGACATTCTTTCTATATGCCCGAACCAACGGAGCATACCCTTTCTCTTCTTTATACCGATACTATATTTCATGCCTACTCGCTTTCTTACTACGCTGTTGCGAATACGGTCGGTCAGCTTCACTCCGCACATCTTCCGCAGAGCTCGCATTTCCACCGCATTAATCCTACTTTCATTCTCCTTCTTACATACCCAGCTCTCGCTGCCATATGACAGCGTTGGGACACACACTCCGTTATGTCTCCGTTATCTTGAATCATGTTTGAATATTACAAAATGCAATTGTAATCATTAACCTGAGTACATTTTGCCCATCTCTAGAATGAAAAATGATAAAAAGAAATTGTAACCGGACTACGAAATAAATGTTGAAATATCATAAAATTGTTTTCCTGTTCTATATTTATATTACTACGCCACCGACCTACGGTCTATGTGACTTCTGTGCCCGTGCTACAAAAATCGTTCAATGACATGTGCCAAAGGTCGGCAATTGTTTGAACTATGGAAAACCGCTTTAAATACGCTGTAAACCATTTATTACCGAGTTTTAAAGGAACAAGGTTTTTAAATTCGTCTTTATCCTGTATATAATGGATTAAGATAGGACAGTAAGGACAGCTATCTCAACCGCTGTAGATAGCGAAAAACGGCCCTAGGAGACTATCCTTAATTTTTGCGATATTTGGAACGGAATTTACAGATTCTGAAAAAATTTACAGTCAGCTAGAAAATGGGCAATTTAATCAAAATCTTTTACTGCTACTCATTGAATATGTGGCATATGGAAAGATAGAAAGAATTACAGCAATAGACAGTGCCCGAGAATTATACGTTAATTATATGTCAACAAGTCCATAATCGTACCAGTATTTAGTCACCCTACTTAGTAAGAGACGTAGGGCTCTAAGTGAGTATCCTTGTCATTACGTTTTTTTCCAAGAGTGCTTAATCCATTCTAATATATCCAAGGGAAAACAACCATAATAATTATTTATAGGCACCATAAGAATTGGAAAGCATTGAATTAGTAGTTCGGAAACTGTCAAAACTACAATTATGATGTCAATGACCAACAATTTTATTAAAATTGCAATAGCGGACTTGGGGCCCCAGATAATACAGGTTTATAATGGTAAAAGAATGATTACAATCGGTTTCCTAGTTTACCGATTACAAACCATCAAATAATTGCTCTTTTAAATATTAGTATTATTATTATTTCCTCTTTCTTAAATCAGTATTAAGTATTATTATACAAGGTTTTACATAATTAACGCAAGTCCTGAAAGTAGATTGTTCGAAATCTGCAACTGAATCGATTTCAATTATTACTAATTAGTAATTTTTTTAAATTGCAAATTATGCTGTTACTTCTGTAGTGCGCTATAGCAATACATACATTTCAAATGAATTTCTAAAACGTATTTCTTAATACACATACAAAAACGTACAAGTTTCATTGTTAATTGGGGTATAAAAGTGCTTAAAAAAGGGAAAACACTTTAAATTTGGAAAGTTGGTGGTTGTAACTTTGGAAAATTCGTCTTGAATTCGTAAAGCAATTATCTAATTGGGATGTCTGAGGTCTAATAAACCTATTATATCTATGTTTAAGAACTTAGAATTTTCTCCTCTTTATATATTTCACTCAATATGATAGCAAAAAGAACTTCAGGGATATCAACTTTTTAGATGTCATACTCATCCTGCTGCATTTATATTATTTATCATATATAATTTATATAATGTCAATATCATCCTGACCATAACAATGAATCTGCTGATACCTGATACCCATTCATCATAATCAGATGACTAGTTCAGGCGCTACGATGAACCATATGTAAATAAAAACATACATATATGGACTTCTAAAAGCTTAACCCTTCTTTTTGGGTTTACTGTAGTCAATTAAAAAAATTTATAAATACCAATCAACCAGTGCCCAGGTCTCTATTATGTCACTGTAAATGGATTAAGTTCACAGTCATCATCAGAAAGCAGACTTAAATTTTATCTGGATCTGCAAGCTTACTGAGCTCGCTGAGACCCTTAATTCGTGGAAGAATTTGAGGATTGATTAGTTGTGGATTCAATACCAACATAGGACAAATCTTCAGCATCGGGACTGTGTGACCCACAAATATTTGTTTTGGTCTGGGTATCTGTGTAGAATTCCTGTTTTGTAAAAGTTTGTTTGCAATTGCACAAGCATTTGTAATTGCGCCCATAACAGGAATCATATTAAGAGAGTCTATTTTTAAATAGAAGGAAATGAAAGGTAAAATACTTGAAGGAACTTTTCACAAGCACACTGCCTCATTGGTCTATCGGCGAATAATGTGCTTTGCGATTACAACGCCGTGGATTTTTTATACTAGGTCAGAAAAATGTAGTTTTTCTCTTGATAAATTCCCAGTATCAATCCAGTCTGGGATTGTACCCAGTATATGGCAATAGCCTCGCCCCCTTTTACATGGGACCTAACATCGTCGGCGTAAAGTGGGTGTACACAATACACCTCTGCCACCCCGCTTGGGGAATAAAGGTGTAATGGTGTGATTACACTTCTATGTCTATGTCAATTTGTCATGTACAATAGTCATATAATTATTAATACTATCAATTCTCTATTTATATAAAACTCAGACTGCCTCGTTGGTCTAGTGGCAAAGCACATCGCTTTGTGATCACGAGTTCCTGGATTCAAATCCTAGGTCAGACAAATGTAGTTTTTCTATATAGTATGAGTCCGGAGTCTGGTATTGTGCTCAGTATATACATGGGACCTAACATCGTCGGCAAAAAGTAGGTGTATTCGGTACGCCTCTGCCACCCGCGCTTGAGGAATATAGGTGTGACAGTGTTTATATACAACTGTACCCGCATTTCGTTTGCGTTATTTTCAGGCTTATAGTTTAAACTTTTAAGTTTTTTTTGTTTAAACTAAAGGTAGCCTATGTCCTTCCCTTGGATAAACTCAATATCCTTGCTGAATTTCATAAAAATCTGTACAGCAGTTTTGCAGTGAAAAGATAACAGACAGACTGAGTTACTTTTGAATTTATAATATTAGTATGACTACATTGTCTAGCTATTAAGTATATTATATTATCAGTATACAATGCGAAAGTGTAAGGATATAAGTACCCGGGATGACCTAGACTATCTTACCATGACCAAATTGACTGTGTCTTATCTGAAGGGCAAGTCAAGAGTCTTCGTAACCGTCGAGTGTGTATGAAAGGAACTTTGACATATATATAATAACATTTCATACTGGTGGTAGAGTCTTTGTTACTATTTTGACGATTCATAACTACTGTAATGGTTTACATGAATAAAAATATTCTGATTCTTATATGAGAGCGAAGGAAAGAACCTGTTGGAACTCTGCATACCCCAAAAGAGATTTATCTAACTTTTTGTAACAGAAGTTTTTAAAATATCAAGTCTTGTTTTTACTATTTATTTTCCAGAGTAGTTCCAAGATTACTTGAAATTTATATTTATTGTGCAGTAAAATAGCATCACTCATTTGTGATGTTGGCTGGTGGGTAAAATATAATTACAAATATGTGTGTATAAAAAGAAACAGGATTTATATAAGTGATGGGGTAAACATTAAAAAAATAATAAGACAGTTACAATAATTCAAGAGTGAAATGCCAAAACCTCTAAAGAAATATTTTCATAATTTTACAGGAATGTGATTTATCGATTTATTTTTATAAAAAATATATTTAATGCATCCTTTCCCAATAAATATTATATAAAAGTGAATATGGAATCCTGATAGGATAAGCATGTCCCTTTCCTATCAGGATTCCATATTCACATTTAGTTCTTCTGAGCTTCATGAAAAATCCCAATATGAAAATCATGTTTTTCTTTTATTTGTAAATACTTGGAACAATACCTGTAAAGTTGTCAATGTTTTCAGCGATTTTTCTTTTCCACTGTTGATATGAAAAATGATGTATTCATACATAAATCAAAATTGTTTTAGCTACACATGATTACATTTGTCTAATTGTTTTGGAGCATATGTTTAACAATTTTGCATTCTCACTTTTCTAATTGCATCAAATATTTATATCCAACAGCAGAAGCTTTAACAATTAATATAAAAATAAAGATTATGCTACTCAAATACTTTACCTTTTTAACACCTCTATACACGTAAACATAAAGCTCTTTGCCATGGTTAAAGCAGATCCTGTCGTCGGAGCCCTGCCCGTCCGACCCGGGCGCTCCACCCCCGGGCCCCGGCGGCAGGCTGACGAGCGACACGCGCACATGCGAGGAGCCCGACCCACTAGTATAACCAACACGATTAGGCCTGCAGTATTCCGACAAAGTCATCAAGCGGTAAGTGCCCTCCCGCGTCACAAATTGTGTCTTCACGTCGTCCTTCCCTCCAGAGTCCGATTGCACAGCCATGTTAACATATTATCCTGTTATTATTCATGGAGTCGGCAGCCAAAGAAGCTCCGATTAGACGTGACAGCTCACTCGAAGTACACACGCGGGTTTATGCGTCCGTACAATATATCCATTGCAGGATATAACACTGCTGCAAACTTAATTCATCCGCTTCTTGGATAATAAGCGATAAAATGAGCGTTTTTGATTACAAAACGTCGAATTAAATAAATTTGTGTATGCAACTATGAAGTCAGGTGTCAGACAACATGACGGCTAGTTGTTTATGGAATGTACATCTTTTTAAATTTAGGGGCATAGTGGGTAAAATAATGCAAAGGTGTGCTAATTATAATGCCACACTATAGACTCTTATAATAAATGTAACCGCTTGAGATACAAGCCAAAGAGAATATAGGTTCAATTCGTTTTAGTCATGGATTTAATACAAAGGATTACGCACTCTGCGAAAAAAACGTGATGACAAGGTTACTCACTAAGAGCCCTCGACGTCTTTTTCTAAGTAGGGTGACCAAATATTGGTACGATTATGGACTTGTTGACTTATAACTAATGTATAATTTTCGGACACTGTTTATCGCTGTAATTCTTTCTTTACACGCATATGCCACATCTTCAATGACCTAATGTTATATCTTTACTAAAACATATTATTGCTTTTGCCGCGGACGACTATTAAAGCGAAGATAAATCCACATTCCACCGTTACCAGCATTGAGACGGCCATCCAGAAAACCTAAGCGCCGATATATAGTGGAGGTTTGTAAGCGTCAATTTGTTTCTATTTTCTATTATCTTTTTTACGCTAGCTGTACGGCTACCAAATGAAAAAAGTATATATATGGGTAATTAATTAAAACATTTAATTTAAAAAAATAACAAAAACAACATTTATTATGCTTTGTAAGTTACTGAAAACCTTACCTCTTAATAGTAATCTTTTTAGTACTGTCATATTTGCAGATTTATCTGAATGTACTCATATGTATGCAAATTGCAAATATTGAAGTGTCAAGTAGACATCGCAACAATGCCTCACTGTTTTGATTTGATTATTTGTATCTGAAACAGTGTAAAGATTTGAATCCCAATATGATTCATTTGGAACATTTCAATCGGGTAAATACAAGCACAGTCGGCCTACTGACTAAAATCGTGTCGCATATTCGTTCGTTATGTGAGATTGTAAGTTTAGTATATCGTTCAGTAAGATCGAGATTCAGACTGGAATGAACTATAAAGTATTTTGTTTGTTCTGTAAGATACCTGTAAGATACCTGTGTAGCGCCTTAGTATACTAACTGATGAATGTAAGATTGAGATTCAGATAAAAATTAGGCATTTTTACAAGATTTTATTTAACTTGCAATGTTCGTATGCGTGTCTTTCTTTCTAGTTTGAATCTTGTGATACATTTTTCAAACACTTGCGGGTATCCGTTTGAGCTGAAATTTGGCATACGTATGTAAGTCCGATGACTAATATGGTGCCAAGGAGTTGGTCTGATGATAGTGTTAAGGGTCTGATAATGTATATGAGGTATAAGGGCTGGTATTGTATATCATTTTTTTTATGAGACGGCGTTAGCGTTGAATAAAATCGCGTATTAGAGATCTGCCTACCTATGTCAAATTACAATACAATAACGCGTGCGCGGCCGCAGGTAACAGCTAGTATTTTTAACCGACTTCAAAAAGGAGGAGGTTCTATGTTCGGTTGTATGTATGCTTTTTTTTTTTTTTTTTTATGTATGTTCAGCGATATTTCCGTCAATTGTGGACCGATTTTGATAATTTTTTTTGCATTGGGTTCAGTATATCTCCAAGGTGGTCCCATATTAATTTTATTGACATTGGACCTTGGACTTAGAAGATACACCAGGGAACTCCTTAACGACAAACAATAGGCATGTGTAAATTGCGATATTATGGGTATTACGTCAATCCTATAGGTACCCTACTATAGAATTCACTGGTCACTTAAAATTGTAAAATAAAAATCTTTTATAAAAAAAGGTAAACCGACTTCAAAAAGCAAACAAATAAATATTTGAAGTCGGTGCCAAGTAACCGACTGCACCAACCAGCACCGACTTCAAATATTTATTTTTTTGCTTTTTGAAGTCGGTTTACCTTTTTTTATAAAAGATTTTTTTATATATGTATTGACGCGGAATGGTCATAATATTATACCATAGCAATGAAATTAAAATGTGATCATCTCGTGGCAATATGAAAATAAATAGGAAAATTAAAAATAAAGAAATTCAATGCAAAAAGAATCATCAAATTCGGTTCATAAATTAAGAAGTTATGTTATGTCTGAAAATAAAATATATACAGGATAGAATTTTGAGAGGGGGCAGTAAGGGCAGCTACCTCAACCATTCTAGCATTAGGAAATCGGTCTTAGAAAAGTATCCTATCTACGGGAAAAGTTTTTTGCGATTTCTGATTTTTCCAGTACTCCAATCTCGGTTGATCTAGTAGTTTTTGATCCTTGTAAGAAACAGGATCGATTGGCAACAAAAATGTTTTTGAGTAAAATGCCCAATTTCTTGCTGTCTGTACATTTTTTTTTAAATCTAAATTCAGCTCAAATAGTCGCTAAAATTAAGGATAGTCTCCTGAGGCCGTTTTTTTGTAGCTACAACGGTTGAGATAGCTGCCCTTATCTAAAAATCCATTCTGTATATACAAACGAATTGAGAACCGTGTTCGCTTAGAACTCGGTTATAAATAGTTTATAGCGTATTTAAACTACATTATAAATAGGTATAGTCCGTATTAGTTCTACCTTATGGTCACCGTACTGCATCGTAATGGGTGCGAACGAGACACCGGGCTCCGAGCTATAGCTCTCACTCATCATGGTTTCTCGAGTTGTTTAAATCATAGAAAATTCAGTGTTGTGTATGTGAGTAAGAGTTTAATTTTCTCTGGCAATTTTTTGACAGTACTCAATCCTTTGTTTTATATCCATGGTTTTATTACAAGCACAGAGTACAAGATTCACAGACTAGTTCAAGGATGTCGTAGAAAGTGATAAGAGAACTAAGTTTAGTGTTAAGGGAGTAGACAGCTCCGTTCTGGCTGTTTGTGTATGTATCGTTGTAAAGGCACCCATGACAGAGAAACAAAGTATGTTTTATTCATATGAAACATTATTTATGACTCGTCTAGAAGTAATAAATAATAAAAAACTAAAAATAAGCGCCGTTACGTTTATATTTCCCAAGCAGGGGACTTAGAGGTGTACTGTACACCCACTTTTCGCCAGCGATGTTAGATCCCATGTAATAAGGGGCAAGCCTATTGCCATATAACAGGCACAATTCCAGACACCAGATTGATACTGGGAATTATTTGATAGAAAAACTACATTAGTCCGACTTAAGATTTAAACCCAGGACCTCGTAATCACAAAGGGATGCGCTTTGCCACTAGACCAATGAGGCAGTAACAAATAATCAGAGGAAAATCCCCTAGCAGCTGTTTATTAAAATAAAAACAATGAATGCCTAACCCCATAAGGGTTCTAGTTATTATATAGGTACTTGTAGAAAGTAATGATTAATACATAAACCAGTTTGTCACTATAGTAAGCTTATCCTCTATTGCAGAAGAAAATGAATTCAAGTATTATCAAATAGACATAATATTATATAAAAATTTATGTAATAATTTTAATTAACATAATTTTGTTTTATTAATTTATTAGATCACATCTAAAAAATCATTTAATATTTACAGGTTCTTTCATTTCACTTTCATTGGTAACAACACTTAGCTCCTTACCACTACCATTATCTTTTTCTGAACTCTCAACTGTCTCTGAGCCATTCTCCTTAGTTTCCTCTTTGCCTTCCAAAAAGTTATCCCACTTATCTATTCTTTTACTGATATCTGCATCCGTTTCAGCAATTCTATACTTTGTTCTACCATCCCAAATTTCAGCTGTAATTTGTCTTTTTCCAAACCACCTTCCATTTATAAGTTGGACAACAGCATCTGCCTGTTCAGGCTCTTTCATTGTTATCTGTGCCACTCCCTCAGGATGCCTGTCAAAAATAATCACCTTCCTGACTTCTCCACTCTTAGCACACTCTTCTCTTAAGTCTTGTTGGTAATCTAGTATCAATTGTACTTCTTTATCAAAGTCTGTTGGATGGAATAGATTCTTTACAATAACAACTCTCTCATGTTTTGACCTTTCTCCAATAAACTTCTCTGGTCTCCAGTCAAATAACTTCTGCTGCATTTTCTTTATTTTCTCTAGCTCTTTCTTTTTCTTCTTCTTGGGTTTTAATGCTGGATTATAGTCTCCTTTCATTTGAAAATGTGCTCTCTCCACTGTTATTTTATTTCCGTTACAGTAACTTCCATCCAACAATTTTAATGCCAAGTCCACAGATTCAATTTTAATATAAGTACATAAAGCATCTCCTTTGAAGCAATTATGCTCTTTATCCATATATAACTTGACTTTCATTTTCTGTGACACAGGATCTCGCTCAACAAGACCACATTTTTGCATTAGATTTACAAAGTCTTCTTCTGTTATATCTAGAGGTAAGTTGGACACATAAACTTTAGTGTTCGTTTCTTCGGGGGGTTGGAACCACTGTGGATCATTTTTCCTTTTAACTCCAACTATTGTCTCTTTCTTTTGTTCTTTTTTATCTTCTTTTGTGTCTTTCTTGTCTTCAGTTTTAGTGTTATCAACAAAACCATAAGACATTTGGTAGAAAGCTAGAAAATCATCATCAATTTTAGGTATCCAAGCTTTCTTGTCAACATCCCAAAAGAACTTAGAACCATCTGATTCTGTATATATATGGGTGTCATCTTCATAACTATAGACCCTACCAGGATTATCATCAGGTTTTAAAGCCCAAGAGTTCGTGTCTTTGTTCCATGTGTACTTCTGGTTTGTGTTGGGATCTGTGTAGATGGCTTCTTCACCCTCATAAGAGATGTACGGTGCATAATCTCCCCATGATACTTCTTCAGAAGACCCTTTGTTTTCATCATGTTTTTTGCTTATGTTTGTCGTTTTATCCGTATCCTTAGTCACCGTGGGAGAGCTAGTGGTTATATTTTCTTTATCAGGTTTGTTACTAACCTCTTCCGAGCTTACGTCGTTCTCGAGTTTGGTTGGTGTGATGTCATCTTCAACTTTGTCTACATTTTCAGTACTTGGATTCTCAGGGGGAGCCGTTTCCGCAGGTGCTTCTGTGCTCTGAGTTTTGGCCAGTTGATCTTCTTCCGCCAACTTCTGAACTGTTTCATTCGAAAGTTTGATTACAAATCCTGACATAGAACTTTTTTCTTGCTTAGCCATTGTCACATATCTATGATAAGCAGGATTTGTTTATATAAGCTGAGAAAAACAAATAGTATCCATTTAAGTCCAATCTATTATATTTAAAACAGAATTTAATTCTGCCTATCTGCTGATGATAATTATTTATACAGATTATCTAAGCTACTATTGTTATTTTCCCGCAGTGCTGCCACCCAGCATAAAATGTTCTGTAGGTTTTTATTGTAGGTATTTTTTGAAATTAAATCACGTTTGTGAAAATATACAATGGTATTGGAAAAATTAAAATTCTTGGAGTAGTTAAATCTAATCTAATTCTAATTTATCAAAGAAGAAAGGAGCTTTATGAATTAAACGACAAAATTCTTACCAGTCTTCTATAGACTAACGTCTCTATAGCTACATTGTATTTGTTTGACAGTTTTCACATATGTTCATTGATCCAGTGACAGCTGATTTCCTTGGTTTCACCAAGTTTTCTCTTCTTTCAGCTTGTACTCCTACTGTGTGGTGCTAGACAAAGTAGTAAATTACATTACATACCTTAAATCTAATTTAATTTATTTAACGCCAATTATTTATCTATCTATCTATTTAAAAGAAGCTATTCACTTCAAAAGTTCTGGTACTAACAGATAGGTTAACTATGGAGGACCTTTCAAATGTTTACATCAGTCCCCTGCCTGATTCGCCTTACGTAAAGCCGTTCCGATTCAACTACACGCAGAATGGAAAGGAGAAGTCCTGGGACCTGTTGGAAGTGCATGACAGCGTTGCAATCATAGTGTTCAACGTTACTAGAAAAGTAATGATTTTTGTCAAACAATTCAGGCCTGGTAAGTAATATATGCTGTTTCTTGTCCCGAAATTCACAAAAAATAAATCATAATGTCATATATATTATAGGAATCAGCTATGCCTTTAATCAAGTTTTGTTTACTCCTTAAAACCTACATAGTCTATATCATAATGAGACAAATTTATTTTTCAATAACTGGATTCCTTATTGGCGAACTACATTAAAATTCTTTCGAAAAATCTATTTATGATTTTTTTTTTAAATCCAATATCATTAACATATTTTCTACAAAAATAATTATTTAGATTTAGAGGCTCCTATACTGATCTTTCTTTTCTTCTTCTTTAAGTTATGGCTTCACACTAATTTCAAATGTATTTTGCCAGTGTCCAGTGAGATATATAATTGTGTTTGTTTAAATTAATTCAACTCCCCGATGAATTTGATGACAACGATGATATTGAAATTAATGAAGTACCCCACCCTGGATAGTATAGCTGTGAATACTTTACATAACAATTGCGACAACCGTTTTGAGGGAAGTCAAAAAGACACGTTTTATCACTTTGTTACAATTACCTTCACTCATGCACATTTAAGAACACATAACGGTTAATATTCCACCAACATTACACATTATTAGTCGAAATAACACAATTTTTGGAAATTAAAACATTGACAACATCACTCTTTGACTTCCCGCCAAAAACTCCCTGATCTTTCTCAATATTACATTGGATATATAAAAAAGTTTTCTTTTTTTAACAGCAATATACTACAACTGCATAAGTCCAGAGGACCGCAGAGGTTCATTTATAGACCATGAAAAGTACCCGGCATCATTAGGCATAGCACTGGAGATGTGTGCTGGCATCGTGGACAAAGATATGCCAGTAGAACAAATAGCTCAAGAGGAGGTGCTTGAGGAGTGTGGGTATGTCGTTCCACTTACAGCCTTGGAACGCATAGTGTCTTATAGGTAAGTTTTTCTAGACAGATCCTAGTCTAAGGTTGAGCCTCTATGGCATCCATTCCAATCTCGGTTTTGAATCTATTCGCGCCCTTATTAAAAAGGCGACAACTCGATATTTGAACGCGTCCTATCGTAGAAATCCGCTAATTGTAGCCACCGCCGACTAAGAACCCAGCTCCTCTCCTAACAGTTGCTACTGCCACCCGCTGCATGTTACCTAAGCCTAAGCTGAGACTGTTCCTCCTTGAGGCGCCCTTGAGCTAGTAGCCCGCTGGCCCTTCTGGCTCAAGCGTAGTGGTTGCACGCTCGCCCTCTTGTCCGGTGAAGCTGTAAAGGCCCTGCGGCCAACAGCGTAGATCATTCATCTATACACACAAGCCTCTGTGGCCATGTCAAACCATGTCAAACTCAAAGTCACTGGTGGGCCAAAAGTATAAAAACCGTAGACTAGGTGGGCCGCAAAACCTAATCTTAAGGAAGGCAAATTGCTGAAAATCTTAGTGAAAAAAATTACTATTATAGGACTAGGAGAAGGTAGTCTGAAACCAAACCAAACTGCTGCCTTGCAGTTAAGAGTTGGATCACTGAAGGCTAGGTGGCCACTCCTTAATAGAGTGTCACACAAAAACATGAATATCAGATCAGAATATTTTTTTTTTATTCATGTAAACCATTACAGTATTTATGAATCGTCAGAAAAGTAACAAAGACTCTACTGCCACTTCGGAATGTCATTCCTGTGGAGAAGAAGGGCAAGAAACTCCACGGTTACTCTTTTAAAATAAGAAATTACACACTTTTTCATCTACATTCTGTTGTGGGGTATGGGAGAACAATGTAGGTTGGTCATCAGGTGAGTCAAGTTAAAAAAGCGAATAATACTATTTATGAGAATGGCTACATGGTTACCTCATTTACAAAAAAAGTACACATTGTGTTAAATTAATAGAAGGATGAGAGGTAATGTTAACTAACAACAGTTGAATAGGTTGTCATGACTCAAGTGGAGCTGGAATAGCCTCTATCCAAGCATTTTTATCTTTTAAATAATCTTCTATTGAATAATAAGCTTGCTTACAAAGTGTTCGTTTTACACAAGCTTTGAACTTATTTTCACTAAGTTTAGTGACGTCAATGGGAATTTTGTTATAAAATCTAACACAGTGCCCCATGAAAGACGTGTGAATTTTTGACAGACGAAACTGCGGTTGGTCTAATTTATTTCTTTGTCGTGTGTTATAGCAATGCCTATCACCTAGCTAATTAAAAAGATCTAAATTTTTTCTCATGATAGCGGGATTTACAAACAAACTACCCCAGGACCTAAAAACCACACCACTACCTAAAAAAGATATACCACAATGTGCAAAATGCCAACATTATGTTCATACAAAAGCATACTGCAGACGAAACCCAAAGTGTATTAAATGTGCAGGCGACCACCTATCTCAAGACTGCCCACGTAAAACAATATCTGATGATGTGAAGTGTATACTTTGCAATGGAGACCACCCTGCTAATTACAAGGGATGTACGATTTATAGAGAGCTACAAAAAATTAAAAATAGCCCTGACTTAGAAAAAAGAAAAAGACAAACACCAATAAAAGCCAAATTGACGAACCAACCATAAACAAGTTGCGGTGGAATATTGTTGGTTTATCGGAGGTCCGAAGAAAGGGCGAGGACACGATAACCTTAAAATCCGGCAACTTGTTTTACTACCGGGAGGGCGAACAGCAGTCCCAAGGTGGTGTCGGATTTATCGTCCACAAGTCACTCATAGACAACGTTGTGTCCATCACTAGTGTGTCGAGCAGGGTAGCGTACCTGATACTCAGAGTATCCAAAAGATATTCGCTGAAGGTCATACAGGTCTACGCACCGACCTTGGCATACTCAGATGAGGACGTCGAAGTAATGTATGAGGACATTAGTAGAGCCATACATACTTCCAAAGCACACTTTACAGTGGTTATGGGTGACTTCAATGCGCGGCTGGGCAAACGGGGCGATGATGAATTGAGAGTGGGGCAATTTGGATATGGGCAACGCAACCCCAGGGGTCAGAGGCTGGCCGAATATCTGGAGAAGGAGGGACTCTTTATGATGAACTCTTTCTTCCGGAAGCCGCCTCATAGGAAATGGAGCTGGATGAGCCCTGATGGTTCCACAAAAAATGAGATAGACTTCATCATGAGCACCAAGCGACAAATATTTAATGATGTCTCCGTGATTCACAGGGTAAAAACCGGCAGTGATCACCGAATGGTCAGAGGCACATTAAATATTAATGTCAAAATGGAAAGATCGCGTCTGATGAAGTCTACGCTCCGACCTTGTAATGCACATATCCAAAACCCCGAGAACTTTCAACTCGAATTGTCAAGCCGCTTCGAATTGCTAGACAGCAGCGCATCAGTGGACGAAATCAACAATAGGTTGGTAGAGACTGTCCATACGGTCGGGTCCAAGCATTTTAAGCCCCACCGTAAAAATAGGCCTCAAAAGCTATCTGACTACACCCGAAACCTTATGGCTGAGCGACGTACCATGACACTCCAAACCTCCGATGATGCTAAGTCCTATAGGCAGCTCAATGGACAGATATTGAAGTCCTTGCGACACGATTTACGGTCCTTCAATACAAGACGTATTGAGGAGACCATAGAGCAGAACAAGGGCTCCAAAGTGTTTGCAAGAGACGCGTCTATTGGGCAAAGCCAGTTGACGAAGCTGAAGACGGAGGACGGAAACGTAACGTCGAATAGGTCAGAGGTGCTCAGGGAGATAGAGAGGTTCTATGGGCAGTTGTATACCTCAGTAGCTGAACCTGATGTTGACTTGGTAAAAGACCCAAGAGCCAAGCTAACCCGACACTACACTGAAGATATCCCGGACATTAGCCTGTGCGAGATTGGGATGGCTCTCAAACACCTTAAAAACAACAAAGCGCCGGGTGAAGACGGAATTACCGCAGAGCTTCTGAAAGCGGGCGGATCGCCGGTACTTAAAGTCCTTCAGAGGCTGTTTAATTCCGTCTTGCTCGAAGGAAAAACGCCGGAAGCGTGGAACAGGGGTGTGGTGGTACTCTTTTTCAAGAAAGGTGATAACACTTTACTGAAGAACTATAGGCCCATCACACTGCTGAGCCATGTTTATAAGTTGTTTTCGAGAGTCATCACGAATCGTCTCGAACGCAGGCTTGATGACTTCCAGCCTCCCGAACAAGCCGGTTTCCGGAAAGGCTTTAGTACCATAGACCACATACATACGCTGCGGCAGATTATACAGAAGACCGAGGAGTATAATCGGCCACTATGCTTGGCGTTTGTGGACTATGAGAAAGCCTTCGATTCGATCGAGACTTGGGCGGTTCTTAGATCTCTCCAGCGATGCCGCATTGACTATCGGTACATTGAAGTGTTGAAGTGCTTGTATAATAACGCCACCATGTCAGTCCGAGTACAGGGGCAGTGCACGAAGGCGATCCCCATAAAAAGAGGAGTAAGGCAGGGAGACGTCATTTCTCCGAAACTGTTTACGGCCACCTTAGAGGACGCCTTCAAGCTCTTGGAATGGCAAGGACTTGGCATCAACATCAATGGCGAATACATCACTCACCTTCGATTTGCCGACGACATTGTGGTCGTGGCGGAGTCGCTGGAAGATCTAGGACGAATGCTCGGTGACCTCAACAGAGTATCTCAACAAGTGGGTCTTAAAATGAACATGGACAAAACGAAAATAATGTCTAAAGTCCATGTCGTACCCACCGCACTCACCGTTGGGAACTCTACTCTTGAAGTTGTCGACGAATACATTTACCTGGGACAGGTAGTCCGGTTAGGTAGGTCCAACTTTGAGAGAGAGGTCAATCGACGAATCCAACTCGGCTGGGCAGCGTTCGGGAAACTGCGCAACATCTTCTCATCCAAAATACCTCAGTGCCTTAAGACTAAAGTTTTTAGTCAATGTGTGTTACCAGTGATGATATATGGATCAGAGACGTGGTCTCTTACAATAGGTCTCATAAAAAAGCTCAGAGTTGCTCAGCGAGCTATGGAGAGAGCTATGCTCGGCGTTTCTCTACGCGATCGAATCAGGAATGAGGAGATTCGTAGAAGAACCAAGGTCACCGACATAGCCGTTAAGATTAGCAAGCTGAAGTGGCAATGGGCGGGCCACATAGCGCGTAGATCGGACGGGCGTTGGGGCAGAAAGATTCTAGAGTGGAGACCACGTATTGGCAAGCGCAGCGTGGGACGACCGCCTGCCAGATGGACCGACGATCTTGTGAAAATCGCAGGAAGTCGTTGGATGCAGGTGGCATCGGACCGGTTACGCTGGAAAGCGATTGGGGAGGCCTATGTTCAGCAGTGGACAAGTATAGGCTGAGATGATGATGATGATGATGATGAACCATATAGTAACACGGTACCAGAGCGAGGAGCGAGACCAACCTACGCAAAAATAACGCAATAAAACGAACTGCCTAATGTTTCCAATAAACATGAGCCACAAAACATAAGCCTGGCACAAAGTAACTATGAACTGCGAGAACTAGTGACTATGATGAAACAAATAATGCAACAATTGACGACAATGACGAACTTAATACTAACCCTCACGACAAAAATGACTCAAAATTTAATGCCTTAAAAATAGTATTAAGGAATGCCAATTGACACAACACTACCTAGAAGTAAAAAAATACATACAGAGAAACAACATTGACATATTATTAATATCAGAAACTCACTTTACCAACAAAAGTTACTTTTGTATGCCTAACTATAATTTCTATCAGATCATGTACCCGGACGGTAAAGCGCATGGTGGGACCGCAATAATAATAAGAAACCGCGTGGTTCCCGGCTTAGAATAGGACCAACCCATCTCATCCCATCGGGTGTCGTACAAGGCGACTAAGGGAAAACTAGGGAATGGGCAGCAGCGTTCCCTTAACACTTCGACGACCAATAACTGCGCTCGCCAACCCGCCTGCCAAGCGTAGCGAGTATGGCAAACACCCCCAATTATGGAAGAAAGTAGGAAAACCAAGCCCCTAGTCCCCGGCGGTCCTGTTCGTCCTGGCCACGGTAGCAGCCATGGTAACGACAGGACAAGGGGTGCTAAGAATCTCCGGCAGAGATTCGGCTACCACCAAAACCGAAAATTGGCCCTGGTGACATACAACGCACGCACATTGAGGACAGATGAGAAGCTAGTTGAGCTGGAAGAAGAGTTAAACAAGTTGCGGTGGAGTATTGTTGGTTTATCGGAGGTCCGAAGAGAGGGCGAGGACACGATAACCTTAAAATCCGGCAACTTGTTTTATTACCGGGAGGGCGAACAGCAGTCCCAAGGTGGTGTCGGATTTATCGTCCACAAGTCACTCATAAACAACGTTGTGTCCATCACTAGTGTGTCGAGCAGGGTAGCGTACCTGATACTCAGAATATCCAAAAGATAGGTCATACAGGTCTACGCACCGACCTCGGCATACTCAGATGATGAGGTCGAAGTTATGTATGAGGACATTAGTAGAGCCATACATACTTCCAAAGCACATTTTACAGTAGTTATGGGTGACTTCAATGCGCGGCTGGGCCAACGGGGCGATGATGAGCTGAGAGTGGGGCAACTTGGATATGGGCAGCGCAACCCCAGGGGTCAGAGGCTGGCCGAATTTCTGGAGAAAGAGGGACTCTTTATGATGAACTCTTTCTTCCAGAAGCCGCCTCATAGGAAATGGACCTGGATAAGCCCTGATGGTTCCACAAAAAATGAGATAGACTTCATCATGAGCACCAAGCGACAAATATTTAATGATGTCTCCGTGATTCATAGGGTAAAAACCGGCAGTGATCACCGAATGGTCAGAGGCACATTAAATATTAATGTCAAAATGGAAAGATCGCGTCTGATAAAGTCTACGCTCCAACCTACTCATGCATATATCCAAAACCCCGAGAACTTTCAACTCGAATTGTCAAACCGCTTCGAATTGCTAGACAGCAGCGCATCAGTGGACGAAATCAACAACAGGCTGGTAGAGACTGTTCATACGGTCGGGTCCAAGTATTTTAAGACCCACCGTAAAAATAGGCCTCAAAAACTATCTGACTACACCCGAAACCTCATGGCTGAGCGACGTTCCATGACGCTCCAAACCTCCGATGATGCTAAGTCCTATAGGCAGCTTAATGGACAGATATTGAAGTCCTTGCGACACGACTTACGGTCCTTCAATGCAAGGCGTATTGAGGAGACCATAGAGCAGAACAAGGGCTCTAAAGTGTTCGCAAGAGACGCGTCTATTGGGCAGAGCCAGTTGACGAAGCTGAAGACGGAGGACGGAAACGTAACGTCAAATAGGTCAGAGGTGCTCAGGGAGATAGAGAGGTTCTATGGACAGTTATATACCTCAGTAGCTAAACCTGTTGTTGACTTGGTAAAAGACCCAAGAGCCAAGCTAACCCGACACTGCACTGAAGATATCCCGGACATCAGCCTGTGCGAAATTAGGATGGCTCTCAAAAAACTAAAAAACAACAAAGCGCCGGGTGAAGACGGAATTACTGCAGAACTTCTGAAGGCGGGCGGATCGCCGGTACTTAAAGTCCTTCAGAGGCTATTTAATTCCGTCTTGCTTGAAGGGAAAACGCCGGAAGCATGGAACAGGGGTGTGGTGGTGCTGTTTTTCAAGAAAGGTGATAATTCTTTATTGAAGAACTATAGGCCCATCACACTGCTGAGCCATGTTTATAAGTTGTTTTCGAGAGTCATTACGAATCGTCTCGAACGAAGGCTTGATGACTTCCAGCCTCCCGAACAAGCCGGTTTCCGGAAAGGTTTTAGTACCATAGACCACATACATACGCTGCGGCAGGTTATACAGAAGACTGAGGAGTATAATCGGCCACTATGCTTGGCGTTTGTGGACTATGAGAAAGCCTTTGATTCGATCGAGACTTGGGCGGTTCTTAGATCTCTCCAGCGATGCCGCATTGACTATCGGTACATCGAAGTGTTGAAGTGCTTGTATAATAACGCCACCATGTCAGTCCGAGTAGAAGGGCAGTGCACGAAGGCGATCTCCATAAAAAGAGGAGTAAGACAGGGAGACGTCATTTCTCCGAAACTGTTTACGGCCACCTTAGAGGACGCCTTCAAGCTCTTGGAATGGCAAGGACTTGGCATCAACATCAATGGCGAATACATCACTCACCTTCGATTTGCCGACGACATTGTGGTCATGGCGGAGTCGCTGGAAGATCTAGGACGAATGCTCGGTGACTTCAATAGAGTATTCCAACAAGTGGGTCTTAAAATGAATATGGACAAAACAAAAATAATGTTTAATGTCCATGTCGTACCCACCGCACTCACCGTTGGGAACTCTACTCTTGAAGTTGTCGACGAATACATTTACCTGGGACAGGCAGTCCGGTTAGGTAGGTCCAACTTTGAGAGAGAGGTCAATCGACGAATCCAACTCGGCTGGGCAGCGTTCGGGAAACTGCGCAACATCTTCTCATCCAAAATACCTCAGTGCCTAAAGACTAAAGTTTTTAGTCAATGTGTGTTACCAGTGATGACATATGGATCAGAGACGTGGTCTCTTACAATAGGTCTCATAAAAAAGCTCAAAGTTGCTCAGCGAGCTAAGGAAAGAGCTATGCTCGGCGTTTCTCTACGTGATCGAATCAGGAATGAGGAGATTCGTAGAAGAACCAAGGTCACCGACATAGCCCTTAGGATTAGCATGCTGAAGTGGCAATGGGCTGGCCACATAGCGCGAAGATCGGACGGGCGTTGGGGCAGAAAGATTCTAGAGTGGAGACCACGTATTGGCAAGCGCAGCGTAGGACGACCGCCTGCCAGATGGACCGACGATCTTGTGAAAATCGCAGGAAATCGTTGGATGCAGGTGGCATCGGACCGGTTACGCTGGAAAGCGATTGGGGAGGCCTATGTTCAGCAGTGGACAAGTATAGGCTGAAATGATGATGATGATGATAGTCCGCCCAAAACAACATAAAACAGTCAGACTATGAAGTTTTTTTTTGCGACTCTGGAGAATAGGTTCATTGCCGGCGGTGATTATAATGCCAAACATACATTTTGGGGTTCAAGGATAATCACTACTAAAGGTCGACGGTTACTACTTGCTATTGAGAAACTCAAACTTGGAGTAGAGTCCACTGGAGAACCTACTTATTGGCCAACCGACATTTGGAAAATACCAGACTTGATAGACTTCTGCATTACTAAAGGCATAACAAAAACACATTTAAGCTCGAAATCTAGCTCGGAACTATCTTCGGACCACACTCCCGTGGAGATAACACTGAGCAGAAGAATTATACTCAAAGAAAAACCATGTCGACTGCATTCTCGCAAAACCAACTGGAACTATTTTCGAGAAAAGGTCGCCGATTCTATAAATGTGAACCCGCCACTCCAGAGCGACGACGATATTACAGAAGCCGTCGAATACTTTAACTATGTTGTTCAGAAGTCTGCATGGGAAGCGACACCAAATTCGATAGGAACGAAACAATATTTACCTAAGTGCTCCCTGCTGCGAGGTAACTACTAGCTGAAAAACGTAAAGCTAGAAAGCGCTGGCAGCATCAAAGTTCCCTGGCGATAGAACGCGGTATAACACCATCACAAAAAAGCTTAAGCGGGTGTTGACTGACGAACGTAACAAAAGCGTTGCAACAAACTTACGATACCTAGACGCTACACCGTCATCGGACTATTCACTCTGGAAAGCCACAAAAAATCTAAAACGCCCAATATCATACCTCCCGCCTCTAAGAAATTTCGACAACACATGGGCTACCAGCGATTTCGAAAAAGCCACATTATTCGCTGAGCATCTCAAAGAAGTATTTGTGCCTAATCCAGATGCTGGGTCAACTAAGATAACTCAGGTATCAGACATATTGAACGAAACCCATCAACTAGAGCTACCAATAAACAAATGTAAGAAAACTGAAATAACAAATGCAATTACAAAACTAAATACAAATAAAGCACCGGGGTATGACTTGATAACGGCCAAGTTGTTAAAAGAATTACCAAAGATAGGCATACAATTCCTCACTCATCTATTAAATGCCATTCTACGCAGATGCTTTGTCCCACCGCAGTGGAAAGTGGCACAGATTGTTATGATTCCTAAGCCTGGAAAAAATTCAGTAGACGTGAAATCGTATCGCCCAATTAGTCTACTTCCTGTTGCTTCTAAATTAATGGAAATTCTGTTCCTTACAAGATTAAAACCTATTATAGAACAGAACAAGGTAATACCTGATCACCAATTTGGATTTAGACTAAAGCATGGGACAGTAGAACAAATCCATAGACTAGTAGAAACCATCCACAAATCATTCGAAGAAAAGAAGTAATGTACTGCTGCGGCATGATGGACTGTTATTTAAAACCAAAAAGGCACTGCCCATCAACTACTATAACTTTATAAGGTCTTATCTAACAGACGGAAACTTTTTTATCAATTATAGAGAAGCCATAACTAAGTTAACCCCCATAAAAGCTGGTGTACTCCAAGACAGTACCATGGGGCCCATCATGTATCTGATCTTTACAGCTGACTTACCAACTACAGACGGGTCATTATGGGTACATTTGCCGATGACACTGCTGTAATGTCCATTGCCAAAACACCACAAAATGCTTCTAAAAAGCTACAAATTGCGTTAAACGAAATATCTGCATGGCTTAAAGACTGGCATATAAAAGCCAATGAATCTAAATCAATTCCAGTCCCATTCACTACCCGGAAAACTTGTCCTCCAGTTGTTCTGAACAATATCCAGATCGCGCAATCTGAGTAAACAAAATATCTTGGAATTTACCTAGATAGACGATTAACTTGGAGAAAGCATATATTTACCAAACGCCTAGCACTGGGCCAACAGAGTCGCAAAATGTATTGGTTAATAAATAGAAAATCACAACTGTCCCTAGAAAATAAACTGCTACTATATAAAAGCATAATATAACCAATATGGACTTACGGAATACAACTGTGGGGCACAGCAGCCACATCAAACATTGAAATCCTCCAAAGGTTTCAAAACAAGACGCTTAGGATGGTAATAGACGCACCTTGGTACATTTCAAACAATAGACTACACCACGACCTAAACATTAAAACAGTGATACAGGAAGTCCTGGCCCAAACAACAGCCTACAAGAGGCGAATACAAAGCCACCCAAATCTACTTGCACAGAATCTGATGACTGACAGCCGACACCCCAGAGATCGGAGGCTGAAACGTAAAACGCCACAAGATCTACTCCAGAGTAGATAATTGCCCGAGGGCTTGTCATTGGACCTGTTCCTCCCAAGACCTTACTACATCCTAACCAATTGCTAAATGTCCCCTGCTCGGACAGATTGCAATAATAATAGAAATTAAAAAAAAAATTATAGGACAAGTATATTTATTAAATATCCAAAACGGCTTTTTAAAATGTTTGCGGGCCGCATTATCTGGCTCATTTCCAAATAGATTCGGGCCGCAGGAAATTGCTCAGTGGATCGCATGCGGCACGCGGACCGCATGTTTGACATGGGATCTGACTAATCACGTGAGGCTCGAAATATTTAAAAAGTTGTTAAAAACAACACGTGCTTAGTGGAGAATTATACGTTAATTATATGTCAACAAGTTCATAATCGTTTCAATGTTTGATCACGCTACTTAGAAAGAGACATAGGGCTCTAAGTAAGAATCCTTGTCATCACGTTTTATTTCGCAGAGTGCTCAATCCATTGTAATATATCAATGCATTGAGACCTCACATCGTCGGTTAAACGTGGGTGCACACACTTCATCTCTGCCAATAGAGAAAATAGGCGTGTTGGTTATTTTTTAATGCTGTTGATGACAATGGAATGTCACCTATATGTTTATCATAGGTCGGGTGTTGGAGTTCAGGGATCCTTGCAAACATTATTCTACTGCGAGGTCACAGATGACATGAAAACAGAACAAGGTTAGTAAGTAACATGCTTTTAATATTTATTTTATCAATAGCGAAAAGAAGAGAATAAATTAACACTTATGTTATGCACATTATTATTAGTATGATCAATTGTGTTTAAACACATGTTTGAGAACAAACATTATATTTATTGCAAGGTTTTTTCATTTGTGTATAGTTTTCTAGTTTTATATTTCAGGTATTGTCTAAATAAGCGACAGCTTAGATTCATTAAACCTCTATTTTCGGGATGTCAGAATAGAGTCTTGTATGACTTCTAGGCCAGTATTAGTAAGCATAAATTCCTTCCGAATTCTTAGCTAGGGTTAAATAGGTATTTGATAAATTCTAGGCTAAAAATGTAATGTTTTTATTGTTTCATGATATTGTTACGACCCGAACATACCCCGATATCTTGAAAAGTCTTTATCGGGGGATGTCCATTCTAAAACGCATAACACACCCTTAGGTCCCCCGATGATCTGCCTATAAAGATCTAGAATCCGCGCTTAAGTGGCGAAACGTCTAGAAGGTTCCACCCCTTTAATTATCGCCGGCGCGCGGTCGCGGTATACAAGTACCTATTTGTTCACGCGCAAATACGAGTAGGTATGTAATAAGCTTTGTGGGCCGCGCCGGCTATTGTTCGATGTACTTCTATCGATGTACTTGGAGGGTTCCCGTCCGTTCTAGAACTTTCAAACAAGTATACAAAGGAACACAGAGCGCGGGGACGACACAGTCTCTTCTCGGAAGCGGTAGTGATCAAATCGGAAAACAAGCGATCTAAGTGGAATACACCGGCGACTTTAGCATCGATATACGGGTACTATGAGTGACTCAGCGACTTGGAAGCAGTATTTGGGTACTAACAAGAGTGTGATTGGTTCGCGTGTGTGATTGGTTCGCGTGTGTTATTGGTTCGCATGTGTACTTGCATTGGACGTTCTGTTTTGTGTGTACAGCGTCTAATAAAGTACTTCGCACGTTATTCGGCATTTAATTACCCCGTAAACGTAACATTGGTGTCAGAAGCGGAATGCCGATACTACCGCGTGAAGACAAGGTACGTACTCCACGGACCAGACGTCAAGTGGAAATGGATGCGGCACGTCAGCGGAGCCTTCAAGAGGAGGAGCAGCAGGCGGTTACGGGTACATCAACGACAGTGGCGACAGCACTAGGCGGAAACTCGGTGGATATGGCGACACGGTTAGCTGCTATTCAGGCAATCCAAGCTAACCAAGAGGCTAGCCGTCGCGAACTAGAGGCCAGCCATCGCGAACTAGAGGCCAGCCGCCGTGAGCAAGCGGTCAGCCGCCGCGAGCAAGAGGCCACCCGCCGCGAGTTGCAAGAATTGATCCAGGCTAATCAAGAGGCCAGCCGCCGCGAGCTTTAGTATGTGATCGAGGCCAACCTAGAGGTTAGCCGCCGCGAGCTTCAAGAATTAATCCAGTCCAACCAAGAGGCCAGCCGCCGTGAGCTTCAAAAAGTAATCCAGGCAAACCAGGACGCTGTGCTCGGTAAAATAGATACTAGCATCACAGTGCTTGGGGAAAAAGTAAAGAATCTCGAAGAAGGGGTTAAAGGAGTTACGCTGACTACAGAAAACCTGAAAGCAGAGGTTAGAGACGTCTCGTCTAAGGTAGAAGAACATGACGAACGGTTACAAGCGTTGAATAAAGAGGTTATAAAACTCAGATCACGGGAACCCATTGCAGTAGCCTCAACGTCACCAGCCAAATTGGACCTTCCGCACTTCGATGGAACATCGTCATGGACAGCCTTTAAGTGTCAGCTGGAGATACTCGCAAAAGGAAGTGGCTGGAGTGATCAACAAACCCTCATGGCCTTGACACTAGCACTGCGTGGGGATGCTCTAAAGATACTGGAGATCATGCCGCCTGAAGGATGGACATTGCAGACTCTTACGGAGGCAATGGACACATATTATGGTGAGAAACACTTGGAATATGTCTATGGAGCACAACTACGTAAGAAAGTACAGGATGCTGGTGAAAGTCTTCAGCAGTGGGCACTTAATATTGAGTTCGTCGGGCTTACTCTTCGGTGCCAGTAATGATCGACGTGGCCTTGCTAAACGCCTTCATCAACGGCATACGGGACGATGAAGTCAGAGCGCAGGTCCAGTTGAGTCATTATAAGACTCTGAAGAGCGCACTGGCTCAAGCCCTGGAGGTAGAAGCTGTGCGACGGCTTACTGGTATGCAGAAAGTCAAAGAGCCAGAGAGATACGAGAAAAGGTCCCCCGATGATCTGACTAGAAAGATCTAGAATCCGCGCTTAAGTGTTCATATTTGTTCAGGCGCAAATACGAGTAGGTATGTAATAATAATACCGCTTTGTGGGCCGCGCCGGCTATTGTTCGATGTACTTGGTAGGTTCGCGTCCGTTCTAGAACTTTCAAACAAGTATAAAAGGAACACAGAGCGCGGGGACGACACAGTCTCTTCTCGGAAGCGATAGTGATCAAATCGGAGAACAAGCGATCTAAGTGGAATACACCGACTTTAGTGACTCAGCGACTTGAAAGCAGTATTTGGGTGTGTGTATTAATATGGTCAGAAATTAAATAATTTATTTTGTATGCACCACGGAATAAAAAAAGTATTCGTTTTTCTTTTGTGGAAGGCATTTACAATTTACAATGTTTTGTTTTCACATCCCTATCGCCTAATATTCCATTGGATCGGACCGCGATTTCCACTAAAAAGTTTCGGCGAAAAACTTAGCGAGCTCGTATTATTTTTGTTTTTAATATATACTTTTTTTAGGTAGTATAAGGTAGTATAAGGGCAGTTTATTTTATTCTTTTTTTTTGTAGGTGGAGGTGTAGATGACGAAATAATAGAGGTAGTAGAAAAAACAATTCCACAAGTTGAGGAAATGCTGGCATCGCCCGGTCCCATCGCGAGCCCGCCGAGCTGTCTGTTCGCTCTCATGTGGTTCCTACGTCATAAGGCGGATAAGTACAGGAAGTAGGTCAATATTAAAACCATGATACAATAGTACGAAATCAAATTGACTGTGTGTCTCTATCAATTACGTAATATGGATATACTATAAACGTTGGTATATAATGCACATCGGCTAAAGACAGATATTATCGGCTTCTTTCGGCTTCGTAGACTGTCGTCTCTGTCACTCAGTACATTATGTGACGTTTTGTCGCTTTCGTCGCTGTTAGTGCTCCGTGCGACAGAGACGACGCTCTACGAAGCCGAAAGTAACCGATTATCTCCCTCTTTAGACGTTTACCGTAAAACGTTTGTCTTTGGGAATAATCAATTTGCGGCCGGTTCTCCATTTTAATGACCAAAATTCAGTATAGTTACCAAGAAACAAAGAATACCAGTACATCTTCTGTTAAAACGATATGAATATCCTGGGCTGCAGTATGACCGACCGCCATTTTAAAGTCTCGCCAATGGAACATTGTTTTCGTAGTTATGGCATGTCCATATATGGTCTCTTGAATCTTAAACTAATATTGACATTTAAAAATCCACCGTATCGTCATACTAATAAGATTCGTGTGTCAGTCAGAATAATAACATCCGACTTCGACAATAAAAAAAAAGATCGTGAACGCATAATTTTCTTTGATTTTGAAATATTGTATCTGTAGTACAAAGTATTTAAGACACGCTAACCAGTGCAAAGTTTAGGATAATGGTTTTAAAGTTGACTCCGCGAATATTTTAAATATATTAAAATGCTGAAATTAGATATTAATATAACACTTATTAGCGCTTCGATTTGGACCAGAAGAGCGAAGTAGAATTGCGGTAACGACCGCATACAAATTCACGAACAAAATTCTACTAAAACCATAGAATAACAATATCACAGTCTAGAAGCCGCGGGTGCGCATCGAATTGAAGCAGGAATTAGTACCTGCAAAGCAGGTAATCACACGTTTGCGCGAGTAGTCACTCGGCGACCGTCGTGCGAAATGACGTGCTCTACACGTATCAAATTAAAATGAATTATGGCGTCTTGCGGCGTTCTTACCTGTAACAATTCCGTCAAGCTCAAAAAGAAACAGGATGGGATTACATTTCATGTGTAAATAGCGCAATCGGGTATCGTATTATTTAAATATTGAATTAAATGTTCCGTTCATAATTGTCACCGAAAATGATGCGTCCATTTTGTCTGTGTTGTCAATACCACATTCTAAATATTTCCTACTTTCATTTACTATGGACCTTAGTTGTTATAGTCCTAAATATTATTAATTTAGTTACTTATTACATAATGATTTAACTACTTAGTTACGATGACCAAAGTACTTTTCCCACTTTTAATTACTAAGACCTGTATGGAACGGCGCTTTTATATGTATGACGCAGTAAGATAGTTAAAGCCGGGATATTAATTTATTCATAGTAGTGATATGCCGAATGAATTACACCCACATTTCAGGCAATATTTAAAAAAAATGTTTTAACATAGGGGTTATTAAAATAATATTACACTTTTTCCATCCTAAGAATCGATCCCAGAACCTCGTAATTGTAACGCACATTACGAGTATTCTCCGCCAGACCAATGAGGCAGGGAAGGACACAAATAAAAATAAAATATTAATAACATACACCCCTTATTAACTTACTGCTAATGTAATCGTGTTTTATTTTAAGAATGTAATTATTACATCTATTTATTTCGTTAATATGTATAAATATACAGATAATATGTATAAAGATTACCGCTACAAATAAACAATAATAATTTTATAATCTCTTACTGAACATTTAGCCCAAAAAGTGGTAAATCATTTTTAACTAGCTACATTATGCGGGACGTTAGTTGATTTTTTGGCTTCACCGCGCGGCGTGCAATTACGACTGGACGCGGATTCTGAATTATTGTTATTCTATGACTAAAACGTAATCTCAACCGCTACCCTATAACAGCGTAAATGCTTTCGGATACTACTAGAACACGAGAGTATGGATCGTTGGCGGTTAAAATTTAGTTTTAGAAATTTCGTTAATACAATTGACAGTTAGACTGCTCCTATAGACGACCCTGGGACTATAGAGTCGTTCACTACGATTTTGACACGCCTCTGTAGTATTTATAATAATAATGTTAATTTTATGCACCTATTGCTGGTTAAAGGCTCTTCTCTCACAAATCGAGGTGAGAGAGAATAGAACGTACTCCACACAGACCCAGTGGTTATTGGAGAGGTTATACAAGGCGTAACATAATTAAAGCAAGATCTGAAAGTATTTTGTTCTAATTCGGCAACTAAATAGATTCCAACTATTATTAAAAGTAAGTTACATCTTCTTTAATTTACAAAAAATGCTGTTACTCGTTCAGTTCGCTGTATTAAAAAAAATCATTATTCAAAGTAACACGGCTATTTTAAGCTTATTTCTATTACACACACCTCGATATGCATGCAAAAGTTAATTAATTATTCAATTTCACGGTTAATTTGAGTACCAAAGTGCTTAAAAAATGGTAGAAAACTCCTTAAAATTGCGTATTCGTAAAGCAATAGTCTAATTGGGGTGTCTGAGATCTTGCGTTATATGTGTTACACCTTGAAGAGGTAGCGCATAGTTGATTTTACATTCTACGGCCTGATTTTTAACCGTCGAATAGTTTTATTTGCAAAATGGCAAGACTATTTTGGAAAGAAATATCAATTATTCAATGTAAATTTTTTAACTCAACGACTTACACTTTAACCGTTAAAAGTTGTCTGACTATTACCTACAGTATGTCCGTTTAGTTATTTAACTAAACATAAACAATAACATCGCGAAGATCGGACGGGCGTTGGGGCAGAAAAATTCTTGAGTGGGGACCACGTATTGGCAAGTGCAGCGTGGAACGGCCGCCTGCCAGATGGACCGACGATCTTGTGAAGATCATTGGATGCAGGTGGCATCGGACTGATTACGATGGAAAGCGATTGGGAAGGCCTATGTTCAGCAGTGGACAAGTATAGGCTGAGATAATGAAACAATAAAAGCTATTGAAGCATTGAATATAATTTCAAAGTGTATGAAATGATTATTTTTAATAATAGACAAAATGACATTTAAGAAACATTGTTTAAATGTTTGCATAAAGTTAAGTACCTAAACCGATAGATCATGGGTATATTAAATAACACATTTACATCCTCACAGGACGTATGAAAGGACCTGTGGGAAATGTAGGGAAATCATTCCAGACGACGCCTCTTACACGAGAAAATAGATAATATTATCGACTGGTGCTATTACGGTAATTCTGTTTCGTGTCAAGACAGTATTTCCTTTGCCGATATAAGTAGTCCTACCATTTTTAAAGATTTATCCCCTGGATTAGCGTTAAGCCAAGATCTATCTATCTATCTATATAATCACGCCAGATCCTTTTCGGGGTAGGCAGAGAGTACAGAGTTCCAACAGGTTCTTTCCTTACCTATACCTCTCTGACTTCCTTCACTCTCATAGTTCTTATACACGCTCGCCGGTAACGAAGACTCTGGACTTGTCCTTCAAATAAGACTGGTCTTCAGTTTTATTCATAACTTAAAAATATAACTCGGCAACCGGCGAAAAGATAATAGGGCGCCACTATCGCTAATATTAGCAACCTAGTCCGTTATCTTGCCATTTATTTATATGATCATTTTCTTTAAAATTTTGCAAAAATCGCGCTAGGAATTAATTTTATGTTGTGAGTGCAGTTTTTTTTTAAATTGTATCACTGATAGGCAATGGGCTCCCCACAATGAAACGTTTAATGCAAAATATAAGTTGCGCGGAATTATTCAGAGGTGTAGTCAACATAAACTGGGCGGGTATGTACACTCTGCACGCCTGCATAGCTTAGTGTTATTTCCCTACTCAAAACCTCGGTTTACGTTCTCGCGCTGGCCAGTTTCTTGTTAACTTCCCTACTCACTGCCGTGGAAGAGATAAATGTAGATCCAAGGGGTAGGAATATTAGTCATTGGTGGAAACTTGTCTTGATGCGAACATTTTATTTTATCCTATATTTTTGCCCATTATTACCACATAGATACCAGTTAAGCCACTGCCTCCACCTTCGTCATAGTCCGTTTATTAACACACTATCTAAGACATAATGCATGTGTAACCAATATGTTAATGTGTTAATAGGGATGTGGAATTATTAGGGACGATAAAATTTTACGATACCGTAAGTGAAACATGTAATGTAGCAACTCCTTAACAAGTTAATTATTAACATCTTGGTTAAGGCGCGTAAACACTAACGTTTACGCAGGTGGGGCAGGAACATAATATGTATATTATAATTTAGTTAATTTGTGTAATGGTATTTTGATTAGTTATATTTAAACATAGTAGTGACATAGCGTAATAGTTGTATTGATAAAAAAAGTGTGGATATTAATTATTCTGGCGTATTGTTACACAAGATTTGCTCACATCCATGTTGCTCCATTATTAGTAATAATTAAGTAATAGTTATATAATGTGTGGTTTCTTATTTCTTTTGATTACACTGTATCGCTAGGTGAAGGTCATCGCTCTTAATATGAAGCTAAATGGTTGTTTAATTATTGTAGACGATATTTATACGAGATGTAATTTCAGTCGTTCTGGAAGGAAAGCCCAGGTGATGTATCCAATGCCTCCGGTTCACTGGTAATACAAAAATAAATTTTGTGTGTGTGTGTGTGTGTGAATGATCTACGCTGTTGGCCGCGGGGCCTTTACAGCTTCTCCGGACAAGAGGGCGAGCGTGCAACCACGACGCTCGTGCCAGAAGGGCAAGGGGGCAACTAGCTTAAGGGCGCCTCATCCTTGAACGGCCTTGTTACGACCGCCTGACGGCGGGTACAAATAAAACACACAATTATAAAAAAATACAATTGTTTATTGTTAACAGGAAAAAAATTTATTTAATTACGCAAACAATTAAAAATCGTAATAAGAACAATCCAGAAAATTAAAATAACTAATAATATTAAAATGCGGCGTGAATTCCCGGCACAGGGGAGTTTTCGGGTCCACAAAAAAACCTATGGGCGCTGGGGACTTATCTTTAGGCCGCTCGATCCCGTGACGCGTGGGGGGTCTTCGGTAAACAGCCTCCACCGGCTAGGTGGGGAATTTGGAGGTGCCCTGTAGAAGGCCCTCAGCCGCCGAGGTCAGCGGGAGTCGACGGGCAGAAGTGAGGCCTGCTGTCTCCCAAACCGTACTTTGTCAACCCGTACGGTGGACCCCCAGTTTTCAAGGGGGGTGAAGAATGTTGCTAATTTAAACTTTTTATTTTTTTTTATTTTAATAATGCATTGTTTGAACTGAACTGAATTGATGTCGTGCGAGCTCTGGCGTCGAAAAGCGTTGTTCCTGCGACTCGTTTTTATATACTGCCCCCCCCAGGACGGCCTACTTCCTGCCTGGCAACAGTGCGCACTCCCCAGATATCTTGATCCTTCGTCTGAGACGAGGACAGAGATATAGAAAGAACGGCTCAACCGAAGCAAGGCACGCCCTAAACTATTGTCTGTTTTTTATAAAATTCTTGTGGGACTAAGTTAGCAATAACCGAACCGAGTGAAATAGGATCATTGTCCCGTTGTTCGCTATTGTATTATTTCTAGATCCTTCTATGTTGTGGGCGTTTCTTATTAGGTGTTCTAGAAGGAATTTGATTTCCGGTGCCAACGAATACCTTATATGGTCATTATGATGCTATCACTAGTTAAGGCGCGCGGTTTCCATTCGATGTAACAACTAGTTATTTTGTTTGTTTGTGTGTAAAGATTTTTTATTTTTATTTTATATTTTTAAAACTATGTTACGACGTAACAGCCTCGGCTTGGGCAGTCGCTATGGGGGAGGGCGTATACTAGGTGTCTCGCCATGGTGCTCTGCATCGGCCGGCGGGCAAGGGATTCTTCGCCCTCGCCGGCGAGGTCTGTGTCTGATCCATAAATGAGTCATGTAGAAGCAAAATCAGCAACATCCATTTCGATCGATATGGATATTGCTGGCTTTCTCACGCCTCTGCCACCCCCGCTTAGGGAATATAGGCGTGACGGTGTAACTGTAAGAGATTAGCATCTCAAGAAATCTTGCGGTAATATACGCTTTTAAATTGGAAAGCCAAATTGCCCACCAGAAGCAAAACCAGTAACATTATATATCGAAATAAAATCAAATAACACTTTATTAAGTAACATCTATCTACTGACCTGTCCAAATATCATAGTTAGGGTAAAAATCCGGTACACCGAAAGTATCTACCGGCCAGCTGACGAGCCGGCCCCTTAATGTCATTTTGAGCTTGGTACAAGTTAAAATTGTTTTTAATGCACTTAATTAGTATTGTTATGGATATGTTCTTTTTTATATTTTAGGACTAGTAAACAGTGCAGTATTTCCTCGATGGTTTAACGGCAAAGCGCACCGCTTTGTGATCACGAGGTCCTGTGTTCAAATCCTAGGCCGGACAAATTTAGTTTTTCTATCTATCTATAACCTCACGCCAGATCCCTTGCGGGGTAGGCAGAGAGTACAGAGTTCCAACAGGTTCTTTCCTTACATACCTCTCTGGCTTCCTCGACTCTCATAGTTCGTCTCATACACGCTCGCCGGTTACGGAGACTCTTGACTTTTCCATCATATAAGACTCGGTTTATTTGGTCGTGGTAAGATAGTCTAGGTCTTCCCCGGTACCTGCATCCCTCCACTTTCACATTGTATATCTGTTTTGTCATTCTTTACTCTGGCATTCTTACTATATGCCCGAACCAACGGAGCATGCCCTTTCTCATCTTTACACCGACACTATCTTTCATACCTACTCGCTGTCTTACTACGCTGTTGCTAATGCGGTCGGTCAGCTTCACTCCGCACATCTTCCGCAGAGCTCGCATTTCTACCGCATTTATCCTACTTTCATTCTCCTTCTTACATACCCAGCTCTCGCTACCATATAACAGCGTTGGGACAAGAACTCCGTTATGTATGGCCAGCTGCGCCTTATGGCTTAAGTGCCGGCTCCCGAGTAGCTTTCCCATCGCACCATTCACTCTGTTCCCTGCACTCACTCTTCTCTCTATGTCAGCGGTGTATTTCCCATCCTTACTGAAGGCGCATCCAAGATATACAAACTCATTCACTTGTTCCAGCACATCGTTACCAACCACAATCCTTACATTCGTTCTGGTTTCTTCCCTTTCAAAAACCATACACAACACTCATACTGGGAATTTTTTTCGTTAGTTTTTCTAACGAAAAAAATTCCCAGTATGAGCCCGGTGTCTGGAATTGGGTAACCTATCATCGCTTGGGGACATATAGGCATAATGGTGTGTGTAAACAGTAGGCATTGGATACATCACCTGAGCTTTCGCTCCAGGATGACTAAAATTACACGGTGTATATGTAATGTATAGAATAAAATATTGCTAGATAAGCTCATAGAGTTATTACGTGCTACGAACTAGAGAAGACATCTATCTCGACAATTTTTGTAGCTAAAGTTCGAGTGCATACACTCTACCTCACTATGTGCCAGGTGCTAGCCGCAATGTGCCACTCGAGTGCTGTTTGATTTCAAAAATATGCCTTTATGTGCACTGAGATACTGTTTTTAAAAAGTCCAGAAATATAAGATTTTATTATCTACTAGCACAACATATTTTTGTGTTGACACAAAATAATTTTTTTTAATATGAAAGTAGCCTAAGTTACTCCTAATAACATCAGCTATCTATCAGTGAAAGTCCTATCAAAATCGGTCCAGCCGTTTTCGAGATTAGCGGGAACAAATAGACAGACAAAACATTTTAAAAATTGTTTTATGTACTGTATATACTTTTATATGCATTTAGTAAAAGGCTGTTATTTGGACATTACAAACAGACACTTCGATTTTATTTATTTGTATATATAAAAACACTAACATACCCGCCAATCCCGCGCGGTTATCAGGTTGACGTGCCATTTTTTGTTTAAAATTGCTTCTCCAGTACGGTCAGCAAGTAGCTTAACATGCACAGTTTACTCAGATTAGTTATACTCTTTATTTTACAGACTATTGGTAATCTTTTTAAAAACCGAATCATAAGCAACATATCGTCGTTGTCAACCCAATATCTCCTATGTACACATTTGGAGATTACGACGTTTGACTCTAGTTTACTAACCAAATTTTCGTACGAAAAGAATGTTATGTGACTCTAAGCATTATACAGTGAACTGTAGTCGCTAAAAGAAAACAACAGTGGCACTCCGGGAGTGCCGACAGAAGTGAATATGTACGTATATACTCAACATATGTACATACTATTATATACAGAGGTGTCGATAACGGTAACAGTATCGTGAGTTCAATTGTTTTTTCCCGTCTCAAAAATGCCCAACGCGCCTAAAGAAGTTTTCACTTCAAAAATATGCTTAGTATAAAATTTTACAGAAGAACGTTTGTATTCAATATCTCAAAGAATACTTTTGGCACATAGCGGGATATTAGTCTGACAACGACGATGTTCAAATATAGTAAGATCACGAAAAATAAAGGTTTTGATGCAAAACAAAAAGTATGCAAGCGATTTGAAAAACAGAATGTTAGCTATTCATGCTGCTGCAATGGGCTATACCATATTTGCATTTTTTGAGTTTCCAAAATTCATAATAATATTATCAAATGTAGTTTCTGTGAGTTGGAGATTACTTTTAATAGATTAATTAAAGACATTACTCTTAAGTATGTAATTTTTTTCTTATTTAGGGGTGTCGTGATAAAATAATGATTTATTTATAATTTGTCAGAGTTCATTATTTTTCGTAGTGTATGAAATTCGGCGGTTTATCCACTCAATATCTTCCTGGCATAATGAAGACCAAGCAAACCCTACTTGTGATAAAGTTGTAGTAGATAACTGCCTTGTATAGGCATGACCAATAATATGGAAGCATTTATTAAAGCCTGTATTCTCAACACAGGTCTCTTTATCTGAGTGACAGTACTAGAATGCTTACGAATTATTGCTCGTGGTGTGCCATCAAACATTTATTTTCTGTATTGTGTTAGGGTCAGCAAAGATTAGACGAACTATCAAAGCCCGAGAAGTTTGTTGTTGGTAGTCAATTGTCGACTTTATATAATTCAATTAGCTGCAAATATAGTTGTATGTGACGAGCCAATGACGTGTGGCTGAAATGAATCACAACTCTATTTGAACTGTATAAGGGTGAAATTCAATTATTAGTGGGAAAATGCTCGTAGTTTTCGTCTTAACTTCACTGACCCATACTCTGGATCTATTCTTGTTTTACGGTAATTTAATAATGTACACAATTACTGTGATTGTAATGGCTTTCTGTGATTAAATCTTGGAACAATTATATAATTTTGTACTTAAACTATGAATATGTTTATGAATGGTTATCACGCAATACGTTGTGTGGTTTTTTATAAAGTACTGAAACATACACGATCAAAATTCCAGAGGTTACCTACACCATATTTCATTCTAAATACACTTCTAGCCTCCGAAGCGAGTATTATTATAAATTACTGCATTGGCAAGCTGCTTGATCTGTCATCATTCACTAGTTTATAAATTTGAAAGTGCATTCTATTCCGAGGAAAAATCACTTGAATAAAATAACTTTGAATTACATAAAGTATTTAATTAAACTCTTACAATAATAATATGATCTTAACTCCTAACACCTAGGTTCCCAAAGTAGGTGACACCGCCCACTTGTGGGCGAAGTCTGCTGAGCGCCGGATACAGGGGTAATTAGAGGAAGTTACGAGGCATAAGTAAGTAGTAGATTATTGTGGGACGAGTGAGACCACGCCTGCGCGGTAAGATACTCCGAGGGTGACAGCAGCATATCCTCTCTCTCTTACTCGTCTCATTTATACTTATGATTTATACCAAGTGAGGATACACGACATTCGAAACGTCCTTATTCCGTCCAAACTGTCAATTCAGGCAGCTTACTTAGGCTGCGATTCGAATGACGCAATATCGATATTTGCATCAACGAATTGGCGCACCTACATCGTTTTAGAACTCATATTAGCGTGATACGGACCGCAACCTTAATAGGAAGTGCCCATTGCTGGTACATTGTTATAGTATAGATTTGATGTTTATCTTCTTTGTAAGAAGAAAAATAAATAATATTATTGCATATTCAAGAATGGCGCCAGAGAATCAAAATATAGTGGTAATTTGAAATCGGATAAAATTTATACAAATACTGTTTCATTTATCACAAATAACATCAATTTAGGTTGGTAAACACTGACGCCCACAGTAACTTCAAAGAAAAAGAAAGTGCAACTATATGACTAGTCCTGCAACCACATAAAATTATCGACTTGACAAGACAAATCATCTATCGTTGTCGAATATCGTTTTAAAACTCTAGCCTTGCTAAGTGGGCGGTGCGGCCCGATACTTTGGGAACCTATGGACTAATGTATCCTCGTGAGGTCTTCTACGATCTTGATCAGGTCATCTACCTTCGCATCGCGCATCATCCCGCCACCGTCGTCGATCTGGAAGCATACTTTTGTGTAAGGAATCGTCGGTGTTAGGGGATGGAACTTGGCTTCATCATTTAACGTCTCTCCACACTTCATTTCACATTTCATTCATCCTTCAACATTTGTAGTTCATTTTACCTACTGCAATGCAGAAGTGGCCGCGTTTTGGGCCGCTTTTATATAATTATAGCATATTTGTGTCATCGAAATGGTAAGAAGAAGGTCTAGTGGTTTGAACGGAGGACGTTTCGGCTCACAGGATCGAGTATTGGGGTCGGTTCCATTTCCACACGGGACATAGTTTTGTATATTTGTCACACCAAATATTCGTCCCAGTCTGGGTGTTTGTGTATGTGAAATTCATGTTTGTAAACACCAATGACCAATCATTTCTAATGTTGGGCAAAATTGTCGCAGTCGAACAAGCCATGATGTTTACATTAATTTATCATGCCATTTTCATGGCTCAAGTAGAACCAGAGAGTCTGTAAGGAATAACATATGTTGGTACTCTCTAGAACCCTCGCAAAGCTGGTGTGATGATATATAGATTCTCATTAATTCTAACTATGAAAAGTCATAGATTTGTGGGATATTTTAACTTAGTAAAATGAATAAGAAAAACTCAAACGAATAAAACAAAAAATTGTCAGTCAAAGACGACAAGGGAGATACGGTCACGAAAATTCGTTTAGTTCCGACTGAGGCAGTCAATAGCAAAAGAGGTTATAGACTGGAAGGCCTAATAACATCTTTGTACACACCTGTAACCCTTGCACCGTCTCCTGCTGCATCTCTCTGTTGAGATCTAGGAAGCTCTCGATCAAGTCGCCGTCGATGAACCCTTCCGCCGGCTCAGTTTTGATGTCCGTGTTGAACGACCGCCAGAACGAGTGCGGTATCTTGCCGACAGACTTTATTGTGTGTGTCAGTCGCTCTTCGAGTTGGTGGAGAAACTCGTAGAGTTCTTGTGTTAATTGGACTACTAGACCTGTTGAGGAAAGTGAAGTTCATGTTCTGTTAATCTCGTTTTAGAAACTAACTAATCGGAAAAGTTTCCAAAGTACTTTTTCGAAAGCGTCCAGGGCGGGCGAGGTAATTTTTTGACGACGTTTGCAAAAAAAAAAATGATAATTCAAAAACAATAGCGAATTTTTACTTGAAATAAAAAGTAAACGACTTTACGATACGATAATAGCGTGTTGTATTTAAGTACACATTTACAAAGTCGCCTAATACTTTTAAAATTCCTACCTCAAAAATACGAACCCGAAAAATGCAAAAATTTATACGTAAACAAATATTTTTAGGAAAATTGTCATAAAACTTTGACAAACGGTTTACTGCACTTTTTAATCGTAAATAACTAATAAATAAATCTGCACATGTAATTTTAGGTCATCTAAACAAAAAAAACATCAAAAAACACCTCGTAAACTATTAAAAAAATAGCCTAGCGGTCAGCCTAGGAAATCCTAGGCAGACCGGGAAAAACGAAACAGTTTTTACAATAATGTAAAGGTTTACGACCTATTTTTTGGCTAAAATAGAAAGAATACATTCTATTTTGGCATTATATATACAATTACAATTAAATATATACAAATAAACGTTACGTTTATTTTACGAAATTATAACCCAAAATCACAAAAAGGTGACGTGCCTTTTCTGTTGAGACTCAGTTTATCACTTACATTTTTCAACTCCCGATAACAAAATGTACACAAACGTTTCACTAACACATTCTAGCAACAATTCTTATATGATTCATTCATAAATAACAATAACACATTCTATTTGTTTACACTCACGGCATTTGACAGCCGCTTAGCGGGCACGCGCGCTTATCGGATGTTAACGTAAGACACATTTTGAGCGGGCATGGGTGAAGTTGTAGATGCGATTCCAACTGTTTAAAACGAATGTGGGGAGATATAATGAATGTTTACTAAAGACATTTTAAAGGTATTTTTAAAATGTCTTTAGTAAGTTACTAAAGATATTCTAATCTACTAAATGACCAGTGTTTGTTTAATTTTATCAAAAGTAATTTTAATGGTACTAATATCCCTAATTAATATGATTACTATATAATATATACCTTATTAATAAAAAAAGTATTTGAGGATAACGGAGCAACACCATAAGCAATTCTAGTCCGGTTAGTTTAGCCGAAAAATAGGTATACCCTTGCATAAATTCCCAACAAGCTGAAAATTTGCATGAACGGCAGGGATACCATCATAATGAGATTGTCAAAAGTCCCCATCGACCTCATGTGCAAAAAATTTTGGATCTCAAAAATGGGCTTTTCGGATTTTTCAGCGAAACTGATAGTTTTATAATAAAAATATCTCAGACAAAAATTATAGATCATGCAATTATCTACAACAATTGTCCTTACACTTTTATATAATATCATAACATTAACAATTTCTGAGTAAAAACGATTCCAAAATTTACTTTAGTTGTATTCTCCATAATAAGCATGACTACGCTGTCTATGTACATCATTGGACGCATAATATAAGTAAAACTATTAGTCTAAAACATGACTGAATACGTGACTAATACATTAATACTGAATGATGATGAATTTACTATCTATCTATCTATATCATCATGCCAGATCCCTTACGGGGTAGGCAGAGAGTACAGAGTCCCAACAGGTTCTTTCCTTACATACCTCTCTGGCTTCCTCTACTCATAGTTCGTCTCATACGCGCACGCCGGTTACGGAGACTCCTGACTTGTCTATCTATCTATCTATAACCTCACGCCAGATCCCTTGCGGTGTTGGCAGAGAGTACAGAGTTCCAACAGGTTCTTTCCTTACATACCTCTCTGGCTTCCTCGACTCTCATAGTTCGTCTCATACACGCTCGCCGGTTACGGAGACTCTTGATTTTTCTATCAGATAAGACTCGGTTTATTTGGTCGTGGTAAGATAGTCTAGGTCTTCCCCGGTACCTGCATCCTTCCACTTTCACATTGTATATCTGTTTTGTCATTCTTTCCTCTGGCATTCTTTCTATATGCCCGAACCAACGGAGCATGCCCTTTCTCATCTTTACACCGATACTATCTTTCATACCTACTCGCTGTCTTACTATGCTGTTGCTAATGCGGTCGGTCAGCTTCACTCCGCACATCTTCCGCAGAGCTCGCATTTCTACCGCATTTATCCTACTTTCATTCTCCTTCTTACATACCCAGCTCTCGCTACCATATAACAGCGTTGGGACAAGAACTCCGTTATGTATGGCCAGCTGCGCCTTATGGCTTAAGTGCCGGCTCCCGAGTAGCTTTCTCATTCACTCTGTTTCCTGCACTCACCCTTCTCTCTATGTCAGCGGTGTATTTCCCATCCTTAGGCGCATCCAAGATATACAAATTCATTCACTTGCTCCAGCACATCGTTACCAACCACAATCCTTACATTCGTTCTGGTTTCTTCCCTTTCAAAAACCATAATCTTGGTTTTCTTCACATTCAAGTGTAAGCCATTGATCATGCAGTCGTCTTTCATAACTGTGACTAGTGTTTGCAGATCAGTTGCTGTTGGCGCTATTAAAACCGCGTCATCTGCATAAAGTAGATGATTTACCACTAAGCCACCCATTTGTACACCTTCATTCATCGCTTTCAGTCTGAAGACTTTTGTCCAGATATATTATAAACAGTCTAGCGGACAACACGCAACCCTGCTTGACGCCGATTTTAACATCAAACCAGGGTGACCTGTTACCACCTACCCGTACGCATGCCTTGCAGTCCACATAAGTGGACTGGACGGCTCGCAACAGAGTGCCATCTATACCATACTCTGGCAAAATGTCCCAAACTCTCTTTCGCACAACTCTGTCAAATGCCTTCTCTAGATCTACAAAACCGCAGAAAAGCTTCCGCCCCACTGACAGATGCTTCTCTACGATGTTGCGGAGTGAGAAGACTTGATCCGAACATCCTCTTCCAGACCTGAAACCCCCTTGTGCCTCGCACAACATTTCATCGGACTCTGGTCATGTGTGTGTGTGTGTGTGTAAATGAGGTACGCCGCGAGGCCTTTACAGCTTCACCGGACTTAAAGGCGAGCGTGCAACCACTACGCTCTAGCCAGCCAGAAGGGCAAGAGGCGACATACTACGGTTGGGACAGTCGCTGTAGTTGGTCATGGTAAGAAAGCCTAGGTCTTCCCCGGTGCCTACATCCTTCCACTTTCGCATTGTATATCAGTTTTGTTATGAATTTACTGATTACTTAAAAGACAAAAAAACAGTGACAATACATGTGCAGTGTCGTAAACAGTACACCTGAAAGAGTACAATTGCTGCAGTAAAACGACAAAATGAAGGGGAACCAGCTTGTACATGCCATCAAAATAAGTCCTCCTCGTACTGCAGCACGTGAGCGAGTCAGTTTTTTTTCAAAAATTAGTGTTACTTTTGCGGCGATGAATTGAATAAAGTTCCATAATGATTGCTGTGGTTCCTTCTTAAAATCGACCACTGAAAGTAAAGTCGGTCGTCCTCGAGATGAAGCAGTAAAGTCGGTCGTCCTCGTGATGAAGCAATCTCGCCATGGAAGAAATATTTACATACATTGAAAATGGTGATGACTGCCAGTTTACATTGGAGAAATTAAAAAATATTTGTAAAAATTTAAGTGTAGATAACAGAACCATTAAATTACGATTAAAGTTGAATTATGGTGATAAAGGAATTATTACTGAAAACCGGGACAATCACATTTGTATGTTTTCTTGACGATTATCATGATATTTTAAATCAAGCTTGGAGTGAAAAAGAAAAACCTGATGGCAAAGAAGAGCGATTCCAGATCCTGGCAGCTGCGGCAAAATTATTCGGGAAGATATTCAATCGGTGGTCATCGATAATTCTCATTACCCCCCACCAAGTCGAATGTTGAAAATATACACCGTCCAACAGAACCAATTATTTAAAAAAATAAACGGCAGAGTTTAGAAAATTTAAAGTTAGTTTGTACAAACATTAGTCACAGTATTATGACTGCTGTTCGGCCTCGGTCTTTCAAGTCCAAGCTACAATTGTCTCGCAGTTTTTTTTCATCGACGATTTATAATAATAATCTATCTATCTATCTATCTATAACCTCACGCCAGATCCCTTGCGGGGTAGGCAGAGAGTACAGAGTTCCAACAGGTTCTTTCCTTACATACCTCTCTGGCTTCCTCGACTCTTATAGTTTGTCTCATACACGCTCGCCGGTTAATAATAATAATACTTTTTTTTATTTACGGACATTGATCCAAAGTGTTAGTACACAGACGACTTATGCCTAGTGTTAGTGAACGAATAAAACGAAAATAGTGCAAATTGTATATAGCATAGGTATGCAGGACGATCAATTAAAGATAACGGTCCTAATTGATCGTCCCCCACATCATCTGCTTAAGAATACGAGAAGACAGACTCTCCGCCACCATCCCCAGAATGTTGTTACGGCTGTCCCGCACCCTGGGCAGCAGTGATGCACTTGTCTTACGCATGATGGCGGCAAAGCCATCAGTGCCCACTCTCGCAAACATCTCTGAGGCACTGCAAACATCTCTGAGGCACTGCAAACATCTCTGAGGCACTGCAAAAGCGGAGCAGCCCCAACAACATTCTGAAAATGTTATCATACTGGTGCGCAGGTTACTCAACGACCTTTTGGTGTACTGGACCCACAAACTACCCTGGCAGTAGGCTTTAAAAAAAAGGTGATTTTGACCTGATCGGTACAACGGGAGAACCTTTCCGGCCAGCATGTTACCTCGGATTGCCAAAGCCCTGCGCTCCCTCTCAATGTCATCATTGTCCTTAAGGTCGTGAGTGAGGAAATGCCCCAAATACTTAAATTTATGGACTCTGTTTATGTTCACGCCATTTAGGGTAATGTCAGGTGTTGTTTCTGGGCTTTTACCGGCAACCTTAAAGACTATGAACTCGCTCTTCCTGCAGTTATATATTAATCCATGTGAGGCCGCATAAGACTCGCATACCTTCAACATTTTTCGAATACCTGCCGCTGTTGGGCTCAGCAGGACCATGTCATCCGCATAGCTTATGTTATTGACAGGCACGCCGTGTACATGACAACCGACACGCATACTGCCGAGCTCAACAATCAGGTCGTTAACGTATAAGTTGAAGAGCTTAGGAGACGTCAGCCCCCCCTGCCTTACACCGCACTCCAACCTATACGACTCCGAAAGTGAATTCTACCACTTTACGTTATTAGTCTGGTTCGAATACCAATATTTAATAGTATTGAGGATCTGTGCCGGTAGACGCCTGCCCCTAAGCTTCTTCCAGAGTAGATCGTACGATACAACGTCAAAGGCCCTTGAGAGATCAAGGAAGCAGGCGTACACAGGCGTCCTCCTATCAGTGTAGTATTGAACAGTATGCTTGAGGCCTAAGATAGCGCTTTGAGTTGATAGTTTCGGCTAGAAACCGAACTGTGCATCGTGCAAGCTGAGATGTTTTGACAACTAGCCATCAAGCAAACTGTCCAATATCTTGGCAGTTGTCGTTGCAAGGGAGATCGGTCGATATTTTCCCTCATCCGAGATATCCCCTGTCCTGTTCTTTACAATGGGTACTACTACAGTTTTAATTAAGTCCGTAAGAAGGTACTACTGATGCACAAGATGTGCAAGAAAAGCAGGGACAGGAGTCTCGGGAGGTGACCTCACGCAAAATTAAAATGCTCGATAATGAGCCCGTCATGCCCAGGAGATTTGCCACGACTCATGTATTTTATAGCTTTCTTAATTTGTTTGGCTGAGAAAAGTAATAGTGGCTCCTTTCCTGGACAATCAGTTTCAGCCAGTGTTTGGAGTCGATGGGCCCACCAGAGACCTCATTTTAAAGTGCTCCATGAACATATTTACAATCTCCGTTGAGTCATTCTTTCCTCCCACACTTACCGGAAGACCGGGCCTGACATCTAGTTTACCAGTCGACTTCCAGAATTTTCTGAAATTTTTTGTGTCTCTTTGTTCAGCGGTCATATCCATTTTTATTTCTGTTCTTGATTACTCTGACACCATCTCAAACGACTTTTAAAGATTTGCGAGCCTCACACATTTGGTTATATGATGCTCCTGCCGTTGGCCGTCCATCCAGTACCCAGATACTAAATCTAAGCCTAGCCTCCCGTCGATCGATCTAGTCGATTTGCTTCAAAGCGTCTCATACAATTTTTTTCGTCTTTTGGTATGTGCGCATCTTATAATGAAAGTATGATGTACGAGGCAGTAACAGTTTTTTAAAGTCCACAGTAGAGTATATTTTACCACCAGAAACGGGCACGTTTATTCAACATGTTGCAGACAATGCTGATATAAATGTAAATACACTAGACAGTAATAATACGCATCACAGTATGGGTATTATTCAAATTGTTACTCAAATAAGTTCAGTTTTACTCGAAGAGCCTACACCACGCATAAAAGAAGCTCTTTCAGCAAAAGATTTCGCCACAAAGCTCATGTTCCAACACAGATTTATCAAAATAACGGTGTAGTGGGTTACAGTAAAATCAAAGTCGAAGATTTTGATTATGAAAATGGAACCAATGTATACTCAAAAAAGTCAACGTGGTATGGTTTTATGGCGAATGGAAAAATTCATCGTTACCTGGTTGGAATGGTGACATTGAACACTTAACGAAAAATGGAAGATATTTTTCAAAATCTTAAATTTCGTTTTTACCTTTCATTCATCAGCCTGCTAGCAACTACAATACACACGGCTTTACTTTGTGCATTGGAGAATGCAAAACGTTGCGGTCACGAGGTATGCGTTATACCTTTTGATCAACCTCTGTATGCAAAAGCTCGAGAAAATGTATCAGCTGCATCTGAAGGGTTCGAATTATCAAAGATCATAATCAGGTTAGGAGGATCTCATCTGCTCATGTCGTTTTTTGGGGCAATTGGTTACATAATGCAAGGTAGCGGCATGAAGGAAGTGCTTTCTTTGATTTATGTAGGTGGCGTGGAAACGTGTGCATATTATAGAGAATACAACTAAAGTAAATTTTGGAATCGCTTTTTCTCAGAAATGGTTAATGTTATGAAAAAAAGTATAAGAACAATTATTGTAGAATAGGGAATATGCGTGTAATTCAAATAAGGGTCAAATATTTTTTTTACAAACTTTATCGCATTAGAATAATGTCTATACCAATACTTTTTTAATAACATTACTTGTTTATTAAGAAAATAATTATTGAAAGTACAAAAAATGAGTGGGAAATTCAAAGTAGCTGGAACGCCACGCTATTGGTCAGATCGAATATGACGTCAAAGTCTACAATACAAATGTCAACAAGTGCATATTTGTCGGATGTTTGCTATTGAGTTAGTTTTATTGTTATTTTTTGTTGTCGATTTACACAAGGACAAAATTTCAGTTTAAATTATTTGAGTTAATTCTTACGTTAAAGTGATCTTCACAGCAATATAAACAAGTTGATGGAAATACCGTGTCCCTTTTTTAGATTTTACACCACTTTCTCCTTATGTCCGCACCTATCGGGTGCATTTCTTATTGTATTTTTACACCTAGGCACAACACTGTTGTTCCATTGTATAATAGTCGCAAAATACAAAATAACAATAAATTACAGAATAAAATACTTCTACAGCTGTTCACTAATTGATTGTTATTATAGACTTTGACGTCACGTTAAGCGCGCCAAAATGGCTGGCGTTTAAAGTGCTCTTATATGTTTGCTATTTTCAAAATTTTTTTTATGCCCTTTACATTTTGTTTTTGCCGCTTAAATTTTTTTTGCAATTATATATTGATGTAATCTATCGTATAAAAATATAAAAAAAATACACGCATATTCCCTATTGCATGATCTACAAATTTGGAGATATTTTTATCGTAAAACTAACAGTTTCGCTGAAAAATCCAAAAAACCCATTTTTGCGAACTTTGACCTTGAATAAAAATTTTTGCACACATGGGATCGATGGGGACTTTTTACAATTTCATTATAATGGTGTCCCCAACGTTCATGCAAATTTTCAGCTTGTTGGGAATTTATGCAAGGGTGAATGTCTAAATTGACCGGACTATTTCGGTGTTAAATAAATAGAAAAAAGGGGATATAATTTTGACCTAAGATGATTAAGAAGGGTATAACGCTGAGCTAAGGAAACTCAGAAGGGTATAAAATGGAGGTCAAATGAATGATAAGAGTATAGAACTAAGGGGATTCAGAAGGGTATAATGTTGATCTAAGGTGATTCAGACGAATAGAACATTGGGCTAGAAGGATTCAGGCGGATATAACATTGAGCTACGGGGATTCAGAAAGGTATAATGTTGAGCTAAGGTGATTCAGACGAAAATAACATTGAGCTAAGGGGATTCAGGCGGATATAACATTGAGCTACGGGGATTACGGAGGGTATAACATTAAGCAAAGATATATAAAATGGGATGAATATAGCCAGTATTGAGTGTGTAGTGCACTTATAGATGACGTCGGAGACATTACGTTGACCTCTAGATGCTCCGGGTGGTCATGTCCGCTTACAGCTGGTCCCAGTGACATAACGTTCACCATGTCCCCCAGGTGGAGCTGCCCCGTGTAGCAGTAGCTACTGTATGTACGTACAGATGGCGCCGGTGACGGTGGCCAGCAGCACGGGCGCGGTGACGGGCGCGGCCGTGTCAGCGTGCTGGCCCACGAGCGAGCCGCTGCGCATCACGTTCACCATGTCCCCCAGGTGGAACTGCCCCATGTAGCTCATCTGCTGCCTCTCCTCGTCTGTCGTCGCAGCGCTGTACACGAAACGCGATATATAAGCTACCAGATCTCATCAATAACTATGCTTTTAGGAAGAAAGATCACTGCAATCTAACCAAATTAGTCTCTACTGTTTCACTGCCTGACAATTTGGTAAGCAATTTGGTAACACAAGGCCTTTGCCTTCGCTCAGAGGTGAGAGAGATTAGATTACTCTCCACCACGCGATCGCAGTACGAATAGTGGATTTCTGTGATCATACACATGTAATGTAATTTTTTTATATGTAGTAATCGATACTGAACTAAAAATCAACGGAACATGAGCGTCAAGATACCACTTTGTTTGATCTTTGTGTGGAATGAAGTCTAATTGGCAAAAATGGACAGTGAGTGGAGATGGCCATTTCTTAGTTATAGAATAAAGAGCCCAGGTTAGCTAGAGCTACATGATTTATTGAAAGTTAGAATGTCTGTTATGTAGTAACGAAAATTGGTATATAAAGCATAGGATAGCTTGATAGCGAGCCATTTTGAGGTAGCTGGTACAAAAGGCAAGTACATAAAATGTCGCTAGCCTACGTCGTTGTACAGAATATTGTTTTAAATCAACATTTGTTACTGCGAGACACTTCTCGTAATTCCATCAAAGGTAGTATCCCTGAGTGCCTTATAGTATTATAGCGCCTATAAAATATTATAGGATATAATCTCGCTTAGTCTGTGTAGTCATTTTTAGTAGTAAGGTCACTTTTTTTGCTTAACAATAGTATTTTGTTCAACAATGTCTGTCTGTCAATGTAAGGTCTGTGTCAAAATCGAACATGCGCATTTTGGCGGTAAGGACCATCTTTAGGTGGGTGCTTTTTTAAAATTCTTTTATAATTAACTATGTTTATTGCTGTGTATTTTATTTTGTAGCAATCTAAAAATACAATCACTTGAGAATAAACTAAATGCACTTTGTATGGGTAAAGCATTTTCAAGGACAAAAAAGAAGTATACTTGAAACGATAATAGAAAACAAACATATCGGCAAACTCACGTAACTTTTCTTTTGGATAATTAGGATAACACAATTTTATTTAATTTATTTAAATAAACTATGTAACAAAAAAATACTCAGTTTCCCGCCATCAACCTCTCGCTGTCAGCTGCACAAACCAAAGATGTTTTTTTTTTTAAATGGCAAAGATAACCGATTCATATTGCCTATATAAGAGGGTCAAAACTATTTCTCGAATTTAATAAAAATACTTGCAAGTATATGATGAACTAGTTGTGTCCGCGGTTGCACCCGCCGTTTACCACGAAGCCAATACGGTCCGATCGTAACGCATCGCGCGCCCGCACTATTACTTCGTTTTCGCTTATCGTTCTTTCTTTTTATTTTAACTCAGCTCTTAAGGATCGTAGCGTGGTCTTAAATTTAACCTTCCTCAAGAATTGGGCTATCAAATGCAAAAATAATTTATGAAATCCGACTGATAGTTCCAGTGCTTAGGGCGATTAACACAAAAAAACAGGTTCAGCGATTAAGATTAAGGGCATTCAAACAAGAAAACAAACTCTTTAGCTTTGTTATATTAGTATAAATGATCGTTACACTGCTTGTAATTGTCTTGCTTCCATTTCAGTTTCTTTTTTCTGAATGTCTGGTGGAACGATAAAGTTATTTATCATTTTTTTATTGGAAGATTGGTCAGCGAATGACTCCTATTTCACCTGATGGAAAGTGTCGATGGAGCCAAAGATGTGGTTCGTTGACTCATCATATTCACTCTGAATTTATAAATACCAAAGTTACCTCTCCGGAAACAGACTGCGGGTGCAAATTCTAATCCTTAGTAGTACGCATTATGAATGATGAAGCAAATCGTTTAGTGCGAATGGATGACATACCTATCTATCAATTTAGAGAGAGTACAGAGTAAAGAATGGGTGGAATATCAACTATATATAGATCTATCTACAACTTACCTGTCTTTTTGGCACACGAATAGGTTGAAGCTGTTCTCTGCGCCTAGGAACGTGTCGTCGTCGAGTATTTCGACCGCTGTCATCCAGTTCGGACTGTAGTCCCGCGCTATTTCCTCGAAACTACCCTCCATCTACGTACAAGGTACACCAAAATAAAAATTAAGGCTACGATCACTAACACGAGATCGAACAAAAAATAAGGGGATCCGCAGGAGAACGTCAGTCACGAATATACCTCCTCAGAATGTCAAACTTAAGTGGCAGTGCGTGATGTTACATATCTCGTAGAATTGACGCGTTCTGGAAGATGTGGAGTGGGCAGGCCTCCTTCAGGGTGGACTGATGACCTTGTCAGGGTCGTAGATAAGAGCTGGATGCATACCGGTCTTTGGGAGGCCACTGTGTTGCAATGAACATTTTCCAGCTGGTGATGACGATTTAAAACTAACCTGTTTATACTGCAGTAGTGACATGGACCGCATCAGGTCCCCGACGAGGATGAAGTCGCCCTTAACTTTGACGTACAGCGCCACTATGTTATTGAAGTGACTGCATTCTAGCCGTAATTCCTTTTCCGATGTCCACTCGAAGAGACGGACCTAAAGGGTTAAGTTGGAGACTCAATTTAAATTAATTTATTTGTGTAAACCCTGTAGGGGGCACTTGAAATTAAAAAAAAATGTACTATCTAATCGGAATGGGGCTTCAACTGTAAAGATCGAAGGCGAGAAGCAAGAAACTTAGCGGGTTCTGTGTTTTTATTTTATACTTACTGTATTTTTTTCTCGTCACCAATACCTCAAAGTTTAAAGAGAAAAATCTTAAATCAGTGCATCCTACCTACGAAATGACATACGGAGCCGAGGTGTGGACTAGTCGGCGTGGAATAGTCCACCAAATAAAATTTGCTCAGCGGGTTATGGAAAGAGCTATGCTGGGTGTTTCTCTCAAGGATCGAATTCGGAATTTGGTGATCCGACACAGAACTAAGGTCATCGAAATAGCTCACAGGATCAGCTCGCTAAAGTGGCAGAGGGCTGGCCATATTGGTAGACGTGTTCGTTTGTGGAGACCGCGGCTCGGCAAAGTTAGTGTAGGACGCCATGCTGCTAGGTGAAGCGAGCAGGGTGGCTGGCAGCGGTTGGAGGTGAAAAGCCGAAGACCGGGCTCAATGGCATGCCTTAGGAGAGACCTATGTCCAGCAGTGGACTGATACGGGCTGATGATAATGACGATGATGTATTTTTTTATAATGTTATATTGTATAAACGCCCCATCCGCTCCCGATCCCCAAGCCGGCTGGTCACCGTGGGGATGTCGACCAAAACCCTCTAGTTAGCGTTAAGGAACAGACATACCAACAAAAAAATATAAAAAATAACAAACATGAATCATTGGTCATAGCTACATTGAATACCCGCACTTTAAGAACAGAAGAAAGCCTACTGGAGATTGAACAAGCTTTAGTTGAAATTAAGTGGGATATACTGGGTATAAGCGAGATGAGAAGACTAGGTGAGGAAATTGAAGAGCGGCAAAATTTTATACTCTACTACAAAGGGGAAATAGCAGGACAAGGGGGAGTTGGATTTATCATAAAGCCACATATCAAAAAACATATAAAAGAAATAGTTGGAGTGTCGGACAGAATAGCAATCCTCCAAATCGAGCTCCCCAACTAGATGAAAAATTGGACAATTATCCAAATTTATGCCCCAACCGAACAAGCAGATATCAGCGTCATAGATTCCTTCTATGATCAGCTCAAAGAAGTTGTGCAAAAATATTCGGATGACCATGTAGCGGTTATAGGAGACTTTAATGCTCAAGTTAGTACCAAACAAAGCGAGGAAGAGTTTATTATGGGTAAATTTGGGTATGGTAAAAAAAGCAAAAATGGACAAAAGCTTATTGAGTTCCTACTAGGAAATAATTTAACGGTTCTTAACAGCATATTCAAGAAAAACCCTCGAAATAAATGGACTTGGATTTCCCCTGACGGAAAATACAGAAATGAGATCGACTATATGCTAAGTAATAACCCAAAAGCATTTACTGATACAGGGGTAATCCAAAATCTAAACTTTAACACGAATCATCGAGCGGTACGTGGCGTAATAAGACTCAATCCCCCTCAAAGGAGCCGAAAACGTTTTAACAACAAGCCTATATATGCAGATGAAGGGAAATCTATGGATATAGGGGATAAGCTCAGCGAACTCCTACAAAATATAAAATGTGGCTCTCCAGATATAACGAAAATCTATGAAACAGTTTAAAATATCCTTACAAATCTAAATAAGAATCGTGACAGTAAGGAAAAAAATGTCTTGAGTGAAAAAGTTGTACGAAGCTTAGCCGAAAGAAAGTACTTAATCTAAAAAAGTCCGAATAAAAAGGAAAACATTAAACGTATCACAGAATTAAGCAAATTGATTAGGCAAAATATTAGGAGAGAACGCAAAGTAAATAGGATTCAGACACTTGAAAAGCATATAGCAAAAACAGGAGGTGTCAAAAAAGCCCTGAAGGAATTAAGAGAAAGCGGGAAACAGTGGATACCCACAATAAGGAAAGCGGGGAAATCACTCACAAAAAGGGAAGATATTAAAAAACTCGCCACAAACTTCTATCAAACTCTCTATGCAAACGATTCCAATGACAGGTATATACGACCATCAGAACCTCCCAATGAGCCACATATTCTACACTGTGAGGTGGAAAAAGCTATTTTATCGCAAAAACTTGACAAAGCCCCTGGTCCTGACAAGATCCACAACGAATTGATTCGCGGCACAATAGAAGAGTTATGCCCAGTATTGGCTAAATTATTCGGCGAAATTCTAACTACAGGAACGATCCCAACCCAATGGGGTAAGTCACATATAATTCTTATTCATAAAAAATTAGATAAAGGGGATATTAAGAATTACAGACCTATAAGTCTTGTGTCCAATATTTATAAAATCTTTGCTAAAGTGATACTAGAAAGAATAACTACAAAGTTGGACGAATACCAACCAAGAGAACAGGCAGGTTTTAGGAAAGGCTATTCTACAATTGATCATATCCATACCGTAAAACAAGTAATAGAGAAATACAATGAATACGGAAAAGATCTCTATATAGCATTCATAGATTACAGCAAAGCTTTCGATAGCCTAAAACACGAATTTATCTGGAAGTGCCTAGATGAGCAAGGTCTAAGTTTCAACTATACAAGGTGCATTAGGAACATATATTCAATCAGTACCGCAAGGATACAACTAGAATTCATTGGAGATGAATTTCCTGTGAAAAAAGGAGTGAGACAAGGGGAGCCCTTGTCGCCTAAACTCTTTTCCGCAGTCTTAGAAAGTGTCTTTGCAAATCTAAATTGGGGAAAGCTAGGGCTGAATGTTGATGGAGCCAAATTAAATCACCTGCGCTTCGCCGATGATATAGTTTTAGTTAGAAGAAGACCCGAATAAATTGGAACAAATGCTAAATGAGTTATCACACGAGAGCAGAAAAGTTGGCCTCGAAATGAATACTAATAAGACAAAGTTAATGACAAACACCACAGAAATCAAAATTACAGTCGACGAGCGAGATCTAGAGTACGTTAAAGAGTATACTTATCTTGGTCAAATTATCTCACCCCATGATCAGACTTCTAAAGAGATAGACAAAAGAATTGCAATCGGATGAAGAAAATATTGGAGCCTAAAGGAAATTATGAAGAATAAAGATTTAAGTTTGGCCATAAAAAGAAAGGCCTACGAAGCTTGTATCCTCCCAAGCCTGACATATGGCTGTGAAACTTGGTCACTAAACAACAATCATAGGATTCAACTGCAATGTTGCCAACGTAGCATGGAAAGAAGTATGCTGAACATAAGGAAGAAAGATAGAATAAATAGCAAAATCATAAGAGTAAAGACCAAAATAACGGACATACTAACCAAGATTGATAAACAAAAGTGGCGATGGACAGGGCACATGCTTCGCGCCAATCCTGAAAAATGGAGCAAGACAATAACGAATTGGTACCCAAGAGACGGAAAACGAAAAAGAGGGAGGCAAAGAAAAAGCTGGGAAGACGAACTAAAAGACACAGCAGGACCTTATTGGAGACGAGTAGCGCAAGATAGACTCCATTGGAAAGAGCTAGAGGAGGCCTATGACAGAAGACACTCTGAGTTAAGAGACTTAATTTAGACGTAGTTTTAGTTATGTATGTTGTAAAATATCTCAGAAATAAAGGCTTATTATTATTATGTATGCATTTATTTAAATACAATTTCTTATAAAATATATATAAAAATACAAAAAAACAAATATTCTTATATATATTATATAAAAAATGTGCTCCACTGACAACGGGGTCTACGACCCAAGCTACCGGTGGTCAGGGCTCCAAAGAGAGAAATCTCACGATGCGCGCCGTGTCCAATACTACCGCCTTCTGTATCAGGCCCTTCACCCAACTGCCAAGCGAGAGCTTCTCGAGATGTTTATCGAAGCTCTTCACTATTAGGCCGTTGACTGATACGACCATCGGAATAATGATAGTTGAATCAACATTCCACATGGCGGTAACCTCATGAGCCAGGTCCAAATATTTAGATATTTTTTCTTTTTCGGCCTTCACAAGGTTCTCATCATGCGGAATGGTGACATCAACGAGCATTATACGACGCATCGATCGATCTATTATCACGATATCAGGCTAATTGGCTACAATAGTCCTGTCCGTAATAATATATCGATCCCAGTAGAGCGTGATATGACCATTTTCGAGAACTGGAAGAGGCTGGTACTGGTAGTACGGTACTTCAGAATCCACAAGGCCATATTTAAGAGCAAGTTGCCGATGGATAATCTTAGCCACTTGGTTGTGTCTGTGCAAGTACTCTCCATTAGCAAGACGAGAACAACCGGAAACTACATGTCTAATAGACTCACCGGGACGGTGGCATGCCCGACAAATGTCAACCGTGCCGTCCTTTAGGATGTGCTTCCGGTAGTTGTTCGTCATGATACCATCGTCCATAATTGCAAATACAAACCCCTCAGTTTCCCCAAAAAGGTTGCTGAAGCATAGCCAAGTCACGGAAGCGAGCTGGTCCACATCAGGCCCTGTAAGAGCCCGATAGAACCGTCCGTGTAGCTCCTTGCCCTTCCATATGGCAGTGCGGTCCGGAATACTTAATACCTGGGGCCTTCGCCAGTTCTCGTTTGCCAAGGAAAGCGGAGTTAGGCCTCTATCGATTGCGGCAACATCTCGATACATCACCACGGACACACTCAAAAAGTACTGTCTGAGATTGAACACCTCGCGGTTGTGTAGTGTCTTAGCGTTTAAAAACCCACGACCACTATTATTATTATTATATATGTATCTCGCTGAGATTCACGGGCTTTACCCGGACCTTTGAAAGGCTTGCATGGGGACATGGGTCCAACACGTAGAGGCCCTTTGCGAGAAGTTAATGTTATGTAAGCCACCTGCTGAGATCACTTGCTAAAAATGAAGAAACATAACCAGCGAACTGACCCCGGCAGGTGCAAGGACTATTGTAAATTATGGAAAGAAAACAAGGGCTATGCAAATGAGGGTTGATGGACAAAAACTGGACTATTTCAAAGGGGACGGATACCGGCCATAATTAGTGATACCTAATTACCCGTGGCCGGCGGTGACTCGCCGCTTACTAGATGGGCCCTCAACCGGTCGTCCTAGGACAACTGAGGGCAACACCGGTGTGAGCGGCTCAGGGGTGTAGAGAGGTGTGCTGCGCTTTCTCCAAAGTTACTCGCGGCGTTATGCCCTTTAACACTTCCACCCATGGAGTACATCGATGTAGGAACGCATTATCTTCCTACGTCGATATAGCTCTCACGGCTCCTCTTTGGACGGCCAATTAAGGCTAGCCAGAGCCGAAAGTCCTGCGGGCACCCTTCGGTTTCCACTCGACCGACGAAGACACGCCGAGTTGGGGGCCCTGACCGACTCTCTGAAGCACTCGAGTTATTATTATTATTATTAAGTTCAAGATTTCTCTTTCTCTCTCCGTTGAGGAGAGGTGCATCCATAGGCACGGGCCGGAGCCAAGTGCTTACAGAGTGGAAAAATCTTTATATCTATTCCATAGATAAAAATTTTCTTACTAATCTGCATGTGTTGAGTATGACTGCTTCTTGTAGAAGGGCATATATGGATGAGTGAATGTTTAGCATATTAAGGCTTGTGTGTAGTGTATGTGGTACGACCCCTGTAGACGACAGGATGATAGGGATCCATTGGGTTTTTATTTCACTGGCTAGATCTGTGTATTTTGCTATTTTTTCTGTGTGGGTTGATGTAAGGTTATGTGTAGCCATACCCAGGCTATGTCTATGAGGTAAACTATCTTCTTGATCTTATCATACAGTAAAATGTCTGGTCTATTGAAATGTATAGTCTTATCTGTAATTATTGTTCGGTCCCAATATAATTTGAAATCTGTAGACTCTAGAATTATTTGTGGTATGTATTTGTAGTATGGCGTTTTGTTTGGGATGAGTAAATGTTTTACAGCTAACTCTTGGTGGATTATGGCAGCAACTTGATCATGTCGATGTTTGTAGTCCGTTTGTGCTATGGCCTTACAGGATCCAGTTATATGCTGTATAGTTTCTGAGCCAGTATAGCAGCGTCTACATTTGTCTGTTATGAGATTAGATCTAGGGATAATATATTTTTCGAAATTTCTCGTATCTATTATTTGGTCTTGTATGGCTATAATAAATGCTTCAGTTTCCGGGAACAGATCCCCCCCGAGTTAGCCAATTATTTGATGCTTTTGTGTCAATATGTGGTCTGTGTAAGTCTTGGTAGTGTCTCCCATGTAATGTTTTTTGTGTCCATGCTAAGATTTTGTCTGCTCTAGTACTAACTTTCTGATTCAATTGTAGATTAAGCGGCGTAAGGTGCTTGTCGGCATGCTTTATTGAGAGATGTAGGCTAGAATTCTGTGCTCGTTCGTAGAAATACTGTCTTGAAATTGATATTTGATTGTTGTGTAGGTTAAGTATGTCGATTATTCCTCTTCCGCCATCTTCCCGGGGTAGTGTTAATCTTTGAATACAAGATCTAGGGTGGTGTTTTCGATGAGATGTCATTGTGGTGTTGATTGTGCGTTGTAGATTCTTTAGCTCAGTTTGTGACCAATTTATAATTCCGAATGAGTATGTTAGAATAGGGATTACATATGTATTGATGGCTTTAACTATATTACGTGAATTTAGTTGTGATTTAAGAATTGTGTTCAGTCTATGTTTAAATTTCTTGGTAACTACAGTTTTTGTTTCTTTTTGGTGTATGTGGCGTGATTGTTGAAATCCTAGATACTTGTAAGTACTGTTTTGGTCCATTGGTTCTACCTTCTCTCCTGTGTTCAATATGTATTCATTTTGTTCTATTCTCCCTGCAGTTATTGTTAGTGTTTTACATTTATCGATGCCAAATTCCATCTGGATGTCGTTTGTGAATGTTTGTGTGATGTCGGCTAAATCATGTAGTGAGTGTGTTGTGTTTTATGTTTTAAAGTTTTATGTCGTCCATATACATGAGGTGTGTGTGTGTGTGTGTGTATGAATGATCTACGCTGTTGGCCTCGAGGCCTCTACAGCTTCACCGGATTTTAACGGCGAGCGTGCAACCACTACGCTCCAGCCAGCCAGAAGGGCAAGAGGCGACATACTCGGTTACTATATATTACTTATACTTATACTCGGTTACGTTATACTCTCGGTTGGGACAGTCGCTGTAGGGGGACGGGTGCACTACTAAGCGCACCGGTCAACCGCCGGCTATGGGAGGGGATCTACTACTACGTCGTCGTCATCGCCCGTATTCTGAGCGGAAAGAAGGGATGACAAGGCATCGGGGGGGTCGGTGAGAACATGTCGCGGCCGGCGGTGGCGGCAGGGGTCGGGAGGGAGATCGTAGTCGGCGGTGGCTACGATTAACGGATTCGCATGGGTAGATGCGTTCGCGAAGTGACGTGTTGTCGCCTTTTTAATAAAGGCGCGAATAGGTTCGAGACCTAGATCGGAGTGGAGGTCGACGTTCCGTACGAACCAGGGGGCTCCTACGGCTTTACGGAGGAAGCGGTTTTGAACCACTTGGAGTTTATCGATGTGAGAGGGGGCCGAATGCCCGAACACAACACACGCATAAGTCATGATGGGTCGAACGCAAGTTTTGTAAAGCGTCACCTTATTTCTAAGGGACATTTTACTCCGCTTGCAGATTAACGAATGGAGACGACCGAGCACAAATGATGCTCGGTGACGGACCCGCTTGATGTGCGGGCCGAAGGACATGGTACTGTTTAGGGTGACCCCTAGATATTTGACCTCTTTGACCCAGGGAATGGGTCGGTCGAACATGGTCACTTGGCCGAGATTACTTCTAGGGCGGCGCAGGGAGTGGCGCGGGGTGGCACGTCTGGAGAAGAACACCGCAGCGCTCTTGTCCGGGTTCACCTCAATACGCCACTTCCTGAACCAATTCCCTAGGGAATTGGCGGATGCCTGAAGGTGTCTGGTAATGAAACCCTTATTCCTATGCGAGACGTAGAGAGCGGTATCATCCGCGAATAGGGCTAGATGCGCCTTACTCGAACGAGGAATGTCGTTCGTGTAAAGGCTAAACAGGAGCGGAGAGAGAACTGAGCCCTGTGGGACTCCAGCACTGATGGAGTGGGAAGTGGAGCGCGTCATTTCGACGCGATAACGGAAGGCGCGATTCGACAAGAAGTCTCGTAAGATGAGCACGAGTCTGTCCGGCACACCCAATTGGTAGAGCTTGTAGATCAAGCCGTTGTGCCAGACTTTGTCGAATGCCTTCGCGACATCTAGGAAGAGGGCGCCCGTGTAGATGGGTTTGGGTCTATTGAGCCCGGAGAGGATGTGCTCCGTGATGCGGTGCACTTGGTGGACGCAAGAGTGTTTGACTCGAAAGCCAAACTGCTCGTCGATAAGGATACCCCTGGACGTTACGAAGTCTTTGAGCCTCGCCAGAAGTAGGCGCTCGTATATCTTGGCCAGGGAGTTGAGGAGACTGATAGGGCGGTAGCTCGCGGGGAGATTGCGAGGTTTGCCGGGCTTGGGAATGCCTATGACGTCCGCCTCCTTCCACTTAGCGGGGAAGGTGCAGTTCGTCATGGCGGCGTTCAAAATGGCCACCAAGAGGCAGATGAGTTGGGCGGGCAGGCATTTCAGAACGCGATTCGAAATGCCGTCAGGGCCGGGGGCTTTTTTAGATTTAAGACCCATAATCAGATCTTCGACCTCCGTTTGCGTGATAGGAGGTAAGGAATCGACGGGGGGGAGGGATGCCCTGCGCTCGACTTCCCTATCGACCGCGTCGACGTGGGACTGGTCGACGGACTGAGAGCTGGGGGCGCACTGGCTCTCGAGGGAGTCGGCGAGAAGCTCGGCCTTTTCGTCGTCGTCGAAGGCTGGGGGTGCTGCGCCTGAAGGGCGGGACAGCGGGGGCATGTCAGTCGTGGAGTCGGATTTGAGGCTACGCGCCAGCTGCCAGTAGGCCAGATGCGACGGCGCGATGCCCTCTAGGAGGACACCCCACCGTTCTTCCCGGACCTCCGCGACACGACGCTTTACCTCTCGTTGTAAAGCGCGCATCCGGGCCCGATTGGCTTCGGTGGGGTAGGAGTCGTACGCTCGGATGGAAGCATTCTTGGAACGAATGAGATCCCTAACATCGTCCGGCAGTCGACAGCGGTTGAGGTAGAGATCTTCCGCCTCGACTTGCTTGGACGATCGACTGACAGCCGATCGGATGTGCTCGGTGAAGGCATCTAAGGCCTGATCGGTGTCCTGAGGGGACGGGATGGAGTCCGAGCTGAGAGGCAGGGGAGGAGGGTCGGCATCCGCCAAGGCCGTGCTTAGCGCATGCCAATCCACCACCGTCTTTTTGGGTCGCTGAGGGGCGGAAGGGGGGGAACCGAGTCTCATGACTACAGGTCGATGGTCAGAGTCGAGTTCCTGGACTACTTCCAAGGAGTGCAGCCGTAGGGTGACACCCTTCAGAAGCGCCATGTCCAGGACGTCGGGTCGGTGATTGGGATTGTTAGGATAGTGGGTAGGGTGCATGGTTGCGATGACGTCAAAGTCGAGAACGTCGACCAGGGCGTCAAGGCTCCTACCGTTAGGGGAAGTGGTGAGACCGTTCCAGGCCACGTGCTTGCTATTGAAGTCGCCCGCCAGAATGACGGCGCTTCCCAGATTGAGGAGTGCTTCAAAGTCACTCCTGAGAACGGATTTAGTGGGGGAAAGGTAAACGGAGGCGATCACGATGGGCTGGTGCCCCGTGAGAGAAACGCGACAGACCGAGGCTTCGATGTTGGTGAGCGCGGGGGGATCGAGAGGGATACAGTGAAGGGACCTCCTGTAGTAAATGAGAGTACCGCCTCCGCGGGAGCCGATTCTGTCATTGCGCACGAGGTTATAGTTTGCGATCCTAGGATCGCGTTGTGCGGGCTTCAGGAAGGTTTCCTGCACGAGGAGGATATCAAGTTGGTGATCTCGGAGGAAATCAGCAACCTGATCTCGCTGGAAGCGAAGGCCATCGGCGTTAAAGAACGCCAGGGATAGGTTGTGGGGCTTACGGCGGGGAGATCGTAGATCCATTATTGGGTGCGGGGGGGTTGGGTTTTGAGGGACGCCAGGACGTCATATACGTCCCTGTATTCCGCGGCCAGGAGAACCTGGTCCGCCAAGTTGGTGGCGGCGCGGAGTCGAAGTGCGAGTTCGCGGACTCTGGGGAAAAGTGCGGGGCTTATAACCGCCGAGACGCTCATTATTAGGTCGACGTCCTGACTGACGTTAGAGGGCGGAGGGGGATAAGCCGCCACCGGCTGGATCGCCGGCGCGCGCTTCGGGGGGCGGGCAGGGCCCACTGACGCAGGGTGGGAGGCCGCGGTGTAAGGCAGCGGCTTCACCCACGCGTTGGCGCCGAGGGACGGCCTGAGCGGCGGGGGAGGGGGGGGGGGGGGCAGCTTTAGAGGCGCGGGGAGCCGTGGTCGCTGGCGCAGAAGGCACCGGACGAGGGTGCGCTGAGGGCGCGGGGGGGTGTTGCGCTGAGGGCGCAGAGGGGGGGGGGCAACCGCGCGGGGGCGGCGGCGGCCACCGCGCCTCGCCCGGCCGCGCTTCCCCTTCGGGGCCTTGGGGCAACCGCGATAGTTCGCGGTGTGCCCCTTGGTGCCGCAGAGGACGCAGCTGGGGGGCTCGGCCGCCGTCTCCTTCGAGCGGGCGCACTGGGACGTCGCGTGGTCCCCGATGCACTTAACGCATCGAGGGCGCGCGTGACAGTTACGGGCAGAGTGCCCGTACAGCTGGCAGTTGTGGCACTGCCCGGGCGTGCCACGTTTGTGGGGGGCCTCCACGGAGAGGCCAGAAATGTGGCACACGGCCTTCAGGTCGAAGACCCTACGGCCGGACTCGGTGCGGTCGAGGACGACCAGCACCATGTCGTACGCCTCCTTGGAGCGCCCATTGACCATTCTGTGCACCTGGCGCACAGGAAGGTCCTGGGACTGGAGGTCGGCCATGATGACGGCGGTGTCCAGCTCCCTCGGGACACCGCGGATTACCACCCTGAGCTCTCTTTCCTCCTCCAGGGTGTATGTGTGATAAGCGATCTTGTTTGATCGCAGGAACGCGGATAGCCGTCGGTGGTCGTCCGAAGACGCCACCTTGACGGCTATGCCTTGCGCGGTGGAACGCGCGTGCGTGTAGTTGATTTGGCGATTGTAAATCGCCTTGGATATGCGCTCCCAGGCGCTCTTGTCCTGAATGACAAGCGGCGGGGGAGTGATGTTCGGACGTGCGGGGCGCGCGAGGAGGGAGGCCCTCGCGGCCGCGTCGGGAGACGGAGACGGCCGGGGGCCGGAGGGGCCGGGAGAAACGGAAACGTTTCCGGCCTTTTGGATCTTGGGAGGCGGCGAGTCGCGCGGTTTGCGCGCGCGCTTCCCATTCGCTATGGGAACGAAGTCGTCCTCCGACGAGAGCGACGGGGACGGGGACCGGGCGGGGGCGGCGCGTAGCGCGGACGCGCGCTCGACCTCCATATCCGAGTCCGAGAGAAGCTCGGACCCGCATGGCGAGACGGGGCGGTCGGCGGGGGTCTGGGGCGGCGCGACTAAATCAGTTCGCAGCGCGGCGAACGGAGTCGCGGGGTGCGCAGAAGGCGCGGGGTGCGCGGGGCCGGGGGCCGACGCGCGCACGGGCGACGCGTCGGGCGAGGCGGGCGAGCACGTCGCCTTGAATTCCCGGACTATGTCCGGGCAATGCCGGACGATGTACCGCGTTAGGTCCCGGACGAACTCCGGAGGGAAATCTTCGGCCATTTCCAGAGGGGAAATGGCAGGGCGAGTGAACTAGAATAGGGCCCTAGGACCCGGGCGTGAGCGATGCCCTGATCCCCCCACCGGGCGGCGGCGGGGGGGGTGGCACTACCGGGGAGACGCGGTGTGCCCCTTCGCCTTAGGGGCGAACGGGCGGCACCAAACCCTAACTGCTCCGGGGCGAAGAGAACCGCCGCACGGAGAATAGGATAGCGGGATGGGTTAAGGTAGGGTCCTGGAGAAATCAAGAGCTCTGTGTAGGGAAGCCCCCAAGGCCAGAGCTCAAGCCCTTCCGAGTTGGCCGCCCTCTGAAGGAGGGAGGCGAGCGCTCGGGTCCCGCTCAAGCCGGCTTACGACGCCGCTAGGCGTCCACCGGACTTACCACGAACGGACAAAAGACGTGGATTTATAATAAACACTAATATCGAAAACAGTTATGAAACTAACCGTTGAAAAAACAAAAACCGCGGGAGGGCCGGCCGCGCCGTTAACCGACGCGGCTGCCTAGCAACCCACGTGATTGGTCACACCGGCGATACGCGAACCGTACCTACACGAGACGCAAAAGCATACGCACAGCGAATGCAATTACGTAAACACGCAAGCACAAAACACGTAAGCACAGCCGCGACAAACCACGTAGGTCACGGAACACGACCGTTACTAAAAACGCGGGAAGGCCGACCGCCGTCAGAACGGCGCGTCTACCTAACGGCTCGCCTTGTTGCTACGCGCGAGCCAGACGCGGAGAAGTAACGTCGCAAGCCCGTATATGTGTACGTATACACGTATATGAGCCAACCAGATCACCACTCCACGCAAGCGCAGGCGTTTCCAACAGAGTAAGTCGAAATCGAATACGTACGTAATTACGAAAATAGCGAGCGGGCGGGCAGCGCAGCGACACGACCGAACGCGCGCAAGGCACAGCCAGAACTCTATACATGAGGTGTGTGAGTTTGGTGTGTGTAAGTTGGTCGTCATCTGTATAAATTTCTAAGCCCTTACCATTTGTATTAAGTAAGTAAGACAGTGGATTTAAGGCCAGGCAAAACCATAATGGACTAAGCGCATCTCCTTGGAAAATACCCCTTCTAATGGGGATGTGTTTTGTGTGTATATAAGAGGATTTGGTAGTAATTTTAAGTTCAGTTTTCCAGTTTTTCATGGTATTTTTAAGGAATGTTACTATAGTAGGGTTTATTTTATAATGGGCTAATATGTATATGAGCCAGCTATGAGGTACTGAATCAAATGCTTTACGGTAGTCAATGTACATGGTGCTGAAGTCTCTTTTATTACGAACCGCCTGCTTCATTGCAACTGAATCTATTAGGAGTCCTGCACCCCTGGCTATGTTTTCTACATCCTTTCTGTTCCTCGGCTAATATTTTGTGTTTTTCTACGTGGTCGTAAATGAGCTCACTAAGGCATAATGTAATTATTTTGTAAACGGTTTGTAGGCATGTTATGGGTCTGTACTTGGATGGGTTTGCGAGATCATTTGAGTCTTTAGGTGTCATATGAGTAACTCCTTGTGAGATATATGGTGGCATTGTAGTCGGGTTGTAAATAAATTCGTTAATATGTTGAAGCAGAATATCATGAACGGAAGTAAATTTTTTATACCAATAGTTATGGATTTGGTCAGTTCCTGGTGCTTTCCAATTTTGTGTTCTTGATATTACTCGTTTAAAAATGTCTACTGTTATTTCGCTAAACTGCATTTCCGTTATATTTGTTCTATGTTGCGACAATGATTGGATCCATTCGGCGTGTTGGTTGTGGTGTGTTGTGTTAGACCATATACTAGACCAGAATTGCTCGAGTGTTGCTGCTGTAGGGGCTCTGTTATTTTGATTAATTGTAGCCTGTGGCAGTCCCATGCCGAGTCTTCTGTAAAACTGTTTTTCACTGTTCATAAACTGTATATTCTGTTGTTTCCTAAGTGTACAATTTAAATATCTTCTCAATCGGCTGGCAGTGGCATTGAGTTTTTGTTTGTGTCTAGTAACTGTTCATCGGTTGTATTGGGCCCTTCGTGTTGTGAATGAATACGGTATTTTCCTTTAATTTCCTCTACAAGTGTAATGAGCCTCCTGCTTCTATTACCTTGTATAAATTGTGTTACTCTACCTATACTTTTCCTCAAGTTCTGTATTTTTAGCTGTAATCTTCGTTGCCAATGTGGTATACTTTCCTTATTAGTGTTATTAAATTGTAAGTTTTCTTTTATTTTAGCTCCGTTAGCCATTGCTGCAGTATACGCTGCGCAATATATTATAGTATGTATTTCATTAAAGCTGTGATCATATGAAACATATTGAGGAATTATTTTAGAGTTTATATGGTTCACTATATGTGTAAATTTTTTCGATATTTTTTGTCGGGGTATGTATGGTCTTTGTGTAGGATCTGTGTTATTATATTTATTGTATGCGGTCTGGAATGTTTCATTAATTTTACTGTCGAATTCCAATGGTATAATCAAACTACATAATAATTGCTAATGATTATTTTGTTGTTCATCACTAATCAGATTACGAGTTGTGTTTGTTTGTACATCTGTTAACTGTATTTCAGTATCGGTTGTGGGTGCGTTTGTATAATATATTTGAGAGAGCGTGTTATGTGAATCGGTTTGAGAGTTAGTGAGGATAATAGCTTGAGTTGAGTGTAGTTGCATTTCTATTTCAAGTTTTATTTGTTGTATGCGTTCATGCGATATCATTTTTTTATTAATTATTGCTCTTCTTTGATCAGATACCCGCTGTTCAGAGAGGTGAGATAAATGTGGGTACTTTTCAATAAATTTATCGTATAACTTTTTTCTGTACGCTGTAAGGTTGGTCTCTAAGTTTGTAATTTCAAAGTAAATTCTTAAAATCATCTCGTTAATTTCATTGGACCATCTCATTCGGCATGTGGTTTGTGTAACTGTTGAGTAAGATTGTTGATTTTGCTGTAAGTAAATAGTTAATTTTTCTTTAACTTTATTTAGTGTGCTAAGGGGTAGTAATTTCTTATTGACTATAGCTCTCCGTTGATCGCCTAATCTTTGTTTAGATGCGTCCATCTCTGGGTATTTTTCTGAAAACCTAGATATAATTGGTCTAGATATGCACGAGTGTTTTGTTCTAAATTTAATTTTATTAATGTCCATTTTTTTCTCGCACGGTTTTCGCCAGTAGTGGGTCCAGGGTTACTAGCATGTGCCTCCTGGACAACATCCACTGACACTACTGAAGACGTAGACGATGATTGGGTTGATTGAAGGTAATGACTAAGTGGGTTGGGACATGAATTAGGTGATGGAAAAAGGCTACTGAGTGGTGATGACGTTGTTGATGATTTAGTGATTGTATGTGATGTGGTGATTTCGGCTGTGGCATTTTTATCGGTGAGAACCCGCCTGCTCAATTCTCCACCGCCGATGGTTCGCATGCTGTAGCATCCAGCATCGGCTCCAGATGCGCCCCGGCGACCCCCGGGCAGCGGCCGTAAATTATACCTTCTTTGACTCATCTCCATAAAGGGTTACCTGAACCTTGTTAGCTACGTATGTTTTGATATTACGCATGTCCGCCCCCCACGTGGCCAGTTGTTCGGCTCGGACGTAAGGTAGGGTTTTTGAGGGGCTTATTATTATTATTGTATGAACGCACAATGTTTAGTGTACAAACGCGGTAGGGGGCGAGCCTATCACTATTGTATTGGACACAATTTTAGACTCTAAGAGAGTTACTGAGAATTTTTCTAAACAAAAATCCAATGACAATTGTCCGACCTTGGAGTTGCTAATTATAAGTCATTATACCAATGAGGTTGATTTAAAACGCACATTTATATCGCTTGTCGAGTAGTACTGACACAAATAAAAAGGTATGAACAGGATGAATGAATTTAGTGTTTAAATTGTAGTCCTGTTTTGCGTCGTTGGTCTGATGGCAAAGCACATCGCTTTGTGATCACGAGGTCCTGGGTTCGAATCCTAGGTCGGACAAATGTAGTTTTTCTAACGAAAAATTCCCAGTATGGGTGAAAACGTGGGTGTACTCAGTACACCTCTGCCACCCCCGCTTAGGGAATATAGGCGTGACGGTGTGTGTGTCCTATTTAAGTAATCAATCATTTATTAATACAGATCACGCCAGAACCCTTGCAGAGAGTACAGAGTCCTAACAGGTTCTTCCCTTACATAACTCTCAGGCTTCCTTCACTTTCATAGTACATTGTTCGTAAGTAATCATATTTTTGAATTATGCCTATATCACTTTCCGGCAAAAAATAAAGTCACTTACAGTACTGTTGATTGAAGCTAAGAGTTTTCCGTTAAACTCCACGAGCGTGTAGCAGCCGCCTTTGATCTCCTTCTCGGCGACTTGAACCAGCTTGCCCTCCGACCAGTGGAAGAGTAGGATCCTGCCCTGTTATACAATTGAGATCCTCTCACTTCTTCGTTTACATGACGGCAGTTAATATAAGTAAACAGTTGTACATTTTAGGAGGCATTCACTAATTACGTGAGCTAAAAATGTGGAGGGTCCAGTAAAATCTCATCAAATCTTATTTAAACTTCACAATTGAAAATCTAACGTAAATTTTTGAAAAACATTAATTATAATATGCATGATAAAAAAAAATATGTACGTTAAAAATTTCATCGCCATTAAAACCATGTAATTAGAGAATTTAGTCTTTTAACAACTACAGCGTAAATCTCACCAAGGGGGAGGGGGAGGGGGAGGGGGGTTGTATATGTAATATTTGACATTTTGAAAATTACCGCGACAGCATCGATTGTTCTCTGTGATTCTCATATAATTCGACGGACGATTTAGCGCAGTGGTTAAGAGCTTAAGCCGCTCCACCCATTGTGTCTAATAGTCGCGGGTTCGATTCCCGCGCGGGACAAATCTTTGTGTGATCCACAATTATTTGCCCACGATTATAATTACCCACGATACAGGAGTAAATCCTAGTGTGGGGCTATGTTTAAAAAAAAAAAAAAAAAATTATAAAAACTTCAGCCAACATCAGATTTTCTTTTCCCCGAAATGATACAGTTTTCATGAAAATGGTCCCAAGGCAATTTTTATACTAGCTTTCCTGTGATATTTCTGATCACCCTCACATTTTTTTAATTTTATATTAAAATTTTGTCCTTTACTTTTTTCCAATAATTCCAAAAAGATTCCTAAACCGGCCACATTTAGTGAGCATGGCCTGTCAGTCTTTTAACTCCCGCTCAAAAAACCGCCACGAAGGGAGCGCCGGGCAAGGATAGTGAGGAAGGGGAAATAGAGCGTAAGTGACGCGTTTATACGACTAGCCTTCCCTCACGCGAAAGAGAACAGTGTGTAATTTGGGTATTAAGTGTGGTATCGCTGGTCACCTGCTTGGGCTCGGACTCCTCGGGGTTGAGCATGGCGGTGCCCACGGCGTAGTAGTGGTTGGGGTCGTCGCCCAGCTTGCACGACACCAGCGACATGGCGTACTCGCTCGTCTGCATCTGGTGCGCGTGCAGGACTGGAACAACACTACTTCCATGTACCGTCTGGTATGACACATATCTGAATACACGACAAAAATGTAGAAAACGAACGAGAAAACCATCACACCAGAGGGCCTAGACAAGTGGCAAGTGTTTTGTTTCTATTCTCTTTCTTGTCCCGATCCCGGTATCGATAGTGCATTGTTTTGACCACGTGACTTTTCGTTGCATTCCCTTACATTTTTCCGCTTTCCATTAGCGTTAACGACTGTAGATTGTCAACTTGGCTATAGGTGCAGATTTCTTGCAGGGTTTAGGACATTTTTTTCTTACAGACCTATCGGTCTTCCTTCACTTTCATAGTTAGTTCTGATCTGTCGTCGTGTAAACATAATAATTCTGTCGAATAAATCCGTGAGCGGTGCTGGTTAATAGCTCTTAATTCGACTGTGCCGTAATCCTGATTTTTTTTAAACGAACGAATGCAACGACTACGACTACTCTACGTCATTAAGTACGTGGTCGTCACTCGATGACCCAACGGTCGTCAATTCTACGAGCGATGTATCCTGGAAGTGTGATTAGCATGCAAGCGACTTCGGTCCCTCTATAGATCCGAAGAAAGATACGGTCGCCGCGGATGTTATAACTATGGTTATTCTCGCGGCAGGGCACTCCGGCAAGAGACGGCGGGGGATTGGTGGTCGTCGGGGCTCATCACCAAAACCCATTACGTGGATAAATGTGCTAGGCATTTCCCTCCCTAAAAAAGGGTACGATACGATGAAAAAATAATGAAAGGCGTACTCACTCTCGAAGGTGTGGTTGTCCAGTATGAGCAGGTTGTGCACCTCGAGGTCGAGCCCGTTGGGCGCGTGCTTGTGCGGCTGCGGCGGCGGGCCCGAGCTGGCGGCGGCCGCCGTGCTGGCGCTGGCGCGCACGGCCACGGCCGCCGCGCCGCCGCCGCCGCACCACTCCACCTTGTCCTCGCGCATCGTGACCACGCCGAATGTCTGCCGGGCACGCGACATACATAACGGCGTTTGGTTCAACCGTAGTTTTACCTAATGTAGGCAATACAGCGATCTACGGTTGATTTACTTGTAGGTCAAACGCATGTGCGAATGCGCCCCGCACGACCACCCCACCGCCTGTTGCCGGCCGCGGCGTGCGCACCGCGTTATAAACGTGTTTTTTGTATTCCATGCACTTTAACAAGTATATGTATTAGAGACTTAATATTTAGAAATATGATTTTTGACTGGATATTTTAAAATTTTCTCGATATAATAACAATGTACCGTCGTCTCTATTGCTTTACATTTTCTGATCCTAACGGGAAATACTTAAGAACTAGTCAGTTGAATTAGTAGTTATTTTATTTTCCCCATAATTATATATTTTCATTAAAATATTCCCAAGGCAACTTTTAAAATACCTTTCCTATGGTGTTTCTGATGCGCCACCCTCGCATTTTAATTTGTATTTTAAAGTGAAACTTTTATTAGATCGTTACAAACTTTTTGGTCTGTGTGTTGCATGCCCGACCGTCACGCGACATGCAACGCGCTCGCCAGAGCAGCCAAGGCCAACATGTTTCACTTTTACCGTGGTTTCATAAAACCACACAAGGATTTTTTTTATATATTTTTTTAGATATTTATCCTTAAAGTTTCTTACATAATTCTTTTGTCATGATAATTGCAAAATGATTTCTAAACCAGGCACACTAAGTGGGTTTGGCCTGTCAGTCTTTTGACTACCATTCGAAAACCGCCAACAAAGAGAGCACAGAGAGGGAGAGCAGGCAGGGATAGTGTGCTCTTCCCTAATTTCCCGCGGAAGTGGGCAGTGTGTATATTTAGTATTACGAATATATTTACGCATTACAAGTGGGGGTTTTGCATAAACAATATGGATGAGCGCAGACGCAGCCTCGCACACCGCGTTTGTTATTTTAGCGGGGAAGACTGCCCAACTGGTGCAACCGTCGGCGGGAGAGTACCCATTCTTTCGCACGGGCGTTTTTTCAATGCGTTATGCTGAAGCGCTTTAAAATATGTACTGTTAGCAGATAATTTTATTCCAGCGCTTGACTAACGCGCACTGAAAAAGCGCTCGTGCGGACGTAGGGTATAGTAAAGCGTAACTCCCCACGTATGCGTACGCCGTACCTTAGGCGCCTAAACGGATATATTGAAATTCCGCGTTACAATTATAGCCTATATGTCATTCTGATGTAAAGGCTATATTACTGTAAAGTTAAATAAAACCCGTTTAGTAGTTTTTACGTGAAGTAGTAAAACATCCACATTTCTATCCTCAAAAACTTCCACGTATTTAATATTAATGGATTTTTGGCCAGAATACAGATGAAAATAGCCAGCCTTTTATTTTACCCCCGAAGACAAACTATTAAAGGAAAAAAATAACTTATTGAAAAAGGGAAACTGACTTCAAATAGAAAAAAATAAATATATGACGTCGGTGCCGGTTAGTGAAGTCGGTGACTTAAAACCGATTTCAAATATTCCTTTTTGCTTCTCCCTTTTTTTTTTTAAAAGTTATTTATTTTACAATTTTAAGTGACGAGAGAATTAATTTTTAATATTTATATACCTATATTATATTATTCTGCTTGGTTCTAACCCTACTTAGAACAATAGCACGGCAAAAATGTTTGTTTTATTAATTAGTTTAGTACTCAAAATAACAAGTGGCAAATTGTGGTGAATGGATACCAAATTTTGTTTTTTGCACTGTTTCGGGCACAGTCGGTGCCACTTTCAGTTCCCCGCTCATTGCCGCGCGACTGGATTTATTTATTACTAGCTGTACCCGCAACTAAGTTCGCGTTATTTTTTGGCGTGTATTTTACACCTCTAAGTTTTTATTTTGAGACAACAGATAGCCTATGTATGTCCTTCCCCTGGATAAAATCTATTTACTTTCCGAATTTATAGATATAGATAGAATAGATGTATAGAATATAGATAGAAGATGAAGAGTTACTTCGTACGGAGACGAACCCGAGTGCAATATTAGTAGGCGAAATCACACATTTTAACGTAACATTGCAGCTCGCGACTAACCATCATTAAAATAATAAGTTTTATGGCTTATCCCGCAATAATACGGGATTGCTTGAATTTTCCGGGATGAAAAGTATCTTAGATTATAAGTTAGAGTATATGTTATTACCATATCAAGTTTCATTGAAATCTGTTTGGTAGTATTTGCGTGATTGAAACACAAAGAGACAGACAGACAGACAATAATTCCAAAAAAGATTGTTTCGGCCTCTATATCGATAAGGAAGTATACATCAATTAAAATTTTCAAAAAATATTCAATGTACAGATTCGGCTCGGTTACAGTTTTATTATATGTATAGAAGATAGAAGATAATCAGTGCTGTGTTGTGGTCCACGCTGCAATACATCTTTACGCCGAGTGTTACCATTAGTGCGGCTACATAGTTAGTGCATATTATTTTTGTATATTCTATCTATCTATCTATCTATAACCTCACGCCAGATCCCTTGCGGGGTAGGCAGAGAGTACAGAGTTCCAACAGGTTCTTTCCTTACATACCTCTCTGGCTTCCTCGACTCTCATAGTTCGTCTCATACACGCTCGCCGGTTACGGAGACTCTTGACTTTTCCATCAGATAAGACTCGGTTTATTTGGTCGTGGTAAGATAGTCTAGGTCTTCCCCGGTACCTGCATCCTTCCACTTTCACATTGTATATCTGTTTTGTCATTCTTTCCTCTGGCATTCTTTCTATATGCCCGAACCAACGGAGCAAATTTTGTATATTATTTTTTTTTTTTTGTTTTCTTTATTGTAGTGTACTTGGCTTTTAGCCTAGCTAATAAATATATTTTTCTTTCTTTCTTTCCTTCACTTGTGCACTGAGTTATAACGTACTGTATTGTAGTTAAGGGTGGTGCTTGCAAAACTCATATGCTATGCCTTGAAAGAGCTCAAAGATCCTTACTAAAAGTAATAACTTTCAGACCCTTTATATATCCAACAGTAACCTTATACCAGAAGTGTGAAGTACTTACTGTAAGGCAAACTTATATTCTGCAGGTTGTCATTCAACAACATAGTATCACACCATATAATAAAAACCACACTCATAAGCGTAAAATTGGTAATGTCTGCCTTCCTCTACGTTGCCACACAGCGGCTGCTGGGCGCCAACATATTTACCTTGCTGTTCGTCTGTACAATAAGTTAAATAAGACCCTTCTTATTAATCATCGTATATCTCACGACGTAAAACGTACAGTAAAGATTTGGTTAGTCCACAAATTCAAAGTCGCACAGCGGGCTATGGAGCGAGCTATGCTCGGCGTCTCTTTGAAGGATAAAATTCGTAACGAGGTAATCCGACAAAGAACCAAAGTTACCGACATAGCTCGCAGACTCAGTAAGCTAAAGTGGCAATGGGCTGGTCACATCTGCAGAAGGACCGACGGCCGATGGAGCAAGCGTGTCCTAGAGTGGAGACCGCGACTTGGTAAGCGTAAGGTAGGACGGCCCCCAGCTAGATGGACCGACGACCTCAAAAAGGTCGCTGGGACAGACTGGATGCGGAAGGCGGAGGACCGTGTGCAATGGCGCGTGTTAGGAGAGGCCTATGTCCAGCAGTGGACTACGATAGGCTGATTGATTGATTGATACAAACACAGAACTACGATGAACCGGAGAATTTATTAAAATGATTGTAAAGCATATAAATGTCATACACATACACACACACATACACATACATACGCAGACACACACACATTACCTCGAACACGCTCCTACACTATTATAAAATTGTGATTGTCATATAGCTATAGTTTTCAAATATTATTTTAATCCATGATTGTTTTAATTTTTTTATTTTAATTTTTTTGTTTTTTTTTTTTGCTGCATGTAACTATAAAATACGCATAAAATTTTAATTTCATCTAATAAGGAGGACGACACTGACTCCTGAAACACAGGTATTGTATACCTAGCTCTGGGGTCAGGGCCTAACTTTAAACTGTACCATGATATTTTATGCCAATAAAGAATTATTATTATAATTATATTATAGTATTAAGTGGCCCCAAAAACTTTTCAACTAAACAAGATAGCCCCATCATGTTTGGGCTAGTTGGATTTATTTTGATAAGTTCTATAGACTACAGTTGCCAGACTCTAGTGGTGGAGACAGAAAGTTCTTTCTTAAAACTATAATAATAAATCAAGACAAATCCAACAGGCTTAAACACGAAAATCGATTCCAGTGCAATCGATTAAAATTAAAGATAGAGAAACTACAATATTGCGCTGAAACTGGCCGAAACCGAAATCGGTACGGAACCCTCAGAGAGTCCTACATGCACTTGTCCAGTTATTTTTATGTTCAGACGTCGGTCGTTAGCGAGTAATTACTTACTCGCACGACTGCGCCCGGCTAAAGAGCGGGTATGCGCATAAATGCCTGTCGTGCGGTAGCCGTATGGCCCTTATATTCATATTTTTAATTCCTCATCATCATCATCATCATCTCAGCCCATACTTGTCCACTGTTGAACATAGGCCTCCCCAATCGCTTTCCAGCGTAACCGGTCCGATGCCACCTGCATCCAACGACTTCCTGCGATTTTCACAAGATCGTTGGTCCATCTGGCAGGCGGTCGTCCCACGCTGCGCTTGCCAATACGTGGTCGCCACTCTAGAATCTTTCTGCCCCAACGCCCGTCCGATCTACGCGCTATGTGGCCCGCCCATTGCCACTTCAGCATGCTAATCTTAAGGGCTATGTCGGTAACCTTGGTTCTTCTATGAATCTCCTCATTCCTGATTCAATCGCGTAGAGAAACGCCGAGCATAGCTCTCTCCATAGCTCGCTGAGCAACTCTGAGCTTTTTTTTTTTTTTAATTCCTGCTTAAAATAAAATAAAAATACAAAATGGAGGTGTGGTTACCTGCGAGGCCTCCTGGTAGGCGATCCTTCTCGGCGTCTCCCCGAGCGGCACGGTCCGGATATGCAGCTTTTGTATCTCGTCGATGGTGCCTATCGTCACCGTGCTGTCGGTGGCCAGCGCCAGACTGGACACAACACAATACGGTACAGTGTGTAGGCTATTGAATTTAGTTCTCTAGGGATCTATTATTTTCAAAAAGCCGCCAAGCTTAAATGGGACTGGGCCGGCCATATGTGCCGCATGAAAAATTACGAATGGGTCAAAATAATAACTAACTGGGTGCCGCGAAGTACAAAAAGGCAACGCGTTAGACCCAGGCGGAGATGGCGGGACGAACTGGACAACTTTTTGAAAGACTGGCGGAGGAGTGGAAAAAGTGGAGGGACGCCTTTGCCCAGCAGTGTGACATAAATGGCTCGTATTAATAATAATAATAATAAATAAACGTCGTAGCCCCACACTAGGATTTATTCCTGTGTCCTGGGTGCGTTTACAAACATAAAAAAATCACATACACAAATACAAATACCCAGACCGGAACAAATAATTGTGGATCACACAAAGATTTGTCCCGTGCGGGAATCGAACCCGCGACTATTAGACACAGTGGGCGGAACGGATTAAGGTCTTAACCACTGCGCTAAATCGTCCGTATTGAATACATATTATTAAAAACGCAAACAGGGGTCACGACTACGCCGACGATTTTGGTTCCAACGAAATAGGGGCTGAGATCATTGGTATTATGCCGAATACAATTCCAGACTCCGGTACAAGGCACACCCTTGCCATGCTCGAATAATGCAATATTCCCCAAGCTGATAGCAGAGGTGTACTGTGTACATTCTGTACTGTGTACATCCTTTTCGCCAATGATGTTAGATCCCAATATAATAGGGGGCGCGGTTATTGTCATTATACTGGTTACAATGCCAGATTAAGAACTGATACTGGGCATTTTTCTGTCATCAATTTTATTCGTCATCTATCTCAGCGTTTCCCAAACTTTATTATGCCCTGGCCCAGTTATTCGAATGTTTTCCCATCGTGATCCACCACAAGTTCTTTAACCCTGCTAGTGGATATACAGGGGTACTTGTAAAACATCAATAACCTCGCAGGACTAGATAGCTGATATCATAAGCAACAACTTTTGTTCTACGACTTATGACAATTTGTTAGATTTTATTTGGGGATAGGATTGTGGGCACCTACAGTGTAATTTTATTACCATGGCGTATTGGTATTCCAGTATCGAATACACGGAAATGGTGAGGATGCTTGCTAGGTGTGATGACAATGTGAACATTTGATATTTAGGTGTGGTCTTTGTGTTGGTTGTTTAATGTAGACAGTCCTAAGCCTGGTAAAGTATGAAGGGATTGTGGACTCAGTGTAGGTACATACTGGCTACCAACCCCGCGAGCAATTGAAATTAACTAGATCTGGCGAAGAAAGTGTTATTATTATTAGCAGCGCAAGCGCGCGCGGGCGTCGCGTCGTCCATTCGTTTATGAATGAAACATAGACCTACAAATGTCACGACAGTACAACAAAAACTTGTAAAAACATTTTTTTTTCATGTATTGAGTTATGTCCGAACTCGTAGAACAAAAGTTGTTGCTTATGATGTTAGCTATCTAGTCCTGCGAGGTTGTTGGTGTTTTACAAGTACCCCTGTATATAGTCGTTTCGAAGAAAAGTGCGATTAAAAAATAAAATAACTATCACTTGTTTTAACGGTGAAGGAAAACATCGTGAGGAAACCTGCATGCCTAAGAGTTTCTCGAAGGTGTGTGAAATTCGCAAGCCCGCACTAGGCCAGCGTGGTGGACTATGGCCTGAACCCTCTCAGTTTGAGAGGAGGCCCGTGCCCAACCCAACAGTGGGACAGTTTCTTAACAGGGCTTATATTATAGTGCATATAGGGAAAAAAAACACATTTCAATGTCAATACGCGGGACGCAGAGCGTGTAAAACAAGAGCTACGCAGGACACCTGACGACCACCACTACCAGGCCGTATATAGTACTCTGCCACCACCACTCCGTCATCAGTGCCACAGCGCGTTCGCGTTGACACAAAAGCAACACGCCTCTTGATCATGAACGAGTATGATTGATTGTAAACAAGACACTGGTGTGACCCGGTATTTTATTTCCGTTTCCACCCGGTGCCGGGTCGCGACCGACCGACGCGTATGGGAAACGCTGATCAATCTAATATTAATACAAACACACCGTCACACCAATATTCCCCAAGCGGAGGTGGCAGAGGTGTACTGAGTACAACCACTTTTCGCCGACGATTTTAGGTCTGATGTAATAAGGGGGCGAGCCTATTGCCATATAACGGGCACAATTTCAGACTCGGGACTCAACTTCATCAACGGGAAAAACTTCATTTGTCCGACATAGAATTTGAACCCAGGAACTCGTGATCACCAAGCGATGTGCTTTGCTACTAGACCAACGAGGCAGTCAATATAATATTAATACAAGTTTACTAAAAAAACCACGGCACGCCTTTATTCTAGAAGCTGGTGTACTCTACACTTTTTCGCCGACAATGTGAAGTCCCGATGGTTCTGGAAGGACAGGGTCGATTTGCTTTGCACACTCACCTGTCCGGATACGCCTGTGCGTTGAGCGAGCACATGTGTGTGACCTCCTTCAGGTTGACGTTGGAGAACACCAGCTTGTGGTTGGACGAGAATATCACCGTGGGCCGATCGGAGCACGCGAATATATTGGTTGTTGACAATGACCTGTTTTAACAACAAGGCAGGATGAATTCCATGAATATGTACGCAACTATGACACCGGTATAACCCTAATATGGAGCTACTTTGAAAAAGTTACATCTTAAAGCAATTTTTTTTAATAGAACACTGCTCTCCTAAGCTGCTTATGTCGTTTACCACAGGCCTAAGCCGTCAGTCAAAGAAATCCATACTAATGTTATAAATTCAAAAGTAACTCGGTCTGTTTGTTACCTTTTCACGTCCAAACCGCTGAACAAATTTTGATCAAATTCGGTGAGGATTTAGATTATATCCAGGGGAAGGACATAGGCTACATTTCGTCGCAAAGAAAAAGCTCAAGGATGTGAAATACATGCCTGTAAATAACGCTAACTAAGATGCGGCTAACAGCTAGTAAGAATTAAATGTCGAGAGATATCTATCTATCTATCTATATCATCATGCCAGATCCCTTGCGGGGTAGGCAGAGAGTAGTTCCGATAGGTTCTTTCCCTACATACCTCTCTGACTTCCTCCACTCTTATAGATCGTCTCATACACGCTCGCCGGTTACGGAGACTCTTAACTTGTCCTTCAGATAAGACTCGGTCTATTTGGTCATGATAATATAGTCTAGGTCTTCTCCGGTACCTACATCTTTCCACTTTCGCATTGTATATCTGTTTTGTCATTCTTTCTTCTGTCATTCTTTCTATGTGCCCAAACCAATGGAGCATACCCTTTCTTATCTTTACACTGATATCATCTAGAGATATTATTTAGCTGTTGATGTCTCACTGCTGGGCAAAGGCCTCCCTCCACACTTCCTCCACCACTCTGTTTAAAGCCTTAGTTTCCAAAGTGGTCCAAGTGGACCCCCAGGGGAGACTTGACGGGGGTCTACGTTGGCGTGACAAAAAATGGGGGTTCGTAAGCGGGGTCCACGAAAATTTATTTGTTTTCGATAGTGAAGAACTAAAATGTTGTCTTGATGTAGGCAGATAATATTTTAAGAAGCTCAGCGATTGTTACTTGTAAAACCTTGCATATTCCATATTCAGTACAACGTGTCGAGACTTGCAATGCGCCGCCGCCGTCCGCAACGCTTGTTCAGACGTGCAAAGGGACGAAATAGGACTTGTGGTGTGTGTGCTTGCAATCTTGCATGAACTTGTTTGATTCTTCACCAATATAAATACGAATGCCAAGGATAAACGTAACTCATTTGTTTCCGGAATTTCGAAAAGAAAACTAAAGTAAAGTGAATCGATGTTAGTGTTTGCCAGTGTCAGAAAAAGTAAGTATTTACCTGCCTATTTGTTATACATACTTTTATTTTATGTTGTCACTTTTTTTTCGAAAACTATTAATTCGTGGTTGGAACTCAGTCGCAACGCAAATTTCCATAGTTGGATCTAATCTTTACATTTTTTGTCGAGTTTTGGGAATATGGTAGAAATGTAGCTGCAGAGGGTCCACCGGAACCAGCTAAATTTTGAAAGTGGTCTATGAGAAAAAAAGTCTGGGAATCTCTGGTTTAAAGCAATCGAGGGCCAATCACTCATAAACACGCCCAGTTTGCCAGCGCAACATGGAGCGCAATAATCTAGGCAATAAACTTACCGACCATATCAAAAATAGTGTACTGCGTTCCATGACACATATAGCTGATATTGGTCAAAAAGCCGCCAAGCTAAAATGGGACTGGGCTGGCTATGTCTGCAGCATGCCAGACACATCGTGGCTCCTAATTTTAAAAGACGTCGCGCAAGGTCCAGGTAGAGATGGCGGGACGAACTGGACGACCTAGAGATATTGTAACAAGGGGACGACCGGTCAGTTGGCGTGGCCAACACACTACCATACGGTTCGGGGTTCTCACGAGGTCTCGAGCGGCGAGCTGCTGTTACCTCGCTCTCTTTTGCTTGGGCGGTCAGTGCGCACGTGCTAGGGACTAGTCGATAGATTTATAAAATCATATTCACTATTTAATTAAATTAATTATTTGTAAAATATTTATCATACAGGTTTTGTGCTCTGCGTGTATTTTTTTATATTAAATGTCACTTCTGGTCTGTAATAATATAATAATAATAATAATAAAAGAAAGCGGGCCACATAGCACGTAGATCGGACGAGCTTTGGGGCAGAAAGATTCTAGCGTGGAGACCACGTATTGGCAAGCGCAGCGTGGGACGACCGCCTGCCAGATGGACCGACGATCTTGTGAAAATCGCAGGAAGTCGTTGGATGCAGGTGGCGTCGGACCGGTTACGCTGGAGAGCGATTGGGGAGGCCTATGTTCAGCAGTGGACAAGTATAGGCTGAGATGATGATGATGAATAAAAGAAAGAGAGATATATGATGTTACCTAAAGCTCCTCAAGACAGTGGGTTGTGTTCCAAGCGTGACTTTCTTCTTGTTGGTGAGCGCGCCCGTCTCCTGGTCCACCGTGAAGTAGAACATAGAGCCGTCGCCCAGCGCGCACAGCAAGTAGCACACGCCCTCCAGCACGCAGATCAGCAGGGACCGGGGGATTATTTCTACAACATGTGCTCTCATGGAGTTACCGGCGTCAACGAAAATTATCACGCTAGATCACTTGTGGTTATAAAAATAATAGTTTGAAATTGAGTCCCTAGATTTACACAATTTTGCATATTAAATAGCGGCTCATTTTTAATTTTTAACCGCATCAAAAAAAATAAAGTTCTCTATCTATCTATCTATAACCTCACGCCAGATCCCAGATAAAGTTCTCTATTAGGGATTTTCTCAAAAACTACTGATCCTATTTGGATAGGGGATTCCGTTATTAAAAGTATATTTTTTCAGGGAAGGTTCTAGTGTATATATGATTTAAAAAAAAAAAGATAACCGACTTCAAAAAGAAAAAATAAATATTTGAAGTCGGTGCAAAGTAACCGACTGCACCGTACCTATATCATAGAAGAAACCCCCTTAAATAGGTGAAAATTTTAAATAACGTCATCGTAGGACTGCTAGCCCTTCTACGGAACCCTCAGAGCGCAAATCCTCATCACCCTTGTTCAGTTTTTTAATTTATATAAGTTGAATCGTATGTTCGTGTAATAAATATAATAACGTACCTCCAGACAGTTTCTCAGTGTGCAAAGGCCTCAGATCGGGCAGCTTTAGCACCCTGACGGAGATATCTGTCCACAGCCCTACACCCAGCAGCGCCTCGTCTTCCCCCGGGCCCAGGTCCAGGCAAGCCACCTCCTCCTCCATGCACACTTCACTGGACAATAGAAGATATAGGTATGAAGGTACAGATGTATATCAATTTTACGGATTTAATGGGAGATTAAGATTGAGCGCAGTTATGCAATAAACGAAAAAAAAAAGACTGCCTCGTTGGTCTAGTGGCAAAGCGCATCGCTTTGTGATCACGAGGTCCTGGGTTCAAATCCTAGGTTGGACAAGTGTAGTTTTTCTAACGAAAACTTCCCAGTACGAGTCCGGAGTCTGGAATTGTGCCCGGTATATGGCATTAGGCTCGCCCCCTATTACATGGGACCTAACACCGTCGGCGAAACATGGGTGTACTCAGTACACCTCTGCCACCCGCGCTTGGGGAATATAGGCGTGACACACAATACACACCGTATGCAATAAACGTTGTATAATATAGTTTAACTTTAAAAGTTTAAATCCAATTTATGTTAAATACAAACTATACATTGAAAGGTTATTGCATAACTTACATCATTGGCTTAGTGGCGCCTGATGCGACTCGAGTGTCATGGTTTTCGATTTTTCTATCTACAAATTATTAATATGCAAGCTGTATCGTAAATAACGACATCCCAATTAGATTATTCCCTTACGAATTCAATATGACATTCAATTTTCGCAATTTTTTTAAGCTCTTTGGTATCTAAATTAATCATGCAATATACTTCTGTAAGCATATTGAGGTGTGTGTAATAGAAATATATTTAAAATAGCTGTACTGCTTTGGATAACTTTTAAATTTTGTTAAATACAGCGAATTGAATGAGTAGCATTTTTGATAATTATAAACAAATGTAACATACTTTAAAAATAGTTGGAATCGATTCAGTTAATTATGTTGCACATTGTACTGATAAAACGTTTGGTTGGGAATTGTACTAGAGACGGTGTTTATTTCCGTTTTAATTTCCACTAACGGCGGTCATATATCAGAAAACGTTGATTGAATTGCGACGATTTTACATAAAATGACAAAAAGTTTTGTCGTTTATAAGATAAAACTTATTAATTAATTTATTTATTAAAAATATGTGCAACGGGAATTTTAATTAATTACTAAAAATATGTGCAACGGGAGTGGTTTCCAACATATTATTGAATTTGTGATTGCGAGAGTTTGACTCCAGCGGTTTTTGTATTGAACTCGTTATTGAAATATACGGAAGAGGACACAGAACAGCCAGCGCCACCAGCGATTACAATTTAAGCATGGCAGGAGCGAGACTGTTGCGAGATGCCGTCCGCCGGCATCGCGTCGCCGTTTAGCTCTTTCAGCCGTGGTTCGCCACAGCTGATGCTTAGCTGAGCTTAAGAGTACTTCCATCGTACTTGTTGTTGTTCTTCTTCTTCTGAGATTTCAACGAACTTACTCGCGCTTTGAGGTTTAGCGCTCCGTCGTGTATGTGCACAAGGTACATCCGCGGGCCAGCTGCAGCCACGAGGCACGCGGGCTGCTGGCCAGAACACAGTCCGCGGGCACCTGACACAATCCACTAGCTGGCTAGCGCCCAGCCCGTAGAAGTCCGCGCGATCAGACGGATGCCTTCGTCCATCACCCGTTGTCTGATGATGAACAGTATGTGTACTCACGCTTTGACGCCGAGTGCTCTGTCGTGGATGAGCACGAGGTAGATCCGCGGGCCGGCTGTAGTCACGAAGCCGTAGCTAACGCGCCACTACTAGTCAGCGCCTGGCCCGTCGAAGTCCGCACCTGCTTTTGTCAGTCACCACATATCTGATGATGAACAGCAATGTGTGTACTCACGCCTTGAGGCTGAGTGCTCCGTCGTGTATGTGCACGAGGTATATCCGGGGCCCGGCCGCGGCCACGACGCGCGTGGCGCTGCTGGCCACCACGGACAGGCCGCGGGCGCCTGACACCCGCCACTCGCCGGCTAGCGCCCAGCCCGTAGAAGTCCGCGCGATCAGACGGATACCCTCGTCCGTCACCTACACAAAATTGACAAATTACAAGGATGAAATTTCGAGACAAAAGTCTTTGACAAGTGTATGTTCCCAGTGATGACATGATCGCTTACGATGAGCCTCATAAGGCTCAAGACCACCCTAAAACACGAAGCCTAAGCTCGAAGTTATCCTAAGGGATCAAATCAGAAACGACGGATTCCGCAGGAGAACCAGTCAGACATAGCAATCAGAATTGCCTAAGTGGTAGTGGGCGGGGCACATTGGGGAAGGTTTTCGATTGTCGTTGGATGGACAGCGCCTATATAAGATGGATCAATGACCTAGCTAAGATCGCGCGTAAAGGTGAATGCGTACAGCACGAAGTCATTATGGCGGTCTTTCGGGAGGCCTTTGTCGTACAGTGAACGTCTTTTGTTTGAAGATATATAATCTCGAGACTTTTTCATTTGTAAGCGTAATCATAGCTCACCCTGCCTTTACATTTGACGGACGATTTAGCGCAGTGGTTAAGAGCTTGAGCTGCTCCGCCCACTGTGTCGAATAGTCGCGGGTTCGATTCCCGCACGGGACAAATCTTTGTGTGATCCACAATTATTTGTTCCGGTCTGGGTATTTGTTTGTGAATTTTCATGTTTGTAAACGCACCCACGACACAGGAATAAATCCTAGTGTGGGGCTACGTTTTTTAAAAAAAACAAAACAAAAACAAACATTATTGCCCAAAAGGAAAGCCATTTATTAAGACAAAAGCCATTTCTTTTAAAAGTTTTTAAGCGCTTTTATGACTTTTTTGAATTATCTTAATGTTGCGCAACACTCAGTACTTTGTATGGCGCATTATCCGCGATGTTTAAACGTAACAAGACACTATGATTTATTCCTGACCCGCGGGTGCGTTAACAAACATGAAACTTCACATACACAAATACCCAGAGCGGAACAAATAATTGTGGATCACACAAACACATCCCGTGCGGGAATCGAACCCGCGACTACAAGGCACAGTGGGTTGAGCGAATTCAGCTCTTAACCACGTGTGCGTCACAGGTTGCCGCCAGTCACTGCACCAATGTAGCCTTATAGTCATCGATATATTATTTGTACTAGATTAAAGAAGACAGTTCGAAAAACGGCCCGAAAAATAACAGCACATAATATATGGGTGTGATCTACGAGGCATGCCTTTTAAGTTCTGTCGTTTCCATATTTCCCGGCAATTTTGAATTTGGAACTGTTCTATATTCGAATGTGTTCAAATTTTGAATCTCAAAACAGTTGAAAGTATTAGGATTAATGCTATTGTTTAGTCACAGCGTCGATTGGAATCTGTCAGGTTACGTACGAAAATGAATCTTTCTAAGGAAAATGTTCGTGCAAGAATTTTCTACAACTTTTGAAGAGGCCTGACACGGCTTCAGTGTTTTGTGTTTTGTATCTGTATTAGTGATGAAGCCCCATGTCTGCGGACTGTCGAACGCTGGTATTTAGAATTCCAGCGTGGGCACACTAGTGTTAGTGAGAAATCTCGCGAAGGACGCCCAAAATCCACCTTCACTGAAGATACAATACTGCTGTGAGACAACTCATTCTCGAAGATCGTCATGTGACGTATCGAGAGATAGAGGCTCTATTAGGCATCTCAGGGACAACCATTCAGAAGATCTTGCATGAAGCGCTTGGTGTGAGAAAGCTAGTTTACTGTTGGATACCGCATCTGCTTTCCGACGATCATAAGGCGGCCCGCGTCAGATGGTGTAAGAAAACTCTGCAAAGGTTCAACCGAGGAGAGTCAAATCTACAACATCATCAGTGGTGACGAATCTTGGATCTATGCCTACGATCCTGATTCCAAACAACAATTTACAATCTGGGTCTTTCAAAACGAGCCAAAGCCGACTAAAGTTATTCGTTCTCGAAGCACTTCAAAGATGGTGGCCACGTTCGTTGGGAAAACCGGCCATGTTGCGACTATTGCACTTGAAGATCGTGGAACGGTTAACGCAGAGTGGTATACCACAGTTTGTTTACCACAAGTCATCGCCGAACTTCGAAAATCTAACTCAAAGCGACGCATCATCCTGCACCACGACAACGCAAGCTCACACAGCGCTCGTCAAACGATTGAGTATTTGAAGCAAGAAATTCTTGACCATCCTCCATACAGTCCTGACCTTAGCCCTAACGATTTCTTTACATTTCCTAAAATTAAGAAAAGTCTTCGTGGTCAAAGGTTCCAGTCCTGTGAAGAAGCAGTCGACGCTTTCAAGTCAGCCATTTTGAACACCCCCACTTTAGAGTGGAATAAATGTTATAATAACTGGTTTGAGCGAATGGAAAAGTGTATTAAGCTACGTGGTGAAAACTTTGAAAAACAATAAAAAGTACTATTAGGTTCTAGTTGTGTTTTTTTTCTTCAAACGACAAAACTTAAAAGGCATGCCTCGTATTTCGAATTAGTTCGATACGACGATTTATCTTTTCATTTTTAAATTATTAATTTGTATACATTTCTTTGAATGTCGTGATAGAGGAGAGGGCTACACTCAGCAGTGGGTAGATACAGGGTGATTGATGATGATACATTTCTTCAAAATAATGCATAATAATGATTATTAAAAAAATTATCCAATTAATCGATTAAATAATAATAATAATATCAGCCCATACTGCCCACTGCTGGACAAAGGCCTTCTCTCACTAATCGAGGTGAGAGAGATTAGGTCATACTCCACCACGCGGACCCAGTGCGGATTGGCGGAGGCAGTTTTGTGGCCACCTGCTGTTGGAACTTATCAAGTCGCTTTTAAGGCTTCCAATTCGGCTTAACGACTACCACATTAAGTGGTAGCCGGGACCAACGGCTTAACGTGCCTTCCGAAACACGGAGACGCTCGAATCTGAAAATGCCACAAACGGTCACTCATCTCGGGTCAACCGAGTCGAACGCTGCTTAACCTTGATAATCGGTAAGAACACCGCGGTCGCACAGCGCTACGAGCGCCTAATCGATTAGTGCCATATAATACAGAAGCTTATTTTTTGTACACAAGGAAACCTAGAATTGGGATATCACGCCGAAAGTTGTTGGATGAATATGTCGGTCTAAACAACGTTTTGTTCTAAATCTTTTTTTTATACTGCCTTGTTGGTCTAGTGGCAAAGCGCATCGCTTTGTGATCACGAGGTCCTGGGTTTAAATCCTAGGTCGGACAAGTGTAGTTTTTCTAACGAAAAACTTTCCAGTACGAGTCCCCAGTCTGGAATTGTGCCCGGTATACGGCAATAGGCTCGCCCCCTATTACATGGGACCTTACATCGTCGGCGAAACGTGGGTCTACTCAGTACACCTCTGCCACCCGCTAGGGGAATATGGCCGTTTCGGTGTGTTTTTGTCTTTTTATTTATTCTTTTTACTTTCCCATACAAGCCCTGTCACCTGATCGGTTTGTGTTGAAAACTAAAAGACCGTTCACTAAATTAAGGTATATTAAAAGTCACCTCAAGCTAAAAGACTGACCTGAATTAGTTGATCGTGGCAAACATTTCCTGTGAAAAACGTCTGTCGGTCGGAGACGAAGCCTTTGATTTCGGTCTCCTCGACTTCTTCCCCACTAAGCGTTAATACTCTGTTGACAAATATGATATTTAAAAAAATATTTTATAAAAAAAGGTAAACCGACTTCAAACAGCAAAAAAATAAATATTTGGTTGGTGCAGTCGGTTACTTGGCACCGACTTCAAATATTTATTTTTTTGCTTTTTGAAGTCGGTTTACCTTTTTTTATAAAAGATTTTTATTTTACAATTTTAAGTGACCAGTGAATTATTCTATAGTAGGGTACCTATAGGATTGACGTAATACCCATAATATCTCAATTTACACATGCCTATTGTTTGTCGTTAAGGAGTTCCCTGGTGTATCTCCTAAGTCCAAGGTCCAATGTCAATAAAATTAATATGGGACCACCTTGGAGATATACTGAATCCAATGCAAAAAAAATTATCAAAATCGGTCAACAATTGACGGAAATATCGCTGAACATACATAAAAAGCATACATACAACCGAACATAGAACCTCCTCCTTTTTGAAGTCGGTTAAAAAGAAACACACAGAACTTAACTTAAAAACAAAATGTTACCCATAGTAAGAATTATTTCTATCAACGGAGCATTCAGCATTCACACAAAAACAAGGAGATCAGAATGCAGGTCCCATTCCTACTTACGAGTAGAGAAGCCTTTATTCTTCCACACTAATATAAACGGACGATTTAGCGCAGTGGTAAAGAGCTTAAGCCGCTCCGCCCGCTGTGTCTAATAGTCGCGGGTTCGATTCCCGCACGGGACAAATCTTTGTGTGATCCACTATTATTTGTTCCGGTCTGGGTATTTGTGTATTTGAATTATCATGTCTGTAAACGCACCCACGACTCTAGAATAAATTCTAGGGTGGGGCTGTCTAAAAAAAAAAAACATGGTGTTGCTTGCCCTTTCTTTCTATAGGAATGACATTCTGAAGTGTTATAGTCTTGTACGCCTGCCGATGTCGGTGGCTCACACGTGGTAGGCCAACCTTGCTCCCGTCTTCGCTGCAGGCACAACAGGCATTCATTCAGAGCATTCACTCCGCCGTGCATTCATGGATTCACTCTTCTAATTTTTACATTCGTCTTCCAAACGTCGCCTGACGCTCAAAAAGGCTTCATAATCATCTATCTATCTATAACCTCACGCCAGATCCCTTGCGGGGAAGGCAGAGAGTACAGAGTTCCAACAGGTTCTTTCCTTACATACCTCTCTGGATTCCTCGACTCTCATAGTTCGTCTCATACACGCTCGCCGGTTACGGAGACTCTTGACTTTTCCATCAGATAAGACTCGGTTTATTTGGTCGTGGTAAGATAGTCTAGGTCTTCCCCGGTACCTGCATCCTTCCACTTTCACATTGTATATCTGTTTTGTCATTCTTTCCTCTGGCATTCTTTCTATATGCCCGAACCAACGGAGCATGCCCTTTCTCATCTTTACACCGATACTATAATCATAAAACTCTAAAGTGTAAAAATTAACAAAAGAAATTACATCTAAATTCAAAACTGAGTTTCATGGGCTCCGGTATGTTATAAAACAAAGTTATGAAAAAACGAATAATGATTCAAATAATTAATTATTTTCGATTTCCCGCCAAAAAGTCCCCGACCAGAGTTCGAAGTCTATTTAAAGACTTCCAGACGGGCCATGGTAATTTATGTCCAGGTGGAAGACTCTCAGCAGGTGGTACAAAAGGATTTGGAAGGGGCACTCTATAAGTCCAAAGGTTGCACCTCGCTTTTGATGGCTCGAAAGTAAGTGGGTCGACACACTTGATAACTTTTACGGCTCTTCAGCCGTAAGTTTCTACAAAAAATGATGTAATCGGAGAGTCTGGGTAAAGGAATGGTGAACCAAAAGAAAGTAGAAAACATTTTTTTTTTTTAAACTTAGCCCGTCACTAGGATTTATTCCTGAGTCGTGGGTGCGTTTACAAACATGAAAATTCACATACACAAATATCCAGACCGGAACAAATAATTGTGGATCACACAAAGATTTGTCCCGTGCGGGACTCGAACCCGCGACTATAAGACGCAGTGGGCAGAGTTGCTTAAGCTTTTAACCACTGCGCTAAATCGTCCGTCAACATTTGTGCGTCTCGGGACGTCTGACAGAAGTGATAACTTAAACTAGCGCTGTGGGTTAGAGTGACAGAGGAAGAGCCTACCTACCGCTGCCGTATGCGTGAGAGAAAGGGAAGCCAGACAGACTGGCGCCGTTACGCGTTACGTTACGGAGCGGTTTACCCTCCCATAAGAAGTTATCACTTCAAAAATCGTAAGCGCGTTCCATGTGCAACCGATTTAAATCTATAAATAAAATGGTGGCTCTCGGCTCGCATTGCTGCCACACGTCCGAGCCGAGACGAACTACGAGCAAAATAGCCCCACACTAGGATTTATTCCTGTGTCGTGGGTGCGTTTACAAACATGAAAGTTCACACACACAAATACCCAGACCGGAATAAATAATTGTGGATCACACAAAGATCTGTCCCGTGCGGGAATCGAACCCGCGACTATTAGACACAGTGGGCGGGGCGGCTTAAGCTCTTAACCACTGCGCTAAATCGTCCGTCGTTGGATCGCCGACGAGCTTGCTCGGCGATTTTAAAGAACGTGTACTTAAGATGACGCACACGCGAAAAAGGTCGTCATAACACAAGTACGCGTACTTAATCGATCATCTGTCACCCGCTTAAGATTAGAAATAGTCTCTCAATAAGGTTTGGAAGGTTGAAATTCCCGACTAGCCGATCCAGTGAGAAGACCAGTCTACATTCAGGCCGATAGACCGAGCTGCGGTTACCTGGTTTGTCCAACAAAAGCCAGCACGAGCGTGTCGTGGTAGTTGCTTCCCGGCGCCAGGGTGAGCGCCCACATGCCCTTGATGCCGGGCAGGTCGATGGACGCCTGCTCCTGGATGCCGATGCCGTTGCGGATGATCCGCAGGGAGCCCATCTTGAACGCACCTGCGCATACAGAACATAGCTTGTAAAATAAACACCTATATTCCCCAAGCAGAGGTGGCACAGGGGTACTGAGTACACCCACTTTTCGCCAACCATGTAGTAGGCCGAGCCTGCCATATACCGGGCACAATTCCAGACTCCGGACTCATACAGGGAATCTTTCGTTAGAAAAACTACATTTGGCGACCTGGGACCTCGTAATCACAAAGCGATGCCCTTTGCCACTAGACCAACGAGACAGACATCGCTCTTGTATAATAAACCAACATATACTGTCCAACTGCTGAACAAAGTCTTTCTCTCACAAATCGAAGTGAAAGAGATCTTTTTTTTTTCTTAAATACGTAGCCCCACACTAGGATTTATTCCTGTGTCGTGGGTGCGTTTACAAACATGAAAATTCACAAACAAATACCCAGACCGGAACAAATAATTGTGGATCACACAAAGATTTGTCCCGTGCGGGAATCGAACCCGCGACTATTCGACACAGTGGGCGGAGCGGCTCAAGCTCTTAACCACTGCGCTATATCGTCCGCCAGTTCACAATATTTTTTTACACTCGCACAATGTCACATTAGCAAAATGTCACATTCGCACAATGTCACATTCACATAACGACCCGATTGCAAAATGTCACGTTCGTAGAATTCTCAATATAAATTTTCTTTTTCATTTGTATAAAATAGATATTTTGATAATCTTACGAAAGTGAATGTGACATTGTGCGAGTGTGTCATTTTGCGAAAGTGTCATTGTGCGAGTGTGACGGTTTGCGAACGTTACATAATGCGAAAGTTTTGTTTTGCGACAAGGTGACATTTTGCGAACGTGACATTCTGCGCCGAGAGGTATCAAAGCCTTCCAACTTAGGTTAATGACTACCATATTAGGTAGTTACTGGGACCAACGGTATGGCCTGCCTTGTGAAGCATGGCGACGCTCGAATACGAAAATGCCAAAAACGATCGACCACCTAAGACCGACCAAGCCTTTGCTAAGTTTATCTTTCATGGATTGAGCGAAATGGTCATGTCTACCACGTTAAGATATGGCAGTCCATAGTTCAGCCTACATTGTTCTCTCATGCCACACAAAAAAATGTAGATGGTCTATTTTATAGGTGTAACTGTGGAGTTTCTTGCCCTTTTTTCTCCACAAGAATAACATTATGAAGTGGTGGTAGTCTGCTTTACTGTCCTGACACACACACATTGTCACGCCTATAATCCCCAAGCCCCCCGCCCCCCCGCTTGGGGAATAATATATAATAATATTGGGCAGAGGTGTACTGAGCACACCTACTTTTGACCGACGATGTTAGGTCCCATGTAACAGGGGGCGAGCCTATTGCCATATACCGGGCACAATACATACTTCCGACTCATACTGCATTTTTTTTCGGACCAATGTAGTTTCTTATTAAAAAAAATACATTTGTCCGATCTAGGATTTGAACCCAGGACCTTGGGATTACAAAGCGACTAGACCAACGAGGCAGTCTCAGGTTTCCTAACCTTACATTTATTAAAACAAAGCTATCATGGTATAAAGGTATCATGGTAAGCAGACAAATAGGTATGTCTGCTTTACTTAGAAATAATAATTACATATATCTCGCGTAATTAAGTTAAAAATAACAATTTATTCACAAGATCCTCAATCAATTTGACCTTGCGAGGTTTCCTTATTTTAGGTAATTACGTACCGTCAAATTAAATGGTCAAGAAGTAGTAAAAACTCTTTACACACAAGTAGAACTATTTAGTTTTGAAACGAGGCCAAGTATTAATTCATAAATACTTTAATGGTTCAAAAATACTCTGTTATGTTAACCAATTAATGGTAACCCTTAAATCCTGACAGGCCGGTCGAACATCCTGCAACACTAACAGTTATCACTAACCTGAGCAAGTGATGAGCTGGTTCTGGCCCTGCCTCTCCAGGTCCACGACGCACATGTCTACAATGGGCGCGAGGCTGGTGAAGCTCTCCATGGGCTGCACGTACTGGCTGGCCTCCTCGCGGGAAGCAGACAGCCGCACCAGCGCGGAGTCGCCCAGCCGTGAGCCCACGAACACCACGCCGTTGTCCAGGTACGTCATGCACTCCGGGATGGGGATGTCGCCTGAACATTGATACTATATCTCAGGATGGGTACTCAAAGAGACCATTTCTAATGTAGTAGCAGGTTAATATTCAACTCAATTAGGCAGTAGTGGGCATGGAAATGGATGTCATTGGAAAATTGCAAGAACAGTCAGTTTATAAGTAATATATTAAGGTTATGTAACGTTTTTGGTACTTACTAATTAGAAAATATGTATCTTAATTCAGAAATAAACAATTATATATATAACACCGTCACGCCTATATTCCCCAAGCGGGGGTGGCAGAGGTGTACTGAATACACCCATGTAATAGGGGGGGGAGCCTATTGCCATATACCGGGCACAAATCCAGGTTGGACTCATACTGGGAATTTTTCGTTAGAAAAACTACATTTGTCCGACATAGGATTTATAGTATTGTAAAACCTATCTGCAACTGGTTGCAACTTGTTAACATTAGGATGTTATGAAAAAACCTATATAGGTTTTATGATAATGACGGATAAGTCAAGAATCTCCGTAACCGGGGAGCATGTATGTGACGAACTATAAGAATGGAGAAAGCCAGAGAGATATGTAAGGAAAGAACTTGGTGGAAGTCTGTACTCTCTGCTTACCCCGCAAGGGATCTGGCGTGCTGATATAGAATAGAGAGAATAGAAATAGAATATGTAATGATTTTCTAAAGAAATTAATAGGTGTGCCGAAATATAGGGATACCAACTACCTCTCTGCCTACACCTCCAGTAAATGCCGGTCGTACAAAGCAACGCAAGAAGTGGTGGCTAAACCATTTAAATGCACAAAATATGGCTATGATTACTGACCAAGTAGTTCCACCTTCAAGTCTTTAACTGCCTGTGTTCCATCTATCTTCTCTTGTAGTTCCAGAAGAAGCATGAATAGTCTTCCGGAAGTATTCCCCAGAAGGTACCGGAGCCCGCGCCCGTCCACACGGCAGTAACAATTTATTGGTGTCAACTAAAAAGTTATTAAGACTTAGTTCAGTGGTTTAGAGTGTAGGCAACTGCACTAGCGTTGTAAAAACGCTTGGGTCGGCGCTTAAACGCTTGAGTCGACGCTCAAAATGTTGCTGAACGCTGGTGTCCAAAGTCGAGTCGATTTCAGAGCGCTCGAGCAGCGGCTTGAGAGTTTTATCGCATCGCCCGAGCGTTAAAACGCTCGGGCGAATGCGATCGCCGCACCCGCACCATAAAAATCATGTTTTTTCTGCCTTGTTGGTCTAATGGTGCCTAATGCGAGTGGTTACCATGTAGTTCCGGGCCCTCGCTACCTTATTCTGGCCATGCCATGCTATGTTTTATGCTAATGGGGATCCTACAGTGTAGTTGCCTTTACCCAAAGCGTATCCGATATCCAGCAGATATCTGTATATTAGCAGATATGATCTACATCAGCAATTTGTGTGTCAAGAGTTTAAAATTGAGTTTCTTCGAAATGCAAAAATGATAACGATACCTTTATCTGTGGGGGTGCGACAGCTACATAATTTTGGCCATCATGATACACTATTGACTCCTGTCCGATTACAATTGCGCCGCCTAAAAAAGGAAAATTATAAGGTAGAGTCTGTCTAATGAAAGCTGAGAGTGTATAATCACTAATGTCACTTAGATTCATTTAATGTTATTTTACCATAAGATCTTACATGATTTAAATGTAACACCTCTTAAATGTGAAATCTTATTCGATTCCGTGGCATTGCATTAAATTATTGTATACCTGATACTTTGAGTCTTCAGACAATCCAGATATAATAAAAAAATTGAAAGACCCAAGAAATTGATTTAACATCTGAAAGTCAATAAGTATCAAGTTCCTATAGCAGAAAACCGAGGACCACGCCGAAACGAAAGAATGGTATAATTTCTATGTACCTCCCCCCCCGATTACTTCTCCTCAGTTCCTCTGCTCTCCTGTTGTTCCTTAAAATTATATACTTTACGATTTTTGCTTATTTTCCACTATTTTTTTATCTATATAAGTATAAATTCATTTATTCCCAGTTTAATCGGGGTTGCACGACTTAATTTATTTAAATTTGCCGCCATTTTCCGTTCTATTCATTCGCAGTTTTCATTAGACATACTCTAACAATACGAGAATACGAGGACTATGGTACGGACTCAATAATAGGTATAATAAATCAACTTATATCGTTACACTTCAGAGCTTTTCTCAAAAATCGAGGTCAGAAAGAATAGGTCATACCCAGTGCAGTGATAATTAAAAACTAACAAACACTATCAGACCTACATACCAGATTGGCGACTAATAGAAAACTCACTTGTGGAACTTACCAAGTGGACTGGGCACCGGTATGAGCATGCAAGCATCATTCTCAACATTGTCTTGTTTCCATGGTATCTTCATAAATTCTTTTTCTCTTAAATTAATTTCATGAGTCTGAAAATATTGGAACAATTTTTAATGTTTATTTTTCATGCAATAATATTATTCTGCTCAAATGCCAGTATAAACTTGGCGTGTACCACAATTACTTTAGCAAAAACATTATTCTTACTTAGTCATAAGAAAGACATGTGAATAGTATAGTATTGTCTTTTTTTCATCGTAAAAAAAGATTCAAATAGTTTTGCTAAAGAGGTTGTAAAAGCCCTTTAATTATTTTTGTGACAGACAGTTTTTTTCTTCAAGTTATGGCTTCACACTAATTATAAGTGTATTTTGCCAGTGTCCAGTGAGATATATAATCGTGTTTGTTTAAATTAATTCGACTCCCCGATGAACTTGATGACAATGATGATAATGAAATTAATGAAGTACCCCACCCTGGATAGTAAAGCGGTGGATACTTTACATCCCAATTGCAACGGCCGCTTTGAGGGAAGTCTAAAAGGCACGTTTTATCACTTTGTTACAATTACCTTCATTCATGCACATATAAAAACACATAATGGGTAATATTCCACCAACATTCGACATTATTAGTCGAAATAACACAAGTTTTGGAAATTAAAACAAATTGACAACATCACTCTTCGACTTCTTTCGACAACTCCTTGACTATCTTAAAGCACATAATGAGTAAATTTTTTTAAAGGTGGAAATACCATCTCATTCCTGTCATGCCAATATCTCCTAAACACATTTGTGCAAAAATCAACTTTATTTAAGTATGATAAAGTAGATTATAATAAAATTCTCAATTAGGAAGTAACTATTGTCATATCGATATCTCGGCGTTCAAGGGACGTAAAGGACATTTTGGCGATAGTATGTTTATAGGATTATCATCTATCTATATTATCACGCCAGATTCCTTGCACGGTAGGGAAAGTATTGTGGGGTTCAAAGGGTTTTCTTTAAACACTGAAGTATCACTATCAATTAGCATACCTTAATGTGTCTTCCATTAAGATCTTGATGTACTAATATTAGTGTAGGAACAGCACATCCATGTAAAAATTCTACGTCATACACATTTAATTCCTCCAACCTGAAAGAGAAACAACATGTACATTGTTTCATGTTTGTAAACGTACCCACGTCACAGGAATAAATACCAGTTTGGGGCTACGACTAAAAAAATGTCAGTCTTTGCAGTAGTGCAGTGGAAAATGAAATCACATGGTAATAGAATAGAGCCACCCCTATTTTCCGGAGTACAGCAGTAAAAATCATATTAACATCAATCAAACTCTCGTTAAGAACTGCTATTTAGCAGTACTCCCGGTCAATGAATTATTTTAAAAATTATTATGTGCGGGTGTTTTATATTTGCACAATTCTGTCTATTTTACAGAGATAGCAGGCATGAAGAGGATATTATATTATATTATTCACTGGCTGTTACCCGCGGCTACGCACGCGTTTATTTTGTAATTTGACATAGGTAGACCGGACTTTCTGGGATGGCAGAGATCCTAGAATATACCTCCATATTAAGTACATCCAAATGTGTATAAACAATTTCGGGCGCGTGCCATTATTAACCACTGAAAAGTTACTTCATGAGGAGACGAACCAAAGTCAAGTCCGAGGAATTCATGTGTAGGCAAAATCATACATTTAAACGTAACTTGCGACTAACACTAATAAAAAAAATAAAGTTTTATGGTTTTACCGCGATAATCCCGGATTGCTTCATTTTTCCGGGATAAAAAGTATTCAATATTTTATTGCCTGTCTGGTCTGGTGGCATAGCGCCACGAGGTCCTGGGTTCAAATCTAGGTCGGACAAATGTAGTTTCTCTAACGAAAAATTCCCAGTATGAGCCTGGAGTCTGGAATTGTGCCCGGTATATGGCAATAGGCTCGCCCCCTATTACATGGGACCTAACATCGTCGGCGAATCGTGGGTGTACTCAGTACACCTCTGCCACCCCCGCTTGGGGAATATAGGCGTGACGGTGCTTTTTTTTCAATATTTTAAGTTAGGGTGTACATTATTATTGTACCAAATTTAATTTAAATCCGTTCGGTTGTTTTTGCGTGATTGATACACAAAGAGAGAGACAGACAGACAGAGAGACGATAATTCCAAAAAAAATTGTTTCAGCCTCCATATCGATAAGAAAGTGTACCCCAATTAAAATTTTCAACAAATATTCAATGTGTCTGTGTGTGAATGATCTACGCTGTTGGCCGCGGAGCCTTTACAGCTTCACTGGACAAGAGGGTGAGCGTGCAACCACTACGCTCGAGCCCGAAGGGCAAGGGGGCAACTAGCTAAAGGTCGCCTCAAGGAGGAACGGCCTCGGCTTGGGCAGTCGCTATGGGGGAGAGCGTATACTAGGTGTCTCGCCGTGGTGCTATGCACCGGCCCGCGGGTAAGGGATTCTTCGACCTCGCTGGCGAGGTCGGTCTGATCCTGTGTGCGGTATCTGTATCCGAAAGTTGGACACGTTCGCGAAATATCGGGTTGTCGCCTTTTTAATAAAGGCGCCAATAGGTTCGAGACCGCGATCGGAATGGAAAATATTGAATGTATAGAATTGGCTCGGTTACAGTTTTATTATATGTATAGATGGATGTTTTCTTCTCCTTATCGTTTCGACGGTGGACGTGTTGTATTTATATAGAAGCATCCCAGAATGCGGCTACTTTAGGCATTGCATTCTGTATTTAAAATTAATATTAATAGAACAAGTTTTGATTAAATAACCAACCTTAAACTAGCTGCTTTGAGCTCTGTTGAGTCTTTATCCAATGGAATAATTTTAAACAGGCCGTCATATAACCTTAGACCGATCACCCTGGCCTGTGGGTCTATGACTGCAAGGATGCCATTCTCTGAAGGCTTTCCAATACGGTCCGAGACATTCCCGTGTGCTCTGGTGACCACCTCCAGTTCACCGTTAGGCGCTGTCCTCCATTCCAATATCATGGCATTGTAACGGGCTGTGAGGATGAATACTAAGTCTTTGTTCTCATACTGAAAGTAAAGAAATCAGGTTAAAAATTGTTGTTATTTAAGTATAACTTCAATTACATGCTGATGCTGTAAAGCAATCAGGAGTTCCTCTCAAGATGATCTTGACTGTAGCATAAGGCCACCTCTATGAATTAAATGTGTTATGAAGTTAAACATGCATACAAATCTTCAACTTCTAATGCATGCCAAGAGAAACTGTTACATATAAAGTAGGTAATTGTGTCCTTATTTATTAAATAAGTAGTACAATGTAGGGTAAATAGAGATCAACTGTCAATTGTGTATGGTACGTAGCCGAAAACATGTGAATCGTTAATTTCTGGACGATTTAGCACAGTGGTTAAGAGCTTAAGCCGCTCCACTGTGTCTAATAGTCGCGGGTTCGATTCCCGCACGGGACAAATCTTTGTGTGATCCACAATTATTTGTCTGGGTATTTGTGTATGTGAATTTTCATGTTTGTAAAAAAAAAAAAACTTTTTGTCTTTTATTAAACATAATAGAAACCTACCTAAAATTGACATTTAAGTTTATATCTTAAATAGTGACCTGCCCCGGCTTTGCACGGGTAAATTACACACATAAACCTTCTTATTGAATCACTCTGTCCAGTGATGAAAACCGTATGAAAATCCGTTTGGTATTTATTGAGCTTTTTGCGTTCAGACAGACAGACACCGTGGGGGGACTTTGTTTTATAATACATATATAGTGATATAAACATACTAAAGATACCCAGATAAATTAAGGATTCTGAAAAAAATACTGTTTCTCAGATCTTCATTATGGAACATATATTACAAAATATAAAGAATAGTTTGCAATTATAAATAAGGCAAAAACATTATTTCACAATCACTACTTACTGGAGGTCTAAACAGCTTCATTTTGGCCACTCTACCATACAAGCCAACCTCTTTCATGGGACGAAGGCCCTCTGGTGTCACCAGGTACATCTCCAGGCGAGAGACCTTGGCCACCAGTAGGTTCAGGTCCGTAGGAGATGTGAAGTTGCCTAAAACATAATTAAATGCGTATGAACATAAATCATAATTTATGTATTTAGCTTGGAGTGTCTCACCCATCGATCACCCCCTTTTACACATCCCGTTCACGCCTCAGCACTGGGCGAACTTATTTTTAATATTTGTGAAGTACCCCTTCACATCTTGTTCTATAAAAGCATTAGTTTTAAAAATAAATGTATTTTGTAATCTTAATTTTATTTCTATAGGCTTTAAGACTTTTTTTAAAACTGTATGTAAACAACAAAGACTGCCTGGTTGGTCTGGTGGCAAAGCACATCGTTTTGTGATCACGAGGTCCTGGGTTCAAATCCTCGGTCAGACAAATGTAGTTTTTCTAACGAAAAGTTCCCAGTATGAGTCCGGAGTCTGGAATTGTGCCCGGTATATGGCAAAAGGCTCGCCCCCTATTACATGGGACCTAAAATCGTCGGCGAAACGTGGGTGTACTCAGTACACCTCTGCCACCCCGATTGGGGAATATAGGCGTGATGGTGTAAATGTATAAAATGTAAGAAATAAAACACACCCGTAATTTGCATGCCAAAAAGTGGAATATGGCTAGAACATTCTCATAACATAAAATCTTTGTACACCTGTATTCGCAAATAAATCAATTTGAATTTGAATAAACTATCTGTTTGCCAAATTTAACCCAAATTCATTTAACCATTTTTGCATGGCTAAGTAACAAACCAAACATACAAACTTTTACATTTATAATATGAGTAGGAAGATAAGCTGTAGTACATAATATATTACATTGTAATAAATTACTTTATTAGGGTTTACACTATAATGATAGTAGTTCGTAGGAATGAATACTTAACCAAGATAATAATAATTTTAAACAGCTGTCTACAGCCTGAGACCAATAACCCTGTTCTATGGATCTATGACCATTCCACAATAGTAAAGGCTGTAGAAATGTTTACCTATATCATTGCTGGTTGGCATTGAATTAGTTAGTTATTATATCGGTTTTAGTCCTAATAGCATGGGCCCTCTAGGAGGAGCAGAAAAGAAACCATTCTAGAATAGCCTGAATATCTAATGGAATCCAATGCATTATATTGGAATAACAACCCAGTATATTATTCCTATAGAAATTCGGCACTGAACTGAATCGCCGGTTCATAATTATACAATAAGATTAATGTGAATCGGACATAAAAAACGCACCGCGTCGCAGCGGTAATATGATAATTCTTGTAAACAAATAACATTGGACGGTACATTTTCGTAAGCCAGAGCATTATGAAGGCGAAATAATGTTTTATAAAAGCCAAAAACTGTAGATCAACGTCGTAATCATACGCAAAAACCGCGAGATATACCTATACAACTAGATAACCTCAATATGACAATAACATACAAAAATGGACGTCTTACCTGTAACGCATGATATAACAGCGGTCGGCTTTTGTGCCGTTACCACGTAGTGGTAAGCCATGGTGCTAATTTTCCAGAAAACACATAAAATTTCCACAAGAATGCGCAAAAATCAACTTTCATTCGTATTTTAGCAAACAATATTCGCGGATACTTTTTTCCTCGAATTTGTATTCAGGCCCTGAATATTTGCTTTTTCGCTACATTTCTATTTTTACTTTAGTAGTGATGTATCCTTTGTATTTTTCTTCTTTCACTTTTTTTTGATAGTGGCAATCGCTTACAAAATTCAGCTTTTTAATTTCTAATACAAACTGATTATATTTATATATATGTGTGAATGATCTACGCTGTTGACCGTGGGGCCTTTGCAGCGTCACCGGACAAGAGTGAGTGGCAGTGCAGTGGCAATAGTCCTGGGTGCGAAACCTAGAGTAGACAAATTTCTATAAAAAAAAATCTCAGTCAATGTTCGAAGTCTGAAATTGTGTCCTTTTGCATTGGGAACTTATATTGTCGGCGATAGGTGGGACACAGTACAACTCTACAGGTACAGACCTTTAGTGTTTATCTTTGAATATTTTTTTCCGATTTCTATGCATGGATAGAAAACTGGTCTCACTCGAACCCACAACCACCCGAACCGATATATCTATGCGGCGGTTTACAACGTATCTCTTTTTTTTGTGGGTTACTATACCAGCAACAAGACTATAAAGTAGGAAGAAAGCTATGGTGTACAAGATGGATTTTTGAGTAAGGGTAGCTATCTCAACCGTTATAGCTACAGGAAAACGGTCTAAAGAGATTATCCTTAAATTAACATTTACAGATTTAAAAAAATGTACAGTCAGCAAGAAAATGGGCAAAAGATTTTTTGGTGACAATCAATTCTGTTCCTTATAAGGATTAAAAACTTCTATTAGACCAACTGAGCTTGGAATACAAGAAAAGTCAGAAATCGCAAAAAATATCCCCTACATTTTGTAGGAGATCACCATGGCAAATTACACAAAAACTTTCCTTAATGCCAATCGATCTTGTTTCTTATAAAGATCAAAAACATCCATTGGGGCCAACTGAGGTTGAAGAACTAGAAGTCATCGTTTTTTGCGATTTAGTCTCAAAAATTCATCGTGTATATGTGCGCGTCATCGCGTCAGGTCATCGCGGAATGAAATAGGAGTCAAGCACCTCCCTCCCTCACTTATGGTGCTCAGACTAGGTCTCTGACAAAACTTTAGAAGTTCACACTCGCGGTTTGCCATCGTAACATGGATCGCGGCATTTTAGGTATTAAACTTACAAACCGTATTAGTACGAATAATAGTGCGCTCCGCTCCATGACAAAAAAAATTGATGTAGGTCACAAAGCCGCAACATTAAAATGGAACTGGGGAGGCCACATCTGACGCATGTTAAATACAGCTTGGGCAAAAGTAATTACCAACTGGGTCCCACAAAACTATAAATGACATTGCGGCAGGCACAGACGAAGACTTCTTCTTGAACGACTGGCGTTTAACAGAAGACAAGCAGAACCAAATGGAAACAGTGGAGGGAGGAGTTTGCCCAACAGTGGGACAAAAATGACTGATTATAATAATAAATAGGAGTCTATCTCTGATCAGTCCTCAATAAAAATATTGGTCAAGTAAATCTATGTTCGTCTAGGTGCGACTGAGGATCACGAAGTCCCGGGATCGACTCCTAGGTCAGACAGTGTTAATCGATGTCCGTCGATTGAAAAATCTCAGTACGTTACGGAGACTTGTATTACAATGGCAATAGGGTTACCCCCTGTTTTATTTGGACCTAACGACATCGTCATTGTGTGGGGTTACAATTGTGTTTTGTGCATATGGGGCTTAACCCAACACACTTCTACTCCGCTTGGGGAAATAGGCATGACCTTGTTTATTTTAATTATTAAAATCGTTGAATGTAATGTTAGTTTAACGGACGATTTGGCGCAGTGATTAAGCCGCTCCGTCCACTAGATCGAATAGTCGCGGGTACGATTCCCGCACCGGACAAATCTTTGTAGCCTACAATTATTTGTTTGTATCTGGGTATTCGTGTATTAGAGTTTTCATGTCTGTAAACGCACCCACGACACAGGAATAAATCCTAATGTGGGACTAGTTTTTTTTTAATAATTAAATAATATTTGGTTTTTTTATTAATAATATATAATAATAATATCAGCCTATATTGTCTCATTGCTGGGCATAAGCCTTCTCTCCACGCGGACCCAGTGCGGATTGATGACGGCACTTTTGTAGCCACTTGCTGTTGGAACTGATCAACCGGCTATAAGACTTCCAACCTTACTTCTTTTTATTACATTTTGTTTAACTAACCTATTGTGTCCCACTGCTGGGCAAAGGTCTACCCCTCCTTCCTCCGAACAGTCCTATCCTTGGCCAATAATGGCCACTCCGGCCGATATGCATCGAGATCATCGCGACACCGCTTCTTAGGGCTACCACGACGACGATGTCCGTGTTCTGGGACCCATTCAGTACTCATTTTAGCCCACCTATCGGCGTTCAATCGGATCAGATGACCGGCCCAATCCCACTTAAGTCTAGCGGTTTTTACGCCCACATCTATTACACGGGTCGTGGAACGCAATGTGATGAATGCTATCAAAAGTCTTTGTGTAATCTATAAAGGCTAGATACAGGGGCTTTTGGAATTCATTAAATTTTTCTATCACTTGATTTAGAGTATGAAGATGGTCAGTGGTAGAGTAGTTAGAGCGGAAGCCGGCTTATTCTGGAGTTTGATGACTGTCTAGCTTAAAGGTAATACAATTAAGAATGACCTTATTAAAATCTTTGTATAAGTGGGATATTAGACTTATGGGTAATTATAGAATTAGAGATATCCGATTTACTACCTCCTTTACCTTACCTCTCTGAATATCCGGTAAATCCTATAGTATAAACATACCATTGCTTCTATCTAAGCTGTCATATTACGGTTTTGACGATCACTCGATTAGATGGTTCGATGGTTATTAAGTTGTCGATATCAAGCTGTTAAACTTCAAAGAGCAGATGGCACTTATGTGACTTCATCGCTCAGGTCAGTAACTCGCGGAGTACCTCAGGGCTCTATACTCGGGCCTCTTCTTTTTATCATTTACACTGCAGATCTTCCCAGACACGCACGCTGTAAACACCATTGCTATGCAGATGACGTACAGTTGTACCATTCTGTCAATCCAGTGAATATTACAAAGGCTCTGATTGCACTAAATGGGGATCTGGACTGTATCGCTCATTGGTCCGCAAAAAATGCATTGGTACTTAATCCCGTTAAGTCTAAGGTCATGGTTCTAGGTACAAGAAAGCAAATTGGAAAAATACTTAATAGAAATCCAGTAGTAAAGATTTTGGATACAAATATTGAACTTGTCAACGAAGCCAAAAATCTAGGCATTACCTTCGATAATATGCTACGATTTGAGAGTCACGTGCTAAGTCTTGTAAGAAATCCTCCCCCATTCTATAATCCCATTTAATATCTTCTAATGCGTTCTCAAGTTCTATTAGACGTTCTTCTCTCATTAAGGTGCGTACATTGTAAGTTAAGACGTTAAGTACATCGGTATCCTTTATGAAACGAGCCATTGTTGTTAGACGGTGTGGTGTTCCCACCTGGAGATTCTTAGCACCCCTAACTCCATATTACGGATATTTTTTTATCGTGTTTATATATTATAGGAACATTAAAGCGAAATAAATAGAAACAGCTTTAAATCTAGAAATGATGTTTATTATTATTATTATTATCCATTGCATTTTCTCTTTTCAGAACTATATTTACAAAATATTATTTTATAAAAGTACAGACGTAACAGTAAAAAATCAGTCTTGACGATCGCCTGGCGGTACACTTTCGAACAGGACTTGGGTCAGGAATGTGAATTTTCCTAAAAAGAAAAATAGGATGTATTAAGTTTACAAGAAAGAACGAATTAGACTTAGACGTAATTCATCTAAGAAATTAGACCACGATATAGTAAAAAAATATAGTACTCAGCAACAGACATAAAATGTTGCGTCCATGCGGGGTGCCTACTCTGAACTTCTTTCGCTACCTTCAAGCGAGTGAACCGTATAAGGAAGGCTCCTTATAGACTTTTCTAGCTTCCTCCACTCTCGTAGACCATCATCATCTGGTTTAATTATATGGATAAATTGTTAAGGGAAATAGACAATAACCACACCATAGCCAATTGTCTATAATGCAGTTTGACGTCGACTCGAATGATTTCATGCTAATGCTCGGTGTGATTTCAGTAACACGTTCATCCGGACACATTTTGGAAAGACAGGTTCCACAATATCCTCTGCACAAAATTGGGTCCGCGACCTCTTGTTTTCACCTCACCATCCTCAAGACCTGTGCTTAGCTAACTCTAGATCAAGCTGTCAACTGAATCAACTAAAAATGGTCATTTTAATCCTCTCTATGGCCTCTCCCTGTTTATATCTCCGTGAATGACACAATTGAACTTGCCAAGAAAAATACTCACTTAACATAGCAGTCGGGGTCTTCTTATAATACACGAACAGTGTATAAACAGTAACTCCCATCACTAAGAAACCCACAGCCATCAGGTATTTTAGTGACGGGTCGTGTACTATAGGCAATATCGATAAAAATATCGCCACTAGCAACACGAAACATGGTACCGGTGTTGGGACCCGGTACGGCCTTGGTTTTGACGCTTGAGTTTTTCGCAGCACTAGTAATGCGACCATGGCTAGCCCGTAGAAGAACCATAGGAACCAGCTGGCGAACTCAATTAGTGTTTTAATGTTGCCAACTAGTAAAAATATTGATGTGAGAATTGCCTGTAATAAAAAGAAGATGTATGTAAAAACTTCATTAAATTTATTAATACTATCACAACTCATACAAATTCACGTATTTATCCCACTGGGGTAGGCAGAGACTACAGTTTGCCACATCCTACGATTCTGACACACCTCTTTCGCTTTATTTACGTTTATACATCTCATGCATTTCCGTCGATTATAAGTGCTACGCAGTTGACCCATCACTACTTATATAGATAATTAGGTATGTATTCTATGTACAAAAATGTGTGCGTATCATAACCAGCTATATTATAAAGCGTTACATCTTATAAAGTCATCAACAAGATCATTCATTGCAAGTAGTATTCTCTACCACAAGGAGTAGACAGCAAGAGATGCCAAGTTGTTTGTGTCCACCACTGATCTTTAAGAATACAACAGAGATTTACAAGTACTACGCACGCACGCGCACACATTCTTATGTACTTACTTGGAAAGCAACAGCGGGAGCTGGAGTCAACCTTTTCATGTTAACATATGAGAATACTTCTAGCATGTGTCCGCCCCGCGCGGCTGTGTAGCATACCCTGGAAATTAATTAATAAAAATTTACATATGATGCTAAAGTACCTGGCGTTATTTATTTCTTTCATTAATTTATTATCGGTGTAAAGATGAGAAAGGGTATGCTCCGTTGGTTCGGGCATATAGAAAGAATGTCCGAAGACAGAATGACAAAACTGATATACAATGCGAAAGTAAAAGGATGTAGGTACCGGGGAAGAACTAGACTATCTTACCAAGACCAAATAGACCGGATTTTATCTGACGGACAAGTCAGGAGTCTCCGTAACCGGCCAGGGTGTATGAGACGAACTATGAGAGTGGAGGAAGCCAGAGAGGTATGTAAGGAAAGAACCTGTTGGAACTTTGTACTCTCTGCCTATCCCGCAAGGGATCCGGCGTGATGATATAGATAGATAGATTTATTTATTAAGGTAAAGGAAACAAGCAGTACAAAAAATGCAGAAATTAGTCAGGTACACACAAATTATAACACATTCACCAGTAGTTTCCAATCATGAAAATGATATAGATCAACAGCCTCGTTTGTCTAGTCAGGCATGGTGTGACGACGACCCCGAGGTCATTAAGAACTCATTGATTATGAGTGTGTGTGTGAATGATATACGCATTTGGCCGCGGGGCCTTTACAGTTTCAACGGGCAAGAGGGCGAGCGTGCAACCACTGCGCTCGAGCCAGAAGGGCAAGGGGGGCAACTAGTTCGTGATAGGAGGAAAGTTAGGTTCATACTATTTATTTCATTTCAGTGGTTTACTACCGCGCGTTGAAACAGCGCTCATTCGAACCTAATGTAAATTCTCGGCAGCAGTTCGGATCCTAAAATTCTATCCAGTACATAGACAATAGGCTCATCATCAGCCTATAGCAGTCCACTGCTGGACATAGGCCTCTCCAAGTGCACGCCACTGGGTACGATCCTCGGCTACTCGCATCCAGTTTCTGCCAGCCGCCCTACAAAGGTCATCGTTCCACCTAGCCTGACAATAGGCTCACGCTCTATTATTTTTGGACAGGCGACGTTAGGTGTCATAAACCTCTAACATTCCCGTTTGAGGAAATATAAATACGAAAGAAAAACAGTAGCAACACAAGTGGCGTGGGGCCAAATTTGACTAGTATATTGTTGCACTATAGTGTAACTATATTCTTCTAGAATACCAGCACTGTACTGTAGTGAAATGTCGGAAGTTTTTTTTTTTTAAACGAAGTTTTTTTTTAATTTATGTAATTACCTGGTAACACCGAACTGCACGCTCATAGCGCATCCGAACGTCGCGATGGCAACACCGACTGGTATAAGGAAACTGGCGGGCCCTAGTACTCGGGCGCCGAAAGCGACGGCCACGGCCGGCACTGACGTCATCTCGGCGTAGCTCAGCACCGTCATGTACGCGACGTTCATGAACACATACAGCGCAGTTATGAGAGGCACCGCTATGGATATGCTGAGCGGCACGTTACTGGAAACAAATTTAAAATTTGTCACGCCTATATTCCCCAGAGGGGGTGGCAGTGGTGTACTGAGTACACCCACGTTTCGCCGACGATGTTAGATCCCATGTAATAGGGGGCGAGCCTATTGCCATATACCGGGCACAATTCCTGACTCCGGACTCGTACTGGGAAGATTTTCGTTAGAAAAACTACACTTGTCCGACCTAGGATTTGGACTCAGGACCTCATGATCACAAAGGATGCGCTTTGCCACTAGACCAACGAGGCAGTCCACCACCAGGCACCATTTGTACCATTACATAGAATAAATCAGCCTATACTGGAACAGTGGGGCGGATTAACGAACCCAGCTGGGCAACAAACGCATTTCATGTGCAATTTTTCCTAAAGGTAATATAGTGTTCCCCACCACTGTCTATTATTCTCTCTGTCTAACAGCTGGGCAAAGGCCTTCTTTCACAAATCGAGGTGAGAAAGTTCAGGTCTTACTCCGCTATGCGATTAGCGGAGATGTTTGTATTTTCATATAATAATTAAATCTTATATTTGTCGAGTTGTTTAATATTTTTGAAATAAAACTTAGCAATCGACCGTGTCACTCTGCGGTAAGCACTCGGCACAGCTTTAAGCTAGAGTTTATACACTCTTACGCATGCTACAAAACAATTATAGTAATTTTCACATAGGATGAGTAGTGACAGTTCTAATTGTCAAACGAAATTATACTTTATTCCATGGCAATAAGAGGCATGACCCGTTTCTATACTTATGGTTTTATACCTTAACACCATTGAATTAAATATTAATTTCGTTTGGCAATTAGAACTGTCACTATCTATCCTATGTGAAAAATACTCTAGTTGAAGTATCTTCTTAGGCATCTACATCTCAGTAAAAAAAGGGTTTTTCATAGGCCTATTATTTTACTAGAGCATATTTAATGACACCTCATCTGCGGATAGATTACTACTTACACTCCTGGATTGATGATTTCCTCTGTGACAACCGTAACGCTGTTCCAGCCATCGTAGGCCCAGAGCCCGGAGTATAGAGCTAGTGCGATGCCACCCGGACTCCAAGTGCTGCCTTCGAAACCTTTGTTCAGATGATGTGTGTTACCTGAAAGTTGAAAAGCATTATAATATCTGAATAATAAATGAATGAGTTGTCTCTATCTATCTATTTATCTATATCATCACGCCAGATCCCTTGCGGGGTAGGCAGAGAGTACAGAGTTCCAACAGGTTCCTTCCTTAGTTGTCTCACTGCTGGCAAAAGAACTTCTCTCATAAGTCGAAGCGAGACATAAGGTCATACCATGAAGCAAATGCGAAGAGGAGATGGCCTAAGCTAGCGAACCCTTTGAATTCCACCTAGCTTTGACGTCATCGTTGCGGGCGTTATCCAAATAATTTTTGGCATATTAAGTTACATCACTTTATTTTAATTTTGTTACGACCCGAACATACCCCGATATCCAGAAAAGTCTTTATCGGGGGATGTCAATTCTAAAACGCACACCCTTAGGTCCCCCGGTGATCTGAGTAGAAAGATCTAGAATCTGCGCTTAAGTGTTGAAACGTCTAGAAGGTTCCACCCCTTTAATTATAGCCGGCGCGCGGTCGCGGTATACAAGTACCTATTCGTTCCCGTACGAGTAGGTATGTAATAATAATACCACTTTATGGGCCGCGCCAGCTATTGTTCGATGTACTTAGAGGGTTCGCGTCCGTTCTAGAACTTTCATAGGAGTATAAAAGGAACACAGAGCGCGGGGACACAGTCTCTTCTCGGAAGCGATAGTGATCAAATCGGAGAAAAAGCGATCTAAGTGGAATACACCGGCGACTTTAGCATCGATATACGGATACTACGAGTGACTCAGCGACTTGGAAGCAGTATTTGGGTACTAACGAGAGTAGTACTAGTGTGTGATTGGTTCGCGTGTGTATTTGCATTCAACGTACTGTTTTGTGTGTACAGCGCCTAATAAAGTATTTCGCACGTTATTCGGCATTTAATTACCCCGCAAACGTAACAATACTATATAATACCTACTGCTGCCACCGCCGGCCGCGACATGTTCTCTCCGATCCCCCCGATGCTTTGTCATCCATTCTTTCCGGTCAGAATACGGGCGACGACGACGTAGTCGTTAATCCCCTCCCATAACCGGCGGTTGACCGGTGCACTTAGTAGTGCACCCCGTCCCCCCACAGCGACTGTCCCAACCGAGGGCGCCTCTTCAAGGCGCCCTCGAGTATGTCGCCTCTTGCCCTTCTGGCTCGAGCGTAGTGGTTGCACGCTCGCCCCTAAGTCCGGTGAAGCTGTAAAGGCCTCGCGGCCAACAGCGTACATCACTCTCACACACACACACACCCAGCGTTATTCTAATGGAGCGAGTAGCGATGAGAAACTGAGGTAAGCCACGCCCACTACGATGACGTCAAGGTTTGGTGGAATTCAAATGGCTCGCTAGCTTAGGCCATCTGCAATTCGTATTTGCTTCGAGGTTGCACCGTATATCTATCTACATTTACCATGTGTCTGGTGTGATGATATAAATTTATGAAGGCGGACATGAAATCACGTGGTATGAACCACGAGCAAATCATCATCATCTCAGCCTATACTTGTCCACTGCTGAACATAGGCCAATAGGCCTCCTAAACGCTTTCCAGCATAACCGGTCCGACGCCACCTGCATCCAACGACTTCCTGTGATTTTCACAAGAGCAAATGCTGGTAAGTACATACAGAACAAACCTTTAGCGATCTCGTAAATGCCTCCGCCGATAACGATGAGGCACGCGAACACCTTGCATACTCCAAATATGTTTTGTACCTTCACAAATAGCTTCACGCTAGTTATATTTATGTACGTCATCACAACTGAAAGAAAAATCGTAGTAAATTATGTACCTAATTTGTTTTGCGGATTTCATCGTTGGTCTAGTAGCAAAGCTGTGTGATCACGAGGTTTTGGGTACAAACCTAGGTCGGACAAATGTAGTTTTTCTAACGAAAAATTCCTAGTTTGAGTCCGGAGCCTGGAATTGTGCCCGGTAAATACGCTCACCCCCTATAACATCGTCGGCGAAAAGTGGGTGTACTCAGTATACCTCTGCCACCCCCGCAGCAGCAGTGATGGCCTAGAGGTTAGCCCGTTGGACTGCAAAGTCAGAGGTCGCGGGTTCAAACCCTAATATTATTATAGAGTAATTAATTAATATATTTTTGGAAGTTTTGTTTCAAGTGATAGCCTCATCATAACCAGTTTACAGCAGTCCACGGCTGGACATAGGTCACTCCAATTGCACGATACTGATTACGATCCTCGGCTACTCTCATCCAAGGTAGCCTACTGGTGAAAAAGATGAAAGAAAAGATGAAAGCCTGGTATTTGACACTTGTTCTTTTTTTTTAAATTAGGCAATAAAACCTCTTCGGCACCCTGACCTGTTGGTCACTGAATCCCGGAACTGTATTTATGAGGTCTACAAATTTCTTACCTCACCTCTAGTTTTTTCGACACCTAGGTATGAGTCACTTGCCCATGGTAAAGGAAAAAGCAGTTTCGAACATTAACGCGGTTAAGAGAAGAAGCAGACGCTTTCGGATGCTTGTGGCCTTGATATTGTATGTACCAATTTTAGCCGTATGTCTAAGTTAATAAAGAAGATTTTCAATCGTAATAGAATTAATCGCATCGTCGCCAATGTGCATTGACCGTTACCCCTCATTTGCACGAGCGGTTTTTCAAAGCGCGATTTTCAAGCGCTCGAATAAAACAAACGACTAACAATACATTTCTTAAAGCGCTTAAGGGCCTAAAGCTATCGGCCATTTGGACTCGGAGAGTAATAAAAGTACTTTACAAAAAAATAATATGAAACTGATATACTGAGCCCGCGCTCGGAAATTAACGACGTAAGTGCAAAATCAACAAATTTTATCATTTTCTTAAAAAAAATACACTAAAAAATAAAAAACTGCTTTACAAGAACTTTGTTACAATTATTGGCTATGCTCTTAAGTAAATTCTATTGATTAGTACTTAAGCATTTCGCGTTGGAATAAAAAAATGTAAAGCAATAGAGATGACTTTAGATTTTTTTATATCGAGAAAATTTCATTTTACGTGTATTCCTTTTACCAGATTCTAAAACATAGTCAAAAATCATATTTCGAAATATTTAGTCTCTAATTTTGAAGAAGTATATGGATATACTTCTTGAAATGCATGGGGTACAAAAACACGTTTATATCGCAGTAGCCCATTAAGCACAAATCATTGACAAAGCGCCCGTGCGAACAAGGCCTTAGAGTACTGTACTGAGTTTGTGTATTGTGCCGTAATTGCGTACTTAGGGTAGGTCGCATAGATAACATTCATACAGATAAATTTTACATAGTCATTTCTATTGTCTCGCTACTTATTTATTCAGTCATGATTTTGCAACTCATTTATTAACTTTGCATTAAATACCTATAGGTAAGTTACGCATATCTAGTGGTTTGAGTCTCGGTTTTATATTAGGGAGGTTTGGCTGCTGGTTTGATTTCCGAAATTGTCTGTACTGGGTGTTACTGGGATATGCCCCAAGTCCATTTTATGATGCCCAAAACAAGCTTAGCTTTAGAGTTAAGCTTGTATTTTGGGCACGTCATTGGTCCTAGACCCTTAGTTCCCAAAGTGTCCAGGTGGACCCCCAGGGGTCCACGGAAGACTCGACGGGGGTCTACGTTGGCGTGACAAAAATGGGGGTTCTAAACTCGTAAGCGGGGGTCCACGAAAATTTATTTGGTTTTGATAGTGAAGAACTAAAATGTTGGCTTGACTTCGCCTATCAATGTAGGCAGATAATATTTTAAGAAGCTCAGCGACTGTTACTTGTATATACTTGCATATTCCATATTCAGTACAACGTGTCGAGACTTGGTTGGAACTCAGCCGCAACCCAAATTTTCATAGATAGATCTAATCTTTACATTTTTTGTCAAGTTTTGGGAATATGGTAGAAATGTAGCTGCAGGGGGTCCACCGGAACCAGCTAAATATTGTAAGTGGTCTATGAGAAAAAATAGTCTGGGAACCTCTGGTCTAGATGATTGTGTGTGTGTGAATGATTTACTCTGTTGGCCGTGGGGCCTTTAGCTTCATCGGACAAGAGGGCGAGCGTCCAATCACTACGCCCCAGCCAGAAGGGCCGGGGGGGCAGGTCCAGGAAGCCTCAATGAGGAACGACCTTGGCTTGGGCTGTCGCTATGGGGGAGGGCGTATACTAAGTGTCTCGCCGTGGTGCTCTGCACCGGCCGGCGGGCAAGGAATTCTTCGATTTTTTCAGCGAGGTCGGTGTCTGATCTTGTGTGCGGTATCTGTATTCGAAAGAAGAGAAGTAAGGGCATCGGGAGGCTCGGTCAGAATATGTTGCGGACGGCGATAGCGGCTGATAGGAAGGGAGTCAAGTTGGAATGATAGTTCCAGACCAATCAATCAACGTTAGTATGCAACATATAAACAGCTAACATACGACACTACACAAACAATTTGTATGTTTTAATGTATTGGATATAAGATGGTTGCAATAGGTAAGTTGGTAATCAAGGTCGATTGGTCGGTCAGTAGGTATTATATTTAAAATATGCGCTAGAGTTGTAAAATTCAGAGCCTTAATTTTACTAACAAAACTCTTTTAAAACCAAATCTTAACCGCCGCTTATCTACGGCGTCTACCTGATTTCGTATACATATTACTGTAAAGTCAACGTCAAAAATCGTTTATTTGTTTAAATTAAAGAAAAGCATTAATCTTTGCCTCCTACCCCTTGTATTTTCCCCTTTTGTAAAAATATTATGTAAATATATTAGAAATAACAAAATAAAATTGTAAATACTATTAATTACATACCTTTTTATAGTATTTCATTTGTCGTTGTGTAATTTATATATAATAATATTGTTTGTCTGTGTTACAATTTTTGTGTTGTTTTAGATTCTTTGTACTGTACCGTCCGTTCGTTCGCTTATAAATCAAGCTGACTTATGATTACATTTATCGCCGGATAACTGCCTTCGTTTGTTGGTCTATCTATATATTCGACATTGGCAAAATTGTGGCGACCTCCCCACAAAGGCCATAGACAAGAATTGATTGATAGCATTAAACTTCATAATTATTACGTTTATTACATCCATCACCCGATCGGAACGTAGCCTTTATACGGCGTGTAACTCGGCGGGTTAGCCTAGTCGAATAAATACCAAGACATTGATCGGCGGCGATTCGGTTTTTGCGGAATTTTGTTAGTAAGATTGGGGTCCAGAAGCTTAGGTAGTCAATGCAGTAAGTAAAAACAACAAATTTTATTGATGGTAGAACGTAATAAGTTGTACCTACTTACTACTATAGGTTGTTATGTCGGCGAAGGTTTAGATTGTAAAGGTGATCGACTTTGCTGGAGGGCACTGCCTTGTTCTCAGATAGTACATTACATATTATCAAGGTTAAGGGCAGACACGGCTGGCGTCAGTCACGTTTGTTTACGTCTAAATGTTACTCTATTGCGAGTTATTTACGCTGCTGATACAAAACCTCACACTTGGAATTACTCGTGTATCGTGGGTGCGTTTAAAACATGAAATTCATAGACAACCATAAAGACAAAAACTTTTCTGGGCTACACAAAGATGTGTCCCGTGCGGATCGAACAGGCGACTATTTTCGGGAGTAAGCAGAGCGGCCTGGGACTACTACATTAAGTCGTCGTCAAAGTATTTGCAGCATTTTTGAGGCCACTTGTATTTTAGTGGTCACTGTTAGTCTCAGGCAAAAATAATTTTGAAACCATTAAATTGTTTTTTTTTTCGCATTGGATTTTATTGCAATTTATTATTGGTTTTTAAGTTCCTGATGTTTTGAGTGCTCTACAGCACCCATGGTCATAGGAGGGACTAAGGTGATTGACTTCCAAAAGTCATTATTCCGGAGTACCCCAGGGGGATCAATTGTAAAATCTTACAATTATAAAATTAATTGAATAATCTCAGGTCTGTCTGAACTTAATGCTGTGTATCACAAAGATTCATTATGAGGTATCTGTGACGATGATCATTAAAAGCAACCTGCTGTGAAAAGTGAACTTACATTCCTGAACTTAAATCATAAAAAACCATGGACCTTCATAAGTATCAAAGGTGGTCATGAAAGATGCCTGTTGTGAAAAGTGAATTAACATTAAAACTATAAAAACATTTAAACAGTATTTATTGAAAAAACAGCGATTTCTTTATAATTAAAATGGCTTTTTATCATTACTAGATCTATTTCACTGGATATTAAATATTATAACATTCAACAGCGACAATGTGTCTTTTCAAAAGGAAAAAATGAAGAACGGTAAAACGGTATTAGTATAACGATGTGTCCAACGAACAAAGTCCTATAATCTAGTATTTACATTTGGCATAAATAATCTTATCGACAGGCACAAATGCCATTTATTTTATTGGCATATGTAACTTTGTTGTATGGGGCATCGATATACTTGTTTGAAACATGTTTTGTAAAATACAGCACTTCGATTTTTGATAAGAATTGATTTTGCCGGTTTCATTCAACTGAAGGATTTAATCTTTTCTTTTTTTGTTAAAAGTAGCCCCACATTAGGATTTATTTTTGTGTCGTGGGTGCGTTTACAAACATTAAAATTCACATACACAAATACCCAGACCGGAACAAATAATTGTGGATCACACAAAGATTTGTCCCGTGCGGGAATCAAATCCGCGACTATTAGACACAGTGGGCGGAGCGGATTAAGCTCTTAACCATTGCGCTAAATCGTCCGTCTTGCTTCGTCCGATTTGCTTAATCATCATCATCATCTCAGCCTATACTTGTCCACTGCTGAACATAGGCCTCCCCAATCGCTTTCCAGCGTAACCGGTCCGATGCCACCTGCATCAAACGACTTCCTGCGATTTGCCCATTTGCTTACTGTCAGTAGAATTTTGACAGATTTTACGTATAAAATATGTCAAAATTGTATCCGTAGTCCGCAAATCTATCCTTGATTTAATATTGAAACCGGCCATAAGAGAACTTGAACTGTCCCAAGATGTTAGCATGTCATAATTAAACTAGCAGTTTCCCGTGACTTCGTACTCGGTCGACGACAGCGCCACCTACCGGGTCTATTTTATGATGAAAGAACCATTAAAATGGGATGAGTACTACCGGATATTACCCCGAACATCCAAACTCACAAACTTTACCTCTTTATAATATTATAGTATAAGTATAGATTGCATTTTTTTTTTAATATAGTATATAATGTCATTTATAAAAAATCACTCATTAAATATAGAGAATATAATTTAGAAAGTTGTCAGTATGCAAACTTCACTTCAAGGTTATTGTATGGGTTTGCAGTAACTACTTTCAGGTCTTTCAGCATTTCTATAGTTTCATAGTTCTCTGATGTGATAGGAATGTATCCGCTTGATGTCTCATTCAAATGTTCCGCCATTAGTTGCTACAACAAACATATTAAATGGAGATTAGTTGTTGTCTAAAGCACAAAATAGTGAAAGATACTATGTTTTGGATCTTTACATTTCATTTGACTATTTTGTTGGTATAGCGGCGCATAGTCCGTGTGGTGATCTGGAAGTTCGAATCTTAGATTATAATTTTTCTATTAGGAATGTAAATGTGAAATAATTTTCTATGAGTCAAAATCAGTCTGGAGTCACAATGGGACCTGACATCGTTAGCGATAAGCAGTTGTACGCAGTGCACCTCTGCCACCCCGACTTGGGCAATATAGGCAGGACAATGTTTATTTATATAGACATCAATGTTATAAAAACAAGTTTTGTGTGAACTCAAACTCAAATAATTTATTTTGTATAGGCCCTGTATAAGCCCCCGCTTACAAATAATCAAATTACATTTTTTTTTAAATCTACCTTAATCTGTCACCAGATAGGAACGCAGCCTTCACTGCGAATATCTGGCGAAGAAACTCAGCGGGCTTATCTTTTAAATTTAATTTTCTTTCTCTTTTTCTTTTCTTTTTTTGCAATCATGTTGTGTGGATACAATGTTTAGGTTACAATTAAATAGTTTACGTAAAGTGTTCTATACTGTTTGTTTTAAGTAAGTGTTCCATAAAGTTAAAAAGCTATTATAGATAATGTCCACAAACAATTTTACTTTCAGCAGTTCTAACTTACCCCCAAAATGTCGATCACAAACGTGTGATTGGTGGGAAACAGTGTGTGTATGAGGTTGTGCAGTTCATGCTTCATCATCTGGAACCTCTCTTTGGCCCTGTGAACGTGTTCCGGCCTCACTTCATACTTGTTCGACTTCGGACGAGACTTGGCTTCTTGGTTTATTTCTATTAATGTTTTTAACCTACAAAATGATTTACTTTACTAAACTTCAAACAGTAAACTGAGTAGAGGACAACAGAATACACTGTCAATCAATCATTTGTGTGTGATGTTAGACTATCAGAAAGTTTTACGCATCAAATTCTACTAATATTATAAATGTGGATGTTTTTATTAAGATGTCTGTTACTCGTTCGTGCAAAAAAGGCTGAACGGAATTGGCATACATAGTCCATTACCTGGATTAACACATAGGATATTTTTTATCCCAGAAAAATGTTAGGTTCCTGTCTAAAGTCAACATGGACAAAGTCACGAGCTGAAACTAGTGTACTCATAAATCTAAGTCCTTCATGTATGTACCAGTGTAAGCAATTGTTGTCTAACCTAAACAAATAAAGAAATACGGCACCTGCCAGTTGTTTCAACTGTTTGTATGATTATATAACTTTAAAAAGCACCAATGAATATTTTTGGTAAATTTCAAAATACAGAACTTGTAATTTTAGATACTGAATAGTTTGATTTTTTTTCTATTTACAAACATAGCCCCAAACTAGGATTCATTCCTGTGTCGTAGGTGTGTTTACGAACATGAAAATTTACATACACAAATACCCAGACCGAAACAAATAATTGTGGGTCTCACAAAGTTTTGGCTGATGCAAGAATGAATCTGCGCCTATTCGGCACAGTGGGCAGAGTGGCTTAAGTTCTTAACTACTGCGCTAAATCATCTGTCAAATTGAAATTGCACCCAGTATCATGGCAATAGCCCACTTATTATATTAAACCAAAACATCAGCAAAGATATTTAAATGTATTGTGTTCACATTACACCCAATTTAGGCTTGAATAGGAATTTAGGCTTGATTTTCTATACATATAATAAAACTGTAACCAAGCTGAATCTGTACATTGAATATTTTTCAAAAATTTTAATTGGGCTACATTTCCTTATCGATATAGAGGCCGAAATAATTTTTTTTGGAATTGTCTCTTGGTATTTCAATCATGCAAAAATTATCCAACAGATTTCATCGTTAAAGATTTTTCTCCAGAAGAGACAATCCTGAATGCACCATTGGTTCATGCACGAAATCATGTTTAAGTGTGACATAATTATCAATTGTTTTTTTTATTGTTCATTTAATTATTATAGATTGACATTATGATTTGGACATTATTAATATTATATTTTGATTTTTTATTTTGTTTTACTGTTTATTATTGTACTAGTGTTTCGTTCTTTTTATTTTATAATTTGATCATTTTATAATATAATAATTCACATATATAGTTTTTGACATAATCCTTTAATTTTAATAATATTGTAAACCCAACAGGGTATGCTACAGAGAAACAAGATGCAACGTAGATCTTAGCAAATTTATATACCTGTAACAACAATAAAATTGATTTGATTTGATTTGAAAGCTAAGTCTTCAAGTAATCAAGTTTAATCAAATGTGTATGTACAATTTCAGACGAGTTCTTTTAACCACCGAACCGTTTCTCATGAGAACACGAACCTGAGTTCAATATCAGTCCATGGAGGAATTCATGTGTAGGCAAAATCACGCATTTTAACGTAACATTGCAGCTCGAGACTAACAATAAAAACATAATATTTTTTTGGTTATTCCATGATTATCCCGGATCGATTGCTGTTTCCGGGATAAAAAATATTTATTGTTTTGAGTTAGGGTATAAGTTATTACTATACCAAATTTCATTGAAATCCGTTGGATAGTTTTTGCGTGATTGAAACACCAAGAGACAGGATCTACAGGATACTTACCTAGTAATCTCAGCATCGGTGTCATGTATGCAGCCTCTCATATATGCTGTTAATTCTTCCACCTCACCACATTTGTTCTTCAATTCTTTTAGGAACTGGCTAGCAAGAAGGTTATTGTCTGTTGTGATCGGAGCATTAGAACTTTGAATTTCTGTTCGAAGACCTTCAATGTAACAAAGTGTTTTTTCATTTATTTCCTCCAAAGTGACGCTTGGAACCTCCAAAGGTGAATTATCAATCACATTCCATGCGTTCATACATCGTGCTTGTGTCTGTTTTATTTCTTGTTTGATTAAATCTTGAGTTTCATTGTTTAGTTCCGAAGCCATCCTAAAAGTTTGATTTATCGTGATAATATGCTTATTTATTACGATCTAATACGATAAACTTGAAGGTTAAGTAGGTACTTACTTTAGATCTTTAGTTATTTAGAATCCGGTGTCTCACAAGTAATAATTTTATTTTATTCAATATTAACCGAAAAGTCCGATTTTAAAATGAACACAAACAAAAAAGACAATTGACAGTGACAGTTCAGTTCTTACATCCAACCAAAGACAATCACACGTTTTTTTAACGTCGCTGTAGCATTCCAAATCGATAGTGTTGTGAAATAACTCATCAATTGTAATCGATTCGAGTACTTTATAATTAATGTAAATATTTATTAAAATGGTTTTTTTATTTATTCAACGTTGCGCGGTGACCGTTAAATTGACTGTAATAATTTTAAGTTTAAATACACGAGTTATATGATTTGATACTTACACAACGCTGAAAGAGATGTCAGTTTTATTGCTATATCTTTGTAATCTGCTCTCAAATCCGGTGTAAAAGGCTGTATTGCGTACTCAGCAAACGTCATAACGACGATAGCTACTTCAGCCGGTCTTAAAATTACAACGTATATCCATGCGCATAAAAACGACGGTAATGGTCCCCAATATTTGTGAGTCTTTCCAAAAGCTTCTTGGAAATACGAGTATTCTGCTCCAGATTTATTGACGACAGTTCCTAACTCAGCAAACGATAACGCTCCTAAAAAATAAAATAAAAATCATTCAAATTAACGTACTCATTTAGAAAAGCAATTCGTTGAAATCAGTTAATAAAATAGGTGTCTTACCTACACCCACCTAATAGGGATATGATTCCGGACATGGTCCATATTATAAGGCATAGAGCTACTGATCCGGAGTGCTCTAAAGCTGATGAGGGTGACACGAAGATGCCGGATCCGATCATGACTCCGAGTATCAAGTTCACTGCAGAAAACAGTCCCAGTTCCCGTTTCAGTTTGACCGTGCTTCCACTTGCGCTCGCCGTACCATTGTCCATTTCACACTTCTCCATTATTCCCGCTTCTTTTTCTGGCATTATTATTCAACTGAAACAATGAAATCTATTTTTTCAAAACTGTTGTATTGTTGTGTTTATGTTTAATTTTAATGAACACGTGTTACGTGCAAGATTATCAGATTGCAAATGTAATTCATACGCGCTGTACCGATTACCGTAGTATATAGGTAGAGAGGTAATCTGTATGTCATAGGGTGAAATTGAAAAAGTTGCGTTATTTATGTTATGCATTCAGTAGTAAATGGTTATATTAAAATAAAGTGCAGTTGATACATAGCTGTAACAGTCAGCTGCGTTTGATTTTGAGTGCTTTGATATTAGCTCGATAGAATTCCATATATTTATACATTTAAGCATAATTCTCATCAAGCTCTGTTAGAAAGGAGGATCCCTGTGTCACAAAAACCTAATAATTATATACTAATCGTTAATGCTATGCTATGGGAATGAAGGAAGCCAAAGAGGTCTGTAAGGAAGGAACCTTTTGGTACTCTGCACTCTCTGTCTACCTCACAAGGGATACGTTAATCTATACCATTAAATACAGTTGCGATTGAGTCAGATAACAATTTGGTAGGTAGGTATACTCAGGCCCGAGTTGCTATCGAAATATCAATGATTGCATCTTGCTTTTACATAGGACGAGAAAATTACTTGTGAAACTATGTCGCAATTACATAATAACCCCAGCAGACTGCAGTAAGAATAAGCACTTGAATATTTCTAAAATTGTCCAGCTCAAAACGGACACAGCTATTACGTTAAATGCCTCGTAATTGACTTGATAAATTTTAACAAGACCGCAAAACAGTAGGAAACTATCGGTTTACTCGTAATGAAGTCAAGGATCTTTGCAATGGTTTATGTGCTATAGGTTTATCCAATATATCTTTCATCTTTATTGCTTCTTCATATTATTATGCCATTGAAAATATTGCCAATAAAATTTGCACAGTGAGTGACAATTGATGTGAGAATTATCTGCAACAATTGGCCACTTTTCTCCCAACAATGATTCGATACTTGCAATTCTAAATAAATCTTGATTGCCGGTATAATCGAGTTAACGGTGAATGAACTCCTGCTCTTGCGAGTCACTATTGCATGGGATAATGCGCGGGAAGATGGCAGGACGTCTGTCTGTCAGTCATGGTTATAAATTTGGACCTCACTTCTGTCTGACCGAAAGAAGGAGAATTGTGAATAGGGTTGCCTATTTTTATACAGAAATTCAAAGAGTATCACCCGGATGACACGGACTCTAATTAGTGGTCTTTCATCACTCAGGTGATTAAAATGGTATACACCTTGGTATTTGCTTCGTGTTATATTAATACCGATATATACCAATATAATATAACCGAATAAAGTGATTAGGATTATAAAAAGAACAGAAAGCAAAATAAAAACATAGATAGTACTATTACTCCGTTGGCTTAGCGGCCCAAAGTGAATCTTGGCCTCCAAAACGAGATTTCGCCACTTCACGCAGTGCTGCGCGATTCCTTGATCCGCCTTAACCACGTCCGTCCAGCGATACCTGGGACGGCCAACTGGACAGCAGCCGATTAGTCGGCCCAGTTACGCCTTCTTTTCTTTACACTACTATCTTCTCCCATCCTTTAAATGTGGCCAATCCATCGGAGTCTGTACGCTTTTGTCTCTGCTATGATTTTAGGGCCAGTCATGAATTTTTCGATTTAGGCGTTATTGCAGACTTTTCAGCTTTCATTGGAGTTTCGGACGGGGCCTAAGAATCTTTTTTAACATAGATATTAAGAAAACCATTACTTTACAGAACAATAATAATTGTGAAAACATAGATATTTTTATGGATGTCTCAGAAGTAGGAAATCTCGGGAGGAAAATATCCTATATGTTTTAGGTTTGCCACAAACACGGTTTTATTTTACTAATGAATATAGAGCAAAATAAAGTATAAATACTTTTTCTTAATAGTTGGCAACCATAACTGTAAGCCACTTAGGGCAATCGCACGCTTGATTGAGTTCTATTTACACAAACTTATGAGTAGTTACCTACTATGTTGAATTATACCTATTAATTATAACACCATCATAATCTAAAGTAGCCAGTATGGATTGGGCACTAGGTAACTATTGCATTTTAGATTTTATTGCGATTTGTTTTATAAGAATCCGACGTTTCGAGTGCTTTGCAGCATCAAGGTCATGGAATGGACCAGCGAAGGTTCTTCTTAAGGTCGAGCGTATTGGTTGCACGCTCGCCCTCTTGTCTGGTGGAGTTGTAATGGCTCCGCGGCCAACAGCGTAGATCACTCACACACACCAAAAAGGTTCTTCATAATCTGATGATATGTATGTACAGCTACACATGAATAGAGAGGGGTATTATTCTCCTCCGCCCATTTCGATGTCATTGATGGATCTTAGTACATTTTTGATACGATAACAGCACCTATACCTAATTATTTTTTTCTAAAGTAATCTTACGTTACGATTATAAGTACGTAGTAAGTACATACGTTGTGTGCAGTTCATTCATAACAGCATGTTGACAAATACGCCACATCCACTTTACAACGATAACGGGCTATTGTCCGACAACAGTGAGATATCGTTACCTATTGCTTTCAAACGAGCAATCATCGTTTGTGCCTAACTGGATTACAAATCAAATATTTATCTCTGTATATACTATATAGTATATATCATCCCGTTAGATCCCTTGCAGGGTAAGCAGAGTGTACCTACAGAGTTCCAAGAGGTTTCTTACAGACCACTCTCGCTTCCTCTACTCTCAGGCTGATATGTCCTTAAGATTAGACCTGGTCTATTTGGTTACCGGTAGGATTGTCTTTGATATACAATGGGAAAGTGGAAGGGTGTAGATACCTGGGAAGACCTAGGCTATCTTACCATGACCGAATAGACCGAGACTTATCTGAAGGACAACTCAAGAGTCTCCGTAACCGGCGAGCGTGTATGAGACGAACTATGAGAGTGAAGGAAGCCAGAGAGGTATGTAGGGAAAGAACTGTTGGAACTCTGTACTCTCTGCCTACCCCGCAAGGGATCTGGCGTGAACATATAGATAGTAGATAGTCTTTGTAAATAAATCGAAAAAAAAGTGAAAATCATAGCGGCATGTAATCAGAATACTACTAGATCTATGCGTGGAACCATTTACCGTCTGTAAATAATTTTGTTTTTTATAGTTCTTTGCTTTTTCGTATATAATTGTATTAATTGTATACTAGCTGTGCTCCCAATTTCGTTCGCACTATTTTCAGGCGGGTATTTCACACCCTTAAGTTTTGTGACACAAAAGGTACCCTATGTTCTTCTCCTGGATAAATTCTTATTCCTTGCCGAATTTGATCGAAATCTGTTGAGCGGCTTGGACGTGAAAAGGCAACAGACAAACAGACAGATAGACATACATAATTTCGAATTTATAATATAAATATGGATATAGATTAGCAGTTTTGTGCAGCTTGGCACCCGATCGACAACAGTGCCACCTACTATGTTACTTCTGCATAATGTAACAGGAAGTCTTTGGATGCAGGTGGCATCGGATCGGTTACGCTGGAAAGCGATTGGGGAGGCCTATGTTCAGCAGTGGACAAGTATAGGCTGAGATGATGAATGTAGATTTCTAATGGTGAAAGAATTATTCAAATCGGTTTAGTAGTTTCAGAGTTATCGATTACAAACATACAAACCTTTCCTCTTCATCATATTAGTATAGATTTATTGTATATAATTTAAGAACCTGTTGGAAATTTGTACTCTCTGCCTACCCCACAAGGGATCTGGTTCTTTAGTATATAATTTATGTTATGAATAAATGTAATGATGACTTTCAGAATTACTCTGACCATCCCATCGGAGAAATAGCTATAAAAGTGTCTTCGTGCCATGTACTGATTACAACAAAAGCTATCAACATAAATTGAAATTGGTAATGAAAGACTTAATCAATACTTAAGAGGAAAGAATGACAAAACAGATATACAATGTGAAAGTGGAAGGATGCAGGTACCGGGGAAGACCTAGACTATCTTACCACGACCAAATAAACCGAGTCTTATCTGATGGAAAAGTCAAGAGTCTCCGTAACCGGCGAGCGTGTATGAGACGAACTATGAGAGTCGAGGAAGCCAGAGAGGTATGTAAGGAAAGAACCTGTTGGAACTCTGTACTCTCTGCCTACCCCGCAAGGGATCTGGCGTGAGGTTATAGATAGATAGATAGATAATCAATACTAACGCGTAACGATGTGCTGCCATTGGAAATTGCCATTTATGTCTGCTGGCCGTTTATGATATCGCTAATTACTTAGATACTTCAACAGCGTGTGTATTAATGAGAAATCTGTAGGTTTATCATTCCTCGAAGCTAATTCTAGATACTGGAATAGATAGAGTAGATATCTACATTTTATGTGTCTAAAGACACCAGTGATATTTCATACATCTGCACTAATATAATAAAGAGGAAAGATTTGTATTTTTGTAACGTAACGTTTGTAAAGAATAAACTCAAAAACTACTGGACCGATTTTAATGATTCTTTGACCATTAGAAAGCTACATTATCCAGAAGTAACATAGGCTAGCATAGCGGCATAGCTGACCGACCGCATTAGCAACAGCATAGTAAGACAGCGAGTAGGTATGAAAGATAGTATCGGTGTAAAGATGAGAAAGGGCATGCTCCGTTGGTTCGGGCATATAGAAAGAATGCCAGAGGAAAGAATGACAAAACAGATATACAATGTGAAAGTGGAAGGATGCAGGTACCGGGGAAGACCTAGACTATCTTACTACGACCAAATAAACCGAGTCTTATCTGATGGAAAAGTCAAGAGTCTCCGTAACCGGCGAGCGTGTATGAGACGAACTATGAGAGTCGAGGAAGCCAGAGAGGTATGTAAGGAAAGAACCTGTTGGAACTCTGTACTCTCTGCCTACCCCGCAAGGGATCTGGCGTGAGGTTATAGATAGATAGATAGATAGAAAGAACATAGGCTATAAAACATAGACCCGGTAGGTGGTGCTGTTGTCGACCGGGTACGAAGTCGCGGGAAACTGCTAGTAATTTTATAAATGTGAAACGAACTATTTGTCCGTTTCCTTTTCAAGTCTAAGGCCCACTTGCACTGACCTATTGCCTAACTCGAGCTAATAACGTTAAATTGCCTTCAACTTCACGTTATAACCTCGAGTTCGTCGATTGGTAACGCTAATCCTGGTTCATACAACTGGGCTTAAGCCGCTGATCCAACTTGGCAAGGACATACCATAGTCAAGCTACCGGAGCTACATTTTGTCACCAAAAAAAATCAACGCAGACGAAGTCGTGGGTAACAGCTAGTCAGTTGCTTAATGGATTACATGTCGAGGTGTCCAACTAACAAAGTCCTATAATTCAGTATTTATATTGGTATAAATAACCTTATCACGGAGCTCTAAAGTTGCAAATGCCATTTATTTTGTTCGGCATATGGTACTTTGTGCTATGGGACCGTCGATGTGTTCGATTCCCACCACAATCACTATTCTGTACAGCTAGTTACAATGGAATAAATCAGTCTGTACTGTTCTACTGTTGGGTAAAGGTCTCACTAGTCGAGGTGAAAGAGATCAGATCACGACGCGGACTCAGTGAGGATTGGTGGAGGTATTATTGTGACTGCTATTGGGACTTATCAAGCCGTCCACAAGGCTTCCAACGAGCGTAATGAATGGAATCGAGCCGAAAAGCTGAACATGTCTTTCAAAGCATGGTAACTCTTAAAAATAGAATGGCCTTAAACGGTCATCCATCTTAGATTGACTGCGCCGAGCGCTGCTTATTTTTGGTGATGGTTAAGTTACGGTTACCGGGGTCCGGTCTATGAGCGGCCGGGTCTATATACTTAATTAACTTTAATTTAAGCTTCAAGGAAATTACAATAAATACACATAAAATCACTAATTAAAGACAGTAATGTACAATTAGTGGTCTTATAGCTGAGCGCAATTTCTTTTAAACAACTACATAATATACCGAGTTCTTAGATTTACGCGAATATTACACATGAAATAAAACTATTTTTTCGGATTTTATCGCGATTTATTTTTGATTTTTAGTGCCCCACGTTTCGAGTGCTTTGCAGCACCCATGGTCGTCGGGAACTAAAAATCAAAAATAAACCGCGATAAAATCCGAAAAAATAGTTTTATTTCAACTACATAATAGTTATCCTACTTCCTACTGATTTTATGAATGTGAAAGTTTGTAAATTGGATCTGGATGTTTGTTATTTAATCACGCATAAACGGCTGGTTGGATTTCGATGAAATTTGGCACACAGATATTTTATTACCTCGATTAACACATCGGATACTTTTTATCACGGAAAAATAGGTTAAACTTCAAGCGGACGAAGCAGCGCGCAGTAGATAGTATTGTATGAAGCGCAGCAACAGAAACAATAATTGAGGGCGTGAGTTGGTGGCGCTCTCAGCGAATACGTCATTCTGAATTAAAATTTTATTTTAATGCTGATTTCCGTTTTTGCTCTATCTCATATATTCTACGAAGGCCTCAGATAAGAGTGTGATGGTCGCAAATGACAAAACACATGAAGTCCGCTCCATCGAACAAACACGTATATCGTCGCCTTAGGCTGAATACCTCAGAAATGCAATTTTCGAAATTTTAATTTTATTGCATTTTATACTTAGAATAGATTTTATGATACACTAGTTTCTACCCGGGACTTCGTCCGCGTTGAGTTTAGACAGGAACCTTAGATATTTCGAGATGAAATGGATCCTTTGTATTAATCTATCTATCTATAACCAGGTAGGCAGAGAGTACAGAGTTCCAACAGGTTCTTTCCTTACATACCTCTCTGGCTTCCTCGACTCTCATAGTTCGTCTCATACACGCTCGCCGGTTACGGAGACTCTTGACTTTTCCATCAGATAAGACTCGGTTTATTTGGTCGTGGTAAGATAGTCTAGGTCTTCCCCGGTACCTGCATCCTTCCACTTTCACATTGTATATCTGTTTTGTCATTCTGTCCTCTGGCATTCTTTCTATATGCCCGAATCAACGGAGCATGCCCTTTCTCATCTTTACACCGATACTATCTTTCATACCTACTCGCTGTCTTACTATGCTGTTGCTAATGCGGTCGGTCAGCTTCATTTATCCTACTTTCATTCTCCTTCTTACATACCCAGCTCTCGCTACCATATAACAGCGTTGGGACAAGAACTCCGTTATGTATGGCCAGCTGCGCCTTATGGCTTAAGTGCCGGCTCCCGAGTAGCTTTCCCATCGCACCATTCACTCTGTTCCCTGCACTCACTCTTCTCTCTATGTCAGCGGTGTATTTCCCATCCTTACTGAAGGCGCATCCAAGATATACAAACTCATTCACTTGCTCCAGCACATCGTTACCAACCACAATCCTTACATTCGTTCTGGTTTCTTCTCTTTCAAAAACCATAATCTTGGTTTTCTTCCTTTGTATTAATTCAGGTAATAAACTATCTATGTGTCAAATTTCATACAAATCGAGTAACAAACATCCAAACATACAAACTTTCATATTTATAATACCAGTAGGATCTTATAAATGTACTATTAATTAAAAATTTGCTCGTATACATGTAAATCGTATATTTAACTTAAAAAACATAATTGAAAATACTGTAGTAGTTAATCAACGTTCTAAAGAGTGTAAGCAGTGTTTTTATCAAATAAACATTTTTTTTTGTATTTTCTCACCTGTTTAAGATATTCAAGGTTTTAAAAGTGAAAACCTGCAATGCAATATCTTAACTATCTATATCATCACGCCAGATCCCTTCCGGGTAGGCAGAGAGTACAGAGTTCCAACAGGTTATCTTAACTATGATAACCATTAATGCTCGAAAGAAATAATTGAATATACTCAACCCTTTAAAGGATGCAAGTGTTTTCATTTTCTTGTAAAGTTTTCTACCACATACAGTGCAGCGTAGCTACATTTCTCTTTCGCAACACTATTTTTTTTAAATTTCATTATATTACATCAGACATCCAAGGTTTTCTCTCTAAGGCAACAATTAACGAATGCCAAGGGTTATACAATATTCCTTTTTTTCTCTTTGTTTTAATAAAAACGTAGCCCCACACTTGGAATGATTCTTGTGTCGTAAGGACATTACTTATGGCAGTAGCTCATTGTTGTTTATTCTTTGTTTTGTTTTTCATTGCTGTATACATGATTTGCTCTGCTGAAAAAGTTTTTAATTTCATTTCGTGGTTGCATTTGCAAACATCAAATTCAATACTAATAATATAATAATTGGATCCAGAGGGCGGAGCGAATTAAGCTCTACTAGGACTCGGACTCATCCGTCCGTTGATATAAGTCGATGAATACGTTGCTGTTACGACTATCATTTTAGGCTTAGTACATAATCTTCGAACAAGAAATTAAACCCAACTGTTTGTATAGTGCATCGATAAAGTTTATTAACTTTTTCCCGCCTATCTATGAACGCGATATTTAATAACACGTCTGCCGTATTATCGGAGCGTTCGATTATTTTACTAATCTGTAATAAATTGTGAACGTGTTTAATTAATTGTGGACGGGTAAACGTCATCGGTAAGTGTTTTTCTAGTGAAGATAACGTTAAATGATTTAATATCAATGTACTAGTTATGTGTCTTTAAATGATATTGGTGTCTTTGTTTAAAGACAATGAAAAATAATTAATGAACACAGGCATGTCTATAAGCCAAGCAAGAGGGAGTGTGTACTACATATCGTCGACCACAGAAAAACAAAACTTTTTATTTTTAAAAAACGAAGCCCCACACTAGGATTTATTCCTGTGTCGTGGGTGCGTTTACAAACATGAAAATTCACACACAAATACCCAGACCGGAACAAATAATTGTGGATCGCACAAAGATTTGTCCCGTGCGGAAATCGAACCCGCGACTATTAAACACAGTGGGCGGAGCGGCTTACTTTGTTTTGATTTTGTCTTTGCCTAAAAAAATAGGCGGCAACAAGCCTATTATTAATATGTTGATTATTGACATCATAATTGTTGGTTTTGACAGTTTCCAATCTACTAATTCAATGCTTTCCATTTCTTATGGTACCTATCAATAATTCTTATGGTTTTCCGTTTGTAGATGATGTAATGGTACTCGTACCATTTTAAACAATTGCCGACGTTTGGTACAACTGTAATTGAACGATTTTTGTAGGATGTCATAATTACAAAACAATAAAAAATAGCAGACTTAAGGCACAGACTGCTACACCAGACCGACACGACCAGATGATATTTCCGCGAAATGACAATTTTTTATAAAAATATATCCAATCAAATATTTATGGCAGCTTTGCCAGGCCTTTTCTGATGTGCTATAATTTTATCTTATAGCCACTGATACGACTTGCGTTTATATGTTTACTAATACTGAAAACATTGAAACAACTTCCCATTTTCCTATACCCGGTTCGGTATTAACCTATCCAGAACCAAGGTCTGGTATATATAATAATAATATCAGCCTATACTGCCCACTGCAGGGCAAAGGCCTTCTCTCACAAATCGAGGTGAGAGAGATTAGGTCATACTCCACCACGCGGACCCAGTGCGGATTGGTGGAGGCAGGTTTGTGGCCACCTGCTGTTGGAACTTATCAAGCCGCCTTTAAGGCTTCCAACTCGGCTTAACGACTACCACATTAAGTGGTAACCGGAACCAACGGCTTAACGTGCCTTCCGAAGCACGGAGACACTCGAATATAAAAATGCCACAAACGGTCACCCATCTCGGGCCGACCGAGTCGAACGCTGCTTAACCTTGGTGATCGGTAAGAACACCGCGGTCGCACAGCGCTACGAGCGCTACGAGGTCTGATATACATCCCAAAAATAAGTTAATTAGGTATTTGTACGGCCATTTATTTATTTATTTTATTTAATCCTTTATTGTATACAGTACATTTACAGTTGTAATTTCACAGGTGATATACAAAGGCGAGCTTAACTCAAAATATGAGTTCTCTTCCAGCGAACCTTTAAGTGTTGAGAGATGAGAATGTTAATAAGAGGGTAGTTATACAATTACACATTAAAACATACAATAAAATAAACATAAATATAAATAATATACATACTATACAAAACTCAATATATATAATTTATAAAATAAACATACATAAAAATACACATAGTATATTATATTACAAATGTGTATCAACAATCAGATAGGAAATGTTCCCTGATTCTTCTCCTGAAGATGTCCAGAGAGGAGCTTGCGCGTATAGCGTGTGGAAGTGAGTTCCAAAGACGCACTCCACGAACAGTAAAAGACCTATCATAGCAACTGGAAGAATGAAGAGGAGCACGAAGAAGGAGAGAAGTAGCAGTACGACCATTGATAAAATTTTGTTCCGCATATCATACGCAAGGTGAGACGGAGCTAAATAACGAATCACGTTTTCTATAATCATTCCATTGAACGGATTCGCTCTACTGCGCGTGAGTTTAAACATTTTACAGAATATTAACATGTGGAGCACGTTGTTTGAAATTCAGTTGCAGAGCTAAATCTGTAAAATCCTAATTAGCACTGCAAATGTGTTGGTTATATGTATTAGCTACCTATTTAGCGTGACATTATTTTGCTTTTAGGATTTTTTTTGCAGGAGAAACATTATTTAAGTAAATACAATATTCACGGCAAAGTTTTTTTTTACCTCCGTACAGTCCACCCTGCAAAGGATCTGGCGTGATGATATATATAGATAGATTTTTACTGCCTCGTTGATCTATTTATCTTGTGGGGTAGGCAGGGAGTACAGATTGCCAACAGGTTCTATCCTTACATTCCTCTCTGGCCTCGTCCACTCTTAATCTAGTTCTTGATCCTCTTAGTTGATCCAGTGCCGTATAACTCGGTAGACAGTTACAAGGTCCTAGTAGTGTAGTTTTCCAACCGAAAAATTCTCTGTCGTAGTCCATAGTTCGTCCAAATTATTCCATGTACGAGTATAATGACAATAGGCTCGCCCCCAATAATATTTGGAATTATGGAGAATTTATTTGGTCCCACCAAATAAATTCTCGCTCATCGCTTTGTGATCACGAGGTCCTGGGTTCAAATCCTAGGTCAGACAAATGTAGTTTTTCTAACGAAAAATTCCCAGTATGAGTCCGGAGTCTGAAATTGTGCCCGGTATATGGCAATAGGCTCTCTCCCTATTGTATGGGATCTAACATCGTCAGCGAAAAGTGGGTGTACTCAGTACACTTCTGATTTACTTTACTGACAAATTCGGTGATAATGTGTGTGTGTGGGTACTCAGTACACGTCTATCAGCCCTACTTGGGAAATAAAGAGTCAGAATCAGAATTCTTTATTTGTTTAAACACGGGTGGTACAAAGTTGATAATAAATTAAAAATAAGTTTCACCATGTTTTGCCAAAGGCGTACAAAATCAATGGTCATGATTTACATTATTAAATCAAATATCATGCAATAAAATTAAATATTAAATAACATTATAAAATTGAATATTAAATTATAATTGATAATAAATTATATGTTCTATTAAATTTCACAAAATTGTCATTAAGAAATGTGTCGACAGAATAACAACATTTTTCAATCAATATTGAACACAGTGTTTTTCTACATTTGTCGATTTGCATATCTTTTACATATTTTGGTACTTTATTGTATATTCTTGGCGCCATTCCCAGAAGACTTTTTGTTACTAGCGCAGTCTTACATATTTTATTGCATAAAACACTTCGGTATTGCGCTCTTAATGTACCTCTACGTATTTCCGACATATGTGTCGGACATTTTCGACATTTTCGGATTTTTTTTGACAAATTATGCAACCTCTAAAATATATAATGATGGTACTGTTAGTATTTTTAACGATTTGAATAACGGAACACAGCTATCTGTTATTTTCAGATTACATATTGCTCGGATACATGTCTTTTGTGCTTTAAATACCAACGCATAAGGATGCGTCGAATAGGCGTGCTAATAGTGTTTATGTAATAGACAATGTTTTATCTGAAGGACAGTCCAGAGTCTCCAAAACCGGCGAGCGTGTATGAGACGAACTATGAGAGTGAAGGAAGTCAAGTAGCCTCATCATCATCAGCCTATAGCAGTCCACTGCTGGACATAGGCCTCTCCAAGTGCACGCCACTGGGTACGATCCTCGGCTACTCGCATCCAGTTTCTGCCAGCCGCCCTACGAAGGTCATCGCTCCACCTAGCCTGAGGGCGTCCTGCATTACGTTTGCCAGTCCGCGGTCTCCACTCAAGAACTCGTTTGTCCCAGCGGTTATCGGTTGTTCGGCTAATGTGACCGGCCCATTGCCACTTCAGCTTACTAATCCGGTGGGCTATGTCGATAACTTTGGTTCTCAAGTAGCCTACAAGAACCGAACCCGTTGGAATTTTGTACTCTGCCTATCCCGCAAGAGATCTGGCGTGATATAGATATGTAGATAATATTGTTTAAATATTTATTTTAATATCCGAAAGGAGGCACTCTCCATTTTTTAAAATTCTGTGCAGCGTAGCTTCAGCGCGTCAGCGAAGCAAAGAAGTGGGCTGACTAAATTAATGTCGTTTTGTGTTATTTCTGGACATGATAAATAACACATGACCTCTGCGTAATTTCATCCAAATGCGTTCGGCGGTTTTTCTGTGATTAGGGCACATATCTTCACAAACAATTGTACAAGGATCTTTTGGCCCGCGGCCAAAATCGGAACTAACGCCAAAATTGAAATGCCACTTCATGTCAATCGCAGAGTTGCCGTTTGCTATGAGAGTTACCCAAGTTCTTTTTTAATAGGAACCGTGCGGACCCACCTGATAAAACTACTTGGAAGCAGGAAAATTTCACTAAATAGTAACACTAATTTTGATGACATACGGAGCCGAAACGTGGCCACTCACTGTGCGGCTTGTCCACCAGTTCAAGGTCGCTCAGCGAGCTATGGAAAGAGGTATGCTTGGAGTTTCTCTTAGGGATCGGATCTGAAACAACGAAGTTATTCGTCGCAGAACCAAGGTTACCGACATAGCTCAGCGAATTAGCAAGCTGAAGTGGCAGTGGGAAGGTCACATATGCCGCAGAACCAATGGCCGTTGGGGCAGACTGGTTCTTGAGTGGAGACCGTGTGCCGGCAAACGTAGTTTAGGGCGCCCTGTAGCTAGGTGGGGCTACGATATTCGTAAGGCAGCGGGCAGGGATTGGAGAAGGAGAGCTGAAGAGCAGTGGCGTGCCATGGGAGAGGCCTACGTCCAGCAGTGGACTGACACGGGCTGATGATGATGAGTAACACTAATTTTACACCAACGCCCCCTGTCAAGGACAGCCAAAAAATCCTTGCCGGCCTATACACATATTATGTGGTATTAGGTACTTATAATATTATTTGTGGAAAGGTTTCCAGACAAGTCTGTAAGGAAAGAACTTGGAACCCTGTACTCTCCGCCTATACTGCAAGGGAACTGACGTGAATCATATAGATAAAATATTTGTCGATATAAAGTTCAGCATGGCCTTTATAAACATACCTATAAATGTAACTTAATCTAAATGAAAGATTCGTGTCTAGCCAAATGGAGTAGTATGAGGTAATCGATATGGGCCTCAATTCTACAAACAAAACTACTAAAACCGAATCAAAACCACTGACCAATGTTTTCGTTTTCCAGTAGTGTATTTGCTGTATTTGTTGAACGCTTGCCCTCTTGCCTGGTAAAGCTGTAAAGGCCTCTCGGCCTAAATTAATTAATTGTTAATTGCAATTATAATATTTCGGATTTTATTGCGTTTATTTTTGGTTTTAAAGTTCCTAACGTTTCAAGTGCTCAACAGCACTCATGGTCACGGGAGGGACTGAGGCGTTTGACGTCCAAAATTCATTGTTATTCCGGAGTACCTCAGGGGATTAATTAAATTGCAATTAAAATTTCAATTAATTGATCCTACAATTATAAAATGATTTAAAAATGCGGAGTGAGATATGGCAGTGAGAGTTGGTTATGTAAGAAGAAGAACGAAAGCAGGATAAATGCGATTGAAATGCGAACTCTGCGGAAGATGTGCGGAGTCAGTATTCGCAACAGCGTAGTAAGAAAGCGAGTAGGTATGAATAATAGTATCGGTGTAAAGATAAGAAAGGGTATACTCCGTTGGTTCGGGCATATAGAAAGAATGTCAGAAGAAAGAATGACACACCAGATATACAATGTGAAAGTGGAAGAATGTAGGTACCGGGGAAGACGTAGACTATCTTACCATTACCTAATAGACCGTGTCTTTTCTAAAGGGAAATTCAAGAGTTTCCGTAACCGGCGAGCGTGTATGAGACGAACTATGAGAGTGGAGGAAGCCAGAGAGGTCTGTAAGGAAAGAACAATGTTGGAACTCTGCACTCTCTGCCTACCCCGCGAGGGAGCTGGCGTGATGATATAGTATAGTAGTAGTAATTATGCCCAACACTGCCCTCGGACAACAGCGTCGATTTACACATACACAAAAAATATAGCCGCATGCTGTTGTTCAGAAGCGGTCAACATTTGGTTTTAGCAAAGTTTTGTTAACAGAAATAAGGCACTGCGGTGATATCCAGAACGCTTAATTTAATTTAGTGCTATTACCATTTAGGTATTTTGTGGGGTTAGTAGTTTCTATACAGCTGTAACATAATAAACGCAAGACCTGAAAGTAGTTTGTTCTAAATCGGTAACTGAATCGATTCCGACAATTTTTAATGTATTTTACCTTTTTTTTTAAATTTGAAAAAAAACGCCTTTACTCCTTCAGTGCGCTATAAAAAATTAAATTAGTCTTGATTCATAGCAAGAAGAAGATTCCAAACTCATTCCTAAAACGTATTTCTCAAAACGCACACATACACGTACAAGTTTCATTGTTAATTGGGGTATAAAAGTGCTTTAAAAAACGGTAAAAACCTTTAAATTTGGTTTTCGTTTTGACTTTATAAAGCAATTCTCTAATCGGGGTGTCTGAGGTCTTGCGTTTATTATGTTACACCTTGTATATACGCTAGTTTTAGTGCCACCTAATTATTTAAAGTGGCTTCGTATGTCTTGTTCGTGAGTTCCTCGTAGCGCTATGGGATCGCGGTGTTTTTAGCGGTCTAGATTAATGATGTTGGGTTGGGCTCAGTCAGTCTGAGATGGGTGGATTTGTGGCATTTCCATTTTAAAACGCCTCCTTGCTTCGTACACATATGTGCATACATGTGTATCTTATCATAAGTAAGGAACATGGTCATGATATAATGATGCAATAAAAATGCGCAATGTCGTTTATGTTAATGACATAAGGTTTAATAAGTTGATCTTTGTCATGATAACTAATTAATGCACAATGTAAAGCACATACACATCTCAGGGACCTGTTTAGAGAAATGAGAATGACGGGCAACAGGTGACAATTTTGTCAATAATATGTGCGACAAGGATCTTTTGGCCCGCGGCCAAAATCGGAACTAACACTGTCATCAAGTGAAATGTCACTACATGACATTCGCAGAGTTGCCGTTTGCTAAGATATCTACCCAAGATTATTTTTAGAAAGTAGCCGTGCGAGCCCACGTGTTGAAATATCTCCTTGGAAGTAGGAAAATTGTATTACATGTTAATCCTAATTTCACTCCAGCGTTCCCGTTTCCATGTCATCCTCTGGCCAAAAGATCCTTGTTGGACCATACGAACTCGCTTATAGCGCAGCCCGGCCATTCTTGACAGGCGATAGAGATTATTGGAGGAAAGAGGGCTTTGCCAAGAAGTGGGATAGATTTAGTTATTAAAAAAATCGATTTTTTTTAGTTTTAAAGAGAACTTTTACCGCCGTTCAGTAACGCGGGGGAAAAAATACGGTTAAGGAATATCATCGCGACATAACCTGCAAAGAACATTGTTCTGCGCCAAAACATAATTTGCTCCAGAACCAACAGCAAGGAAAAAATACTTGCATGATTTGAAATATAAATATATTTAAGGCATTTACTATTAGCGGACAAGCGGGGGAATCGCAATATTGCACAATAAGTATTAGATTTTGAGGTTATAATTTTTTTTTTTTTTTTTTTTTGTTTTAAATTCAGTAGCCATTAGCCATTAGCCATTAGCCAGTAGCGCCAACCACGACGCGGCGACGTGCAAGTTCGTGCGCTACGCGTGTAGGGTTTGCAATCGACAGGGTCACTTACGGCGCATGTGCCCCAATCTAGTGGGGCAATATCAGGTAGAAGCACAGATTGTAAACAACAAGGAGGACGAGGACAGTGACGAGGTATTTCATGTTGATATTTGTCGATTATCCATATCAAATTGTAAACCTATCTACATAACGTTAAACATACAAAATAAAGATTTACGCATGGAATGTGATACCGGTAGTGCAGTGTCGTGTATTAGTCGAGATTGTTACGATAGGTTATTTTCTGACCTTCCCCTGCAGCCTTGTAAATTAATATTGAGATATTACACGGGTGAAACTGTAAAACCATTGGGTGTAATACGACCCCTAGTTCGATATAAAAATAAAAGTGAATTTCTGAAATTACTCGTTATCGAACAAGGAAAAACTATTCTTTTAGGCCGACAATGGATAGCCGCGTTAAAAATTCAGCTACCCGAAGTTAACTATGATGTGCATAACAGTAGTATGTTAGAAAATAATGATTTCGATGTATCCGCTTTCAGTTCCAAATATTGTGATGTGTTCGCGGAGGGTCTCGGGCGCTTCACCGGCGGCGCGGTGAGCATACACGTGCGTGCGGGTGCGCAGCCCGTATTCATGCGCGCGCGCCCGCTGGCATATGCGCTGCGCGAGCCGGTGGAGCGCGCGCTGGACCAGCTGGTGCGCGATGGAGTTCTCACCCCGGTCGAGCGCTCCGACTGGGCGACGCCGATCGTACCCGTGGTAAAGAAAGACGGTAGCATTCGGATCTGTGCGGACTACAAACTAACCTTAAATAAAGTTATAGAAATTGATCGTTATCCATTGCCTAGGGTTGAAGAATTACTATTTCGCTTGCGGGGAGGAGAATACTATAGTAAAATTGATTTGTCTCAAGCCTATGCCCAGTTTGAACTCGATGATACGAGGAAATATACAGTGATCAACACACACAAGGGTTTATATATGTATAATAGATTAGTGTATGGTTTAGCGTCTAGTCCGGGCATTTTCCAACGACGCCTGGAACAATTGTTTGCAGATATGTCGCACGTCGGCGTATTCTTGGATGACATTATTGTTACAGGCTCAACAAAAACTGATCATATTAATAATTTGCATAAGGTTTTCCAACGATTACAAAACTATGGCCTCAAAGTTAAAAAGGAAAAATGTGTGTTGTTTTCAAAGTCCGTTAGCTATTTAGGTCATATTGTTAGTAAAGACGGAGTGCATACGTGCCCCGACAAGGTTAAGGCGGCGTTGGAGACGCCCGCACCTACGACTGTTTCAGAGTTACGAGCGTTTATAGGTTTAGTGATGTACTATGCAAAATTTATTAAGAACATAAGCACAGTTCTCGCGCCATTATATAACCTTCTTAAGTCCGGTGTTAAATATATTTGGAGTGCGGATTGTCAAAGCGCGTTCGTAAGAGTGAAGCGGCTTTTGGCAGATAGTGAGGTACTAATCCATTACGACCCGGCATTACCTCTGGTTTTGACTACAGATGCGAGTAGTGTGGGGGTCGGCGCGGTGCTATCGCACATGACTGCGCGCGGCGAACGCCCGGTAGCATATGCGTCACGATCGCTCACGCCGACCGAACGAGCGTATTCACAGATAGACAGAGAGGCTTTGGGAATTATTTTCGGGGTGCGTAAATTCCATCAGTACCTGTATGGTCGCAAGTTTTTACTAAGGACGGATCATAAGCCCCTGACACATATTTTCGGGAACAAAGTAGGTATTCCAGTGATGGCCGCCTCGCGATTACAGCGTTGGGCAGTACAGCTATCGGGTTACAATTACGATATTGAATATATCGCGTCTCATAAAAACTGCGCAGATGCGTTATCACGCCTTCCATGCAAACGGGGCAGTCCTGGTAGGGTAAAAACAGAGACTACTTATGTTAACTTTGTGGAGAAATTTTTACCTATTACTAGTAATGATGTTAAGAAAGTGACATGTCAGGACAAGGTACTCAGCAGGGTAATGTTGTATATACAAGCGGGGTGGCCTTCGCAGTGTCCTAACAATGAGGATATTAAGCCATTTTTTGCTCGCCGAAATGAATTGTACATAGAATGTGGGTGCATAATGTGGGGTTACCGTATGGTCATTCCGTGTGAATTACGAAGGCAAATTTTGAATCAATTACACAGTAGTCACATGGGTATTGTAAAAACGAAAGGGTTAGCCAGGAGCTATGTATGGTGGCCCAACATCGATAATGATATAGAAGAAACATGTAAAAATTGTGAAACATGTGCGGGTGAAGCAAAGGCGCCCCCACGGGCCCCCATACAACCTTGGCCATATTATCACGACCGACCATGGACTAGACTTCATATTGATTTTCTGGGCCCTTATCGAGGTATGACATTCTTGGTGCTTATTGACTCGTCTTCGAAATGGTTAGAGATATTTGAAATGCCTCGTACTAACGCATCGAGTGTTATTAAAGTTTTAAGATCGACTTTTGCCAGATTTGGTTTACCAGAACAGCTTGTATCAGATCAAGGACCCCCTTTTACTAGCATAGAATTTAAGAATTTTCTTGTTAATAATGGGATCAGACAGTATTTTTCACCTGCCTATCATCCGTCATCAAACGGAGCAGCGGAAAATGCCGTAAATATTTGTAAGCGTGCCATTAAAAAGGCGGTTAGAGATCGCGTCGATGTTGATGCAGCTTTACAAACATTTCTTCTGGCGTATAGGAATACGTTGCACAGCACCACGGGCGAGACCCCCGCCATGCTGCTACAAAAGCGAGCATTACGCTCCAGGCTGGATTTGTTACGGACTGATCGGTCAGTGTATGCCAAGGTGCAGGATGCACAACAGAGACAAATCGATTACTCTGGCGGGGCTTCGCGTAACCTGAACGTGGGTGACCCTGTCTGGATGCGAGAATACGGTTCTTCGGAAAAATGGGTAAAAGGTTCCATTTCAGAGGTAGACAGTGCTCGTAGGTATATGGTAGCAAGGGATAACGGTCAAGTAACTAAAAGACATATTGATCAGTTACGTCGCAGATCCCGTGTATCCGTAAGCGGGCCCGATTTGAAAAAAAATGAAGCGATAGGGAATGAGAGCTCCATGGCACCCGCTAAGGACAGTCAAATTAAGTGGGAGGAGAATGAGATAGGTGTAAGTGTTTCTGGAGACCAGAAGTCAGGGCAATTAATAAATAGTGATAGTGCTAGAGAGGTTGAGCTTTATCAAACTCCTAGGCAATCACCGTGTTCGTCACCACAACATAGAGAATACCCAAAGCGAATACGAAAGCCAGTTGTCCGATTTGAATGCACTTAATGTATTTTGTTGATAGATTTAAGAATTGTAGTTTTAAGAAGGGAGGTGTTATGTATTGTTAATATTTGTACGTATATAATAGTTATGTCAAATTGTGTCGCAAGCGCCAGTCTGCGAATATATGCCGTGACAGTGAGACGTTGTTTCATTCCAACCAAAGTACCTACCTGCATAATATAATATTTCTCAAAAACATATGAGGTTATATTGTGTGTGTTGACGGCGTTGTTGTTGTGTCAGTAAAAATGACGACGACTTCGATATAAGTTTTTTATTTATTTCCAAAACACTTTGGAATAGTTGTTTTTGATTGCAAATTGTCTGTTACATATGGATATTTGCCATTATTTTAATAAAATAGATAAATAATTATAACATGGGTCAAATGTTTGTTGGTTCTGGGGCAATTTTCGACAATGTCCTTTGAAAGGCATGTGAAATGATCTTTTCTTTTTTTCTTTTCTCTTTTTTATTAAAAACGTAGCTCCCACAAAAGTGTTTTATTCATGTAGACCAAAAGCCACTTATGAATAGTCAAATAGATAAAATTATTGATTACTTAAGACTCCACCACCCCTTCGGAAAGTCATTCCTGTGGAGAACAATGCAGAACAAGCTAAATAGATGTGCTTAAGTATTGATTAATCATAAGTTTACTTAGACTCATGGTATTGGTTAGTATCTACATAGTCCTCTCATTTAAATAAAATAGAGATGTTGTAGAGGTATATAATAAAAAGCATAATAATAATAGTAAGAGAAAGGGTTACTATAAAATATGTAAAGAGGGCGTACAAAACGACTGGTTATAGCTCGAGTGTGATGCCGAACGAGACAAAATTCAACAGTACTACGGTACACGTTCAATCAGACAAAGGACAGAGGACGGACCAGTCCCCACCAGCAGCACCCGTTCATGAGTATGACCTGAGAAGCAGCCATCACGTAGGAGAAGCATTACGTAGGTACGTATATAGAAGCTCGTTGAATAAAGTCACGATTCTAAATTCGAATCCATTTGAAATCAAATTTAAATCCCCGCGTACAAAGAAACTTCACAACGAAATTGTAACATGCCTTTGCCTACTCAGCTTCAGTGCAATGACTGCGCGTTCGGTGCTCGGCGGCGCTCCATGAATAGCGTAAATTAGCGCATTTTCGCGTTATCTGGCCTGCATTCTGCACTTTGTATCGCAAATAATGACGTCACAACACATGTTGTTTTATTTTTAACCGGTTTTCTTTGTTTTGTATGCGATGCGCGGACGCATTGGGAACTCGGTCCTTATTCGCTGTGACGTAACGCGGCGTGTTAAGATAATTTTTTGAAATTATCGTTCGATTGTACCCGTGTGGTATACAGAATACCATTACACGGTGATTTCACGAAGATATCGTAACGCGCCGCGTTCGGTCATAGCCAATAAGGGCCATACTCGGCACTCGGTTCACGCGTGTGTTTTGTTTACACATCATTGACTATGAACTCGTGGGAGTTAATAGTACAGAAATGATTAAATACTTTGTAGTAATCGGCCATTTGTGTTATTGAGACATTTGAATTTGAACATTACCGTTATGGTATTATGAGCAGTTTTATAGCCTTTCTACTTTTTGTAGTAATTTCTTATTAAAGTTGGTCTGGTTTACATTCTGTTCGCTCGGGCGGTAGTGAGTAAGGATGTGGGCATTAATGTAAGCAAAGCTTCCATGAAACAGGGCAATGAGAAGGGAATGTGAAACTAGGCAGCGCAGTATGTAATAGTGCTCATACTGAATATTTATCCTGCCGAGTCATATACAATCTTCGGAAGAAGAAAAATCACGTAAGGACAGTTAAGCAAATGCTAACAAATGAATAAAACAATAGATACTATACTTTTCGTTATCCGAGAAGTCATGATGACAGAGATGGACGAAGGCGTAAGTAATATCTCAAATAAACAAGATTAAATTCGAAATAATTGTTATTTTGGCACATTGGCATTTGGCCAATGCATTCCATTAAAAATTAAAGTTCCAGCACATTATTTTTTTTAAACATTGAAAACTGCATGCAGCGCTCATAATGCATGAACAGGTTAAACGACATTGCAATAATTCCTCGCGTCTTCAAACTTGACACCGCACAGCATGCAAGCTGGCAGAAAGACGAAGCATTTCGCCGAATTTAATTACGTTACTTTGAAATTACTTAAAGTTTTTTTGTTATATTACATGATTTACAACATCGAATCGTTTCTGAGAAATCGATGTAAGGAGAACGCAATTCTTTTTGTTGGTGAATGATATTAAATTATTATCTGTTGAGCGCTGCTGAATGCATGTTGAATGTTATTAAAAAAGAAAACAGGCTTTTCTTTGGTATATTAGGTATGGCATTAAATGGAGTTTATTTAATCATAAGTTGTTAGTTTTATTATCAACTGACGACTCGTCCGACCTTGCATAAGTTTATCACACAAATATCATGATATGTAGTTCGGTTAAATTGCAAAAAAAAACTTCATAAATTATATACCTAAACCTTAAACTAAGATTTGTCTAGACGGAGCATTGGAACACAAAAATGGCGCCTAAAAGCGGCCTCAGTTACGTACTATGTGTGCGTGATGCAAGTGTTCGATGTTTGAAAATTTGGTTAAAAGATGTCAATGTGTGCGTACGCGTGCGTGTGCGTCTGTGCGTACTACTCAAATCGTTCATTTTGCATAAACCCTGCGGGGGTGTTCATAAATTGTCATATTTACATTTTTTTAACTTACTTATCTACCACCGGATCGGAACGCTGCCTCCACTGAGAAGATCCGGCGTGAAACTCAGCAGGCTTGTCTTTTTTGTCTAATTCTCCACACATTTTTATATTATACAGAATCATTAATGCGATCCAGCTCCATTGTGATGCCTTACGACTGAGATATAAGACTGACAATAATATTTTTAACTATGTCATTATGAAAATCTAGGGGATTCTGGGTGGACCAGACTCTACAAGTAGCACCCGTTCACGAGTACGACTACTTGAGCAGTCATCACCTCCCTCGACCATACAAGAGGGAAGGAAGTGACCCGCACCAAATAGCCACTGCAGCATAGACTTTTTAGAGAGCATGACCAATCCCAATATAACAAATACAATTTATCTTCTCCATGCGTGGCTATATTTCATGTCAATCGGCGCGCGCGATGCTCACCGAAGACCTGAATCTTCTTTTTGAACCAGTCTATTTATTAGTGGAAATCGTATGAAAATCCCTGTAGTATTATCTGAGATTAGCGCTTATATATACATATAAAAGACGCAGCGAGCGATTTTAGTTTATGTAATTGTATAGATAGTAAAGTCTTATCCTATACTCTTGTCTCTTACCGAAACTGATAAATATTTTTTTTTTAATGTTCATATTAAAATGAGAGATAATTTTAGTCGTATCTAAAGTTTCATTATGTGTTGAGTAATAGTCATGTTACTAGGTGATGTTATAATTGCGATAATTAAACTGATAACAAAATGCAGGCTGGTTTAGTATGTATCCTTAAATGTGTAAATCCGATTAGATGGTTGCATACCTTCTACAAATTTGTATTACAAGTGGAGCTATTTGTACTTTCAAGTGTTGTGCTGTTGTTTGAGTGTTATAATAATAATATAATATTAGCCTATACTGTCCAGGGCAAAGGCCTTCTCTCACAAATCAAAGAGAGAGAGATTAGGTCATACTCCACCACGCAGACCCAGTGCGGTTTGGTAAAGGCAGGTATGTGGCCCCCTGCTTTTGGAACGTATCAAGCCGCCTATAAGGTTTCCAACTTGGCTTATTTCTAAGACAGTCACTATGGAGTTTCTACCCGTTCTATCCGCTAGAATGACATTTCGAGCGGGTGGTAGAGTTCTAAATCACTAGCTATATTTTTTGGTCTCCATGAATACAAAACTTTTAATTAAAGGAAAGCTATTATTATTACTATTTAACCATTGTTTTACATTAATGTTTTATGATGGATCTGAGACGTGGTCTCTTACAATAGGTCTCATAAAAAAGCTCAGAGTTGCTCAGCGAGCTATGGAGAGAGCTATGCTCGGCGTTTCTCTACGCGATCGAATCAGGAATGAGGAGATTCGTAGAAGAACCAAGGTCACCGACATAGCCCTTAAGATTAGCAAGCTGAAGTGGCAATGGGCGGAATGATGATGGAAATGATGATGATGATGATAAATGTTTTATGTTGGATGAATATCAAACTTACCTAGATGTTGAGCTATCGAATAATAAGAAATAAAGTCTCTCTGTTCTGTGTACGGCAATAATAAATAGGATACATTTGGATTACTAGTATTTGAACGTCTCTGACCCCTAGTAGAATAATAGGGCGTATGGTAATCAAAACTCTTAAAGTAAATACGTTGTGTCTCCACCCTGTCGCGATGGAATCCCAGACTGGACGTCATAGCGCGCCGATCCTTATTATGTAGGGCTTCATGGTAAAAGGTTTATTTATGCAATCTTTATCGACATTTGTTGATTTACAGAAATCTTAATACCTATCTATATCATCATGCCAGACATCTTGAGGGGTAGGCAGAGATTACAAATTTCCGTCCGACAGGTTCTTTCTTTAGCTTCCTCCACTCTCATCTCATACATACTTGCTGGTTACAGAGACCTTTGACTTGTCCCTTAAATAAGACACGATCTATTTGGGCATGGTAAGATAGTCTAGATCTTCCGCAGTACCTACATTCTTCCACTTTTGCATTGTATCGTATTTTACGAAACGTATACGTTGAACGATTTCTGTAGTTGAACTACAACTCTGGCTCTTCTTTCGGATACAGATACTGCACACAGGATCAGAGACCGACCTTGCCGGCGAGGTCGAAGAATCTTTTGCCCACGCGCCGGTGCAGAGCACTACCGCAAGACACCTAGTATATGCCCTCCCCCATAGCGACTGCCCAAGCCGAGACCGTTCTTTCTTGAAGCGCCCTTGAGCTAGTTGCCTCCTTGCCCTTTTGGCTCAAACGTAGTAATTGCACGCTCGCCCTCTTGTCCGGTGAAGCTGTAAAGCCCCCGCGGCATTCAGTGTAGATTACACACACACACTAATTCTGGTGATCTATTTTGGACCTTGACTTGTCCACCTCCGTAACCGGCGAGCGTGTGTGCGACAAAATATGAGAGAGAAGGAAGCGCAAGAGGTTGTGAGGAAGGTATCTGTTAGAAATCAATACTCTTTGCCTACGCAAGTGATCTTATATAATCTACTGCTCTCCGGATCATCTTGTCTACGGATTGAATCTTTTGGTCTTTTTTTTTATTTAATTGCACAGTGTTTTTTAGTGTTATTGTTTACATATTATACAGGATAATCCCTTGCGGGGTAGGCAGAGAGTTCAGAGTACCAACGGGTTCTTTCCTTGTAAACCTCTCAAAGAGACTTTATTGAGCTAAAACACTGCATTAAAAGTTTTCAAGAAAACCTCATACACGACTGTCGTACTACTTATCTATGGTATATTGACATCCATAAGTAGGAATGACGCTTTTTTACTATTCCAGTTACCTACTACCTTCATCGCGTAACGGAAAGCAGAGCATTAATTTAAGCGTAAACCGTTCAATTCCAGACAATAAAAAAGTATTTAATAAATTACGTAATAAACAAAAGTAAAACAGTGTTCATTATGTTTTTTTTCTGCCGTCTTTCAAAACCAGTCAGTAGGTATGTGTAAGAGCTATATTCAAGTATATAGATACGCATATAGTGGGACCGATAGTAACCTCATTTGTATGTATCTTTATTGGCAACTGAAGAATGATAAAGGTAAATAGAAGATGAAATAAAAATATTTTTCGAATTATCGCGGTTTATTTTAATTTTAAGGTCCCGACGTTAAACGGGAACGACGTTGAATCGCACCACCATTCAATACAGTTAGCTACCGTGGGTAAATCTTGTTTCAGAGAGCACAAGGAATCTGTAACAAGAAACATCTAGCTGCCGAGCTTCAACATGCCAAGCAAGTTCTGCACGACAATAAGCTTCGAGTCCCACGCCAACGTCACAGTGACCGAGTGAAACCAGCCACAGTCGAGCGTCTCCCTGCTGTGCTACCTTACATAAAAGGAGTCACGGACGAGATTGGCTACATCTTAAAGCGTGCTTCAATTTAAACATTTTATAAGCCGCCGAAGAAGATCAGTCAATTTTTACCATCTGTCAAGTGTCACATCCCTCTACAAGATGCAGGAGTATACAAGCTTGATTGTGAATGTGGTCTCTCTTATATAGGTCAAACTAAAATACCGATAAAATTTGGGTTAAAGAACACATAGCTGACCTAAAACACCGTCGCTCAAAGAAGTCTGCAGTCTGTGAACATGTCCTTGACCGCACCCGTCATAACATCAGATTTGATAGACCACAACTCCTCATGAAAGAACACCTACCAAGGGTGGTTCGCGAGGCTATTGAAATTAAAAAACATTTCAATAGAGAAGAGAAGATGGCTGGGTGCTTCCATCGACTTGGGATCCGGTAATTAATGTAATCAAATCCAAAACCAAGCATAACACTGCAAGGCCTCAAGACACCGTGAGCTCATTCTGCGTAGATCGGACCAACAAAAATAATTAAGAAGTATGAGGGTAGCCCGGAACAACTATGCCTTTTGGACGTCTGACACCTCAGTCCTTCCGGTGGCCATAGGTGATGCAAAGCACTCGAAATGTCGGGAACTTAAAAATCAAAATAAACCGCGATAAAATCCGAAAAATAGTTTTATTTCATGTGTAATATTCGCGTAAATCTAAGAACTCAGTATAATATAATAGCTGCCATATTTTTTCTCTATCTATAAGTCTAACAGACCTAATTTTGAGAAATTCTTGAATTGGTATAAGTGATTCTTTCACGAGGACTAAGCGGATCGTTTGACGTAACAGGAAAATTGGCATGTTTGTGAGTACATATATTTAATGTGTGTTAAGTAGGTACGTATATACCTACCTATCTACCACCTTTGATTTAATTTAAGCGTTTAACATTGAATTTTAATACCACAGCTTATCGGTCGCACGGAAATATAAATATCAAAAAAAAAACTACTCACATTTTTAATCCTCCACAAATATGTCACCGCACAAATTTTACCTTCAGCGGAGGTTTATTTAAATTTCCCGATAAGGCTTTAGTAGTGTCACGATTTATCGTGTTACATTCACTATTTACACAGGCCACGTACAACCCAAGCACGTTGATACTCGGTCATTGCTACACAAACACTGTCCACTCGGTACGAATAGTTATTGCATTATAGGAGGGGCAATTCTAATAATTTCCAATGTTATTGTACAGATTAAGTTTCGTTAATGGTTCGATGGCAGTCTATTTGTAACAAATAGTGGCTGGTCTATATTCGTACAATGCGAATGGATTTGAATTATAGGTCTGACAAAGGGTGCTTATTCAGTCGAATCGTCTGAAATCTGGAATTGTGCCCGGTATGATGGCAAAAGGTTCGCGCCCCAATATATTTGGACCTATTATTATCGGTGGTATCTGGCTCTATTAAGTGGTGATACCCTTTAAGTTACCATTGTGTCTTGCCTCGTCGTCAATTTTCACAAAAACACAGAACATGATTATTAGGTTAAAAAAGAAAATAAACTTTATTCCCCAAGCGGGGTTGGCAGAGCTGTGTGCACCCACTTTTCGCCGACGATGTTAGGTCCCATGTAATAGGGGGCGAGCCTATTGCCGGACTGATGCTGAAAAGTTTTCGATATAAAAACTACATTTGCCCGACCTAGGATTTGAACCTCGTGATCGCAAAGCCCATTATTCGCCATTAGACCAACGAGGCATTATGATTATTAGATTATTATAAATAATCAACCGTTAGCTACAACCAGTCATAGATCGATGTACGACTGATATGCATTTATTAGAGTAGAAAAACCGCGAGACGCCTTACTAGTTCGGCGGTGGTTGAGTTTTAGTTTTTGCGGATTTTAGTTATGAGAATTGGCTCCAGGGGTGTCTCGGTGTCTTGATAACAACGAAAAAAAATATCGCCATTACGATTTTTTTCATTAGTCGCAAATAATTTTGTGCTTCTGTTAGGTATATTTATCTAAACATTTCAACGGGTATATCAAAAGAATGTTTTGTCTCTTGACATTCAGAGAGGTTAAAGGTTTTTATTAATTTGTTGATAACGCAATTATTAGTGTTCCTAAGTAATGTAATTAGTGTACGTAAATATCTATGATTAGGTGTAAATTATCTATAGTAATTAACGGTACGGTACCGAATTCATTGTAAGTTCCTATCATTAGCTTGACTGGGTCGGTAATTAGAATAACAAGCCCCAATTTGCTCACTCATACCAACTAAAATCGGCAATATTTTTTAACTTAATAATAATACCCCGCAAGGCGTGAAGATATTCTAATGCAATAAAGCTTAGCTATACGTACCTAATTCGTTTTATTTTTACTTGTGGTGTCAGTGGTGGTTTTTTTAATTGACAACGTAAGCCGTGCAAGGCCTTCCATTATGTTTTTTCTAATGAATCAAATTAATTTGATGATATTCTGCTAATGTAAGCAACTTTCCTGCCCTATTTGATATTATTATTGTCATGCACATTCCACTTCATGTGACGTCTATTTAACAGTCACCACATTGCTTTCACCCTTTTTATCTTTTGTTCTGTTGCCATGTGTTGTAGATGATGATTAATATGACAGCACAGTGGTCAGTGTAGTTATACCTATATTTTTGTGCTGGTCGTGTGTTAGTCATATTTCCTAACACACTTTAGGCGTGCGTGACAGATAAAGGGTCGTCTGTTGTTAAGAGTAGAAATCTATATTTTATCTATTATAACGACTACACTTATCGGAGAAAATAATAACAGCTAGAAATACGGCTATAATTGAAGGTAATGAAGAGTGAATGCAGGGAATTATAGTTAACAGTGCGATGGGCAAGCTGCTTGGGAGCCGGCACTTATGTTAAAAGGTGCACCTGACCATTCATAACAGAGTGCTTGTCTTAACGCTGATATATCGGAGAGAGAGTTGTGTAAGCAAGAAAGAGAATGAAAACAGAATAATTGTTTTTAAAATGCTGTAGAAAATGTGCAGAGACCGTCGGCCAGGACCGAATTCGCAACAACCGTAGTAAAGGAGCGTGTAGATATAAATGGAAGTATCGGTGTAAAGATGATAAATAGTATACTTAATCATATCATATTTCGCAGATAATATGCGTAAGTGGCAAAATCTAGATACCGGGGAAGACCTTGATTATCTTACCATGGCTAAATAGATCGTGTCTTATTTAATAAACAAGTCAACAGTCTTCTTAACCGGTCAGTGTGTCTGAGACGAACTATGATGAGTGAAAGAAGCGAAAAAGGTCTGTATGAACTTGTTAGACACTGTAGAGGTGAACTGATCTGACGGTATAGATAGATAGACATAGAATTGAAGGTAGTTAACCAGATCCCCTTCTTATCGATCCCATTTTAATTCTTATCGAGGCGAATGTACAAGGTGACGACACTTAGTACAGAAAATGGCTATGGCGATGCCATCGTCGCTAGCTTTATTGAAGTAGCCCTGTGTGAGTGAATTGACATTTAGAGCACACAAATAGGTGCGACATGGTTCGCTCCAGGCACTGAAGGTCACCACGCTAGCACTGGACTGAGTCGGATCGATTGTGTCCCATTTAGCCAAATTGTGTTCCGATCCCAAAGTTATGAGGGACAATCAGACAAGTGTAGTTGAATTGTAATTATGTCCCTCTTGTCTCGTACAATGATGATGACACAAGATGCATAATTCTGTTTCATGATTTTTTAATTTTGGTTTTATTTGAAGTTTACCGCATGAGCAACGGTCTCACCATATGAAAGCTAACTGTTTGTATGGATACCAAATCCTTGATTTTTCAAAGATATAGGTAAAGGTTAGCTTCGAATGAATTAGTTACTGGCAAAATATTTCGTTATCATTATAAAAAAAATCTTCTGTTTATCATTGTCTACAATTCTATTGATAAGATATAAATACCTCGAATGAGATGATTTGAGTTGGACAAATTAAATAAGCAAGGTTAAAGCCTGTTGCCATTAATAAAATATGAAAGGTTATTATTGAGAGTGTAAAGATGGAAAAGTTATAATGAGCGTGTTTCCCTATCTGCTAATCCTCAAAACGAATCACTATAATCACTCACAGAAAAACACTTTAATTATTAAGTAATCCTATTAAGTATTCCGTAAGTTATTTACAACTAATAATGTCACTTCATTATGAGATCGTCGCTAACCTGATTAATATACAGGCTATGGTTTTGTATTTTCGCGGAATTTATGGAGTACTTTATATTGCTACACTACTTAAAACTGCCTACGTTTGTTCCTTTGTGCATATTTTTACTTATACTCATATAGCATTGAACGGTCTAACCTTAATTGAAGCGAAGAATACGCCAACACATAGTGGATATATGACAGAGTATTGTATACTTCCCATGGCCCGACCCTAGAATTGCTTCAGGAAGTGGCGTATTGAGGTGAACCCGGACAAGAGCGTTGCGGTGTTCTTCTCCAGAGGTCACCCTGCGCCCCTCCCTGCGCCACCCCAGAAGTAATCTTGGTCAAGTGACCATGTTCGACCTACCTATTCCCTGGGTCAAACAGGTCAAATATCTAGGGGTCACCCTTAACAATATCATGACCTTCGGACTGCACATCAAGCGAGTCCGTAATCGAGCAGCCTTTGTCCTCGGTCGTCTTTACCCGATGATCTGCAAGCGGACTAAAATGCCCCTTAGAAATAAGGTGACACTTTACAAAACTTGTATACGGCCCATCATGACGTACGCTTGTGAGGTGTTCGGGCACGTCGCCGGCTCTCACATCTCACATCGATAGAGTCCAAACGGTTCAATCCCGTTCCCCCCGCAAAGCCGTCGGAACCCCGTGGTTCATACGAAATGTCGATCTCCATTCCGATCTCGGTCCCGAACCTATTCGCGCCTTTATTAAAAAGGTGACAACCCGATATTTTGCTAACGCGTCCAATTATAGTAATCCGCTAATCGTAACCGCCGCCGACTACGAACCCAACTCCCCTCCTATCAACCGCTACCGCCATCCGCGGCATGTTCTCACCGACCCTCCCGATGCCCTTACATCCCTTCTTTCGGATACAGATACCGGACACAGGATCAGACACCCTTGCGCCGGTGCAGAGCACTACCGCAAGACACATAGTATACGCCCTCCCTCATAGCGACTGCCCAAGCCGAGGCCGTTCCTCCTTGAGGCGCTCTTGAGCTGGTTGCTCCCTTGCCCTTCTGGCTCGAGCGTGGTGGTTGCACGCTCTCCCTCTTGTCCGGTGAAGCTGTAAAGGCCCCGCGGCCAACTGCGTAGATTATTCACACACACAAACACACACACACCCACACACACACCGCTCGGGGTAGTCACGATACACGTAGGGCAACAGGACAAGATTATAAAATAAATGTATAAAATATTTTTTTTTCTTAGTGTCTGTTTTTTTATGAATTTGTGTTCCTCGCGACCGTTGTAAATTCCGCGAGGAGACAAAACAACACCTTATAATTATTATTTTATACGAGTCTAATTTAACTCCTTGAAGGGATCATCATCATCTCAGCCTATACTTGTCCACTGCTGAACATAGGCCTCCCCAATCGCTTTCCAGCGTAACCGGTCCGATGCCACCTGCATCCAACGACTTCCTGCCATTTTCACAAGATCGTCGGTCCATCTGGCAGGCGGTCGTCCTACGCTGCGCTTGCCAATACGTGGTCTCCATTCTAGATTCTTTCTGCCCCAACGCCCGTCCGATCTTCGCGCTATGTGGCCCGCCCATTGCCACTTCAGCTTGCTAATCTTAAGGGCTATGTCGGTGACCTTGGTTCTTCTACGAATCTCCTCATTCCTGATTCGATCACGTAGAGAAACGCCGAGCATAGCTCTCTCCATAGCTCGCTGTGCAACTCTGAGCTTTTTTATGAGACCTATAGTAAGAGACCACGTCTTTGATCCATATATCATCACTGGTAACACACACACCTTGAAGGGATAGTGATACTAAATAGGAAATAAATCCCACATTCCCTCCATTGTAATTCCGGTAAGCCAGAATCCACAATGGTTTCGTTAGATGACATGAAGGGTTGAAACTTGGGGTGTCCGAGAAACTCCCAACAAAATTAATTAGAAATAAAGGAATAGGAGGAGTAGGAAAATTCCACTTTCCCATCTATTAGGGGATGGTAAGAAATTACCTTCTATCCTTCGTCCGGTAGCGTATAGAGCGGGTGGCACGCGTTCCAATTATGGTCCTTGGTCGTCGCTTTTACTAATTCTTGGATAGTCGATAGATTATTAAATATTTGTACAAATAATTAATCGATGTGCTTGATACATGCGACCATCATACTCACGCCTTTATCCCACTAAGGTAGGCAGAGGCTACAGTTTTCCAAATCCAAAATTTTTGTATTAAATTATTTTATATATTAACTTAGTTTGAAAACGTGTGGTATATATTATTATTTATTTATTTAGGCGCTCGTAGCGCTGTGCGACCGCGGTGTTCTTACCGATTACCAAGGTTAAGCAGCGTTCGACTCGGTCGGCCCGAGATGGGTGACCGTTTGAGGCACTTTCACATTCGAGCGTCTCCGTGCTTCTGAAGGCACGTTAATCTGTTGGTCCCGGCTACCCCTTAATGTGGTAGTCGTTAAGCCGAGTTGGAAGCCTTAAAGGCGGCTTGATAAGTTCCAACAGCAGGTGGCCACAAACCTGCCTCCACCAATCCGCACTGGGTCCGCGTGGTGGAGTATGACCTAATCTCTCTCACCTCGATTTGTGAGAGAAGGCCTTTGTCCAGCAGTGGGCAGTATAGGCTGATATTATTATTTATTTAGGAAAACAACATAATGCACAATGTGAAATAAATAGCCCACAACACTGCAACCAGTTTGACTGTGGGGTCAGTTGAGTCTACAAGCTCCATATTATGGTAATACTAATGTAGCTCAAACTTAGGTAATGCTTTAGCAGTTTCCTTTAAAATACTTATATATCATTTTCCTTATTTTATATTAGTTATCTAATATTTTATTTTAGCCCTAGTCACCTTTTACAGTTTATACATAAAATTATATCATCAATATTTTGCTACACGTGTCCGCAATAAAACATAGATATCAGCTGCTGGAATAATAGCAAATCGCCTTATGATTGATAACCCCAATGGTCTAGTCCAATACAATTTACGATCTAGTCTAAACATTGTTACTTATAATAATAAGAATAAGACTAAGTTTGGTTAGGTTAGTGTGAGTTGGGTTTCCGTTTGTAGGATGTACATATTCGAGCATCTCCGTGCTTCGGAGGGCACGTCAACCCTTTGGTCCCGGTTACTACTTAATATGGTAGTTGTTTAGCCATGTTGGATGCCTTACATGCGGCTTGATAAGTTCCAATAGCAAGTGGCCACAAACCTGCCTCCACCACTCCGCACTAAGTCCGCCTGATGGAGTATGACTTAATCTCTCTTATTACGATTTGTGAGAGAAGGCCCGCAGTGGGACAATACAGACACTGATTTATTATTATCACTTATTACTTATCATATATCAATTACCGACAGATACCAGCATAGTTGCAGCGACAAACATAATAGCTGTTTTATCAGAGTTCAATCTACTTCAAGCCATAGAAAAGCAGATACAATGGAACATCAATAGGTTTTTGCGTCGCTGGCCTTGTGTGGCTATTGAACAACCTAGTACTTATGCACGCATTTCTTTGATGTTTAGCTGTTTTCGTGTTCAAGTAGAATTCCATCTGTCTCGTAGGTATACTGGCATATAGTGCGCGTAGCGATGACGAAATCTTGGGTTCGAATACTAGGTCGGACAAAGTGTAGTGTGTCTGTCGAAAAATTTCTGGAATTGTGCCCAGTATAATAGCAATAGGTGCACCCCCTATTACATTGGAACTTAGAATTGTTGGCTAAAAGTGCGTATACACAGTAACTACACCGCTTGGGGAATATAGTCGTGACAGTGCTTTATCATAATTCATTTTGTTGTTTTATACAGTGCGTACTACCCTGTAGTATCTACAATTTTGGAACAGACACAAAAATCGAAATTGCAGCAATCATAATAAAGTTTCGCTAGGGGACGTTTCGGTTACTACGACTCTCATTTTATCTACGTACGATGGAGTCAAAAATGTCTATTCGATTACAATTTAGCGAGTAACACGAATAGGTGGGCCAAATAGGTGGGGTCCATTCGGTAAATCCCTGAGCAGAGGAATAAATAGGGACATCTTAGTAGCGGCAGCTCCAGAATGCGATAGCGCGATGACCTCAACGCGTACCCAGTTGAAAGGAATTACAAGTTTCGAGATCATTGCAAGAAATAGGGAGTGATACTTTTGTATACGGGACACAATTGCTTAGGAAGTAGTACAGTATTTCCTCAGTACAAAATGTGCGTAAACACGACATTAGTTCGCGGTAGAACTATTGTAGTTTTGTCATGAGTTCTCTCACTATTAAGAGTTCATAATTTTGTCACGTTTAAATGAAATAAAATATATGGCGCCCTTATTGGAAACGCGAACAACTAGAAATCAGGTGCATTGTGAATGGCTGCTTGCTTTAATAGTAAAAAAATGCGTAAGTACAACATAATCTTGTGATAGAGCACTAGATCAGCTGCTGACGATAAAAAATAGCAGAGCATGAGACAGACTTTTATGTATATCCATAGAATGATGTTATTTTCCTAGTCGATATAGTAATAATATTTACCCATGCATTTGAATAAAAAAAATAAAGTGAATAAGTTTTTTTTAAAAAAAGGTCGTGGATCCTTTATTATTTTGCGTTAAATAAATAGGTACCTACATTTAAGAGTAGGTAAATCCATAAAAAAAAACAGATAATTGATTGATTATCTGTTTTTATGGATTTAGTTGAAGCAAGTAAATAATTAAAAACAATGTAGATAAACACAAAGAAGTTGTTTTGTAAAACGTAAGTAAATCATTACAACCATATGCGCAAATATAGCCAATGTATTGAGATTACCGTTCACAATGCATATTATATTACTCACGTTTTTATTTCTCTGAATGTTTATCGACGCACTACAAACTTCGACAATATTTTATTTCCCGCCAATTTTATTTTGACACGCACACGTCTCGCCACCGCTGCGACTTAACTAACTGAATTAACTCAAGCTATGAACTCAAGTCACTGACATTGAGATACTGAGGCTTATTACCTTGTTGCATTTGTTTTTTATACATACTCAATTAAAATAAAACGCAGTCTTGTGTCAATACTTTATGTTTAGCATGACTGTATATTCATTCGCTATTTAAATAAATGATGTGTAGTCGTATGTGTTATCGTTTTTGAGAGCTTCTCTTCTTTATATACCTTAAATAAACTGTTTAACGGAATCTAAAGATTTTTTTCGTATTATTATTAACTAGTTTCTGCCCGCGACTTTGTCCGCGTTGGCTTTAGACAGGAACCTTACATTTTTTCCGGTTAGAATCCTATATGTTAATTAAGGTAATCAACTATCTATGTGCCAAATATCTTCCAAATCCGCTTAGCCGTTTTTGCGTGATTTAGTAACAAACATCCAAACATCTAAACATCCAACCATCTAAACATACAAGCTTTCACATTTATGAGTTACACTTTACACTTATTACTAATGTAAGAACTAGGATAAATGTGGCTTAGTAATAAATAACAATTAATCAGCCTATACATAATTGTTTTGTGGCATACACTGTCCCATAATAGGGCAAAATTGACAAATATTTATCAAAAGGCAAGCAGGAAACAGAAAGGCACTGACGATTCATTTGCATCTGTTTACAATGCATGGGCATGTATGTAGGTAAGTACTGTCTAAGTTTGATATATACCATAAATAAGTAAGTGCTATGGGTAAGTCGCACTATAGGAGAAATTTTTGTGACCCACGAAAATTTTTCTGCCCATAGATAGCCCTAACCAAAAAGAGATAATTTTTAACACATATAAATTTAAGTTCCCATGAAAGATTTCCATATTGCTTATCTAGGTAGATAAAATAGGGAATGTGTGTAATTAAATATGATAATTTCTAAGTCCCAGGACCAAGTCCCAAAACTATAGTAAATTGCCTAGTAAGATGTGGTTTATACGATTCTAAATTCCTTGATGTTAAGACCAAAGTGACTTCAATTTAATATATACAATACAGAGTTACCCTGCATAATTTCCTACCCTACAAGGGATCTGGCGTGATGATATAGATATCCATAAAATATTTATTTAAATTTTGATACTAAATTATCAATCGGTAATATTCTGACTGTATGCAAAATCGATTGGTTTAGACTTGATTACGACTAGAACCACCATCCCTATTGGAAATATGGTGTTGCTATTTTTAAGAATAAAATTGTACTCTATGGTTTATTAATAAAATATTTTACTTAATATTAAGTTATTTATATCAGTTTATTGTTTATATCTAGCTATTATAATAAACGAATTTATATTAATTACAATAATCTTTATTCCATTTATTTATAACAACAGAGTGCCAGATTAAATTGGCAACATTAAACCGTCTTTCAAATCTTTCAATTTTTGTGAGAAAAGCTCGCTGTATCGTATTCAACGATTTCGAGCATTTTACGCAAAACTGTTCATATTTTGTGATAATTATTGTCCTAATCTCATTAAATAGCTATAAGGAATTAAACTGATAGTTTATAACACGTCTAACATAAAGTGGTCATACTCATTGTGTTCGTTTGTGAATTACTGACAGATCGATTCGGCGTTGTAAAGTTTCAGGTTATACAAAAAAAAGTATTTCTATTTGATAGATTTGTAACTTGTTGATATTTGAAATGGAGAGCATGGATGTCGCACAAGAAGGTACATCGGCTGCGTCGACGCCAGTCGCTGAAAATGGTGAGTTAACTTGCGATGTTTGGTCGGATGCCGGGAGCTTGGGTTGCAAAAACGTGCTCAATTTTTTTTATCGAATTTTCGGTTTTGTAGGACCAGACAAGAATGTTACCGCCGAGGAGATGACCTCCAGAGATTATTATTTCGATTCCTACGCACATTTCGGCATCCACGAGGAAATGCTGAAGGACGAAGTACGAACACTCACATACAGGAACGCCATGTACCACAATAAGCACTTGTTCAAGGGAAAAGTACGTCCTCATGTTCTATTATTTTTCCCGCGCTTTGGCGTTTTGTCTTTGTGCTGACTTTTGTTTTTACTAGAATTCAATATATTCATAGAAGACATATCAGTCACATGGTGATAAACAAACTGTTTACATGTCTTTCTTTATAGTCATTCATGTTTTAGTTAGGTTATGTTTTTAAAATATCACTACAATTTATTACAATAAAGGTCAAATTTAGTGTCGCCAATTCAGTACATACAGCCTTTGATTCAAATTGAAAACAATGAATTTTATAGCAATTTTGTTACTTAATTGCTTTTTTTTTCTCCTATAGACAGTGCTAGATATAGGGTGCGGTACAGGCATCTTGTCGATGTTTGCAGCCAAAGCCGGTGCAGCCAAAGTTATAGCCGTAGAGTGCTCCAATATTGTAGACTATGCTCGGAAGATTATAGAGGCCAACAGGCTCAGTGACGTCATTGAGATTGTAAAAGGAAAGGTGAGAATTACTTGGTTATTACTATTTAACATTATAATAACTTCCAATAGGGAATATGCATGTATTTTTTTTATATTTTTATACGATAGAATACATCAATATATAACTGCAAAAAAAATTAAGCATCAAAAACAAAATGTAAAGAGCAAAAAAAAATTGTTGAAGTTAGCAAACAGATAAGAGCACTTTAAACGCCCGCCATGTTGGCGCGCTTGGTGTGACGTCAAATTCTATAATAAAAATCAATTTGTGAACAGCTGTAGAAGTATTTTATTTTGTTTTTTTTTTTTTTGTATTGTGCGACTATTATACAATGGAACATAACGCCGGGACGTCCGGACGTAAGAATTAACTTAAATAAATTAAACTAAAATTTTGTCTTTGTGTAAATCGACAATAAAAAATAACAAACATCCTACAAATATGCACTTGTTGACATTTGTATTGTAGACTTTGATATCACATTCGATCTGACCAATAGTGTGGGTTTCCAGCTACTTTGAATTTCCCACTCATTTTGTGCACTTTCAATAATTATTTTCTTAATAAAAAAGTAATGTTATTAAACAAATATTGGTATAGACATTATTCTTATGCAATAAAGTTAGTAAAAAAAAATATTTGGCCCCTATTTGAATTACATGTATATTCCCTATTAAAACTGCAGTAACAAGCATTGTGAAAATAGGTTGTAAATAGCACTAAATAACCTATATTTTTCTTAAATTTAAATAATGTCTTAACACCTGCTTTGATTGTCAACCTCCTGCTTTCATATATCATATTATGAAAAGTAGATGTTGTGTCAAAGCAACTTCGTACTAAACCTGCTTAGAAAAATCTCTATGTATCTTAAAAAAGTTAGTAAAAATCTTAGTTAAATGGAGATGAAGTAGTATTTTGGTTCATGTCTATGGATATTGTTGGCTCATGTAAAACTGGTAAAGTAGACAGTACCCTAAGTAGCATAATATTGGTTGAATTATTATTGAACTTGTCCCTAAATGAATGATGGAATAAGTGCTTCTTGTTAGGGGATCATCATATTGTGATTTATATCTTGAGACTCTTTGTCTCAGAGCTCTTGCTCTATATGTACATCATAGGGATCACAGATAATGATCATTTAGGTCTAATCAATATTATAAAATAAGTTATTTTTAAACTATTTATTATTATTATATACTTGATTTGTCACACACATGCCACATGAATTGCTTATAACTTCAGTTACATTGAGCTGCGATTTTAAGATCATCCAAACATTGTATCACTCATTGATCTGATGCCAATTTATTCCTGGCTTAAATGTGCAATTAGGCATTATAAATCAATTTATTGTCATTAATGGCTTGAGATCAAAATGATGTAAAAGGGAGAATGAAAGTAGGATAAATGCGGTGGAAATGCGAGCTCTGCGGAAGATGTGCGGAGTGAAGCTGACCGACCGTATTCGTAACAGCGTAGTAAGAACGCAAATAGGTATGAAAGAGAGTATCGGTGTAAAGATGAGAAAGGGTATGCTCCGTTGGTTCGGGCATATAGAAAGAATGTCCGAATGTCGGGCATATGAAAGAAGGGTCTTATCTGAAGGACAAGTCAGGAGTCTCCGTAACCGGCGAGCGTGTATGAGACGAACTATGAGAGTAGAGGAAGCCAGAGAGGTATGTAAGGAAAGAGCCTGTTGGAACTCTGTACTCTCTGCCTACCCCGTAAGGGATCTGGCGTGATGATATAGATAGAGATAGATCAAAATGTGGTTTTGTTCATATAAATAATCTAGGTATTTTGCATTTGCAAATATAATACCAACTTTTTACAGATATGTTTACAGCCTACATTGTTCTCCCATATCCCACAAAGAAATGTAGATAGAAAAAATTGTAAAAATACTATTTTAAAAGAGTAACTGTGTAGTTTCTTGCCAGTCTTTTCCACAAAAAGGACAATCCAAACTGGTGGTAGAGTTTATTACTTTTCTGATGATTCAAAAATACTATAATGGCTTGCAAGAATAAAAAAGAAATCTGATTCTGATATGTAGCTTGTTAACTATCCATGCTTATTTTGAAACAATTTGGACAATTTCTTTTCTTTTCTTTTTTTTTTAAAAAAAACGTAGCTCCACTAGGATTTATTCCTGTGTCGTGGGTGCGTTTACAAACATGAAAATTCACAAACAAATACCCAGACCGGAACAAATAATTGTGGATTACACAAATATTTGTCCCGTGCGGGAATCGAACCCGCGACTATTCGACACAGTGGGCGGAGCAGCTTAAGCTCTTAACCACTGCGGTAAATCGTTAATTTCAATCACAGAGCTATAAATTTACATGGCTTATTAGAAATTTTTGAGTTATGTTGTTTTTTTGAAAAGACATAAGTATGCACATATAAGCAGCAAGCCTTTACTCCTTGTAAACACGAAAGTAGTAAAATAACAACCTATTTTCAGTAGACTTCTGATAGTCAAACCATCCTCATGCTTTGGATAGACTTTCCTTAACCTATTCTCTGTGTACTCCAATTGGTGTTTCTTAACTATATGTCCAGCTGCGGTGGAGATGCCAAACAATATTAAATATTATCGGCATCAAAAATGTTTACTTGTAAGCATATTTTTTAACCACAATGGATTAAATTCTTTAACATTACTGTTTATAAATGTCTTAGGTGGAGGAAGTAGAGTTGCCTGTGGAAAAGGTGGACATCATTATATCAGAATGGATGGGTTACTGCCTGTTCTATGAGAGCATGCTGGACACAGTGCTGTATGCTCGGGACAAGTGGCTCGCACCTGATGGCATGCTGTTTCCCGACAGGTCAGTTCTGTTTAGAGCTAATCAGGATCATATAATTACCTTCCCATTTCCTTCCCATACATTTCCCATTACATATTTTTATACTGAACTAGCTACCTGCCCTGGCTTTGCACATGTGAATTATCCGAATAAACCTTCCTCTTGAATCACTCCATCCATTGGTGAAAACCATAGGAAAATCCGTTTAGTATTTATTAAGTTTATCGCGTTCAGACAGACAGACATCACATAGACGCGGCAAGGGGGACTTTGTTTTATAATATTTCTAGTTCATATTCAATGTTACTGTCATTTTGAATTCGATTTGCTCTTACAATAGATATTAAACCTTGTTTAGATGGGGTATGCTTTAATTATATCATATGCGTTAGGCAAGAAAGGCATTGTGTAAAATATAGACATTGTTGTGGCAAAGAATTGCTATTTTTTTACAACACAGGCGCTCTAAAGGGTACAGTCTGCAATATAAGTCGCTTAATATTCTCAGATCAGGTATACTCTTTTATTGCCTACTTGGAAAGAGACGCAAAGGTCGGCTCAAGAAACGATGGGCTATTGACCTTATTAAAGGGACTGGATGAGTGTCGCCCAGGCCAGGAGAAAGTGGATCGGGATGGAGGAGGCTTATACCCTTGCAGGGACCATTCAGTACAAAGACTTAATGGGTGAAAAAAGCTACAAAAATAATACTCTTATTGTTCAATTTCGGTGAACATTGTCAAAGCTAAATTATTAGGAATGTATTCAAATTTATTTAAATCAACAAAAGTAATAGATTACATTCTAAACAAAAGTGTGCAAGCAATTTAAAAAACTTAAGTACAAGCTTATCATCATGTTGGGCACAATTCTAGACTCCAGACTACTGCTGAGAATCTGAATAAGAATCTCAATAACACACTTTTAGTCGAGGATTTCATAATCGACAGCCTTACCATGCGTTATTAGACCAACAAGGCATCTCCTTACTTAAATGTACTAAGAAAGAAAGAAAGAAAATAATATAAAATAAAAATATATATATCTCTGAAATGGTATACTCTCAGCATAATGCCATAAGTATGATTGTAATCTAATACAATACATAATAATACAAGTAAATAATGTCAAAATAACAGCTTTTTACTAAATGCATATGAAAGTATATACGGTACTTAAAACGATTTGTTTTATTTCTGTATTTGCCGGCTAATCTCCGAAACGGGTGGACCGATTTTCGCTGGCAGATAGCTGATGTTATAAGGAGTAACTTAGGCTACTTTTATTTTAGAAAAAGCACGCGAAGTAGCGGGGTGTACCCCGCGACTTCGCGTGCAGCGTTCAACATAGTGGAGTATCTCCCATCTTAATATGTGGCAAGTTTTTGCCCAGCAGTGGGACAGAAAAAGCTAATTTTTATTCTTCTCTTCCAGATGCACACTGTTCATCTGTGGGATTGAAGACCGTCAGTACAAGGACGAGAAAATCAACTGGTGGGATGATGTGTACGGTTTCGATATGTCTTCCATCAGGAAGGTCGCCATCTCTGAACCACTTGTCGACGTGGTTGATGCTAAACAGGTATGTAACATTGTTCACTGCTTTCACTGCTGGTGATCACAGAGTCCTTAGTTCGAATTAATGGTAGGGTAGTGTTATTGAAGCTATTCAATTATTCTGGATTCGATAGTCGCTTACGATGGGCCTCATAAGAAGGCTCAAGGTCACCCAAAGGGCAATAGAGAGAGCTATGCTCGGAGTTACCCAGCGGGATAGAATCAGAAACGAGGAGATTCGCAGGAGGACCAAAGTCACTGACATAGCATTCAGAATTGCTAAGCTTAAGTGGAAGTGGGCGGGGAACATCGCTCGTGAAACTGACGGCCGTTGGGGCAGAAGGGTTCCTGCGAGTGGCGACCACGTACCGGAAGGCGTAGCGTGGGCAGGCCCTCTACAAGATGGACCGATGACCTGGTGAGGGTCGCGGATAAAAGTTAAATGCGTACAGCACAAAACCGGTCTTTCTGGCGGTTTTTAGGCGAGGCCTTTGTCCTGCTGTGGACATCTTTCATCTAAAGATAATTAATCTGAAGTCTTAAAGTGTGCTGGGTATAATATAATAAATAATAGTAGCCCTGTTAAGAAACGGTTCCACCAGTAGGCACGGGCCTCCTCTCAAACTGAGAGGGTTTAGGCCATAGTCCACCACGCTGGCCCAGTGCGGGTTGGCGAACTTCACACACCTTTGAGAAACTCTTAGGCATGCAGGTTTCATCGCGATGTTTTCCTTCACCGTTAAAACAAGTGATAGTTAATTTTTAATACGCACATGCTTTCGAAAACACAGAGGTGGGTGCTGGTTTTGAACCCGAGACCTCTGACTGTGCAGTCTAACGGTCTAACCACTAGGCTGTCGCTGGGTGTAATATAACATAAAAAAATGTGGCTCCTGGAGTCGTTTTTAAAATAAGCCCCACAATGGGCAATATTTCTTTGTCGTGTTTGCATTGACATACGTGAAATTCACATACACACACCAAGACCGAATCTAGCGTTGTATGTCACACGAAGATTCTTTTTTATTCCTATTTACTAACTATTGTTAATGTGTAGCTAGATCGCCCCTTTGTTGATAAGTGCGTTTGCGCCCGAGTCATTATATCATTGGTAACAATCCTGTTTTTTTTTGCTACAATACGTTAATTTCACTGTGACTTTGTTAGGAAACTGAAGGTATTAACGTCTTTGCGTAGTTTAGGTTTTCGGAAAATACTAGTATTATAGTTTGCAATAGCTGTAGATCAACACTCAGTGTGACCTTTTCTCCTTAAATCTATTGTGTAGAGTATTTTAGCATCAAACAGTCACTTTGTACAAAAGTATAGACATTGTTAATTTTTTACATACATTATTCTATCCATCTATCTATATCATCGTGCCAGATCGCTTGCGGGGTAGGCAGAGAGTACAGAGTTCTAACAGGTTCTTTCCTTACATACCTCTCTGGTTACATACATTATTACACCTTATAAACAACCGTGTCATAGATTCTTAATCCATATAATTATGCCCCCCAAAGGAAATCGTTTTGTATTCAATTTTTTTTTATTTTGTCTTAGGTGGTGACCAACTCCTGTCTACTGAAAGAGATAGACTTATATACTGTTAAGAAGGAAGATCTTAATTTTGAATCTAAGTTCCATCTTCAGGTAAGAGACAAAAAAGTTATTTTTCATTATTCTTGTGAATTTTGCTACAGTGGATTTTTGTGTCCATGTGTTTTGCGAGTATAGCTACAATTGCGGACTATTTAGAATATTATAAATTGTAAGTAAGTACAGCAGGTCTTATCTCCGACGCCACTTGGACGAAAGACTTAATGCCTGATGATTTTTGATATTTTATTTTATTATCATTATATTCATCTTCTCTCAGAAATTGAGGTGGGTTATAGTCCACCTCGCAGATTGCTAGCATTGCCCAGCTGTGGGACAAGACAGGCTCAAATATTTATTTTTATATTGATTTTCGTAAGATTGAAGAAGAAGAAAATTCTATTAGTCGTCGCATTCTACCCATTTTTATTTTTATTGTAAGCATGTCTGCCCTCTACTTCTGAAGGTTGCCTGAAAGAAATCGCTTTAAGCGATAAGGCCGATAGCTTTTTTTAGTTGAAGTGAAAACTTCTTTAGGCGGCGTTGGGCATTTTTGAGATGGGACAAAACAATTGAACTCGCGACACTGTTACCGTTACCGACACTTCTGTATATAAGTATGTACATCTATTGTGTATGTACGTACATAGATACACATGCATGGTGGCATTTTTGAGATGGGAAAAACCACTGAACTCGCGACACTGTATATAAAACCTCTGTATATAAAAAAAAAAACAAAAAATATATCCTGACGATTCAAAAAATACACACGTAATTGTTTAAGTATTCACTTCTGTCGGAACTCCCGGAGTGCCCCTGTTTTTTTTTTTAACGTATTCCCACTCTAGGATTGATTCCTGTGTCGTGGGTACATTTACAAACATGAAAATTCACATACACGAATACCCAGACCGAAAGACCGAAACAAATAATTGTGGGCCACGCAAAGATATGTCTCGTGCGGGAATCGAACCCGCGACTACTAGACACAGAGGGCGGAGCGGCTTAAGCTCTGTCCAATACTTTTCTTTCTTCCTGTATTTTATTTGTGTGCATTAAAGTATATTGTATTGTAAGTATATTTGAGGACTTCATGTGTATTATGATGTCCAGGTGCGTCGCAACGACTTCATCCAGGCGCTAGTGACGTTCTTCAACGTGGAGTTCACCAAGTCGCACAAGCGCCTCGGCTTCAGCACCGCGCCCGAGGCGCCCTACACGCACTGGAAGCAGACCGTCTTCTATTTCGACGACTACATGACGGTCAGTCTCGCTAGCATAACTCGATATGTGTGTGTGTGTGTGGGTTGCATGGTCAAAATGTTCTAAGCTTACACCGACGTTAAGCAGTTTTATCTGGTCAGAGAGGTCAAAGGCACGTTAAGTTGTTGATCTCAGTTACCACTTCATGGTAGTTGTTAAGCCAAGTTGGGAGCTTTTCAGGCAGCTTGATAAGTTTTAAAGGCAGGTATTCACACACCTACCTTCACCACACCAGGTACCTATGTTGGAGACCCAATCTCACTCACCTCGATTTATTAGAGAGGCCTTTACTTGACAATTGGACAGGTACAGGTTGACTTATTATATCATTACGCTACATCCTGTGCTGTCAACAGAGAATACAGAGACAGTTATGTGTCATTATTTTATCTATCTATATCAGCGTTTCTCAAACTTTATTATGCTCTAGCCCAGTTATTTTAATGTTTCCCTGTGGTGGCCCACCACAAGTTTTTTAACTCTCTATCTCTCTATCTATATCATCACGGCAGATCCCTTGCGGGGGAGGCAGAGAGTACAGAGTTCCAACAGGTTCTTTCCTTACATACCTCTCTGGCTTCCTCCACTCTCATAGTTCGTCTCATATACGATCGCCGGTTACGGATACTCTTGACTTGTCCCTCAGATAGGACTCGGTCTATTTGGTCATGGTAAGATAATTTTTGATCTTCCCCGGTCCCTACATACTTCCACTTTCGCATTGTATATCTATTTGGTCACATTTCTTCTGACATTCTTATGTTAACCGTCCTAGTGCATATAGGGGAAATAAAAAGCATTTGAATGTCTATGTTCGTGTGGTAACGGGTGGGAACAATACGTAGGGTGCGGGGCTCAGGCTGTGTAAAACAAAGGCTACGCAGGACGCGGGACGACCCCCATTCTGTATATAGTGTTTTGTGACCACCACTCACTTCTCAGTCCAACAGCGAGCGAGTGTTTGCGTTGACACAAAAGCAACACGCCTCTTGATCGTGAACGAGTATGATTGATACAATCAATCATACTATGAGACAATGCTGCAACCCGGTATTTTGTTTTCGTGGCCCGGTGTCGGGTTGCGACCCTTCGTATGGGAAACGCGGATCTATATCATGACGTCAGATGTCTTGCAGGGTGGCAGATAGTACAGCGTTCCAATGGGGAAGGATGTAGGTATCGGGGAAGACCTAGACTATCTTACCATGACCAAAGAGACCGTGTCTTATCTGAAGGACAAGTCAAGAGTCTCTCTGTAACCGGCGCCCGTGTGTGAGACGAACTATGAGAGTGGAGGAAGCCAGAGAGTGCTGTGTTATTATTTATTGTGGTTTAACAGTCAAACTTTTCCTTCAGGTGAAAAAGTTCGAAGAGATCACGGGCACATTCTCGATGCGTCAGAACGCGCGGAACAACCGGGACCTGGACTTCGAGATCGAGATCGACTTCAAGGGCGAGCTGTGCCAGGTGCGGGAGAAGAACCACTACCGGATGCGCTGAGCACAGCGCCTCCCGCACACCCAGCGCGGTACAAACCTCGACACACGACACACCCTTCGAAAATTACTCAAAACGTTTCTGACAAAATGCGTTCATAATTTCTATGATATTTTTCATAATCTTAAGGCCACGTTCACCACCCTCGAGTGAAGTCTGAACTAAACTAATCCACAATTAAAATTGCAAGTAAGTCTACGAATGCCACTCATTAGCCTTATCCGACGATAAATTAGCCAGTTTTAATTGCCGAGGAAGCTAATCGGAACGTAACTAACCAGCACTTTACTCGAGGATAGTGTAAGAGCCCCAATACCTTTTGAAATGTTATTTTGTTTTAAAGCTTATCTTCCATACAAATAAAAAATCGGAATGTGATATTGGAATACCAAGTAAATGTTTTTTTTTCTGTATACAAGATAAACATATTATTATTGCATTTGTCATGAAAGATTTTGGAAAATATCATGAAAATATGCGACGATCTTATACAAAAGTATCCCACTAAATTTTAATAAATTATTGGTAACTTTCAACAGTTATGTGGCCTATGTTTCAACCGAATTTTGAATGACACATATTGTTAAAAAACATGTCATTATAACTTACCCAATTATTTTTTCTTATCAATTTGTAGTATTGATGTAAACATTATTATTGTAATAATTTAAAGGTATTATACTTATTGCCAGAGTTGGGCAAGAATTAATTGTGAATAAATTAAGTTGCACTTAAAATATTTCGGATTTCGTCGCGGCTCATTTGTGTTAATAAAGTGCCCGACGTTTCGAGTGCTTTACGGCACTGATGACGGAAGGGACTGAGGCGTTTGACGTCCAAAAGACATTGTTATTCCGGAGTACCTCAGGGGGGTTAATTTAATTGCAAATTAAATTTCAATTGATTGATCCTACAAGACTGCCTCGTTGGTCTGGTGGCAAAGCGCATCGCTTGCTGATCACGAGGTCCTGAGTTCAAATCCTAGGTCGGATAAATGAGGTTTTTGTAACGAAAAAAAAACTTCCCAGTATGAGTCCGGAGTCTGGAATTAATTGTGCCCGGTATATGGCAATAGGCCTCGCCCCCTATTACATGGGACCTAACATCGTTGGCGAAACGTGGGTGTACTCAATACACCTCGGCCACCCCCGCTTGGGGAATATAGGCGGTGTTATCCTACAATTGAAAAATGCCCAACGCTGCTTATTGTAAGTCATTATTAGCAAATATCAGAAGATTTCGATTGGACAGGCTCCCTACAAGATGGGCCGATGACCCGCTGAAGTTCACTGGTCTAATCTGATGCTCACAGTACTAAGCCAGTTGTGGCTATCTTTAGGGTGGCCTTTTTACAAGCTAATAGCTTGTAATGTTTGTTAGTTAGTTTGTTGGTTTAGGTCATAAGCAGGCTGAATTAAAACCCCTTCCTTATACAAGGTGTAACATAATAAACGCAAGACCTCAGACACCCCAATTAGAAAATTGCTTCATAAATTCAAAACGAAAACCAAATTTCCAAATTTAAAGGTTTTTACCCCTTTTTTAAGCACTTATGCCCCAATTAACAATGAAACTGGTACGTTTATGTGTGCATTTTGAGAAATACGGGTTATGAATGCATTTGTAATCTCCTTATTGCTATGAATCAAGAATAAATTTAGATTTTTACAGCGCACTGAAGGAGTAAAAGCATTTTTTGCAATATTAAAAAAAAATGTAAGCTACATCAAAAATAGTTAATAATAATAATAATAAAATCGTTTATTAAAGCCAGAAATAGTAACATTAAAATTTAGATTAGATTAAGAAATAGGCTTACAATTAATTATTAGTTGGAATCAATTCAGTTATCGATTTAGAACAAAGTACTTTCAGGTCTTGCGTTTATTATGTTACAGCTTGTATATATGCTTTATCTACGGAGTTAAAGTTTGACATGTCGGTTCTGTTCCGATGACAATGCATTTTTATGGGAAGCATTATCTGATTGTACTCAGATTGGCTTCAGACGAAGGAATTCCACAGCGGATAGCAGCATAAACACAATATTTTGTATACATATTTAATATTGATTGGTCGTTTTTACCTGGTCGTTTTAACCTGAGCTTGTCCTTAAAAAGTTATTTTTTTATGCAGCTTACGTCTTTCGGTTAATGATAAAAATATAATTAGGCAAGTTACAAGATTTGTTTACAATTTGTGCTAGTCAAAATTTGGTGTTAGTACCGTTACAATAAAATTTAAATTCATTTGTAATAAAATTTGCCTGCTTGTGTATGATTGGGGCAGATAAATAGTCTGAAGGTGGTATCTAACGAATTTTATATTAAATCAAAATGGTCGCTGTGTAACATGTAGTTTAAGTTTCTTTTTTAACTCTCTTTATCCGAGTTGTAATACCATGACTGTTATCTCATTTAGCATGTATTAAGGTTGAAAAGAATATGACCTAATGACAATGTGAGTAGTTACTGATGTATTTGATGTGATGTGAATATGTACTGTACTTGTTAGGTGACAAAATTATTGCTAATTGTTCGGTACTGGATAATTAGTAAATATCGTCGTCACCCCTAAATTCCCTTAGTGGGAATAGCATAGGTGTACTATACACATTTTGCTGACACGAAGGACGATTTAGCGCAGTGGTTAAGCCGCTCCACCCACTGTGTCTAATAGTCGCGGGTTCGATTCCCGTACGGCGCAAATATTTGTGTGATGCACTATTATTTGTTTCGGTCTGGGTATTTGTGTATGTGAATTTTCATATTTGTAAACGCGACCACGACACTGGAATAAATACTAGTGTGGGGGCTAAGTATTTAAAAAAAAAAAGAAAAAGAAATTTTGTTGACAATGTCCTAATATTATTAGGGGCAATCTTATTGCCAATATATCTAAAACAGTCCAAATTCCAAAATGCCACTTGAATTTTTTGAAAGAAAATCCTAAATGTCTGACCTAAGATTCAAAACTATGATCCTTGTGATCGCGCCTATATTATGCGAAAATTAACCAACGAGGCAGTCACGTTTGATGTCGCTTAACTGGCAGAGTTGCCTTTTGCTATGAAATTTACCCAAGTTCCTTTTTTAATTAGTAACCCTTTGAAATATTTTCCTGCTAATAGAAAATTTTACCAAATGATAACCCTAATTTCACTTCAACCTTTCTATGTCATCCACAAGCCAAAATATCTTGTAGCACTGTACAACAATTTGAACCAAACAAATACATTTCTATTAAAATCACAGAATACATTGGTATATTAAATCGATTTGGAATTCGATACAACAAATAATCGAAAAAGAAAATCGATTTTAAACGCATACCGGTCAGTATTTTTATGTTGTAATCGGCACTCGGATAAAGCGAGTTGAAATCACTTGACGATGATTAATTGCTGTGTAAGTTAGGTATCTTATGTTTGTGTCAGACCGCCTAAATGTACCGAATCCTATGAATAGTGTTTCAGCTAGAATTTCAAAGCGAACTTGAAAAATATATGTTGTGATGAAATATGAAGGTTTATGGCAGCTTTAGGTTAACAAAAATCACATGTTCTTTATCATTAAAAATGCCTCATTAGTTGTCATTTGGGGGTTTAACATAGGGATTATGTTGGCAGTATAATCTTACTCTTTTTCACGACGATGTAACATTAAAATACTATTGCTAAAAAACCACATATTGTCGGAAGGCTTGATCCTTTGGTTGAGAGCTTACGCCGCTCCACCCATTGGATCGAGTAGTCGCGGGTTCAATTCCCCACAAGGGACAGATTTTTGTGTGACCCACAAATATTTGAGTTTCATGTTTGTAAACGCACCTGCGACACAATAATAATTCCAGGGCTATGAAAAAGAAACAGGATTTTCCCAACATTTTTGTTATTTATGAAACACTAGTTTCTGCCCGCGACTACGTCGGCGTTGACTTCCGGCAGGAACCTAACATTTTTCCGGGATAAAAAGTGTGCTATGTGTACCTGGATTAACTCCAGGTAATAAACTATTTGTGTGTTAAATTTCATCGCATAAACAGCTTAACTGAAAGTCGTTTTTGCGTGAATGAGTAGCAAACATCCAAACATACACACATTTATAATATTAGTAGGATTACTTCAACTCTGTACACTCTGCCTACCTCGTAAGGGATCTGGCGTGATGATATAGATAGATAGATAGTAGGATTACTTCACGAAGTTTTCCTTAACTCATAAGTGTAATCGATCTAAGGCTGCCATAGACGTTATTAGTTGTAACTGAAATCAGAACTTAAATACAATAACATAGGGCTGATATTCGTCGCCGACCGATGCCAATGTCTCTCGCCCAGTGCGTGACGTAATCTATTTTCTACGATGTAGCTGTATGTATGTGGAGTAAGATAACTTTTGTGGTGCATTAATGATAAAGTACCTATAAGCCAACTTGTTGTTTTATTTCGTTCTTACTATATTAGTACCTAACCCCATCAAGCAATGATAGTCTAGTGTATATACCGTTGCACTGCCAAGTCAGAGGTATCTGTTTTAAACCCAGGCATGCACTTCTGTCTTTTCGAAAGCATGTGCGTATTAAGAAGTTAACTATCACTTGCTTTAACGGTGAAGGAAAACCTTGTGAGGAAACCTGCATGCCTAAGAGCTTTCGAAGGTGTGTAAAGTTCGCCAACCCGCACTGGGCCAGCGTGGTGGACCATGGCCTAAACCGTCCCAGTTTGAGAGGAGACCCGTGCCCAACGGTAGGACAGTTCCTTAACAGGACTTATATTATAACTGCATGTCAGTTTGTGTCTTTAGAACGTTTTTTTTTATAAAACTGCACCAAGTATGCTATTGCAATTTTAGTAAAATTGTCATTGTTCATTGACTTCATAATCGTTGGTTTTGACAGTTTTGATAATTATTGATTCTATGGTGTCCTTATGGTTTTTCATAGGCGTACCACTTGACACCTTTTTCGGTATTTGTTAATAAGACCATAAAGAATTTAGTAGATTACCGACTTAAGACAATTGTAATTGAACGAATGTTATAGCATGTTATAATTTCAAATCATGTAAAAATAGCAGACTTGGGGTCCAGGTCTAATTAGATATTGAAAGCGATATCTCTTCCTACTGTCCAAACTACGAACTGAAATCATATATGATCTAAGAGAATAATACTCTCTTCTGTTGTAAATGTAAATGAGCGCTGAACGTCGAACACTTAAAGAACTTGAAGACTCAAGCGTTTCTACAACACTGACCCTGCATTCGCACGAGTGCTTTTCAACTCGTAATAATCAAGCGCTAGATTAGATAAATGGCTAACAGTACATTTTTTTGAAAAGCGCATCTTATCTTACCACTCGTTTGCAAGGGCATTTTATCAACGAGTTGTGCTGAAGCGCTGTAAGAGGTTTTAAAAAAATAAACTGTGCTGAAGCGCTTAAAGCGCTTGTTATTAAGGGACTCATCCAGTCCAGTACTAAAACATGGTGGATTTCCGCTCGCTATTTTTCGCTACCTACAGAGCGGAAGCGAATATCTTCTATATCTGAAAATATAATAGCATTAAAGAGCTTGTTTTTTTTTAAATCAAGTAAATTTTTACTGATTTTCTGCTGAAGTTGTTTAAATTTTCCTGGTTTGATAGCCTGTTACGAAAGTTTCCAGTCAATAAGTTAGTGCCATCTATGCAAAATACAGGATTTCAGAGTCACGGTTTGTTATATGGCTGTTGATGGTCTATTAATTTAAACTGGTCTGCGGTAAAACTTAAATCGTATGTTATCTTTACCTTGATATACATTCATTCTCCATTCCGATCTCGGTCTCGAACCTATTCGCGCTTTTATTAAAAAGGCGATAACCCGATATTTTGCGAACGCGTCCAATCATAGTAATCCGCTAATCGTAGCCGCCGCCGACTACGAACCCAACTCCCCTCCTATCAACCACTACCGACGTCCGCGGCATGTTCTCACCGACCCTCCCGATGCCCTTACATCCCTTCTTTCGGATACAGATACCGCATACAGGATCAGACACCGACCTCGCAGGTGAGGTCGAAGAATCCCTTGCCCGCCGGCCGGTGCAGAGAACCCCGGCGAGACACCTAGTATACGCCTTCCCCCATAGCGACTGGACAAGCCGAGGCCGTTCCTCCTTTAGGCGCCCTTGAGCTAGTTGCCCCCTTGCCCTTTTGGCTCGAGCGTAGTGGTTGCACGTTCGCCCTCTTGTCTGGTGAAGCTGTAAAGACCCCGCGGCCAACAGCGTCGATCATTCACACACACACACACACACACACACACACACCTTGATATTCATCATAATACGTAATTTATAACATTTTAATGCATACAATTGGAATGGCAAGCGTGGGGCGGCCGCCTGCCAGATGAACCGACGATCTTGTGAAGATTGCAGGAAGTCGTTGGATGCAGGTGGCATCGGACCGGTTGCACTGGAGAGCGATTGGGGAGGTCTATGTTCACCAGTGGAGTATAGGCTGAGATGATGAATTGGAATGGGCCTTATTTGAATAAATATGATTTCAAGCCGTCGATGCTTTTAATGTTATCATGAATGATTGACAATGAGTTCGCGATTTATAAAATAATTATACTAAATTATGTAAGTCCCGTCGCATCAAACTTACGTTTAATAACTCTGTTACTGAGGGTTGCTTAGATACATTCTGGCACAAGATAAATAATTTTATTTTTAACTAGCGACTCGCCCCGGCTTCGCACGGGTGAATTATACACATATACCTTCCTCTTCAATGACTCCGTCCATTGGTGAAAACTGTATGAAAATCTGATCGGTAGTTATCGAGTTTATCGCGTTCAGACAGATAGACAGACGCGGTGCGGGGACTTTGTTTTATAATATGTAGTGATAGTGATTTTGTGCCGGAATGTAGGCAACGACCCATAGAGCAAAAGCCATATTCTGCAAAGTTGTGCCTATCAAGACGTCGATGTTAATGTCGATTTAATTTATTGTATTTATAACTTGGCATACATATGTGGGGAACCTATTCTTATAATTTCGCAGTTTAGTGCAATCGGGGAATACATACAATTACCACATACATACACCAGAAGCAAATTAAACATTTATTACGTCCTACAGTTATAAGGATATAGCAATATCCTTATTATCCTTACCTTTTCTTATGAAATCGTTGTTGCTTCTGGCGTATGTCTAACTTATAAATAAATTCAAATTAATTAAGATCTTAAGAGGTTGATTCACTCAGATACACAGTTGAACTTGAGTAACGAACGATCACGAATGTAACATTTGTGTCCGCTCGCGTGTGGCTGTGACTACGCATATATCTATGAATTTGCTTGCGTATGACTGTGGCAATGTGCTTTAACCCTTATTACAATAAATCTAGCGTTGCTTATGCGACGACAGGCGGTGTTTGCGGATTGTTCTTGAACACGTCCACGCAACAGCAGTTGGTGATAAGCTCGTGCTCCTGGCAGGAGTTCGCGTACAAGTTGCACTTGCCTTTCTGGCAACCGAAGGCGTAGACTGTGGAGATAGATAGTTTTGCTTATTATATTAATCTTTTTCTATTTTCCGAACTTCGGAAGGTACCTTCCGTGTTTCGGCAGGCACGTTCCCTTCTTCGAAAGACAAGTACAGCGCTTCGGAAGGCACGTTAAGCTATTGATCCTGGTTACCGCTTCATGTGATCGTTAGGCAAATTGGAAACATTAGTGCGGTTTTAAAGGTTGTGGCAATAGTCCTGCAGTGGAGGGTTTTTTTACCGATCATGATGGTAGTTGTTGGGTACTTCGAGATGTGCCGGGAGGCGAGGCACAAAATAATGGAGGCCTTCGAAGGCTATGTAGCCCAGCTGCGCCGCGGCTGACGCTCATGGGCGTTTATTAATTTCAAGTCTAGGCGATGTGGTCACTGATCGGCGTTAACCTCTATTTATTTCACTAATTATTCCCGAGGTCCGTGTGGCTGCCTATAAGTTCATTATCACAGGTATGGATAGACATAGGTAAGACAAGAGCAACTAATTCGCGGGCTTAGACTATGTATAAAATACTTAGCTGAACACTACTGCCATTTAATCCGCGCCCGTGTTTCGCTCTAAGAAGTCAGTAGAAATCTCGAAAATTCCAAATTGCGCTATCCACCATCTGTGTTCATAATATTAAATCCTAAACTTACATGACAATAAAGTAATGTGAATTACTTACATCCAGCAGTTCCACAGCAGCACGCATCATGAGCTTGCTTGTACGAGCAGTAGCTGTACACGGAGGAGTCACAAAGGGGGCAGCCAGGGTGCGCCCCTGGAGGCCCGGCCGGTCCCGGGTAGTATCCTCCCGGGTAGTTTCCTCCTGGGTAGTTCCCGCCAGGATAGTACCCCGGCCCGCTGGGGTAGTACGGCCCATAGCCACCTCCTAATAAATAGTCCAGCATGTCTCTTATTCCGATACCTGTGTGAATGATGATGGTGGTTGCTGTTATTATGATGATGCCTGTCACCAGCTGGTTCAATACGAAAGAGGCAAAAATAAGAATAATATTATTGTTCAAAAAGACTTTATTACTGACAGACTTTACGAGTATACCTATAATGATGAGGTCATTAGAATAAGAAAGGTTACGTATTTAAAACCAAACAATAATATGGATTATTGGTAAGATCTTTTTCAAAATTAAAATAGTCTAATAGTCAAATTAATTTTGTTAAATGGCCCTTTAAGATTCTGCTAACATCTACTGATTATTGGAGTACTATGTACACCATTTGTGCAAGTTTATTTTTATGTATGTGGCTTGCATAGTTAAACATTAAAATTGATGTGAGGGTAGTTTGACAAATTTGTTTAGTTACTGACGCCAACACTTCATTATTCAGAAGTATTCAGTCTATTGATTTAGTCCGTTTTTGAGCTCAAAATACCGAGTGGAGTGTCAGAATGCCTTTTTAAATAATATTTTTTAAATAACTAAGTAATTATTAAATAATTTTAGTTCGTGACAGAAGTTTTTTTTTTATTTAAAATATAGGAAATGTGTTTTTTTTTTCCATTTTCTTTTGCAGTTATAAGTTTTCGATCTATGCCTCTTTTGTATTTAGCCAGCTATGATGGTTGTATTTATATTAAGATTTGTGAACGAATGCGGTGTAAATGGTTTCAGCTGATTAAACCAGTAATGTCCCTTTTGTGCTTAGTGTTGTGGTTGGGGGTGGTTGCAGCGTGGTGTTGGGCGAACCATTGCAGCGAAGAAGTTTCTTTTTTGTTTTTTTTTTCTTTAAAAACGTAGCCCCACTAGGATTTATTCCTGTGTCGTAGGTGCGTTTACAAACATGAAAATTCACATACACAAATACCCAGACCGGAACAAATAATTGTGGATCACACAAAGATATTAGACACAGTGGGGGAGCGGCTTAAGCTCTAAACCACTGCGCTAAATCGTCAGTCAGAGTTTTTATTTAACTTGCTTTAAGCAGTGATAGCCTAGTGGTTAGACTGTTGGACTGCAAAGTCAGAGGTCTCGGGTTCAAACCCAGGCACGCACCTCTGTTTTTTTCGAGTGCATGTGCGTATTAAAAATTAAGTATCATTTGCTTGGTGAAGGATAATATCGTGAGGAAACCTGCACGCCTAAGAGTTTCTCGAAGGTGTGTGAAGTTCGCCAGCCCGCACTGGGCCACCGTGGTGAACTATAGCTTAAACCCTTTTGTTTGAAACGAGGCCCGTGCCTCCGTGTAATATCTAGTTCACAAAGTATCTAGGTATAATTATCTACTTTTAATTGTAATGTCAGATAATACCTAACTATGGACGATGTAGGTATATTATTATAGTAAATAATATGTAGTTACTAGTAACACACATAACTACAAATTATATGATTGCGCCAGCTATGTGGCAGGACAGACAAAACTACAGTGACTCTACAGATGATAAAAATGTATTCAATAGCAGATTTATGAATACCTGAGTACTTTTTAAGCGACTTCAAAAAAGGAGGAGGTTCTCAATTCGACTGTATGTGTTTTTTTTTTATATGTATGATCAATCCGCCAATTATGAATCGATTAAAATTAATGAAATCGGTATTGAAGTTTGGATTTGGAAGATACACCAGGGGACTCCTTAACGGCGAAGAGCACGAATGTATAAATTCCGTTATTATGGTTATTATATCAATCCTGTATGTACAAACCTTACTGTACAACTCAGCAAAATAATATAATATTATTCATATACCTGAATATAAGTAAATAATACACTCGTCACTTAAAATTGTAAAATAAAAATCCATGTTAAAAAAAGGTAAACCGACTTCATAATGCAAAAAGTAGTAACCGACTGCACTAACCGGTACCGACTTCAAATATTTATTTTTTGCTTTTTGAAGTCGGTATACCTTTTTTTAAAAAAGATTTTTTTTTAACAAAAATAAACTGCATGCTTGCTTACTAGATACCCTCATAAAACGCTATCACGCCTATATTCTTCAAACGGGGTTGGCAAAGATGTATTGTATTGACCCACATATAACATGTTAGGTCCCACTGTAATTAGAGGTGTAAAAATGAGCGCTGAAGTCGAGCGTAGACACGTGGAAGACGCGAGCGTTTTAAGAGCTAACTAACTGTAATAGCGGAAGGGTCTATTACCGTTACATCTGCCAGGAACAGCTCAAGTCTCCAGTCTGCTACTAAGAATTTTCGATAGGAAAATGTCCTTTGTCTAATCTGGGATTTTAAGAATATTTGATCTCCTAACCTAACATTTATTAAAACAAAGTCATCGTCTGAACAGACAAATAGGTATTCACCTGCATTACTTAGAAATAATAATTACATTTATCTCGCGTAATTAAGTCAAAAATAACAATTAATTCACAAGATCCTCAATCAATTTGACCTTGCGAGGTTTCCTTATTTTAGGTAATTATCTACCGTCAAATTAGATGGTCAAGAAGTAGGTACCAAGTAGAAAAAAAATCTCTTATTGTTATGGACGTGACGATGCGTCAGGTTGTAAAAAGTCACAACTCATTATAGTTTTGAAACGAGGCCACCTTATCTAATGAGTTTTCTGTTGACGTCGGAAAATGATAATGTGATGCAGGTGGATATTAGGCTTTTTGTTGGTGATATATTTATTTGGGGCATGTAAATAGATTTCGTTGTATTGAATTTGTCACGGCTAGAATTCATAGTTCTGTTACACATATTGAGTTATAGGTACGTATAAGACAATTGTTGCAATTAGCCGGCTAAGATTAGGTGCAGACCGCACCGCATCGAAAGAAACAATTATGTGTCACACAAAGATTTGCTCCGTGTGGGAATCGAACCTCGTCATCAAAATAACTAAAACTATAGAAAGAACATGCCTAGTTCCTAAAAATGTTTTAATAGGTACCTAAACCTAAATGTTCTATGTGTTAAGGCTAAATTAAAAATATTTAATAGTACAGTAATTAATTTTTTTTTACCGACACGCGATCTACTGATGGATTAATTTACAAGAGAAAGTTTTTTTTTTTTTTAACCGTGGAAATATGTAATTTTCCTATTATATTAAGTTTCTCTTGTAAATAAAATCATCAGTAATTAACTAAATTTTAACTTGTCTGTGTGTGAACGTTGAATTTAGTAATAAGTTGCAAAGTTAACAGGCATTTAGTCACATAAAATTTAGTTTAATACTTAATACGTGTAAATTGGACAGACTTGAAGTCATTTGTTGCATCTTTTTTTTATATATGATAATCTCTGAAAATATCGAACAGTTTTTCAATCGGTTTTTGACTTATAGATAGCTTGATTCGCGAGGAAGGTTTTAATACTACCTGTATAATTGTTTTGTGAAAAGTAGCTGAATTATGATGATATTTGTCCATATTATCCGTGCAAAGCCGAGGATGGTCCCGGTCACATGCATACCGAAAGAAGGCACCGCGAAATTGTATAATATGAAAAATGTCATGTTAATTATGAAGGTATGGTCATGTTCATGCTTATGACTTTGGATCATGTTTGTGGTAAAACTAGTAAGTCATTATGTTTGTACCATCGGACTCACCACCAAGTTGATTTCTGCTTATATCGTAATTTGTTGGTTGAACACCTATTGGTTGAAATCAAATTTAATTAATAAATACATTTTTAATTATTCCTTATCCCAACATGCCAAGCTTAACGTATTACAAATTAAATTAGACAAGTCTGCTAATTATGAGAAATTAAATTTCAATCGAGGAATTGTGAGAGAACATTGTATTTCATTTTTAAGTATTATTTAATATGTGCATATATCACAAAAATCTCTGTCAACTCCAGAGTGATTTTGGGGAACTCACAAATATTATTTTCTCACGAAATTGAAAACATGCTGATTATGTATTTAACTATTTAACTATGATTAAGAATTCAACTATGTATGTATACAAAAGACAATTTTAACAAAAACGAAACTAGTTTATCTATCTATCTGTATCACCACGCCAGATCCTTTGCGGGGTAGTTTATAATGAAATTATTTAAATTTCTTCAAATATCCTTATTAATTGTCTTCTTTGTTGCATTTTTATTCAGAGTATATTATGTACACTTAATTATTTAAATACCCAACTGTTTAAGATATTTGATAAGTATGCTGAAATTTTTATGAAATATGTATTTATTACCTATTTATTTTTGCGTTTATTCAAATCATTAACTTTTCAAGTATATAATATAAAATAGAACACAACTCACCATCGCCAGTAGCAAACATAGCAGCCAAAATTACCACACAGATCTTATACATTCTTAACAATTTTTACTTCGCTTAAAAATACACAAGTCCGTTTTGTCTGTCTGTTTGTGCGAATACGAACTCGTCCCGTGTTGCAGTGGCGAGGGCCGAGATCTGAATATAAATAATGAAATAAACCGCTGTATCGTTTAGCCAGGCAGACTTACCGGTATCATCGGCGACGCAAGTGTTTGGATCGAAATTTTGTTTAGTTCATTAGCCCTGTTACTAATACACAAATATTAGTTCCTTCACTGAGTATTATTTTAATTGGTCATATAAAATGTTTTCATTATATTTAGGACAAATTTTGAATCAAATTTGTGTGATTGAGTATGGTCTAAATCGGCAACGGTTAGGATTCGGTTTTTGTGGAGTAGCAATTGCTCCAGCTGCCTGTGTGGAAAAAGTGTTGGGAGGCCTTTGTCGATGTCGAGCAGTGGCACATTAATGGCTATTAATAATACCTAATTGGTCAGTCTTTGGACGTTGCTGAAAGTTTAGCGATAGGATGGTAAAATAGTTTGTACAGAATCATTAACTTTTTACAAAGTAAATTACGAAATGAAAAAAGTTTTGAGGTAATTGAGTAGGTAACCATTATTTTCAAAAAAGCGGTAGGTAGGACTGTTAAATACTTTATTTACCCTGATAATCTTTACTTAACGTTTAACAGTTACTTTTGTATAATAAATGGAATAATTTTGTAGTTACGGAATAGTAAAGTAGTATTTGTACTTACTTGTAGATGTCACAGACTAAAGAAGCAGAAACAACACAAGTACCTAATTTGGTTAAAATACTTGATTTAATTTAACAATTCTTTCTTAATTAACTTATTATCGTAATTTACTTAGATTAAATACTAACTGTTTCACTCTTACACACATTATGTGATCCATTTGTATTATTTTATAATCATGAACTTTAACAACACTTAATTTTCAACATGTAAGTTATACTGATCTGTAATTAAAATTCACCGATGCCTGTACAGTACTGCGTTACTGCAAGCATGTTGGTGTTATAATAATATCTACCAACAGCTTCCATGCCAATAATACCTAGAGTTCCTTGAATTTTTGTAGAATTCGTCTGTATGCAAATTTCCAAAAAAATGCTTTTACTCCTTCAGTGCGCTATACAAAACTAAATTTATTCTTGATTCATAGCAATAGGGACATTTAAAATGCATTCCTAAAAAGTATTTCTCAAAACGCACACATACTCGTACAAGTTTAATTGTTAATTGGGGTATAAAAGTGCTTAAAAAAGGATAAACCTTTACATTGGGCAATTTTGTTTTTTCGTTTTGAATTTATGAAGAAATTCTCTAATCGGGGTGTCTGAGGACTTGCGTTATTTACGTTACACCTTATATATTTGATTATTAAAGAAGTGTAGTTCATTAGTTACTATTGGGATAGGATCATAATTTGTTTGTGTGGTGCAACCCAAACAATGTCTCACCTTGTATCGTGTCCTGCATGCCCTAACTCCTGCACGCAGGAAGACTTGATGTCTGCTTCCGAAAATACAGTTAGTGTGCCCGCTTTCTGGGCCGCGCTCATATAATTATATCATGTTTGACGTCGAAACGCTAAGAAAAGGGATCATAATTATACCTGAATAACAGCTGAGTAAAGATTTTATTTGGCTAGAGCTAGTGTGCTCGATAGTACATCAAATGCATACTTTATTCCTAGTAAGGGTTAGTGCAGTCGTCCTTAACATCGGCACAGGTGCCATTCTCCAGCAATTATCTAACCAATTATTATTACCTATTCCACTCCGATATTACAGCATATTGACTCATTTCATAAGTATATAAACAACATATCTGTTATATTTGTTATTGTAAAAATAATAATCCTACGTAATCTGAGTAATATTATCATAAATAATATATAAGTTATATACAGGGCGGATTTCTTAGACGGGGCAGTAAGGGTAGCTGCCTTAACCGTTGCAGGTACATGAAAACGGTCTGAGGAGACTATCCTTAACTTTTTGAAACATTATTACAGATTACGAAAAACATGTACATCTTTTTGTAACGCCACATGATCCTGTTTCTTATAAGGATCAAAATTTATTAGACCTACTGAGGTTCGAGTACTAAAAAATTTTGAAATCGCAAAAAGCTTTTTCCATAAATTTCATAGGAGATCGTCATGGCAAGTGTTATTTAGTTTCTCTATGTAGAGACATTTATTTGTTAGATTTGTTACGATTCGGTGTTTTCGACACGAGGACTTCTAAATAGTGAGAGCATAACCATTTTTTTTTCAGATTCTGTCTAGCTATTTTTTTAAATGTGGTAATATTAATTAGAAAGCATTTAAGAGTTCGACAGACTTATTCTTACGCATATAAATAATAAGTTTAAATGCTAAGGCTTAGTAATGATATTAATTAACACTAAAACCGGTATTCTCATCTGCAATGCCTGAGCCCACTACTGGTTTATGAAAAAAGTTTATTAGGGTTCTCTAAGTCATTGAAAATATTCATTACATTTTTTAATTAGATGTTTGTGGTCCACAAATCTGCCGCCACCAATCCGCACAGGGCCCGTGTGATAAAATTTCTATCATCTTGTATTGCGAGGGAAGACATGTTTAATAGGGGCGAGTCAATTGCCACTAGGTACAATTTCAGGCGTACTGCTATCTCAACAACACCAGAAGTCGAATTCGATTTAGCGCAGTTGTTAAGAGCATAAGCCGCTCCGCTCACTGTGTCTTATAGTCGCGGGTTCATTCCCGCACGGGACAAATCTTTGCGTGACCCACAATTATTTGTCCCGGTCTAGGTATTTGTGTTTGTGAATTTTCATGTTTGTAAACGCACCCACGATACAGAAATAAATCCTAGTGTGGGCTACGTTTAAAAAAAATTAGGACCTCGTTAACACCATCCGTACCATGTGCCAATACATAGGCGAAGACGATTTCCCGTTTAGTAACTACACATGCCCCGCAATATAGCTAATGTTTTAGATTATTTCCGTTACCTAAATATGCAGCTTATCTTACCATGACTAAATATACCGGGTCTTATCTGAAGGACAAGTCAGGAGTCTCTGTAATCGGCGAGCGTGTATGAGACGAACTATGAGAGTGGAGGAAGCCAGAGAGGTATATAAGGAAAGAACCTGTTGGAACTCTGTACTCTCTGCCTACCCCGCAAGGGATTCGGCGTGATACTATAGATATATAGATAGATAAATATGCTCTTGGAGGCCTTTTTTGCGTACTTCGTGGCCCGGAACAGCAATAGATCAGCATCTGTGTAAAATAAAGTGAAGGCCTTTGCTCAAACCCAAATAATTAATTTTGTATAACCCTGCGGGTATACTTACTACTAATTTAACTACTAAACTACCACCGGATCGGAACGCGGCCTCCACTAAAAAGATCCGACAAAGAAACTCAGCGGACTTGTCTGTTTTATTGAATTCTCTTTACTTTTCTATTTTTTTCAATCATGTGTAGGTACAATGTTTAGATTACATCTAAGAAATTTACTATCTGGCTCCAATGTGATGCCTTACCACCAAGATATGACACCAATGATGTTATTTCCAAAACGAATTTATACCAATATTGTCCCATAAACAGATTAGCAAGGCGATATAATCCATTACATAATTCATGTACTGTTGACATTTTGCGGATAAAACCATAAACTTCAGAAGGATGGTGTTAGAACACCTCACTTCTACACGTGCGATTTTTTATTTTTCATTATTGTATTGTATTAGTAAAAAAAACAGTGATAGCCTAGTGGTTAGACCGTTGGACTGCAAAGTCAGAGGTCTCGGGTTCAAACCCAGGCACGCACCTCTGTCTTTTCGAAAGCATGTGCGTATTTAAAATTAATTATCACTTGCTTTAACGGTGAAGGAAAACATCGTGAGGAAACCTGCATGCCTAAGAGTTTCTCGAAGGTGTGTGAAGTTCGCCAACCCGCACTGGGCCAGCGTGGTGGACTATGGCCTAAACCCTCTTAGTTGGAGAGGAGGCCCGTGCCCAGCAGTGGGACAGTTTCTTAACAGGGCTAATATTATTATTGTATTAGTAATTCTTTTATCTTTCCTTTTTAAATTAATTCTGTTCTTTAAATTTAATAATATAATAACCTTTTTTGTGTTTAAAACTTTGTTGTATTTTAGCAATTTTTTGTTGTATAATTTCATAGCAGAGTAACAGTTGTAGTTATTTAAGAACGTCGTGGTTACCTATGAATGTGGCAGCATTTAAATATAGTATGGTAACAAGAGTGTATACTAATATTATATTACATTATGTTTGTCACGTTGGTGATCCTAAAAGAAAATAAATAAATACATTTCTAAGAAGTGAGTGTCAAAAGGATTCCAGATGGACCAGTCCTCACAACCAGCATCCGTTCACGAATATCACGAGCTCAGGAGTGGGATAGCCAGGCTACAAAAAAACCCATGCATACCTCGCAAGATAGCTAATGTTTTAGATCATTTCCGTAAGATAACATACCCTGCAAAAATATGGCGTAACGTTATAAATAGAAGTAAGCACAAACATTTAAAACAACGTGTTTTTGTTCGTCATAGTCCAAAACAGTTTAAGGCGTCTGACTATACCTTCTTATTGCTTAATATGGAATCTTATGATTCGTGTTCATCTGGTAAATTTTCTCTTTATATACAGTTTATTAATAAGTCCTTTAAAAAGTTTGCGGGGCCATTTGCGAAGGCGGTATCGTTAGTGACTGCCAGTGTCATGCAAACACGACTAGAAAACTTTGGATTTTTATTAGATTGGAGACCCAACTAAGTTACCTAGTTGTTGCTGTAAATTTAGTTTTAGTGTCTCGTGGAACACCACATCCACTGGTGATTGGAATTCGGCCTTCTCTTAAAAGATCCGGCGAAAAACTCAGCGGGCGTCTTAATTCAATACTAGCAGTTTCCCGCGACTTCGTACCCGGTCGACAACAGCGCCACCTACCGGGTCTATGTCATATAGCCTATGTTACTTCTGGATAGTGTAGCTTTCTAATGGTGAAAGAATCATTAAAATCGGTCCAGTAGTTTTTGAGTTTATTCGTTAAAAACATACAAAATACAAATCTTTCCTCTTTATTATATTAGTGTAGATAGGTTATATTGATTTATTGGACTGGCCTTTCTCGACATAAATATTAAACAGATTATTTATTTCCTGGCCTTTTTGTTTAGAGTTGGCGATCTTTGGAGTCATCTCGAGTCAAATACCCTTGCCGTTAAGTTAGTCTTACTACCCGGTTGTTGCTGGTTGCAACTGCTAGCGATGGCGTTTTCTTATATTTTCTTTGTAAAGAACCCAGGTACTCTTCTATCTCTTAGCATCTTTAATGATGGAGTCTATTTACGTCTCCAGAGGTACTCGACCCTGGCCATCCTGTACCGTCAGGGCTGCCAGGTTTTGCACCCAATAACAAAAATATATCTATTTAGGTACGCTTGAAAATTGTCACATGAATTGAAAAAAGGCTTCTTTAACTTTTTAAGGTAAGGTAAAGTACCAATAAAATACCTTAAATAAATAAAGTTTATTCCAGTCACCCATCCCCATAGTCAACTGAGAATCATCTGATTGACGTTAGCGTGTCGTTATCGAGAGGATATGCCATCCTTTTCACACTATAAATTTACTAATCAAGATAAAAGAGACTACACGCTTTCTCGGTAGCGTCACGCTAACATCAATTTGTTCATACTAAGCTCTCTGCATGTTTTCCCCTGCTAATCTTGCGGGGTACGCAGAGAGTACAGAGAGCCAACAGGTTCTTTTCTTGTAGACCTCACTGGCTTCCTCTAACTATGATAGTTCGTCTTATACACACTCGACGGTTACGGAGATTCTTGACTTGCCCTTCAGATGAGACACTATCTATTCGGTCATGGTAAGATAGTCTAGATCTTCCCCGATCTCTACATCCTTCTACTCTCACATTGAATATCAGTTAATGGAACTAAAAAGTTATCACAAGGTATTTGGCTCGTTAATATTAAGCAGGGTTCTATAATAGTGCGTAAATACCCACTAGATCCCTAACAACATTAGAACCAACCATGGGCTGCCAACCAAGGCACCTTATTTAAGTTGCCTTGGTTGGCAGCCCTGGGTACCGTTCTCAAACCAGTTCAGTCGGCGACCGCGGGTACCGGTCGATTAGTTTTATTGGACTATGCATTTCGTTTTTGCTTAATTATAAGTTCATTAACTTTTATTATTTACATATTTCTTCACGGCAATGCTGTGTGTGGTGGTCAATAATATTTGGAGCACTTTAGTGGTCTGACGGTTTTTATTCTATTTTAAGAAAACAAATGCGGTCTACTACTACTGACTGCCTCGTTGGTCTATTAGCGAATCATGCGCTTTGCGATCACGAGGTCCTGGGTTCAAATCCTAGGTCGGATAAATGCTGTTTTTCTATCGTAAAATTCCCAGTATCAGCCCGGAATCTGGAATTGTGCCCGGTGTATGGTAATAGGCTTACCGCCTATTACATGTAACCTAACATCATCGGCGAAAAACGGGTGTACGCAGTACATCTCTGCAAGCCTCGCTTGGGGAATGTAGGCGTGGCGATGTTTAACAAATGCTTATCACGAAATTACCGTATTATTTCCATCTATCTATATCATCACGCCAGTTCTCTTGCGGAGTAGGCATAGAGTACACAGTTCCAAGAGGTTCTTTCCTTACAGACCTCTCTGGCTTCCTCCACTCTCATAGTTCGTCGCATACACGCTCTCCGGTCACGGAGACTATTGACCTGCTCTTCAAATAAGATACGGTCTATTCGGTCATGGTAAGATAGTCTTTACACGAACTCCTTGATATGTTTACTATTAAGTGTCCACACACCAGCCTCCACCAATCTGCACTGGGCCTGCTTTGCAGAGAGTACGACTATTTTTTTGCACGTCGATTTAGCAGAGAAGATCTTTGCCTAGCTCTAACTAATTCATATTTGTTTTTTCTCTAACCTATATAATTTCCTTTAAAACTATTGTACCAGATTAAAGAAAGACACGCATAAGGTATTTCGAGATTTCAATTTGAGACACGGTATCTTAAATAGGTGCCGAAGAATTAAGCCGTTATCAAGTCTTAGACTACGATCAAGAGAAGTCTAATAAACAGTAAACTGGTTATACATTATGTTTAATCTTTAAACAACCGTTTCAAATCATAACAGTGACGTACTCCACGTCAGTCACATGTCAGCATAGATGAGTTATCACAAGTTCATCTCACGTAACCGTTATATCTAACGGCGCTTCTAAATGTTATAAACATGTGGTATGTTATAAATTCCTTATTAGGACACCATAAATAGGCAGATAATAGTTCGTTTCGATAAAAGGAAAATTTAGTTAGTAATTAAAATTAAAAGAATTATTCAAACTCCATATCCATACTTTGGTACATAATACTATCGATTATCTCGAATAGTATCGCAGAAGTACTTCGTTCTATCGGTACTATGGGACGGGGGGTATAAAAACACAGCGTGATGCCTACATTCCTCAAGTGGGTGTGGCAGAGGTGTACTGAGTATACCCACTTTTCGCCGACGATGTTAGGACCCATGTAATAGGGGGCCAGCCTATTGCCATATTATACCCGGCACAATTCCAGACTCCGGAGTCATACTGGTAATTTTGTTGTTAAGTAAAGTTGTTAAAAGCTTGAGCTGCTCCACCCACTGTGTCTGATAGTCGCGGGGTCGATTCCCGCACGGGACAAATCTTTGTGTGATCCACAATTATTTGTTCCGGTCTGGGTATTTGTTTGTGAATTTTCATGTTTGTAAACGCACCCACGACACAGTAATAAATCCTAGAGTGGGGCTACGTTTTTTAAAGAAAAAGAAAAGAATAAGAAATTTTTCCGACTTAGGATTTGAACCCGGGACCTTTATGAAGGTAGTTGTTAAGCCGAGTTGGTAGCCTTGTAGGCGACTTGATAAGTTCCAACAGCAGGTTGCCACAAACCTGCACCAATCCGCACTGGGTCCGCGTGATGGGTTATACGTAACTTCTCTCACCTCGATTTGTGAGAGAAGAGGACTATAGGCGGATATTATTATAATAATAAATAGCCTATATCCACTGTCCCGGTGCTGGGTAAAGGCCTTGCCTCACAAATCAAGGTGAGAGAGATTAGGTCATACTGCAACACGCGGACCCAGTGCGGATAGTGGAGGAAGGTTTGACCACTTGCTTTTGGAACTTATTAAACCGCCTATAAGGCTTCCAATGACTAGCACGTCAAGTGGTAACTATGGTTAACGGCAACTGATTGATTATGTATTATTAATAGTATTATTACATAGTAAATTTAAAAATAATCGTTCAAAAAGAAAGATTTTTAATAAAATAAATGGTCAATTTTATTCAAAAATCTTATTTATTTATTTGTGTAAACTAATAAACTTAACATTATTTTTATAGATCTAAAACACTTAGTTCTATAATTCCTTAAGTCTACTCCTGGTCATGTAATGAGCACAGACATGCAAAAGGCAGGATTCAGATTGTAGAAGGATGAAATTCTGACACTTAGACAAAAACCTGCCAGCTGATTCCATTCCAACTATTTTTCTCTGATTATAAGGATCAGTTGTACCAGAAGTTAATATTTACTTAGGTAACTTTATGCATTCCAAGAGTTATTAGAACCCAAATTTCATTATTATTTTTAACTGATTATTTGACATTGACTGATACAAATCAGCCTTATTATGTAATATTTTTCTATCTATCTTTATCATCACGCCAGATCTCTTGGGAGGTAGGCAAAGAGTACAGTTCCAAAAGTTGTAATATTTTTAATCTATATATTAATACGTGAAGCAAAAACTTTGTACACATTTTTACGAAAATTGTACGGACGGAGGAGTATGAAATTTCCCACACTTATAGTTTATATAGAGAAGGAGTGCAGAATGTTAATATTTTTTAAAATAATGCATAAAACATAGAATAAATCAATGAAAAAACATTACACACACTACCGTTTATTTGACACAATACACGTCAAATTGACGTTTGTCTTTAATATTATTTGTCTATAGTCTTACTGAATGTCAAGATAACCAGCAAACGATGAAAGAGTAGGTCGGATATCGACCTATGGGCGACCACTAGTTATATTAAATTTGTAAGGCTAAATGTCTTCAGTAGTATTTACTAACTAAATGGGTTCATCGTATGAATATATCTGTTAGGTATCAAGCGCTCATATGAATAAAAACGTTACTCGGATTCTTAATAGAATTATTTTTGTGTCGTGGGTGCGTTTACAAACATGAAATTTACATTCAGCAACACTCAGACTAGAACATATAATTGCGGTTCATACAAAGATTTGTTCTATGCGTGGATCGTAGGCGCAACTGATTTGAGAAACCTCGGCTCAAACCTCGAGCCAAACCGTTACACATAGCCTTTCCCAACATTAAAAATCTATCATTAACCGTAGAACTTCTATGTACTCGTATCACTAGTTTCTGCCCACGACTTCGTCCGTGTTGAGTTCAGACAGAAATCTTACATCTTACATTACATGTAATAAACTATCTGTGTGCCTAATTTCATTCAAATCCGTTTAGCCGTTTTTGCGTAATTGAGTAACAATCATCCGAACATCTTCATCATCAACTTCCTCATTTATAATATTAAGTAGGATGTGAAAGTTTGTATGTTTAGATGTGTAGATGTTTGTTACTTACGCAAAAACGGCTAAACGGATTTGTATGAAAGGGCATTGTCGAAAATTGCCCCAGAACCAACAAACATTGAATTTTATTCAAAAACGAATTTTTCAAAGTATTGTAACTATATCGAATTCGCCGACATTTCCTGAATGTCAACACACACAATACAACCTCAAATGTTCTAATGGCTACGGAATTATAACCTCGGAATTATAACCTCGAAATCTAATACTTTTTGAGCGATATTGCGATTCCCCCTTTTGTCCGTTTAATAATAAATGCCTTAAGAGAATTTATGAGTAATTTGAAATCATACAAGTATTTTTTCATTGCTGTTGGTTCTGGGGCAAATTATGTATGGGCGCAGAACAATGTCCTTTGGCACATAGATAGTTGATTACCTTGATTAACATAAAGGATACTTTTTTCCCGGAAAATGTAAGGTTCCTTCTTAAAGTCAACGCGGCCAAAGTCGCGGACTGAAACTAGTTTATTATATTAGTACAATAAAGGCTTCCTCCACGCCTCCTCTAAAGATTGCCATAACAACTGGCTTTGTACTTTTTACCTGTTCGCATCTAGCTTTCTATTAACAATCTAAAATGACTATTATTACAACTCTGTAATAAGGTACAATTCCCATTACTCTCATCAATACTTAGCATGAATCTTACATTTTTTTTAACTAAAATGACTTTTAATTAAGCTTAATATATGGTTCAAGTTTCATCGCCCTCATGATGTCGCCTGTGACGGAGCACCGTCCAGCTTGTATGATGACCCTAGCGTCTTCTTTGCCCAGCACCAGCTGCTTGAAGATGTGCTCGTTCAGGGTAAACGTAGTGTCTGGGTCCTCGTCCGGCTCACCTTCATACACTGCCACTTGGTTAAGATCGAGAGCTGGAAAGGGAGAGAATGATTGTTAATTGCTATACTGGTGATGTTGGTCTAATGATCGTTTAGGTCGGTAGGGTCGGTATGTTGCTTGAATTTTATTTTATTTATTAATTTTATTAAATAAGCACATAAACAGATTACAACAAATAATAATAAACAAAACATAAGTACCTTAATTTAGTTTTGGGAAGTAACCTTTAATTAGCTACACAAAAAGAAAAATATATCATCATTAACTTAGTTTAAGTAGAGAAATATAATCTAGACTTATATTATAACGATAAAGTTCTGATTTCATATAAATGAGATGAAATATAGTTTAGAAGGAAAGCTTAATTTAACTAAACAGCTAAAAGTAAAAATATTAAAATTGATTTGGTTTAGTTACTTACCTACCTACTACCATACATCTATCTTATCAGGCCAGATCTCTTGCAGTGTACGCAGAGAGTATAGAGTTCTAACAGCATATTACCTTACAGACTTTTCTCGCTCCTTACAGTCGCCTACTTACTACTTTTTCCTTATTAAACCGTAAAGTATACCTACATAATACATAAGCTAATCAAAATGTAAATGGAATTGTGACTTTTTAACGGTGTTGAAGCAATGCATCGCGAGGAGTCAACATGACTTAGAAAAATTAATCATGGCCTCGAAGGCATTGAATATTGTAATTTTATGAGCCTGATCCATGGCCCTATGCGCCCTATGTGAGCCCAAACCACACACACAATATAGAGTAAGTTACACAGAATGTATTTCTTCCGTGGTAAGTTATGATTTTGGCCGAGGGCTTCACCGGATAACGAGCATGCAACGTGACAGGCATCGGATTTTACGAAAGACTCGAGACTGGGGGACACCAAATCTATACATGATATTAAATAGCTAAGTATATTATATAGTGGTCTACTCTTGCTTACCTTCAGAAACCTGAGGCGTAAGGGAGATATAAATTATTATTGATCTAGCAATCCTACCTAGGGTTGGATTCACAGTTAGCGAACTTACTCCAAGAATAAACAGTAGTCCCTTTGATGATATTGAATAGGAATACTCCGCCTAGTTCTTGTGCCTTGTTGGGGTCCACAGATTCGAGGCGAGCCTTAATCTTCTTCACGAGGTCCGCCTTGTCAGACTTGTAGCCTGTGTGTTCGCTTTGTGATGCACCCTGAAACGTTTAAAGACAACAATTCAGCTTTTTTCAGCTTCATGTTAAAGTTGATTAATCAACTTAATCAACCTATGTCAAATGAACCGAAAGGTTCCAAGGTGGAGGATGACCTGTTGAAGGTTGCAGGTAACAGCTAGATGTGTACAGCACAAAGCTTGTCATCGTGAAGACCTTTGTGGGAATCCTTTGTCTTGCAGTGGAGGTCATCTGATGATAGATTTTTAATGTTCTGCCTCGAGGCAAAGGTTTAGCTTGAACTCATCTGTGTATGCATAAACTTATGTAGTCTGCCTTGGGGATTGCAGACATCTTGGTTGGAGGCCTCTGACGGAGTCATCCCGAGAGAAATAGCGGTATCATGACTACTATGAGGGTGCAGACTGCAGGGGTAGCCATAATTGTTTCTATTAGGTCGTGTTCATAATGAATCAAACGAGGCACTAGAAGGGAGGGACTGGTGCGTTACGTTTAGAGATACCCAGACCTTCTTTGCCGTGCCGAAAAGGCTCAATTTTCCATATAGGGAATCGCCACTGGAAACATTTTAAAGGATTTCCCTTGCGAAGTCCCCAAAAAGGACTCATGTGATTGTGTGTGTGTGCAGACGCTACTAATAAGTTCTTTCGAAAAAAAAACAAAGCAGATGACGATACGAAATAATCATAGCAAAGCAAGCAGCTTATTAGTACGGTATACTTTTTGGAAAAAAATTGTACGTTTGACTGTTTCACCGTGTAGTTGTAGCCGTGTATTTAGTTCACAGCATGAAAGTGGGCATAATCAGCACCATGAATTGTTATGTCCGTGTGTGTGAATGATCTACGCTGTTAGCCGCGGGGTCTTTACAGCTTCACCGGACAAGAGGGCGAGCGTGCAACCACTACGCTCGAGCCAGAACGGCAAGGGGGCAACTAGCTCAAGGGCGCCTCAAGGAGGAACGGCCTCGGCTTGGGCAGGCGCTATGGGGGAGGACATATACTAGGTATCTCGCCGTGGTGCTCTGCACCGGCGCGCGGGTAAGGAATTCTTCGGCCTCGCCGGCGAGCTCGGTGTCTGATCCTGTGTGCGGTATCTGCATCCGAAAGAAGGGATGTAAGGGCATCGGGAGGATATCATGAGTTGTTAATCTAAATAATACTCTTTATTTTACAAACGCTGGTGAACATAGTCAAGTCCAAATTAGTAGCAACACTTTCAAATATATTGAAGCATCAAAAAATAGACTTACTGCAATTAAAAGTATTTTGAAAAACTAAGTATGTTAATCGAGTTATGTTGCCGACCGAAAATTTCCACTAAACTCTTAATTACAACGGAAGTAAATAATATAACACACTATATCATTAGCGTGGAAACACTTTATCATTTACATAAGTCTTACGAAATGTGGGCTTTGGTTTGTCAGAAGTTTTTAACACTCATGTTGGGTAGGTGAATTCTTGCATAATGATGTGATGCTGTAACTTGTTAAAGAGGCGTGAAATGCTTTTGAAAATAGTCTTTAACTGCCTCGTTGGTCCAGTAGCACATAATGTCGGTGGCGATCAGGAGGTCCTGGGTTCGAGCCTTGTATAAACCCTGCGGCGGCACTTACAAATAACCAATTTACATTTTTTTTAAATTTAATTTAACTACTAATCTACCACCGGATCGCAACGCGGCTTCCGCTGGGAATATCAGGCGAAGTAACTCGGCGGGGTTGTCTTTTTTATTTCATCCAGGTCGGACTAGGTGTGATTTTTCTATCCTAGTCCGACCTGGATGAAATAAAAAAAATAGAACAAAAAAAAGGCGGGCTCTTCAGAGCGTGGCACAAGAGGGGCACCGGTGCGTTCCATACGGAGATCCCGGAGCCCCTCTAAAGTGCTGATGTCGGCCACCCTAGGGTTTTTAGTCGGTAGGAATCCGACACGCCCCGCGAGCGTCCCCCAAAGCTCGCGGAAGTCCTATGCAGGATTTTCCCAAGGTAAAAACAAAAATAAAGTTGTGATTTTTCTATAGTTAAATTCTCAATATAATTCCGAAGTCTATATGGCAATAGCTCCCCCTCTAATGCGTTGGGACCTAGCATCGTCGGTGATACGTTTATACGGTATATACAGTACAGTTCTGCCATTCGGGCGTAGGGTGAATTTAAGCGTGGCGGTATTTTTTTAGCACATTTTTAATGGTCTACATAAAATGTAAAGTATTATAGTATTTATAAATCACAACGAAAGTAACAAAGACTATCACCACACTAGTGATGTGTACCGGAGGCATAATCAGTCTCCGGAGATTTTAGGAGAATATATGACTATAACCGTAGAATCTCCGGAGAAAAACGGGTTGATAACGACTTAATGAAAATATTTAACATATAGTTTGTCTCATACACGCTCGCCGGTTACAGAGACTCTTGACTATGAGAGTCGAGGAAGCCAGAGAGGTATGTAAGGAAAGAACCTGTTGGAACTCTGTACTCTCTGCCTACCCCGCAAGGGATCTGGCGTGAGGTTATAGATAGATAGATAGATTAACATATATAGTTCTATGGTAAATAGCAGTACCTACGTATACCTGATTACCTATCATCGCGACTTAAGTAACAGTTCTGAGTGGATTGAGTTTTCATTTATACATTCATTATGTACATTAACTACGAAATGAACGATGTTTACCTAAGTACGTGTCACAACTTATGTAGTACGTAGTTTTATATTATCAAAAGTAGTACCTAATTACACATATCTGGGTTTGTCAGGAGTTCCTCGTATATGGACAAATTATGGACTAAAGATACATTAAAAAAACTTCCAATATTTTTAGTAATAACCGGTGAAAAACCGGTTCATGTGTTAACCGGTGTATCTTCGGTTTTTATAGAATCGGTTCACATCACTACACCACACCACTTCGGGAAAAAGGGCAATAAACTCCACGAATAATTAAAACATTATATTGCTATGTTTATAAAATAAAATAAAAACGGTCACGTCTATATTCCCCAAGTGGGGGTGACAGAGGTGTACTATGTACACCCACTTTTTGCCTAATAATATGATTATAGTATGTTTAAAAAGAGAAACAAAATAACAATTTTCTATCTACTTTATTAGCTCTGGTGTTGGATATTACCATTATTTAAAAATATATTGCAGTGTGTAGGAATAAGTATCAAAGAATATGAGAATACACCCCGAATACGAGAATAAACCCGGAATAAAGTTTTTAAATCTGTGATCTTCAATATTTCGTATATTTTTTGAACAACAAAATTTAATAACTATTTCTTTTAATAAAATAATATTAACAAGCCGACTCACCATGATGTCGTGTGGCAGGGCCCGTTGGTCGGTACTGCGGCGTGCGCAAGCGCCGCACACTTTCACTCTTCGATTGCAAAACCTCTTTGTGTGTATTCGTGTGTAGGATGACCATGTGGTCAAGCTCAGTACACAAACTAGTACGAACCCGCGACTATTCGACCCAGTGGGCGGAGCGGCTTAAGCTCTTAGCCACTACGCCAAATCGTCCTTCTAATTTTACAGATAATGATTTTAGGTCACTAAGAGAGAGCAGTTGTTTAAGCTAGAACCTAGGACCACCACTGGTACAAACCGTTAAATTCAATTTTTACAATTTTTTATTATTATTTTAAACACTACAAGTGGTATAACCTTGTTTTTTTTCCAACGAAATTTCCCAGTATGAGTCCGGAGTCTGGAATAGTGCCCGATATATGGCAATGGGCTCACCCCCTATTACATGGGACCTGATATCGTCGGCGAAAAGTGGGTGTACTCAGTACACCTCTGCCACCCCGTTTGGGGAATATAGGCGTGATGGTGTACACACTACAAGTGGTACATAAAATGATGAATTAAAAAGCTCTTTTCGACTATATCCTAAAAGAGGTGGTCACTATACATATCTCAAAATGTCGACAATTTACCAAAATCATCTCAAACTACTTTTGTCAATGACAAATCCCAATTATTTTAAAATTATGGTCAGCGCAACTTCTTGCGTGTACGATGAATAGGCATAATAGTTAGACATTATATACTCCAGCATCCGTTTTCACTTTAAAAGGCAATATAAAATAATCACTATCCACCTAGTAGATTCCTCCAACAGGAATGGCAGACGTGTACTGTGTATTTTGCCCACAGTGTTAGGTGCCAATGTAATAGGGGGCGAGTATATTATCACCAAATAGACCGAGTCTTATTTGAAGGGCAAGAAGGCAAGAGTCTCCGTAACCGGCGAGCGTGTATGAGATGAACTATGAGAGTGGAGGATGCCAGAGAGGTAAGTAAGGAAAGAACCTGTTGAAACTTTGTACTCTCTGCCTACCCTGCCAGGGGTCTGGCGTGATGTGATGATATATATATATATATATATATATAGAGTACAGTTCCGATAGAAAAACCTCACCTAATTTTTTTCCGACTTGATATTCGAAACCAGGATCTCCTGGTCGTCACCAGTTGTACCATAATCATTTGACTTTTTAACTCGTGGTGTAAATGTCAATGGCACGTCCTTCGTTTGTTTCTCGTTTAGAAGTGATCTCTACTTTAGAAGTCTGTTACGAGATGGCCTAGTCAGTGGTAACGGTTGATTTAATGTCTTTTAATCTTTTGGCATATCTATATTACGATAGTTGACTATGACTCTTAAAAGTATATTCGATAGATTTCAATTAGTATTTTCAAACGTGATGATCGTTGATCTTGAAAATTAGTTACACTATCGATATTATAATTGAGAATCTATCGATACTTACATGACGTCACCGTCTGACGTGATCCGCCCACTGGATTGAGTAGTCGCGGGTTTGATTCCCGCACGGGATAAATCTTTGTGTGACCTACAAATATTTGTTTCGGTCTGGGTGTTTGTGTATATGAATTTCGTGTTTGTAAACCCATCCACGACAGAGAAATAATTACTAGTGTGGACTTCTTTTTTTTTTAAACTATCGATAGCTTATTTATATTGATAGTCGATTATCAATTGGCAACACTTATTTTAAATTTTCTCGTCATATTTGATTCTGCACTTTACAGAAGAGTAATTGAAATAAACCCAACATCATAAATCCATTGGAGACTAGGACGAAATATCTTTCAATAAATCCACAAAATCCACTAATAAAGAAGCGCCAGCCACCGCTGATATTTACCGCGCCTCGGTATGTTGCGAATGGTCGCCAGAGGGCGCTGTGCTCATATTTTTTAGGATTATACTATCTAATGGCTCAAGGTATAAGATATTGGCGATTGAACGCAGGTATAATACTAGATCTACGATAGAACGTTACTTATGTATTTTTATATACTTTCTTCTTTTTTGGATGTCGATTGGCTACGAAATGAAAATAAAAAGCACAAAGTTTCTGATCAAGCGCAACAAAACTATTTTTGAAAATTTGAATTAACTTTCCCGAGCGAGAGCGTATCCCCTTCGGAGGCCTTGAAAGAATCAAGGTTGAAAAGTTGCAAGATGAGAGCGTGAGGAGAACGTATGAAGACAGAGTCCGGGACAAGCTTTTGACAGCTGGTTCTTCGGACTCAAACATAGATGAATGCTGGAATTGTCTGAAAGAGAGTTTGGTAGAATCAGCGAAAGAAGTATGTGGCTGCTCAAAGAAGCATAGCACAGCAAAAGGGGATGCATGGTGGGACACAGAGTTAAAAAGCTCTGTAGAAAGTAAGAAGAAAGCGTGGCAGGACTATGTCTCTTCTTTGAATCTAAATGACAGTATGACGGAGATGAAGAAAGAAATATACCGGCAATGCAAGAATGCCACCAAAACCTTAGTGAAAGAAAAGCGTGAAAGAGCTAGTGTGATTGAGGAGGAGAGGCTGACGAAGAACTTCGAGAATAACACCAAACTCTTTTGGAGCAAGGTGAGAAAGGCTCGAGGTGATTGGTCAGGCTCCAGAATGGAAAAGATAAAATCTAAGGATGGTGACATTCTTGCAGACACACAAGCTGTGCTAAACCGGTGGAGTGAATACTTTGGAGTAATGTATGAGAATGCCCCGGATGCTGGTGCCACAGACGAGCCCAGAGGCGAGTTTGCGGCACCAGAATCCACAGAGGACATCACTATGGAAGAAGTTGAATGGGCGATACGAAGTATGAAAAATGGTAAAGCTGCGGGAATAGACATGATATCTGCCGAGATGATTAAATATGGTGGAACTTGCGTCCGGGACGCTTTTTGGGTCCTCGCAAATCTTTGCTGGAAGACCGGTAGAGTCTCTACAGATTGGCGCCGCGCAGTCATAGTACCCTTGTATAAAGGCAAGGGCTCACAACATGACTGCGCCAATTACAGGGCCATCAGTTTGATCAGCTTGGCAGCTAAGGTGTATGGTAAAATTATTGAACGGAGAATGCGCGAGAAGTCCGATGGAGTGTTGTGTGAGGCACAGGGAGGTTTCAGGTCTGGAAGAGGATGTTCGGATCAAGTTTTCTCCCTCCGCAACATCGTAGAAAAGCATCTGGCAGTAGGCCGGAAGGTTTTCTGCGGTTTTGTGGACCTGGAGAAGGCGTTTGATAGAGTCGTGCGAAAGAGACTTTGGGACATTTTGCCAGAGTATGTTATAAACGGCACCCTGTTGCGAGCCGTCCAGTCCACCTACGTGGACAGCAAGGCATGCGTACGGGTGGGTGGTAACATGTCTCCTTGGTTTGACGTTAAAATCGGCGTCAAGCAGGGTTGCGTGTTGTCCGCTAGACTGTTTATAGTGTATCTGGATAAAAGTCTTCAAAGACTGAATGCGATGACTGAAGGGGTAAAAATGGGTGATCTAGTGATAAACCACCTATTGTATGCAGATGACGCGGTTTTGATAGCACCAACAGCCACTGATCTGCAAACACTAGTCACAGTTATGAGAGACAGCCATTGTTCATGCAGTCGCATGAACAATGGCTTACATTTAAATGTGAAGAAAACCAAAATTATGGTTTTTGAACGGGAAGAAACCAGAACGAATGCAAGGATTGTGGTTGATAACGATGTGCTGGAGCAAGTGAATGAGTTTGTATATCTTGGATGCGCCTTCAGTAAGGATGGGAAATACACCGCTGATATAGAGAGAAGAGTGAATGCAGGTAATAGAGTGAATGGTGCGATGGGAAGGCTACTTGGGAGCCGGCACTTAAGCCAAAAGGTGCAGCTGGCCATGCATAACGGAGTGCTTGTCCCAACGCTGTTATATGCCAGTGAGAGTTGGGTATGTAAGAAGGAGAACGAAAGCAGGATAAATGCGGTCGAAATGCGATCTCTGCGGAAGATGTGCGGAGTCACGCTGACTGACCGTATTCGCAACAGCGTAGTAAGAAAGCGAGTAGGTATGAAAGATAGTATCAGTGTAAAGATGAGAAAGGGTATGCTCCGTTGGTTCGGGCATATAGAAAGAATGCCAGCAGAAAGAATGACAAATCAGATATACAATGCGAAAGTGGAAGGATGTAGATGCCGGGGAAGACCTAGACTATCTTACCATGACCAAATAGACCGTGTTTTAGCTGAAGGGCAAGTCAAGAGTCTCCGTAACCGGCGAGTGTGTATGAGACGAACTATGAGAGTGGAGAAAGCCAGAGAGGTATGTAAGGAAAGATCCTATTGGAACTCTGTACTCTCTGCCTACCCTGCGAGGGAGCTGGCGTGATGATATAGATATAGAGTGAAATAACTTTTTTGAGTATTTTTTTAAACGTAGCTCAATGCTGGTAATTATACCTGTATCATGGGTGCGTTTATAAATAAAAAATTTGCATATACCCAGACTATAATTTTTTTTTTACTCACGAAAAGATTTTGCTTAAGCTCTTAACCACTGAACTAAGCCCTCCATCCAAGTTTACTATATTATGAAAAGAAAATTTTAACTCAAAAGTACCTCTCAAAAGTACAGTCTGCGCTTGGGAAATATAGGAGTGACAGTGTTAATATTTTATTTAAGTTATACACACCGCACCTCTGTCTTTTCGAAAGCATGTGCGTATTTAAAATTAGCTATCACTTGCTTCAACGGTAAAGGAAAACATCGTGAAGAAACCTGCATGCCTAAGAGTTTCTCGAAGGTGTGTGAAGTTCTCCAACCCCACACTGGGCCAGCGTGGTGGACTATGGCCTAAACCTTCTTAGTTTGAGAGGAGGCACGTGCCCAACAGTGGGACAGTTTCGTAACAGGGCTAATAATATTATATTATATACACACCGTCACGCTTGTATTCCCCAAGCGGAAGTGGCAGAGGTGTACTGAGTACACCCACTTTACGCCGACGATATTAGGTCCCATGTAATAGGCGGCGAGCCTATTGCCATATACCGGGCACGATACCAGACTCCGGAATCATATGGGAATGTTTTATGGGGATGTTATGTCAGAATATGGGAAGTTTTAGTTAGGAAAACTATATTTGTCCGACCTAGGATTTGAACCCGGGACCTCGTGATCTCAAAGCGTTGCGCTTTACCACCAGACCAACGAGACAGTCAGTTTATATATTAATAAAACGTTTAGAACTAAAAGTCTCCCATGCCTTGCACCATACATTATAATTCACACGAGTACTCTGAATTTTAATTGTTAGTCGATAGTGGCAGCTAATATTGAAATTTATCGACGAATAAAAATTAATCACCCCTATCGCACTTTATCGCAATAATTGAACCTATTTCTATGTTTATATGATGCATAATTTCAAACCATGCATTTGAAATTAGTTTCATTGACCGACATGAAATAAATTTAAAAGCTTTTAAGGTAGATTTTATACAGAATACATTAGTGTTGTAAAACGCTCGAGTCGGCGCTTAAAACGCTCGACTTCATCGCTCATTTTTACAACACTAGAATACATAGAAATTTTATTATTTTACATTTTATATTTAATTGTTTTTATATATTTTTTTTTATTATTATTTATACCATAGAAATTTTGATTATTCTATAATTTGGTCAGTAAGGAAATAACCTGTTAGAACTTTACTCTCTGCTTACCCCGCAAGGGATCTGGCGTGATTATCTATATATTAATACGTGAAGCAAAAACTTAGTACACATTTTTACGAAAATTGCGCGGACGGAGGAGTATGAAATTTCCCACACTTATAGTTTATATAGAGAAGGAGTGCAGAAAGCTAATATTTTTTTTAAATTATGCATAAAACATACATTAAATCAATGAAAAAAACATTACACACTACCATGTATTTCAATCAATCAATCAATCAATATTTTATTTCTCAAGTATAGGTAAAATACATTTTGTTGTTATATATATACTATATATACTATAAAGATCTCTATACTTTGCCTGTGAGGCGTACAAATGTCAGTGGTTAAGATAATTAACTGTAGTTACAATTATAATGTCACAAATATTCCTTGTTAATCGGTGTTATGCCATCATCAATAATATATATTAATTAGCTACATATTATTTGTCTATAGTCTTACTAAATGTCAAACATAACCAGCAAACGATGAAAGAGTAGGTCGAATATCGACCTATGAGCGACCACTAGTATAGATAGATAAGTAGATTTCTATAATTGGTAGCAAGTAAGTAACCTTGTGCTCCCTTGCCCATTCGACAACTGTAAAATTATTTTAATGTCAAGTCAAGTAATTAATCGTATATTTGTTAAATAAGTTACATTGCACTGAGTTACTACTTTCTTGTTTGCAGTGTTATAATAAATCTTTCCAAAGCCTGACATCTGCCGGTATAATTTGAGACTATAGCTCAAGTTTCTTTCTAAGGCTTTGCGTTAATGTAGGTACGTCATTTAATGAAAGTGTTAACTTGCCACGGTAGATGGCACTAGTGAAAGTACGTACTAACACTGAACAAAGGTTAGTAGCTATGGTAGTACCTACTTCTTTATTCCGGGCCTACCAAAACCTTGGTATAATAAACTCAAACTCAAATCCTTTTGTTTTGCATTAATCCTGCGGGGGTTTTTACAAAGTGTCATATTTACGTTTTTTTTTGTAACTTACTAATCTACCACCGGATCGGAACGCGGCCTCCACTCAGAACATCCGGCGAGAAACTCAGCGGGCTTGTCTTTTTAACCGACTTCAAAAAGGAGGAGGTTCTATGTTCGGTTGTATGTATGCTTTTTTTTTTTCTTCGTTTTTTTTTGTTTAATTCTCCATTCCTTTTGTTTTTATCATTTTTTTTGTATAGATACATATATTTTTACATTATACAAAATTATTAATGCGATCCAGCTCCAGTGTGATGCCTTACGACTGAGATATAAGACTATTTTTAAATATATGCTATAATGAAAAGCTAGAGGATTCTGGGTGGACCAGTATCCACAAGCAGCACCCGTTCACGAGTACGGCTACTTGAGCAGCCATCAGCCTCCCTCTATATATCCCCTAATAAACATAATAATGTAGTAGAATATATTATTGTACACACCTTTCATATTGTCTGTATAACATATGAAGGTCTCCCACCATTCTTTCCACTCTACATCATCAAAGTATTATAAAATTTGTAACCTAGCTGTGTCTGTGGATTCAAAACTCTTAGGAAAGCATTGTTACAATCGACTATTTCCAAGTCGGTTTGACGGGTATTACTCATAAACGTTATAGAATATACCATTAAGTGCAAAGACACAGAATACTACCATGTCATCATAAAATACCAGTATGTCGTCATAGAATACCAGTTCTAAGTCATAGAATACCATTACGATGTCGTTAAATACTATAACGACGTCGTAAAATACCAACACGACATCGTAAAATACCAATAGGGCATCGAAGAATACAATTAAGTAAAAAGTTGTAAAATCATGACTTTATAGAATGACATTATATATCCGAATCCCATAGATATCCGAAACATGCCTATCAATAAATTTAAAAAGGTAATCATAACTAGACTGCGTAAGAAAGCGTATTACAAAATTTCGGATTATCTTGACGATAAAACAGATTGGGTTTGAGCAGCTCCTCAATCAGCAAAATTAAACACCGCTGTATAATACAATTTTGAAAAAAAAATGGTTATCAGAAAGGCCAAACAAATTAAGTTAAAAGACTAGCCCGCTGAGTTTCTCGCCGGATCTTCTCAGTGGAGGCCGCGTTTCGATCCGGTGGTAGATGTAAGAAATGTAATAATTTTGACGTTTGTAAGTGCTTATGTCCTAAACAAATAAATGATTTTTGACTTTGACTTTGATATTCCGTGATTTTTTCGAAGTCTATATTTTTATTTCGTCGAGCAAGTTATTCCGTTCGAAGTGTTCGTTGTTCGAAGATCGGGGTGTTTTTCCTGGTGATCTACAAACACAGATTTCATCGCCAGCCCTCTGGAATAGCCAAGATACATAAAACATTTTGTAAAGCTCCGTAACGTTATCATAATATCGATACGTTCCCTCACCAATTCCAAGAGGAGACGAATCTTGGTGGCACTTTTTCTGCGACGTAAACAAACATTTGGCTTGTTCTTTGGATTAGTAAACTCAAATAAAATGAATTTACATTATGATCATTTATTTGGCAATACTCCTTTGCAACCTAAGTCGTAATGCGATAATTATCAGGCTATTAAAGACATTGCGCAGATGTAGCCCATATTTAATGTGTTAATTTTGAGTTGTGGTTTTTTGTAAGTTTTCACCACTTTCGCTTCATTTACATTCATATTTTTCCGTCAAGAGAGTGCACGCACTTGACCTATTTCGAAGAGACCATTAATTTGGATATGGTAGATGTAAGAACCTTAGGTAATGTCTGTCTGTCTCAAGTCTGCCGGTCTGCAAGGAAAGAACCTGTTGGAACTCTGTGCTATTTGCTTACTCCGCAAGGAATCGATGGCTATAGAGCTCTACCGTATCTGAATCATTTAATTTGTATCTGAACTTCTTTTTGTTCAAACTCGTAGCCCCGCTCTAAGAATTACATTTCTGTGTCGTCGGTGTTTACAAACATGAAATTTACATACAGAAATACCCAGACCGAAACAAACATTTGCGGCTCACACAGATTTATTCCGAGCAGGGATCGAACCCACGACTCGATCCAGTGAAGTGTGCTCTAACCACTAGACCAAGTCGTCGCCGAAACTGTTGGAACTCTGTACTCTCTGCCTACCTCGTGGATTTGGCGTGATAATATAGATACATAGATATGTAAATCGAGATACAAAACCGTTTAAAGACCGCATTAAAAGCATCAACAAACAAACGAGACAAATAGATACGCCAACATTCCCTTCTTATATTTTAACTCTATCAGGACTTGACTACTTACACCACATTTACCATCTACAAAGCGTATTCTCGACCTTATGTTCTCACAAATAAAGGTACGTATAAAAATTACGAGACGCATTAGTAATTTCGTGCTCCTAGGTTATTTGAACAATCCTAAGCAAACACACGCCCCTTCCTTGATGCGTACTTAACATGTTGCCAATAAAAAAGTAGTTTGGAATACTTAATGGAATTCTTGTTTCTCTTTCTCCCCGTTCCTATATCGATTTTGTTCGAGGACATACCAGTTTAAATTAATAGACTCCACTTCAATTCCCCGACTCTGGAGAAAGCCTAAGGTTATAGCCATTCCAACGCCAGGAAATGGTTTTCCTGATAATCCCAGAAACGGCCAATTTCGCTCTTGTGCCACACATTTTAATTGTTTGAGAGATTACTGCTGACGAGGCACGCAAGCTTTATTGACCCGGTTTTCATTCTGGAGAAGCGGGTTTCAGACCAGCGAAGTCGTGCTGCAACCAGACGCTGAAACTCATGCAACACATAGAGGATGGTTTCGAGTTGGGGAAGATTACTGGTACTGTGTTCGTTGACCTTTCTGCGGCCTACGACACAGTGAACCTCAGGCGACTGTTGTGGAAGGTGGAAACCGTAACCAGCGATCCCAAATTTGTCATGACTTCGAGAGCTTCTCTACAACCGTCGCTTCCAGGCCCATCTGCTCTCAGACAAGAGTCGTTTGAGATCGCAAAAGAATAGCTTGCCGCAGGGCAGTGTTCTGGCCCCGCTCTTATTCAATAGACTCCCAACAGGCATATAACGATTCGTAATCCGCAAAATCATTATTCATAGATGGCACTGATTCGTAGGCTGCAAATAAGCGCCATCTATGATAAATTTAAATTTGTTGGTTTTTATAAGCAAAGAAATTTAAATTACTTTCTCAGTAAAATATACTAAAATATTTTTTTTTTCAGAATAGATATAATATTGTCAATGAAATAAATATCATTACGCCTATAACCCTGAACCACGGGTGGCAGATGTGTATTGTATACACTTTAGACAGACGATTAAGCGCAGTGGTTAAGAGCTTAAGCGGCTTCGCCCACTGGGTCTTATAGTCGCGGGGTCGATTCCCGCACGGGCAAATCTTTGTGTGATCGACAATTGATTGTTTCGGTCTGGGTATGTGTAAATTGTCATGTTTGTGAACGCACCCACGATACAGGAATGAATACTAGTGTGGGGCAACATTATTTAAAAAAAAATCTCGTAAACTTGTAGACGATGTAAGGTTCCACGCAATAGCCTATTGCTATTATACTGGATATATCTAGATCGATACTGGATTTTTTCTATTGGAAAATTACATTTCATCCAACCTAGGACTCGAATCCAGGACCTTGTGATCGATACGCGCATTTTTGATACTAGACTAACGAGGTAGGTAGGTAATATAAAGTATAAACAATTCTAACGTGTTCTTTCCTTACAGGTCTCTCTGCCTACTTCCACTCTTAAGGTTTTGTCAAATAGCCGACGGAGTGCGACGGAGGCGTTCGGCTGACGCTCAGCTGGCGGTTGGCAGCGAGGCGCGCACGTCACACTGCAGGCGCTACGTCACGCCGCCCAAGTGGCCGCTCAATGTCCGCTCAACATTAAACCGTGATTATACTTTGCGACCGCGACTGCGACCTGACAGCCTTGAGACGGTCACGTCGGAGTCAGAGTTGGATCCAACCGCCGACCCGACCGCGACTGCGACCAAGGTCATTTAGTGATGCAGTCATCGTTATGATAAATATCAATGTATCGATATAATATCATACTGTTGTCGTGTAAAAAATGATAGTGATTTATGATGTATCGAAACATCAATCTTTTATTAAGCTTTCTTTTTTTGTTGATGTATCGATGTATGATTTAAGGTTTTGTAAAAAAAAACATCGCTTCGATGTATCGTTAAATCGATATTTTATAAGTTTTTATTACACTTTTTTCACACATTCTGGTCCAAAATTTGTGATACCTTTTCCAAAAACTTGCGATGCCCGCAAGTTTTTGGTTTTTACATGAGTTAAAATTTAGCATACAAATTCGCTGACGATGCAATAAGATAGTTTGTTAGAAGTATGTGTGCTAACACTACACATGTTTCCTGCATTGTACTAAACTAAAGCAAAATCGATACATAAACATTTTGCAATTTAAAGCGTCGATGTCTTGCGTATTAAAACATCGATATATCGTTTTTTCCCTTAGCGTGCAGTGTCGTGGAATGCAGCACATTCCATGTCACTGCACGCTACACGATCTTCTGTGAAAAAGCACGCGCGCCGTCTAATCTAAGATAATTATTTCTCAGTCTACCTATTTCTCTATTTTATCCGGACTGGAAAGATGGAGATATATGAAAAATGGATTACAAATTTTAAACCAGAATGATAAACAGACATACAAATAAACAAAGTGTAATAAAAACTTGTAAAATATCGATTTATCGATACATCGATATTTTCAAAGCGACGTTTTTATACAAAACCTCAAATCATACATAGATACATCGCCAATAAAGAAAGCTTAATAAAAGATTGATGTTTCGATACATCATCAATCACTTTCATTTTCACATTATTTTTTTACACGACAACAGTATCATATTATATCGATACATTAATGTTTATCGTAAGGATGACTGCATCACTAAATGTCCTTGGTCGCAGTCACGGTCGTGTCGGCGGTTGGATCCAACTCTGACTCCGACCTGACCGTTTCAAGGCTGTCAGGTCGGAGTCGCGGTCGCAAAGTGTAATCATGGCATTAGCATCACGCTCGCACGCGTATTGGCGTCTCGCTCCCGCCGTGCTTCATTTGTAAGCGCGTCAGACGTGACGGCAGCGGGTCATGACGAGTGCCGTCGCGCCAAGCGTGGCAGCGCTGTGTGACGTCTCCCATACATTTCAGTACATTACAACTACTCAGGTCGCGCCAACGTCGCGCCCCCGTCGCGTTGCAAAACCTTTATAGTTTGCCTCACAAACGCCCGCTGGTTACACATGACTCTTGACTTGCCCATTAGCTAAGACGCGGTATATTAAGTCATGGTAAGATAGTCTAGGTCTTCCCCGGTACCTACATCCTGTAACCTTGGAACTTTGTCCTCCCTGCCTACCCTGTAAGGGGTTTGGCATGATGATATAGAGAGATAGATTTTACAACTTTTAACTTTTGTCATCTCAGTGGCTTGCCATTTGAGAGACTTATTTCCAGCAGTGGACTGACAGGGGCTGACGATGAATGAATGATGAATGTGTTAACAACATTTTGGAGGGCGTCGCATCACTCTGTACCTTCTGCCTGCCTCGCGAGGGATCAGAAGGTAAAATTCCGGAAATTGAACAAAATGTAAACAGTATTCCGATAGAATTTGAACAGACATGAACAACAAATATACAAACCAAACGTCTAATTGAATATCTCAGCTAGAAATGTCTGCCTGTGGCAGCTAAGATTACCACATGGTAATCTTCAACAATATAAAATTAAACAACTTGAAATAATAGCAAAATTAGAATGAGGTGATACAGAATACCAAATGTGGGTCAATTCATAAATAAATCTCAATTCAGTCAATATTCAGTCTCAGTGTCCATTAAATACGAGAATTAGCCTTCTGGCTTGAATCAGTCAATTCACTTAAACTGGTCTCTGGTTCGAGGTATATTTGATTCTTGTGTTTTAGTTATAGTAAACAATTATCGGTGAATTTCTAAGCATGTTTATTACGCAAATGATTGGTCGGAATTCCTAATAGGAATAGGCCTTGAGCGTTTTATTGTGCTTATTAGAAGTTTGTAACGAGTTTCGATCGAAAGTTGTTTCGATCAAAACTCATTATTACTTGGCTAAAAGAAATATATAGCTCCATATCTCAGAGTATAACTCTGTACCCATGCTAGGCATTATTCCTGTGTCCTGATTGCATTTCCCTGTATGAAATTCGTTGCGACCTAATATATTATGATTCATAATATACAAGCTGTAACATAATTAACGCAACACCTGAAAGAATTTTGTTCTATTTCGGTAACTGAATTGATTCCAACTATTTTTAATGTAACTTACAATTTTTTTTCTTTACTGCGCTATTACAAACTAAGTTTATTCTCGATTTATAGCAATACGGAGAGTATTTCTCAATACGCACACATTCACATATAAGTTTCATTGTTAATTGCGGTTTAAAAGTATTTAAAAAAGGGTAAAAAAAAGGGTATTTAAATCTGGAAATTTGGTTCGTATTGAATTTGTAAAGCAATTATCTAATCGGGGTGACTGAGGTCTTGCGTTATTTACGATACACCTCGTATATGATATACATAGATATATTAAATTTACACTGCGAATTATGACTACCTCGTTGATTTAAATTTGCTCGAATTCGCATCGCTTTGTGGTCATGAGGTCCTGGGCTCAAAACCTAGGTCAGAAAAATGAAATTTTTCTAACGAAAAATTCCCATTATGAGTCCGGAGTCTGGAATTGTGCCTGGTATATGGCAATAGGCTAGCCCCCATTACATGGGACCTAACATCGTCGGCGAAAAATGGGTGTACTCAGTACGCGTCAGCCACCTCCTTTTGGGGAATATAGGCGTCACGGTGTTTATTTATGAATTTACACTAGTACACCTCTGTCACCCCAGTTTAGGGAAGGGGTGTAAGTATTAACTTAATTTAGAATTATACGGTATTTTATAATAATTTATTACCGTGTCTATTTGTATACTGTATCATTAGCATATGCCTCTCCAATGGCAAGTCAAGATTTATTTAGATATTATTACCTTCTGCATAAACAACACATAATAAAAACGGGTGGTGTCAAAAAAGCATACAAGGAACTAACGAAATCTATAGACTGGGTAGTTAAAATGAAAAGCAATAGAGGAAAATGGAACCACGACAGAAAAGACATATTGGAAATTGCAACATCCTATTGCAAAGAACTGTATGAGTATAACAACACCTCGCGAGAAGAAATAAATTTGGTAGAGACCGCAGATATCCCCAAAATCCTTAACGTAGAAATAGAGAAAGCAATAGATACACAACGGAAAGACAAAGCACCAGGCCCCGATGGTATAAATAACGAGATCTTAATACAAAATAAGCAGGCTATCGCACCGATCCTCATGGAAATATTTAAAGATATCATAGACACAGAAATTATCCCACAGCAATGGACAGAATCAAACATTATCCTTCTATATAAAAAGGGAGACAAACACGACATCGGAAACTACCGTCCAATCAGTCTCATGTCTAACATATATAAGATATTTGCCAAGATACTTTTAAAACGGATGGAAGGAACGCTAGATGAACATCAACCCATCGAACAGGCGGGTTTTCGGAAAGGCTACTCGGTAATCGATCACATCCATGTTGTGCGCCAGGTCTTAGACAAGTATAAAGCCTACCAGCGCGAGTATTATATTGCTTTCATCGACTATACCAAAGCATTCGACTCCTTGTACCACGAAATGATATGGAAGTCCCTAAAGGAACAAGGAATCGAACAAAAATATATCCGCTTAATAAAAAATGTATATAGTCATAGTACCGCGAGAATCCAACTCGAAAAGAAAGGTAACCCATTTAGAGTAGAAAAGGGTGTCAGACAAGGAGACCCTCTATCTCCAAAACTATTCTCAGCGGTTCTCGAAACAATCTTTAGGGGTCTTAACTGGGAAAACCTCGGAATCAATGTCGACGGAGCCTCCCTAACACATCTGAGGTTCGCAGACGATATAGTGTTATTTGCTGAAACACCGGAAAACATACAAAAAATGATACATGAACTAGCGGATGAAAGTGAGAAGATAGGTTTAAAGTTGAACCCAGAGAAAACAAAGGTTATGACAAACGGGAAGAAAACCACCATACATCTAGGAAATAACCAAATCGATTACACCGACGAATACATCTATCTGGGACAGCTTATAACACAAGAGGATGCTATACGCAAAGAAGTTGAGAGAAGAATAACAAATGGCTGGAAGAGATACTGGAGTCTGAGAGAGGTCATGAAAGACAAAACTCTTCACATTAATGTGAAGAAAAAGCTGTTCAACACCTGCGTACTACCTGTTTTAATGTATGGCAGCCAAACATGGGCTTTAACACAAAATACGACGAGAAAACTGGAAATCTGCCAACATGCAATGGAAAGAAGTATGCTGAATGTGAAAAGGTCGGACCGAATAAAAAACCATGTCATCAGAAAAAAGACGAAGGTCATAGACATAACATTAAAAATTAGAAGACTCAAATGGCAATGGGCAGGGCACATGATAAGAGGCCCAGAGAAATGGAGCAAACTTGTGTCACAATGGTACCCTAGAGAAGGGAAAAAGAAAAGGGGCAGACCACAAAAAAGGTGGGATGATGACATTAGGCAAGTAGCAGGAGTAACGTGGAATCGAGTGGCCCAAGATAGAAAGGAATGGAAAAGGTTGGAGGAGGCCTTTGCCGATTGGCAAACAGACCTACAAAAAATAATTAAGTATTAGAATAGAATAGATTAAGATTAGTATAGCTACACAAATATATTTCTATATCCACACTCATAGTTCTTAATACTTTGTAAATAGATACTAAGTTGGTCTGAATAAAGGGCTTTATTATTATTATTATTATTATTATTACCTTCTGCATGCATTTTTTAGTCTCCGTAACCGGCGAGGGTATGGGACGAACTATGAGAGTGAAAGAAGCCAGAGAGGTATGAAAAGAAAGAACCTGTTGGAACTCTGTAGTCTCTGCCTACCCCGCAAGGGATCTGGCGTGATGATATGGAATATAATAGAGAATAGTGGGCCACACAAAGATTTGTCCCGTGCGGGAATCGACCCCGCGATTGTTTGACCCAGTGGGCGGTGCGGCTTAAGCTCTTAAGCAGTGCGCCTAATCTTCCGACGACGTATTATTATATCAATCATTATCACCCAAAATATGTCTATTGCGTGACAAAAATCTTCCTAAGGTTCCACACCACTATCGGTTTTGTGTTGTATCCATTCTACTAATGTCATAAATGTGAAAGTTTGTATGTTAAGATGGTTGGGTGTTTGTTACTCTTCTTCTTATTTTAATTAATGGCCGCACACTTTAACAGTGTATTTCGCCAATGTCAAGTAGTAATAGAGTATAACAGTAAATTATAAAAATTGGCTTCTTGTCGCCGTTACGGCAAAAAACAAAAGCCGTTTGTTACTCAATAACGGCTGAACGGATTTTGATGACATTGGCACACATAGTTTAGTAACAAAATTAACACATAGGATACTTGGTATCCTGAAAAATGTTTGGTTTCTGTTTAAAGTTAACGCAGACGCAGTCGCGGGCAGAAACTAGTATTGTATAAATTATTACTTTCTGCCAGGAAATTAACATTTTTCCGGGACAAAACGTATTCTATGTGTTAATCCAGGCAATAAAGAGATAGTGAGCCAAATTTCATCCAAATCCGTTTAGCCGTTTTTGCGTGAACAAACTTTCAAACATACAAACTTTCACATTTATAATATTCAAATTAAAATTATTTATTTGTGAAACATAGGTTAAAGAGGTAGTAATTTTAAGTAGTTATTTATGAGCGCTATGTTTGGCCATTCAATGGCGTACAAAATATTAGTTATAAATTACAATAATAATCATTAAAAATAATTACAACTACAATTTAATTAATTAATAATAAATCATTATTCATAACATCACCAATGTCAGCACCCTTTTTTGCCTTAGGATGTTATTGTATCATTAAGAAATTCACACACAGAATAGTATGTCTTTTTATTTAGCAGTTCGAGCAGGCTATTTTTGAATACATTTAAATCAGTGTGGTTTCTAATGTATCCAGGAATTTTATTATATATTCTAGGGGCCATACATAAAATGCTATTGGAATATTAGTACGTATAGTATTTTGCGTTATAATAGATTCACCAAATTAGTCTCCATCGAAGTTAACTAGACAGACAACGCGTTAGCTCTCGAATCAGAGTCAGAAGAAAACATTTTTAATATTCTGGTAGCACGGGCATCAATGTTGAATATTTGATGTCGTATCCATAGTCATGCTCATGAATTTATGAATTTCATTAATGTATGTCACACTATGGGTGGCCAAGTGTTGCGATTGATATGGGACAATTCCTGTAGTTATACTTTAAAGTAATAAACGTTGTAAGAGGCTGTGTAGTTATCCCCCTCTTGGCACTTTGTTTTCTTCTTTTTTTGTTAACCTATATTTTCCCACTTCTGACAGACGATTTAGCGCAGTGGTTAAGAGCTTAAGCCACTCGATTCCCGCACGGGACAAATAATTGTGTGATCCACAATTATTTGTTTCGGTTTTCGTATTTGTGTAGGTGATTAGGTGACCTACTTGTACAGAAAACACGAAGAACTAAAACCTTTAATGTGATTTCTATCGATTTTGATAGCCAGGAAATGCTCACTACCATAAATGGTAGAGTTAAGTTACGGCTATAAAAACGAAATTTAACACTTCTAGAGAAATTAGATTTTCATTAATAAGGTCAGGTGAGGCTGACACTTGTATTTTTAATAAGATAGTTGTAGCCATTAAGTCCCGTTAATTCAAAACCCATGGCCTCCGTACAAGCGTCCTACATTATTTTTCGATATTTTTTGCTCCCGGCGCGCGATCACAATTACGATGTTAAAGACATATTGATGTGTTTTAACGTATCATATTATGGATTCTCGACGAATTGGGTCGAAATTAGAATGATATCGATTGTTTTATAATGAGTACCTACTGTGGTGGTATCAAGAAGTAATAATACTGAGGTCTTAGATTTACGCGAATATTACACATGAAATAAAACTATTTTACGGATTTTATCACGGTTTATTTTTGATTTTTAGTTCCCGACGTTTCGAGTGCTTTGCAGTACCCATGGTCACGGAAGAGACTGAGGTGTTAGACGTCCAAAAGGCATAGTTGTTCCGGGGTACCCTCAATCTTCTTAATTATTTTTGTTGGTCCGATCTACGCAGAGTCTGGAATTGGACCCGATGTAATAGAAATAAGCTATTGCATGGGATCTAATACTATGGGCAGAGAGTGCGTGTACACAGTACACTTCTGTTATACCCGCTTGGAGAATGTAGGCGTGACGGTGATTTTGTTTGCTTTTTTTGCGATATTCAGTAAAAGGTTTTTTTTTTTGTGTCTACTCCCTTATCAGTCAGATTGATCAGTTTAGATTTTAGGGTATAAACTAATTTATTTGAAGGAATAGTGTTTTAGCCCGGGCGGTGCAGAGCACCACGGCGAGATACCTAGTATATGCCCTCGCCCATAGCGACTGCCCAAGCCGAGGCCGATCCTCCTTGAGACGCCCTTAAGGTAGTTGCTCCCTTGCCCTTCTGGCTCGAGCGTTGTGATTGCACGCTCGCCCTCTTGTCCGTTGAAGCTGTAAAGGCCCCGTGGCCAACAGCGTAGATCATTCACACACACACACACACACACACACAGTTGATCTCACGGAGTACGTAGAAGAACGTTTGTGAGATGTACATAAATTTGAAATTAACGAGTCTTAGTTTATATGGGACCATATATGAATTACATTGCAGATTAAGGGAAGGAAGGGGGTCAATAAAGTGTGACATCGAGTGACTAAGGCTGAACGAGCCATTAATTTCGTAACGTCACATGTATAAATCTAGAGAATCTATAGTTTAAGCTTCTACTTAACCGAAAAAAGTTTACAAATATAAATAATGTTAGTAGTGTCCTATTTTAATTTAATATTATCTAAATTTAAAATTGCAAAATATGTAACGTCACACCAGGGGAGGGGTCTTACAAATGTGATCACATGTGACAGGGAAGGGCTCCAAAAATCATGAAACTCGTATGATGTTATTTATAGATGGCCTTTAACGGAAATGTAACGGATAGAAGATTGGCCGAGTACGGAATATCTGACAACACCTTCGTTTGATCACTTCGTTTGGAGTATCTTATACTCCACACACATATCATCGCCTATGCCACAAAGCCTAAAGACAAAAGTCTTTAATCAGTGCGTCCTGCCCGTTATGGCTTATGGAGCCGAATCGTGGACACTCACGGTTGGACTGGTCTATAAATTTAAAGTCACTCAGCGAGCTATGAAATGGGCTAGGCTCGGAATTTCTCAGAAGAATAGAATCCGGAACGAAGTCATTCGACAGAGAACCAAAGTTATCGCCAAGGCCGGTCAAATGAGCCCAACAACCGATGACCGCTGGGACAAAGGAGTTCTTGAGTGGAGACCGCGGACTGGCAAACGTAATGCAGGACGTCCTCCGGCTAGGTGGAGCCTTTGTAGGGCGGCTGGCAGACACGGGATGCGAGTAGCCGAGGATCGTACCCAGAGGCGCGCACTTGAACAGGCCTATGCCCAGCAGTGGACTGCTATAGGCTAATGACGACGATGATGATGATCTTATAATCCAAGGGTCCGGATAGTTCCTATAACCAAACGTAGCGTTGTGAAATAATCGTGTAATGATATTTTGTATGCCACTGCATTATATATAATAGCCGCCAATTTTCGGACATCCCCTTTTACTAGAAAATCTTAAAGACAACATTGTTTAAAATGCTTGAGTAGAACTACCGTGTGACAAATATGCCTGGTTTATGAGATTTTTATAAATCTTAATTTTATTTCCGGATTAAACTAAAAAAAAATATTTGCACGAAACTAATGCTAATACGTAATAATCTTGGATGTAGCCTAAAAGTGCCTTTCAAGCCTAATCCTTAGAGAATTTAAGAACCCTCTAGCTTTCTTAGAATAGGATTTTTTTTTCTATTTCTCGAAAATTTTGCCGTATTGGGTAAATTTACATATATAACAAAAATCTTTAAAAAAAAGGTAAACCGATTTCAAAAAGCAATAAATAAATATTTGAAGTCGACTTGGTTGGTGCAGTCGGTTACTTGGCACCGACTTTAAATTTTTATTTTTTGCTTTTTGAAGTCGGTTTACCTTTTTTTTTAGAACATTTTTATTTTACAATTTTAAGTGACGAGTAAATTATTTAGTAATATTTATATACCGATATTATATTATTTTGCTGAGCTCGTACAGTAAGGTACCTACAGGATTAATATAACGACTGTAATAACGGAATCTATACATTCGTGCTGTTCGCCGTTAAGGAGTTCCCTCTTGTGTCTTCAAAGTCCAAGGTCCAATATCAATAACATTAAAATCTCAAAACTGTACTGAACCCAATGCAAAAAGAATCATCAAAATCGGTTCATAAGCAAAGGAGTTATAAAAAAAGGACGAATTATAAACCTCCTTTTTTGAAGTCGGCTAACATTCTGCTTAGTTCTATAGTAGGATACCTATAGGATTGACGTAATACCCATAATATCTCAATTTACACATACCTATTGTTTGTCGTTAAGGAGTTCCCTGGTGTATCTTCTAAGTCCAAGGTCCAATGCCATTAAAACGGAATACCTTGGAGCTACTGAACCCAATGAAAAAAAATCATCAAAATCGGTCCACAATTGACGGAAATATCGCTAAACATACATAAAAAAGAAACAAAAAAAGGCATACATACAACCGAACATAGAACCTCCTCCTTTTTGAAGTCGGTTAAAAAATATGAGCACACTTCTCCAAATAAACTTTAAAAAATTGGATCCTAATGTCATGGAATTTGAGGTTATGGGCAATTAACGAATGTGGCTAGCTTTTTAAAACAATATGTCCGTATGTTTCCTAACTTTTGTGATGGACCAGACGTGTGTTGCTGAATTAGGAAGAACTGTATTCCCAACGAAAAGCTTATTTGGTTTTTGATTTTTTTCTTCCAATGACTGAAGTACCATTAAATTATTATTTTACGAAGTTATACTAACGCGCCTCGTTACGTGTGTAATGGTGATAGTTATTAAGAGCCCAGCGCGAGAATGCGCGGGTCACTCCCTTCCCTACAAAATGGTCGAGGGGAGTGATGACTGTTCCAGTAGTCATACTCGTGAACGGGTGCTGCTTGTGGGGACTGGTCAATCTGGAATCCTTTGGACACTATTTATAAATAAAATCATTAGTCTCATATCTCGTTCGTACGGCATCACACTGGAGCTAGATCGTAAACTATATAATTGTGGCCTAAACATTGTATCCACACAATATGATTGAAAATAATTGAAAGAAGAAAAGACAAACAGAATAAAAAAGACAAGCCCGCTGAGTTTCTCCGCCGGATCTTAGTAGAGGCCGCGTTCCGATCCAGTGGTAGATTAGTAGTTAAATTAGGTTTAAAAAAATGTATATTGAGTATTTGTAAGTGGGGGTTTATATATTTTTTTTCTTTTTTTTAACGTATACCCACACTAGTTATTATTCCTGTGTCGTGTGTGCGTTTACAAACATGAATTCACATACACAAATACCCAGACCGAAACAAATAATTGTGGATCACACAAAGATTTGTCGCGTGCGGGAATCGAACCCGCGACTATTAGACACAGTGGGCGGACCGGCTTAAGCTCTTAACCGCTGCGCTAAATCGTCCGTCTTTGTTGTTGTTTGAATTGTTTGAGTTTTGAGATTAAATGTTAATGCACAGATTGGAGATTGCTCAAAAAACAATAAGAAAAATAACAAACAAGTCGTAAACTCGTTTGCTAAACTTATTTGTAGTGCAAACTTTCTGTCCCCAGATTTACTGCGACTAAGTTACAGAGGTCAGGTCGCAGAACCCGCCTGGAATAATATCTAATACTGTCTTAGGGTTGTTAACATCAAGTCAATACTGGTATTATAACTGACAATTATAATTAAAATCACCTGTCATACTGAACACCACACAACCTAGGGGAAACGGGGATACGTGACTCTTTGGCCTGACTGTATGCAGATGACTGGTTCCACTGTTCAATTTCATTTTTGGTACTTTATTCCCTACCCCTACTATATTCCCCTACCTATGTTCCCCAAGCGGGGGTGGCAGAGGTGTACTGAGTACACCCACGTTTCGCCGACGATGTTAGGTCCCATGTAATAGAGGGCGAGCCTATTGCCATATACCGGGCACAATTCCAGACTCCGGACTTGTACTGGGAAGTTTAGTTAATAGTTTTATTTAGTGTTTGAATTGTTTTTCATTTATAATAATAATATAAATAATATCAGCCTATACTGCCCACTGCTGGGCAAAGGCCTTCTCTCAGAAATCAAGGTGAGAGAGATTGGGTCATACTCCACCACGCGGACCCAGTGCGGATTGGTGGAGGCAGGTTTGTGGCCACCTGCTGTTGGAACTTATCAAGCCACCTTTAAGGCTGCCAACTCGGCTTAACGACTACCACATTAAGTGGTAACCGGGACCAACGGCTTAACGTGCCTTACGAAGCACGGAGACGCTCGAATATGAAAATGCCACAAACGGTCACCCATCTCCGGCCGACCGAGTCGAACGCTGCTTAACCTTGATGATCGGTAAGAACACCGCGGTTGCCCAGCGCTACGAGCGCCTGCCTCCCTTTCATTTATATGTGTGAGAAACTAATAGATTTAGTGCGACAATGATTTTTTGGCCCATGGATGACATTGACAGGGGGGCGTTGGTGTGGCATTAGGGTTAAAATTTCCCTACTCCCAAGGAGATATTTCAATAGGTGAATCCACAAGGAAGCCATTTAAAAAAAGAAAAAAATAACACCGTCACGCCTATATTCCCCAGAGGGGGTGGCAGAGGTGTACTGAGTACACCCACGTTTCGCCGACGATGTTAGGTCCTATGTAATAGGGGGCGAGCCTATTGCCATATACCGGGCACAATTTCAGACTCCGGACTTATACTGGGATTTTTTAGTTAGAGAAACTACATTTGTCTGACCTAGGATTTGAACCCAGGACCTCGTGAGCACAAAGCGATGCGCTTTGCCACCAGACCAACAGGCAGAGGCAGTTAAAAAATAACTTGGGTAAATTTCATAGCAAACGGCTACTCTGTGACTGTCGTGAAGTGATATTTCACTCGATGACAGCGTTAATTCCGATTTTAGCCGCGGGCCAAAAGATCCTTGTACGATTGCACTAGGATATTTACAGTATAAGGTAGCTTTTTTAATATTTACTGTATGCTACTAACGACATAGGGTCGATTTATTGTCAGTGTCACTTGACAAAAAATCGATAACCCTAACTTAAATCACCAAATATTCTGTGCTAAAGTCTCAAAGTCGATTACTTTTCTCTAATACTTGGTTGTTATAATTAAAAACGGTGCCTCCAGCCGGTGCCATTACTGCCCGAGATTACTTACTCGAGTAACAGACGAATTATAGTATTTGTTGCGTTGTTAAATTAATAAGAGTTAAGGTAGAAGTCAAAATAAGGTGACTTTGTACATTGTACTTATTTATCGACTGCCTCGCTGGTCTGGTGGCAAAGCGCATCGCTCTGTGATGACGAGGTCCTGGGTTCAAATGCTAGGTCGGACAATTTTTTTTTAAGGAGTAGCCCCACACTAGGATTTATTCCTGTGTCGTGGGTGCGTTTACAAACATGAAAATTCACATGCACAAATACCCAGACCGGAACAAATAATTGTGGGTCACACAAATATTTGTCCCGTGCGGGAATCGAACCCGCGACTATTAGACACACTGGGCGGAGCGGCTTAAGCTCTTAACCACTGCGTTAAATCGTCCGTCAAATGTAGTTTTTCTAACTAAAAATTCCCAGTATGAGTCCGGAGTCTGGAATTGTGCCCGGTATATGGCAATAGGCTCGCCCGCTATTACATGGGACCTAACATCGTCGGCGAAACGTGGGTGTACTCAGTACACCTCTGCCACCCCCCCCCTGGGGAATATAGGCGTGACGGTGTTTTTTTTTGTACCTATTAATCTTTATTGTGTATGGCTTTGAATAACGTTATTGGCTGTGTGTCTGTGTGGGTTCCTACCGGTAACATTTTTAACCCCTTAGTAAATAAACAATACTATAACCTATCTATCTATCTATCTATAACCTCACGCCAGATCCCTTGCGGGGTAGGCAGAGAGTACAGAGTTCCAACAGGTTCTTTCCTTACATACCTCTCCGGCTTCCTCGACTCTCATAGTTCGTCTCATACACGCTCGCCGGTTACGGAGACTCTTGACTTTTCCATCAGATAAGACTCGGTTTATTTACAATACTATAATAATAATAAAAATAAGTGGTTCGTTGGTCTAGTGGCAAAGCGCGTCGTTATGTGATCACGAGGTACTGGGTTCCGGATGTCGGATAAATGTAATTACTCTAACGAAAAATTTCCCAGTATGGGTCTTGATTCTGGAATTGTGCCCGGTATATGGCCATAGGCTTGCCCCTTATAACATGGGACCTTACATCGTCGGTGAAAAGTGGTTGTACTCAGTACACCTCTGCCACCCCCGCTTGGGGAATATAGGCGTGACGGTGTTTATTTGTTTTATTTAAATATAAATAAACTGGCGAGCGTATTGAGACGAATTATGAGAGTGGAGGAAGCCAGAGAGGTCTAAGGAAAGAATCTGTTGGAACTGTGTACTCTCTGGCAACCCAGCAAGGCATGAGGCATGATTGTATTTATAAAAAGGTAGCCCCTCCCACAAGAAATTATTCCTGTGTCGTAAGTACTTTTACAAACACGAAATTCACATACACATACAACCAGATCGGAACAAATATTTGTGGATCACCCACTGGTTTAAGCTATACATTTTGTCAGTCACACAGTGGTAGAGTTTTAATAAGTAGAATATGTACTACATAGATGTACACAAATAAGTAGGTATGTAAAATGCGTCAAGGAAAAAATAAATCGAAACAAAATATCCAACAAAACTCAAGACGTAGACATCCCGTGTGTAGATAATTCAGACGCGAATCATTGCTCATAGAGAAAGAGCCGTGTCTAAATAATGCAGGTACCAAGCCGAGCTTGAAATAATAAATTCTGTCCGATTAGGAATAAGTAGATGTGTATAAACAAGTGCTAAGAAAAAAAGAAATAAAAAGAAAATATTTGCCCAACAAAACTCAAGATCTAGACATCCCGTGTCATGACACGGGATGTCTTGGATTATCCACGGATAATCCATGGATAATTCAAGTGCAAATCGATACCTATAGAGATAAAACCGCGTCTAAATAAAGCAGGTAACAAGCAGAGCTTGAAATAATAACCACTGTCCCATTAGCATACAAATAAGAAGGTAAGTAAAACCCGCCAAGAAAAAAAAACAACACAAAATACCCAGCAAAACTCAAGATCTACATCTTGTCGTAGATAAGTCAGGCACGAATCAGTGCTCATAGACATAGAGTCGTGTCTAAATAATGCAGGTAACAAGCCGAGCTTGAAATAATAAACTCTGTCCGATTAGCTCGCGCGTTGTGGGTAAATAGAATGCGTCGGTGGGAACCCGTTTAGGCGCGAGAGTTACTTGGTCGAGTAAATGGACGATATTGTTTTTATTTTGTTTCTAACTGCTAGTAATCATCGCTACTCGCAATATGGCAGCAATTATGAGGTCCTAGGTAAATTCTAGGATGGATGATGGATGATGGAGTCTGGAATTGTGCCCGTTATACTTGCAATAGGCTTGCTTGCTCTTTATCATATTGCGACCTAACATCGTTAGCGATATGTAAACCCCACTTGGAAAATATAGGCTTGTCAGTGTTTATTTAGGTTACTTTTTCTTTGTTTCAAAGTGATAATATCGATTGTAGAAAGGTACACCTGGATCAGATTCCTCTTTGTTGGTGTGTCCGGCTTGAAGTGTGTAGCGGCAGCAGTTGGCCGCTGAGATCGGGGGGAGGGCAGTCTCACTCCCGGCTGTGATATCGGCCATGGTCGAGAGGGAGAGTGGCTGGGTGGCTATGGTCACATTCTGTGAGGCTGTTATGACAGCCAAAGAGGCGGCGGGAATCCAGTGTGAATCTTGCTCGTAGGAGACGTGCTAGACGGCGGCGTAGAGCGTACGCCGCCAATGACCTCCGGCCGCCTTGAGAAGTGGCCTGCGGGCGCCGAGCGTGGGTAGCTCGTCGCCCGACCAGGAACAGGGCTGTGAAGGAAGCGCGCTGCGTCTTGCACACCCCTCATGTCCGGAGGCCTCAGGAGGAAGTGGGAGGAAAGAGGCTACCCAGTACATTGGCGAGGTCTGTCTTTTGAAGGATCAGGTCCGTCCGCGATTCCTGCGGCAGGGCAGTTGCGCAGGTGACGGACGCCGCGGAGTTTTTGTGGGTGCGAGCCCCACATCACCGACACATCTGCGAACATCCGTGATGTGGCAGGACGCGGCAAGCATTTACCCTCGAAAAAAAAAATGGATGAGATACCTGCTCTCCTACATTGCATTGCGAGAAGTCAGCCTCAGTGCTGTGCAAATAGCAACATGATAGTTAAATAAGAAGTGCTTAAACGGAACGGTCCTGGGTTCAAATCCTAGGTCGGACAAATGTAGTTTCCCAGTATGAGTCCGGAGTCTGGAATTGTGCCCGACATATGGCAATAGGCTCGCCCCCTATTACATGGGACCTAACATCGTCGGCGAAACGTGGGTGTACTCGTACACCTCTGCCACCCGCTCTGGGGAATATAGGCGTGACGGTGCTTAAACGGAAAATTAACTCACAATATTTTGACCAAACGAACTGATAACTCAAGTTAAGTCAAATAAAAGCCGTTAAAAAGATCAGAAAGTGCACAGACTGTAAACATTAATTTAAAAGTAACATCGATAACTCGCATATGCGCAGCACTCGCATTTTTATTACTTATACGTGTAAACATTGCAATCAATGAACGCTAAACCATACCATAAAATAGTGCCACTAACCTGTGCTAGTACTTACCACATACCGAACGGATGTAACACCGCAGTCGCTAGGGAAATTACCCCGAGTCGGGGAACCGAGGCGTGGGGGCCGAGTCGTATCAGGCCTGGAGTACGTCCTTTCAAGGTTACTGAGGTCACCCCAGGCAATGCTAAGGCCTCTTTTCTTAGATATAAGAATGGTTATGGGGAGGAAATTTGTTTTGGATACAGAAATAGTCATAATAAAACACTAGAAGTGAAATTTCGACCACCGTATTTGGAGTTCTGATTTAGTCATGCTCACCCAAATGGCTTTGCTTCCCTCCAATATGGTTGAGGGGAGTGATGGCTGTTCCAGTAGTCATACTCGTAAACAGGTGCTGATTGTGGGGACCGGTCCAGGTCCATCTTATAAAAAACTTCATTAGTCTCATATCTCGGTCGTAAGGCATCTCACTGGAGCTAGATCGTAGACTATTTAATTGTAACCTAAACATTGTATCCACACAATATGATTGAAAATAGAAAGGAAAAAAGAGAAAGAGAATTAAATAAAAAAGACAAGCCCGCCTAGTTTCTTCGCCGGATATTCTCAGTGGAGGCCGCGTTCCGATTTGGTGGTAGATCAGTATTTAAATTAGATTTAAAAAAATGTAAATTGACTATTTGTAAGTGCCCTCGAAGGGTTTATACAAAATAAAGTATTTGAGTTTGAGCTTAGCATGACCAAATAGATCGTCTGAGTGTTTGTAACCGGAGAGCTTGTAAGAGACAAACTATGAGAGTGGAGGAAGCCAGAGAGGTCTGTAAGGAAAGAACCTGTTGGAACTCTGTACGCTCTGCCTACCCTGCAAGGGATCTGGTGTGATGATATATAGGTAGAAGTGATGATATAGATAATAGATAGATAGAAGTGAAATATAGCACGATTTTGTTCAAAACCATTGTTGAACACACACTATTGCTATAAAATATGTTCCGATGAATAGTATTACCTTATAAGTACAGCTGTAGGTATTGAAAGACTTTTATTTTAACTTTAGCCACTGTATCGATCATCACATACATTGGTCTACGCAGTTTCACACACGTTTCCACGGTCACCGAGGTCAGTCTAGTCAATGCTAAGGCCTACTTTGTTAGGAATTGTTAAGGGAAAGAAATTGATTTCTATACAAATAAATAAAATTGAAGTGTCCCTTTGTAATGCTAACAGCTTTTTACTAAATGCATATGAAAGTATATACGGTACTTATAAAAAAAAACTATTTTTAAAATGTTTGATTGTTTGTTTGTTCCGGCTAATCTTTGAAACGGTTAGACTGATTTTGATGTGCCTTTTACAGACAGATAACTGTTGTTAAAAGGAGTAACTAAGGCTGTTTTTATGGTAGAAAAATATTCTTTTTTGTTAAATTCCACGCGGACCAAGTCGCGGCTGATAGCTAGTTAAAAATAAACAAACAAAATACCGTCTTTCCTATATTCTCCAAGCGAGAATGACGGAGGTGTACTGGGTACACCCACTTTTGCCGACAAAGTTAGTGCTCATGTAATAGGACGCCGGCCTATCATATACTGGGCACAATTCTAGACTGAGACTGGAAATTCATCGATATAAAAACTACATTTTGTCCGACCCAAGATTCGATGCCAGGACCTCGGGATCACATCGCGCATTATTCGCTACTAGACCAACGAGGCAGCGTATTATTTACAAAATGGGTTATTATAACAAATGTTATGTCGTAGGATGGTCGTAGGTTTATACCACGTGATTATATTCTCTTTGGTTTATACTTCACGTTAAAAGACTAAAGCCGTTTTCTTCTTCTTCTTATTTTAATTAATGGCCGCACACTTTAACAGAGTATTTCGCCAATGTGAAGTAGTAATAGAGTATAACAGTAAATTATTAAAATTGGCTTCTTGTCGCTATTACGGCAAAAAACAAAAGCCCAAAGCCGTTTTCACATTTCCACGGACAAATTGACGTTTACAATGTTGTCAGAATTTGACACTTTAATTAGTTGTGTACAACAATGTACTTATGTCGATAATAGAAATAAAATAAAAATTAACCACCTTATACAACTAAAACTTATTTTTGTTAAGTTTTGAATGTTAAGACAGATGTACACTATTTATTTTTTTAATGCATACTGAATAAAATTCAACTTTATAATTAATAATTACAATAAATATTTTTGCATATGTCGATAATTTATGTCGATTCATTTTTGGTTTTGCACCTTTGCCTGTCCATAAGGCATGGATATAAAACAATGGATTGAGTACTGTCAAAAAATTTACAAAGAAAATTAAACTCGTACTCACAGACACAAAATTGAATTTTCTTTGATTTAAAAAACCCGAGAAACCATGATGAGTGAGAGCAATAACCAGAAGCCCGGTGTCACGCTCGCGCCCATTACGATACAGTACGGTGACCATAAGGTAGAACTAATACGGACTATACCTATTTATGATGTGGTTTATTTAAACGTATTTGCGCTGTAAACCATTTATTGCTGAGTTCAAAACGAACAAGATTCTCAATTCGTCTTTATATACAGAATGGATTTAGATGGGGCAGTAAGGGCAGCTATATCAACCGTTGTAGATACAGAAAAACGGCTCTAGGGGGACTTTCCAAAATTTTTGCGATATACGGAGCTGAATTTACAGATTCTGAAAAAAAATGTACAGTCAGCAAGAAAATGGCCAATTTAATCAAAAACTTTGACTACTACTCATTTAAGATGTGGCATATGCGTAGAAAGAACGAATTACGGCAATAAACAGTGGCCGAGAATTATACGTTAATTATATGAAATAAAACTATTTTACGGATTTTATCGCGGTTTATTTTTTTATTTTTAGTTCCCGACGTTTCGAGTGCTTTGCAGCACCCATGGTCACGGGAGGGACTGAGGTGTTAGACGTCCAATAGGCATAGTTGTTCACGGGGTACCCTCAAACTTCTTAATTATTTTTGTTGTTGTTGGTCCGATCTACGCCGAATGAGCTCACGGTGTCTTGAGGTCTTGCAGTGTTATGCTTGGTTTTGGATTTGATTATATTAATTACCGGATCCCAAGACGATGGAAGCACCCAGCCATCTTCTCTATTGAAATTAGGATGTTTTTTAATTTCAATAGCCTCGCGAACCATCCTTGGTAGGAATCGGTGTTCTTTTACGAGGATTTGTGGTCTATCAAATCTGATGTTATGGCGGGTGCGGTCAAGGACATGTTCACAGACTGCAGACTTCTTTGAGCGACGGTGTTTTAGGTCAGCTATGTGTTCTTTAACCCGAGTTTTTACCGGTCTTTTTGTTTGTCCTATATCAGAGAGACCACATTCACAATCAAGCTTGTAAACTCCTGCATCTTGTAGAGGGATCTGACACTTGACAGATGGTAAAAATTGGCTGATCTTCTTCGGCGGCTTATAAAATGTTTTAATCGAAGCACGCTTCAAGATGTAGCCAATCTTGTCCGTGACTCCTCTCATGTAAGGTAGTACAGCAGGGAGACGCTCAACTGTGGCTGGTTTCACTCGGTCACTGTGACGTTGGCGTGGGACTCGAAGCTTATTGTCGTGCAGGACTTGCTTGACATGTTGAAGCTCGGCAGCCAGATGTTTCTTGTCACAGATCCCTTGTGCTCTCTGAAACAAAGATTTACCCACGGTAGCTAACTGTGTTGGATGGTGGTGAGATTCACCATTTAAGTACCTATCAGTATGGGTTTTTTTACGATAAACCGTATGGCTTAAGGTGTTGTTGGGGTTACGGATTACTAACACATCTAGGAAAGCTAGAGAATTGTTTGCCTCCAACTCCATTGTAAACTGAATTTTAGGGTTAATGGAGTCAAGATGATTTAGGAATACATGAATTTTGTCAGATGGTAATATTGTGAAAAAAAAACAATAAAAAATAAAAAAAACCGCGATAAAATCCGTAAAATAGTTTTATTTCATGTGTAATATTCGCGTAAATCTAAGAACTCAATACGTTAATTATATGTCAACAAATCCATTACCCTACTAATGTTTGGTCACCCTACTTAGAAAGTGACGTAGGGCTCTCAGTGAGTATCCTTGTCATCCCGTTTTTTTCGCAGAGTGCTCAATCCATTGTATTATATCCATGCCATAAGGACAAATAATCATAGGAGCAGGATGTTTTTAGTCCTACCTCTATGTAAATAATACTACTACTTGACATTCGCAATTGTCAAGTTGTCTGTGGATTTATGAACACGATTATAATATGGTGCTTACGACACTGAAGGCACATGAATACTTACTTATTTGGTAAATAGATAATGAAGAAATATATCTCAGATATTTGTGAGTTTGCTATTACAATAAATTCAGGCGTTTGGCATTCATTAAACAAACAATGAATAATAAATAAATATTGCTCGAGACGTATGTTTCCAAACTGTCTAATGAATCATTACTAAAGTACATTTGTTAATTAGTATGATTCCTTTCGAATTAAGTTTATATAACAACTACTGTTTCCTTTGGCTTCGCACCAGGTCGACCACAGCACCATCGACTGGGTTCACGTTACTTCTGGATAATATAGCTTTCTGATAGTGAAAGAGTGATTAAAATTGGTCTTGGAGTTTGAGAGTTTATCGACGACAAAAATAAAATCTTTCTTCTTTGAAATATTTGTAAAATGTCTGTATAGATCATGGTATAACATAATGCAAAAAGATAGATAGCGAGATATTTTATATATTATCTAGTCATGTAGAAAGGGATGCAGCTATATGAGAAAAAGAAGTACCAATCTTCACTTTACTAACTCTATTTAACCGATAATTTCATACCTCTCTTCACCAATTAAGTAAAAATAATTCGTTGAACTTGCATAAATATAAAAACGTTCTTAATAAAGCCGGCATATGCTCCGTCAGATCATTAAGGCAATATGTTTCACAATATAACATCGCTTCATAACATTACGTTTAATTTTTAAATAAGCTCTAAAAAAGACGTGGCTCTATTTCATGGAATAATAAAGCGTTCTGGGGTTCTTAGTTAAAGCTCTGGAGTGTTAAGGTACCTCCATTAGGGAAATTACCATACGGCTCTCCACGATCTGCCGACAAAGAGCACTCAGCTTCTTCGGACACTATGCGGTCTTCAAAGCATTGTCTGGAGAAGCAGATTATTTTAGGCAAAATGGGCGACAGTCGAGATCAGGGAAGGGCACCTGCAAGATGGTCTGACACAATAAAGAAGATGATGGGTGGCAGCGTGCATCGGGCGGTACACTGCATATGACCGCACCCAATGGAGACTGTTTGTGCGTGGTCGCCATCCTCAGCAATGAGGGAACGAGGAAGAAGGAAGTTAGGGAAATTTAACGTGACTGTCAACGTCAATGGTGAAAAGCTGTTTTGGGGATAATTTAGTAATGCCTATTGGTTTGTAGGATTATTAGAAATAGCAGTTTCTCGCGACTTCGTACCCGCTCCTCAACAGCACCACCTACGGGGTCCATGTTATATAGCCTATGTTACCTCTGATAAGGTAGCTTTCTAATGGTAAAAGAATTTTTGAAATCGATCCAGTAGTTTTTGAGTTTATTCGTTACCTACAAGGATCTTTCGGCCCATGGATCATAGATGACATTGACGGGGGCGTTGGTGTGTAATAACGGTTAACAGTTAATAAAATTTGAGGGGAGGAGATGTCTCAACAGGAGAGTCCATGCGATTACGAATAAAAAAAAAACGAGCAAGCCTCACAGTAGTCGCATATGATGTGTAACATCTGACATGTTATCCTTATATGAAAATGAGATGAGTCATTGGTCAAATCAAATAGCGCGCGCTTCCCCGGTTTCACCGCGCGCGCTCATTGTTCAAATCAAATAGCGCGCGCTCATTAGTCAAATAATCAAATAGCGCGCGCTTTCCCGGTTTCCTGTAACACATTTCCATCCATTTTCCAAAATCACTTCCGTAAAAAATATCCAGCAACCGAGAGGAAAGATGTTACACATCAAAAAAAAGAACTTTGGTAAATATCATAGCAACCGGCACCCCTGCGACTGTCATGTAGTGACATTTCATTTGATGATAGCATTGGTTACGATTTTGGCTGCTGGCCAAAATAACCTTGTTGGACTGTATATGGCATTGTATAGGAATTTTCTTTTTTATAAGATGTTCAGTGTCTCATAGCCTAATCAAAACTTATCAGCCAGACGAGGTGGAATGGCATGAAATACTAATAAACTTTACAACAAACAAGCAAACTCGTTAACCTTTAAAAATGATATACTCTTCGCTTTGAAATATAATTTAATTTGATTAAAGTTTTATTAATAAACTGTATTTATTTACTTTGATATTTATAAGCAAATACATGAGTGATTTAAGATCTTATAAAAACATCTCTGGCGCATGGTGCCGGCTAACGATCTCAATGACCTAAGTTCGAATCCCGGGTCAAACAAAGTGTTAGTAGGTTTTTTTTATCGAAGAACTGTCAATAGCAATCCAGTATATAGAATTCTATCTCTCTCTTTACCATCACGCCAGATCCCCTGCGGAGATTGCGGAGATAGCTTGGATATAATTTGGAATTATGCCCGGCATAATGGCAGTAGCCTCGTTCCCTATTATATTGGGACCTAACATTATCAGCAAAATATGGGTACTTACCACCCCCATTTATGAAATTGATAAGACGCATTCAGGATACTTCTTCTTTATTTATCTCTATACCATTACGCTAGATTTGTTGTTAATATATCTACAACTTCAGTAATTAGTCATTGTGTACTTCTATACAGGGTGTAAGTGCGCAAAACCTGAAACGGGTAAGAGTACTTCTCCATACAAACAACTTTTACTATGGCGATACTCACCGAAAACGAAAAAAGAATATTATCCGCCTTCTGCACTCGAGTACAAAATCAGTTGTTTCATATATTTCGGTGGACGTTCGGTGGACAATATATATACCGATAACATTTTGGAGAAACTGCTTATTTTTGCTGCTTGTTTTTTTGTATTTTCCGATGTCGTAATAGTAATAGTTGATAGTATTGATGGTACTATCATCTATTTCAGGTATTTATTGACCTATCAATTACATCCTGTATATCTTTTTATTGAACAATTGAAACAGATTATAGCTTTTTATTGAAACAATCTGTTTTACTTTATTTAAATGTCCAGCATAGACGTTAGATTTCGCAAACAATTCTTGAGTTACATTTTTTTTGCTTTTATACAAAATATAACGGTAGCTATCGAAGTAGACATATACATAAAGAGTGGTGGGCTGTCAGCTTATCCAGCACTTTGTGATTGGATAGGACAGGTGTCAAGTCTTATCGTTGGCTAATTTGACATGGCTGTGGAACTTGTAAGCCCATACTTAAATAGTTTCAGTTGCAATTTTAGGTTCACATTAGTAGAGACATAGACCATTCCAGAATTAAGTTCATGAGAACCAGAGTAGTCTATTAAAAAAAATACGTAAGCCATTCTGGCTATGAAATAAATCACCACGCATTTTTGGTAAAAACTTGTTTATTTTAAATATTGGTCACGCGCCTATCTAATGCTTCTATGTACCTTGGGTTGGGTACCAAGCAACGGATTGTTCATCTTTGTGATGTACTGGGGTTTTCTGGAAATAAGTCTTGATTTTGGTACTTCGTTGACCAAGGCGTAAGTCCGTGTATTTCTGCATTGCCGGTAGTGTTCACTAAGACTGCATTAGTTTTAGTAGTGTCTAGGACTTTATAGATTAAGCACTCGGTGATGATACCTTGAAATGTGTGTTCATGGGGTGACTCCATATTTATTATAATTTAAAGCTGCTATTATAGATATTGGAGTAGTTACGAAGACTGTGTTAGGTTTGGAAGGTGTCAGCTGCTATTTCAGGTATTAAAATAGCCGCTATGAAGATGGTGTTAGATATGGAAGTTTCTAGTCTTTTGTGGGGTCAGTTTGTTTTCGTTCGTTTACTTTGTTAGATCACTTTGTGATATCTTGGATCGATCAAAGGTTAGATAATATCTTTGTTTCTTATCCGTTTCTACTTCAGGAATTGTAGTAGCAGTTACAAAGTTGCTTGGCTTGGAAGTTTCCAGGCCTTTGTTGAGATAACACTTTGTGATATCACCATAAATTTGATATTCACGAGGTAAAAGTATGTGGTTGTTTCCTGGCAGTTGTTACTTTAGGTACGGGAGTAGTATTTGCACAGATAGGTTTAGAAATGTCCAAGCCTTTATCGGGGATGCACTCTGTTACATCACTATAAATTGGATATTCACGAGCTAAGCTCATGTGTTGGTATCTTGGCAGTTGCTACTTCAGATATTGAAGTAGACGTTATACTCGTTAAAACAGTGTTCAGTTTCCAAGCCTTTGTAGGGACAGCACATTATCATTTCTAATTGAAAGATGACAAGGTAAGCTCATGCATTTCATTTTAAGAAGTTGCTGCTTTAAGTATTGAAGTACTCGTTATGAAAACAGTTTTCAAGTTTCTGGATTTTGTGGGAGGAGTTCAAATTGAATTGGAAATTCAGAAAGTGACTTTGTGTTGTTTTTTGGCAGTTGCTGCTTGAGGTATTGAAGTAGTTATTATGAAGATGCTAGGTTTGGCAGTTTTCAGACCCTTAAAGGCTCAGTTGAATGATGAAGTGGTAAGCTTATGAACTTAACTTCTTGTCTGCTGCTACTTCAGGTATTGAAGTAGTAGTTATGCAGATGCCTAATACTAGGTTTGGAGGTTTCCAAGCCTTTGCTGCGATAGCACTTTGTGATAATATCTTCAATAGAAAGTTGACGACGTAGGCTCATGTATTTGATCATTGTCTGTTACTTCTGGTAGTGAAGTTGTCATTTTGAAGACAGTGCTGCGCTAGGATTGTAAGGTTCCCAGGCTTTTGTGGAAGGACCACTTTGTGATATCACTTTCAACTGTAAGCTGATGAGGTAAGGCCATGTAATTGATTCCTGTCTGCTACTTCATGTATTGGGGTAGTCTTTACACAGACTCCGCTCGGTTTTAAGATGTCCGGGATCTTGTGGGAGGAGCACTTGCTGCAGGGAGTGGAGGGGCACGCTGGAGCAGTTCCTTCAGTTGTCGTCGAGGGGCGTTGTTCCTCCGCCGCCTGTAACTGCGCCCGATGCCGATCGACTAGAATAATCATAATTATATTAAGTCAGCCTACACTGTTCCTTTGCCCAGACCGTTGCCTTCCCTCACAAAGCGATGTAAGAGGGAATAGTGGAAGATTCTACGCAGACTCAGAGTCGATTGGTGAAGATAGATTTGCTGTTGGAAATTATCAAGCCGCTCATAAAGCTTACAACTTAGCTTAACGACTAACATATTAAGTGGTAACCGGGACCAATGGTTTAACGTGTGTTCTGAAGTACGGAGATGCTTAGATATGAAAAATATACGAAATATAGTCAACAATACCAGACTGACCGAGCCGAACAAACACACACACACCCTGTCAGACACAAATTTTCGTGGGTCACACTAGGATTTGACCCTTGCCGGGATCGAAGCCACAACTAGTTGATCTAATGAACAGAACGGCCTAAAGTTCTAATCACTAGACTAGACCTTCTTCAAATTCTATAGCTTGTTGCGTTTTGTTTCTTGCGTATTGTATTTGTCTTATGGCTTTAGCTCTGAATAATACATAAGCATAGAAGGACTAATATATTACTTCCGACGCTAAACGGATCAACGTGTCCATTTGAATGACTCAAATAGAAATAAATTGCTGCTGGCATATTTATTAAGAATGTCGCGTCGAATTGATTATCGCACAATCTTCTCGTTAGTGCACAATTATTTTCATATTTTCGTGGTAGTTGGTCAAACATTGTAAGTCCAAGTTCCCAGGTGTAAACCATAGCGCGCATTTTTCGATTTTCAAAATTGGTCAGATCCAATTTGGTAATTTGAAAACATTTTGCAAAAGTCTATTAAATAGTACACAAAATGCAAGCCTTGTTTTAGGTCGATAGGAATTTTAACATATATCAGTCAATACAGTTCCGCTGCTAGGTAAAGGCCTTCTCTCAGGAATCTGTGAGACAGTTTAGACCATACTCTATCACGGGAATAGAGTGCAGTTTGGTGGAGGTAGGCTCGTGGCCACCTGTTGTTGGAACTTATCAAGCTGTTGAAACGGCATCAAACTAAGGCTAACGACTATCGATTACCATATCAGTAGCATATAAATAGCAAGGGCCGACAGCGTAACGTGTCTTACGAAGACGTTCGAAAAATGGAGGTACCAGAAATAATCACCAAACAGAGCCTTAAATTGCTTAACTGTGGTGAACGCATACTTTCAAGCGCTCATCAAATTCTTTGCAATCTAGGTGAAGAATATATAGCTTCTAAACGATTGTTTCCGTCAAAATAGCTACCATATTTTGGATATGAGATACTCACTGATGCGCCGCAGTGCTGTTTCGATCCTGCGCTCGAAGATGGTCCCCATCAGCAGAAACATGACGATCGCCAGTATCAAGGGCCCGTAGAACCACCATTCCATAGATTTATCACTGTTATAATAAATAAATCAGCCTTTTCCGTCTTATGGTTGGGCAAAAACCTTCTGTCACAAGTCAAGGTATGAAAGATTAGATCATACTCCACCACGAGGACTCAGTGCGGATGGTAAAGGCAGGTTTGTGGCCACCTGCTGTTGGACTTTAACAAGTCACCTATAAGGCTTCTTGGCTTACCAGCTACCACATGAAGTGGTAACCAGGACCAACGGTTTTACGTGCCTTCCAAAGCACAGTGTGTGTGTGTGTGTGTGAATGATCTACGCTGTTCGCCGCGGGGCGACAGCGTAGCGTTACAGCTTCACCGGACAAGAGGGCAAGCGTGCAACCACTGCACTCAAGCCAGAAGGGCAAGGGGGCAACTAGCTCAAGGGCGCCTCAAGGAAGAATGGCCTCGGCTTGGGCAGTCGCTATGGGGGAGGGCGTATACTAGGTGTCTCGCCGTGGTTCTTAGCATCGGCCGGCGGGTAAGAGGGGGCGGCGGGTCTTCTACCACACCGGCGAGGTCGGTGTCTGATCCTGTTCTATAGCACAGAGATGCTCGAATATGAAAGTGCCACAAACGGTCACCCGTCTAAGACTGACCGAGCCGTACGCTGCTTAATCTTGGTGATCGCTAAGAACACTGCGGACGCACAGCGTTACGACCGCCTCACTGTTGTATAAAAATCACTGTTCTATAAAAATAATGTTATGACAGCTTAGTATTGACGCGAATTCATAAACTAAAAGTACCTTGGACGTAATTCTGCAAACAGAAACCAAAATAACAAAAGAAATCTGTTTGTTATATTATACACGATAGAAATTTTATAAAATTTTTAAAAATTGTTTTATAGGATTTTTTGTAAGGTTAAGGAAGCGAAAGCAGAGCGAGCGTGTATGAGATGAACTATGAGAGTGGAGGAAGTCAGAGAGGTATGTAAGGAAAGTACCTGTTGAAACTCTGTACTCACTGTCTGCCTCGCGACGGATCTGGCGTTATGGTATAGATAGATAGATTTTTCTAAAACTGATGTGTGGATTGGTTTCCGTTTGCAAAACTCTTCCGTTTATGCTAGTAATAAATATCTTACCTCTTAATTAGTTACATATAAATATAACTATTGTTATTGCATTGTCGGTTCTATTGGAAGAATTAGATTGTTTCTTTGTCTGTTACATTTTTATAACTGTTACAGTTATAAAAATAGTATACAGTTTATAACAGTAGTAAATGTTTGGCCTCGTAGAGTCCTGATCAAGATGGAATTTTGACTTTAATGATTTGACAATTATGTGTCAAATAAATTTAAATGATGTTGTAATTTAGCAAAAAGTTTGCAGAATTTTTACTAAATTACAGCCTCATTTAAATTTCGTTTCTAATGCATCGTTTTTGTTCTATATAAATAAAAATCAATTGCCGAATATATGTAATTGTCTCACTTCAAAACAGTTGCACCGATTTGGGAAATTCTTTTTTGTTGTATTTATAATTATCAGGACAGGACAAGGTATGAAAGAAAATGTTTGAATAATTGTACGGAAAAGTGACAATTGTGGGTAAAAAAATCGCCATATGAAAAAGTGAGTAAGTGAGTGAGACAGACGACAGTAGGTAAATTTTTAAAAATATTGACAGAATGGCCTTATTTTCTTCATTAGTACACTCGTACAAAGTCGGGGCGGACAGCTGGTAAATATATATGTCGTATCCTATTATTTCAAAATCACAGTTAATGGTATGAGGAGCAGCTATTTTCATTTTAGTAACTTTTTAATCTTATCATAGACATACTATATGCATATATGATGCATATGCATGGATATAATATAAATGGATTGAGTACTGTCAAAATATTTCTAAAGAAAATAAACTCTTACGCACAGACACAACACTGAATTTTCTATGATTGAAACAACTCGAGAAACCATGATGAGTGAGAGGTTTAGCCCGGAGCCTGGTGTCTCGTTCGCACCCATTACGATGCAGTACGGTGACCTTAAGGTACCACTAATACGGACTTTACCTATTTATGATATATTACGATAATACGCTGTAAACCAAGTATTATCGAATTAAAAACGAACAAGGTTCTCAATTCGTCATTATATACAGATTGGATTAAGATGGGGCAGTAAGGGCAGCTATCTTAACCGTTGTAGATGCAGAAAAACGGCCCTAGAAGACTATCCTTAATTTTTGCGATATTTGGAGCTGAATTTACAGATTTTGAAAAAAAATTACAGTCAGCAAGAAAATGGACAATTTAATTAAAAACTTTGACTACTACTCATTTAAGATGTGGCATATGTGTAGAAAGAAAGAATTACGGCAATTACCAGTGCCCGAGAATTATACGTTAATTATAATAATAATAATAAGCCCGCAGGGCAGCTTGTGGCGAGCTGTTGGTGAGTAACGACACCACGGACCCGAGTGCTTCAGAGAGTCGGTCAGGGCCCCCAACTCGGCGTGTCTTCGTCGGTCGAGTGGAAACCGAAGGGTGCCCGCAGGACTCTCGGCTCTTGCTAGCCTTAATTGGCCGTCCAGAGAGGAGCCGTGAGAGCTATATCGACGTAGGAAGATAATGCGTTCCTTCGTCGATGTACTTCAGGGGTGGAAGTGTTAAAGGGCATAACGCCGCGAGTAACTTCGGAGAAAGCGCAGCACACCTCTCTACACCCCTGAGCCGCTCACACCGGTGTTGCCCTCAGTTGTCCTAGGACGACCGTTTGAGGGCCCATCTAGTAAGCGGCGAGTCACCCCGGCCACGGGTAATTAGGTATCACTGATTATGGCTGGTGTCCGTCCCCTTTAAAATAGTCCAGCTTTTGTCCATCAAACCTCATTTACATAGCCCTTGTTTTCTTTCCATAATTTACAATAGTCCTTGCACCTGCCGGGGTCAGTTCGCTGGTTATGTTTCTTCATTTTCAGCAAGTGATCCCAGCAGGTGGCTTACATAACATTAACTTCTCGCAAAGGGCCTCTACGTGTTGGACCCATGTCCCCATGCAAGCCTTTCAAAGGTCCGGGTAAAGCCCGTGAATCTCAGCGAGATACATAATAATAATAATAATAACCATGGCAACCGCTGTCAACGACACGTCGTTTTGTGTAAATAAAATTTTTTTTGCGAAGAAATATAGAAAAGTATCCGTTTAGACATTAAAAAAACAACAAAAAACAACACAGTTCAAGAGCAAAATTTTACAATGCGAACGTGGGTTCGCAAAATGTGGTATTGGAAGAAAATACATATAACATCTGTAAATGGCCGAGCCCAGCCGAAGAAACCCCGTGCGGCTGTGTCGGCAGCGGGATGCCCGGTCACCTAGCGCACGCCCAACACCTTTGCCCGGCTCGCCCGCCTCGCCCCAGCCTTCGGAGGATGAAGATTTTTTCACACCGCCGACATCTGGGGCCTCTAGCGACGATGCCGGGATATCGGCGACTCCACCTACATTAACATCTGCGAGGAGAGGACGCCCACCGCTGCCGGCACGCCTGGGACCAGCGGGACATTGTGCTCCACCCACGGCCCCTGCTACCGGTGGTGTAGTGCGCCGCATGAGATGGACTCCGGAATTAAATCTGAGTGTCATGCGGGCCTACTATGGTGCTACAGAGGGAGGAACCATCCTCACCGCTTACCGTCCGAAATTGTTGTCTCTGTTTCAGGGGCTTCACCCGACTGTCGCCGTTACTGCGCAACGACTATCGGATCAAGTACGTGCCATCCAGCGGTGCAAGTTGTTGGATGACACAGTGCTTGAGCGACTGCGCCGCGAAGCACTTCCTGCTCGTACTGACTCCAACGTGCGAAGTGTTGAAGAACCTATCTCTTTAAATAACTTCGCACGATCGGAGGAGGTAAATAGCGAGCAGGTAAGTGTTAGTGACCAGCTACAGGAGCAGGTGAGGAGAGCTCTGGAGGATGCATTTGCGGAGTATCGGTCTGCACCGATTTCACTAAGACCATGCCTACCCCGTTTGCCCATGCATAGACGTAACATTTCGCTTGTGAGTGCCCTAGACAATGTTTTAAAGCCACACTGGGAGACCAGTGTGGACTTATGTGATACCCATTCTATTTTGTACTGTGGAGCGGTGGCGGTGTGTCGGGTGGCAGGTGTAAGATTTCCTAATCTACATCGAGCCACCCAACCCACAAATACTAAACCATTCTGGCAGTGCAGAATAGAGCGGCGTATAAATATGGCTAGGACACTCATAGCGAAATTGTTGTGCTTCCAGGCTGGAAACAATCGCCCGAGAGTTATGCGTTTGGTGGCCCAAGCCTTTGCAGGCACAGGAGTTGCTCCTGTGGACTATGTGGCAGGGGTCGCGGAACGCATAGACTACTGGAAGCAAAAAGTTTATGCATGGGCGAAGAGGATTCGCAGGTATAAGGCGAGAGCAGATAGATACCACGTGAATCGCACCTTCCAGCCGAATCAAAGGAGTGTATACCAGGCTTGGGAGCGCCCCCAAGAGAGAGTGACTGACGTGCACTTGCCAAATGCGGCCGTGATGGCCGAGTTTTGGCGTAAAATTTGGTCAGTGCCCGTCAGTCACTCCGAGGGCGAATGGTTTGATGTTGTTGGACGATCCTGTGGGCCCATTCAGGAAATGGAGCCCGTAGTCATAAGCCGTGAAGATCTGGCCTGTGCGGTTCGTGCGGCGCCGAACTGGAAAAGTCCGGGGCCGGATGGACTGCACGCATTCTGGCTAAAGAGGCTCCAGGGCTCACATTCTCGTCTAGCGACTCAATTCCAAGAAGCTCTTCAATTGGGATCGCTCCCTAGCTTTATGACATCGGGTGTCACTCACTTGATTTACAAATCTGGCAGCACTTCGGAACCTAAAAATTATAGACCGATTACATGTCTACCTACGGTCTATAAACTCCTTACATCCATTCTGAGAATAAAAATCAATAATCACCTTAAGGCACAGCATATTCTATCGCCTACTCAGAATGGTTGTAAGGGGGGGTCCCGGGGTACAAAGGATTTGCTCCTCATTGATATGGCCATTTGCCAACAGGTGCGACGATCCAGAAAGAATGTCTCCATGGCCTAGATTGACTATAAGAAGGCCTACGATTCGGTGCCTCATACATGGCTGGGGAGGGTGCTAGAGCTGTACAGAGTACACCCGGCGCTGTGCTCTTTCCTCGGTTCGTGTATGAGGCAGTGGACCACAGTTCTTCGTCACCCAGGCTGTGGAGGCCTTTCTGGTTCGTCGGACTTGATAAAGATAAGCAGGGGTATCTTTCAGGGCGACAGTTTGAGTCCGTTGTGGTTCTGCTTAGCTTTGAATCCATTAAGTGCTATACTTAAGGATTCAAAGCTAGGTTACCATTTGCGGAGGGAGAGTGAGCCTATATCTCATCTACTGTACATGGATGACCTCAAGTTGTACGCTTCGAAGAAAACAGACCTGATGGAGTTGCTCAAAATAACCGGCAATTTTAGCAACGACATCGGAATGGAGTTTGGAGTAGACAAGTGTGCGGTCATCCATGTACAAAGAGGGAGAGTTGAAGATTCTTTTAATCTACAGCTCTCTGAAGATATATCCCTCAGGTCTCTCTCTGAAATGGATTCTTACAAGTATCTTGGTATGTCACAAGCCTTAAGTATAGCTGAACAGGATATGAAACAATCATTGAAAGATCGGTTCTTTGCCCGCCTGATAAAAGTGTTAAAAAGCCTTCTATTAGGTGGAAATAAGGTCCGAGCTTTCAATGGTTGGGTCATGCCTGTTCTTACATACTCTTTTGGCATACTAAGGTGGACTCAGTCTGAACTGGATGCCCTGGATAGAAAGGTCCGTCGATTGTTGACAGTGTATCGTATGCATCACCCGCGGTCATCTGTTATGAGGTTGTACATCCCGCGGAAGTGCGGTGGTCGTGGGTTTTTAAACGCTAAGACTCTACACAACCGCGAGGTGTGCAATCTCAGACAGTACTTTTTGAGTGTATCCGTGGTGATGTATCGAGATGTTGCCGCAATCGATAGAGGCCTAACTCCGCTTTCCTTGGCAAACGAGAACTGGCGAAGGCCCCAGGTATTAAGTATTTCGGACCGCACGGCCATATGGAAGGGCAAGGAGCTACACGGACGGTTCTATCGGGCTCTTACAGGGCCTGATGTGTACCAGCTCGCTTCCGTGAACTGGCTACGCTTCAGCAACCTTTTTGGGGAAACTGAAGGGTTTGTCTTTGCAATTATGGACGAAGTTATCATGACGAACAACTACCGGAAGCACATCCTAAAGGACGGCACGGTTGACATTTGTCGGGCATGCCACCGTCCCGGTGAGTCTATTAGACATGTAGTTTCCGGTTGTTCTCGTCTTGCTAACGGAGAGTACTTGCACAGACACAACCAAGTGGCTAGAATTATCCATCAGCAACTTGCTCTTAAATATGGCCTTGTGGACTCTGAAGTACCGTACTACCAGTACCAGCCTCTTCCAGTTCTCGAAAGTGGTCATATCACGCTCTACTGGGATCGATCTATTATCACGGACAGGACTATTGTAGCCAATAAACCTGATATCGTGATAATAGATCGATCGATGCGTCGTGTAATGCTAGTTGATGTCACCATTCCGCATGATGAGAACCTTGTAAAGGCCGAAAAAGAAAAATTATCTAAATATTTGGACCTGGCCCATGAGGTTACCGCCATGTGGAATGTTGATTCAACTATCATTATTCCGATGGTCGTTTCAGTCAACGGCCTTATAGCGAAGAGCTTCGATAAACACCTTGAGAAGCTCTCGCTAGGCAGTTGGGTGAAGGGCCTGATACAGAAGGCAGTAATGTTGGACAAGGCACGCATTGTGAGGAGGTTCCTCTCTTTGGAGCCCTGACCACCGGTAGCTTGGGTCGTAGACCTTGCTGTCGGTGGAGCACATTTTTTTTTAGACAATATATATAAGAATATTTGTATTTTATATTTTTATATACATTTTATAAGAAATTATACTTAATAAATATATACATAATAATAATACACTTTATTGTACACCAAAAAAACAATACAAAAAACAATTTAAATACAAAAACAGTACAAATGGCGGTCTTATCGCTTAAAGCAATTTCTTCCAGACAACCGTTGGAAGGAAAACAAATAAGAATAAAAAGGGCAGTTGGTGGTGTACACTATTGATAATAATTTACAATACACATATATATAATATAAACCTAGTCATATATATACAGACATTACAACATACACTATTACATACCACACACATATTATAGCTCACAGATAAAGATAAATAGCAAATAATCATATTATTGACAGATAGTGACTCTTAACCATGTTTTTGAACGAAACCAACGACTTTGCACGTCTAACTGACACTGGCAATGCATTCCACAGACGGACGGCTTGAATGGTAAAGGATTTATCGAAGAAATTTGTGGAATGCATCGGCATTTTCAGTTTTAAATTTTCCGATGATCTCAGGAACTTCGAGTGTGGCTCATGAAGAAACTCAAATCGATCTTTGAGGTAAGAGGGAGTTATCGGATTATACAGGACACTGTACAGAAGCGATAATATATGAGCATTCCGGCGAAGGCGAATTGGCAGCCACTTGAGCTTTGTATGAAATTCAGAGACATGGTCATATTTACGCAAGCCAAATATGAACCTTATACAAAAGTTTTGAAGTCGCTCAAGTTTATTAAGTTGCTGCTCTGTGAGGTCAAGATAGCTGGCGTCTGCATAATCTATTATAGGGAGTAGAAGAGATTGTGCGAGTGCAATTTTTGTGGCAGTTGGAAGAAAATTGCGCAACCTTCTTAATGAACCTGCAGAAGCAAAAACCTTTCGGCTGAGCTCCTGCAGCTGTGGACCCCAAGTGAGATTGGTATCGATGTAGATCCCCAAATCTTTTACGCTTTTACTTACTGGTATAGTGACACCATTAAAAATAATTTGGGGAAGTTGCGACCAATTGATACGTGAAGTAAGTCTGGAACTACCAATAACTATCACTTGTGTCTTAGTTGGATTAACATTGAGGCCGTAGCACCCACTCCATTCACATATCTTAGATAAGTCATGATTCATAGTATTTACAGCTTCCGACAACCTGGCTAATGGTGCCTGTGTGTATATTTGGAGATCATCTGCGTAAAGGTGGTATGACGAACGTAATTGATTGGGAATGGAGTTAATAAAAACAGCGAAAAGTAAAGGAGATAGAACGCCACCCTGTGGTACACCGGCACTAGTGTTACACCAAGAAGAGTAAGTTTCATCGATGCGAATGCGTTGCCGGCGACCAGACAGGTAGTTACGAAACCAATCAATTGCCGTTGGAGATATGTTAATAGAGCATAGGACTCCAAGCAAAATATCAAAATCCACAGTGTTAAAAGCATTGCTGAAGTCGAGTAGTGTTAGTATAGTCAAATTGCTATTTTCCATACCTAATCTTATGTCGTCTGTGATGTTCACCAAAGCAGTAACGGTGCTGTGACCAGGACGAAATCCTGACTGGAATGGATTAAGAAGGGAGTTCGTATTGAGGAATCTGCTGAATTGGTCGTGAACAAGACGCTCAAGAACTTTGGATAGGAAAGGTAATATGGATATTGGACGATATTTGGAGACAGATTTAGGATTGGATTTTTTAGGCAAGGGCGTTATTTGGGCTTCTTTCCAAGAGGATGGGAAATCTCCGCTAGATAGAGAGTAGTTAAAGATATGGCAAATGATGGGAAGGATTTCGTCAAGGATAGGGAGGATCATTTTGCGGCTGATACAATCATTACCGACTGCATTTGCATTTGATGTGATCGATTCTATGCTCTTTTTAACACCACAAGCAGTAAATTGACTAAAATCAAAAGGTGAACGGATGAAAGATAGTTAAGCGTACTTAATTTCGTAGTCTTATCAAAGTTAGACGAAGTCGAGAAATGCTGATTGAGGAGGTTAATATCTCAAGAAGGAGGGGCGCCCAACGGACTCGCCATCCGCATACCGCCCACTGGTGTTGCTCGACGAGGTCTGTAAACTCTTTGAAAGGGTAATAGTGGACAGACTCGTCGAGCACCTTAGGAGAAGGGGGCCGGACCTGCACGAGAGCCAATTCGGTTTCCGAAGGGGTAGGTCCACCATAGACGCGATCCAGCGAGTGCGGGCAATGGCGGCGGAGGCAACATCTCGCGGGGGGGTGTTGTTGGCGGTGTCATTAGACATCGTCAACGCCTTTAACTCCATCCCCCATGGTACGATCTTGGCGGCCCTGGGCTACCATGGAGTCCCGCACTACCTCCGCCGCACGGTGGCAGACTACCTCGCTGGTAGACGAGTGACCTACCCTGGCCGGGAGTGCTGGCTCGAGAGGGACGTGGTGTGTGGTGTTCCGCAGGGGTCGGTCTTGGGGCCACTCTTGTGGAACATCGCATACGACTGGGTGCTGCGTAGTGCGTTGCTGCCAGGAGTGGCGGTGACATGCTACGCAGATGACACCCTTGTCACTGCGAGGGCGAAGTCGCATAGGGGCGCGACAATGCTCGCGACGGCGGGGGTATCGCAAGTCGTGGGGCGAATTCGCCGGCTGGGCCTCAACGTGGCCTTGCACAAGACGGAGGCCGTCTGCTTCCACGGGCCCAGGAATGCGCCCCCCCGAACACCCGCATAGTGGTTGGGGGGGTCAACATAAACATTAGCAGGCACCTGCGCTACCTGGGCTTGCTGCTGGACAGCCGCTGGTCCTTCGAGGCCCATTTCAAAGACGCTGCTCCCAAGCTGCTGAAGACGGCGGGGGCCCTGGCACGATTGCTGCCGAATCTTGGCGGTCCGATGGCGCCATGTAGGCGGCTATACGTAGGAGTCGTGCGGTCCGAAGCCCTTTATGGGGCTCCGGTTTGGGCTGAATGCCTGACGGCCGGCAGCATAGCGCTGCTACGTAGACCGCAGCGCGTGCTGGCCATTAGAGTGACCCGTGGATACCGCACGATGGCCTTCGAAGCAGCTACTCTTTTAGCTGGAACGCCTCCGTGGCATCTAGAGGCGAAGGCCCTCGCCAGGTTGTACCGCTGGCGCAGGGAGGCCGATCCCGATCCTGGAGTCGCGGAGGCCAGGCGGAGAGAGCTCCGACGAGCCGTCCACAGAGAGTGGCGCGAGCTGCTGGAGCATCCCAGCGCCGGACATACCACCATTGCTGCGGTGATTCCCGTCTACTGGGAATGGCTGGAGCGGCGGCATGGAGCGCTCACGTACCGACTGACGCAGGTGCTGTCCGGGCACGGATGTTTCGGGCGGTACTTGTGTTGGATCGGTCGTGAGGAGACGGAGGGGTGCCACCACTGTGTTGCCCCAGTAGACACGGCGTCCCACACCCTGTTGGTGTGTCCGGCGTGGGATGGGCAGCGGCTCCAACTGGCTGCTGAATTGGGGGAAGGGGCGCTCTCGCTTTCGGGCGTGATATCGGCCATGGTCGAGAGGGAGAGCGCCTGGGCGGCAACTGTCGCCTTTTCCGAGGCCGTGATGGGAGCAAAGGAGGAGGCGGAGCGGGAGCGGGAGGAAACATCCTCAAATCCCGCCCGTAGAAGGCGTGCCGGACGGAGGCGCAGGGCTTACGCCTGCAATGACCTCCGCCCGCCTTGAAGACTGGCCTGCAGGCGTCGGGGGAGGGCTCCCCGACGTCTGACCAGCAGCAGGCCCAAGTAGAGAAGGCGCCGTGTCACGTGCGCTTCGTACGGAGTCAAACCAGAGACGTGGTCTGCGTCACTAGACTCAGACCGAGGCCCGCCCTGTCGCAGACGGAATGCCCACGAGGCTACCCCTGCGACAGAGCACTCGGCCAAGCGAAGGACACCGGGGGGGTTTTTGTGGGTGCGAGCCCCACATAACTGCCAAACCAAGCCTACTCTGGTGTGGCAGTATGCGGCAGGCAATTCCCCCCGAAAAAAAAAAAAAAGGAGGTTAATATCTAAATCTTTAGGGAAGTTATCTTGACGAGATTTACCGACCCCCATTGATTTAAGAAACTTCCAAACCTTTGTTGGATTACCATTTTGAACCGAACTATGGATGTGTTGGCGTTGAGCATCTCTACACACCTTGTTGCAGTGATTCCGGATGGCAATGTAGTTAATCCAATTAGAATCGGTGGATCTAGCTTTATACTTGGATTTCATTGCCACTTTTTTGTTCATCAATAACTTAATGTCTTTAGTTAACCAGGGTGCTGGAAGATGTTTAACTCTGACAGGATGAATAGGAGCATGCAAATCATACAGCTGAATTAGCGTAGACGTGAAGATATTAATTTTGTCATCTAGTGTGTCTGCTAACAACAAAGGTTGCCAATTAATGCTAGCGGCATCTTGTCGAAGCCTGTCAAGATTAATGCCACTAAAATTACGCTGCAGAAGAATTTTAACTTTGGGCTTAGGTGGCCGAATTTTGTAAGAAATAAAAACTAAATCATGATAAGAGAAGGCGTCAGCTGAACACTGGCCATGCTTGGCTACATGTGCAGTTGAGGAAACAAATATAAGATCTAAAAGTGATGGAGTAGAATTAGGGAAATGATGAGTAGCATCAAGAGGAAGAATTGATAGATTACAGGATTCAAGAGCTGATTTAAGGTTGGAAGAACGAATATCGTTTTTCTGCAGACATGTATTAAAATCACCCATTATAATGCTATGACTGTAAGAAGGGACAGCATTTTCCAAAAGACTCTCAAAGGAGGAAAAGAAATCAATACGTGATGAGGGACAGTAGTATACACCGAGAAGTATTTTAGAATGGCAGAGCTCAATGTCTATAAAAAGATGCTCACCAGCGTTGATGGAGGTGGTTGTGGCGATAAATCAACTAGAGAAAAAGGAATATTTGAACGGAGATATATCGCAACACCGCCACCACCTCCAACTGAACGGTCGTTTCTGATTAGATTAAAGCCAGGAAGAGAGTATAGCGTAGACGGAAGGCACGGTTTCAGCCAAGATTCTGAAACAAGGATTGCATGAATATCCTTACAGTCAAAGCTTACCAGCATATCGGAAAAATGGGCCGGGATGCTTTGGGCATTAATATGAACCACATTAAATTGGTGACTGCCTCGTTGGTCTGGTGGCAAAGCGCATCGCTTTGCGATCACGAGGTCCTGGGTTCAAATCCTAGGTCGGACAAATGTAGTTTTTCTAACGAAAAATTCCCAGTATGAGTCCGGAGTCTGGAATGGTGCCCGGTATATGGCAATAGGCTCGCCCCCTATTACATGGGACCTAACATCGTCGGCGAAACGTGGGTGTACTCAGTACACCTCTGCCACCCCCTCTGGGGAATATAGGCGTGACGGTGTTTTTTTTTTTTTTAAATATATCTGTAAATTATTCAGTAGTAAATAACTAACCCACCTGCCAAAAGTGCTATAGCAAACAGAGCTGTTTTATATTAATTATTACAAATTATATAAAAATGGACAATATACATACAACAAATAACTCAAACATAAATGTCATCGAACCAATAAAAAAGGACAATTTTAGAACGAAACAGAACGTAACGATGTACGATTTTTGAACGAAAACAAATGACGAAATTTAGACGCAACTGACATTGACATTTAGGTTTGACATACTGAGAAACATTACTTTTAAAAACAAATTATAACTAGAAAAGAGGGTACAAAAACAAGGAAAAATGCGCGGAACTCACAAAAAGGACAGAAATACTACACCTAATCCTTCATTTTTTTGCATTCACCCCTCGCTTGGATCGTGCTGCAGCCCCAGTGTTCATCTTCGATGTCGTTGGGTTAACAGGATCCTGTGCAATACTGTTAATATCGGAAAGAGACTTTACACAATGTCGCGTCCCGTCCAGCCCAAGGACATGCACCTGGCCATCTCTTGTCCAGCACTTGGCGACACCGAACCTAGCTCTCGCAGCCATGAACAAGTCGTGGCGGGTCTTTGTGAGGAACTCGGAGATGGTGACCCCCGTGCCCTTGAGCACTTTAGCAATGAGGCTTTTTCTCTTTAGTCGAGGTGAGAGAATAAATCATACTCTATGCGGTCCAAGCGCATGATCGGTGGAGATGGGTTTGCTACCTGCTGAACATATTAAGCCGCAAATAAGGCTTCCAACTTCTTTAACGACTGTTATCTTCCACAACAGGGGTTCTATTAATAATCCATCTATCTATCTATATCATCACCAGATCTCTTGCGGGGTAGGCAGAGAGCACAGAGTTCCAACAGGTTCTTTCCTTACATACCTCTCTGGCTTCCTCCACTCTCATAGTTCGTCTCATACACGCTCGCCGGTTACGGAGACTCTTGACTTGTCTTTCAGATAAAACTCGACCTATTTGGTCATGGAAAGATAGTCTAGGTTAGACCACTTAGATTTTTTAATAATGTTGTTTTATATCACTTTATTAATGATATAACTAGTAAATTTATTAGTGAATTCTGTAAATACAAAAATACCTATAAATATATCTAAAAGTTAATTCAATCATAATTATAATGATTAAGAATGCGTAACCTTAAGAACACTTCACAAAAGCTATATTGCAACAACGCATTGATACTGTAAGAGAGATTTTTAAGCTCCGAGATTTACTTCCGGCGAGCGTAGATAAAAACCTATTTGAATAATATCGTTGGCGAAAATAATCTTTTAGTAGATCATCTGCCACTTCGCGCTTCTCCGAGCCGCCTGACGGATACTGCCATACGGTCGTGGGGTTTGGCGAACTGTAATCTCAGATTAAAATATATAAATAAAAAGTGCTAAGTAACCAACTGCACTAACCGGTACCGACATCATATATTTATTTCTTGCTATTTGAAGACGGTTTTTTATTAAAAATATTTTTATTTTACTGTTTTATGTGACAAGTAAATTATTTACTTATATTTATATACCTATATTATATTATTTTGTTGAGTTGTACTGTAAGGTACCTACAGGACTGATATAATAACCATAATAACGGGATCTATACATTCGGGCTATTCGCCGTCAAGCAGTCCCCTGGTGTATCTTCAAAGTCCAAAGTTCAATACCGATTTCATTAAAATGGGACCACCTCGAAACTATACTAAACCCAACGCAAAAAGAATCATCAAAATCAGTTCATAAATAAAGACGTTATAAAAAAAACACAGATGAATTGTCGACCTCCTCCTTTTTTGAAGTCGGTACCTATGGGATTGACGTAATACCCATAATATCTCAATCTACACATTCGTATTGTTTGTCGTTAAGGAGTTCCCTGGAGTATCTACCAAATCCAAGGTCCAATACCAATAAAATTGGCCTATAGCCGCCTTGGAGCTATACTGAACCAAATGCAAAAAGAATTTTCAAAATCGATTCATAATTGGCGGAATGATCGCGTAACATACATACAAAAAAAAAACATACAGTCGAATTAAGAACCTCCTCCTTTTTAGAAGTCGGTTAAAAATAGAAGGATATATACATGGAATAGGGAATAGTTAAGCCTTTCATTGTCGTGTGAATACACCACCTATATATATTTTGAAACCTGGACGCCATTTGCACACTTCCCGTGCAAGGTACCTAGTTCTTTATTATATTATTCGTCCACTAGTTTAAAATTAATAAAAATAAAAGTGTCTGTATTTTCGACAAAAGAAAAAAGAAGCAAACACTATCTCATTCCAATGTGATGCGTCTCTCGTAACTTTCTCCAATTTGGACCAGCACGGAGTTTCAACTCATCTCCCCACCTGCACAGTTGTCGAATTCTGCTTGTTTTAGAGTCATTGTGTAGGCAGGCCGATTTTTCTACGCCATTTATGTGGCTTGCCTCGCATCAAGTGTCCTGTCCACCTCCATATCAGGGAAGGGACTAAGGGGACGCAGCCCGAAGAGGTGATCAGCAAAAACTGGAGGTACCATTCAGTGGCTAGCGATCGCAGCAGATAGAGGATCATCACAAAAAGGGTGCATCAACGGAGACTGCAGAGAGAGAGAGAAAATAGTTTACCATCGTTTAAGTACGTATGTCCCCGGATGTCAGAGACGGGTAACGCGGATAAAATCCGGGTGCAAGGCGGAAAGTGGAAACCGTAAAGATTTAACGGACGTCTGCCGCTTTCAGCGTTTTACGGCTAAAGAAAAATTGTGAAAAGATTGGAAAACTTAGCGATAATGATAGGTATATCTTGTTGAGACTAACGTTGAGAAGGGTTTTTACTAGATAAGTGGGGGTTAAGCTCGTTGCTTGTTTAAACAATGAGTGGATATGTTGCAGTTATTATTTTGGTATTGCTGTTGCCTTTATGTGTTTATTGTGTGGGGTTGAGTATGCTGTTACCAAAAGGTTTTCTATAGCCACATAAGAGGGTCTCGTTGGTCTAGTCGCGAATAATGCGCTTTGCGATCACGAGGGTCTGGGTTCGAATCCTAGGTGAGCGAAATATAGTTTTTCTATCGAAAAATTCTTAGTATTAGTCAGGAGTCTGGAATTGTGCTCGATATATGGTAATGCGCTCACCATCTATTGCATGGACCTTAACATCGTCGGCGATAAGTGGGTATACACATTACACTTTTAGGGGATATAGGCGTGATGGTGCTAATTTTTTATTTGCGAGGGCCTAGCCAAGTGGCAGGCCTTTTATTTCTATTGCCGCAAACGATGTTTATTGTTCTGATCAAGTGACTTTTTGTTGTAAAATTTCATTCCCGTTCATAGTTTCTTTTCCTATTGTTGTCAATGGTTGTAGAAAGTTCCCTTGGCTAAAGGGCGAGTGGCAACTATTATTCAGCCGGAGGTGCAAAGGTGAAAAACGCCCCCAAGAAGAAACGGCTTCGGCTTGAGCAGTCGTTCGCAAGGGAGGGCTTATGTTGCGTCATTCACGGAAATTAATTTTGGTCTAGGTATTTTGGAACTCATGTTTATAAACGTATACATATAACAGAAAAAGAAAGAAAAAACATTTTTTTATCTATACTATCAGGCCAGATCTAACGCGTAAATTTTTTTTAAGAAAAAGATTTTTTTTGTCGTTGAGACTTTATAGATTAGTAAACTGAAACATTAATGTCCTCCGTACCTTAAAAATCGTTTAAGGGATGAGAAACAAAATCAATATCAGAAAACGTGGCACTTACTAACATCATATTTTATAAACGAGGCGCGGCTTCCACTGGAAAGAGCAGGAAATAAGCTCAGCGGGTTTCTGTCTTAAATCTGTTTTTAAATTATTAAACTACTTCAGCCCAAGGAAAATGGGTGCAAGACATTTAATTCCAGCAATAACAGAGGGAACTCTTCTTCAGTAACCCGCCTAAGCTAGGCTGGTGCAGCACACTATGAGATGACGGGTGCGGAGATCGAAACTACGGCTTCTCTATTAAGTGAATTTGGAACGAAAACTTTAGGAAGAATAGATTGTGTATGCCGAGAATGCATATGGTGACTTTAAAAAGGTGCACTTGCACGAACCAGGGCTTGCGTTACGTTTTGTGTGTGTGTTTGAATGATTTACGCTGTTGGCCGCGAGGCGTTTACAGCTTCACCGGACGAGCGCGAGCGTGCAACCACTACGCTCGAGGCAGAAGGGCAAGGTAGCAACTAGCTCAAGGGCGCCTCAAGGTGGAACGGCCTTGGCTTGAGCAGTCGCTATGGGGGAGGGCGTATACTAGGTGTCTCGCCGTGGTGCTCTGCACCGGCCGACGGGCAAGGGATTTTATGACCTCGCCGGCAAGGTTGGTGTCTGATCCTGTGTGCGTTATCTGTATCCAAAAGAAGGGATGTAAGGGCACCGGGAGGGTCGGTGAGAACATGCACGTGCGGACAGCGATAGCGGCTGATAGGAGGGGAGTTTTTTCACAAGGCAGGAAGACCTGCATAGACAACGACCAATTAGACACAAAAATATGTTAATACTTCCGAGCTCCCGAATAACCCTGCACTCTTCCAGTACCTTTGTAATGGTCATCAAAATACATAATAAGCTACCCGAGTCAATAAGAAATGAAGTCAATACCAAATTATTCATAAAACATCTAAAATCATTTTTAATCAATAAAGCCTAATATTCTATAAATGAATACATGTCTGACAAATAAGAGTATGAACAAATTAAAATATTAATAAATCTATAACCTCACGCCAGATCCCTTGCGGGGTAAGCAGAGAGTACAGAGTTCCAACAGGTTCTTTCCTTACATACCTCTCTGGCTTTCTCGACTCTCATAGTTTGTCTCATACACGCTCGCCGGTTACGGAGACTCTTGACTTTTCCATCAGATAAGACTCGGTTTATTTGGTCGCGGTAAGATAGTCTAGGTCTTCCTCGGTACCTGCATCCTTCCACTTTCACATTGTATATCTGTTTTGTCATTCTTTCCTCTGGCATTCTTTCTATATGCCCGAACCAACGGAGCATGCCCTTTTTCATCTTTACACCGATACTATCTTTCATACCTACTCGCTGTCTTACTATGCTGTTGCTAATGCGGTCGGTCAGCTTCACTCCGCACATCTTCCGCAGAGCTCGCATTTCTACCGCATTTATCCTACTTTCATTCTCCTTCTTACATACCCAGCTCTCGCTACCATATAACAGCGTTGGGACAAGAACTCCGTTATGTATGGCCAGCTGCGCCTTATGGCTTAAGTGCCGGCTCCCGAGTAGCTTTCCCATCGCACCATTCACTCTGTTCCCTGCACTCACTCTTCTCTCTATGTCAGCGGTGTATTTCCCATCCTTACTGAAGGCGCATCCAAGATATACAAACTCATTCACTTGCTCCAGCACATCGTTACCAACCACAATCCTTACATTCGTTCTGGTTTCTTCCCTTTCAAAAACCATAATCTTGGTTTTGTTCACATTCAAGTGTAAGCCATTGATCATGCAGTCGTCTTTCATAACTGTGACTAGTGTTTGCAGATCAGTGGCTGTTGGCGCTATTAAAACCGCGTCATCTGCATAAAGTAGATGGTTTACCACTAAGTCACCCATTTGTACACCTTCATTCATCGCTTTCAGTCTTTGAAGACTTTTGTCCAGATATATTATAAACAGTCTAGCGGACAACACGCAACCCTGCTTGATGCCGATTTTAACGTCAAACCAGGGTGACCTGTTACCACCCACCCGTACGCATGCCTTGCAGTCCACATAAGTGGACTGGACGGCTCGCAACAGAGTGCCATCTATACCATACTCTGACAAAATGTCCCAAAGTCTCTTTCGCACAACTCTGTCAAATGCCTTCTCCAGATCTACAAAACCGCAGAAAACCTTCCGCCCCACTGCCAGATGCTTCTCTACGATGTTGCGGAGTGAGAAGACTTGATCCGAACATCCTCTTCCAGACCTGAAACCCCCTTGTGCCTCGCACAACATTTCATCGGACTTCATCGGACTCTAAATAAATAATTACACAATTAAATAAATTCAAATACAAATCTATTTATAATAATATCCTCCTCTCTCCTACTTTGTATATTTTGCTGTGCCCTACCGGGTCTACAACTGTCTCATTTGCAATGTAATTTACCATCTACTAGGTACATATTGTGGAATGCAAATAAATGAATATGAATATGAGTTAGGTTCGTAGTAGGCGGCGGCTACGATTAGCGGATTTCTAGGATTCGACGCGTTCGCGAAATATCGGGTTGTAGCCTTTTTAATAAAGGTGCGAATAGGTTCGAGACCGAGATCGGAATGGAGCTCGACATTCCCTATGAACCACGGGGCTCCGACGACTTTGCGGAGGAAACGGGATTGAACCGTTTGGAGTCTATCGATGTGAGAGCGGGCGGCGTGCCCGAGCACCTCACAAGCGTACGTCATGATGGGCCGTATACAAGTTTTGTAAAGTGTCATTATTCCTAAGGGACATTTTAATCCGCTTGCAGATCATCGGGTAAAGACGACCGAGCACAGGTTCGCGTTACCTATTGACCAGCTCCAGGCTATAATGTTAAATTGCCTTCAACTTAACGTTATAACTTCGAGTTAGTCAAGAGGTAACATTACCCCAGTTCGCACGAGTGGGCCAAAATGAACTACCACAAAATATGATTAGGGGTACAAAATCTCGGACACAGCCTAAGTGTGTACTTAAAAAGCATTATTTATCACTATGCCCCTAGTCAAATTCCATCTACGTGTACCATCTACTATACTGAATGTTATGCTATCTACGTTAGCATTATAACATGAAAACGTCTACCGACATACTACTAAGTAGTAGCAGTTTATAATGTATGTATAAATGTGGATTTTACAAAAGGAATAAAGTTATTTAAATATAAAAACTTAGAGATCGACGCTCTAACCAAACGTTAAAATTATATAAGTATAGGCGCATCGAATCCCCATACTCCCGAATCTTCTATCTCGAATACTCTAAAACATGTTTAAAACATGTCATCCTAACAAAATATCCCTTTTCCCCCCAAACATAATATATCGGAATATCGCAAAATATCGAGTTTATACCTATTACCAACGCTTAAGATTCCTTACGCGTTCTCGGACCAACAAAAACAATTTACACGCAACAAATCCGGCGGAATGTTCGGCAGAACCTGTTGTAACCAAACCGGTTCCGACCGGATTGGACGCAGACCAGCAATACTGTGTCATAAATTAACAATTTAGTATTGAAAATTGAATCTTGTTGCTATAATATTTGAGTATTCATTAGAATCTCAAGTTGAAAGTGGTTGATATGTTGTTGCATATTGATGTTCGAATTATACTAACGGCTACTAATTGCTACGTGGGGTGAATAGGAACGCGGTGAGAAACGCTTTAACTAATAGACGAGAGTTAATGTACAATGTGAAACGACGGGGCCAATAGGTTCGTAGCCACCCTTTGAATTTGTTCTGTTGTTACTTTATCTTATCGTTTCGCTATTTTTTATGTTTGCATTGCTTTTTTTTGTAATTGTTACGGTTATCGTTTCGTTAATAGCTTGTTAAAAATCGGATAGTCTTTAAATCCTAGATCGATGAAAACGTGTTTTTTATTAAGAAAATCATAGTAGCTATCCGGAGTCTGGAATTGTTCCCAGTATGATGCCTAGGCTCATTATCATCATCTCAGCTTATATTTGTCCACTGGTAACATATGCCTCCCCAATCGCTCTCCAGCGCAACCGCTCCGATGCCACCTGAATCCGGTAACTTCCTGCGATCCTCACAAGATCGTCGATCCATGTGGTAGGCGGCCGTCCCACGCTGCGTTTGCCAATACGTGGTCTCCACTCTAGAATCTATCTGCCTTAACGCCCGTACGATCTTCGCGCTATGTGGCCCGCCTATTGCCACTTCAGTAGTCGATAAATCAAGTTGGAAGCTTTCAAATATTTTTTTAAAACGTAACCCCACACTCGTATTTATTCCTGGGTCGTGGGTGCGTTTGCAAACATAAACATTCGCATACACAAATACCGAAACAAATAATTGTGGACCACACAAAGATTTATCTTATGCGGGAATCGAACACGTGACTATTAAACCCAGTGGTCGGAGCGGCTTAAGCTCTTAACCACTGCGACAAATTGTCCGTCAAGCTTTATAAGTTCTAACAGAAGGTAGCCAATGTCTCCATTAATCCGCCCTGGGTCCTTTTACCTTGATTTGAGAGGATCAGCAGTGGAAGAATAAAGATGGATATATTATACCTAAGGGTACATAGCTTTCCAAAAATCCATAGTGGCGGTTCGAACTTAGACTTCCCAATTATAAGGTGAGTATTTGATTAACTTGGATATCATGCATTACAATATTAAATATTGTCTCTTCACTATATTTGGCAATTTGCCTATTATCGAGAATACCCGGATCTGGTTCTCGACGGCTCATTTCCGGTCTAGATATTCCGATTCTGGTCTCTTTTGATCCGGAATAGAAGCCTTATCTGGGATAGATAGTCTATTGGATGGACAAAATTTGATCGTATTGGCATATTATTCCGCCTATCGTATTCTACTTCTTTTCTTCACAATGGTTCATATCTGTCCCGCTAGGTGAGTGGTTAGCACAATCGCGCCGTCCGTGGCCGCGCTCAGCTCTTCCCTTGTACAGGTGATGGGGCACAAAGGGCAGACCAGCAAGTGCGACATAATCGGTGAGGTCGCACCGCCATCACAGGCTGTTTAATTTGGGTCTCTGAACCCCTATGTACACAGATTTTGCTTGCATCTACCTACCTCAGTGCGGAGCCGATTTAAAGATTTCCACACCGGCCATGGTAGTTGATGCCCTAGCGGTAGTTGCTCCTGACATGGAACAAATTACGACGGTGATGGTTTCTTTTCTCTCCATTTTCTAAGCCTAGCCGCTGTTGAGAGATCCTGCACGGTCCGAGTGGAGGCCTTGTGTTGATAAAACATTGATACAAAACGCAGAGACGACAATGATAAAAGGTTTTATTTGTACCTTCTTATTTGTTTTGCTTACTCTGCTTTAATATTTATCGCGTTTACATCAGTTAGCAAGACCTTATTTATTTATTTATCTATCTTCAGCTGAAAGATGTCCACTGCAGGACAAAAGCCTCCCTTAAAGATTGCCACAACGACCGGCTATATGCTGTACGCATCCAACTTCTACCCGCGACCTTCACAAGGTCATCGGCCCATCTTGTAGGAGGCCTGCCCACTCCTCGTCTTCCGGTACGTGGTCGTCCCTCGAGAACCTTTCTGCCCCAACTCGAGTGCGTAATGCGAGTGTGTAATGATGTTGTGATGAGAGTGGAGGAGGCAAGAATGGGTGTAGGGGAAGCATCTCGTGGAACTCTGTACTCTTAGTCTACCTTGAAAGGCTTGATGATTTAGAGACATATTCTGATATGTAGTATATCTGTTTGACCACTGAAACATCTCTCACACTTAAGTTCATACTTGTTTAGCTTGACTGAAATGTTCAAGGTTGCATAGCAAAATATGGCTGTGGATCTGCCAATGTTTGCCGGTTGAAGCTGTAAAGTCCCTGCAACCAACAGCGTAGATCGTTCACATACACAAAAAGGATCTGCTATTAGGATTGGGTCGATTTCTAAGCTTATGGTGCGACGCGGATGACCAGACACCCGAAAGTCGGCTCAACCACACGGGAACCCCATATAAGGTCGGAAAAACCTGCGCATTTTCTTTATACTCTAGTGCAAAATGTATCTTCTTAAAGAATCTTGCATTAATATTTTAGCGACGCCAGATACTCCAATTCAAACCTCTAAATCTAAACATATTTCATTGGAATGCGCGGCTTAGAGTTAAATTTTCACCCACTTATAATGTTAATTGCCTGTTACTATACCAAGAATTACCTAGAATGCCTAGGACGAATCCCTAGCTCCTTCAAAACCCGCCAACAAAGCAGGCAACGGGAAGGATTTTAATGGCGGTGTTTTTCGGTGGATTGCGACCGAAATGAAATTCATTGTCGCACCAAAATGAGTTTCATTGTTCTGGGCCTAGATAAAACATGGCAGGAAAATTACGGAGGTCGGAGCCGATTGTGTCAGTCATTGAATACCGGGTGTTACACAATATTGTCGGTTATTTTTCGGTTTTGGTTCATTGTGCAGTTTTTAAGAGGTTTTCGGTGTGGTCGGATGATGGCGGTGTATCCGAGCGTCATTATTGCTTGAGTGATTTTTAAACCCTGGCAGAAAATAATGATGTAACAAGTTTGATGTCTGTCTCCGGTATCAGAGCTTTGGGAGGGATTAACAGAATTTAAAAATATTTTTATTTTTGCTTGCTGCGTCTTTATGCGATAGTTTTAAGCTATTTTTGTATGAAATTTTCTTGACTATGCCAAATTATCAACTCTTTTTTGGAGTGGCACAGGTGTTTTGGTTACTAAGTCTAACTATCTATCTATATCATCACGCTAGATCCCTTGCGGGGTACGCAGAGAGTACAGAGTTCCAACAGGTTCTTTCCTTACATACCTCTCTGGCTTCCTCCACTCTCATAGTTCGTCTCATACACGCACGCCGGTTACCGAAACTTGTCCTTCGTGTTACTAAGTCGTTTAGTTAATATTAAGATTGTGGTTTTTCAAATTCTGCGATAACTTATGACATTCTGCTAAAGTTTCATCATTTACCTACACAGTTGTATTTAAATAAAACCTATATACAATTAAAAAAGTAATTACACAGGAAACATAAAAATATCCTAAAACTCGCGTTTTTAGTCCGTAAAGAGCTTTTAATTTTGGTGCTTAAATAGAAGACGACTTAATCCTTTGAAAATAGATACTGTAATGGAAATGCAGCTTTGGTGTGCAAATAGTAGAGTTGAAATTGCGATGGATGTTGCTAAATGCAGTTTTAGTGTTTCGTTAACAGTTTTTAAACGGTAATAAACAAGTGTTACGTTTTTGGCTTTGGAATATTTGAGTGTTCAGAGCTGAGCGGGGCTCAAGACCCTGGCTAGGCTACCTTGTATGAGTTTTTCGTATTTGCTCAAACTTTTACCTTTAAACTCGTCGGTTACCCCGCTTCAGGGTAAAATAGGTGGTAGTTTTCGTGGAATGTTTCATGAAACTTTGTTTGCGCTTTAGTCTACATGGTAGATGGTTATTTCAAAGGTGTTTTTTCTTTTCAAAAGTAATATATGTTTATTGACTCCTTTGGTGAAACCTTTATGAGTTGGAGAAGCATCAGAAGAATAATTTTAATTAAAAAAACCTTTTTGAAAATAAGCTTTTCTAGCAAACACACGACGCAAATATCTTGCTTAGTTGCTGAGTTCCTATGGCTTCCTTTCGGCTCTATCATCAGATCTAGTATACCATATGGGTCTAAAGTACTCATCAAGACAAATCCAACGAGACCAAACACGGTGAGGTTACATTGAGTAGTCGAGTGGTTCCATTGGCCACCTTTCGACTTCATTATCAGGCCCATATAAACACTATCTGGTTGTAAAGTGCTCGTTAATACCAATCTAACAAGCCTAAATACGAGGGGGTTACGATCACAAGTTCCCATGGCCACCTCCTGAATCCATTATCACGCTAGCTTCATGGTACCATTGTCAACGACTTTACATACGTATGCCAAATTTCAGCTCAGTCGGTTAACCGCAAGTTCTTGAAAAATGTATCACAAGATTTGAACCGGAAAGACAGACAGACAGACATACAAAAAGCTTGCCATCAGTATCAGTCAAAAGACAGCCAATGTAGACTAAAAGATTTCCCTAAAGATGGCCAGGATGATTACCGTTGTGCTGTAAATATCCAGCTTGTACCCAAGACTAGGAAAGCCTGCACATTCCACTATTTCCGGTCCGGTACGGTATATTTTCCACTCGACAACCTTTTTGCCACACATATCACATTATCCCATATTTGATTGGCATAGCTGGACGAAACGGCTATTTTGTCCATTTAGTGGTAAGGGTTCGTCGCTTAACTCACATGCTCAATTGTTTCCAGGTTCAATCTCTACATGTGTCAACATGTCACAAGAGATCATTTGTCTTTGTAAACGAAATGTCTAGTGCTAAGAAAATTAAAAAAGGCAGAGGTGTATTGTGTTCACCCACATTCTGCCGAGGGCGTTAGGTCCCAATATGATAAAGGGCGGTGCAATCATTTACTCCTCTTTATTAATTATTATTAAAATATAGCGAAATTCTGAAATGACTTTCAAAATCATCACCTGAGCGTCTCATACAAAGCATCATAATTTACTAGCAAAGAACAACTGAACGCAGTTTTGCAATAACCTAAAAATTATCAAAACATGGTAATGTAAATTGTACTTTATTTCTACGCGGTTAATATTCCAAATCCAATACCAGGCTGGATGTGGTTGAAATGGTATTGCTTGCTAGACTCCACTAAGCGTATGATAATAATGCAGCGCTAAGACAAAGGTTGGCATCATTACTACTCATTAGACCGAGTCGCGTGTTACGGCCATCATTAATCCTAATATCATTACGTTAAGTAACGCCACGTTCCTTGGTAATGCTTCTGTGAACGCCTAAATGGAGACTTGGACTATATATAGTACTACATATTTACTTCGCATGCGTGTGGTTCTCTAAAAATATCTTTCCATATAAGTTGAAACGGCAAGAAGTATTCTTCACATGCTAAGAAGGCGAAACGTTAAGAATGCTTTCAAATTAGACCCTCTTGTTTCAAATGCTTATAGTTACATGTTCATATCAGGCAAATCATTGCGACATATAAGCACCTTCAGTAAAATTTCACCACTTTAAAGTTTAGGTACATTTTTTATGGGACTAAGTCCGTCATAGCCGTTAAGATTAGCAAGCTGAAGTGGCAATGGGCGGACCACATAGCGCGTAGATCGGACGGGCGTTGGGGCAGAAAGATTCTAGAGTGGAGACCACGTATTGGCAAGCGCAGCGTGGGACGACCGCCTGCCAGATGGACCGACGATCTTGTGAAAATCGCAGGAAGTCGTTGGATGCAGGTGGCATCGGACCGGTTACGCTGGAAAGCGATTGGGGAGGCCTATGTTCAGCAGTGGACAAGTATAGGCTGAGATGATGATGATGATGATGATGAAGTCCGTCATCGTATTGCTACTACGGTAACTCCTCCTCTATAATGGCCTCCATAGATGACCATACTAAGGTAAAGATACTTCATAACAAGGTTTCAACTTCGGTGTGTCCCGAGAAGTGCACAACAGTCTTGGACCCGCAACTTAGAAAGACAATGAAACAGAAGTAGGAATAATTAAAACCCAGATGCAGTCTAATCTCAATTTATAACATATTCGCATCTGGTCTTCATCGTCTTCAACTATCGTAGCTTCCCCATTTTTTGCCCTGTCTCCCCCGATATCTGCAACTGGATAATTGATGGATGTATCGCGGTCAAGAGACAAATTGTGCTGACCGTACGCGACCCGTGTCACGGTGGGCCGTGACTTGAATCAGCCGGGGATGCTGACTGTACATTTTTTTTTGTTAAAAATATATTGTTTATGTAGGAAGTAAATGGGGAAGTTGTATTGTTGGGGTGCCGCGGGTTCTCTTTATGTTTCTAGTTGGGGGTGATACGGGTGAAATTTTTTCTTATTGTAGGTTGGTATTGTGTAATTTTTATGTTGCTTTGCAAGGTCTCTGGATTTATGGAATTGTGGTGGTTGATTTTTTCTGTGTAGAGAAAGATAGATAAAAATATAAAGCGTCGCGTATATCTTAGCGAAATTGGCAGAAATGTAGACGCGTGCCTAATTTTTTAAGCATAACCTTACCCTATAAATTATTCCTGTACCATGGGTGTGATTACAAACATGAAATTAACACACAGAACACGAACGCTCATACCTTAATCGATATTTGTGGGGCACACGAAGATTGCCCCGTGCCCATCGAACCCACGGCTGAACCAAGCCAACATTAGACGAGATATGTATACAAGGTGTAACATAATAAACGCAAGACCTGAAAGTAGTTTGTTCTAAATCGGTAACTGAATTGATTCCAACTATTTTTAATGTATCTTACCTTTTTTTTTCATATTTTCAAAAAACTTACTTCTTTAGTGCGCTATAAAAATCTAAATTTATTCTTGATTTATAGCAATAAGGAGATTTCAAATGCATTCCTAAAACGTATTTCTCAAACCGCACACATACACGTACAAGTTTCATTGTTAATCTGGGTATAGAAGTGCTTAAAAAAAAGGGTAAAAACCTTTAAATTTGGATATTTGGTTTTCGTTTTGAATTTATGAAGGAATTCTCTAATCGGGGTGTCTGAGGTCTTGCGTTTATTATGTTAAACCTTGTATAGAGATTTTGAGGCTTTTACAGAGGTGTCACTAAAGCTCCACTGCTGACATAATAATAATATTAGCCCTGTTAAGAAATTTTCCCACCGTTGGGCACGGGCCTCCTCTCAGACTAAGAGGGTTTAGGCCATAGTCCACCACGCTGACCCTGTGCGGGTTGGCGAACTTCACACACCTTCGATAAACCCTTAGGCATGCAGGTTTCCTCACTTCTGACATATTTAATTTAAAAAACTCTCATCTAATTCCACCTGAGGAATTTCATAAATCTAAACAGAAGAAAGAAGTCCCAGGTCGATAGGCCCAAGCTCCAGATAGCGACGCAATACAGACGATAAACGTAGTTTTATTAAGAAAGTTAGTCCACGACTCAGCGATAGTTTAAAATCACGATTCCCCAGTAAAGTGGGAACTTTCCAACTTGATCGTTCGAGATTCGCAATATGGTAAGTTGTTGTAAATACTTGTTGATGTCGCTCCCAAGATTTATAGTCATTGGTTAGGCTCTTCGAGTGATTTGCTTTGATTTTATCTTAAGTATGTCATCAGTAAGATGAGTTTGGGGCTCTAAACGTAATATTTAAGATTTTTGGGTCGATCAAATCTTTAAGTTTATTTAGTATTTCACATTTTGAGACCCATGGTCACGGGAGGGACTGAGGTGTTAGACGTCCAACAGTCGAAAAAGCACTCGAAACGTCGGCAACTAAACATAAAAAATAAACCGCGATAAAATCCGTAGAATAGTTTTATTTCATGTGTAATATTCGCGTAAATCTAAGAACTCAGTACTGATTTTAAAGTCTGATTTTAAGTTTTCTCAAGTGTTGCAGGAAGACAGAAATAGTGGTCATGATTATTATTTGTTTTATGTAAGTAAGTTAATAAATTACAACAATCAAGGAAACATTTTTTTTTTTTTTTAAACGTGTCCCCCGCTAGGATTTATTCCTGTGTCGTGGGTGCAATTACAAACATGAAAATTCACAAATACAAATACCCAGACCGGAACAAATAGTTGTGGATCACACAAAGATTTTTCCCGTGCGGGAATCGACCCCGCGACTATTAGACACAGTGGGCGGAGTGGCTTAAGCTCTTAACCACTGCGCTAAATTGTCCGTCAGTTGTTATTTAATTTTCTGAATTACTTATACTAACAATTCTTTATTTATTAAAATTCGTTTAAAAGGATAAATGAAATTGGAAAATAAAAAATACTATTAATACCGGGGGAGTATAATTGGGGCTCGCAAGCCCTGCTTATACTCCCCAAGCGGGGGTTGTCAATATATAATAATATTAATCTGTTCAGGCAAGGCCCCAGTCTCGGAACTGCAACTGAGGATTATTCTATAGGAACTCATCGAATTCACTTTGAATAGGATTCGAAGCAAAGATTCCTTACCTTACTGTGTGCCACTAGATTAATGACGCCATGTATTTAAATAAACTATCATAACATTAATGAATTAATGGATTTGTTTACTTATTAAGGATCATTTACAATTTATAGGTACCAGAGAGGTATCTAAGGAAAGAACCTGTTGGAACTCTGTACTCTCTGCTTACCCCGCAAGGGTTCTGGCGTGATGTTATAGATAGATAGGTAGATTTACAATTTTCAATAGCACAATCCTATTCCTTTCATGCCCTTACCGATATCAACATTATGAGCTATACATTTTAGTTCATCGAGTTTAGGCGTCTTTTTCGCTAAGAGCTCAGAAATATTTCCAGCATCAGGGTTGATCATCGCAATGTAATCATCAGCTACATACTTTATCACTACTCTGATCATCTTCGAACAATTTACCACCATCCAATTCTCCTTCTCTCCCAAAACGATGACACTATCTTTTAGAGACGCCAAAGGAGCATCCAACTTCAACTTGGCATTTTTCCAGTCGAAAGGATATTTCTTATCTGGACATTCCTTTTGCTTCTTTTCAATCAGTTCTGCCGATGCTGGTGTGATTTCTATATACGGACAGTTCAGGGAATGGTCAGCTCCATCGTCTAAGAATTCCACTGGAAAGATGCTCTTGTTATCCCAATGGTATACGTACGTCCAATTTCCAATGGCATCTTCGTAATTTTTGAGTTCTTTGGTGACAATTTCTTTGCCATCTTCGCAGGAGTACGCTGTGTGGACTAGCAAGACAAGTAAGCAGAAAGGCCACATTTTGGTATAGACTATTGGATTAGTAGATTTCTTCAATAAAGAGATCTGGTGTAACAATGAAGATAGAAAAAAATATTGATCTGTTGTGACTCCGGTCAACAGAGTTATTGAATGTCAATTTCAAGTGGTTATTCTTTATATGACCCATTAACAACGCTTTGTTATCTGTGGCTTCTATGGATTTCTTATTTGCCGTTATGTTTATCAATATTTAATTGATTCTACTGATAGTGTGAGATTTATGTGCATTTAAGGTATCTATTTTATTACTTGGTTAGGTATCTATTTTGTTACTTAATGAATTGTGTTATCACTTTCTAATGAGTTATTAATTGCGCCTGTTAAGGGTAGCTGTCGGTTTAGGTTTCTTTACACGTAGAAGTAGATAATGATTGTTATTTTTAGGGTCCATTGAAATAAGTGTTTTATGTCAAGAAGGCGAAGGTTTTCAGTTCGATTCTGTAATTTTGGAATCCGGTCTGCTTTTGGTTAGTCCAAGACGGAAGAAGTGGTCAAAGTATTACTTGTTGTAAGATTATGCCGTTACGTATGTCCTCTACAGGATAAGTAGAGTGGTAAAATATAAACAGACAGACACCCACTTCCTACTCATATTATAAATGTGAATGTTTGTATGTTAGGATGTTTGTTGCTCAATCACGCAAACACACTAAAACACTGAAAGGATTTAGATGACATTTGACACACTTTATTACCTAGATTTACACAGGATACTTTTTATCCGGGAAAAATGTAAGATGTCGCGGGCAGAAACTAGTTGATTATTATTTTTTTCGTTTTAGTCTTTTAAGACACCATTGATTTGAGGATTTAGTCTAGCGGTTCGAGGGATTACTGATCGCGATTTATATTTAAGAACGGAACAAATCTTCTTGTTATGCAGAATTATTTGATTTGTCCTGAGTGTTTGTATGTGAACTCTATGTATGTAATTGCATAATTTCACCCAAAAGAATTATTTTTAGTGTGGTCCCACACTTTTTACGTAAATAAATTGTTGACCGAAATATCTGGCTAATGCGAAGTGTCCTCAATTCTCAATGTGGCCTTTCGATTTCATATCGAAAGCTGTAGATATACATGTCTAGTTAGCCTTTGGTTTACCAGTCATATATCTAAAGCTTCATGTAGTTTAAATAATATTTTATTTCGTGCATCAAATGGATTTATAGCTTTGCGCGACAGACGCTCGTGATAACGACTACCACCAATCTAAACCGTAAAACATGGATCTCAGTTACACAAACATGATATGAACTGAACTTTACTATACAGAAATTTCAACTTTAATTTTAAATGCATAAAGTTTAAAGTTATTACAGATTTTGGTGCATGGTTGATAGATTATGGCATAGCGTTCATATATCAAAGCGAATTTTAGGCATGCGACGACATCCATTTTGTAGTTAGATTTGTCAGCGCAAAATGGCGGCCGCGAAGCGTTTCGTATTAAGCTGGGATATTATTTAGTACGTGCGAGATTCTGAAATAGATTTTGGTTATAATATGGCGTTATCTTAATTAAATCTGTAATAACAGTGATATATTATAAGTACTTTATATCATGCTTAAATTAATACATAAATATCTTTCACGCCTATTATTCTTAAAAAATCTAAATAATACAAGTCTATCTTATCAAAATATCTACGATTCCACAATTTGTTTGTTGTTTGTCGGACGATTTAGCGCAATGGTTAAGAGCTTAAGCCGCTCCGCCCACTGTGTCTAATAGTCGCGGGTTCGATTCCCGCACGGGATAAATCTTTGTGTGACCTATAATTATTGTTCCGGTCTGGGTATTTGTGTATGTGAATTTCATGTTTGTGGTTCATCCTGTGTCGTGGGTGCGTTTTTGTGGTGTGGTGCACCCACGACACAGGAATAAGTTCTAGTGTGTTATGTTAAATAAAACGGTTATTATTCTGTTTAAAGTATATTTCAAATGCGTACGTTTGGTGTTTTTTAGATTTCTCTTGCAGCTGTTGGGATATAGTGTAATAGAAAATAGAATAATTTAACTCCTTTTTTCAAATTTCTACAGGATCCCAATTTATGTTTCAATTTTATGTTTCAAATCAATTTGCCTTGGCATTTTGTAGTTTACGGAGAGTTCTCCGTAAACGAATAGTAGTGAATAACTTACTCACTACTAGTTTTTGCCCGCGACTACGTCCACCACGTTGACTTTAGACAGGAACCTAACATTTTTTCGGGATCCACCAACCAGAATCCTCTACCTTTTCATAATAACATATATTTAAAAATATTATTATTAGTCTTATATTTCAGTCGTAAGGCATCACACTAGAGCTAGGTCGCATAAATGATTTTATATAATACAAAAATTTATGTTTCTATGCAAAAAATGATGAAAAAATCTATCCATCTATATCTTCACGCCAGCTCCCTCGCGGGTTAGGCAGAGAGTACAGAGTTCCAACAGGTTCTTTCCTTACGGACCTCACTGGCTTCCTCCACTCTCATAGTTCGTCTCATACACGCTCGCCGGTTACGGATACTCTTGACCTGCCCTTCAGATAAGACACGGTCTATTTGGTCATGGTAAGATAGTCTAGGTCTTCCCCGGTACCTACATCCTTCCACTTACGCATTGTATATCTGTTTTGTCATTCTTTCTCATCTTTACATCGATACTATCCTACCTACTCGCTTTCTTACTACGCTGTTGCGAAAAAAAAAAATGAATAGAGAATTAGACAAAAAGACAAGCTCGACAAGTTTCTCGCAGGATCTTCTCAGTGGAGGCCGTGTTCTGATCCGGTAGTAGATTGGTAAGTTAAAAAAAAAATGTAAATATGATAATTTGTAAACACCGCCGCAGGGTTTATGCAAAATAAGCGATTTGAGTTGACTTGAAAGAATATACAAACTTTCACATTTATAATATTAGTAGAATAACCAAACGCAGCGCGTAATATCGTAAATTGATCATGTTATAGTAATCTGTATACCACTGGCATACCATTAAACAGTAATTTCACGAAGATAACGCGCCGCGTTACGATATCTAAATGAATTGGTTAGGCAGCAGCGGGCGAGTTGAAACACGGATTAGTATCCCGCCTTCGGATTAGCGCCGCCGACTTAAGTGGTCTGTTACGACTCGGACAAATATTTGCTTGACTCCAATGTTAGTGGACACCGCGGTAGGAATTAGTAAGGGGAGATTAGCGATGTAAGTCTGTACTAAGAAAATATTAGTGGGTGATGATACGACGCAATTTAGTCGGTTATGATAGAAGGAATTGATAGTTACTTAAGCCATAAGGCGCAGCTGGCCATACATAACGGAGTTCTTGTCCCAACGCTGTTATATGGTAGCGAGAGCTGGGTATGTAAGAAGGAGAATGAAAGTAGGATAAATGCGGTAGAAATGCGAGCTCTGCGGAAGATGTGCGGAGTGAAGCTGACCGACCGCATTAGCAACAGCATAGTAAGACAGCGAGTAGGTATGAAAGATAGAATCGGTGTAAAGATGAGAAAGGGCATACTCCGTTGGTTCGGGCATATAGAAAGAATGCCATAGGAAAGAATGACAAAACAGATATACAATGTGAAAGTGGAAGGATGCAGGTACCGGGGAAGACCTAGACTATCTTACCACGACCAAATAAACCGAGTCTTATCTGATGGAAAAGTCAAGAGTCTCCGTAACCGGCGAGCGTGTATGAGACGAGCTATGAGAGTCGAGGAAGCCAAAGAGGTATGTAAGGAAAGAACCTGTTGGAACTCTGTACTCTCTGCCTACCCCGCAAGGGATCTGGCGTGAGGTTATAGATAGATAGAATTGATAGTCACGCTTGGTTTAACACTTGCTCTGTTAATCTCTGGTCCGAAACTGCTTCTGTGTTTTTTTGTATCTTAAAGAGACGGAACCGAAAAGAAATGCTTGAATATATTGGATAACATCTTCATTATTCGAAAAACGTTAACTACAGGTCAATGATCATCACAGCGATGGCGAATGGATTTATGCTGTACGAATTCAGTTTTTTTAACATGATATACGTTCCGAGTCGTTTTTCCCATAAGTGTAAGTAGAGTTGTATATAGTGCACTCACGTTTGGCAGAAATGTTTTTTTGTCTTAATGTGATAGGCGGCAAATCTGTCACCACTTTTCGGGCATATCATTTGATATAATAATATTATCAGCCTTTATTGTCCTACCGCTGGGCAAAGGCCTTCTCTCACTAACCGAGGTGAGAGAGATCCACCACGCGGACTCAGTGTGGATTGGTGGAGCCAGATTTGTGGCTACCTGCTGTTAAAACTTATCAAGCTGCCTTATAAGGATTTCAACTCGGCTTAACGACTACCACATTACGGGGTAAGCGGTACCGAAGTGTTCGAATATGAAAACGGTCAGCCATCTCAGCCAGACCCAGTCGAATGCTGTTTAACCTTGGTGATCGCTTAGAACACCGTGGTCGTAATTGGTTTTATTCTCTTGGTAATAGAGGATTCATCATAGTGTTTCACCAATTTGTAGTAGATTGGTAGGTCGGTATATTAGGTTCCAATGTGCCAGGACTTGAGCCTCCTGTCATTATACCGGGCATAGTTCGATACTGCAGACTGCTACTAAAAATATTTCGATATAAAACTCCTGATTTATCCAACCTGGGATTTTAGCCGAAGACCTCTCGTTCGCTATCTACACCATATTCCAAATACTGCCTCTAGGTGAATGACCCTATCAGAATCAGAATCAGAATATTTTTTATTCATGTAAACCATTACAGTATTTATGAATCGTTAGAAAAGTAACAAAGACTATACTGCTACTTCGGAATGTCATTCCTGTGGAGAAGAAGGGCAAGAAACTCCACGGTTACTCTTTTAAAATAAGAAATTACAAACTTTTTCATCTACGTTCTGTTGTGGGGTATGGGAGAACAATGTAGGTTGGTCATCAGGTGAGTCTAAGTTAAAAAAGCGAATAATACTATTTATGAGAATGGCTACATGGTTCCCTCATTTACAAAAAAAGTACATATTGTGTTAAATTAATAGAAGGAAGAGAGGAAATGTTAACTAACAACAGTTGAATAGGTTGTCATGACTCAAGTGGAGCTGGAATAGCATCTATACAAGCATTTTTATCTTTTAAATAATCTTCTATTGAATAATAAGCTTGCTTACAAAGTGTTCGTTTTACACAAGTTTTGAACTTATTTTCACTAAGTTTAGTAACGTCAATGGGAATTTTGTTATAAAATCTAACACAGTGCCCCATGAAAAACGTGTGAATTTTTGACAGACGAAACTGCGGTTGGTCTAATTTATTTCTATGTCGTGTGTTATAGCAATGCCTATCACCTAGCTGATTAAAAAGATCTAAATTTTTTCTAGTATACATAATGTTTTCATAAATATATTGACATGGGACCGTCATGATATTAGCTACTTTAAACAGTTCTCTTAAAGAGTCGCGACTACTCAAGTTATAGATGGCCCTAATAGCCCTTTTTTTGCAAGATAAAAACAGACTCAATGTCCTAATTTATGTATGTAGACCCGTCCTTGTATACCACAGAAACTGAAATGACTTGACTGGACCGATAAATTAGGCGGACGATTTTCTCAAGTCACGCGACAGCCAAAGGCTTCTGAAACCTGAAATGTACAGGACAAAAATAAATTATGAACAGAAGTAATGTTACATAATGTGTATACAAATATAATGTGTATATAACATCATTGCATCATTATGCGCTTGCGCGTCCCGCTGAGTGGTCGTTCCGAGATTTCTAATTGACAATGGCAACTAAGTTGTTAAAGTGTTCGAACTGTAATATTGTTATTAACGAAGTTTTAGCATATGTTAGTAACAAAATCGATGTAATGGATGAAGTTAGCATTGGACGTATCTGTGCAAGTGCTTTTTCGGAAAGTGAAATTGTAACGGCGAAACACCTATTGTTTGAGTCTATAACAACAACCGAACGCAAGAAAACAAGAAAAGGTGATGGAAAATCCCTTCGAGACATTGATGACATTGTGAGCGTTTTGAAAAGCATGGATCCCGATGAGATTCCGGTTTTTGTTGCAAGGGATCTTCACAAGTTACCCCCTGTTTTATTCGATCACGTTGATGTAACAAAAATTCTGAAAGACTTATTGAAAATACAACAAGACATCAGACAAATACGTGAAGATTATGCCACAAATGAGCAGATAGAAGTGCTGAAGTCTCATTTGATGGCACAGGCGAGTGTGCCAACAATAAATATTTCTAGTCATACGCAGAATGATAAAAGATTTAGTGTTCATGTTGAAGACAGATCTGAGGAAAATGAAAGGTCCCTGCCGCTCTTAACTGCATGTGATGAAAACATTCGGAATAAACATGTGATAATATCACCTAAAAAGGCATTTTGTAATACTCAAAAACAGAAATATCAAGGTAATCAAGAAACAACAAACCCTGTACATTGCTGTACACGGCCCTTCGAACCGGATTTAAACCAGCGACTTATGGAACATAAAAAACATCGTCACGCCTAAATTTCCCATGACTGGGTAGTTAAGGTGTACTATGTACACCCACATATCGCCGACGATGTTAGTTCCGAATGTAATAGAGGCCGAGACTGTTCACATTATACCGCGCACAGTCCCGGATTCCGGGCTGACACTGGAAAGGACAAAATGGCACATAGTTTTGCCTGATTTCGATTTTAAGCGTCAATGTATGGAAAAAATTTGAGAACTATAGGGTTTCCATTGCTTAAACATAAACACCGAGAATTTTAATTTGAGATGCCGAAACAAAAAAGATATTAATATTTTAAGTTTTAAGGTCATGTTCATATGAAAAGACATTGAATAGTTGGGAATCATGAGCTATTTATAACTGTGAGGCTTCATAAACACTTAGCAGTAACCATAAGTAATTATAATAGTACCCATTTAACTTAATGTAGCCTAACTAATATTTCATGTTTTGAGGTTATGTCAATATGAACTTAATTACCTATTATAGTTAGCATTGGGTCATTGGTGTTTTGTATTTACGAATCTTGCAAACAGGGGTAACTTACAATCATTAGAAATTATAATAGTAGGCACTAAGTTTAAGTATCTACTTACTTTTATATGAAAAGATCATCCCGATTTGTGAGACATTTGCCCAGTAGTGGGACAGAATTAGTTGACTCATTATTTTTGTCCTACTCATTATCTCCTAGTTATCTAGTACACTGCAGCATTTAGAGGTACAATATAAATGGTTATCAAGATATATAAATATTTATTTTTCGACACATACAACAGCTAAGAGTCTAGTTGTAAAGCTTGCTCTTGTGTTTTGATTTAAGACTTATATCGCTAAGGATTATTGACGCCACTATAACATTTGCACGCACGTAATGCGTGTAGGTCTGTCACACCTTTCCGCCTCCGAGCGAAGTATACCCACACAATTTGTTGAGGTACGATCGGAGTCCGTTTAGAGAAAGCAATTATAATTTTTGTACGATTAAATCGAGTTTAAAACTAAAAACAAATCAGATAACCAGGAAGAAAAAGAATACCATAAACTGTTTTGGTAAGTTAAAGTTGTCAATAAATTGTCAACAGAAATGTCATTCTTACCAAGTATTGCCATTACATTTCTTTTCAATCAAATCCATTAACTGTGTAAAATATGCTAAAATATGTTGTTTGAAGATTGTGTATAATACTCGTATTTTATTTTATTTTAACTATTTAGCAATTATTTTAACTACCTGAAAGTAAAACATTATGAGAATTGTTAAAAATCAATAGTCTATTACTAAACATTAATTTACAAATTTATTAGTTTCTACTATTATATTTCTTTTTTCAAATGTGGCAAATATGGTGATTCAAATAAAATGGATGAATATGAATGATATGAATTTAATCAAATAAAGTACTTTAGTTTAACAAATATTATCCTGCGCGTTTATTTACGAAATTAATTTTGTGTAAAAACCGACCGAATTATATCACTAATATTTGCACATGTCATATTTTAATACACCTTATAAGATACTCAGGTAGAATCTCGCCATTGTTCTATTGAATAATCACATCTTTATCCAACCTAGGATTCCCACCCAGGACCATGTGATCGCTATGCTTATTAACCGCTACTAGACCAACGAGGCAGTCAACAGTATCTTTAAAATACATTTACAAACATAAAATATAACCAAAAAACCTTTCATTGAACTCACCGAAAACCTTACGTTTTAAGGTCAAAAGACAAATATAAAGGCATTTCGAGAGAAAAACGTCTAAAACTCATTGCCATTAGCAGCCATGGTATTTATACGGCAAAAGAGCTTATTCACTACCAATTAAATACGTAACACGGTACGTTACGATAGCTTCGCAAAATAATCATTTAACGACGGACGGCTTGGTCCAGTAGTTAATAGCTTATGCCCCTCCGCCCACTGGATGGAGTAGGTAGTCGCGGGTTCGATCTCTACCGACCTACAAATATTTGTTTCGGTCTGGGTGTTTGTGTATGTGATTTTTTTTTTAAAGAAACGTAACCCCTCTATGAGATTTTTTCCTGTGTCGTGGGTGCATTTACAAACATGAAAATTCACATACACAAATACCCAGACCAAAACATATAATTGTGGGTCACACAAAGATTTGTCCCGTGCGGGAATCGAACCGGCGACTATTAGACACAGTGGGCGGAGCGGCTTAAGCTCTTAACCACTGCGCTAAATCGTCCGTCAATTTCATGTTTGTAAACACACCCACGACACAGGAATAGTTACTAGTGCTACGTTTTTACATATAAAAAAATGTTTCTCCAGTGGCATACAGAATACCATTACAAGTTATCGTAACGCACCTCGTTTGGTAATAGGAAATAAGGGCCCAGTTTTTTCAAGTGCTCGATTGGTGCGTTTTTGGGGTAAAAGGCGTTTTAGACGTCGCGGTACCTACTAGTGAAATATTAGGTGCATAAAATGTTACATTTGAATGATTGAGTTAATATCGTTATTTTATAGTACATTTATATACTATCAAATAAACATATTAACTAATATGCGGCAACACTCTCTCTATTGAAAATAGCGCACGAGCGTAAGACGCTCTGTATCAGACACCGATCTCGCCGGCGAGGTTCAAGAATCCCTTTCCCGCCGGCCGGTGTAGAGCACCACCGCGAGATACCTAGGACACACTTGCCCCTATAGCGACTGCCTAAGCCGAGGCCATTCCTCCTTGAGGCGCCCTTGGGCTAGTTGCCCCTTTGCTATTCTGGCTCGAGCGTTGTGGTTGCGCGCTCGCCCTTTTGTCCAGTAAAGGCTCGCGGCCAACAGTGTAGATCATTCACATACAAAAGGGCGTAGGGCGCCGGTTTGTGGTGTGTATAATTAATAAGTAAAGTGATAACAACACCACAATAAGCAGTTTATATATATTAGTATAATAGCTAATATTACTTAAACTTGAATGGTAGGGAAAGATTCTTTTGGAACTCTTTAATTTATTTTTTACCTGTTATGATTTACGAACCTGTTATAATATATTGCCACAGGGCAAGTTAAAAGCCTCCATAACCGGCAAGCGTGTATGAGATGAACTACGTCGGTTGAGGAAGCCAGAGAGGCCTGTAAGGAAATAACCTTTTGGAACTTTGCACTCTCTGTTTACCCCGCTAGGAATCATATCCGGCGTAATGATATAGATAGACAACAACAGTTAAACGCCGTTGATTGGATGTTTAAGATTCAATTCTTGAGGAATTTTTACTTAGAATGGTCCTCTTGACATTATTATATATAACAACTATCTAGGTTTGGTAGCGTATTATGTGCCTTGTGATTTCGAGATGCGGAGCTCAAATCCGAGGTTAGACAAAGTGTAGTTTTTGTAATAATCACAGTAACGGTGCGGAGCTTGGAATTGTTACGTTACAATGAAAATAGGATGCCCCCTGTTACATTGCGATCATTGTGGGTGAAAAGAGGGTATTTACAGTTCACCCTGCCACTTAAACTTGCGAAATTTACATAGGCGTGATGGTGTTCTTTTGAGTATAAAAGGAAAAGTGCACACTTAATATTGAATACCATTATGATGATACTGCATAAAATATTTTGTGTTATTCTGTGGTTAAATCGAAGCGTCATTTTAGTCCCCATTGAGAATATAACCTGGAAAACGTTTTCGATGAATGACTCTTGTTTAGTTTGGGAATGTTTGTCATCTACCAGGTGGGCTAAGGGTTTACTGGTAACCGACTGCTGGCGGCAGAAATTTTAGTTATATATATGTAACTGTTGTTTTGGAAACGTTTTCACTTTTATAATAACTTGTTCGCCCAAAGTTTTCGAAGTTAAAAATATGCACATAGTGCCCATCTCATTATCCTGTGTCTTATACAATTCGTAATTTTAGTAAGTTATGTTTTTCAGGAACATTTAGTTTATAAAATGAATATTTGTTTAAATTTTTCTTTGCGTGGCTTTTTTTTAAATGGGATTAAAAAAGATATGTATGTATGATCTAAAACTGGGATCGCTGATCACATCAAGTTTTCAAAGCTTAAATGGGAGTGGGCAGGGCATGTTAGTTGAATACACCCCGAAAGATGGGCTAGTATCATCATGCAATGGTTGCCTGCTGATGGAAATTGACGTCGGAGCAGTCCTAGGAGACATTGCGTTACGATATAGATGCCTTTCAAAAAGATTGGCCAAAGATGACCAATCTTAAGTCCACGTGGAAGGTTATGGGGGAGACCTTTGACCAGCTATGGAACAGAATATAATAATAATATAATATTAGGAAATTGTCCCACCGTTGGGCACCGGCCTCCTATCAAACTGAGTGGGTTTAGGCCATAGTCCATCACGCTGGCCCAGTGCGGCTTGGCGAACTTCACACACCTTCGAGAAACTCTTAAGCATGCAGGTTTCCTCACGACGTTTTCCTTCACCGTTAAAGCAAGTGATAACTATTGCAACACTTGCTTTAACGGTTGTTGCACAATTTTGGACAAAACAGGGTGACAATAAATATATATGATCAAAATATTCTGTGGAAGTATGTAGAATGAAAGCGTCATTTTAATTTTAGTCGAGGATGTAACCTGGGAAACATTTCCCGTTTCTCGATGAATGGTTCTTGTTTGGGTCGGGAATGTTTGTCATCGGCCAGGTGGGCTGAGAATTTACTGGTAACCGACTGCTGACCGTTTAATGAAAGTTTTCGAAGTAAAAAATATGTTAAATCGCTTTCGTTATGGACCTCTTGTCTTGGTAGGGAGTTAAAAATAATAGCCTTGACCTTAATAAGTTTTTGGTTTAGAGACCTTTAGAATAGTGCTACAAGGATATTTTGGCCCATGGATGACAATGATAGGTGTGAAATTAGGGTTATCATTTTCATTCAACAGGTTATTTATTAAAAACTTGGGTGAATTTCATAGCAAACGGCAACTCGGCGACTGTCATGTATTGATATTTCACTTGATGGCAATGATAGTTCCGATTTTGACCACAGGCTTAAAGATCCTTGTGTGAGTGTACACAGTACCTATTTAGATATTTGATAGATTTATATTCAGGATCCTTTCATGTGTGGTTATTGTATGTACGAACTTTTAACTACTTAACTTAACTTTTTTACTAATGGAAACTAAAGCAATCAGCCAAAAATAATCCAGCTTTTTTATTGCACAAACTTTACCACTAGGGGCTTTTTACAATTGTAAAGAGAGAGAGAAGTAAGAGAATAAAATTCATTCTGTTTGTGTTTCTTACAAACTTGACAAAATGTAAGAAACACTCTCTTTTCGGAAGCGACGGCGATTAAATCGAGAAAAAGCAATCTAAGCGGAATATACCTTAGCAACAATACTAGGCATGCCTTTTAAGTTCTGTCGTTTCCTTATTTCCCGGCAATTTTGAATTTGGAACTGTTCTATATTTATAACCGACGGACGATTTAGCGCAGTGGTTAAGAGCTTAAGCCACTCTGCCCACTGCGTCTAATAGTCGCGGGTTCGAGTCCCGCACGGGACAAATCTTTGTGTGATTCACAATTATTTGTTCCAGCCTGGTATTTGTGTATGTGAATTTTCATGTTTGTAAACGCACCCACGACACAGGAATAAATCCTAGTGAGGGGCTACGTTTAAAAAAAAAGCATGTGTTTAAATTTTAAATCTTAAAATAGTTAAAAGTATTAGGATTAATGCTATAGTCACAGCGTCGATTGAAATCTGTCAGGTTACGTACGAAAATGAATCTTTCTAAGGAAAATGATCGTGCAATAATTTTCTACAACTTTAGAAGAGGCCTGACACGGCTTCACTGTTTTGAAGAGCTAACATCTGTGTTCAGTGATGAAGCCCCATGTCTGCGGACTGTCGAACGCTGGTATTTAGAATTCCAGCGTGGACATACTAGTGTTAGTGACAAATCTCGCGAAGGACGCCCGAAATCCGCCTTCACTGAAGATAACATCATTGCTGTGAGACAACTAATTCTCGAAGATCGTCACGTGACGTATCGAGAGATAGAGGCTCTATTAGGCATCTCAGGGACAACCATTCAGAAGATCTTGCATGAAGCGCTTGGTGTGAGAAAGCTAGTTTGCCGTTGGATACCACATCTGCTTTCCGACGATCACAAGGCGGCCCGCGTCAGATGGTGTAAGAAAACTCTGTAAAGGTTCAACCGAGGAGAGTTAAATTACGTCTACGACATCATCAATGGTGACGAATCTTGGATCTATGCCTAGGATCCTGATTCCAAACAACAATCTACGATCTGGGTCTTTCAAGACGAGCCAAAGCCGACTAAAGTTGTTCGTTCTCGAAGCAATTCAAAGAAGATGGTGGCCACGTTCGTTGGAAAAACCGGCCATGTTGCGACTATTGCAGTTGAAGATCGTAGAACGGTTAACGCAGAGTGGTATACCACAGTTTGTTTACCATAAGTCATCGCCGAACTTCGAAAATCTAACTCAAAGCGACGGATCATCCTGCACCACGACAACGCAAGCTCACACAGCGCTCGTCACACGATTGAGTATTTGAAGCAGGAAAAAGTAGAAATTCTTGACCATCCTCCATACAGTCCTGACCTAAGCCCTAACGATTTCTTTACATTTCCTAAAATGAAGAAAAGTCTTCGTGGTCAAAGGTTCCAGTCCGGTGAAGAAGCAGTCGACGCTTTCAAGTCAGCCATTTTGAACACCCCCACTTTAGAGTGGAATAAATGTTATAATAACTGGTTTGAGCGAATGGAAAAGTGTATTAAGCTACGTGGTGAATACTTTGAAAAACAATAAAAAGTACTATAAGGTGTTTTTTTCTTCAAACGACAAAACTTAAAAGGCATGCCTCGTATACGCATACTTCGAGTGACTCAGCGACTTGGTACCCAAATACTGCTGTATTTGGGTACTAATGAGAGTAGTACTTGTGTGTGATTAGTGCGTGTGTACTTGCATTCAACGCACTGTTTTGTGTGTACAGCGCCTTATAAAGTAATTTGCACGTTATTAGGCATTTAATTACCCCGCGAACGTAATAATATTAATGGTAGGTGTGTGGGTATAAATAACCTATTTTTTATTTAAAAAAAAGAGGTTAACACAAATCTAAATTCTGGATACACAACAACATAGACAAAAGTTTAAAATAAAAAAAAATATCTCTTATAACTCACTTAAAAACGCTCCAAAAGTAGGACGAAGTTAGTTTATTACCCGACAATGTATCCTGAAGGGGTTAATGCGAGGGCGTGAGAGGTAGGTGCGGGGGGTAAGTGCAGAAGCACCCCCAACGTGTGACTTGAATATAAACCGGATACCATAATGATATGCCGTGAGAACTGCCGAATATGGGTTATTAAACTTAGAACATCTTAGGACATTTTGGGGTTGAAATATCGTCATTTTGACGGTAAGCAGCGAATGGGATAGGCAATTTGTTTTATAAATTAGTATTTAAAATATATGTGTCAAGCGGCGACCTCATACCGGAAGACGTGGAGAGGGCAGGCCCCGTATAAGGACCGATGACTTGGTAGAGGTCGCAGAAAAAATTTGGATTCATACAGCACAAAGCGATCACTGTGGCGATCTTTGGCCAGCTTATGGCTGATGAAAATGATTTGATATATAGTATATTGATAAAAAACACAACGTTCTCATGATAGGAATACTTTACGATGTTGAAATAATTTTCATTTAAAAATGCCTTTTTATAAGGAATCTTTTATAGTAAAAACATAGAGAAGATGCTCAGTTGAGGAGTTGGCCTATGGCTTTCGGCTCCATCATTAGACCTTGACGACTAGACGAGTACTTTAGACCTAAAGAACTCGTCTCCAGAAGAATCCAACGAGCCCAAAGGGTTATACTGAGTAGTTGGGTGGTTTTATTAGCAACATTTCGGTTTTATTATCAGACCCTAAACACTATCTGGTTGTATAGTATTTATCAATACCAATCTAGCATGCCTAAACGCAAGGGGGTTATGTTGTATAGTTCACATGGTCCTTTGGCACCCTACCGACTTCATCATCAGACCAGCTCTATGGTACCATATTATTACTTTGTTACCAACTTTGTTTTATATACGTATGCCAAATATCGATTGTATACCTTGGTGCTTGAAAAATGAAGGATAATATTAGAATCGGAAATAGACAGGCAGACAGACATACGAATATTGCAAAGTTAAAAAAAGCTTTTCATAAAATGTGGTATTTCTACCCGTTCCTTGAAATAGGGGACTTAGCCCATACATAAGGGGTCTGTTTCTATCGATTGACATATGTAAACAAAAAAAAAATCTGCTCCTTCGGATATTTACGAAGGGGTACGCAGTTATCTACTGTAAACCTGTGTTAAATTAAGGGATTTTAGTTTATATACTGTTTGTAAGAGTTTGAGGGTACCCCGGGACAACTATGCCTTTTAGACGTCTAACACCTTAGTCCTTCCCGGGACCATGGGTGCTGCAATTCGGAACGCCGGGTACTCAAAAATAAACCACTATAAATTCCGAAAAATAGTTTTAATTCATGTGTAAGATTCGCGTAAATTTAAGAACTCATTATGTAAGAATTTTTGGAAACACGTGATAGACGGAGTACTTATGTATTTGAACAGGACGAATAGTACGTCGTGCGCCCTGTTGCTGCTGTGGCTAGTATGCGTCGTGAAGGAGAATTCAAATAAAAGCCGAATAATCTTGAAACAGTGCTCCACCCACCAGTTGTGACCCTCTTCGCGCAGAGTTTTTTCCTATATTTTCCAATGCCCAGTCGCTCGAACGTGTATGGCGCGATGTTTCGCGCTCCTAAATATTATTTTGTTGTGTCACAACTAGTGGGCTTTGCATCGAGTTTATTATTCAAATGGATCAATTACGATACAATTATTCTTGTCCCTTTCCAGGGTTACACTGTTCTAATTATTCCTATCCCTTTCAGGGTTACACTCTTCTAATTGTTCCTATCCCTTTCAGGGTTACACTCTTCTAATTGTATACTAGTGTTTATGCGCTACGATTCTATGACATTATCTTATTTCTAACTTAAATTACATAATGTACTACAGTAACTTAATCTATTACATAATCTATTTTATACAAATCATGCAGACGTCGTCCTGTACATTTCTCCCGCGGTGAACTGTCGGCTTCACTGACGGTTCATAAGTCTTCGTGGGGGGACGACGTCGGCAACACTATCCATTTCTTCGCTGGCCTCCGAAGAACTCCTCCCTTGGTGCCGACGTCCACCGCACGTACAATTCCATCTTCTCCAGGGAAGGTCCTTATTATCCTCCCAAGAGGCCACATGTTCCTGGGGAGTACGTTGTCAACAATGAGGACGATGTCCTCCTCTTTCAGGGCGGCGCCGCGTCCATGGGGCTCCCGCTGGTACTGAAGTCCAGGTAAGTACTCCCTTATCCATCGTTCCCAGAACATGTCCGCGAGTCTCTGCGCCGCTCTCCAATGGGTGCGGCCGATGAGGTCAGTGTCAGTGAAGGTCCCTGGTGTCGGGTTGCGCGCTGGGCCGTAGAGCAAAAAGTGGTTCGGTGTCAGCGCCTCTGGGTCCTCAGGGTCGACGGGTACGTGAGTGAGCGGTCGGTTGTTTACTGTAAATTCGACCTCCGCCAGCAGTGTGGTGAGAACCTCTTCTGTCGGGTGCCTCTCCGTCAGGATCGCGTATAGGGCCGTCTTTACGCTGCGCACCAGTCTTTCCCATGCGCCACCCATGAACGGGGCGCCGGGGGGAATAAAGCGCCAGCTGATGGTTTTTCTCGTGGCCTCTTCTCGGGTGGCGTTGTCCAGCGCCTCCCGTAGCTCTCTGTCGGCGCCGCGGAGATTGGTCCCGTTGTCCGACCATATTTCAGTCGGGCAGCCGCGGCGGGCGATGAATCGTCGTAGGGCCATCACAGCTGACTCGGTGCTGAGTAATCCAGCGACTTCCAGATGTACGGCGCGTGAAGTTAGGCAGGTGAAGAGGGCTACGTAGCGCTTTTGTGTGCCCCGACCCACTGTCATAGTCAGCGGTCCAAAATAATTGATGCCGGTATGCGTGAAGGCCCTCTGATGGTGAGCCAGTCTGCAGGGCGGCAAGTTCCCGGTGCTCGGCTGTGGAGGCGCGTCTCTTCTTCGGCGACAGCTGTAGCACTTGTGTATGACCATCCGGGCTACTGTACGTAATCGAATTATCCAGTACCTTGCTCGACACTCGTTGATGGTCGCCTCTACTCCGGCGTGGTGCAGCTGTCGGTGTACGTGCTCGATGTACAGGCGGGTGACGCGATGATCTCCGTCCAGCACTGCGGGGCACCGTAGCTCGTCGCTGATGTTCGGCGTCGCACTTATTCGCGACTTGATCCTTATCACTCCACTGATAATCTGCGCTGATAAGGGGCGGAGGCGGCCCTTCGATAGTCTATCACTATTACTCAGTTCGCTGATATACGAGTCGTTTTGTACTACACGCACTAACAACGCCTCCGCTCTTATCAATAGTTCTGCACTGAGCGGTAAACACTTAACACTGTCCTTATCACTTAACTTAATTCTACACTTAACGCTACACTTCATTCACGCTACGCTACATTCTTAACACTATTCCACTGTGGGTCCTTTTCACGATTCCTAGTCTCTTATAGTTCACTAATTGTCTATTCACTCTGCACAGGTCGATGAACTGCAGCACGCGCGCCGTCGCTCGTAGCAGGCGCTCCCACGTAGAGAAGCGCGCTGGATCCGGAACAGCTGATCGCGGTGAGACGGTTGCTCGGTGATATTGTGTGTCCGCTCCTCGCCCGTCGCTGCGTCGAGTGTCGGTCGCTCCGCCGGCCATGTTGATGGGTGCTCGCGCAGGAACTCGGGCCCAAGGAACCATCGGTGATGAGAGCCGATGTCCCTGGGTACTTCGCGCGTCGCGTCGTCGGCCACGTTTAGCTTCGTGGGCACCCACCTCCAGTCACTTATGGCGCTGTTTTCCTCTATCGCGGCGATGCGATGTGCGACGAACGGGCGGTAGGATCGCGCGTCCGTCTTCAGCCACGTCATGACGGTACGGCTGTCCGTCCGGTCACTGCGCTTGGCTTCTTTTCGTGTTCGGTGAAGATAGTCGCGCCCAGGCGACTACCCAGTACGGCGGCTTGCAGTTCGAGTCTCGGGATCGATGTGAGCTTGAGCGGTGGCACCTTCGCCTTCGCCGCCACGAGGGTTATATGTACCTCGCCGTCGCTCGTGGTGGCTCTCCAGTACGCCGCTGTCGCGTAGGCTGACTCGCTCGCGTCCACGAACACGTGCAACTCGAGCGTCTCGGCGTGCGTGTACCCGTGGTAGCATCGTGGTATCTTCAGGTCTCGCAGACTCCGCAGGTGTTGGGTCCACTCGACCCACTGTTGTGCTAGGTCATCGTCGATGTTGTCGTCCCATCTTGTGCCGCGCCGCCATATCTCCTGCAGTATCTGCTTGGCCCGTATGGTGATGGGCGAAGCGATTCCGAGCGGGTCGAACAGAGACATCAGTATGCGGAGTGTCTCCCGCTTCGTCGGCGTCGGCTTGTCGAGTATGCCCGGGGGGAGGCGTGCGTCGATGTTGAACCCGATGTCGTCGGGTTCCGGCCTCCACTCCAGTCCGAGTACTCGTTCCGTCTATCTTTCCTCGCTGAGCCCGATCATCCGTCTGTCGTGTCTGATCTATTTTATTCGCGCGGGCTCGGCGTTTTCTTTTGGGACGAGGGCGTCCAATTGTTCTCTGTGTTTTCATTTCTTCGATGTCGAATCGCGGTCGATTTGCACTATGTACTGTGGGCGCTCCAGTCTGTTTCGTGCGTCGTGAGCGCGCACCGTGTACGACCCAGCCGAGAGGGGTCCGGGAGGCAACGGGTTGATGTCGCTGCCCCCGGCGTACCTCTGACGTCAGCAGTAGGTGCCAATTGTCTTGGCCGATGATGATCTGGGGCTTCGCTCTTCTGTAGGTAACGTCGCTCTGTATGTCCCGCAGATGCTTGCAGTCGGCGATGTCTTCCACTGTGACGGCTTGTGGCGTCGACTTCATTTTGTCTATGGTGCGCGCTTGTATCCGATGTGCGCGCTGGGACGTACCTCTCAACGTCAGCTGGACCCGACGGGAGTTCGATGACCGGACGTTGCAATCGCCGATCGCCTCGATGTGCAGTGACTCGCGGGGGCCGCGCGCGCCTGTCTGGTTGGCGAGCTCGGCGTCGATGAGCGTCACCATTGACCCGTCGTCGAGGAGGGCGTAAGTGTCAACTCCTCCCGCCGGTCCGGAAATGTGTACCGGCACTATTTTGAGATACGACGCGAAGCCTCTTGTCCACGTTGACGCGACTGTCTGTTTCTCCGTGTTGTCGTCTTCCGCGACCCTTTCGCTTTTGACGTGGTGAAGCAGTCTGTGGTGCGAGTATTTGCACCCGTCGGTGTCGCAAGTGTGCCTCTTGCAATGATGACTCTTCGTTCTTCGACATTATCTTATTTCTAACTTAAATTACATAATGTACTACAGTAACTTAATCTATTACATAATCTATTTATACAAATCATGCAGACGTCGTGTGTGTGAGTGATGTACGCTGTTGGCGTACATCACTCACACACGGCGCCCTCGGTTGGGACAGTCGCTGTAGGGGGACGGGTGCACTACTAAGTGCACCGGTCAACCGCCGGCTATGGGAGGGGATCTACGACTACGTCGTCATCGTCCGTATTCTGAGCGGAAGAATGGATGTCATAGCATCGGGGGGATCGGTGAGAATCTCCCCGGTTGCGGACACTCTTAACCTTCAGATAAGAAACGGCGTATTTGGTCACGATAAGATAGCCTAGGTCTTCCCCGGTGTCGATACCCTTCCACTTTTGCAGTGTATATGTTTGTCATTTTTTCTATATCTTCAATACACCGGAGTAGTAGTCTGTGTGTAATAAATCCTAAATCACACGCAGAAATAACGGCATAAAATAAACTTATTTTATACAAATGTGTAGGTTATTTATGTACCATAAAATTCAGATAAGATCTAATAAATTGGTTTCCTAGGAGCGTAATATCAATGGCCTATAATTCTAACATTCCATTGTGTTCATTAAGAAACAGTCCTGTACTAAGAGAGTAAATACTATATTATTATTTCTATGGTCTGGAGATTGGAGTCCTAGGTTGAACAAAATGTACCTTTCTCAAGAAAAAGTACTTGTTAAAGCCTTACATTATATCCGGCATAACGACAATAGGGCCCTATATTACATTAGAACCTTACATCGTCGGCGATATGTAATTGTACAAAGTACACCATGGTTATTGTACTATGCTCCTTCCTATCCTGACCCAATAGTTACGAGAAGGATAGTAATTGCCAAGAATACTGTTAGGTATTCGAAACGAGAAAAAAGAAATTAGTAATTTTAATTTAAATATACCCTTTTTCAAAACAAGCTGTTATAGCAAAAACACAAGGAAGATATTTTCTTAGTTGAGAAGTTCCTATGGTTTCCTTCCGGCTCCATCATTAGACTTTGAATAGCATCCTGGTCTAAACTACTCGTCAAGACAAATCCGACGAGCCCAAACACGGCTGGGTTATATTGAGTATTTTGGTGGTTTCATTGGCTAACTTTCGACTTCATCATCAGACCCTGAACACTGGTTGTATAGTACTCGTCAATACCAATCCAACAAGCCCAAACACGAGGGGGTTACGTTGTATAGCTCACATGTTCCTATGGTCACCTTTCGACTCCATCATCAGACCAGCTCCAAAGTTCCATATTATTGGATTGTCATTAACTATACATACATATGCCAAATTTCAGCTCAATAATAATATTAATCTGTAATAATATATCAATCAGCTCAATCGGATACCCGAAAGTGCTTGAAAAATGGATAACAAGATTTGAAACAGAAACAGAAAAGCAGACAGACAGACAGACATACGAACATTGCAAGTTAAATAAAAGCTTGTAAAAATAATCATAATAAAACAAACGGTTTTAGCCACATAATCTGAGTTCATTATCGATTGACAATATGGCTTATTGCTGAATTAGTAAAAATAAAATTACAAAAATATACCTGCAAGGGATGTGTTGATATAGATAGTGACGAACTATGAGAGTGGCGTAATCCAGGGAGGTCTGTGAAGAAAGAGCCTATCGGAACTCTGTACACTCTGCCTATCCCGCAAAGAATAAGCAGAGAGTAACCTTTATGGGATAGGGAGGGACCCGGACATACCCGGCCCCGGTTATGTCACCGGCCCGCGGTCGCAATAAACAAGTACCTACTTACGTATAAGTAGGTACGTAATAATAATACTGCTTTGTGGCATGCGCATAATAATAATACGGCTATCGTTCGATGTACCTGGACTTTTCTATCGATGTACTTGGCGGCTTCGCGTCCGATCTAGAACTTTCATACAAGTATAAAAGGAACACTCAGCGCGGCGAAAGACACAATTGTTACAGGATAGACACTGACCTCGCCGGCGAGGCCGAAAAATCCCTTGCTCCCCGGCCGGTTCAGAGCACCACGGCGAGACACCTAGTTGAGGCCCTACCCCATAGCGACTGCTCAAGCCGAGGTCGTTCCCCCTTGAGGCGTCCTTGAGCTACTTGCCTCCTTGCCCTTCTAGCTCGAGCGTAGTGGTTGCACGCTTGCCCTCTTCTCCCGCGAAGCTGTAAAGGCCTCGCGGCCAACAGCGTAGATCAGTCACACACAGAAAGCGACGGACACAGTCTCTGTTCGAAAGCGACAGCGATCAAATCGAGGAGTAGGGATCTAAGTGGAATACACTAGCTACCCTAGCAACAATATACGGATTCAACTTGGAAGCAGTAATTAGGTACTACCAAGAGTAGTACTAGTGTGTGTTTAGTACTTGCGTGTATTAGTGTCCGACGTACTGTTTTGTGCGTACAGTGCACTAATAAAGTACTTTGCGAGTTATTCAGCATTTAATTACCCCGAAACGAATATTTTAAAATTCAGATATGTTGGTCTTACGTATTATATATATGAATAATTAACCGCAACCGGCGAGCGTGTATAAGACCAACTATCAGAGTGAAGGAAGCCAGCGAGGCATGTAAGAAAAGAACCTGTTGGAACTTACTCTCTACCTACCCCGCAAAGGATCTGGCGTGATGGTATAGATAGATCGATAGAATAATAAACCACAATAAAACCCAAAAAAATGTTTATTGTTTTCATGTCTAAGGCCCGTTTTACAGAACGTAAATCGGCCGTAAATCTTGTTTTAAAAACTGATTTTTGTACTCGTTTTAAAACCAGATAGACGACTGATTTTAATTCTGTAATACAGGCCTTAGTGTCTCTTTCAGTTTAATTTCATAATAACGTAAATAGCTCGCATGTGAAGTTGTTATAAATAACACCGCTCCAAAGTAAAATCTACGAAATGTGAATATAACAACGTGTAATGTATGAAAAATATGGCTTTTTAGTTCTATTAACTTTTATGGCAGTTAAATTAAGGGCGATGTATAAGAGTATATGTTTCTGTAACGGGATTGGAAACCCCGGGGCGTAAATGGAATTGTGGAAGGTGAAAATGGGACGCGGATTAATGTCAGAAGAAAAAAAAAGACATGCTTCTCCAGCTCATATTTATAATACCAGCTCGTTGGTCTAGTTGGGTTCAAATCCAAAGTCGGACAAATGTAGTTTTTTTATCGAGAAATTTCCAGTACCAGCCTGGACTCTGGAACTGTGCCCGGTGTATTGCAATAGGGTCGCCGCCTATTACATGGGATTTAACAACATGGGATTGTAAACGATCGTGCGCATCTCGAATATTATCAGAACAATATAATTGAGAAAGGGTATGCTCCGTTGTTTCGGGCATATAAAAAGAATGTCAGAAGAAAGGATGCAATACAAATATACAATACGAAAGTAGAAGGATGTAGGTACCGGGAAAGAGCTAAACTATCTTCTCATGACCAAATAGACCATGCCTTATCTGAACGGCAAGTCAAGAGTCGTAACCGGCGAGCGTGTATTAGAGTGGAAGAAGCCAGAGAGGTCTGTAAGAACCTGTTGGAACTCTATACTCTCTGCCTACCCCGCTAGGGAACTGGCGTCATGATATAGATAGATAGATAGAGAGATAATACACTGCAGGACAAAGTCCTACATAAAGAAAAGAAAGAAAATTATTTCTCAAGAAGGAATTTTGTGTACCTTAGAGATCACCTCGATGACCGGCTCGCATTCAGCTTTCACCCACATCCTAAACTAGATCATCGGTTCATCTTGTGTAGGAGAGGCTTTATTTAGTTCGGCTAGATTCTCGAGTAGCGACCACGTATCAGAAGACGTACCGACTTACCTGCTCCACGTCTAATACGTGGTCCCCAATCAAGAAGATTTCTGCCCAAGCGGTAATCTATTCTACGAGCTGCCATAAGTTTGGCAATAAGCTGAGCGCTATATTGGACTTGGATTCTCTTCGCGATATCCTCCATATACAAGCTTTTATTTAACTTGAAATTTTCGTATGTCTGTCTGTTCTTCCGGTTCAAATCTTATGATTAATTTTTAAGCACTTGTGGGAATCCGATTAAGCTGAAATTAGGTATGTAAGTTCCGTGACTGCAATATTATGGTACCATGGAGCTGGACTAATTATGGGGTCGGAAAGTGGCCATAGGAATATGTGCAATGATGTGGGTTAGGGGGGTCCTGGCAGGGTCGCCGTGCAATGATGTGTGTTTAGGGCGACTGGGTGTGTCGAATAAAACGTCTAGTTGTTTCAATAATGTTTAATATACTCGTCTAAATCTTATGCACTGCCTTATATATTTATTAGGGCGGTACATCTCACACTACACATGTGAACTATACAAAGTAACGCCCTCGTCTTTAGGTTTGTTATGTTGATATTGAGGAGTACTTTCCAACCAGATAGTGTTCAGGCTCTGATGATGAAGCCGAAAGTTAGCCAATGGAACCACCCAACTACTCAATATAACCCGGCCGTGTTTGGTTGATTCGCCTTGTTAAGTACTTTAGACCCGGATGATGTCCAAGGTCTGATGATAGAGCTGGAAAGCTTGTTTTTAAAGAGGTCGTCTTTATTATTCAGTCTCGCAGAAAAACTTTAGTGTTTATCCCTCCATTGCCTTTTGGGTGACCTGGGATCTTCATATGAAGCCTATTGTGACGCATCAATAATACACATAAGTATCTTCATTGCCATACTCCTGAAAGCTTTTGTGAAACATTATATTGACTTAAAAATATCGACATATGAAATAAAAAAATCATATCTACATTAATATTATAAATAGGAAAGATTTCTTACTGAACTAATATTATAAGACTGCCTCGTTGGTCTACTGGCAAAACGCATCGCTTTGCGATCACGAGGTCCTGGGTTCAAATCTTAGGCCGGACAAATGTAGTTTTTCTAACGAAAAATTTCCCAGTATGAGTCTGGAGTGAGATTGGAATTGTGCCTGATATATGTCAACAGGCTCGCACCCTATTACAAGGGACCTAAAATCGTCGGCGAAACGTGGGTGTACTCAGTACACCTCTGCCACCCGCATTTGGGGAATATAGGCGTGACCGTGTTTATAAATGTGAAAGTTTGTGTGTTTAGATGTTAGTTACTCAATCACGCAAAAACGGCTGAACGGATGTGGATGAAATTTGGCACACGGTTTATTATCTGGATTACCACAAAGGATACCTTTTATCCCGGAAAAATCTCGACGCGGACCAAGTCCCGTGCAGAAACTAGACTCAAACTCAAACTATTTATTTTGTATAAGCCCTACGGGGGCGCTTACAAATAGTCAATTTACATTTTTCTTTTGAATCTAATTTAACTACAAATCTACCACCATATCGAAATGCGCCCTCCACTGAGAAGATCTGGCGAAGAAACTCAGCGGGCTTGTCTTTTTTATTTAATTCTCTTTTTTCCTTTCAATTTTTATCATATTGTGTGGATACAATTTTTAGGTCACAATTAAATAGTTTACAATCTAGCTCCAGTGTGATGCCGTACGACCGAGATATGAGACTAATGAGTTTATTTATAAAGAGTGTCTGAAGGATTCCAGATGGATCAGTCCCCACAAGCAGCACCCGTTCACGAGTATGACTACTGGAACAGCCATCACTCCCCTCGACCGTATAGGAGAGAAGGGAGTGACCCGCGCCAGACAGCCTACTAGACTAGTTATATATAATCTCAAACAGAATAGACAGTGGCGTGACTCCACTACCTTTTGTCATTAGTATTGATCTAAATAGTTTTTTTTCGATATAGGCTGAAAAGAGTTAAGCTTTCTACAATTTAATACACAATCTATCTATCTATCTATAACCTCACGCCAGATCCCTTGCGGGGTAGGCAGAGAGTACAGAGTTCCAACAGGTTCTTTAATACACAAAACAACATATAAGGTATTATTATACACTACACGAGTAACTTTACAGGCTATATTTTACCAACACATGTTACTAATACCCGTATATTCAAACCCTCAGACATTCCGCAAATACGTTAATCATATAAAAATAGAACCCCAAGCATCGAACCCGCATACTTGACTCCAGCATCCAACCGCTAAGTGTCTGATATACGATATTATAATACTGGCAACACCACAGTGATTTCATACACGTTGCGCTAATAGTGTTGTCAGCGTAAAATTATCGAGTACGGGAAAAGTACGGGATTGATCAAATGTTTTGTTTAACAATCTCCTAAGACAAGAAAGTAAACGAAATAAATTAACGAAAGCCAGAATAAAAATAAATGGTTGGTTTGGCTGTACTTTTATAAACTCTAATTCCTTGACAGTTATCAAGCGAGTTGATATTAGGGTGAAATTGCTGGATATATTGTCCAAAGTCCATTTTTGGTTGATGCAAAGTATGCCAGTATAGACGAGGGGAGCTGTTCCAAAAGTCATACTCGTGAACGGGTGCTGCTTGTGGGGACTGGCCTACCTGGAATCCTGTAGGCACTCTTTATAAATGAGATCTCGATATATCTCGATCTCGATATCTCGCTCGTACGGCTTCACATTGAAGCTAGACCGTAAACTATTTAATTATAACCTAAACATTGAATCCACACATTATGATTAAAAAAAATAGAAAGACATAAAGAGAAAGAGAATTAAACAAAAAAAGACAAGCCCACTGAGCTCACTTCTGCGCCGGATCTTCTCAGTTGAGGCCGCGTTCTGATCCGGTGGTAGATTATCAGTTAAATTAGATTTAAACACAAGTAAATTTAATATTTGTAAGCGCCCCCGCTGGGCGTATGCAAATAATTTATTTGAGTTTGAGTTGTTAAACACATCGACTTCTTCTTCATTCAAAGTTTTCTATTTCATCCATACCTAATCGGTGTTTTTCTTGAACTATTACATCAGGAAACGCCCATAATTGAATTAACACTAATAAAAATCGAAAATACCCGTTTTTACTGAACGATTGTAAAACTATAAAGTTTGGTAGTGATCACATATCGGAAAATCTCTCATTACCTCGTAAATTAAATTCCGGATCGTAAACTCCCGGGAAAACATCGAGACTTTGCCGGGAAATGTTGAACAGCACTACAGTCGTTGTTAGAGACCATAAGGGTGTAGAATTATTGTATTAAGGAATTTCCAAAATGGTGTAGGTTGAGGTTTAAAGTAATGTAACGGTCCTCATTTTGTTACTATCCAGACTATCTTATTACGAATAGTTTCAGTAATATTTATTTGACAATTTATACAACGTGTCACACAAAACGCAGACTATAGACATTAGATAATTGCTTCATAAATTCCAAATGAGAACCAAAATTCCAGGTTCGAAGAGTTAATTAATATTTTCTTTAGATCGTTATTTTTAGTATTATTTTGAGTTATGGTTAAATGGTGGTTAATACAACGGACTATGTAATAATTGTAAGTAAGGAGTGGCATCAGTTTTAGCTAGTTCAAGTATTTAAAAATAAAAGTAATCTGTAATAAAATTAGTTGGAATTTAAAACAAATTACTATCAGAATACGTAACACGTTGTATACATGTGTACCAAAAATAAGTGACTTCAAGAGGTCCTACTTTGATAGCTATACCGAACTCGCCGGCGAGGTCGAAGAATCCCTTGCCCGCAAGCACGCACGCACGCACGCACGCACTCACTCACTCCCTCACTCGCACACATCTCCCCGTTCGTTTAATCAGACAACTAATATTGTATAATCAAAATAATTTATCACAAAGCTTAAAATGTGTGATTATGACTTTATATACAAAGATAAATAAATTATTGATTAATATCCAAATTAAACAAAACACCTAAATTACTAAAGTAAATTCAAATCTATATATATAATAAAACTGCAGGTAAGTCAAATCTGTCCATTGATTATTTTTTGAATAGAGGCCGATACAATTGTTTTTGGATTTGTTGTCTGTCTGTCTGTTTGTATATCTCTGTGTGTTTCAATCACGCAAAACCTACTGAATGGATTTCAATGAAATTTGAAATGACATTAACCTATACCATAACTTAAAAAAATAAATAGTTTTTACATCGGAAAAATGAAGCAATCCGGGATTTTTACGGGATAAACTATAAAACTTTATTATATTTATAATTGTTAGTCGCAAGCTGCAATGTTACGTTAATATGTGTAATTTTGCCTACACATCAATTCCTTAATGAACTGATAATGGACTCTGGTTCATCTCCTCATGAAGGAACTCTTCAGTGGTTAATAGCACGCACCCGAAATTATGTATAAACGTTTGATTTAAACACTCAAGCATGATTTTGTGCATGAACCGATAATGCATTCAGGATTCTCTCTTCTGGATTGATCTTTGCATATTGGTTTGTTAAAAAAAATGCAGCATTCTTGAGGCATAGTTTTTATTTCTCCGTACTATCACCCCTAAAGACACTGAGTATAGAGGAGTCTTAGGTCAGTACAGAATCTGCGCCATTCCGAAAAGGCCGGTCTACATAATTATGTCAAATGACAAAACCAACACGTTTGTAGCCACAGGTAACAGCTAGTATGTAATATTTTTCTCAATAAAACACTAATGTCTAAATAGCGTGAGATACACAAAACTTAACATTCACACACAGTGAATTTCATTTACGTTGCTTTTTGATTTACCGCCGAGTGCTTCAGTAGCTTAAGCAACAAAGTTATACTAAAATTCATTGCCTTAATTGACTTTTTAATTAGGAAAAAAGTTCGTAGCGCCGGCGTCCATGGTGGTTTTTATTTGATTTATTACATTGGGCGTGTCCTGTGATAATGTTCTGATTAAAAGACTTTGTCAGTCTGACCAGTACATTAAATAAAATTTGAATTCAAAAAGACCTTTTTAAAAACAAGCTTTTATACCAAAAACACAACGAAGCTTAGTTGAGGAGTTCCTATGGGTTCCTTCCGGCTCCATGATCAGACCATGGACACTATCCTGGTCTAAAGTACTCGTCAAGACAAATCCAACGAGCCCAAACACGGCGGCTTATATTGGTTAGTTGGGTGGTTCCATTGGTTACTTTTGGCTTCATTATCAGACCCTGAACACCTTGTCAATACTAATTCAACAAGCCTAAATAGGCGAGGGGGTACGTTGTTATAGTTCACATGTTCCTACGGCCACCTTTCGACTCTATCATCAGACCAGCTCCATGGTACCATACTATCAAATTGTCACCGACTTTACATACGTATGCTAAATAGAGATTCCTCTAAAACATTTTATAAGCCACCGAAAAAGATCAGGCAGTTTTTACCATCTGTCAAGTGTCATCCCTCTACAAGATGCAGGAGTATACAAGCTTGATTGTGAATGTGGTTTCTCTTACGTAGGGCAAACAAAAATACCAGTAAAAACCCGGGTTAGAGAACACATAGCTGACTTAAGACACCGTCGCTCAAAGAAGTCTGCAGTCTGTGAACATGTCCTTGGCCGCACCCGCCATGACATCAGATTTGATAGACCACAAATCGTCGTGAAAGAAAACCGATTCCTGCCAAGGATGGTTCGTGAGGCTATTGAAATTAAAAAAACATCATAATTTCAATAGCGAAGATGGCTGGGTGCTTCCTTCGACTTGGGATTCGGTAATTAACATAATCGAATCCAAAACCAAGCATAACACTGAACGACCTCAAGACACCGTAAGCTCATTCTGCGTAGATCGGACCAACACAAATAATTAAGAAGTTTGACGGTACCCCGGAACAACTATGCTTTTTGGACGTCTATTACCTCAGTCCCTCCCGTGACAAGGATGCTGCAAAGCACTCAAAACGTCGGAAAATTAAAAATCAAAAAATAAACCGCGATAAAATCCGAAAAAATAGTTTTATTTCATGTGTAATATTCGCGTAAATCTAAGAACTCAGCATGTTTCAAGAGTGATATCCTTTAATTGGCGAAGAATGATAATATTACGTAAACTTTTTACTCTGTAGTTAGTAAGCTGATGGAAGTCCAAAATAAAAAAAAAAAAAATCGTATTTGGTATGAGCTAAATCGTTGTAGTAAAGGAGTTTTTGACTTCAGACCACGGATCAGGGCACCAAGACTGCTATTGCAGTTTTAGGAAAATTGTCGTTTATTGACTTCATAATCGTTGGGTTTGAGAGTTTTGGTATTCTATTAATTCAATGGTGTCTTTATAGTTATCACATTAAACATTTGTCAGTATTTGTTATTAAGACTTAAAAGAATTTAGTAGATTACCGACTTAGGTATAATTGTAATTAAACGAATGTTATAGCATGTCATAATTACAAATTGCGTAAAAATATCAGACTTGAGGCCCTGGGATTTTCGCAAGGCAAGCTGGAAGGAAAGTAGCCGATGATTGCACCTATTGAGTATTGCACCTGTGGGGGTAATTACAAATAGTTATATAAGTTCAAAGCTTGTGTAAAAAGCTTTACCCAGATATTTGCATACTAACTGTATACAGGTCTCCCTCTATATACTGCACAAATAGCTTTTTAAACTCACTAGACAATATCATGCGTACAATAAAAACTAAAAATTACATGATTGCAGGTGATGTAAATATTGACATTAAACCAAACAGTACTGATAGAAATAGCGCTTCCTATCTAAATTTGACGGCGGAACTAGGGCTACTCCCAGCACACGTATATCCCACAAGATTACAAAGCTGTTTAGATCATATCATGCTGAATACACGCTACTCTGCTTCGGTTTTTGTGATAACCTCTACAGTAACTGACCATAATTCAGTTTTATTGTGCTTAAGTTGCCCGAAGCAGAATAAAATTAGCGTAAATTTTCACAGCTCTACTAACTATGAGGCTGTTATCAAACACCTAGAGAGAGTGGATTTTTCATTTTTGAACAGTGATGGGAACGCAAATTCTTTAGCAACACGTTTTGTTGAAACAATTGTTACAGCATTAAAACTATACTCCAAAGTAGTTATAAAACCATGTAGGAAAAGATTACTCAAGCCTTGGCTTACACCTGGCCTGTTGCGATGTATTCGCCACAGAGATAAACTCCACAGAAATGTATCAAAACATCCACTAAATCAAACTCTTGAATTAACATACAAAAGATATCGCAACTTCTGTAACAACTTACTTAAAAAGTTAAGACAAAGCTATGAAAGGTCTTTGCTACAGAATTCAAAAAATAACAAAGAGAAATGGAATGCTGTTAAACTTATTACTAATACTAAAAAACAAAAAACTGCTGCTGACGAACTACTTCAAGCAACAGAGAGTGGATTACAGGCAGTAGATGATATAAATCTATACTTTGCTAACATAGGTAAAGAGCTCGCAGATAACATTGCACAAATCGGAACAGACTATGAGTTTGATGTACCTCACACTCTTAATTCAATAGTTTTGCTTCCTCCAGATGAAGCCGAAGTTGAATCACTTTTAATGAACCTGAACAATGATTGCGCTGTAGGATGGGACTCTATCTCAGCGAAATTACTTAAATTAGCTAAACACGTTATAGTTCCCAATCTGAAAAAACTTATTGAGATCTGTTTAAAACAAGGCGTTTTCCCTGAAGTGTTTAAAAAGTCTGTCATCACTCCTGTTCACAAGGGTGGAGCAAGGGACGATGTTAGAAACTACCGGCCAATTTCTGTTCTTTCTACATTATCAAAAATTTTTGAAAAAGTGCTTAACACTAGACTCCTTAACTTTTTAGAACATAATAAAGTACTGTCTGATGCTCAATTTGGTTTTAGGTCGGGAAAAAGTACTGAGGATGCTATCACTCGACTGATAGATTATGTAACTGTAAAACTAAATGCAAAACAAAAATGCATTGGTATTTTTCTCGACCTGGCCAAGGCTTTTGACACCGTGTCGATTCCCACTCTCGTGAACAAGCTTAATAATGTTGGTGTTCGCGGCAATGCTCTAAATATTTTTAAAGACTTTCTCTATGACCGCACACAAAGAGTGAAAATTAAAGACTACTGCAGCTCAGATTCTAGAGTGACCTACGGTGTACCGCAGGGTAGTATCCTTGGCCCCAGCCTCTTCCTAGTCTACATAAATGACCTCTGCCAACAGTCTTTTATAAACGGTAAAATCTTTACCTATGCTGATGATACGGCACTGGTCTTCCATGGGGATACTTGGGATGATGTTCGACATAACGCCGAAATAGGCTTACATAAAGTATGTCACTGGCTTAGAGTTAACCTTCTTACTCTGAATATTTCAAAATCGACATTCATTCAATTCTATTTTTCAAAAATTAATCCCATAATCATAAATAATATTAAATTACATACATGCAACTCACCTACAACTACCACAATCTGCTCATGTTCGACTATAAATAAAGCTACTCATGTCAAGTACCTTGGCGTGCTAGTTGATGAAAAGCTTAGTTGGCGCCAACACATAGACCTAACCTGCACACGCATCAGGAAACTTGTATGGGTGTTTAAAAAGCTAAGACACGTAGCTGATTTTAAATTAATACGCATAGTATACTATGCACTTGTGCACTCAGTTATAACGTACTGTATTGTAGTTTGGGGTGGTGCTTGCAAAACTCATATGATATGCCTTGAAAGAGCTCAAAGATCCTTACTAAAGGTCATGACTTTCAGACCCTTTATATATCCAACAGTAACCTTATATCAGAAGTGTGAAGTACTTACTGTAAGGCAAACTTATATTCTGCAGGTTGTCATTAAACAACACCGTATCACACCATATAATAAAAACAACACTCATAAGCGTAAAATTAGTAATGTCTGCCTTCCTCTACGTTGCCACACAGCGGCTGCTGGGCGTCAACATATTTGCCTTGCTGTTCGTCTGTACAATAAGTTAAATAAGACCCTTCGTATTAATCCTCGTATATCTCACGACGTAAAACGTACAGTAAAGATTTGGTTACAAACACAGAACTACGACGAAACGGAGAATTTATTAAAATGATTGTAAAGCATATCAATGTCATACACACACACACACACACACACATACACACACACACACACACAAACGCACAAACACACACACATACATACGCAGACACACACACATTACCACGAACACGCTCCCACACAATTATAAAATTGTGATTGTCATATAGCTATAGTTTTCAAATATTATTTTAATCAATGATTGTTATAATTTTATTTATTTAATTTTTTTTTTTTGTTTTTTGCTGCATGTAACTATAAAATACGCATAAAATTTTAGATTCATCTAATAAGGAAGACGACACTGACCCCTGAAACACAGGTATTGTATACCTAGCTCTGGGGTCAGGGCCTAACTTTAAACTGTACCATGATATTTTATGCCAATAAAGAATTATTATTATTATTAAAAAAAAAAAAAAAGCACTCAAAACGTCGGAAAATTAAAAATCAAAAAATAAACCGCGATAAAATCCGAAAAAATAGTTTTATTTCATGTGTAATATTCGCGTAAATCTAAGAACTCAGCATGTTTCAAGAGTGATATCCTTTAATTGGCGAAGAATGATAATATTACGTAAACTTTTTACTCTGTAGTTAGTAAGCTGATGGAAGTCCAAAATAAAAAAAAAAAAAATCGTATTTGGTATGAGCTAAATCGTTGTAGTAAAGGAGTTTTTGACTTCAGACCACGGATCAGGGCACCAAGACTGCTATTGCAGTTTTAGGAAAATTGTCGTTTATTGACTTCATAATCGTTGGGTTTGAGAGTTTTGGTATTCTATTAATTCAATGGTGTCTTTATAGTTATCACATTAAACATTTGTCAGTATTTGTTATTAAGACTTAAAAGAATTTAGTAGATTACCGACTTAGGTATAATTGTAATTAAACGAATGTTATAGCATGTCATAATTACAAATTGCGTAAAAATATCAGACTTGAGGCCCTGGGATTTTCGCAAGGCAAGCTGGAAGGAAAGTAGCCGATGATTGCACCTATTGAGTATTGCACCTGTGGGGGTAATTACAAATAGTTATATAAGTTCAAAGCTTGTGTAAAACGAACACTTTGTAAGCAAGCTTATTATTCAATAGAAGATTATTTAAAAGATAAAAATGCTTGGATAGATGCTATTCCAGCTCCACTTGAGTCATGACAACCTATTCAACTGTTGTTAGTTAACATTACCTCTCTTCCTTCTATTAATTTAACACAATATGTACTTTTTTTGTAAATGAGGGAACCATGTAGCCATTCTCATAAATAGTATTATTCACTTTTTTAACTTAGACTCACCTGATGGCCAACCTACATTGTTCTCCCATACCCGACAACAGAATGTAGATGAAAAAGTTTGTAATTTCTTATTTTAAAAGAGTAACCGTGGAGTTTCTTGCCCTTCTTCTCCACAGGAATGAAATTCCGAAGTGGCGGTAGAGTCTTTGTTACTTTTCTGACGATTCATAAATACTGTAATGGTTTACATGAATAAAAAATATTCTGATTCTGACTCAATTTACATTTTTTTAAATCTAATTTAACTACTAAACTACCACCGGATCAGAACGCGGCCTACACTGAGAAGATCCGGCGAAGAAACTCAGCGGGCTTGTCTTTTTTATTTAATTTTCTTTCTCTTTTTTCTTTTCTAGTTTTGTCAATCACATTGTGGGAATACAATGTTTAAGTTACAAATTAATAGTTTACGATCTAGCTTTAGTGTGATGCCTTACGACCGAGATATGAGACTAATGATGTTATTTACAAAAAGTGTCTAAAGGATTCCAAATGGATCAGTCCCCACAAGCAGCACCCGTTCACGAGTATGACTACTGGAATAATCATCACCCAACACGACCATATTAAAGGGACGCTACACTTTAAAATTGATGGCATGCGATTTGAAAAGCTTCAGTCCAGCAGGAGACTGTTATAGGCTGATGATAAATTATAAAAATAATGTCCATTTCATTCTACATCTCTAAAAGTAAGCCGAAAAATTCAAATATCACTCTTATCGCTACAATTATAACAATTAAAATAGTTTAAATCGTGTCCTAAATTAGACGATACACAATGACTGGGCAAAGTCACGTACTAAACAATAAAACACGGCTGGCAGACAGTTTTACAACCGCCACGAACAAATAGCTTATACCTAAGAACACCGCTGCGAAATTAAAAGTTGCTCCTTATTGTACATAAATCTAGACGTAAATTAGTTATTTTTGTATTTAGAATGTTAGTGATGTGGGTGTAGGCTAACGAGTGTGGTAGGCGAGTTGATAAATTTATTCGACTCGTAATAATCGATTCAGTTTATCGGAATAAGCGACGACGGCTGAGGCTTTTGAATACACGGGCATTTAAGTTTTGTTTTTTAATAAAAACGTAGCCCGTAAACCAGGATTTATTCCTGTGTCGTGGGTGCATTTACAAACTTGAAAATACACGTACATAAATACCCAGACCGAAACAAATAATTGTGGGTCACATAAAGATTTGTCCCGTGCCATGTGTCCCGTATCAAGCCCGCGACTATTCGACCCAGTGGGCAGAGCAGCTTAAGCTCTTAACCACTGCGCCAAGTCTTAATACATGCCTGTAGTTGACTTATGTATCAACTTTTTAAAGTACTTAAATATATTTAGTTTAGGAGAAGGTGCTTTATGTCGCCGTAGCAATGTATATTAGCGAATACTAAGGTTCAGCAACATTCAACAGGGTAAGTCAGAGATGGTAGCGCGCGACCATACATCATATGTTTATACACCTAGTCCACTTTTGAGTATCTTGTATATTTAAAACATCAGTTTTCTATGTACACACAATCTACTTCTGGTCTATATAAGTTTTAATCCGTGTCTTATAACTGTTACCTGGTTTCCCAAGATACAGGCTTTGCCTAGTTTGGGAACCTCTGGCAATTATGTGGTTTAAAATGTTTTCTTTAGATTTTAAGGTTTATAATTTTACTGCAACTACTATGTGGTAAATGAATAAAATTATTCTTATATTATTTTATTCGTTTTTCACCGTTGAAATACCACAACAGTGACAATCCTATATGTGGGGCTATTTGTAGCTTATGCATGTGCGGAGTTCGAGCGTGCTTTTGTGTTTCCTCTTAAATTACAGTTAAGTTAGTAAATTGAGGTATAGGCTAATAATGTATAAAATTTATTGAGCAAATTAATGATTGTTTTATACTTTGTACTCAAAAGGTTAAAGATGAATATTGACTATGTTTATATCGCGGTGCTTGCCAAAATTCCAGTCTTCATGACTAGCTCCGGAAGGCGTGACTGCGCTAAGCTAACGACATTGCAAAATCCCATAGAGGCCGTGTTATATTTTATACTAGTTTAAGATTCATCAAAACAATATTTGGTTACTAAAAGAGAAACTGCAAAACGACGAAGAAAATGAATTGATATTATAACCCTAATAACTCAACTCGGTCAGTCGATTCTCGACTAGCGATAATCGTTTCACCTTCACTGTTTACCTATAAACATAAAAATGGTAATTTTACGTACCTCCATTATAATAAAGCTAACCTTAATTCTTAGGGAGAAAATATATCTCGGCGATAAAAACGCAGCTGGAAGCAATATTGGTACATTTTTGGTACGTAAACGCTGTCACCGATCCAATATAGCGTCTAAATTAGGAGATTAATTTGTCCCAACTCTGTTTTTCATTTTGGGGTCTGCCTTTGATGATGGCGGAGAAAATTTAATAAACAATCACTTGTGTGTTTCATGTTTTTGTATATTGAAACGTTTAATTATGTTCTTTATTATCAATTTACTGGATGGATTATTGTTATGAGATTTATTTATCTTTGTTTCAGGTAAACAATTTGTTTATAAGGTTATTTGGATTAATTGGACTGCCTCGTTGGTTTTGTGGCGAATAATGGGATTTGCGATCATGAGATCCTGGGTCCAATTCCTAGGTCAAATGTAGTTTATCTATTGAACACCTCCCAGTATCAGTCTGTAATATGGAAATAGGCTCGCCCCCTATTACAGGGCACCTAATTTCGTCTTCAAAAAGTGGGTATACGCAAGTACACCTCTGCCACTCCCGCTTGGGGAATATATACAGAGGTGCACCGTGAGCACTCACATTTTACCGACGACGATAGGTTAGGTAAAGCTATTGTCATTAAAATGGGCACAATCTCAGACCGGTCTTCTACTAATAATATTCGAAAATATCTGCCTGATCAAGATCTGAACATGTTCGAACGCGGGACCTCGCGGTCGCAAATATCATAGCTACGGTGCAAATCCAGATTACCGCAGCTATCTAACGGCCAGCTAACAAGCAGCGTCAACCCTCAATGTATGTTTTTATGCACTAAATTACTATATTTTTGGAGATGTTATTTATTGAAGTGTTAGTTTTTTCATATTATAGCTAGGGTGAAAATCCAGAATATCGAAGCTATCTACCGGCCAGCTGACGAGCCACGGCGCCCCTCCATATTGTTTTACGCTTGGCGTAGGTAGTTTTTGAAGTGATTAAACCTTGTGGTTAAACCGTTTGATTGCAAAGTTAGAGGTCTCGAGTTCAAACCCAGGCACGCACCTCTGTCTTTTCAAAGGCATGTGCGTATTCAAAATAAACTATCACTTGCTTTAACGGTGAAGGAAAACATTGTGAGGAAACCTGCATGCCTAAGAGTTCCTAGGTGAAGTTCGCCAACCTGCACTGGGCCAGCGTGGTAGACTAAGGCCTAAGCCCTCAAATTTTGAGAGGAGGCCCGAGCTCAACGGTGGGAGAGTTTCTTAACAGGCCTAATATTATATTATTTTTATTATAGGTGGTTTCTTATGCACTAAATTAGTATAGTTACTTATCGAAGTGTTACTTTTTTATTTTCTTAAGTTCTTAAGTGAACCGTAGGCATTGGATACGTCATAGCTAGGGTAAAAATCCAGAACATTGAAAGTATCTACCGGCCACCTGACGAGCCGCGCCACACCTACATGCCATTTTGCGCTTCTTACAGGTGCTTTTTTCTATCGATCTATCTATATCATTACGCCAGATCCCTCCCAGAGGTGCTTTTTTAATGCACTTAATTAGTGTATGACACTGAAGTGTTCTTTTTTTCATTTTAGTTTCGTACCCGGGAACTATAGGCATTGGAAACATTATAGCTAGGGTGCAAATCCAGAACATCGAAGGTATTTACCGGCCAGCTAACGAGCCGCGCCGCCTCTCCATTTCATTTCGCGTTTTGTTTAGATGTTTTTGAATGCACTAAATTAGTATTGTTATAGAGATGTTACTTATTGAAGTGTTCTTTTTTATTTCCTTAATACCAATGAACAGTAGGCATTGGATACATCGTCAAGGCTTTCGCTCTAGGACGACTAAAATTAATAATATAATAACAATATTATTATAATAACAATATTAGTATTATAATAACGTGGGGTGCAGAGTGCCGAATAGGCACCTGGAATGTAAGAGGTGGTATGGAAGATAAGATGCATGAGGTGATTGATGTAATGAAAGAGAGACGCCTGGATGCTCTGTGTGTAACAGAGACTGAGCGAAGAGGCAGTGCAACCTGTGATCTCCCTGACGGCATGATGGCTCTGTGGTCTGGAGTGCCACAGAGCGATCGTGCCAGCATGGGGGTGGGTATTTTGTTGTCCCGTCGCCTGGTCTCTGGAGTGAGAGATTATGGCCTGCATGATGCGAGACTTCTCTGGGTCCGTTTGAAACTGGGTGTCACTAGAGTGTTTTTGGTTGGAGCCTATGCTCCCGTAAGCTCGTCGACACCCCAGGACCTTGAGAAGTTTTGGGATAATGTCAGGGAAGTTCTGGATCTGGCTGATGCGAATGAAAAGGTGATTTTGTGTGGCGGCCTGAATGGATGGGAGGGAACCAGGCGGCAAACTTGCGACGCTGCTCTGGGTCCTTATGGTGATAAGAGAGTGAATGATGCAGGTAAGCTTATTGTAGATGTGTGTTTGGAAAGAGGTCTCCTTGTGTCCAATACAATATTCCAACACAAGGATATTCATATGTTTACGTGGAGAAGAAATTAACAGAAAAGCATGATAGATTTGATCCTGGTAGATAACCGTCTCCGAAGTAAACTTCAAGATACCCGTGCGTATAGAGGCCCCACTCTTAAATCGGACCACTATCTCGTAATTGCGCGGTTTAGTGGTTTGTTCAGGAAGTGGAGGCACTGACCAGAGCGTATCCCCTTCGGAGGCCTTGAAAGAATCAAGGTTGAAAAGTTGCAAGATGAGAGCGTGAGGAGAACGTATGAAGACAGAGTCCGGGACAAGCTTTTGTCAGCTGGTTCCTTGTACTCAAACATAGATGAATGCTGGAATTATCTGAAAGAGAGTTTGGTAGAATCAGTGAAAGAAGTATGTGGCTGCTCAAAGAAGCATAGCACAGCAAAAGGGGATGCATGGTGGGACACAGAGTTAAAAAGCTCTGTAGAAAGTAAGAAGAAAGCGTGGCAGGACTATGTTTCTTCTTTGAATCTAAATGACAGTATGACAGAGATGAAGAAAGAAATTTACCGGCAATGCAAGAATGCCACCAAAACTTTAGTGAAAAAAAAGCGTGAAAGAGCTAGTGTGATTGAGGAGGAGAGGCTGACGAGGAACTTCGAGAACAACAACAAACTCTTTTGGAGCAAGGTGAGAAAGGCTCGAGGTGATTCGTCAGGCTCCAGAATGGAAAAGATAAAATCTAAGGATGGTGACATTCTTGCAGACACAAGCTGTGCTAAGCCGGTGGAGTGAATACTTTGGAGAAATGTATGAGAATGCCCCGGATGCTGGTGCTACAGACGAGTCCAGAGGCGAGTTTGCGGTATCAGAATCCACAGAGGACATCACTATGGAAGAAGTTGAATGGGCGATACGAAAAATGAAAAATGGTAAAGCTGCGGGAATAGATATGATATCTGCCAAGATGATTAAATATGGTGGAACTTGCGTCCGGGAGGCTTTTCGGGTCCTTGCAAATCTTTGCTGGAAGACCGGTAGAGTCCCTACAGATTGGCGCCGCGCAGTCATAGTACCCTTGTATAAAGGCAAGGGTTCACAATATGACTGCGCTAATTACAGGGCCATCAGCTTGGCAGCTAAGGTGTATAGTAAAATTATTGAACGGAGAATGCGTGAGAAGTCCGATGGAATTTTGTGCGAGGCACAGGGAGGTTTCAGGTCTGGAAGAGGATGTTCGGATCAAGTTTTCTCCCTCCGCAACATCGTAGAAAAGCATCTGGCAGTAGGCCGGAAGGTTTTCTGCGGTTTTGTGGACCTGGAGAAGGCGTTTGATAGAGTCGTGCGAAAGAGACTTTGGGACATTTTGCCAGAGTATGGTATAAACGGCACCCTGTTGCGAGCCGTCCAGTCCACCTATGTGGACAGCAAGGCATGCGTACGGGTGGGTGGTAACATGTCACCTTGGTTTGACGTTAAAATCGGCGTTTATAGTGTATCTGGATAAAAGTCTTCAAAGACTGAATGCGATAAATGAAGGGGTAGAAATGGGAGATCTAGTGATAAACCACCTATTGTATGCAGATGACTCGGTTTTGATAGCGCCAACAGCCACTGATCTGCAAACACTAGTCACAGTTATGAGAGATGACTGCATGATCAATGGCTTACATGTGAATGTGAAGAAAACCAAAATTATGGATTTGAACGGGAAGAAACCAGAACGAATGCAAGGATTGTGGTTGGTAACGATGTTCTGAAGCAAGTGAATGAGTTTGTATATCTTGGATGCGCCTTCAGTAAGGATGGGAAATACACCGCTGATATAGAGAGAAGAGTGAATGCAGGTAATAGAGTGAATGGTGCGATGGGAAGGCTACTTAGGTGCCGGCACTTAAGCCAAAAGGCGCAGCTGGCCATGCATAACGGAGTGCTTGTCCCAACGCTGTTATATGGCAGTGAGAGTTGGGTATGTAAGAAGGAGAACGAAAGCAGGATAAATGCGGTCGAAATGCGATCTCTGCGGAAGATGAGCGGAGTAACGCTGACCGACCGTATTCGCAACAGCGTAGTAAGAAAGCGAGTAGGTATGAAAGATAGTATCGGTGTAAAGATGAGAAAAGGTATGCTCCGTTGGTTCGGGCATATATAAAGAATGCCAGAAGAAAGAATGACAAAACAGATATACAATGCAAACGTGGAAGGATGTAGGTACCGGGGAAGACCTAGACTATCTTACCATGACCAAATAGATCGTGTCTTATCTGAAGGGCAAGTCAAGAGTCATCGTAACCGGCGAGTGTGTATGAGACGAACTATGAGAGTAGAGAAAGCCAGAGAGGTATGTAAGGAAAGAACCTGTTGAAACTCTGTACTGTCTGCCTACCCCGCGAGGGAGCTGGCGTGATGATATAGATAGAGATAGATAGACAATATTGGCCCTGTTAAGAAACTGTCTTACCGTTGGGCACGAGCCTCCCCCCAAACTGATCTCTCAGTTTGGGGGAGTTTAGGCCATAGTCCACTACGCTGGCCCAGTGCGGATTGGCGAACTTCACACACTTTCTAGAAACTCTTAGGCATGCAGGTTTCGTCGCGATGCTTTCCGTCACCGTTAAAGCAAGTCATAATTAATTTTTAATACGCACATGCTTTCGAAAAGAAAAGGTGCGTTCCTGGGTTTAAACCCGAGACCTCTGACATTGCAGTTTAACGATCTAACCACTAGGCTATATCTGTTCAAATTACACCGTGTATATTATACCATAAATATACCATACGAATTACTACCCCGCAAGCTATCCATCGTGATGAAATAGATTTGTATATTTTACCGCACGAATTACTCTGCCCACTCCGCATGATATCTGGCGTGATGATATAAATAGATAGAAAAAATACTCATTTATTATACCTCCCATTTAAAATTAATTTAAAACGTGTCCAGCTATTTTCTTTTCAATAATCTACTTTCCACCTGCACAAGCCGCATTAATCTTCCTCTCCGTTGGAACAAAAAAGGGACAGTCCGCCCGAGTTTTAAGTCAAGAAGGAAATTTTTTCTTTCACTCGTAAGCTTTATTTTATCTTACCTTAAGAGGGACTCGGTTATTAAATGATTTGATGCAGAAGTTAGCTTGTTTTAAATATGGTGTTATCTTTTGGTTAATTAAAAGTATATTAAGTTGGCGGTTTTTATGTGTATCTTAAAATTTGTCCCTTATAGTGCGACAAGAATATTTTGGCTCGTGGATTACATTGACAGGGTTTGTGTGAACTAAGGGTTATCATTATTATCGTTATAAGTAAAAATTTTCTATTTCGAGGGAAATGTTTTAACAGGAGAGTGGAGGAAGCCAGAGAGGTATGTAAGGAAAGAACCTGTTGGAACTCTGTACTCTCTGCCTACCCCGCAAGGTATCTGGCGTGATGATAAAGATAGATAGATATTCCAACAGGTGGGTCCGCACGGTTAATAATCATAAAAAGAACTTGGACAAATTTTATAGTTAACAGCGACTCTGCGGCGGTCATGAAGTGACACTTGATGACAGCGTTAGTTCCGATTTTGGCCGCGGGCCAAAAGACCCTTGTAGTACTGTAGATAATACACCATAACTAACGCATAGATTCGTATTCCAGACGAGGGGACACAACTAAGTCTTTTGAAACTCAAAATATCATACCGAATTGTCATATCCACTCCACTCCTTGCCGCGTATAAGAACCAATTAAGAAACCCCATTTTCATTAAAATTCTGCTAAATCAGGCTATTTCGTACTTTTAAAATAGTATAAATAATGTAACTTAATCATAATCAGTAATAGTGTTCAGTAACTAATTTTCATGATTTCGCGTCCCTACTGGGCCGCGAAAGCACCAATTCACGGAATTGGTATATCTGAGGTCCATAAAGTTCAGCGACGAGCCATCATAAAACTGTGCCGTGAACAAAGCCGTGTCTTTACAATAATAAAATACCTTAACCTGTACCAGAATTAACATTCATAATCGTCCATGCCATGGATAGTGCACTTCTATACTATGTTTGACTAAAATGACGTTTTTAGATTTAGTGGTCTATATCATAACCCCCAATACTAGTTCCAAATATGTGCCATCTCAAAATGACCAGTAATTAACATTCATAAACTCACGCTACCTACTCATGGCGAGAAAGTACCAATCCCGTGAAATATACAGTTTGAGATCTATAAATTTTGGTTACGAGTTATCATAAAATTACGCCGTGATTAAAGCCATGTGGTTTTAGATTCATTAGTCTGTATCCCAGCCCGAAATATCAGTCCTAAATCTATACCAACCTAAAATGCCTAGTAACTAACATTCATTATCCCACGTCCAAACTTAAGGTGAAAAGCAAGAATTCCGTGCCAAGAGAGTACGTTTTTGTACCATAACTGAGTAAAGATGTAGTTTTAGATGCCGAGACATCAAAACCTTTTTCAATTTAGTAGTCTGTATTCATAACAGTTTCCAATCTGTAACGCTCCTAAATGTTCAGTAACTAACATTTATCTCGCGTCACTATTCAGTGCGTCAAAACTACATTTTCGTGCCATATACAGTTTGAGGTCCATATAGTTTGTTACGAGCCGTCATAAAGTTGCGCCGTAATAAAATTCGTGTCTTTAGATTCATTAGTCTGTTTTCAGAAAACAAAATACCAATCCCTAATCTGTACCTGTTCAAAATGCCTTTTACTTAACATTTACAATCGAGTATCTCTATTCAAGGCAAAAAAGTAGCAGTTCCTTGCCATTGAAAGTGCGCTTCTACCTATACCAGATTGAGTAAAACGACGTTTTTACATTTAGTGGTATTTTATATCATAAACCTAAATACCAATTCCAAATCTATGCCATTTCAAAATAGCCAGTAACTAACATTCATTATCTCGTTTACCTACTCAAGGTGAAAAGCAAGAATTCCGTATTCATAGAGAGTGCGTTTCTGTTCCATAACTTAGTAAAGCGATATCTTTACATTTAGTGGTCTGTATACAACCCCTGTGAAGTTAGTGGTCAGTATAGATACCAGTTTAAAATCACTACCATTTTAAAAAATGCCCACCGTATAATTTCCACTACAGGCGAAAAGCAAAAATTGTGTCCCATTGATAGTGCGCTTCTATGTTATAATTGATTAAAGTGGTGTTTTTACGTTCAGTGGTCTATATCACAGCCAAAAATACTATTCTCAAATCTGTGCCATCATAAAACCTTACTAACTAACATTCATAATCTTACGTCCCTACTTCAGGCGAAATAGCACCAATTCCCTGACATATACAGTTTGAGGTCCATAAAGTACGGTGACGAGTCATCATAAAACTCTGCCGTGGTACTCGCGCGTCGTATTTACGTGGAACCCGGCCCTGCAGGGCATCAACACTTATCGCTCGCCGTGTTGTTACACGGCGCTAGCCTTGGATTCACCGGATCTGGATAGGAGATATTTTAAGAATATCTAACCTTCCTTGATTCACTAGGGGTTCTAGATTTCACTTTACGAACCTGACAGAATTACCCTTCTTACGCCGTTCTTTGCCTGCCCACTCAGCAAGGGATCTGGTGAGATGACATAGATAGATTTTACTTAACTCGGTAAGTACAATGTTTTATGATAAATTAATATTTGCGTGAGTTTGTCGATTCATGAAGTCGGTTCAGTCAAGAAATCTTCGCATTATGTTGTGCACTATGAATTAGTTATGTTAACTTAAATTTTTATTGGCACTGTAACACCTATTTTTCTGGAGTAGCAAAGATGAACCTGCTGTGGACACGTACATAATGCAAACGATGTTAGGTCTGAATGCAATAGAAAGCGAGCCTATTGTTATTATACCGGGCATAACCTCAAACTTCAGACTGCTACAGAGAATTTTTCCATAGAAAATTTCGAGATTCGAACCCAAGACCATAATTGATTTTAGGAAATGTCTTTAATAAGTTATTCCTGAATTTTTTGTTTGTTTTTGTATAGTGATGGAAAATCGTCTTTACGTGTAGAAAAAAAGTAATTTCTATACATAAAGGCTATTTATAGCTCAGGCCAGTTATTTTAGCATCCAAATCATTTCAGTTACAAGGTATTCTACCCACATGGGTATTGTGATGTAGACCTGGTTTTTTCTGTACACACAGAATAGTTTTGTTTTCTTATCCACATGTATCGATTCTAAGTCCCCAACTATGCCGTCGTGTAGGCACCTTAATCCCTATTGTTCAGCGCAACGAGGGTGTACCGGCCAGATAAGGCCACATTGTATCTTAACGGAAACGCGTCTGGGGGTCGGCAGAGAGCTAATTTACATAGTGCCAGCTCCCGTTAATTGAATTGTGTCTCGTCGATGCGTTTGTTTCTCTTAGCCGTGATTCATGACGGTAATTTAATGCCACTGAATAAAGCCTTTTTGAAAGATAATGGAGAGGTTTAGATTTGGAATATTTGGATGAGATTGTTGTAAATAACACCCACGCAAGTATGTATACATTGTTTAGGGGAGGACTTCGTCTTATAATCGATGTCTTTCGGCCGAAGAGCTGTATAATATGTGCAATTTATATGGGTTAAAATGGCTAGTGTTTATATAATTGCACATATTTTGTTATGAAATGTCAAAATTGAGGTTTCCAGGATGCAACGCAGAGGATGTTGGGCAATTGGGTGCATTACTTAAAGGTGTTGCGGCAATGTTGTTTAATATAATGCTCTTAAATTTAACATACTTCCTTATTATATTCTAGGGCGGTGGGTCACACGCTACATAATATTTAATAATTTATTCACCTTACGTTTTGTTACATAATATTAAGAAAGGAGAATATAATTAATAATACAATTGTAAAACAAAATAGAAATGACAAGTCGGCTACCGGCTTAGCCTATGGTAAGTTCTAGTCTGTGCTGATTTTCTACTGGGCTCAGACATAAAACAAGACTGTGCAGCTATATAAATAACAATACTATTACTGTATCATACAAGATCACTAAAATATCTCTCTTTTCACCTTCCAGTATAGAAAGATAAATTTATAAAATGGTTGAAACGCTACGAAAGGCGCACTCCGACGTTACAATCAAAAGTTCATAATATGTACGTTTCCTGTCTGTTTGTCTAGCACTCCGGTTAATGACGAACGATTCAACCCATTTCCAGAAAAAAAGCTTGTATAGAATAAACGAAACGAAAATATACGTACACTATTAATAATATCTATAGTGATAACGTTTTTTTTATTTACATTTGCCGCGATCAATGGATTCTCACATAACGTTAGAGATATAGCTTTTTTTCTACCATTGCTGTTCACTTTTTCTAATAACATTTGGTGCGGGTTTTAAGATGACTGAAGCGCGCCCTACAATATGCTAATGCTCAAACATTATCATCGCTGAAGGCTTTTTTGGATTTAAACTCCAGGTTTACAGGAGTAACTGTTACCCCTAAACCAGTAATTTACAGTGGTGGGAATGTGTGACGAGCTAGGTTCAAATAAAATAAAAAAGATACATATTATTACAGGACAGCGTATAATAAATAGTCCACAATTTTATAAAAAAAAAACATGTAAACTTGTAGGAAACTTAATAGTGTTATAGTACAAAATACAAATAATCTATTAACTAATTGAGGAATATTCATATCAGAGTCAACGTTAAAATATGGATATAGTTGCCTCCTGTGGTTTACCTTATAAATTAACGAGTGATAATTGGAATTGGTCAATATCAAACCTAGAGGTGCTATCCAGGGTTTGAACACTCAACTAGCATGACTACAAGTTTCATGTATATACTTCTTATGTATTCCGGGTCTTGGTTAACGGTTAATAGAGTTTTTAAATGATCTATGTCCCATGAACATTTATTCAAACAACAACGAATTTGCACAGTGGTTAAGAGCCTTAAGCCGCTCTGCCCACTGTGTCTAATAGTCGCGTGTTTGATTCCCGCACGGGACAAATCTTTGTGTGATCCACAATTATTTGTTCCGGTCTGTTCATGTCTGTAATCGCACCCACGATACAGTAATAAATCATAGTGTGGGGCTACGTTTTTAAAAATTAATGATAATAATATAAACACTCATTATCTTAAAAACAGTATCCAACACATTGCCCTTACCGAGAGTACCAAATGATCGTACCGTATAATGCCCAAAAACAAGAAGGTGAGCATTACCGCCGCAAACACATGCATTGCCGCCGCACCATGAAAAATTCATAACTGATATCATAGAGTAGATAACACAGGCATACTAATATAATGCAGGAATTGTACCTATATGCCTTTGTTTTGCTGTGGACATCTTTCGTAAAGTACGAAGTTTGTTAGCATGCTGTCACGATCTGTCGCTCTATCGTTCGATCTATATCGTCACACCAGATCCTATCAGAAAATAGAGTATAGATTTACAACGATTTTCTTTTACAATACTTTCTCGCTTCCTTCGTTCTCATAGTTCGTATCATACACGCTCGCCGCTTACAGAGATTCTTGATATGTCCTTCAGATAAAATACAGGTTATTTGCTAATAGTAACATAGTCCGAGTATATGTATTCCTATTTGATTTAAAAGTGACAAGTTAGAAAGCATATTGTCACGATCGTACGTTTTATGAAATCTATAGTGTTAACGGATTTATACGTGTTTACGTTCAAATTCGAACAGAACTGTTATTACAACCAAATTTGTTGGGAAGTAAGGTAAAGATCTTTATTCAAGAGTTGGCCAGGAAAATATGCTAGAAATTACAAATAAATATACATACCAGTCTATTTCATGTCTATTAAGAGTCTACTCTTTGTCTCGTTCTGCAGCAAGATTATAATAAGGTAGAACATCACACAAGCAAAGCTAGACTTTTGTTCAAGAATTTGACAGCTTGAAATTATAAAAAAATGTAGAGTTTAAGTTGTATTATGTCTATTGAGCGTCCTCCTTTTAGTCCCCTGCTGTAAGAAAATAATGAAAAGGTGCAACAGTCCATGAGCAATACTAGACCTTTGATCAAAAATTTTACAAGCTAGAAATCAGAGAAATTATATAAAAATGCAGAGACTAAGCTGTGGCACGTGTCTTAAGCGTCTCCTCTTTGCCTCCTGCTTTAGGAAGATAATATTATGGTGCAACATCCTACCGTCTACTAACTGTCTCAAACTGTCTACTCTTTGCCCCCTACTGTGGCAAGGCGTAACATCACACAAGCAGGGCGGCGCACGCCGCTACAGCAGGCGTCCTCTTCAATCCGCTCTGACAACACAACTCACTACTCACTGCGTTATTGAAAACCGAATTTAGCTCTAGCCATCTCTGGTCTGTGATTGTGTGTGTGGCACTACCTCTTTGAGCAGTACCACTTGTAGCGCTGTGATACTGCGGTGTTCATAGCGATCACCAAGATTAAGCAGCGTACGGTCCAGTAGCTAGTTAGTGGCATTTTCATTTTGCAAGCGTCTCTATGCTTGGGAAAGTATGCGAAGGCGTTGGTCCTGGTTACTATTTCATGTGGTAATCGTCAAGTTCGTCAATCGTAAGTTGGAAGCCTTACTGGCGACTTGAGCCCACAAGGTCACAAACCAGCCACTATCTATTTGCGTTGCGTCCGCCTGGGAGAATATGACCTAATCTTTCTCACCTTGATCTGTGAGAAAAGACAGCCGAGCAGGCTAGGAATATAAAAGGAAACGTTGAGTTTCAGCTGTATAATATCTATTGAGTTTCTACTCTTGGTACCCGTTCTGTGGCAAGATAATAACAAGGTGCATCGTCATACAAGCAAGACTGGCACGTCGCTACAGCAGGCGTCCTCTCCAATCCGCTCCGACAACACAACTCACTACTCACTGCGTTATTGAAAACCGAATTTAGCTCCAGCCATCTCTGGTCTGTGATTGTACTCGTATGTGCTGCAAACGAGATTTGTTTTCTGTTGGAGTTGGAATTTTGATTTGGATTCTAGATACTGACTCTACACGATAACGGGCGTGTTATAGTAGAGGTGTCATTTGTACGCTCGGGGTTCATGATTTTGCGGTGCTTATTATTATTCCCTTGCCAATAGTGAAGGAAAACATTGTAAGAAGACCACTACGTTTGATAGAATTAAAAAAACACTCCATAGATTACCATGTCACATGATGATGTGCCTAATCGACAAGCTTGTCCCCTGTCACATTCAGTATAATTATAAAATGCGGATTTTCCATTGTTCTAGTGTCAAATCATTGACCAATCCAGGTGCTAAAAAAATGTTATTATAAAAACGAGAATTAGCGTTAAAAGATGTAAAATCTACGGTCAAAAAGTTTTACTCTTGTGATCCCTAGTTTAACTGTTGACCCAAAAATATGCTAAAGTAATAATATAAATGGACCAAAAATACCTCAACAAAATATGAATGTACTGTTTACAGGCAGTGACATAAGACGCTGTACATTTTTAATATATCAAATTATTTAACTCGCTACACTTTCATTCTTTATTTTACAAAAGTTTATAAACCTTGTTCAAACCAAATATAAACAATATTATTATCAACCGAAAGACGTTGACTGCAGGATCCCCATATATCTTCACGATGTCCAGCTCTGTGCTGCACATCTATCTATCTATCTATAACCTCACGCCAGATCCCTTGCGGGGTAGGCAGAGAGTACAGAGTTCCAACAGGTTCTTTCCTTACATACCTCTCTGGCTTCCTCGACTCTCATGTGCTGCACATAATCATCATAATCATCATTATCTCAGCCTATACTTGTCCAGTGCTGAACACAGGCCTCCCCAATAGCTCTCCAGCGCAGCCGGTCCGATGCTACATGCATCCAACCACTTCCTGCGATCCTCTACAAGATCGTCGTCCCACGCTGCGCTGTGTTGTACACATACAGTTAATTATTATCTCTATTTATCTACCCATCACGCCAGATCCCTTGCAGGGTAGGCAGAGAGTACAGAGTTCCAACAGATTCTTTCTTTACATACCTCTCTGGCTTCCTCCACTCTCATGGTTTGTCTCATACACGCTCGCCGGTTACGGAGACTCTTGACTGGTCCTTCAGATAAGACTCGGTCTATTTGGTCATGGTAAGATAGTTTAGGTCTTCCCTGGTACCTATATCCTTCCACTTTCGCATTGTATATCTGTTTTGTCATTCTTGACGGCTTGCCAGTATTGGACGGATAAGTCCAGTCGTTAAAAACTTCAGCCGCTTTGGTCTAGTAGTCGCGGGTAAGATCCTCGAACCGGACAAATCTTCGTGAACCCACAAATATTTGTTTCGGGTTGTGTATGTAAATTTCATGTTTGTAAAGGCACCCGCGACAAAAATATTTCCTACTGTGGGTCTACGGTTTTTTTTAAAGTAATGATGAATGATTGATTGCGATTCTGTACTATGATTGAGTAAAATAACGTTTTTAGATTTAGTTAGTAGACTGCCTCGTTGGTTTAGTGGCAAAGCACATCGCTTTGTGATCACGAGGTCCTGGGTTCAAATCCTAGGTCTCGAACAAATGTAGTTTTTCTAACGATAACATCCCAGTATTAGTCCGGAGACTGTAATTGTGTCAGGGCGAGCATATGGCAATATGCTCGCCCTGTATAACATAAGACCTAACATCGTCGGCGAAGAGTCGGTGTACTCAGTACACCTCTGCCACCCCGCTTGGGGAATATAGGCTTGACGGTGTATTGATGATTGAACCGATAATGTTAACGTCTTATGTAACTGCCTGTGCATGTCTGCCTACAACTTCGGGGAAAACGGGCGTAGGAAATACTATTGCACATATTCTAAACTAAAGGAAATATTTCTAAAAGGTTTATACGTGAATGCAGATATTGCGTATGTTATGTGACAGAACCTAATTACAACTGTAATAGAGATTTAAAAAAAAAAAAAACGTAGCCCCACACAGTGATTTATTCCTGTGTCGTGGGTGCGTTTACAAACATGAAAATTCACACACACGAATACCCAGACCGGAACAAATAATTGTGGATCACACAAAGATTTGTCCCGTGCGGGACTCGAACCCGCGACTATTAGACACAGTGGGCAGAGCGGCTTAAGCTCTTAACCACTGCGCTAAATCGTCCGTCAAGTCAAGTCCGTCAAGATGTATATATGTAGGATAGATATTCTTTAAATATATATTATCATGCCAGATCCGAATTCATCCGTAGGCAGAGAGTACAGAGTTCCAATAGGCTCCATCCTTACATACCTGTCATGCTTCTTTCACTCTCATAGTTCGTCTTATTCACGCTTTCAGGATTACGGAGACTCTTACCTTCCCTCCCTTCGTAAGATAGTCTAGGTCTTGCTCAGTACCTATATCCTTCCACTTTTGCATTGTGTATATATTTTTTCATTCTTTCTTTCGACATCAGAATCAGAATCAGAAAATTTTTTATTCATGTAAACCATTACAGTATTTATGAATCGTCAGAAAAGTAACAAAGACTCTACCGCCACTTCGGAATGTCATTCCTGTGGAGAAGAAGGGCAAGAAACACGGTTACTCTTTTAAAATAAGAAATTACTAACTTTTTCATCTACATTCTGTTGTGGGGTATAAGAGAACAATGTAGGTTGGTCATCAGGTGAGTCTAAGTTAAAAAAGCGAATAATACTATTTATGAGAATGGCTACATGGTTCCCTCATTTACAAAAAAAAGTACACATTGTTGAGTTCTTAGATTTACGCGAATCTTACACATAAAATAAAACTATTACGGGACTAAAAACTACTACGGGAACTAAAAATAAAAAAATAAACCGCGATAAAATCCTTAAAATAGTTTTATTTCAGTACACATTGTGTTAAATTAATAGAAGGATGAGAGGTAATGTTAACTAACAACAGTTAAATAGGTTGTCATGACTCAAGTGGAGCTGGAATAGCATCTATCCAAGCATTTTTATCTTTTGAATAATCTTCTATTGAATAATAAGCTTGCTTACAAAGTGTTCGTTTTACACAAGCTTTGAACTTATTTTCACTAAGTTTCTTGACGTCAATGGGAATTTTGTTATAAAATCTAACACAGTGCCCCATGAAAGACGTGTGAATTTTTGACAGACGAAACTGCGGTTGGTCTAATTTATTTCTATGTGGTGTGTTATAGCAATGCCTATCACCTAGCTGATTAAAAAGATCAAAATTTTTTCCATATTTTCCATTCATCTTTATATTGCTAGATTACTATCTTTCGTACCTCCACGCTTTCTAACTAAGCTGTTGCGAATACGGTCGGTCAGCTTGACTCCGCACATCTTCCGCAGAGCTTGCATTTCAACCAGATTTATCCTGCTTTTATTCTCTTTCTTACATACCCAGCTCGCACTGCCATAGAACAGCGTTGGGGTGGCCAGGTTTGACGACGATTTAGCGCAGTGGTTAAGAGCTTAAGCCGCCCGCCCACTGAGTCTAACAATCGCGGGTTGGAGTCCCGCACGGGACAAATCTTTGTGTGATCCACAATTATTTGTACCGGTCTGGGTATTTGTGAATGTGAATTTTCATGTAAGTAAATGCACCCACGACACAGGAATAAATCCTATTGCGGGGCTATGTTTAAAAAAAAGAATTAAAAAAAAATAAAGGTGTGCCTTTTGGCTTAAGTGCCGGATCCTAAGTAGCTTTCCCATCGCACCATTCACTCTATTGCCTGCATTCACTCTTTTCTCTATGACTATACTCGATCTACGATACTACGATCTAAGTGCATTATATAGAAAGCTTTAGTCTTTCTCCATGTTTGTATTATATGCCTATCTATTAAAACCACCAATATTTCACATTTTTATAACAAGGAAATCATTAATATTACATATTTTCCTTCCATTTCCCTAACCATGAAAATAAATTCTTTACAAACGACCAAGCGAATTCGCGACCGCGGTTAATTCCCGACCTGCCTAGTTAACGTGGAAAGCTAAAGTAATTTACGCTCACAAATGAAACTTTAGGCTAAGGCGAAACGTCGTAAATAAAAAAAATGGAATTCATTAAAACATTGGGCCGTTACTAAGGAAATTGCGAAGCGTCTTAAGATGGAAGTGTTTTATCCGACTGTATAGACTCACTGTTATGTGGCAAGGTTTTTTTAAACATTAAATACGTGAGGCACGTTCTGATTTGGGTGATTTTCCGCCGGGTGATTATAATATAATAATATTAGCCCTGTTAAGAAACTGTCCCACCGCTGGGCATGGGCCTCCTCCCAAACTACTGGGACTACTACTACTAACGCTGCCACAGTGCGCCTTCACACACATTCGAGAAACTCTTAGGCATGCAGGTTTCCTCACGATGTTTTCCTTCACAGTTAAAGCAACTGATAGTTAATTTTTAATACGCACATGCTTTTGAAAAAACAAAGGTGCGTGCCTGGGTTTAAACCCGAGAACTCTGACTTTGCAGTCCAACGGTCTCACTACTAGGCTATCACTGCTTTTTTTTGATCGGAGATTACTTGACACTAATAAAATGATTAAAGCGGAATAAAACAAAACAAACTTGGCCTCTATTCACTATGAACAAACGCAGCGCGTTTCGATAACTTCGTGATATGATTGTGTAATGGTTTTCTATGTGGCTGGAAATCATTCCTATATATAAATGCTAATGTTGCTACATGTAAATTAAGAGTGAATGATATTGGGATATTGGTGTGATTATTAATTTATTTTTATTACAATTAGCGTAATATGATTCGATTTGCCGACGACATTGTGGTCATGGCGGAGTCGCTGGAAGATCTAGGACGAAAGCTCGGCGACATCAACAGAGTATCTCAACAAGTGGGTCTTAAAATGAACATGGACAAAACAAAAATAATGTTTAACCTCCATGTCGTACCCACCGCACTCACCGTTGGGAACTCTACTCTTGAAGTTGTCAACGAATACATTTACCTGGGACAGGTAGTCCGGTTAGGTAGGTCCAACTTAGAGAGAGAGGTCAATCGACGAATCCAACTCGGCTGGGCAGCGTTCGGGAAACTGCGCAACATCTTCTCATCCAAAATACCTCAGTGCCTAAAGACTAAAGTTTTTAGTCAATGTGTGTTACCAGTGATGATATATGGATCAGAGACGTGGTCTCTTACTATAGGTCTCATAAAAAAGCTCAGAGTTGCTCAGCGAGCTATGGAGAGAGCTATGCTCGGCGTTTCTCTACGTGATCGAATCAGGAATGAGGAGATTCGTAGAAGAACCAAGGTCACCGACATAGCCCTTAAGATTAGCAACCTGAAGTGGCAATGGGCGGGCCACATAGCGCGAAGATCGGACGGGCGTTGGGGCAGAAAGATTCTAGAGTGGAGACCACGTATTGGCAAGCGCAGCGTGGGATGACCACCTGCCAGATGGACCGACGATCTTGTGAAAATCGCAGGAAGTCGTTGGATGCAGGTGGCATCGGACCGGTTACGCTGGAAAGCGATTGGGGAGGCCTATGTTCAGCAGTGGACAAGTATAGGCTGAGATGATGAATATGATTCAATGACAGTTGATTTAATAAAGCCTATTATTATTATGCTATACGCCACTAGGCTTGTGGTACAGTATCTTGAGGTTCCCGTTTTGAGTGACACGTTAATTTAGCTGACGGTTAGCGGTGCACCGCACGATGCGTTGTCGTCATGTAGGTATGCTGTGTAGCCATGACGTAATTTTGATTTGACGATTGCTTAGACACTGTTTCCATTTCCACATAGGACAAAGCCTTATGTACCCACGGGTACTTGTTTCGATTCGGTTGTTTGTGTACGTAACACTCATGTTTGTAAAATCATCTACGACTCTAAAATAATTTCTGGCGTTGGGAATTTTTAAGCGTACAGAAGAGTACACTTTGGGTAGTGTAATTACTATTTACAATAGTTCAACGCTCTAAAGTCAGTTGAAGCTGCTGTCTCAAGTGACACGTTAATTTCGCTGACGTTTAGCGGTGCATTGCACGACATACTGTCGTCATGTAGATTGTCGTCTTGTGGTGTAGCCGTGGCTTAATTTGAATTTGAAAATGGCTTGATCTAGAAATCTGTGTATAGGCTCGGCACATTCAAAGTAATAACTTCTTCTTCTTATTCGCTTCACTCGACAGAGTGGTCGAGGTCACGATGAGGTTTAGTCACTGGAGGCTGATGTAGCTCGCCTTACGATATCTCTCCACTTAGTTCGATCATTTGAGATTCTGGTGCACTTGATCAAAGCATCTCCCACTACGGACTTAATTTGGTCTGTCCACCGCATTGGTGACCTCCCACGTGGCCTAGTTTCTTCTACTTCCCCTTGCACAACCAGACGCTCTATGGAGTCGCTGTTACGCCACAAGACACGGCCGAAAAATTTGAGTATGCGAGACTGTACTACTGCTGATAGACGCTGTTTGATGCCGAGTACTTGGAGTATGGAGACATTCGTGCGAAATTCGGTTCACGATATCCCAAGAATTCTTCTCCAGCACCACATTTCCAGAGCATCTATTTTCGTCTTTTCCAGTTCTCGCAGCGTCCAAGCCTCTGCAGTGTATAAGAATATGGGGAATACGAGTAAAAACGGGTTCGATTAAATCGTTGTATGAACCACATATATTTATTCAGCCTAAGTGTTTGCGTGTGTATAATTCATGTTTGTACACGTACTAATAACGCAAGAATAATTTCTAGTGTAAGCCAATGCAATTTTATTAACATAAATATCAACCTTGTAGTGTATGTATACTATGGGTAATGTACTTATATGGTTTATTTGTTCAGGATGCTATTTACGGCTATGCTAGTGTAGCGCTTTTAAGCGGGTTGAAACCGCTGTCTCGAGTGAGACGTTAATTTCGCTGACGCTTAGCGGTGCACCGCACGACGCGTTGTCGTCATGTGGGTGTGCTGTGTAGCCGTGGGTTAATTTAGTTTTGAGGATATTGATTTGTAGAGTATGGGCTCATTCAGAGGTGTAACGGGTTCAACTCCCGCAAAGGGAAAAATGTTTGTGCGATGCACTGATTTTGCTCCGGTCTGGGTATTTATTTATCAAAAATTTATGTCTAAAAATGTATTCCAGGTGATTAAGTGGAATGAACCGATTCAAACTTATTGTAAAATATACTTTAAGGCCCTCTTGCACTAACCATGGTTAGCGTTACCTATGGACTAACTCAACGTTATAATGTTAGGCTGAAAGCAATTTAACGTTATAAACTCGAATTACTCAATAACTCTGCAGTAGTTACGCTAACCCTGGCTCGTGCAAGTGGGTCTAAGTAATATAATGATTTTAAGTTTATTTAAATAAGATCCTACGTTTACAGCTATGCTAGTGGTTACCATACACAGGATATTCATTCGCTCTGACTAACTGCGGCGCGTTACGTTGACTTCATAAAATAATCGTGAGATGGAATTCTGTATGCCATGTATATCTAGTCACATATATATAAATTGTACCGTATTTACCAGGATACACCTATCAGAAGCTTGTCCACACATAAGTCGAGCCCAAGCAGCAGCAGTGTAAGCATTCAACGTGTTGATCATGATTGCATATGTGTAGCACAGTTCCGAGGTTTTATATCAGACGTGTTACAGCGTCTAGATATGCAAGAAAATATGATCAAAAATCTTCGAGACATATGTTTCTCTACTCAAAAAGAATTGACGGCAAACATAAAAGTACTCATAGGAAAGTTGGACCAGAAAGATTTGTCCTCGACTTCCATAATTCCTAGTGTCTCAAAACCTGAAGTTCAGATAACTGACCAAAACAGTGTTCCAAACAGTTTCGCTGAAGTGGCGCGTGAGCATCAAGTTGTTAACAAATCAACAACAACTACCCGCCTCGTAAATAATACACGCGAGGCCACTAAACCAGCGGCAATGAGCGTGGTAATCACCCCAAGTCGACCTAAAAATACAAATAAATCCTCGCCGTCAGCTGAATCCAATAGTATAAGAGAGGAAGTAAAGGATGATTGGACCTTGGTTCGTAGGAAAAAGAGAGTATTTCAACCTAAGGACGTAAAAAAAGGTGAAAATAAAAACCTAACTGGAATTCAGGGTACGGAAAAAAAGAAAAGCCTTCATGTATGGAGATTAAGCACAGATACTACAATCGAACAATTGACAGCTCATGTCAAAGGAATATGCGGACAGGAAGTTTATGTAAAGATTGAAAAAATTACTCATAAAACGGAAAGAGGCTATGCTTCCTTTGTCATAACTGTTTCTGGGATCGGATACGGTATGCTATGTCAAACAGATGTATGGCCCGTCAATGTTGTATTCTGTGAATGGATTTGGTTTCGGAGGTCAAGGGACAAGCCAATTAAAGACAAATAACACTGGCGAACTTTTTTTTGTCTGCATTCAAGACGTTGCGCTTTGTGTGGCCACACACGGAATGAATCTGCGGCAAGTGCACGCACCTAATGACGTCGGCGCTGATAACAATATACCCAAACCGGTTAGTGGAATGCACTGCAATTCCGAGCGGAGCTTAATGCAGCTAGTTCATAACAATCCGCAACTATACAACAAAATAACTCATATTCAAGCGTTTTATCAGAATGTGCGAGGACTCAAAACTAAGCTCCGCATGTGGCGGAATAACCTCTCATCGCTAGAACATGACCTTGTAGCTACAACTGAGACTTTCTTAGATAATTCTGTAGAAGACTCAGAACTTGCGTGCGCGGGCTGGACCGTACTACGGCGTGATAGGGGCACACCCTGTGGAGGTGTCTTATTAGCCGCGCGCATACCTATATCGTTGCGTAGGCGACAGGAGCTTGAGACAGACTGTGGCGAGGATTTGTGGGCGAGTTTCGTCTGGAAAGGACGTACTATCTATGTGTGTGTAGTTTATATTAAGCCAAGCGCCAGTGACGACGATTATATGCGTTTATTTTGTAAAATCGAGAGTTTTATCAATAATTTAAAAGGTATTTTTATAATCTTTGGTGATTTAAATCTAAATAGTGCTTCCTTGTGTATTAATAATTATTATTCTTATTTTTTGACATATTGTAATTTATCTGACAGGAACAGCATTACAAATGTACATGGTGGGATTTTAGATGTTATATTGGTACAGGAGAGCATTGACGCACGAGATGTAGGTGTCAGAATTACAGAAGGGCTCGTCTCACCGGATGCCTATCATCCTCCCCTCGATTTTAGCTTAAAAATTCTTGTCGATCGTAATTCTGATCGCATTGCACCCTGTATTATTGACAAAACTAGAGACTGGAACTTCAAGAAGACTAATTGTATTTTGTTTTATGAGATGCTTTCTCAGGTCTCATGGGACAAAATTTATCAAATTGAAGACGCCAATCTAAGTGCAAATTACTTTTATGAAACTATGTACAACATATTTAATACCTGTGTTACTAAAAAACAGCGTAACAGTGCAATAAGAACGCGATTCCCTGTTTGGTTTACGCATGATATCATTCGTGATACTAAACTTAAGCTAAAGTTACATCGTAAATGGAAACAAACGAATTCTCGGGATGCATACTTGACTTTCTCTAATTTGAGAGCTGAATTAAAAACGCGCATATCACTCGCTTATGACTCATATGTAGCCAAAATTGAACAGAATATTAGGTCAAATCCTCGTCAGTTCTGGCACCACATATCGTGTTTGCGGTCCAAGGGGGGTTTCGAACCAAATGTTGAATATAAGGGCAACGTCGTGAGTGGTCTGGCAGCTGCTGAAGCCTTTGCAAACTTTTTCTCTGGTGTTTTTCTTGACGAGACACCAAAGTTAGACGTAACAAATTTAAAAACTTGGAGTAATTACTCATCAGGCGGATATGTTACAATAAGCAAAATAACTCCAAAAGACGTAGATATGGGTATACAAAATCTTAAATCAAGTAGCTCGGTGGGACCTGACTGTATCCCACCATGGATCCTCAAATTATGTAAAAAAAATTTTGTTGGTCCCCTTTGTCATCTCTTCAATGTTGCGCTGCGGACTGGGCAGTACCCTTTACAATGGAAAACATCGAGAGTCACCCCTATACCTAAAAACTCAAATAAGACGTGCGTTGAAACATACAGACCTATCGCGATTCTCCCCACTTTAGGTAAAATATTCGAGCAAATTATGTCCGGCACGGTATATACGAATCTCAGCCCTATCATACGCGTTCCGGAGTAAGTCAAGGATCAATACTCGGTCCCCTTCTATTTATTTTGATGATCAATGACCTGCCCTCAGTCGTTAAGTTTGCAAAGTGTATTCTCTATGCAGTGTATTCTAGCCGCGTGGTTCCCGGCTTAGAATAGGACCAACCCATCTCATCCCATCGGGTGTCGTACAAGGCGACTAAGGGAAAACTAGGGAATGGGCAGCAGCGTTCCCTTAGCACTTCGACGACCAATAACTGCGCTCGCCAACCCGCCTGCCAAGCGTGGCGAGTATGGCAAACACCCCCAATTATGGAAGAATGTAAGAAAACCAGGCCCCTAGTCCCCGGCGGTCCTGTTCGTCCTGGCCACGGTAGCAGCCATGGTAACGACAGGACAAGGGGTGCTAAGAATCTCCGGCAGAGATTCGGCTACCACCAACACCGAAAATTGGCCCTGGTGACATACAACGCACGCACGTTAAGGACAGATGAGAAGCTTGTTGAGCTGGAGGAAGAGATAAACAAGTTGCGGTGGAATATTGTTGGTTTATCGGAGGTCCGAAGAAAGGGCGAGGACACGATAACCTTAAAATCCGGCAACTTGTTTTACTACCGGGAGGGCGAACAGCAGTCCCAAGGTGGTGTCGGATTTATCGTCCACAAGTCACTCATAGACAACGTTGTGTCCATCATTAGTGTGTCGAGCAGGGTAGCGTACCTGATACTCAGAATATCCAAAAGATATTCGCTGAAGGTCATACAGGTCTACGCACCGACCTCGGCATACTCAGATGATGACGTCGAAGTAATGTATGAGGACATTAGTAGAGCCATACATACTTCCAAAGCACACTTTACGGTGGTTATGGGTGACTTCAATGCGCGGCTGGGCAAACGGGGCGATGATGAATTGAGAGTGGGGCAATTTGGATATGGGCAACGCAACCCCAGGGGTCAGAGGCTGGCCGAATATCTGGAGAAGAAGGGGCTCTTTATGATGAACTCTTTCTTCCGGAAGCCGCCTCATAGGAAATGGACCTGGATGAGCCCTGATGGTTCCACAAAAAATGAGGTAGACTTCATCATGAGCACCAAGCGACAAATATTTAATGATGTCTCCGTGATTCACAGGGTAAAAACCGGTAGTGATCACCGAATGGTCAGAGGCACACTAAATATTAATGTCAAAATGGAAAGATCGCGTCTGATGAAGTCTACGCTCCGACCTTCTAATGCACATATCCAAAACCCCGAGAACTTTCAACTCGAATTGTCAAACCGCTTCGAATTGCTAGACAGCAGCGCATCAGTGGACGAAATCAACAATAGGTTGGTAGAGACTGTCCATACGGTCGGGTCCAAGCATTTTAAGCCCCACCGTAAAAATAGGCCTCAAAAGCTATCTGACTACACCCGAAACCTTATGGCTGAGCGACGTACCATGACACTCCAAACCTCCGATGATGCTAAGTCCTATAGGCAGCTCAATGGACAGATATTGAAGTCCTTGCGACACGATTTACGGTCCTTCAATACAAGACGTATTGAGGAGACCATAGAGCAGAACAAGGGCTCCAAAGTGTTTGCAAGAGACGCGTCTATTGGGCAAAGCCAGTTGACGAAGCTGAAGACGGAGGACGGAAACGTAACGTCGAATAGGTCAGAGGTGCTCAGGGAGATAGAGAGGTTCTATGGGCAGTTGTATACCTCAGTAGCTGAACCCGTTGTTGACTTGGTAAAAGACCCAAGAGCCAAGCTAACCCGACACTACACTGAAGATATCCCGGACATCAGCCTGTACGAGATTGGGATGGCTATCAAACACCTTAAAAACAACAAAGCGCCGGGTGAAGACGGAATTACCGCAGAGCTTCTGAAAGCGGGCGGATCGCCGGTACTTAAAGTCCTTCAGAGGCTGTTTAATTCCGTCTTGCTCGAAGGAAAAACGCCGGAAGCGTGGAACAGGGGTGTGGTGGTACTGTTTTTCAAGAAAGGTGATAACACTTTACTGAAGAATTATAGGCCCATCACACTGCTGAGCCATGTTTATAAGTTGTTTTCGAGAGTCATCACGAATCGTCTCGAACGCAGGCTTGATGACTTCCAGCCTCCCGAACAAGCCGGTTTCCGGAAAGGCTTTAGTACCATAGACCACATACATACGCTGCGGCAGATTATACAGAAGACCGAGGAGTATAATCGGCCACTATGCTTGGCGTTTGTGGACTATGAGAAAGCCTTCGATTCGATCGAGACTTGGGCGGTTCTTAGATCTCTCCAGCGATACCGCATTGACTATCGGTACATTGAAGTGTTGAAGTGCTTGTATAATAACGCCACCATGTCAGTCCGAGTACAGGGGCAGTGCACGAAGGCGATCCCCATAAAAAGAGGAGTAAGGCAGGGAGACGTCATCTCTCCGAAACTGTTTACGGCCACCTTAGAGGACGCCTTCAAGCTCTTGGAATGGCAAGGACTTGGCATCAACATCAATGGCGAATACATCACTCACCTTCGATTTGCCGACGACATTGTGGTCGTGGCGGAGTCGCTGGAAGATCTAGGACGAATGCTCGGTGACCTCAACAGAGTATCTCAACAAGTGGGTCTTAAAATGAACATGGACAAAACGAAAAATAATGTCTAAAGTCCATGTCGTACCCACCGCACTCACCGTTGGGAACTCTACTCTTGAAGTTGTCGACGAATACATTTACCTGGGACAGGTAGTCCGGTTAGGTAGGTCCAACTTTGAGAGAGAGGTCAATCGACGAATCCAACTCGGCTGGGCAGCGTTCGGGAAACTGCGCAACATCTTCTCATCCAAAATACCTCAGTGCCTAAAGACTAAAGTTTTTAGTCAATGTGTGTTACCAGTGATGATATATGGATCAGAGACGTGGTCTCTTACAATAGGTCTCATAAAAAAGCTCAGAGTTGCTCAGCGAGCTATGGAGAGAGCTATGCTCGGCGTTTCTCTACGCGATCGAATCAGGAATGAGGAGATTCGTAGAAGAACCAAGGTCACCGACATAGCCGTTAAGATTAGCAAGCTGAAGTGGCAATGGGCGGGCCACATAGCGCGTAGATCGGACGGGCGTTGGGGCAGAAAGATTCTAGAGTGGAGACCACGTATTGGCAAGCGCAGCGTGGGACGACCGCCTGCCAGATGGACCGACGATCTTGTGAAAATCGCAGGAAGTCGTTGGATGCAGGTGGCATCGGACCGGTTACGCTGGAAAGCGATTGGGGAGGCCTATGTTTAGCAGTGGACAAGTATAGGCTGAGATGATGATTCTCTATGCAGATGACCTGAAGTTGTTTTTGGAGATCAGGAGTGTGGAGGACTGTTTAATTCTGCAGCGCGATATTGATGCGGTTTCTCTGTGGAGTGTAGACAACAAAATGGAATTTAATCCCATAAAGTGTTCTGTTATGACTTTCGGACGAATGCGGCACCCTATTGAGTTTTGCTATGCATTGGATGACACTAATATATCGAGGCAATCGAGCACCATTAAAGATTTAGGTGTAACATTTGATCGTCAACTTACATTCCATGACCATATCATTATAGTGGCCAGAGAATCTTTTCAGCGCCTGGGTTTTGTACTTCGCAACTCTAATGATTTCCAAAGCGTCGGTGTAATCAAATTGATATTTAGTGCTTTAGTCCGCAGTAAACTTGAATCAAGTGCGTGTGTTTGGCATCCGTATCAGAGTACGTATACGCTCATAATAGAAAAGGTCCAGAAAACTTTTTTGAGGTATTTATATAAACGCACCTATGGGTACTACCCATATATGTACCCAACAAAGTTTTTACTCGGGTCCCTTGGTTACAACTCTTTGGAGGTCAGAAGAGAGAGAGACCAACTTGTAACGATGTGTAAAATTCTTAGAGGAACTATAGATGCTTCTGGTTTAAGTGGCGAGTTATGCAGGCTTTATGCTCCCAACGATTACCGACGGGGCAGACATCACAGGCTCTTTGCTGTTCCGTCAAGCCGCACAGTGGCTCGATCTAAGTCACCTGTACCACGTACACTGGCTGCGCTCAATGCCCTCCTGGACGCTACGCCACATTGCGATCTGTTCGCAGATGAATGGAACGTGATACTGTCAGTCTGCTTGCAGTACTGTGAGATAAAGGCGTGACGTATGCTCAAATATATATTTTTATTTTTAATTTTATTATTACTTTAATTTTTACTATGATATTCTTTGTGATTAATTTGTTAATTTCGTAAATAAGTCTGTATTTAATTAATATTAATATTATGATTTTTTAGACACATTAGTGTAATTGGTTAATCCGTACTAATATGTAAAATAAAATAAATAAAAATAAAATAAATAAATAAATAAATAAATAAATAAATAAATAATAATATTAGCCCTGTTAAGGACCTCTCCCACTGTTGGTCACGAGCCTCCTTACAAACTCAGAGGGTTTAGGCCATAGTCTATCACGCTGGCCCAGTGCAGGTTGGCGAAATTCACACACCTCGGAGAAACTTTTAGGCATGCACGTTTCCTCAAGATATTTTCCTTCACCGTTAAAGCAAGTTAATGTTTAATACGCTTATGCTTTCGGAAAGACAGAGGTTAGTGCCTGAGTTTGAATCCGAGACCTCTGAATTTGCAGTCCAACGGTCTAACCACTAGGCTATCACTGCTGATATGCAGATATACATACATACCAATGAAAATTAAATTGGTCATAATGAATAAAGGTCTAGATGATTAAAATGTAATAAAGCAAAACAAACTTTGAGTCATATAATTACGTGACTTATTTACAGAGGATGCTATGTTTATCGTTCTGCTAGTGCACCGGTTTAAGCCGGGTTGAGGTTTCTGTCTCAAGTGAGACGTTAATTTCGTTTAGCCGTGCACCGCCGGACGTGCTGTCGTCATGTAGGCTGTGTAGCTGTAGCCTAATTTAGATTTCACGATAGCTTGATATACCAGTGGTGTAGGCTTATTGAGAGGTGTCATGGGTTCTACTCTTGCGTGATTCAACTATTTTGGTTCCGGTCTGGGTGTTTATGTATCTGAAATTCATGTTTGAAAACGCATTCCCACTCAGGTGCTGTTATAGTCGAACGAACCAAAACAAACTTGTAGTGTAAGATATACTTTGGGTAATATAGTTTTTTTTTTTTTTAAATATAGCCCCACACTAGGATTTATTCCTGTATCGTGGGTGCGTTTACAAACATGAAAATTCACAAACACAAACAAAAGTTATTAAAGTGAAACTTTTATTAGATCGTTACAAACTTTTTGGTCTGTGTGTTGCATGCCCGACCGTCACGCGACATGCAACGCGCTCGCCAGAGCAGCCAAGGCCAATATGTTTCACTTTTACCGTGGTTTCATAAAACCACACAAGGATTTTATTATTTTTTTATCGGTAGCATAATATGTAACAATATGTGCAAGCAGTGATAGCCTAGTGGTTAGACCGTTGGACTGCAAAGTCAAAGGTCTCGGGTTCAAACCCAGGCACGCACCTCTGTCTTTTCGAAAGCATGTGCGTATTAAAAATTAATTATCACTTGCTTTAACGGTGAAGGAAAACATCGTGAGGAAACCTGCATGCCTAAGAGTTTATCGAAGGTGTGTGAAGTTCGCCAGCCCGCACTGGGCCAGCGTGGTGGACTATGGCCTCCTAAACCCCCTCAGTTTGAGAGGAGGCCCGTGCCCAACAGTGGGACAGTTTCTTAACAGGGCTAATATTAAATTAAATTAAATTAATATGTAACAATTATGACAAAACCCAGTCAACTTTTTTCGTTTATTAACACTATCCTTAAGTATGCTATCCTTACGGCTCTGCTAGTGCAGCGGTTTAAAGCGGGTTGAGGTTCCTGTCTCAAGTGAGATGTTAATTTCGCTGACCTTTAGCGGTGCACCGCAGGACGTGCTGTCGTCATGTAGGTGTGCAGTGTGGCCACCGCTTAAGGCCCTACCCCGATCGCCAATTGATCGACCGCGAGAGTGACAGTGATGCAATTACTTTACAAAAGAATAATAAGGGACGGCTATATTGAGCACCCGCTCGGAAATAAACGACGTTTGTACAAAAAACAAATGTTATCATTTTCTAAGAAAACTACACTATGAAATAAAAAACTGATCTTTGCTACAATTATTTGCTATGTTTTAAAGTAAATTCTATTGACTAGTTCTAAGCATTTTGTTGGAATCAGAAAATGTAAGGCAATAGATTGATTTTAGATTATTTTTCTATCCAGATAATTTCGTTTAATCTTGAATTCCTTTTACCAGATGCTAAAATATACAGTCAAAAACCATACTTTGGAATATTAAGTCTCTAATCTATGTACTTTTTGAAGTGCACGGTGTACAAAAACACGTTTTATTTGCGGTAGCCCCTGAATTTCGGTTTGACGATAGCTGTAAACTGAGTATAGGCTCGGCTCATTCCATGAAATTACGAAATCAAATCATTATGAGAAACACATATCCGGTCTGGGTGTTTAGAGTTTGAGAAGTAGTCAATTTGACTATAGTTTGGTTTCTTATTGTATGCTCAACTTATTCGATGTCGTGGATTCGTTCCCCGCACGGGATTTTTTTTTGTGCCATCTACAGTTATCTGTTTAGTCTGAGTGTTTGTAAATGCATCTACGATACAAAAATGAGTGTAGGTAGCTCAACATATATATTTTTTAAAACGTAGCCCCGCACTAAGCTTTATTCCTGTGTCGTGGCTGTGTTTACAAACATAAAAATTCACATACACAAATACCCAGACCGGAACAAATAATTGTGGGTCACACAAAGATTTGTCGCGTGCGGGTATCGAACCCGCAACTGTTAGACACAGTGGGCTGAGTGGCTTAACCTGCAATGCAGATACGTCCTGACCCGAAGCTTCACTACTTTAATGTTACGCCTCAACAGATTGAGTTTGTTTTAAGAAGTATGAAACGTGGGAAGTCTCCCTGTCATGACAGACTTAGCATAGAACATTTGATATATGTGGGCCAGCATATCTGTAAGGTGTTAGCGCATTTTTCAGTCTATGCATGGGGCAATGCTATTTAACCGAGGAACTTAGGCGAACTCTGGTTGTTCCTGTTATTAAAATTAAAACAGGAGATATCTCGAACATGGCCAATCATGGACCCATTTCTCGAGCAACAATCGGGGCCAAGGTACTTGAAAGAGTTATTCATTAACATATGAGTTCACTTAATATCGACAATGGTCAGTTTGATTTTCGCCCACAGGTATCAACAGACACGGCCACATTTTCGCTAAAGCAAGTTGTTAGTCACCATAAGGAGCTGAACACTACTGTGTATGCTTTTTAGATTTAAGTCGTGCCTTTGACACACTTAACTACGACTCACTGTGGAAACTTTATAATACCAGCATCTCTGCTGGGGTTGTTGGTCTTCTTGCATATTGGTATCGCAATCAGACCAACAACGTCAGATGGGGTGAAGAAGTGTCAGCTGGCATACCTCTCCTGATCTTTTTAACGTATACGTGAATTACTTAATTGTGGAGATGAGCAGCACCCCGGTAGGGTTCTGTTTGGATGGCAGATATGTCAACAATCTGAGCAACGAAGGGTTCTGTGCATAGTGGTGGGTAGGTAGGTAATGTGCTCGCAAGGAGGTCGCAAGTCGTCGCCTGTTGTGAAAATCTGTTTGTCTTGATCCTTCTGCCAAACATTCTAAAACTGGTAACTTTGGACAAATTGTACTAATAAAGCGCTCGGCAGTATACGGATGACCTCCAACAACACTTTTAGACACCTAATGGGGTTAAGGCGTTGTTGTAGTGCCTCCTGCTATTCAGCGAAAACGTATAGCTTCTTTTATGACCAGCGCCTATAGCCAAGTTGACAATCTACAGTCGTTAACGCTAATAAAAAGCGTAAAATGTATGGGAATGACATATTGCAACGAAAAGTCACGTGGTCAAAACAATGCGCTATCGATTGCGACAAGAGAATCGAAACAAAACGCTTGTAACTTGTCTAGGCCCTCAGGGTTGACTCGTGTAGCAACAAAACAAATTAGAAGTCTAGCAGATAGACTGCAGCTGACTGCTTCGTACAGAAAATGGATTAAAATTGCGACGTGAGAGTAAAGAAGAAAAAAAATGCCATTATTATTATTTTCTTTTTTCTCTATTTGTTCTCATTTTTTTCTTTTAGTTTTTATAGTATTTTGTTATACTAAATGTATAAATGCATGTATGTATGTAAAAGTATGGATCTATGTGTCTGCAATCATCATCATCATCATCATCATTTCAGCCTATACTTGTCCACTGCTGAACATAGGCCTCCCCAATCGCTTTCCAGCGTAACCGGTCCGATGCCACCTGCATCCAACGATTTCCTGCGATTTTCACAAGATCGTCGGTCCATCTGGCAGGCGGTCGTCCTACGCTGCGCTTGCCAATACGTGGTCTCCACTCTAGAATCTTTCTGCCCCAACGCCCGTCCGATCTTCGCGTCCGTCCGTCTGCAATAAAGATTTATTATTATTATGTATGCATTTGTTTAATACAATTTCTTATAAAATATATATAAAAATATAAAATACAAATATTCTTATATACAAGCTGTAACATAATTAAGGCAAGATCTGAGTTTTGTTCTAAATCGGTAAGTGAATTGATTGCAACAATCCATTTTTTTTTCATTTGTATAAGCAATAAGGTGATTTCAAATGCATTATTTTATTATATAGATTTCATACGCACACATTCACATACAAGTTTCATTGTTAATTGAGGTATAAAATGTACTTAAAAAAAAGGTATGTACTTAAAAAAAGGGTAAAACACTTTCAATTTGGAAATTTAGTTTTCGTATTGAATTTGTGAAGCAATTATCTAATCAGGGTGTTTGAGGTCTTGCGTTATTTACGATACACCTTGTATATTGTATAAAAAAAAGTGCTCCACCGACAGCGAGGTCTACGACCCAAGCTACCGGTGGTCAGGGCTCCAAAGAGAGGAACCTCCTCACAATGCGCGCCGTGTCCAATACTACCGCCTTCTGTATCAGGCGCTTTACCCAACTGCCTAGCGAGAGCTTCTCGAGGTGTTTATCGAAGCTCTTCGCTATTAAGCCGTTGACTGATATGACTGTCGGAATAATGATAGTTGAATCAAATATTTAGATAATTTTTCTTCTTGCATAATATGACGCATCGATCGATCTATTATCACGATATCAGGTTTATTGGCTACAATAGTCCTCACCGTGATAAAAGATCGATCCCAGTAGAGCGTGATATGACCATTTTCGAGAACTGGAAGATGCTGGTAATGGTAGGACGGTACTCCAGAGTCCACAAGGCCATATTGAAAAACAAGTTGCTGATGGATCATCCTAGCCATCTGGTTTTGTCTATGCAAGTACTCTCTGTTAACAAGACGAGAACAATCGGAAACTACATGTCTAATAGACTCACCGGGTTATTATTATTATTATTTCTGGTTTAAATTTTGTGGTCCACTTATTAGATTGTTATTGACAAGTATTATACAATCAGATAGTATTCAGGGTCTGCTGATGAGGCCGAAAGGTAGCTAATTGAATCACCCAACTACTTAATATAACCCTGCCGTATTTGCGGTCTTTGGATTCGTCTTGCTAAGTACTTTAGACCAAGAAGGAAGCCATATGAACTCAACTAAGCAAGATATCTTCGTTGTGTTTTTGCTATAAATCATCATCATCATCACATCAGCCTATATTTGTCCACTGCTGAGCATAGGCCTTCCCAATCGCTCTCCAGCGCAGCTGGTCCGATGCCACTTGCATCCAACGACTTCATGTGATCCTCACAATATCGTCGGTCCATCTGGTAGGTATGCGACCCACGCTGCGCCTGCGAATATGTGGTCTCCACTCTGAAATCTTTCTGCTCCAACGCCCGTCCAATCTTTGCGCTATGTGGCCCGCCCATTACCACTTCAGCTTACTAATCCTATGGGCTATGTCGATGACCTTAGTTCTTCTACGAATCTCCTAATTTCTAATTCGATCACGTAGGGAAACGCCGAGCAGAGCTCTTTCCATAGCTCGCTGAGCAAATCTGAGCTTTTTTATGAGACCTATTGTAAGAGACCACGTCTCTGATCCGTATGTCATCACTGACAACACACATTGACTAAAAACTTTAGTCTTGAGGCACTGAGGTATCTTGAATGAAAAGACGTTGCGCAGTTTCCCGAACGCTGCCCAGCCGAGTTGAATTCGTCGATTGACCTCTCTCTCACAGTTGGACCTACCTAACCGGACTGCTTGTCCCAGGTAAATGTATTCGTCGACAACTTCAAAAGTAGAGTTCCCAACGGTGAGTGCGGTGGGTACGACATGGACATTGAACATTAGTTTCGTTTTGTCCATGTTCATTTTTAGACCCACCTGTTGGGATACTCCGTTGAGGTCACTGAGCATTCGTCCTAGACCTTCCAGCGATTCTGCCATGACAACAATGTCGTCAGCAAATCAAAGGTGAGTGATGTATTCGCCATTGATATTGATGCCAAGTCCTCGTCATTCCAAGAGCTTGAAGGCGTCCTCCAATGTGGCCGTAAATAGTTTCGGAGAAATGACGTCTCCCTGTCTTACTCCTCTTATTATGGAGATCGCCTTCGTGCACTGCCCCTGTACTCGGACTGACATGGTGGCGTTATTATACAAGCACTTTAACACTTCGATAGTTAATGCGGCGACTAGTCTCGATCGAATCAAAGGCTTTCTCATAGTCCACAAACGCCAAGCATAGTGGCTGATTATACTCACCAGTCTTCTGTATAATCTGCTGCAGCGTATATATGTGGTCTATGGTACTAAACGTACGTAGTGGTACTGATTTTTAAGAAAGGTGATACACACTTGAAAAACAGTACCACCACACCCCCGTTCCATGCTTCCGGCGTTTTACTTTCAAGCAAGACGGAATTAAATAGCTTCTGAAGGACTTTAAGTACCGGCGTTCCGCCCGCTTTCAGAAGCTCTGTAATTCCGTCTTCGCCGGGCGCTTTGCTGTTTTTGAGTTGTTTGAGAGCCATCCTTATCTCGTACAGGCTGATGACCGGGATATCTTCAGTATAGTGTCGGGTTAGCTTGGCTCTTGGGTCTTCCGAGCGGCGAATCCTGGTCGACCGGATCGGACTGGACCTCTCCCTGCTGGCAGTAGTAGCGGCTATGCTGGCAGGGAAATCGGCGTGGGGGGCCGTATCCGCCTCCTGCGAGACTGTGATGTCCCAGAAGGAGGAGGCCGAGCGGGATCGGGAGAGGGCAGATCCTGCTTGACGAAGGCGACGGCGCCGGGGCGGGGGCACAGCCCGCCCAGGCCCCCCCAGCCCAATAGCCCGGGGCTTAAGAATACGGGCTAACCCGCGTCCGCCTCGCAATATCTAGCGGGGGACCCCCCCCTGCTACACCATCAGCAGGGGGGCCTTCGGGGTCGCGGAGGCAAGGGGCGGGGGTTCTGAGTGTCCTTCACGACCAACCCCGAGGACGACGGCGGCGTGGTGTGGCCCACGTCACCATGAGCACCGCGTCGGTGCGGGTGGGAAGCATGTCATCAAGTCTCCCTCCGATGGCGGGCTCGTCAGAGCGAGGCACAAGAGGGGCACCGGTGCGTTCCATACGGAGATCCCGAAGCCCCTCCAAAGTGCTGATGTCGGCAACCCTGGGGTTTTTAGTCGGTAGGAATCCGACACGCGCCGCGAGCTTCCCCCGAGGCTCGCGGAAGTCCTACGCAGGATTTTCCCCAGGTAAAAAAAAGGCTCTTGGGTCTTTTACTAAGTCAATAACAGGTTCAGCTACTGAGGTATATAACTGGCTATAAAACCTCTCTATCTCCCTGAGTACCTCTGACCTATTCGACGTTATGTTTCCGTCCTCCGTCTTCAGCTTCGTCAACTGGCTTTGCCTAATAGACGCGTCTCTTGCGAACACTTTGGAGCCCTTGTTTTGCTCTATGGTCTCCTCAATACGTCTTGTATTGAAAGACCGTATATCGTATCGCAAGGACTTCAATATCTACCCATTGAGCTGCCTATAGGACTTAGCATCATCCAAAGTTTGAATCATCATGGAACGTCGCTCAGCCAGGTCCCGGGTGCAGTCGGATAGTTTTTGAGGCCTATTTTTACGGTAGGGCTTGAAATACTTAGACCAGTCTGCTGTTGATATCTTCCACTGATGCGCTACTGTCTAGCAATTCGAAATGGTTTGACAATTCGAGTTGAAAGTTCTCGGGATTTTGGATATGTGCATTACAAGGTAGGAGCGTCCATTTTGACATTAATATTTAACGTGCCTCTGACCATTCGGTAATCACAGCCGGTTTTTACCCTGTGAATCACGGAGATATCATTAAATATTGGTCGCTTGGTGCTTATGATGAAGTTTATCTCATTTTTAGTGGAACCATTAGGGCTCATCCAGGTCCATTTCCTATTAGGCGGCTTCTGGAAGAAAGAGTTCATCATAAAAAGTCCCTCTTTTTTCAGAAATTCGGCAGGCCTCTGACCTCTAGGGTTCCGCTGTCCATATCCAAATTGCCCCACTTTCTACTTATCATCACCTCGTTTGCCCAGCCGTGCATTGAAGTCACCCATAACCACTGTAAAGTGTGCTTTGGAAGTATGTGTGGCTCTACTGATGTCCTCATACATAACTTCGACATCGACATTCTCATCATCTGAGTGTGCCGAGGTCGGTGCGTAGACCTGTACGATCTTCAGAGAATATATTTTAGATATTCTAAGTATAAGTTACGCTACCCTGCTCGTCGCACTACTGATGGACACAACGTTGTTTATGAGTGACTTGTGGACAATACACCCGGCACTACCTTGGTACTGCTGTTCGCCTTCCCGGTGGTAGAACAAGTTGCCGGATCTTATGGTTATCGTGTCCTCGCCCTCTCTTCCGACCTCTGATAAACCTATACTCCAGTGCAACTTGTCTATCTCTTCGGAAGAAGAGATAGACAAGCCACGCACGTTGAGCTTTCCAGCTCAACTAGCTTCTCATCTGCCCTGAATGTGCGTACGTTGTGTGTCACCAGGACCAATTTCCTTTGTTGGTGGTAGCCGAATCTCTGCCGGCGATTTCTCGCAACCCTTGTCCTGTCGTTACCATGGATGCTACCGTGGCCAGGACGAACAGGACCGCCAGGGACTAGGGGGCTGGTTTTTTTTCTATCATAATTATTTGGGACCTTTCCTTAGTTTTCCCTTAGTCGCCTTGTGCGACACCCGATGGGATGAGATGGGTTGGTCCTATTCTAAGCCGGGAACCACGCGGAGTGGTTCCCGGCTTTTTGCATAAAAAGTTTGTTTTGATTATATTAAATTAAAATTATTACTGTTTATGTTCATGACTGTGCTGGCCTTATCGACAATATGCAATCCTAGGCTATATTATGTGAGTTAACAGATAGATAATACCCATGCCTAAAGTGGTTACTTCAATCTCAGCATGCAAGAAGCAAATTGCTATTTAATAACTTACAAGTAGTTTGAGTTTCAGCACGAATATTGCGTGCAGGTTAATCAAGTGTTGCATATTAACGGGAGGTGTCTAGAAATGCATAACTCCACCCGTAGCCATACAGGACGGCGGTGTTCTTAGTGATCACCAAGTTTCGCAGCGGATGGCTTGGTCGGGCTGAGATGGGTTACCGTTTGTGACAATTTTATTTTCAAGCGTCCTTGTGCTTTGGAAGCAAGCATTAAGCTGTTATTCCCAGTTACCTATTTATGTGGTAGTCGATAAGCAAAGTTGGATATAGCGGTTGGCCACAAAACTGGCCTTCACCAATCCGTACTGGGTCCACGTGATGTAGCATGGTCTATTCTTTTTCACCTCGATTATTCAACGTTGCCCCACACTAGGATTAATTCCTGTGTCGTGGGTGCGTTTACAAACATGAAAATTCACATACACAAATACCCAGACCGGAACAAATAATTGTGGATCACACAAAGATTTGTCCCGTGCGGGAATCGAACCCGCGACTATTAGACACAATGGGCGGAGCGGGTTAAGCTATTAACCACTGCGCTAAATCGTCAGTCTTTGTAAATGGTCATGTTTGTAATCGCATCTGCAAGACAGGAATGATTCATAGGGTAGGGCAGGCAACCTTTAAAACTCAGACTCAAATAATTTACTTTATACTGGCGTTACCTGCGGCAGCGCACGCGTTTATTTTGTAATTTAATTTTGTAATATAGGTAGGTGTTTCCAAAATAGAATTACTCCATGACCTGAGGCACCTCCACACTAAGTTTCTTTAAAATCGATTTAGCCGTGTTAATTCTAATAAAGCCGTGTCTTTGTGTGCTCCACAATTATTTGTTTTGGTCTGTAAATAAAAACTACCCCGCGGGAATCTTGCATTATTTGAGCTAACAAGTAGCCTTAATCGAACTACAAAGTTAGTTGAGTGTTTTCCAAGTGTCTAAAAAGTCAACTTAAAAACTTGTCAATTTCCGTTAAAGATAAATTTTAACAGCTCCCCAGAAATTGGAGGATAGCAGGGGTTCTATTTAGCCAAAATAAGATTGATATCTGTGGGCCTTCATGAAGACCTGTAAAAATTCCAATGCATATTGGTGTGATTTTATCAATCACTTATACGGGTATAATTGGCATGATCTAGTGTGTAAACAAACTACGTATCATGTATTATTATTCCACAACGTAAGATACTTTTATACCAAGTTTCTTTAAAATCCATTTTAGTATGAAGAAAATATAGCTATTCTGCAGGAGCATTGCTATTTTTTGGGATATAAAATTTTCTGTTCCTTATTTTACGATGTATTATCATATAAAGTTTCAATTAAATCCGCTAAGCAATTTTAGTATAGATAACTTATCACATAAGAACCGTGTAGGTGGTCTCATATAGGTGGTCTTTGTGAAATAGAAATAAATCTATGGCGCGATCTTAATTAACGCTAATGCCGTCCCATAAAAAATATATACAATACCTGGGTATTTCCTTTTTAGAAGTGTTTTTCATAAAATGATTAAACGGGCTGGTACCCTGCCAAAGATCGTAATTTGGGGTAATAATATTTAAATAAGGTACATTGCGAGCTAAGTATGTAAGAAAGTTTTGTCAGTACATTTCGTGTCAGACTTCTCGCAAGAATATTCAGTTCATTTTCATAATCAAAATTATATTTACATATCTTAAATGAACGAACATACGTAGTTTCGAGTTCAGGCCATTCATTGTCATAGAGTTCTCTCCAGAAGAAACTAGGTTCCTACCGAAATTATGATCGAATGTTTAAATCAAACGTGTATCCACAATTTCAGGTAAGTGCTTTTAACCACCTAAGAGTTTCTCGTGAGGAGACGAACTTGAGTCCAATATCAGTTTATGAAGGAATTAATGCGTAAGCAAAATCACAAATTTTAACGTAACGTTGCAGCTCGAGACTAACAACAATAAAAATAATAAAGTTTTATGGTTTATCCTGCAATTATCCCGGATTGGTTCTTGTTTCCGGGATAAAAAGTATTTATTATTTAAGGTATTAGGTGCCGTACTAAATTTCATTAACTGTTCGGTAGTTTTTGCGTGATTGAAATACAAACACTGCCTCGTTGGTCTGGTGGCAAAGCGCATCGCTTTGTGGTCAAGAGGTCCTGGGTTCAAATCCTAGGTCGGACAAGTGTAGTTTTTCTAACGAAAACTTTTCACCGGGGTCTGTAATTATGCCCGGTATATGGCAATAGGCTCGCCCCCTATTACATGGGATCTAACATCGTTGGCAAAACGTGGGTGTACTCAGTACACCTCTGCCACCTCCGCTTGGGGAATATAGGCGTGACGATGAAATACAAAGACACAGCCAGACAATAAATACAAAAAAAATTGTTTCGGCCTCTATATCGATAAGGAAATGTACCACAATTCAATTTTTTTTTATTGAATAATGTACATATTTGAATAGGTTACAGTTTTATTATATGTATACAGGTAGATAGATAAACCCTGCAGGGGCACTAACAAATTGTCAATTTTACATTCTTTTATTAACTTATTAATTTACTACCGGATCGGAACGTGACCTCCACCGAGAAGATCCGGCGAAAAACTTAGCGGGCTCATCTTTTTGTATTTTTCTGTATAGATACAATATATTAATAAATTAAGCTTACTATCTAGCTTTAGTGTGCTGCTTTACGTTTAACAATAAGATGCATAATAAGACATATAAAAAACATGTATAAAAAAAGAAGATAATACAAGCTATAATATTAGCCCTGTTAAGAAACTGTCCCACTGCTGGGCACGGGCCTCCTCTCAAACTGAGAGGGTTTAGGCCATAGTCCACCACGCTGGCCCAGTGCGGGTTGGCGAACTTCACACACGTTCGAGAAACTCTTAGGCATGCAGGTTTCCTTACGATGTTTTCCTTCACCGTTAAATCAAGTGATAATTCATTTTAAATACGCACATGCTTTCGAAAAGACAGAGGTGCGTGCCTGGGTTTGAACCCGAGTCCTCTGACTTTGCAGTCCAACGGTCTAACCACTAGGCTATCACTGCTTTTTTATTATTATTATTAATACAAGCTAGCCCTATTCATAGGTTAATCTCATACACTCAATCCATTCTCTCCTACAATTACATAGAGTACACTTCATTTAAAACTTCCCCGACCCAATTGCCATGGTACTCAAATGTGCTAGCACCAGGAAATACAGAATCGAACTCGCAAAACGTTTAACCATCGTCAAAGCACGTTGTCCCATTCAACCTTATTGTACTAGACTTGAAGCGCGAGGAGGATGGCATTAAATAACATCGTTACTTATCGTTATAGAAAATTATTTGTGTTCACTACACAACTCAACTTTCAATTGGCAGACTGTAATACGTTCATGATACGTGAGAGTCTCATTAATTAGTTACATTGTACAGAGTTAAAGGGCGCTTGAATTTGATGCAAATTAATTTGATCTGAGGCGCTCCTATGAGCGCCGAAAACCGAACAGAACTGTTTTTTTTTCGGTTCGGTCAGTTCATGATAGGTGACTATTTGTGGCATATCCATATTTCAGAGTTCCCAAGCTTTGAAAGGCACGTTAAACCATTGGTCTTGGTAACGATTTTATGTGGTAGTGGTTATGTTGGACGCCTAATCGGCAACTTGATAAGTTCTAACAGCAGATGGCGACAAACTTGCCTCAACCAATGCGCTGGGTCCGCGAGGTTGACTTCAATCTAATATCTTTCACCTCGATTTGAGAGAGAAGCCCTTATGCCTATTAATGAAACGGTATATACTAATTTAGTATTTCTATTATTTATTAACCTGGTTTTATTACTAATCCGTCCAAAGTCAATTTGTTACAGTATGTGGGTGCCCGGTAGTCTTTTCAGGGTTATGTTGTGGTGTGGTCTTTTCAGGGTTATGTTGTGGTGTGAGAGTGTTAGACTGGTGTAAGTGTTTTGTGGGTTTTATCTACACTTATACCCTACATTATAATATTATAAAGAGAGAGGAAAGATTTGTATTTTTGTATGTTTGTAACGAATAAACTAAAAAACAGCTGGACCGATTTCAAAAATTCTTTCACCATTTAAAGCTATCTTATCCAGAAGTAATATGGGCTATATAACATAGACCCGGTAGGTGGTGCTGTTGTCTACCGGGTACGAAGTTGCGGGAAACTACTAGTAATTATATTATAAAGAGGAAAGAGTTGTATTTTTGTATGTATGTAACGAATAAACTCAAAAACTACTGGACTCATTTCAAAATTCTTTCAATATTAGAATGCTACATTATCCCTGAGTAACATAGGCTACATTTATTACTAAAAAAATTAGGCATCCCTAATGAAACTTCAGTAATGTCCAGTCGTGCGAAGCCGGGACGGGCCGCTAGTCTGTAATAATATTGCTGTATAGTAAGTGATCAAACGAACTTACCTGAAGTGAAGTTCGATCATTATTATACGAAGTCCTTCGTTCGAAGATATAAACTATATTAGCAGCTCTCTCGAGTCGCTTGGCAACCGCGCGTCATTTAGAAACTTCAAAAACCTCTATGGTATCTGTGGACATAACCTCTGGAACCATTCCTTTTAGAAGTAGTACATTTCAACTTTACCAACGGGCAGGGCGGGTTGGGTACTTATATCTTCGAACGAAGGACTTCGTATAATAATGATCGAACTTCACTTCAGGTAAGTTCGTTTGATCACTTATTATACTGTGTCCTTCGTTCTCGATATAAACTATATTAGCAGCTGTTTAGAGCTATAAGGGTAAAGTTGAAGTATACCACGAAAAGGCTTGACCTCTAAAAAGTAACATATCATGAGTATATTTGTACTATAACACATTCCCGTTCTTTGTATTGCCATACAACACAAACACAACAAATATATACACCTATATTGTTTCTTACAACCAGTCTGTCTATAATATAAACTTATTTAAAATAAATTTATATAATCAAATTCTATAACATGTTATGTTTTGTAGTGTAGATCCATCCCAACAAAACCTTTAAAGCACCTGTTATGTACCTTTATACCACACCTGTTGTCCAAAATTCATTAATACCGGGTAATATTAATCAATAATTACTTATCAGATATCAGTGCAGTCTCCATCTGTTATGTCTTCTATAGAGATCTTTCTTCTATAGATATCTTCTATATAACAAGAGTTGAAGAATTGCCCATCTAGAGTTTTGTTTATATAAAATTAAATCCTTTATAATAATTCTTGTATCATTGACAACCATTATGAGACGAACTATGAGAGTGAAGAAAGCCAGGCAGGCATGCAAGGAAAAAACCCGTCGGAACCTTGCACTCTCTGCCCACCCCGCAAGAAATCTGGCGTCATAATATGGATAGAGATAGATAGATAGCTAGAAACCCTTACTGTGTACTAGACCTGAAAACAAAGTCTGTTAGTACCCAATCTATAACAATATGATACAAATATAACAGGGAAACCTATTTCCCCACTAATGTGTTTTCCAACAGGCATGTGGTTCTTTTTTTTTTTTTTTTTTTTTTTCAAATTATCTCTTTTTGAGTACAGTACCAAACAAAGGCTACGAATTAATTTGGTGATTATAAGAATGTTTTTGCTATCATTACATATTTAATTTATGTTTTCTTTTTTTTTTTTTTTTTTTTATATCAACATTCTGCTATATTAGTTGTCAGTTATATTTTTAATCTTTAAAGATGTACATATATCAAAATTTAACATTTTTTGTACTAGAGGCCTTTGTACTAATGAGCTTATATGGAATTAAGTCCGGTGAAGCTGTAAAGGCCTCGCGGCCATCCGCGTACATCACTCACACACACACATCTTATCTGGAGATATTCCTCACATAAGGCTATGTGCTTTACCTATATAATCTCGCCCCCCCCCCCCCCCCCCCCAATTTTAGAGTCTGGAACGAAGGGCAGTATTAATGCGTGGTAAACAAACATAACCTACCCCAGTGTTATTACTATACCACTATTATTAATTCAATTTAAATTTCGAAACTATCCCGGAATCATTTCCATGTTCTGAGTGTGCGCCGACAAATAAATCCTTGGCTACATAAATCTTTATATATTACTTAACGATTCGTTCCTGCGCAATAACGCCCGCGAACATTCGTTTTGGCAATACGATCGGGCCACACCTGAACCAATTACATTACTGATGAAAAAATACACTCCTAATTTAGTAATAACTTGAGAAGCGAATAAGTTACAGTCTGCTAAACCGAACCACGGGTTACAACTGTATCATATTGGGAATCCTATTCATAACTGAATTATTTCATACCATGAAATTTTCATTTCATACCACACTTCCTTTGCTTCTTTGTATGTGACTGTATTTATAAGTAAAAAAAAAAAATTGCAATGCGTAACTTTCTAGTTAGTTCTAGATGTCCAACCGTGAGAATCGAGTGTTACTCAACTTATTATTATGTATCCCCCATTAATAATAAATAAATAATATCAAGTTCCTTAGGACTTAGATTATTGCTGATACTACATAATATTTATCATACCTGTAATAAGCATATGCTTTTTGATTATTCTTGTTTAAGATAATCCATACTTTCAAATAATGTAACTCAATATTTCATCCACCGTAGCATGTCAACATAATATCATTAAATTTTCAAATGGATATTATTATCAAGTCATTTGCATGACTTTATGTTCTTTTATATATAGATACCTATTTATAAGATACATGTAACATGTGGATGTAATAATTTAAATGTAACAATACCAAAATTGCAAATTTTTGTATGATATCTCAATCCAATATTTTTTACTGAAACACCTTTAAATAAATTACAACATATATAGTGCTCTAAAACCAACTTGTTATTTTAATGGTAGCCATTTGTGCTTGTGTTATCATAACTATACCAGAAACATCACTAGTGTTCAAAATAACTGTACACATTCCAAACTAATTACAAAACTATTTTCTTATAGTTATTAATTTCTTGAATAATCTTATTTAATTACATATTATTTATTGATTATCATATGATCAAACAAAAATACAGTAAAAACATCTAATTCTCCAAATCATGAATTGATGTATAGCTTTCCATTGTGTGCCTCAAATTTCTAATATTATTAAGTACACTATAATTGATGCAGGAAATAATCAAGAACCCAAAACCATTGAACTCATTACATGATAGAAAACTGAATAGGTACTAATAAATATTTTATTAGTATATTTATTATGACTGTAAGGTCTATTGCCAGCATTAAGATTTTGTTTTATTGTTTATTTTTTTTTTTTATATATATCAATTATTAAACAATAGTGTTTCTAACAATAATGTTTCTATACATAATGTTAAACATATGTATGACAAGATTCACTTGTCTGAAGTGCAAGTACTTGCACAAAACCAATAAAATTATGTTTGTCGTTGAAGGCATTATTAGTGTCATAGATACATACCAAAGTCAGTGAATACCCTTAGCCTCCAATATTATGGTTTCTTTGTAAAACCCATTATGTATTCCTGATTGTTTTTCTGAATTTTTCAGCAACTTAAAAACCAAGTCCTTGTGTAAAATGCCTATCATGCTTTTTGTACCTCACTTTCTTTGGTAGGAGATTTCCAATGTCCAACGTGATGTTGTTTTTGGTGAACTGATAGGTACACTGTGACTTAATATTTTCACACCCAGGATGAGGATTGTTGTTCTATATTGGTTACAACGGTGGTCGTTTTATGAAATTTTAACTACTGGCTATGACTAGCTAGTTAATAATTCCATATTGATAATCCACTATATTAACACTCCTTTTATGCAAAATATATACTGCTGACCTTAAAGGTTCTTATCTCAATAAAGGTTTCATGACTGTATTGTTAGGATTTATCTTTTCTGGCTACCCTGCAAGGAGCCTGGGTTGATAATATTGATAGATAATTATTAGTTTTATGTTAACTGGATAGACCAGGTATTTTATATTATCTTTTAAGTATCTTTGTGCATAACACAAATTATCCCACAACCTGCCTGCCGCAGCATCCGTAGGATAAGATATTATATTTGGAATGTATCTACAGTCCTGTTGCTTGTCAGTTACAACAGGCATTGCCATTAGTATATTACTTTGGCTTATTTGGTTATAAACCCTGTTCAGGAATAAGAATTGCTGGATTTAACTTTTTAATACAAGTACTCATAATTTTGCACAATTCTTTGTGTAATAAGCTCCAGTTTGGGCTATTTCAGTATTATTATACAAGTATGTCTAATAATGAAATCAATAAAAACACTATGTTTCTGCAAAGGAGTGACTTTTGTTATTAATAATGTATTGTTATACATAAACAATGTCACTTTAATTACCCTTTCAGTAAGTCTCCTTTTGGAGATATAATATGACAAATTGCTTATAGTTTATAGCAATAGTCTTTGTATTTACTGTGTTAGGCATGTTTAAGGTATGTATTTTAGGTAACATTTTTGATTCTTACCATTGTAGAAATGTGAACTGCACAGGAACACCTCATGGATGAAACCTATGAGTAGTATGACCTTCAGCACATATCTCGTATGGGCCCCAAGTCTTGCGGACCACGCCGATGTATCTCGTACACCACTCGTGTCCTTGAATTATCGTCAAGTCTTGCGGACCACGTCAATGTATCTCGTACATTACCCGTGTCCTTAAAATGCCATCGATCCTTAACAATCATCATAATTGATGAACGTCCCCCTAATTTCTCTTATTGGAGGTATAACATTGCCAATTTATAGACGGTTAATAATCGTTTTCAGGTATATTTCGTGTTAAACTGTTTGTACACGAATAGGGACATAGACTTCATAAGTTTACTTTTCGGGCGACGAAGCTTTCCCAAATTTTAATATGACGAAACTCACGTCTCCAAATATTAGATATTATATAAATAAACAAGTTAAGCTGAAAACACCACACATAAACAACTATCGGTTGATCTTTTTAGAATGTACTCCTTTGCCTGGACGTAAACTTTTCTAAATTTGCCTATACGATGTTTTAAATTTATTTCACACGGTCACTTGAGTATATTACAACCTTTTTGTTATATCATTTCAGTGCCATAACAAGTTATTAAATTAAATGTCGACCAAAAACTTTATTACAAAGCGTCGGCTGCCGCGCTTTCAAAAGAATGGTTCCAGAGGTTATGTCCACAGATACCATAGAGGTTTTTGAAGTTTCTAAATGACGCGCGGTTGCCAAGCGACTCGAGAGAGCTGCTAATATAGTTTATATCGAGAACGAAGGACACAGTATAATGGTGTTCAAAGACTTATATACAAGACGCGGGTAAAACATTATTTGATAAATGAGACATAACACAACGAACATGTTTTTTTTTACTATTGTTCCGACGTTCGAGCTGACACTATACTCTCTTATACTGCTTTAATGCAGCTTAAAGCTGCAAAAACTTCCTCTACTAAACAGCAGTTGTGCTGCTTTTGATGACAATAAGAATGGAATGAATTCCATCTACGGTGGAATGTAAACCAAGGATTAAATTATATTTTAGTTTTAAGCGTCTGGTATAAATTTTAATAGTAGCTAAGTAGAATTTCAGCTGGCCGCCAAGTTGGTTTTGTTATCTTGTGATTATGAATTTTGGCTGCATTCGGTTACTTTGAGATGGTCGCTTTGACTGTAGCAGCTGTGTGGTTCTAATTCTAGCGGTTGTAGAAGAAATATCTGTCATTATTCTCGAAGGAGAAAAATAAGATCGTCTATCTGTATTTGGAAGAAGTAAAAATATAGCAGTACTTTTTCCACTGTAAGCCAGTGTAGTAACGAGTCATAAAAAGCAAACATATACAGCAAATACTGTAAGTAGCGGTAGTTCGAGTGAAGGGAAGGAAGGCTTGTTTTGGAAATCCTCTTTATGAGAAATTTCCATTTTTAAAAGTGTCTATAGTGCTTCCAAAGGTGGTCTGATCGTTGTCAGTAGCAGGACAACAGTTGGGCTACTGCTCATCGTTTGTCACGATACTATCGTTTAGTATCGTGACTTCTACTTCTCTATGTGATCTAACGCTGTCATTAAAACTAGTTTGTTTTTTTCTCGTCCGCTTACTGGATCGAGTAGGCACAAATACGATCCCCGCACGAGACAAATCTATGTCTAACCCACAAATCGACGGTTTTATAGATCAAAGTTACGTATGCCAATCAAAATATATGGTATTTGCAAGTTTCATGCCCGTCGATAAGGTTATTTATACCAAATATAAATATGAGGCACTCGTAGCGCTATGCAACCGCGGTGTTCTTACCGATCACCAAGGTTAAGCAGCGTTCGACTCGGTCGGCCTGAGATGGGTGACCGTTTGTGGCATTTTCATATTCGAGCGTCTCCGTGCTTCGGAAGGCACGTAAAGCAGTTGGTCCCGGTTACCACTTAATGTGGTAGTCGTTAACCCGAGTTGGAAGCCATAAAGGCGGCTTGATAAGTCCTAACAGCAGGTGGCCACAAACCTGCCTCCACTAATCCGCACTGGGTCCCCGTGGTGAAGTATGACCTAATCTCTCTCACCTCGATTTGTGAGAGAAGGCCTTTGCCCAGCAGTGGGCAGTATAGGCTGATATTATATAAATACTGGATTATAGGACTTTGTTCGTTGGCCACGTCGACATTTTTGTTTCAGTGTTGGTATTTGTGGATACAAAGAAGATGCATAAGTGGACAAAGAGTAATGTATCATTATATTTATGTAAGTTAGAGTTTGTTTTAATGCATTTTATTTTGTGAACATATAACTATTACTACTACGGTATATGTAATGTGAATGTCCTACTTTGAGGCCTGAAACTCTAGTAAGCTACCTTCAAGAACAATAGCGAGTTGTGTAAAATTAAGTAAGCCTCGCTATTATTGAGCCCCCACCTCACTTTCCTTATGGCAGCTTTAATACAAACAGGTTCGACGCACTGATTAAATACTTGAAATGCCAACCGCTTACAAAGCGCCATTGTTTATATGATTCGTTTTGAACAATATGTTCAGCATATTGCCAGTGCCTGAGCACCACAATGAAAACTTACCCAATCTCTTGCAGCAGTGCAGTAAAGTAATTGGTTATGATTTTAAGGATGGAGATATTGTTAAATGTACTAGAGTTGCCAAACTAAATAAGGAAAGCAAGTTTCCTCGTACCATCTTAGTTAAATTTGGAAGTGTAAGAAATAGAGCTGACTTTTACTCTGCCGTGCATCGATACAACAAATTAAACCCATACAACAAGCTCAACACCGCATTATTGGGGATTGTAGGTGAAGAAGCCAGTGTATATCTTAGAGGATCTATCTCCGACCAACAAGTCTTTACATGCCGCAGTGCGTAAGAAGCTGGGTAGAAATTCGTATGGGTCAAAAACGGACGCATATATGTGAGGAAAACAATCGACTCTAATTTTATAATTATTAGAAATATTGATAGTATTGGTCTAATTTGTTAATATCCGAATGGCAAGTTTGATTCAATGTGGTATAACCACATTATTATAATAATTTTGACATAATTTGCCTGACCGAGACTGGGTTGGATGAAACATATGGTCCTCCGAGTTATTTGATGATAGATACTGTGTGGTGCGTAGGGATCGAGACATTGCACACATTGAGACGTTCTCAATTTGGGAAATGTCACGGTGGTGGTGTACGTATTGCATACTTAAGGAAATTTCAAATATCAATTAAACCTTGCCTTGCCTTGCTCAGTCTCTTCTTCTACCACTACTAGACTATGGTGATGTCTGTTTTCTTGATGCCACTGAAGAGCTAGTTAATAAGCTAGAACGTTTGCAGAATCTGTGTATCCGCTTCATTTTCGGTCTCTGTAAATATGATCATGTATCGGAGTTCCGAAGAAAATTGAAGTGGCTGCCTATTCGGCAACGCCGGGACTCACATATCCTTTCTCTTCTCTTTTCCGTCCTTCATAACCCCAAAGCTCCTATTTATCTACGTGAGCGTTTTGACTTTCTTGTCCCCAAGGATAGGGCCTGTCGTACTGCTACTTCTCTCCTTCCTCGTGCTCCTCTTAATTCTTCCTGTTGCTATGATAGGTCTTTTACTGTTCGTGGAGTGCGTCTTTGGAACTCACTCCCACACGCTATACGCGCAAGCTCCTCTCTGGACATCTTCAGGAGAAGAATCAGGGAACATTTCCTATCTGATTGTTGATACACATTTCTGATATAATATACTATGTGTATTTTTATGTATGTTTATTTTATAAATTATATATATTTAGTTTTTTATAGTATGTATTTTATTTATATTTATGTTTATTTTATTGTATGTTTTAATGTGTAATTGTATAACTACCCTCTTATTAACATTCTCATCTCTCAACACTTAAAGGTTCGCTGGAAGAGAACTCATATTTTGAGTTAAGCTCGCCTTTGTATATCACCTGTGAAATTACAACTGTAAACAATAACAGATTAAATTAAATAAAAAAAAACATTACTGGCAGGCAGAGTACTTAGAGGATTTATGGATACAAATAAAAGTTTATGGGCCTCTTATGATAAATTTGTGCGTAGCTTATTTTCCTAATTATCTACCTGTTAAAATGGTATGTGACTTCTTTGAAAAGTGTATTATATACGAAAACAAAACTTCGACTTTTAAAAAGTAAATTTACAATTTTTGTTAAAAGTTTTATATCCTAATTAACTACGAAACCTATGGACGCACGACAAACAACACACTACAAGCGCAGCTGCTACGCACGCACACATTCGAACACCGGGTCATTCTCTCTACTATCGATAGGTTGAGTAGTTATGTTTTTTGTAATATTGTCCTTATTACATGCACTTAAGGCACACTTTGCTTTACAATCGTTTCGCAAGTATTTCACGCTAATTCCCGATTTAAATGCGCGGCATTGTGCACGGAAATGAACATGAAAGTAAGCATTTTGGATTTTTATCTTTCCATCACACTTTTCAGGCTTTGGACTGACAACTTTTAATAATTTTAATGTAAACAAAATCGAACAAAGTAGGCATGTAAAAGATTTGAATCGTAATATTTACAATAAATGATAATTGTTATCATACTACACTTACACTACTTTCATCCAGGTAGGGGCAAAATAAACTAACTGAAAGCACTATTACGGCGCCTTCTCAAAAGACTTTCAAAATATCCACTACCTTCTTCAATGCACTTTAACGCCCGAACACATAGTTTTTTAATTTATTAAGCACTTTAGGGTCTTTTTTTAATTATTTGAATTGCGGTTTCAATTTTTTGGTTAATTAATGGATGCTATCAGATTCGTTTACATACAAAAGATATTTAACATTTTCCCACAAATAAGTCGAACGGAGTAAGATCAGCTGATCGTGGAGGCCATTGCACTGGTCCCCCTCGACCGATCCAACGGTTACCAAATTCAGCGTCCAGTTATTGACGCACACTCCAAGTAAAATGAGAGCGAGCTCTGTCGTTTTGATAAAACACTCCCGATTAATTTGCTAGCAGAACGTCTTCTAATAACATCGGCAAAGTTCGAGCGGAAACTCTACTGCCATGGGTCTGATTAAACACTCGAGACGCCAATTCCACGTTATCATCACATCAAGCTAGTGTTCACGCCATTTCAGTTTATTGGATACTGATATACCTAAATGCCAAAGCGCAATTTCGCCTCGATTATTGCGTCATAAACAAATACAGACAAACCGATCGGAACGCACAAGACAACTGCGCCGGCGCGCCGTTCCTATTTTTTTACTATTATTACCCTAAACCTCAATGCGTTTGAGTGGACTTTCAGGAAGTGTGCGGGACGTTGGTGGGGCGCGGGGACAGGAAGGTAAAAGCGCCATTTTATATCGCTGAAATTGTCACGCAGAAACATTTGAATTAAATTATAAAGATAATAGAATGGAAGATGATAGTAATTAAGAATTAATTTAGGTTTTTATGGACATAAAATAAATATTATTAATTGAGTATTGAAATATGTAATTCTTGAATTAGTTCGATGCCGCTTTTGTTTCCTACTGTTTTTTTTATTTACTCACATTATAATTATTTTTTGCCTTATTTTTGTTGTATTAGGAACAATATCGACAGGTTTTGCAACTGCATTCATTTCCTGTCTAATACTTACTGAATGTTGTCTATTCTTATAAATAATGTTTTAAATAGGATCTTTTACAAAATTAAACTTTTAAAGTACAGTAAAAACTTTATTTTGACTCTTGACTATTTTCGAAAATATCGGATATGATGTGAACTAGCGTGCGCGTAGTAAATCGTAGTAAGATTCATTCAATTTTTACGAATGTGTGCCTTAATACAGCTGATTGACAAACGAATGCCTGTATGTATGTGTGCAGTTCAGAGAATGTTTTTGTAGTGCGATGGAAATCGACGTATTGCTTTGAATTATGGTTCAATTTTCTTTAGTACAGCTGACTGAGGTGTTGTATGTATATTAATGGGAACGAGTGACTATAACTTTAACTAGTTTGAGTAATTTTGGGCTTAAATTTTACATATGTTTTTATAGTTGGAATCGATTCAGCTATCGATTCAGACAAAACTACTTTCAGGTCTTGCATTTCGTTACACCTTGTATATATTGCAAATGTTCTATTTAATGGTAGATTGGATATGTATAAAATATACACGAAAAAAAGTTTAAGCTTTATCACTTGTAAGGATGACTTTGTTATTTTAATTAATTATATCTGAATTATTTGTAAAATACCTGCATTTTGGGTCCCCCAGGTCTGTCCAAGGGAAATTTTCAAACAAGAATTCTCAAGTCATTGACGTTAGTGATTCCCTTAAATGGCATTCGGCTCGGTCAGCCTAAGATGGATGACCGCGGGTGGCAATTTCAATTTTTGCGTTATACTGTAGTCACCGTAGACACCACAAATCTTGTAAAATTGGATAATAAAAGTCAACAGTATTATTTTGAGATTCTTATTTCTTTGATAAAAGATCTAAGCCTACCAGTGGAGGATAAAAGTGGTACACAAATATAATAATCATTTTGGCACTTTAGTTTGCCTAATCGGCGTAGGAAGAAAACTTTATGTTCTTATTCTAGGCACTTTTTTTAGGCCCTGAGTGGCAGCTTATCTGCCTTAATTTTATCTAGACGTAATCTCTCGGGCTTCCAGACGTTTATAATTGGCCTATATTTGAAGTTACCCTTAGATAAGGCGCATTAAGTGGGAAGAAATAGTTCAGCCATGATTCTGTGGTTATATCTTTTGTGAATTTACGAATTAATTTTAGAGTTCTGTTTTATTAGTTTTCTAAATAGAAAAAGTAATGATGATATCTAATTATTTTATATAAAATAATTTTTGGAATGAAATGCCTGGCCGCTTGAATGTCCGCGAAGCAAATTGCCTAAATAGTAGAATGCCTACAAAAGAAAATGCCTAAGTAGCTAAATGTCTGTGAAGCAAATTGCCTAAGAAGTCAATCGTTTAAGAAGCAGAATATCAAAATGGTAGAACTGAACTATGATATAATTACATCACGTAAAGTAAATATTAATCAAATAAATGCAGTTCTGTTTTAAGATATAGCATCTTTTGGTAACCTGCCCGTAAAGTTACCTATTTTATTTTAGGTGTCCTGCTTGTAAGTCATGATGCATTTTAGGCATGCTGCCTCTTAGCCATGATGCATCTTAGGCATTCTGATGGTTAGCTATCAGGCGTTGTAGGTATTCCGCCTTCGTAGGCATTTCGTTTTTTAGGAAACTCGCTCATAACCCCTTCATATTGCTCTCGTTAGTTAGGTTTCATTTAGCGAGAGAATTGTTGTGAATATTATAGATAGCGTTATTTTTATTTCTTTCATTCCCTTTTGTATATTTACAATGTCGGAAATCGAAATGACAAAACAGATATATAATGGAATTGTTTTGGCTTTCGTACAGAGAGGGCGTGTACACGGCTGTCTTAAAATAAATAAATCAGAGTAAAACATAAAATAAACCTTATTTTCAAATAACTAAACATAAAAGCGAAGTGCACAGTATAAAACATTTATAACTACAATTTCAAAAATAAATTTTTCCTCCGCTCCCGATGCCCGTGCCCCCGCACCCGCTAGCGCCTGCACACCTGTGCGGTATAGTCGCCGCTCCCGCACCCCGCGCCCGCTGTTGGCACATGTATGGTGATGAATTTGATATTTTATTGAATGAATATAGACAAACAAAATATAATGGTTGTGGGAAGTCTATAATGCTGCTAATTTGCTTGTTTTGTTTTGAATATCACATTGGCCTACTTAAATACACAAAGCAGAATTATTAGAATTATTTCTACAATACAAAATAGACTTATCCAGCTTGTTCAGTTAATTAGAAAAAACTTTGCATAATCTAATACCTATAGAACCACCGCCTGAATGACTGGCAACGATATGGCATTAAACTCTCGAACAAAGTCAAAGGTGGAATCGGTGGATCTGAATTCAATTTTATTTGAACTTCGCACTCTGAAGGAAAACATAAATGAGCTCAAGGTTCAAAATAAAGAACTCCAATTACTGCGATGTGATATAAAATATTTAAAAACACTGCTGCCGACTTGCTGAATATGACCAAAATCTAACTTCTAAAGATATGGAAATTCACACAATTGATGTGTCATATAATTGACATACATTCTACATCTACTATTACACCATTTGTACAACCTGACACACAATCACATTTATATATTATGATATCCCCTCAAGTTACCTGCTACTATTCTATTATTAACTGCAATTTCTAACTCACACAATAATGCGCAACCAAAAGAATAAGTATTTTGCACAATAAAATATACTCTATACAACTGTTACAATGATTAATGTAAATTTAGATATTCAGAATGACATCGATCGTACTTTGAGCATTTAGTGTCAAGCAACAAACTTATTAGAGAACTGTTGAAACTTGATAAAAGCAAAATATAATTTTAAAATTTTAATGTTTAATATTCGTATTATTCGTCATAACTTTATTTTTTTCTTAGTTGCCTGAAATCGGCGTAATATTAAATTTGACATTGACTGAATGCGGGCTCACAAATGACACAAATATGGATGTAATTTCTAGTTATTGTACATATTTTACAACAAAAACTAATAATCAGTATAGGGGAGTAGTAGTATTCGATAAAAAACATTAGAATACCACTATTTTTGAACCACAAATCGATGATGCAGATTGCCTTGCGGTAAAACTTTCCAACGTAGCTTTACTTTGTATATACAGTTCTCCGTCGTTCAAAAATCGAAAAAAAATCATAACTTCTTTTCATAATCAAATGGGATCCTTCAAGAGTAACAATACTATAATTATAACAGGAGATATTTATATTAATATATTAGATATACACAACTCTCATACCTCAATATTCCTTAACCTAATGGCAGAACATAACTTTATTCCAGCAATGATAAGCCGACAAGAGCTTCTTCCTGTTTAGACCACATTTTTGTTAAATCAAAGAATGATCAAAAAATTGGAGTTGTATGTGAAACAGATATCACAGGTCACAAAATGATTATGCTTGGAATAATCACTACCAAGTTTGCTATTCCAAATACGCAAACGCGTATTCTCTATAAAATAGATTATTCTGCAATTACGAAAGATCTTAAAGACATCGTTTGGAATAAAGTTATAAGAGCCACTGAAGTTGATATTGCGGTCAGCGAATTCAATACTATTATTAAAATTATCACAAATAAACATACCACTAGCCAACGTAAAAGTAGATCCCATTTTACTCTTAAACCCTGGATATCTCCGGGCTTAATTCGATGTATGAGACATAGAGATCGTTTGCATCTTGACCTGATAAAACACCCCGATGACCCAATTAGACAAATAACATACAAACGATATCGAAATTTTTGTAATGCTCTATTACGTAAAGTTAAAAATACCTACCAAAATCAGAAACTGACTCTATTGAACTCCTCAAAGTTGCATCTGATATTTTTTTTTGTTTTTGTTATCGAATGTACAATTTATTAAATAATAAATAAGATAATGTTTATAATATAATGGACGAACTAATGTAATGAAATAGTATTTAAATAAGTTGACTACACTATCGTATTAGTAAAAACCTGTAAAGATTGTTGTTGTAATTTGTGAATAAATAAATAAATAAACAATTAATAAATAATAATATTTTTATTCGTACTCTAAGACTCACTGTACTGCCAATACCTATATATAAGTAAATCGGATAACTTACGGTCCTTACGATACTGGCTGCGGCTAGTGTGAAGGCTACAAGTAATATGTTACACTATGTACTTTTTGGTAAAGAAATAAAGTTATTATTAAAAGAAATTCGAAATGCGGTCTATTTGGTGATGGTAAAATAGTGAAATTGTTATCTTATGTATGTCCAATCAGACGACCTATGAGTGTGGACGAAGCGTGAAAGGTATATATGTAAGGAAAGGTGTTGGTGGTACTCTATACTCAATGCCTACTCCGAAAGAGATCTGACAAGATGTTGTAAAATTTCAAGAAATGAGTTCTTAGATTTACGCGAATATTACACATGAACAAAAAAACACCGTCCCGCCTATATTCGCGGGGGTGGCAGAGGTGTACTGAGTACACCCACGTTTCGCCGATGATGTCAGGTCCCATGTAATAGGGGGCGAGCCTATTGCCATATACCGGGCACAATTCCAGACTCCGGACTCGTATTGGAAAGTTTAGGCAGTCTCTACACATTAAATAAAATTGTTTTTCGGATTTTATCCCGGTTTATTTTTGATTTTTATGTTCCGACGTTTCGAGTCCTTAGCAGCATCCATGGTCACGAGGACTGACTGGTCCTTCCCGTGGCCATGGGTGCTGCAATTTCAGGAATCTCCATATTGCACTTTGGAATTCATGATTGTGTCATCGTCATCAGCTGAAAAATGTCCAGTGGCGGCCTACCGGCCTTGTGCTGTATCATCGATTTATTATCCGCAATTTTACGGATCACGAGCAAAATGGCACCCAAAAACGGCCGTGTATATATACTTACCTATCTATAAGCTACAAGTAGCTAGTAACTATAGTAATTAGTTTTAAATTATAAATTACCTCAGATCTTTTTATTATGGCAGTTTAACAAACTTAGCATTTCAACGCGTCCTTACGTTGGCTATGGTTACATTAAACTTATTCGAAATTAAACCACACTCATATATGTGTCACTTTTAAGGGGTTGGTCAAATAGCCGACGGAGCGCGACGGGAGTGCGATGGCAGCTCTCGGCTATTACGGTCGTGACGTTTGCAGTCGCGCCGAGCGGGGCTGCGCTGTATGGCGTCATACAGTATATTACAACTCGCCAAGACGCGCCACCGTCGCGTTCCCGTCGCGCTGCGTCGGCTATGTGGCGAAACCTTTAATCTAGTATATCTTTTTGTTTGGGACTAATCCCGCCACTCATTCCCACCATTGTAACTCCTGTAAGCCAGGATCCACAATAGTCTCCTTAGATGACGCCAAGGTTTGAACCTTGGGGTGTCCCGGGAAGCACTAATTGTTTTCGGAACCCGCAACAAATTTAATTAGAAAAAAAAACCGGAGGAGTACGAAAATAAAAATTCCACTTCCCTCCTTTGTAAAGCGGGAGACACAAAAAAAATGGCAGATCAGCCATAGAGAAGGGGACTACAACTAGGATAAGCCCAGTTGTAAAGCACCACGGTCACGAAAAAATATTAACTAATATATTTTCTAATATTTTTTACAATAAATTAATCTAGTATATCTATAATATTAAATAATAATAATATTAGCCCTGTTAAGAAGCTGTCCCACCGTTGGGCACTGGCCTCTTCTCAAACTGAGACGAGGCGCGATGTTTTCCTTCACCGTTAAAGCAAGTAATAGTTAATTTTAATACGCACATGCTTTCGAAAATACAGAGTTGCGTGCCTGGATTCGAACCAAAGACCTCTGACTTTGCAGTCCTACGGTTTAACCACTAGGCTATCACTGCTAGTTAGTATATCCATCGATGGCTAATAATCCGTACTAGTCCATACTAGTATTAAAAATTCGAAAGTAACTCAATGTGTCTGTTACCTTTTCACGCCGAAAGTGCCGAACAGATTTTGATCAAATTCGGCAAGGATAGATTTTATCTAGGGGAAGGACGTAGGCCACCTTTTGTCTTAAAAAAGCTTAAGGGTATACAATACACGCTTAAGTTGCTGGGACAGCTAGTATTGTATATTTTCGATGGCAGTCTGCATCCAGCTTTTGTGTATACAAGCTGTAGCATAATAAAGGCAAGACTTGCAAGTAGTTTGTTCTAAATCGATAACTGAATTGATTTCAACAAATTTTAATGTACCTTATTTTATTTTTAATTTGCCTAAAATGCTGTTACGCCTTAAGTGCGCTTTAATAAACAAAATTAATTCTTCATTCAAAGCAATATGGAGATATCAAATGCATTTCTTAAACGTATTTGTCAATACGCACACTAACAAGTACAAGTTTCTTTGTTAATTGGGGTATAAAAGTGCTTAAAAAAGGGTTAAAATAATTTTGGAAATTTGGTTGAATTTGTAAAGCAATTATCTAAGTCGGGTTTCTGAAGTATGGCGTTATTTACGATACACCTTGTATGTGTATCTTTTTAAATGCAGTATTAAAACTAGCTTATTTTGTGGCATGATAACACCAACCACCTAAGTGAGGTTGATCAGATCTTTTATTTCCTAAGGTCAAAAGTACGTCTACGTAATTCGGTCGTATCTCTCAACTCCCAACAATGGCTTGGTAAATGTATGTAAGCAAATTATTGCGTCCATTGTACAAATGCGAAATTGCCTATTCCAATTCCCTGTTATCTGATAGTGCGTCACATATGTAGGGCCGGCGCGGGCGGCTGATATATTGACCTGTTTGTTTTGAGTTGAACTGTATTTCAAATTAATTAATTTTGACTATGATTTAGGTGAAATTATATGGTGTGTAGAGGATTGTTTCAAAACTAATTATGTACGGTCAGCAACGTCTCTCGCTCTCTCTCTCTTTCTCTCTCTCTATCATCACGCCAGACACCTTGCGGGGTAGGCAGAGAGTACAGTGTGCCAACAGGTTATTTCCTTACACACCCCTCTGGTTTCTTCCATTCTCATAGTTCGTCTCGTACACGCTCGCCGGTTAGGGAGACTCTTGACTTGCCCTTCAGATAAGACACGGTCTATCTGGTCATGATAAGATAGTCTAGGTCTCCCCCGGTACCTACATCCTTCCACTTTCGCATTGTATATCTGTACCAATGTAAGTCACTAAATAGTTGTTACAAGCGTTTGCCCACTTTAGTTTTGCATCAAATCCATTATTTTTCTTTATAAACAGGCATTTCTAAAGAAAACCTAATGGTATCTAGCTTAATCAATAACTATTCCAATAAACTATCCAATACCGTAAAATAATTTCTTTCATTAGTCTTCACGAATCACCTATGTACTTAGCTTTACACAATCCTTTACACACCATATGTCTCACATAAATCATAATTAAAATGCATTCATTTGACGAGTTGGATTTATCCGACCCGGCAGAATATTATATTCTCTTTCGTTCGAATTTTATGTTTTTGATTGAATAATCGAACTGTTTAGAGATTTAAATACAAATTTTCCAACAAAATGGTCACCACTCCCAGGTATACAGTACTAAGATATTGATCGTGGTTTACTGCCCGCTGATGGAGCCACTAATCTGATTGAGATGACGTTGTACTGCTCTGATGTCTGCCGAGATAGATTGACGGCCTATTGGGCTGTGCATGATTATTGAATTAAACCTAGTCCGTTACCTTGTCATTAATACAGGAGTAGGTATTTGTGACACCACAGACAGAAGACTTAAAACTAAGGTTCATGCAGTAATGTGACATTTAATTATATGTGAGCACCACGTGTCTAGGAAGTACTCTGTATTATCTAGTGAATAAAATGTATATTAAGACTAAAATAAAACAAAAATGCATAGCTAAAATAACAAATATTAACCTAATGAATAAAATGTTACAAAAGGAACACCGAATATAACTAGCAAAAAAAAAAAAAAAATTGAAGTCGTTGCCAGTTGGTCGGTACAGTCGGTTCCTAGGCACCGATTTCAAATATTTATTTTATTGCTTATTAAAGTAGGTGTTCCTTTTTAAAAAAAGGTTTTTTATCTCACAATTTTAAGCGATGAGTAAATTATGATTAATATGCACGTACCTCTTTTATATTATTCTGCTTAGTTCTACACCGTTTGACGGACGATTTAGCGCAGTGGTTAAGAGCTTAAGCCGCTCTGCACACTGTGTCAATAGTCGCGGGTTCGATTCCCGCACGGGACAAATCTTTGTGCGATCCACAATTATTTGTTCCGGTCTGGGTATTTGTGTATGTGAATTTTTATGTTTGTAAACGCACCCACGACACAGGAATAAATCCTCGTGTGGGGCTACGTTTTTAACAAAAGAAAAAAAAAACAAAGTGCCTACAGGATTGACATGATATCTATGATAATTAAATCTACACATTTGTGTTGTTTGTCTTAAGGAGTCCCATGGTGTATCTTCAAAGTTCACCTTGGAACTATACTGATCTAGGAGACCCCTTTCCAAACAAACATCTACAATGAGCTTACCTGCATCGTTCACTCTCTTATCACCATAAGGACCCAGAGCAGCGTCGCAAGTTTGCCGCCTGGTTCCTACCCATCCGTTCAGATCGCCACACAGAATCACCTTTTCGTTAGCCTCAGCCAAATCCAGAACTTCCCTGACATTATCCCAAAACTTCTCAAGGTTCTGGGGTGTCGACGAGCTTACGGGAGCATACGCTGCGACCAAAAATACTCTAGTGACACCCAGTTTCAAACGGACCCAGAGAAGTCTCGCATCGCACAAGCCATAATTTCTCACTCCAGAGGCCAGGCGACGGGACAGCAAGATACCCACCCCCATGCTGGCACGACTGCTCTGCGGTACCCCAGACCACAGAGCCATCGTTCCATCAGGAAGATCACAGGTTTCACTGCCCCTCCGCTTAGTCTCTGTTACACACAGAGCATCCAGGCGTCTCTCTTTCATCACATCAATCACCTCATGCATCTTATCTTCCATACCACCTCTTACATTCCAAGTACCTATTCGGCACTCTGCACCCCACGACTCGCCAGTTCGGGCCCGGCGTGATGTGTGGCGGCGCCCATCGCCGCTTCCACCTATATTCGTACCGACGGGGGCGGGCCGGTACGCGTCGCCTCGGGGGGACGCCCTAGCCCGCACTACGGTACGTCTTCGGTCCAAGATTGCAGCCATAATGACTGGCAGGGGTCGCGACGAGCACGCTCTTGGACAGACCCCCATATATATCTATCGATGGCTAATAATCCGCACTAGTCCATACTAGTATTAAAAATTCGAAAGTAACTCTATGTGTCTGTTTAATTTTTGTTTTCACGCCGAAACTGCCGAAAAGATTTTGATCTAGTCGGCAAGGAATATAGATTTTATCTAGGAGAAGGACGTAGACCACCTTTTGTCTTAAAAAAAAGCTTAAGGGTATACAATACACGCTTGGAGTTACCGCGTACGAAGTTGCTGGGACAGATTTTATATATCGATGGCAGTCTGCATCCAGCTTTTGTGTATACAAGCTGTAGCATAATAAAGGCAAGACTTGCAAGTAGTTTGTTCTAAATCGATAACTGGATTGATTTCAACAAATTTTTATTTACCTTATTTTATTTTTAATTTGCATAAAATGCTGTTACGCCTTTAGTGCGCTTTAATAAACAAAATTAATTCTTGATTCAAAGCAATATGGAGATATCAAATGCATTTCTTAAACGCATTTGTCAATACGCACACATACAAGTACAAGTTTCTTTGTTAATTGGGGTATAAAAGTGCTTAAAAAAGGGGTAAAATAATTTTGGAAATTTGGTTGAATTTGTAAAGCAATTATCTAAGTCGGGTTTCTGAGGTCTTACGTTATTTACATTACACCTTGTATGTGTATCTTTTTAAATGCAGATTAAAACTAGCTTATTTTGTGGCATGATAACACCAACCACCTAAGTGAGGTTGATCAGATCTTTTATTTCCTAAGGTCAAAAGTACGTCTACGTAATTCGGTCGTATCTCTCAACACCCAACAATGGCTTTGTAAATGTATGTAAGCAAATTATTGCGTCCATTGTACAAATGCGAAATTGCCTATTCCAATTCCCTGTTATCTGATAGTGCGTCACATATGTAGGGCCGGCGCGGGCGGCTGATATATTGACCTGTTTGTTTTGAGTTGAACTGTATTTCAAATTAATTAATTTTGACTATGATTTAGGTGAAATTATATGGTGTGTAGAGGATTGTTTCAAAAATAATTATGTACGGTCACCAACGTCTCTCGCTCTCTCTCTCTTTCTCTCTCTCTATCATCACGCCAGACACCTTGCGGGGTAGGCAGAGAGTACAGTGTGCCAACAGGTTATTTCCTTACACACCCCTCTGGTTTCTTCCACTCTCATAGTTCGTCTCGTACACGCTCGCCGGTTTGAGAGATTCTTGACTTGCCCTTCAGATAAGACACGGTCTATCTGGTCATGATAAGATAGTCTAGGTCTCCCCCGGTACCTACATCCTTCCACTTTCGCATTGTATATCTGTACCAACGTAAGTCACTAAATAGTTGTTACAAGCGTTTGCTCACTTTAGTTTTGCATCAAATCCATTATTTTTCTTTATAAACAGGCATTTCTAAAGAAAACCTAATGGTATCTAGCTTAATCAATAACTATTCCAATAAACTATCCAATACCGTAAAATAATTTCTTTCATTAGTCTTCACGAATCACCTATGTACTTAGCTTTACACAATCCTTTACACACCATATGTCTCACATAAATCATAATTAAAATGCATTCATTTGACGAGTTGGATTTATCCGACCCGGCAGAATATTATATTCTCTTTCGTTCGAATTTTATGTTTTTGATTGAATAATCGAACTGTTTAGAGATTTAAATACAAATTTTCCAACAAAATGGTCACCACTCCCAGGTATACAGTACTAAGATATTGATCGTGGTTTACTGCCCGCTGATGGAGCCACTAATCTGATTGAGATGACGTTGTACTGATCTGATGTCTGCCGAGATAGATTGACGGCCTATTGGGCTGTGCATGATTATTGAATTAAACCTAGTCCGTTACCTTGTCATTAATACAGGAGTAGGTATTTGTGACACCACAGACAGAAGACTTAAAACTAAGGTTCATGCAGTAATGTGACATTTAATTATATGTGAGGACCACGTGTCTAGGAAGTACTCTGTATTATCTAGTGAATAAAATGTATATTAAGACTAAAATAAAACAAAAAATACATAAAAAAAAAACAAATTCACAGCTAAAATAACAAATATTAACCTAATGAATAAAATGTTACAAAAGGAACACCGGATTTAACTAGCAAAAAAAAAAAAATTTGATAACGTTGCCAGTCGGTCGGTACAGTCGGTTCCTACGCACCGATTTCAAATTTTTATTTTATTGCTTATTAAAGTAGGTGTTCCTTTTTAAAAAAAGGTTTTTATTTCACAATTTAAGCGATGAGTAAATTATTATTAATATGCACGTACCTCTTTTATATTATTCTGCTTAGTTCTACACCGTTTGACGGACGATTTAGCGCAGTGGTTAAGAGCTTAAGCCGCTCTGCACACTGTGTCAATAGTCGCGGGTTCGATTCCCGCACGGGACAAATCTTTGTGCGATCCACAATTATTTGTTCCGGTCTGGGTATTTGTGTATGTGAATTTTTATGTTTGTAAACGCACTTACGACACAGGAATAAATCCTAGTGTGGGGCTACGTTTTTAACAAAAGAAAAAAAAAACGAAGTGCCTATAGGATTGACATGATATCTATGATAATTAAATCTACACATTTGTGTTGTTTGTCTTAAGGAGTCCCATGGTGTATCTTCAAAGTTCATCTTGGAACTATACTGAACTCACTGCAAAACGAATCATCAAAATCGGTCCACAATTGACGAAAATATCAGTGAACATAAATAAAAAAATACATGCAAAGCTACTGCTTTTTGAAGTCTGTAAAAATTTTAACATAAGGGTCAGGGGGCACCAAAAACAACTTTTTTGAAACCTGGAAATTCACTCGACATGCACATCGGTGAGATCACTAAGACTGTTTATTATACTACATTACCTTGAAATTGGAGAGTTCATTCCGAGCACAGTTCTTCGGAGTGGAAGATATACGGGTGAATTATGTTGCGAGGATATCTTGCAGGGGCACGTATGCTAACGTGTATGTATGTTAATTATCATATTATCACGCCAGATCCGTCGCAACGCTTATTATTATGAGCGTAGCCACGCCTATTACTTTGAGCGTCGCGATGCATTATTATTATGAGTGTCGTGAAGCCTTATTATTATGATCTTCGTGACGCCTTATTATTATCAGCGTCGCGACTTCCTATTATCTTGAGCGTCGCGACGCCTTATTATTAAGTGAGTCGCAACGCCTTATTATTATTAGCGCCGTGACGCCTTTTTATTAAGGGAATCGCCACGACTTAATATTTTGAGCGTCGCGATGCTGTATTAGTAAAAGCGGCGCGCCCCCTTATTATTATGAGCGTCGCGACGCCTTATTATTAAGAGCATCGCATCGACTTATTATTTTGATCGTCGCGACGCCTAATTATTATGATCGTCGCGACGGCATATTATTATCAGCGTTGCGACGTCCTAGTATCTTGAGCGTCGCGAAAAAGCTTCGGGGCTTGATCTGATAACAAAAAGAATCCTAGTACAACTACCCAAAAACACTGTAGCGTTTCTATCTATCTATCTATATCATCACGCCAGATCCCTTACGGGGTAGGCGTTTCTCACAACCCTATTTAATGGCATACTAAGAGTGCAACATTTCCCGTCGATGTGAAAGGTGTCACAAATTAAATAGGCATGCCTCCAAACGAAGTCGACTCATATAGACCCATAAAATTAATACTCAAAAGAATACAGCTTCTTCTTACTCAAGACAACATTATATCAGACCATCAATTTGGCTTCAGACAGTACCACCCAACAGTTGAACAGGTCCACCAAGTGACTAACAAAATCAGGGAGGCCTTGGAAAGAAAAGAGTACAGTTCCTCAGCTTTCCTTGACATTCAACAAGCATTCGACAAAGTTTGGCATAAAGGCCTATTATAGAAAATTAAGAATAGCCTTCCACATAGCTATTACATGCTGATGCAATCTTACTTGCTGTGTAGAATATTCCAAGTTAAAGAAGCAGGCGAAACATCCAAATTCTTTGAAATCAAAGCAGGTGTACCACAAGGGCCAGTATTAGGGCCAGTGTTGTACTCAACATTTACCGCAGAATTACCTGTAGCGGCGGGGATTACAACGGCGACCTTTGCTGATGATACTGCAGTACTAGCTAGTAGCAAGTAGAGATGAGTCATATTTATTAGAACAGATCCGAAGAACAGATATTCGAGAATAGGCGGCACCTAATCCAATTCTGACAATACCTAATCCACCTAATATTCATATTTAATAAAAACTATAAACTAATGTTTAGCCGTTTAGCGCGCTCACTCACACCTGTTCCCGCGCTATCTTACTCACTATATGCTATAACGTCTTTGCTATCCCGCATACGTGTTAGGGCGGAGGGAGCGAGACAGCGCTATACAATGCGTATTTATATAAAACAAATGTAAATATGATGAATTAAAATCTTTTAAATACGCCATCTTGCGAACACTAAACTTTTGCGGAATATTTAATTTCGCAAGATTCAAAACTTCATACGAGTACATTCGTAAGGTAACAGTCTTAACCCTGTAAAAAGTATGAAGAGAAGATACCAATTCATCACTAGTATATCATTGAATGATAAAATTGAAGACAAGTGTTAGTTTATTCAACCAATTTCGTGCGATAATATCGCTAATAAAAATAAAATACTTTTTGATTATGACTTCCATTTTCTTAAAAGTGTGATTATAATTGCACCCGCACTTAACTAACAAAACAATTTAACATTCAATTAATTCAAATATTCTATATCTATATCTATATCATCACGCCAGCTCCCTCGCGGGGTAGGCAGAGAGTACAGAGTTCCAACAGGTTCTTTCCTTACATACCTCTCTGGCTTCTTCCACTCTCATAGTTCGTCTCATACACACTCGCCGGTTACGGAGACTCTTGACTTGCCCTTCAGATAAGACACGGTCTATTTGGTCATGGTAAGATAGTCTAGGTCTTCCCCGGCACCTACATCCTTCCACTTTCGCATTGTATATCTGTTTTGTCATTCTTTCTTCTGGCATCCTTTCTATATGCCCGAACCATCGGAGCATACCCTTTCTCATCTTTACACCGATACTATTTTTCATACCTACTCGCTTTCTTACTACGCTGTTGCGAATACGGTCGGTCAGCGTGACTCCGCACATCTTCCGCAGAGATCGCATTTCGACCGCATTTATCCTGCTTTCGTTCTCCTTCTTACATACCCAACTCTCACTGCCATATAACAGCGTTGGGACAAGCACTCCGTTATGCATGGCCAGCTGCGCCTTTTGGCTTAAGTGCCGGCCCCCAAGTAGCCTTCTCATCGCACCATTCACTCTATTACCTGCATTCACTCTTCTCTCTATATCAGCGGTGTATTTCCCATCCTTACTGAAGGCGCATCCAAGATATACAAACTCATTCACTTGCTCCAGCACATCGTTACCAACCACAATCCTTGCATTCGTTCTGGTTTCTTCTCGTTCAAAAACCATAATTTTGGTTTTCTTCACATTCAAATGTAAGCCATTGTTCGTGCAGTCGTGTCTCATAACTGTGACTAGTGTTTGCAGATCAGTGGCTGTTGGCGCTATCAAAACCGCGTCATCTGCATACAATAGGTGGTTTATCACTAGATCACCCATTTTTACCCCTTCAGTCATCGCATACAGTCTTTGAAGACTTTTATCCAGATACACTATAAACAGTCTAGCGGACAACACGCAACCCTGCTGGACGCCGATTTTAACGTCAAACCAAGGTGACATGTTACCACCCACCCGTACGCATGCCTTGCTGTCCACGTAGGTGGACTGGATGGCTCGCAACAGGGTTTATACCATACTCTGGCAAAATGTCCCAAAGTCTCTTTCGCACGACTCTATCAAACGCCTTCTCCAGGCCCACAAACCGCAGAAAACCTTCCGGCCTACTGCCAGATGCTTTTCTACGATGTTGCGGAGGGAGAAAACTTGATCCGAACATCCTCTTCCAGACCTGAAACCTCCCTGTGCCTCACACAACACTCCATCGGACTTCTCGCGCATTCTCCGTTCAATAATTTTACCATACACCTTAGCTGCCAAGCTGATCAAACTGATGGCCCTGTAATTGGCGCAGTTATATTGTGAGCCCTTGCCTTTATACAAGGGTACTATGACTGCGCGGCGCCAATCTGTAGGGACTCTACCGGTCTTCCAGCAAAGATTTGCGAGGACCCAAAAAGCGTCCCGGACGCAAGTTCCACCATATTTAATCATCTCGGCAGATATCATGTCTATTCCTGCAGCTTTACCATTTTTCATACTTCGTATCGTCCATTCAACTTCTTCCATAGTGATGTCCTCTGTGGATTCTGGTGCCGCAAACTCGCCTCTGGGCTCGTCTGTGGCACCAGCATCCGGGGCATTCTCATACATTTCTCCAAAGTATTCACTCCACCGGTTTACCACAGCTTGTGTGTCTGCAAGAATGTCGCCATCCTTAGATTTTATCTTTTCCATTCTGGAGCCTGACGAATCACCTTGAGCCTTTCTCACCTTGCGCCAAAAGAGTTTGGTGTTATTCTCGAAGTTCTTCGTCAGCCTCTCCTCCTCAATCACACTAGCTCTCTCACGTTTTTTTTTCACTAAGGTTTTGGTGGCATTCTTGTATTGCCGGTATATTTCTTTCTTCATCTCCGTCATACTGTCATTTAGATTCAAAGAAGAGACATAGTCCTGCCACGCTTTCTTCTTACTTTCTACAGAGCTTTTTAACTCTGTGTCCCACCATGCATCCCCTTTTGCTGTGCTATGCTTCTTTGAGCAGCCACATACTTCTTTCGCTGATTCTACCAAACTCTCTTTCAGACAATTCCAGCATTCATCTATGTTTGAGTCCGAAGAACCAGCTGTAAAAAGCTTGTCCCGGACTCTGTCTTCATACGTTCTCCTCACGCTCTCATCTTGCAACCTTTCAACCATGATTCTTTCAAGGCCCCCGAAGGGGATACGCTCTCGCCAGTGCCTCCACTTCCTGAACAAACCACTAAACCACGCAATCACGAGATAGTGGTCCGATTCAAGAGTGGGGCCTCTATAGGCACGGGTATCTTGAAGTTTACTTCGGAGACGGTTATCTACCAGGATCAAATCTATCATGCTTTTCTGTTCATTTCTTCTCCACGTATACATATGAATATCCTCGTGTTGGAATATTGTATTGGACACAAGGAGACCTCTTTCCAAACACACATCTACAATAAGCTTACCTGCATCATTCACTCTCTTATCACCATAAGGACCCAGAGCAGCGTCGCAAGTTTGCCGCCTGGTTCCCACCCATCCCTTCAGGTCGCCACACAAAATCACCTTTTCATTCGCATCAGCCAGATCCAGAACTTCCCTGACATTATCCCAAAACTTCTCCAGGTCCGGGGGTGTCGACGAGCTTACAGGAGCGTAGGCTCCAACCAAAAACACTCTAGTGACACCCAGTTTCAAGCGGACCCAGAGAAGTCTCGCATCATGCAGGCCATAATCTCTCACTCCAGAGGCCAGGCGACGGGACAACAAGATACCCACCCCCATGCTGGCACGATCGCTCTGTGACACTCCAGACCACAGAGCCATCATGCCGTCAGGGAGATCACAGGCTTCACTGCCCCTTCGCTTAGTCTCTGTTACACACAGAGCATCCAGGCGTCTCTTTTTCATTACATCAATCACCTCATTCATCTTATCTTCCATACCACCTCTTACATTCCAGGTGCTTATTCGGCACTCTGCACCCCACGACTCGCCAGTTCGGGCCCGGCGTGATGGGTGGCGGCTCCCATCGCCGCTTCTGCCTATGTTCGTACCAACGGGGGCGGGCCGGTACGCGTCGCCTCGGGGGGACGCCCTAGCCCGCACTGCGGTACTTGCTCGGTCCATGATTGCAGCCGTAGCGGCTGGCAGGGGTCGCGACGAGCACGCTCTTGGACAGACCCCCCAAATATTGATAATTCGATATCTGGATTTGATATAGAATAGGCGGATTGAGATCACCAAGTAACGGTATGAGTGTAAGATCATTGAGATTAGGTGGAATAGGTATTTGGATCAGGTATTTATGCAGACTAGGAACAGGTGTAATTCTTACCTGATTTACCTAATACGACCCATCTCTAGTAGCAAGCACCAAGACCTAGCATCAAATCTACTACAGAGAGGATAACACGCGATAAATTCCTGGCTGAATAGATGGAAAATTAAGCCGAGTGCTTCTAAATCGGTCCAAGTAACATTCACCCTACGAAAAGGTGATTGTTTACCCATAAAGCTTGGGGACAATACTTTACCCCACAGTGATAGAGTAAAATATCTTGGTATGCACCTTGAGCGTTGATCAACATGGAAGAATCACGTGAAAGCAGACAGAGAAGAGCTCAATATGAAATACAAAACCCTGCTCTGGCTACTAGGCCGTAATAGTAAAAGTGGAAAATAAACTCCTAATATATAAAATGCCACTCAAACCAATATGAATGTACGGCGTGCAGCTATGGGGTAGCGCTAGTGACTCTTATATAGCCATAATCCAAAGAATGCAATATATAATCTTACGTCCTATATCCAACGTGCCATGGTTCGTAACTAATAAAGAAATTCTCGAAAACCTAAACATGACAACAGTCAAGGAAGAAATCAGAGCTCTGTCCAAAAATTATCATCATCGCCTAGCTAAGCACCCAAACGAACTAGCAGCTAATTTCTTACATCGAGTAATATAATTCGGTAAATATGTTTTAGATCGATATTGAATATACCTTACAAACTTTTTTTGAATCCTTTCAATTCTGTCTGTGTAGATATTATAGTTTGGATTCCATACCTGAGATGAATATTCGAGATGACTACGGACGAGGGCGCAATATAGTATTTTAATTGTTTTAACATTGTTAAAATGAGACGATAATCTAATTACGAGTCCCAGTGCTTTAGAAGCTTTTTTGACGATATTAGTAATGTGAAGATCAAATACAAGTTTAGAGTCGAATGTTACCCCTAGATCTTTTATTGAGTTTACTCTTGTTACAGCAGTACCGTTAAGTGTGTATGTGAATATAATGGGTTTTGGTTTTCGAGTAAAAGTGCAAATATAGCACTTAGACACATTTAAGTCAATTTTGTTAACGGTACAATACTCAGTAAAGCTGTTAAGATCGTTTTGTAGGGCCAAGGTGTCAGCCTCAGTCGTGATGCAGCTTAATATTTTCATGTCATCTGCATAAATGATTATTTTTGAGTTTGTGAAACATTTAGAGATGTCATTAATGAATATTGCGAACAGCAACGGGGCTAGTAAGGATCCTTGGGGAACACCGGATGGTACAAATGCCGCTCTGGACGAGAATCCGTTGAGTACAACAGTTTGACATCTATTGTCGATGTAAGAGGAGAACCATCTATACAGGTTTCCTCTGATACCAACAGCTAGTAATTTCCGAAGCAGTAGAACCCAGTACTGTCACTAGTTGGCTTCTGCGTGAAAGGTACGAATCAATCCACCGAAATAGGTCTCCACTGATACCGTATGCACTAAGTTTATGGCAAAGTAGCGCATGGTTGACTTGGTCAAATGCCTTTTGAAAATCTGTGTATATTGAGTCAACCTGCTAGCGATCAGCAAATGCCAAACATAAATAGTTTTTATAAATTAGTAGATTGCTAATTGCTGATTTACGGTTCATAGAACCGTGTTGTCGTTCGGATAATAAAGGTGATACATGACTGTACATACAGTCATATACTAAGGACTCAAATAACTTAGCTATAGAAGAAAGGATACTAATGGGACGGTAGTTTTCACACAAAGATTTGTCCCCTGACTTATATATTGGTATTATGAAAGCTCTTTTCCATAATGTTGGAAAAACGCCCTCTTTTAAAGACTTGTTAAATAATAAGTACAGAGGAGTATATAGATCAACTGCGCAAGTTTTAAGAAAATGAGGTGGGATTCCGTCTGGGCCAGCTCCCTTATTACTCAAGACTCTTAAGTTTAAGTAAGATATCGTCCCTACTGAAGTAGACTTTCGACAGAGAGATATTACTGTCTACAAATCCCACTGTATCTGGAACATCGCCCACCGTATTGTCAAATACTGAACTAAAGAACGCCGAGAACAATTCACTTATCTGTTTTGCATCGGACGTTACAACATTGCCCAGTTGCATGGTTTGCGGAATTGTACAACCACTACGTCTAGCATTAACATAATTTCAGAATGATTTAACATTGTTACTGATGCTATCCTCGACATTGGAGATAAATGAGTCAAAACATAATTTTAAAAGTACTTTTCCACGTGACCTAAGAAGATTGAAGGTGTCATAATCTCTGGGATTTTTATACTTCTTAAACCTCTTACGATATTTCCATTTTTCGTATAGACATTTTTTAAGAGACATGCTGAACCAGACGGGATAGTTATGATTTTTTTTCTTACTGAAAGGTGTGTGTTTTTAAATGATGTCCATGATTATGTTATAAAATTTCTGAACTGCTTCATCGATTTCAGAAATAGATAGTAAACAATTCCAGTCAATGTCATTCAATGCTATTTTAATAGAAGTATAATCACATTTATTATAATTCAATCTTTTATTATTATTGGGTTTTATTGATTTGAATAATTGATTAATGTTTAATACAATTGATAAAGGGGGGTGATGCTGATCTATCTTACTTAATGAATCTGCGATTTCAACACGCATCGTACTTGAAGTAGCTAAAATTAGGTCCAAAAAGCGAGAGTTACTATTGGGTATGCTGTTGACTTGCAATAAATTACACATAGACATAAACTCTAACAGTAAATCTGCATCATGGCTACGGGTTGCTGATGCCTGCATATTTATCGACTTAGGAGATATCACCCATGTAATATGGGGGTATTGAAGTCACCAACCAATATAAATTCATTGTTAGCATTTGCATTAAGTATAACTTTTTGCGTGTGGTTATAAAATCTAGCTCTATTACTAGTTATTGTATCAGGTGGTACAGGCGGCGTACAGGAGGCGTCTATAACAGACGCAAATATTTATTATAGATTCGTGATCACGGCTCGGTAGAACAGCGATCCAAACATCTTCTGCTTCACTTTCCCACGATAATCTACGGACAGCATTGAAAGTTTTTTTAGTGCAACCAGAACCCCCCCACCCCTAGACTTTTTGCAACTGAAACTGCAGCGGTCACGGCGGAAAAAATTGTATCTGTCGTCTAATACCTCACTATCAAATACGCTATCCGTTAGATTAGTTTCTGTTAAGCAGATAATGTCATAGTTATAATTAAGATTTTTAATGTAAAAATCATTTAATTTCGAACGAAAACGGGTAACATTTTGATAATAGATGTGTAGATTCATAATAAAACGTTAAAGTACCAGACAACAACACCAAATTGAAAAAGAAAAGTTGACGGCGTCAACAACATGAATAAAAGTTACAATTTGTCTAAATCACCCATAGTTTTAATATTAATAGCGCTGCTGTGTTCGTCTTTACGTACATATAAACGCCCATATCTGACCCACACATATTTATAATGCTTATCCTTACAAGCACTACGTGTAGCAGAATGAAGTAGTCTTATGAGTGTAGCGACGCTTCGTTATTATGAGCGTCGAGACGCTTATCATAAGAATTTCGCCACGACTTATTATTTTGAGTGGCGCGACAGCTTATTATTATGATCGTTCCGACGCCTTACTATTGACGTCGCGTCGACCTAATATCTTGTGCGTTGCGATGCTTTATTATTAAGAGCGTCTCACGCCTAATTATTATAAGTGTCGCGACGCTTTGTTGTTGTGAGCGTCGCGACGCGTTATTTTTATTAGCGTAGTAACGCCTTATTATTATGAGTGTCGCGACGACTTATTATTATGAGCGTTGCGGCGCCTTAATATAATGAGCGTCGCGACGCCTTAATATTATGAGTGTCATGACGCCTTATTATTATGAGCGTCGCGGCGCTTTAATATTATGAGCTTCGCGACGCCTTAATATAATGAGTGTCATGACACCTTATTATTATGAGTGTCACGGCGCCTTAATATTATGAGCGTCGCGACGCCTTATTATTTAGAGCGTCGCGATACCTTATTAATTAGAGCGTCGCGATGCCTCATTATTATGAGCGTCGCGTCGCCCTATTATTATGAGCACTGTGACGTCGTATTATTGTGGGCGTTGCGACGCCTCATTATGATTAGCTTCGTGATGCCTTATTATTACGAGCGCATTATAATAGGGAGTCGCGACGCTAATAATAAGAAGACGTCCCCACGCTTATAATAGGAAGGCATCGCGACGCTTATAATAAGAAGGTGTCGCGACGCCTGTAATAATAAAGGCCCTTATTTGAGGATTTAAGGAATTAGGAGTCACGACGCTTCGCGGCTCCTTTTTATTTCGAGCGTCACGATGCCTTATTATTATGAGCGTCGCGACGCCTTATTTTTACGAGCGTCGCGACGCCTTATTATTATGAGCGCGGCGACGTCTTCTTTTTATTCTATAGCATCGCGACACTCTATTATCTTCGGCGATGCGACGCCTTATTATTATGAGTGTCACGACGCTGGACCTTTTGAACTCGACTGTCTTTTTAGGTATTACCCTAGACTCCAAACTCCAATGGGGGGGGCCATATCTCATCACTTGCGGGTAAACTTAGCGAGCGATACACCGGGCTCCGGGTTATTGCTCTCACTCATCATGGTTAAAATCATAGAAAATAGTGTTTTTGTCTGTGAGTAAGAGTTTAATTTCCTCTTGCAATATTTTGACATTATTCAATCCGTATTAGGTAATAAATTTATGGTTTGTATGTTAAGGTGTGTTATTCCAATCCGTTTTGGGTAATAAATTTATGGTTTGTATGTTGAGGTGTGTTACGCCTATTAAGTGTTACTCCGTAAGATTTTGTTTTAATAGGAGACATGAAAAATCATAAACTTTTCAATTAATTCCTTTTTAATATTCCTATTTAATTTCAGTTACTTATTTTTCTTTTTTAGGGTTTCGTACGAAACCCTTATGGGGTCACTTCATTGTCCGTCTGTCCGACGGTTATCACCGTTTTTAGGATTTTTTTCGCAGGAACGGCTAAAGGTATTAAGTTAAAATTAATACCACATACGAAGGTTTACGGTCCCCTACTAGTGTAAAAAAATAAAGGTTCTAAGTTAACCCAAACAAAAGATATGGCCATTTAAAGTCACTCATTAGAAATTATATAGCACTTCCCGTTGACCTAGAGTCGTGGAATTTGGCAAGAAGCAAGGTTTTAAAGTACAAGTAAAGGAAGGAATCCAATATTTGTTAATTTATAACTGTAACATATTAAAAAAATTATATATTCCCTCAAATCTGATGAAAAATAAAATAGCTCTGTCTAGTGACTACTTTACACACTACAATAAAACTTCTTTGTCTATGTGCTATCGGTGATATTTTGTGGAACTATTTTAATTTGTGGTGAATAAATATTTATTTACACACACACACAGAGATGGCGCCACAGATTTCTTAGATCTGTGGCGCCATCTGTGTACGGTATAGGACGTATATGTGGATCAGATGGTCGATATATTATTTTATTTTTATATAATTTAAATGAAAATTAAATGTTATTAATTTAATTATGGCAAAATTTTATAAAGAAAGAGCTTTTTAAAAGGTTTTTTTATGGACTGCCTCTTTGAACAAGAAGGTACCGTATAATGCGTTTAGAGATCGCGGAGGATCTCGTACAAATTGTAGGGCGAGCAAAATGTAGTTTTTCTATAAAAAAAATTCTAGTATCAGTCCGGAGTCCGAAGTTGTGCCCGGTATAATGGAAATAGCCTCACCCCTATTACATTGGCACCTAACATTCTCAGCAATAAGTTGGTGTGCGCACATAGTACACCTCTTAGCCACTCCCGTTTGGGGAATGTAGGCGTCCCGGTGTGTGTGAAATTTTTATACGGAAATAATTGAATATCAACGTTGTTTATTTAAATTGTAAAATATATAAAAATAAACATCGTCACACATGTATTCCCCTAGGTCGGATGTTAGGTCTCATGCAATAGGGGGCAAGCCTAATCCCATTATATCGGGCACAATGCCAGTAGACACTGGAAATATTTCTATCGAAAAATTACATTTGTTCTGACCTGGGATTCGAACTCAGGACCCCGTGATCGCTACACGCATTATTCGCCAATAGACTAACGAGGTATAGGTAACTTTTTAGAAGCTTTTGTGTTCGTATGTCTATCTGTCTTTCTGGTTCAAATCTTGTAATCCATTTTCAAGCACGTCGGGTATTTTATTTATTAGTTTTATTTTATTTTATTAAGATATCCAATAGCGTTTGATAATAGAAAGCATGTATCCGACTGAGTTGAAATTTAGCATACGTATGTAAGTTCGGTGACAATGCAACAATATAGTACATACCATGGACCCAGAACAGTCTTTTGATGGGGTCGAAAGGTGGCCATGGGAACATGTCAACTACAAAACATAACCACTTCGTGTTTAGGCTTGTAAGATTGGTATTGACAAGTATTATACTACCAGATGATGTTTAGGGTCTGATGATGAAGTGGCAAGGTGACCAACGAAACTACCTAATTACCAAAAATACTCCCGCCGGGTTTGAGCTCGTCGGATTTGTCTTCACGAGTTCTGTAGACCCTGATGGTGTTCAGGATCTGATGATGCAGCCGAAGAGTGGCCAGCGGAACTACCCAACTACTCAACATAATCCCACCGCGTTTGAGTTCGATGGATTTGTCTTGACGAGTTCTATAGACCCGGATGATGTCGAGGGTGATAATGGTGCTAGAGGGACTGAACATAATCCTGCAGTGTTTGAGCTTGGCTTGGATTTGTCTTGACGAGTTTTATAAATCCGGACGCTGTCCAGGGTCTGATGATGGAGCCGGGAGGTGGCCAACGGAACTACCCAACTACTTAAACTAGCCCCGCTGTGTTTGGGCTCGTTGGATTTGCCTTGACGAGTTCTATAGACTCTGATGATATTCAGAATCTGATGATGGAACCGAAGGGTGGCCAAAGGAACTACCCAACTAATCAACATAACCCCGCCGTATTTGGGCTAATTGGATTTCTCTTGGCGAGCTCTCTAGACCTGATGAAAGTACAATTTGGCGCTGAAACTGGCCAAAACTGAACCTGGTAGGAAACCCTTAGGGCGTGAGTCCTACTTGCACTTGTCCAGTTATTTTTTCTTCTCTCACTTTTTGTTAACGTCCATGACGTCACCAAACGGCTTAACGGAAGACCAGCGCTAGTCGCATAAGCAGCCAGCATTATGCTGAGTTAGTTCAGTTTATATAGCGAGGTCTCGTTGCAAAATAAATATTATTTTATTTTTTCTTTTCTATTAACCTGCTTCAATTTGATACTCGTTTTGTTAAAGTAAAAATTCAATATTTAACTTAAGTTTAACAAAAGCCTTTAACAATTATTTAACATCGATATATTGGTCTTCAATTACGGTAATGAGGTTACCTCCCTCTTACGATGTAAGCCTCAAGCAAGCCACTAAGTAGCTTATAAATACGACAAACCGTTGGAATAATTAGTACCTGCTACCATTAATTAAGTTATGAAATAATTAACAGCCGTTTACCAGGTCAAGTGAAGACTTACATAGTTCGTTGAAGCACAGTATAAATATAGAATATGAACGTAACGATTTTATTTTTTTTATTCATGGTGTATAGCAGTGATAGCCTAGTGGTTAGACCTGTGGATTGCAAAGTCATAGGTCTCGGCTTCAAACCCAGGCACGCACCTCTGTCTTTTCGAAAACATGTGACAATTAAAAATTAACTATCACTTGCTCTAACGGTGAACGAAGGTGTGTGAAGAACGCCACCGCGCACTGGGCTAGCGTGGTGAAATATGGCCTAAAATGCTCTCAGTTTGAGAAAAGGCCCGTGCCCAACAGTGGGACAGTTTCTTAATAGGGCTAATGTAATTATATTATTTATACACGGTGTAATATTAGTCGTCCCGGAGCAAAAGCCTAGGTGATGTATCACGAAAGTAAGTTCACTGGTACTAAAAATAATGAAAAAAGGACACTACAATAAGTGATATCTCCATAACAATACTAATTTAGTGCATTAAAAACACCAATACCAAACGCAACATGACATTGACGGATGGCGCAGCACGTCAACTGGTCGATAGATACCTTCGGTATTCTGAGTCTTCACCCTAGCTATGATATTTGGATAGATCAGTAGGTAGATGTTACTTATTGAAGTGTTCTTTTTGTTGCCTCGTTGGTCTGGTGGCAAAGCGCATCGCTTTGTGATCACGAGGTCCTGGGTTCAAATCCTAGGTTGGACAAATGTAGTTTTTCTAAGGAAAAATTCCCAGTATGAGTCCGAAGTCTGGAATTGTGCCCGGTATATGGCAATAGGCTCGCCCCCTATTACATGGGACCTAACATCGCTGGCGAAACGTGGGTGTACTCAGTACACCTCTGCCAACCCCTCTGGGGAATATAGGCGTGACGGTGTTTTTTTTTCTTTTTGTTCATTTTTCATTTCCAGTGAACAGTAGGCATTGAATACATCACCTGCAGGGAAAGCTCCCTCGAGGACGACTAAATTTCACCGTGTATTGTACGTCGAGGTTAGTTATAAAAGGCGTGATAGTAATTGACGGACGATTTAGTGCAGTGGTTAAGAGCTTAAGCCGCTCCGCCCACTGTGCCCAATAGTCGGGGGTTCGATTCCCGCACGGGACAAATCTTTGTTTGATCCACAATTATTTGTTTCGGTCTGGGTATTTGTGTATGTAAATTTTAATGTTTGTAAACGCACCCACGACACAGGAATAAATCCTAATGTGAGGATAGATTTGTAAAAAAAAAAGTTTACAAAAAAAGAAAAGAAAGAATTTTGTTTTGGATCTAAATAATAATTGTTTCTGCTATTTCTGATTGCCTCGCTGGTACTAGACCAGCGCATCGCTTTGTGATCTCGAGGTCCTGGATTCAAACCCTAGGTCGGACAAAGGTAGTTTTCCCAACGACTGTATGAGTCCGGAGTCTGGACTTATGCCCGGTGTAAGGCAATAGGCTCACCCCCCATTACATGGGACCTAACATCATCGGCGAAAAGCGGGTGTACTCAGTACATCACTTTCACCCTCGTTTTGGAAATTTAAGCTTGACGGTTTGTGTTTTTCTTTTGTTTCTGCAAGCCAATTATCCTGTCTCGAAGACGAGCGACCGTCTTCAGAGCAAACAATAGTGCTTGTGTCAGGCAAATATTCCCCTTTATTCGGCGAGACTATCGTTTTAGTAATATATTCGTCTAAAGTGGCAGCTTGTAATGTGTATAAAGGCAAGTTTAGGTACTGCTTTTTCCTTTATCTTAGTGCTAAAATCAAGCTACCTAGTTAATTATTCTATCTAAATCATCACGCTAGTCCCCTTGCGGAGTAAGCAATGAGTACAGAGTTTAAACAGATTCTTTTCTTGCAGACCTCTCTGGCTTCCTCTACTGTTCGTCTAATACACGCTCGCCGGATACGAAGACTCAATTTATAGATGGTAAAATATTAACTTTGTGCAATTATGCACCCTGTTGGACACGTTGGACACGTCAATTCAGTTTAAAGGAAGAGTTCAGTGCTTCCGTTCTTTCTACATCCGGAATATAACGCTTTTGCTACAGATTATCTTGATTTAGCTTATTATTGGAACTGAAAAGACCTCAAGCGCACTTCGAACCGATGGGATATTTTGTGCTGTCCTTTGCCGTAATGCTCTTACATACCTGGAGATCCATACACCTGTACCAGATTGTAGATTCCAGCAAAGGGGAATAGCCGATATTTCTCTGGAGTTGGATAGGCCAACCCCAGTAGTTTCATTCGCCGCGCCGCCAACTCGTCGCAGCTGCAGAGGACGTGCTTTAGGGTTTCAGATTTTGCACCACAAACTGTGCTATAGATTAGTTATAATCTTTATTTGAGAAACAAACAATGGCGTTTGGTATTGCGAATATTGTCCTTTATTCGGCGACATTATTGTGTTATATATTTGTCCGGCGTGCCAGCACGTACTGCACGTTAGGCGGAGTTTACCTAGTTTTGGGAGTAAAATATATTTAAAAAGCCTATGTTCTCCAAGTGGGCTGGCTTTGTATGCACCACCTGCTCGTCGATAGTATTAGGTCTCCATGTAGTAAACAGCTACCCTATTGCCATTAAGTATACCGAGCATATAGAATTGACTGCCTCGTTTGTCTAATGGATCTCGTCTAATTTTGACGGACGATTTAGCACAGTGATTAACAGCTTAAGCCGCTCCGCCCACTGAGTCTTAAGAGTCGCGGGTTCGATTGCCGCACGGGACAAATCTTTGTGTGATCCACAATTATTTGTTCCGGCGTGGGTATTCGTGTATGTGAATTTTCATGTTTGTAAATGCACCCACAACACAGGAATAAAACCTACGTGGATAATGCGCTTAGCGATCACGATACTGGGAATTATTCGAATCGAATAATTCCCTGTATCATTCTGGAATCGACCCCGGTATATGGCTCGTCCCCTATTACATGGAATCTATCATCGTCGGCAAAAAGAGAGTGCACACAGTTCTCTGCCATCGCCGCTTGGAGAATATGGGTGTATAGCAAGCATAATTCCAGACTCTGGAATGTTTCGATAAAAAATCCCAAATACACTTTTTCCGACCTAGAACTGGAACTCAGGACCTCGTGTCACATGTTCTTCGCATTTTTAAATCGAGAATAATTTCTGGAGGATTTTTAAAAAGAATAAAAATACATCTTCTAATAAAATAAAATTACGAACTCAAAACATTTTCTCAGTAACACATGCCGTGTACCCACGCCCTAACACCGGCAGGGCTGCCCATAAATTCTGAGAAATCACCCTTTTTGTCAACTGGACATGTTTAGGTTTTGGGCACCGTATGATTTATAATTTCACCAGCCAGCCCTATTGGACGTACGTTTTTTATTTCCCTTCGGCAAAACATTTGGAATCGGACCTTTGGTGTTTCCGCGTAGGTCACGAAACGAAAAAATAAAGTATTTGGTTGTTGGACTGTTAGGTATTCTTTAGATGTTGTTTATCTATATATTAATACGTGAAGCAAAAACTTTGTACACATTTTTACGAAAATTGCGCGGACGGAGGAGTATGAAATTTCCCACACTTATAGTTTATATAGAGAAAGAGTGCAGAATGCTAATATTTTTTAAAAATTATGCATAAAACATACATTAAAAAACATTACACACACTACCATGTATTTGACACAATACACGTCAAATTGATGTTTGTCTTTAATATTATTGGTCTATAGTCTTACTGAATGTCAAACATAACCAGCAAACGATGAAAGAGTAGGTCGAATATCGACCTATGGGCGACCACTAGTTTTACTTAATATTTTGATAACTATAAGTCTATATCATCACGCCAGATCCTTTGCAGGTAGAGAGTACAGAATTCTAACACGTTCTTTCTTTACATAACTCTGGCTTCACGCTTCTTCACTCTTATAGTTTGTTTCATACACGCTCGCCAGTTACGAAACCTTATGATTTGCCCTTCAGATGAGACAATAATACTTCAGATAAGGCAATAATAGTTTTTCCATGTTCAGTATCTTGTCTTTTTATCAGACGGCCAAGCAGAAAGAGGAGATTATATTTTTATCCGTCTATGTATAAACATATGTATTTACATATGCTTCACCATAGCGACTCACCTACTTCATAGATTTTGGTGAATTTGGTGGCAATTGATTCGTTATTATAATGCAGGTTCATTTCATTTGAAAATAATCAATGTGATGGATGTTACATTAAAAAAAGTAGATGTCTATGACTTTTGTTTTTATATCGAATATCGAACCTATTATATAAGAGTACCAATTGTTATTATTGTGTGTCTGGTCCGGTTTTCACCGGTTTTATATCTGTGTTGCCAGTGATGACTTACGGCACTGAGACATGGTCGCTTGCGATGGGCCTCATAAGAAGGCTCAAGGTCACCCAAAGGGCGATGGAGAGAGCTATGCTCGGAGTTACCCTGCGGGATCGAATCAGAAACGAGGAGATCCGCAGGAGGACGAAAGTCACTGACATAGCACTCAGAATTGCTAAACTTAAGTGGCAGTGGGCGGGGCACATCGCTCGTAGAACTGACGGCCGTTGGGGCAGAAAGGTTCTCGAATGGCGACCACGTACCGGAAGACGTGGAGTGGGTAGGCCCCCTACAAGATGGACCGACGACCTGGTGAAGGTCGCGGGTAGAAGTTGGATGCGTACAGCACAAAGCCGGTCGTTGTGGCGGTCTTTAGGGGAGGCCTTTGTCCTGCAGTGGACGTCTTTCGGCTGAAGAGAGATATCTGATACACGGGCCGAAACGTCGGTTGGAGAGTACATGAGTTCATATTCTTGGAATGTATGGTTGTAGATTGAGTAGGTGCTGATGTATGACTGGTATCTAGTTCAATCTGCAGAAATTTTCTAACACCGTCACGCCTATATTCCCCAGAGGGGGTGGCAGGGGTGTACTGAGTACACCCACTTTTCGCCGACGATGTTAGGTCCCATGTAATAGGGGGCGAGCCTATTACCATATACCGGGCACAATTCCAGACTCCGGACTCATACTGGGAATTTTTCGTTAGAAAAACTACATTTGTCCGACTTAGGATTTGAACCCAGGACCTCGTGATCACAAAGCGATACGCTTTGCCACCAGACAACCGAGGCAGTCGCAGTATTGGGACTATTGTAACTTTTTGTAGATGCCAGCGTCTGATTACTATTATAAGCAAATACTGTCCCATTGCGAAGCGAAGGCCTCTCCTCCCTTCTTCCACCTATCCCGGTCTAGTGCAAGTTGATTCCAGTCCTTATCATAGGAGTCCAGTTCGTCTTGCTACCTCTTTCTGGGTCTGCAGCGATGTCGTTTCCCGCCTGGTGGGTTCGCTGTGTGCTTCTTTTAGCCCAAAACGCATCTGACATGCGGCAGATATGTAAAAGTAGCAAGCGGCAGAAAAATAAGGTAACTATATTTCAGCATTCATCACTTTTACGTGATGTACACATTTTTACAATAATCCCAATGAAAGAAAGAAAGAATGATAAAACAGATATACAATGCGAAAGTGGAAGGATGTAGGTACCGGGAAAGACCTAGACTATCTTACCACGACCAAATGGACCGAGTCTTATCTGAAGGACAAGTCAAGAGTCTCCGTAACCGGCGAGCGTGTATGAGACGAACTATGAGAGCGCAGGAAACTAGAGAAGTATGTAAGGAAAGCACCTGTTGGAACTCTGTACTCTTTGCCTACCCCGCAAGGGATCTGGCGTGATGATATAGACAGATAGATAGATAGAATAATCCCAATAACATTGTTTTCCAATGTAACATTTGAACAAAGGACGTCAAATCATTAAACCAGCTAAACAGACACCTCCACGATGTAAATTTACTTTTTAAAAGACCAGTAACAACAGCAATTAAGTACATCATTTAGTTTTTATTCCCGCCGCTCAACATATTTTTCACAACGTAATTGTTAATTAAAAATTCGGTAACGAGTGTGTATTTAGCAAACATTTAAGAGTTTTTAATATGAATTTTATTAAGTGTTAAAAGCACCTGCAAACGTATACGGTTGTTTTAAAATACTACTCTCACGGCGAGTACAGTCCGCAGGTTAAAAAGAATTGTACGGGCCCACGCAATATAATATGTGGCATCGATCTAATCGAGGTAAAAGCTGGAATACTTTCGATACAGTGCTGCAGTATTTGTAGTAATCTTCAAATCAGCCTATTGCAGTCCACTGCTGGACATAGGCCTCTCCCAATTTGCGCCACAATACACGGTCCTCCGCCTTCCGCATCCAGTCCCACCCTGCGACCTTCTTCAGGTCGTCGGTCCACCTAGCTGGGGAGCGCCCTACCTTACGTTTGCCGAGTCGTGGTCTCCACTCTAAAACTCGTCTGCTCCATCGGCCATCGGTTCTTCGACAGACATGGCCAGCCCACTGCCACTTTAGCGAGCTCACTCTGCGGGCTATGTCAACTACTTTGGTTCTTTGACGGATAACTTCATTTCGGAGTTTATACCTCAAAGAGACTCCGAGCATAGCCCGCTCCATAGCTCGCTGCGCGACTTTGAGCCTATGGACTAGCCCTACTGTAAGTGTCCACGTCTCGGTACCGTATGTCATGACTGGTATAACGCACTGGTTGTAGACTTTCGTCTTCAGGCATGTAAAGGCGGTTCAGGCGGTAAAGGCGAAGAGAAGACCCGACGTAGTTTGCTGAATGCCACCCAGCCCAACTGGATCCTTCTGTCTGTGTTTGTAGTAATGCGGTTCCGTAATGTATAACAGAGGGGTTAGTACGAAAACTTTGACGTTCACGAGTACTCGTGCTGTCACGTTCATGTTTAGTGTAGCCGAGAGTCGGGAATTGTGCATGGTATATGGCAATAGGCTTACATGGGCCCTAGCATCGTCGGCGAGACATGGGTGTACACAGTACACCAGTGATGGTGCTTTATTACGTCCATGTTTATATAGTTCATATTTAGTGTGACAAGGATGGCATATAAACCGTCTAGCGTCACGCTTATGTCAATGTCTTCATTCTAAGGCCTCTGGTGATTTTATCGAGGCGGTTAGCGCCCGATTACGATTATCGGACGTTATTAAAGGCAAACTGGTAATTATTTGTGATGTTAATACACACACACACACCGTCACGCCTATATTCCCGAAGCGGGGGTGGTAGAGGTATACTGAGTACACCCACGTTTCACCGACGATGTTAGGTCCCATGTAATAAGGGTCGAGCCTATTGCCATATACCGGACACACTTCCAGACTCCGGACTCGTACTGGGAAAGTTTTGTTAGAAAAACTACACTTGTCCGATCTAGAATTTGAATCCAGGACCTCGTGAACACAAAGCGATGCGCTTTGCCACTAGACCAACGAGGCAGTCTGTGATGTTAATGAGTTGGATAAACGGATCAAACTCATTATATTTAAAGTGATATTATAAGTAAGTAAGTGTAGGGAAATCTCTGAAACGGGTGATAATCATCTCAGCCTATACTTGTCCACTGCTGAACGTAGGCCTCCCAATCGCTTTCCAGTGCTACCGTTCTGATGCTGCATGTATCAAACGATTTCCTGCGATCTTCACAGGATCGTTGGTCCATCTGGCAGGCATCATAGGATTGAAACAGGAAATAATGCTTAGACAACTTTCAGAGGGGTACTTACATCGAAGATATACATTTTTTCATCATGGTTATTCTTATTGATGATACCGATTTCACTTAGTATTGGTAACGCAGCCTAAACAGTTTGCAGGTTTGATCTTCTTCTTCTTCAAGTTATGGCTTCACATTAAATTATAAGTGTATTTTGCCAGTGTCCAGTGAGATATATAATCGTGTTTGTTTAAATTAATTCGACTCCCCGATGAATTAGATGACGATAATGAAATTAATGAAGTACCCCACCCTGGATAGTAAAGCGGTGGATACTTTACATACCAATTGTAACTGCCGTTTTGAGGGAAGTCGAAAAGGCACGTTTTATCACTTTGTTACAATTACCTTCACTCATGCACATATAAGAACACATAATGGTTAATATTCCACCAACATTACACATTATTAGGCGAAATAACACAAGTTTTGGTAATTAAAACAAATTGACAACATCACTCTTCGACTCCCCGCCGAAACTCCAGGTTCGATCTTTGTGGGTCACACAAATTTTGCTGCGTGCCGAAATTAGTATATCCAAAAGCACTTATGACACATAAAGTTTTTTGCGTACAGTATGGTGATTTTTGTAAATAAAAATAATAAATTTGACGGACGATTTAGCGCAGTGGTTAAGAGCTTAAGCCGCTCCGCCCACTGTGTCTTATAGTCGCGGGTTCGATTCCCGCACGGGACAAATCTTTGTGTGATCCACAATTATTTGTTCCGGTCTGGGTATTTGTATATGTGAAATTTCATGTTTGTAAACGCACCCACGACACAGGAATAAAACCTAGTGTGGGGCTATAAAAAAAAAAAGAAAGAAGAAATAAATAACCTAATACTGTTTTACAACCGTAAGAATCTTTCCAAAAACCCTGCAAACGGCCTCGCAAACTCGCGTTAAATTTTTCATGTTTTTACGTATTTTTTTGCGGACCCCCAAAACAGTTTCAATACGCCGGCGCGGCCGGTGAATACGTAAAAAACGGTAAAAACCGTAACGTTGCCGGTGTGTAGTGTGTGCCGGAGATTTATTGTTATAAAGCCTTGTCCGGTGGGTCTGGAATGTCCGAATAAAAACACCGTCTATATTCCCCAAGCGAGGAAAGGTGTAGCGTGTACTACATTGTATTCGATAATAATAAATATAATAATATTAGCCCTGTTAAGAAACTGTCCCACCGTTGGTCACGGGCCTCCTCTCAAACTGAGAGGGTTTAGGCCATAGTCCACCACGCTGGCCCATTGCGGGTTGGCGAACTTCACACACCTTCTTGAAACTCATACGCATGCAGGTTTCCTCACGATGTTTTCCTTCACTGTTAAAGCAAGTGATAGTTAATTTTTAAAACAGAGGTGCGTGCCTGGGTTTTACCCGAGACCTCTGACTTTGCAGTCCAACAGTCTAACCACTGCTATCACTGCTTCCATATTCTAATCGATGGATGGATTCTCTATAGCGAGGATAGTAAAGGTGTACTTTGTACACTCACATATGGCTCACAATGTTAGGTCCCAATGTAATAGGCCGACGATGTTAGGGTAATTGTTGTAATTATAGCGTCATTTAGTATTGTATTAAAAGGCCTTCAATGATGCGGTATGCTCCTACTAGTATTATAAATGTGAAAGTTTGTATGCTTAGATGTTTGACGGTCGATTTAGCGCAGTGGTTAAGAGCTTAAGCCGCTCCGCCCACTGTGTCTAAGTCACCGGTTCCATTCCCGTATGGGACATATCTTTGTGTGATCCACAATTATTTGTCCCGGTCTGGGTATTTGTGTATGTGAATTCATGTTTGTAAACACACCCACGACTTAGGAAATCCTAGAGTGGGGCCAAGTTTAAAAAAAAAAAGATTGGATTTTTAGATGTTTGGACGCTTGAGTAACCTTAATCATGCAAAAATGATTGAACGGATTTGGATGAAATTTGACACACAGTTTACACACATAAGACTGTTGACTGCCTCGTTGGTCTAGTAGTTAAGCGCATAGCTTGGTCATCACGAGGTCCCGGGTTCAAATCCTAGGTCGGACAAATGAAGTTTTTTAACGAAACCTTCCCAGAATGAATCCGGAGTCGATCGATCAATATATGGCAATGGGCTCTACCCGTATTACATGGGACCTGACATCGTCGGCGAAAAGTGGGTGTACTCAGTTCACCTCTGCCACTCCCGCTTGGGGAACATAGGCGTGACGGTATTTATTTTATTTGTTTTACACATAGGATACTTTTTATCCTAGAAAAATGTAAGGTTCCTGTCTAAAGTCAATGCGGACGAAGACGCGGGCAGAAACTAATATTATATAAATCCCAGCCAAATCGTGCTCGACCTTGACCTTGAATCTGCTAGCGAAAGGAACGATATAACGACAAAATATATCTATATGGCCGCTTAGAACGAAATAGTAAATAAAACATCTCGTAGTTTGTCACGTTCGCCCATTATCTCCCTATGAACAAGAAGATTTGTGGGCTTTTGATGTTATTCTCCCGCATCGAGCCTTCTGAGAAATATCGTAAGCGACATTTTAAATTTTAACAACAGACATTCGACATTGTTTTTTTCCTTTATTAAAGTCTGGTCAGCGAATGGCCCTATTTCACCTCGCTAGCGAGAGGAACGAAATAACTGCAAAATATATCTATCTGGCCGCTTAGAATGAAATAGTAAATCAAACATCTCGCAGTTTGTCACGTTCGCCCATTATCTACCTGATAGAGGTATGGGGATCTGCTGCAAAAACACACCTCGACACCTTGCAAAGAACTCAAAATAATTTAATAAAAGTCCTCTTCTATTACAACTACTTAACACCAACTTACAAAATTTATAATGAGACAAAATTATTTAATATAACACAAACCTATCAATATAATATATCCATTTTAATAAGAAAAATCTTAAATAAAAATATACACACACAAATAAAATTAACAAAAAATGTACACACACGCAACCCAAGACGGGCACATAACATTCAACTATATAAACCCAGAACCAATTATGGAAAAAAGTGTATCTTGTACCAAGGAGCACAGATTTACAACTCATTACCTAAACACATAAAAGATGCCAAATCAATAGCAATCTACAAAAAACTATTAAAACAACACATTCTCAAAAGCACTACATAATAAGTAACTTAATAATATCATAAAATGAACCTAGCGTGATGTAAACCATCCCTTGTATCCGCTCGACAAAATTACTACATAACCCGTAATTACCGAAGACAAGATAAAGTTATTATGAACTACCTGCATTGCTGGGAATATTTTCAAGAATACCGTCTACTACACGCATCTATAAACTTATATTTTAGTGTTATAATTTATTTCTCTTCGTAAGTGATTTGTAATCTTTGAGAAATAAAGAAATTTAAACCGTATCTCCCTATGAACAAGTAGGCTTTTAATGTTGTTCTCTCGCATCGAGCCTTCTGAGAAACATCGTAAGCGACATTTTGAGTTTTGAAAATAGACATGGCGCGTAGCGGGGTAGGCAGAGAGTACAGAGTTCCATCAGGTTCTTTCCTTATATACCTCTCTGGCTTCCTCCACTCTCATAGTTCGTCTTATACACGATACATAGGGTTGAATATGGTACTCGATAATTCAGCAACAGCCTATTCACTCTAAAATAGGCCGAGGAGACGGAAGTTAGAGCGAGTTCTAATATGATCGGGCTAGACCTGCCCCGTCCTTGGGCAACTCTGGGCAATATCCCAGAACACGACTGGATCGCTTGGCGGCACGACTGCAGGGAGGGTGATGACCAGCCATGGCCGTAACCTTCCACTGGAGAAGGTGCTGCTCGTTTAGCGCTGTCCAGGGACGTCGTGAATAAATCCTAAGGACGCGAGCAGCTTTAGCCTCCGAGCTTATTCATTTATGTAGCGCAATTGCATGCGATGCTTATTTTTAACCTATTCCATGTCCAAGTCCATTGGCCTCGGCCATCGGCTCTTATTCGTGGCCAGGACTACGTTATCGCCTGTCGTATTATTTACCACTACTACGTACTACACCCATAAGCTAAACTTCATATACTTATTTTATATTTAAGTACTTTAGAAAATACTAATAGAGGTATTAAATTTTAAATGTCACTTTCGACGTTCTTCAAATCGACTCTATATTGTTTAGGAAATTGGTGGTTTTCACGCTTCCTGATTTTATGATATGGGAAATACGGTTTATATTCTAATGACGGAGGTATTCCTATTGGAAATGTCTTATGTTATTTAGATTGAAAGGTTTTCGGAAAACAATAATGGTGCTTCTCTAGTTTCGTTTCTTGCGGACTCTGTGACCCTGCATCGCGTGGCATGCGTAGCCCGTAAGATTAAGCAGAAGGCCAATTCTCGTAATTAAAAGTGTTCAAAATGCAGTCTTGATTCAGTCTCAATGTCATAAATGTCTCAAACGGTATTTTTGTAAAATGTCGACATCCACCGAATCGAGATCGGACCGAAAGTTGAACAAAATGTAAACGGTATTCTGAGGTGTACTCAGTACACCTCTGCCACCCCCTCTGGGGAATATAGGCGTGTCGGTGTGTACGGTATTCTGGTAAAATTTTCACAAAACATCGTCAAATTCAAGATTTTAGCTAGGTATTTATTATTTGGACTGTGACAGCGGAGATCAACAAATGATTAACAATATATTTAGGCTCAAGATCATCCAAAAGGGCAATGGAAAGAGGTATGCTCGGAGTTTCTCTGCGAGATCAAATCAGAATTGAGGAGATCCGCAGGAGAACCGAAGTCACCGATATAGCCCTCAAAATTGCCAAACTTAAGTGGCAGTGGGCGGGGCACATCGCTCGTAGAATTGACGGCCGTTGGGGCAGAAAGGTTCTCGAGTAGCGACCTCGTACCGGAAGACGTGAAGTGGGCAGGCCCCCCACAAGTTGGAGCGATGACTTGGTGATGTGTACAGCACAAAGCCGGTCGTTGTGGCGATATTTTGGGGAGGCCTTTGTCCTGCAGTGGACGTCTTTCGGCTGATGATGATGGTGAAATTTAAATTAAACAACTTGACAGTATATCCAAATTAGACTTAGATGATACTGACAACGGATTGACACTTTAGTGGAGAAGAATACCAAATGTGAGTCAATTCATTATAATTTTTTTTTTGGACGTAGCCCTACACTAGGATTTATTCCTGTGTCGTGGGTGCGTTTACAAACATAAAAATTCACATACACAAATACCCAGACCGGAACAAATAATTGTGGATCACAAAGATTTGTCTCGTGCGGGAATCGAACCCGCGACTATTAGATACAGTGGGCGGAGCGGCTTAAGCTCTTAACCACCGAATCTCAATTCAGTGAAGATTCAGTCCCAGTGCCAATTAAATATTGGCTTTCTGGTTTCGTCTCAGTCGATCTGAGATAGTTACCATTTACGAGTATGACAATTTTATTTTCAAGGGACTTCACCCTTTGTAGGGTACGTGATAGTCGTTAAACCAAGTGGGATATCTTGCAAACAAAAAGCCTCAATGGCAGGTGACCACACACATACTTCATTAATCTGCACTGAGTCCGCTGGGTGGAGTATCATTTGGTCTATCTCACCTCAATTCGTCACGCAAGACCTTTTTCAAATCACCAAGGTCTCGCTGAAATGTTTTTTTTGGTATAGCCGTTTCTGTATGTAAATTTTATGTATTTAAACCCACCCATATTAGAAATAGACGGACAAACGGAACTATACCTGTGAGCTTATACCGCTCTGTCCACTGCGTCTAATAGTCGCGGTTTCGATTCCCACACGGGACAAATCTTTGTGTGACTCATAATTATTTGTTTCGGGCTGGGCATCTGTGTATGTGAATTTTCATGTTTTTAAACGCACCCACGATAGCCACCCACCGTAGCACAATTTCTAGCTTGGAAGCAGCGTTTTAGGAAAGCGTTAACCCAAACGTAGCCCAATGGTTACTACAATATTTTAAAAATCAATTTAATGCCGGACGCAAGCTCCTCTCCGGGTCACTCGACTGAAAGTTATTGCACCCCAGTAAATGTATCTTTGAGCATTTTTTGATATAAAAATGCGCTCTGTGAAACCATTATCGCTTTGTCAACGGACTTGGGCGGTAAATATGATGACGATTTGAGGCCGCGATTGGTAGATAATGCTTTGTGAAGATTGTTTTGGGATCGTTTTTTCTGTAAAATATATAAGCATAGTCACGCCTAAATTCCTGAATCGGTGGTTGCACAGGTGTGCTGTATAACTTTATACATAACTAGCAGTTTCCCGCGACTTCGTACCCGGTCGACAACAGCGCTACCTACCGGGTCTACGTTTTATAGCCTATGTTACTTCTGGATAATGTAGCTTTCTAATGGTGAAAGAATCATTAAAATCGGTTCAGCAGTTTTTGAGTTTATTCGTTACAAACACACAAGAATAAAAATCTCAGCATCTCCCACAGCTGGGCAAAGGCCTTCTCTCACAAATTTAGGTGAGAGAGAGATTAGGTCATACTCCACCACGCGGGCCAATAAAGCTTTCATCTCGGTTTAACGACTACCACATTAGGTGGTAACCGGGACCAATGGCTTAACGTGCTTTCCGAAGCACGGAGACGCTAGAATATGAAAATGCCACAAACGGTCACCCATCTGCCTAATCTGAATGATATGAATGATAAGAACACCGCGGTTGCACAGCGCTACGAGCGCCGCACATTCATACATGTACTGTGAAAATTCATACACAATACACCTTTGCCACTTCCGGTTGGGGAATATAGGTATTTCCCGATTATGTGGGTATTATTATGGCCAATCTAAACATACTAGGGCCCAGACGCAGAGGAGAAGGATCTGTGTATCTGCAATGCCTCCGAACACGACACGTCTGACAGAGCGAAGTGGAAGAAGAAAATTAGGAAGGACCCCACCATCAGATGGGAATAATAATTGCCAAGAAGAGAGAAAGAGAGAGAGATTGTCGGCAATATGTGAGTACATATTGCTGACGATGTTAAGTTCCATCATAATAAGGGGCAATCCTATTGTCATAACGCTGGAGAAAATCTCAGACTTCAGTCTAGTCGCACGCTTTTAACGCCTGTTTATGAAGCGCTGTAAGCGCTATATGCTAAAATGGATCGCTGGCTATTTGTCTTACTGCAGCGCATTACTAACGCGCGTTGAAAAAGCGATATGGCATACGAGGGATTACTGAGATATTTTTCAATAAAAATACTACACTTTGTTTAACCTAGGTCTTAAACCCAGGACCTCGTGATTGACTATGTGCCATTGGGCGAAAGAAGCAGTCCTTTTCTATTTCTATAAAATTATCGAGTATATAGACGGTGCGGGAGAAACCTTGGGGTATTTTTCTCTGCTATTCCAAGTGGCAGTCATTAAGTCGAGTTGGAGGCCTTATGGGCGGCTTGATAAGATCTGTAGTCCTTTTCACCATTTATGGGTACGCTGACGTTTAGACTTTGACGTTTCTAGAAATGTGGTGAGTGTGAAATAGAATCGATTGAATAACGTATCGAGAAAATTTGTAACGAAGAATGAATCGATATTAATAAAAATAATTTAAGAACAAAAGAGAACAAAATAAAATAATCTCAATATTTATTTACGAGTCAAGCCATTGGTCAGAAAATCGTCTGACAAATCCCTTGATTCGTCGCTTACGCGTATTATTATTTAAAAATCTTTAAAACTGTTTGTTTTAATATATCTAGATAGCGCATCCACGTTTATTTAATAATTTATTGACCATGAGAATACTAAATATTTCAGTCAGATACCTAGAATAATGTATTCGTAAAAAAATCGCTAATCGATTTTCTACATAATAAAAAACAACAAATCGATTATAACGATTTCATGTGTCAGTCCCTAAAACGCAGACCGTTACAATATACATAATTGAGTAAAAGAGTTTTATTAAGATTTTTTAAAATAATTATGCAAATTTATGAACAGTATATGGATTACACGGGGGGGAGTTTTGGCGGGAAGTCGAAGAGTGATGTTGTCAATTTGTTTTAATACCCAAAACTTGTGTTATTTCGACTAATGTGAATTGTTGGTGGAATATTAACCATTAGGTGGTCTTATACGTGCATGAGTGAAGGTAATTGTAATAAAGTGATAAAACGTGCCTTTTCAACTACCCTCAAAACGGCCGTCGCAATTAGTATGTAAAGTATCCACCGCTTTACTATCCAGGGCGGGGTCCTTCATTAATTTCATTATCATCGTTATCATCAAATTCATCGGGGAGTCAAATTAATTAAAACAAAAACGAATATATATCTCACTGGACACTGGCAAAATACACTTATAATTAGTGTGAAGCCATAACTTGAAGAAGAAGAAGAAGAAGAACAGTTTATGATGATGATAAGTAAAGTAGGTTTGATGTATTTTTATATTCTTGTTTAATTTTTGGATTATATATTTTCAATATTTAAGTACAATATGCGTGAAATGGAATATGATCAAAGGTCACCGTACCCATATCTCTTGTAAAAGATTATAACAGCAGGTGGGCATAAATCTGCCTCTAGCGAACCTCACTAGGTATGTGTAAAATGACTTATTCTCTTTCACCTCATTTTGTGAGAGCAGGTCTTTGCCCAGCAGTAGGGTAATATATCCAGAATTATTCATTGATATCACAGTGCGACATTGTATACTGGATTCTTAGTTTATGGTGACGATAGAATATCCAATTTCGGACGATTTAGCGCAGTGGTTAAGAGCTTATACCGCTCTGCCCACTGCGTCTAATAGTCGCGGGTACGAGTCCCGCACGGGACAAATATTTGTGTGATCCACAATTATTTGTTCCGGTCTGGGTATTTGTGCATGTGAATTTTCATGTTTGTAAACGCACCCACGACACAGGAATAAATCCTAGTGTGGGGCTACGTTTAAAAAGAAAATACAATATTTAATTTGTGAAATATATGTCAAAAAACTTATTAAAAATAGTTTATTTCATTATTACAAGCTATTATTTAACTTGCAATGTTCGTATGTCTGTCTGTCTGTCTGCCTTTGTACCGGTTCAAATCTTGTGATTAATTTTTTAAGCACTTACGGGTATCCGATTGAGTTGCGTGACAACTATGAGAGTGGAGAAAGCCAGAGAGGTCTGTAAGTAAACAATCTATTAGTGTTCTCTGCCTACCCCGCAAGGGATCTGTCCTGATGATATAGATAGATAGATAGGTAAATAGGAGGCTTAAGATTTTGTCGTTATCAACTGGGGCTTAGAGTGTTTATCGCTGGTATGGCCTTGATTAAAAACCAAGGCTCGGGCCCCGATATATAAATCACGCCTAAATATTTATAAGATGTTTACGCGAGTGTTGATGTAATTTCTTCTTGTAATTCAGAGGCGCTCGTAATAAAGTAATTTAAGATTTCTGTTGCTTTACTTTAGGTGTAGACTAAAAGTACCTATCATGTCGTCGCATCGTTATGTGCGACAGGTTCCTTTCTTACAGACCTCTCTGGCTTTCTCCACTCTCATAGTTCGTCTTAAACACGCTCTTATAATGCAGTCTACATCCAGTAACAACTTTTTTCAACAATATGTACGGTGCTGCATTTCAAAATTGTTTCAAACCCAAGACTTTGATGTGAATCATCATCTTATTATAAAACAAAGTCCCCTCGCCGCGTCTGTCTGTCTGTCTGAACGCGATAAACTCTATAACGCGATAAATTTTTCTACGGTTTTTCACCAACGGACGGACTGATTAAACGGTTTATGTGTATAAATCTCTAGTTTTTCATATAAGACGTTCTTTTACTAAATTTTATTCCCAAAAAATCTTTGCCTATCTCCTATTGCCTATCTCCCAACAAACCAACCGAAATCTAATACCCTATTAGAAAGCATCTGGCGTTTGACTCCAATTACTAAGGGCGTAGTTTCCTCAACAAATTTACGCTCAGTTAAGTGAACCCAGCGATTCGCATCCTATGATGGTTTTATGAGAAAATTCATGAAGGAGAAATAATTACTATAAACCAAAGTTCAAAGAGAAAGCAATCGGGCTCAACAAGTTGTGGAGTGGTTATGAAGGCAGAAAAGCCTTCTATACCTCATTCCTAGGTGGTACCTAGGAATGAGGTATAGAATTAGGCACTGGAATTAGGTGGTAACTTTATGACTGGGAACAGCGATATATTATTTGAATTAATACACGTCACGCCTATATTTCCCAAGAAGGGTGGCAGAGGTGTTCTGTGTACGCCCACTTTTCACCGACGATGTTAGGTCCCATGCCATATACGGGGCGCTATTCCAGATTCTGGACTGATACTGAGAGTTTTTTGATAGAAAAATCCTATCTATCCTAGGAAGGCTTAATTTTCTTTTTTTACACACTGATAACACTAACAAGTAGTGATAGCCTAGTGGTTAGACCGTTAGACTACAAAGTTAGAGGTCTCGGGTTCAAACCTAGGCATGCACCTTTGCCTTTTGGAAAGCATGTGAGTATTAACTATCACTTGCTTTAACGGCGAAGTAAAACATCGTGAGGAAACCTGCATGCCTAAAAGTTTCTCGAAGGTATGTCATGTTCGCTAACCTGCACTGGGCCAGTGTGGTGGACTATGGCCTTAACCCTCTCAGTTTGAGGGGAGGCCCGTACCCAACACTGGGACAGTTTCTTAACAGGGCTAATGTTATACGAGACATGCCTTTTAAGTTTTGTCGTTTGAAGAAAAAAACACAACTAGAACCTTATAGTACTTTTTATTTCTATCTATCTATCTATCTATAACCTCACGCCAGATCCCTTGCGGGGTAGGCAGAGAGTACAGAGTTCCAACAGGTTCTTTCCTTACATACCTCTCTGGCTTCCTCGACTCTCATAGTTCGTCTCATACACGCTCGCCGGTTACGGAGACTCTTGACTTTTCCATCAGATAAGACTCGGTTTATTTGGTCGTGGTAAGATAGTCTAGGTCTTCCCCGGTACCTGCATCCTTCCACTTTCACATTGTATATCTGTTTTGTCATACTTTTTATTTATTTATTTATTTATTTATTTATATATAATATACTTTTCCATTCGCTCAAACCAGTTATTATAACATTTATTCCACTCTAACTCTCACTCTGGGGATGTTCAAAATGGCTGACTTGAAAGCGTCGACTGATTCTTCACCGGACTGGAACCTTTGACCACGAAGACTTTTCTTAATTTTAGGAAATGTAAAGAAATCGTTAGGGCTTAGGTCAGGACTGTATGGAGGATGGTCAAAAATTTCTACTTTTTCCTGCTTCAAATACTCAGTCATTTTACGAGCGCTGTATGAGCTTGCGTTGTCGTGGTGCAGGATGATGCGTCGCTTTGAGTTAGATTTTCGAAGTTCGGCGATGACTTGTGGTAAACAAACTGTGGTATACTACTCTGCGTTAACCATTCTACGATCTTCAAGTGCAATGGTCGCAACATGGCCGGTTTTTCCAACGAACGTGGCCACCATCTTCTTTGAAGTGCTTCGAGAACGAACAACTTTAGTCAATTTGGCTCGTCTTGAAAGACCCAGATTGTGGATTGTTGTTTGGAATCAGGATCGTAGGCATAGATCCAAGATTCGTCACCACTGATGACGTCGTAGACGTGATTTGACTCGCCTCGGTTGAACCTTTGCAGAGTCTTCTTACACCATCTGACGCGGGCCGCCTTGTGATCGTCAGAAAGCAGATGCGGTATCCAACAGCAAACTAGCTTTATCACACCAAGCGCTTCATGCAAGATCTTCTGAATGGTTGTCCCTGAGATGCGTAATAGAGCCTCTATGTCACGATATGTCACATGACGATCTTCGAGAATTAGTTGTCTCACAGCAATGATGTTATCTTCAGTGAAGGCGGATTTTGGGCGTCCTTCGCAAGATTTGTCACTAACACTAGTATGTCCACGCTGGAATTCTAAATACCAGCGTTCGACAGTCCGCAGACATGGGGCTTCATCACTGAACACAGATGTTAGCTCTTCAAAACACTGAAGCCGTGTCAGGCCTCTTCTAAAGTTGTAGAAAATTATTGCACGAACATTTTCCTAAGAAAGATTCATTTTCGTACGTAACCTGACAGATTCCAATCGACGCTGTGACTAAACAATAGCATTAATCCTAATACTTTCAACTGTTTTGAGATTCAAAATTTAAACACATTCGAATATAGAACAGTTCCATATTCAAAATTGCCGGAAAATATGGAAACGACAGAACTTAAAAGGCATGCTTCGTATTATATTTTAAAAATTGCCCCACACTTAGATTTATTCCAGTGTCGTGGGTGCGTTTACAAACATGAATATTCACATACACGAATACCCAGACCAAAACAAATAATTGTGGGTCACACAAAGATTTGTCCCGTGCGGGAATCGAACCCGCGACTATTAGGCACTGTGGGCAGAGCGTCTTAAGCTCTTAACCACTGCGCTACATTGTCCGTCAATTCGAATCAAGGATTTGCACCCAGGACCTGGTGATCGCAATGCATATTATTCGCCACTAGACCAACGAGGCAGTCAAAATTATTTGATTAAAGGTGAAAATCTGAAGAATTGCCCGAAAAATAAGAGCACAATCTTAGACATACTCGTATATACAAGGTGTAACATAATAAAAGCAAGACCTCAGACACCCTGATTAGAGAATTGCTTCATAAATTCAAAACGAAAACCAAATTTCCTAATTTAAAGGTTTTACCCCTTTTTTAAGCACTTTTATACCTCAATTAACAATGAAACTTGTACGTGTATGTATGCATTTTGAGAAATACGGGTTAGAAATGCATTTGTAATCTCCTTATTGCTATGAATCAAGAATAAATTTAGTTTTTTATAGCGCACTGAAAGAGTAAATGAATTTTGAGCAAATTTAAAAAAAAAATGTAAGATACATTAAAAATAGTTGGATTCAATTCAGTTATCGATTTAGCACAAACTACTTTTAGGTCTTGCGTTTATTATACAGCTTGTATAAACATATCTAATTATTACTTCTACTCAAGTATTTGCTTAGTACGTCCAATTCCAATTCCAATTTCACGAACGTTAAGCCTAGGCCTAAGCTCTTAAGAGCTTAGGCCGCTCCGCCCACTGTGTCTAAAAATCGCGGGTTCGATTCCCGCACGGGACAAATCTTTGTTTGATCCATGACTATTTGTTCTGGGCTGGGTATTTGTGTATGTGAATCTTCATTACTTCTACTCAAGTATTTGCTTAGTACGTCCAATTCCAATTCCAATTTCACGAACGTTAAGCCTAGGCCTAAGCTCTTAAGAGCTTAGGCCGCTCCGCCCACTGTGTCTAAAAATCGCGGGTTCGATTCCCGCACGGGACAAATCTTTGTTTGATCCATGACTATTTGTTCTGGGCTGGGTATTTGTGTATGTGAATCTTCATGTTTGTAAACGCACCCACGACACCGGAATAAATCCTAGTGTGGGGCTACGTTATTTATAAAAAAAAATCCTAATCTATGGTGCCAACGTTAATCTTTAATTCAGCTTATGTCAAGTTTGACAATTTAATATAAAAAATAACATATAATCAGTACAAGCAAGAATTGAGCGGTAAATTTATCTAAACACAACAAACCACCAAATTAACTTGGGCAATAAGGAAAACTTGGTAAAGTAATTTTACTTCTATAGTGATGTCTATAGGTATGGATGTAAGACTTGTTTCGAGCGAGCATTGCTAACAAAAATGGCGCCTAAAAGCGGCCTCAGTTACGCACCATGTGTGCGTGATTCAAGTGTTCGTTTTTTTTTTAATTTGTTCAAAAGCTGTCGATGTGTGTGTGCGCGTATCACAATTTTTCTACCCTATCTGTCTAAGAGCACAACTGGACCCTATTAAGCAAAAACATTTCAACCACATCTAAAGCGGCATTCAATTTAAAATAGTAACGGCATAAAAATAAAGTACAATTTAAATTCGCACATTTCAATTATTGGCACATTATTGCATATCTGTGTCCATTCAAACTAGCTGTACCTACCCGCGAATTAGTTCGCTTGATTTTCAGGCGTATATTTCACACATGGAAATGGGCAGGATACATTGCGCGAATGAAGCAAGAGCGATGGACCAGAAAGGTTCAAGAATGGAGACCAAGAGAGACCACGCGGCGCAGAGGCCGGCCTGAAAACACGCGGGTCTAAATTGGATGCAAGTGGCACGGGACAGAGCGACTTGAAAGGTTTTGGAAGAGGTCTATGTCCGAAGACGGACTATAGAAAGGCTGTGATGATGATGACTTCACACCCTTATTTTTTTCTGAAACCAAAAGTTTGAGAACAAAAGGGTACGAAATCAAAGTAGCCTTAATTAATTATTTAATTAATATCCTATACTGTCCCAGTTCTGGGCAAAGGTTTTCTCTCTTAAATCGGGGCGAGAGAGATTATTAGATCATTAAGAAACTTCTATCTATGTACGTATATCTTCAAGCCATATCCCTTGCAGGGTAGGCAGAGAGTACAGAGTTTCAACAGGTTCTATCCTTACAAACCTGGCTCTGGCTTCTTACAACTCTGGCTACCTCCACTCTCATACGAGGAATTTATTACCATTAGGAAACCTAAATTCTCATTTATTAATATTATAAACGCGAAAGCTCGTAAATATGGATGCTTGTTACTGTACAGTAATATTATATATATACATTATGAATAACACAGACTATTACTACATATTATAAGAGCTCGAGAGCTTCAAGGGCCAGGTGAGGAAGTATTACTTATCTACTTGTTCACCGGGTCCTGCCGTCGTATCGTGATAGTTAATTATGTGTATGTGTGGTAAAATTTTTGTAGTATGTATTTGCTTTTTTATCTTATATTTAAGTATTTATTGCTATAAGTTAAGCTTCTATGTAATAAGTGCACCCCCGTTTATTCCACAACCTAATCGTTTTCTCCATCCGAAGGTTGCCTGGAAGAGATTGCTTTTTAGCGATAAGGCCGCCCTTTGTGTAACTTTAAATTCCTTTTTTTTGTATTTTAATATCTATGTAATTGGTGCACAATAAAGAGTTATCTATCTATCTATCTATAAAACCAATACTCCCGCCGCATCTGTCTATTCGTCTAAATGCGATAAACTCAATAACTATATTATTTTATTCAATAGTACACAACGTGTCACTTGATAACGCAAAAACCTTCGAGATTTTTAACAAAAGGCAAAACAGATCGAATCAATTGAGTGTCGATTTGGAACAAACTACCAAAAGGCCTGCGTTGATTGTGTAGCACTTTCTACATGTCCCCTTATTTTGTTTCATATGCAATATGTGTACACCGGGCTGGTCATATTTGTAGCATTATATGCATATAATACGGTGTACTCGTTCTGTGAATGTGGCTGTATGTTGTACCTAAATAAAACAACTACCAAACGGATTTTAATACAGTTTTCACCAATGAACGGAATAATCCAGAAGGAAGTTTTATGTTTATAATTCAACCCTGTGAAGCCGGGGTGAGTCGCTAGTAGTTTATAAAGACAAATACGCAGACGAAGTCGCGGGCGATCGCTTGTACAAATATAGAGCACAAAACGAATATATTTTTATAAGCAAGCAAGAAGTGTTTGGGTGTATAGCTCTCAGAGTAATGCACAATTAATGGCCGCCGGCTTCGAATCAGATTGGATCTCATACCCCGCCATATTGTATATTGCCGCCGTTAGCCTTAACTCGGCCTGTTTATGCCGTGTTAAGTGGATTGCCTTGTTTGATTTCGGCCTGACCTTTGAATATAAAAGAAATAAGAACTGTTATCGTGAAATAATAAAGTAAATTTGTTTTTGGGTTAACTAAGATCTATAATAAATATTTTTGTAGGTAGCGTGGAAGACCTAGACTATCATACCATGACCAAGTAGACCGTTTTTTATCTGAAGGGCAAGTCAAGAGCCTCCGTTACCAGTGAGCGTGTATGAGACGAACTATGAGATTGGAGGACGTCAGAGAGGTCTGTAAGGAAAGAACCTAAAATAAAAGTATTTTTCGGATTTCATCGCAGTTTATTTTTGATTTTTAAGTTCCCGATGCTTAGAGTGCTTTACAGCACCTATGGTTACGAGAGGGACTGGGGTGTTAAACGTCCAAAAGGCATAGTTGTTCCGGGGTACCCTCAAACTTCTTAATTATTTTTGTTGGTCCCATCTACGCAGAATGGAATATAGGGAAGAACCTGTTGGAACTCTCTGCCTACCCCCCAAGGGATCTGGCATGATAACATAGATGTTCGACATAAAACATTTAATTGTAATCCATGCAATTAATACATACAGAGCGTCACGGACGAGTGTAAAAATTACCTACACCAAAATTTAATATTAATTCAATCGTTTTGCCATTCCAAAAATAATTATGTTAAATGAATTATGTAAAAGAAAACTCAGTAAGCTAAAGTGGCAATGGGCTGGTCACATCTGCGGAAGGACCGACGGCCGATGGAGCAAACGTGTCCTAGAGTGGAGACCGCGACTTGGTAAGCGTAAGGTAGGACGGCCCCCAGCTAGATGGACCGACGACCTCAAAAAGGTCGCTGGGACAGACTGGATGCGGAAGGCGGAGGACCGTGTGCAATAGCGTGTGTTAGGAGAGGCCTATGTCCAGGAGTGGACTGCGATAGGCTGATTGATTGATTGATTGACGTACAAAAAGGTTTTGATCATAATTTGGCAGAGTAGGGGGGGGGGAGGGGATTTTAGGGGTTGCTTAGGGATGATAAGTTATGTATTAAGTTGGGGATTGTCACTGCTTTTATACGAATATAAGTCCTTGATAACCAATTTTACCGGCCCTTAATAATAAATAGAATTCTTAGAGACCATATCCAAGGCTTTGATCTTAAAAAGGGTATTGATATTGAGAAAAAATACCGTAGCACAAACAGCAATATTTGGCAATGAAAACTGTCCGAGTCCTATTAATTGGAATCATAAAATAACTTATTATGGCCATCATATTTTTGAAGCGATGATCAAAGGTAATTGCAAAAAGATTCTCGAAATAGGTCCTGTAATAGGGTAAAATTGATGCCGTGATAACAACATATTTAATGTAAAATACCTAATAATTACCTATTTTTCTATTGACATAGAGTCTATTTTTATCTTACAAAAAAGGGCTATAAAAGTCATCTATAACTAAGTAGTCGCGACTCTCTCAGAGAATTGATTAAAGAAGCCAATATTATGACGGTCCCATGTCAGTCATATTTATGAAAACATAATGTATACAAGAAAAAATATAGATCTGTTTAATCAGCTAGGCGATAGGCATTGCTATAATACGCGACATATAAATAAATAAGATCAACCGCAATTTCGTCTGTCAAAAATTCACACTTTCTTCATGGGGTACTGTGTTAGATTTTATAATAAAATTCCTCTTGACCTCACTAAACTTAGTGACAATAAATTCAAAGCTTGTATTAAACGTACGCTTAGTAAGCAAGCTTATTATACGCTAGATGATTATTAAAAAGACAAAAATACTTGGATAGGGGTTGTTCCAGCTCCACTTGATTGAATATGGACAACTTGTTTAGCTATTATTATTTAATATTCCCTCTCTGCCTTCTATTAATTTAGTAAAATGTATCTTTTTTTTCTGATTTCTTTCTCTGTAAATGAGCGAACCATGTAGCCATTTACATGAATAGTATAATTTGTATAATTTAACTTAGACTTTAGATGGAAAGATCGCGTCTGATGAAGTCTACGCTCCGACCTTGTAATGCACATATCCAAAACCCCGAGAACTTTCAACTCGAATTGGCAAACCGCTTCGAATTGCTAGACAGCAGCGCATCAGTGGACGAAATCAACAACAGGCTGGTAGAGACTGTCCATACGGTCGGGTCCAAGTATTTTAAGCCCCACCGTAAAAATAGACCTCAAAAACTATCCAACTACACCCGAAACCTCATGGCTGGGCGACGTTCCATGACGCTCCAAACCTCCGATGATGCTAAGTCCTATAGGCAGCTCAATGGACAGATATTGAAGTCCTTGCGACAAGACTTACGGTCCTTCAATACAAGGCGTATTGAGGAGACCATAGCACAGAACAAGGGCTCTAAAGTGTTCGCAAGAGACGCGTCTATTGGGCAAAGCCAGTTGACGAAGCTGAAGATGGAGGACGGAAACGTAACGTCGAATAGGTCGGAGGTGCTCAGGGAGATAGAGAGGTTCTATGGGCGGTTGTATACCTCAGTAGCTGAACCTGTTGTTGACTTGGTAAAAGACCCAAGAGCCAAGCTAACCCGACACTACACTGAAGATTTCCCGGACATCAGCCTGTACGAGATTAGGATGGCTCTCAAACAACTCAAAAATAACAAAGCGCCGGGCGAGGACGGAATTACCGTAGAGCTTCTGAAAGCGGGCGGAACGCCAGTACTTAAAGTCCTTCAGAGGCTGTTTAATTACGTCTTGCTCGAAGAGAAAACGCCGGAAGCATGGAACAGGGGTGTGGTGGTACTGTTTTTCAAGAAAGGTGATAACACTTTACTGAAGAATTATAGGCCCATCACACTGCTGAGCCATGTTTATAAGTTGTTTTCGAGAGTCATTACGAATCGTCTCGAACGCAGGTTTGATGACTTCCAGCCTCCCGAACAAGCCGGTTTCCGGAAAGGCTTTAGTACCATAGACCACATACATACGCTGCGGCAGATTATACAGAAGACCGAGGAGTATAATCGGCCACTATGCTTGGCGTTTGTGGACTATGAGAAAGCCTTCGATTCGATCGAGACTTGGGCGGTTCTTAGATCTCTCCAGCGATGCCGAATTGACTATCGGTACATCGAAGTGTTGAAGTGCTTGTATAATAACGCCACCATGTCAGTCCGAGTACAGGGGCGGTGCACGAAGGCAATCCCCATAAAAAGAGGAGTAAGACAGGGAGACGTCATTTCTCCGAAACTGTTTACGGCCACCTTAGAGGACGCCTTCAAGCTCTTGGAATGGCAAGGACTTGGCATCAACATCAATGGCGAATACATCACTCACCTTCGATTTGCCGACGACATTGTGGTCGTGGCGGAGTCGCTGGAAGATCTAGGACGAATGCTCGGTGACCTCAACATAGTATCTCAACAAGTGGGTCTTAAAATGAACATGGACAAAACGAAAATAATGTCTAACGTCCATGTCGTACCCACCGCACTCACCGTTGGGAACTCTACTCTTGAAGTTATCGACGAATACATTTACCTGGGACAGGTAGTCCGGTTAGGTAGGTCCAACTTTGAGAGAGAGGTCAATCGACGAATCCAACTCGGCTGGGCAGCGTTCGGGAAACTGCGCAATATCTTCTCATCCAAAATACCTCAGTGCCTTAAGACTAAAGTTTTCAGTCAATGTGTGTTACCAGTGATGATATATGGATCAGAGACGTGGTCTCTTACAATAGGTCTCATAAAAAAGCTCAGAGTTGCTCAGCGAGCTATGGAGAGAGCTATGCTCGGCGTTTCTCTACGCGATCGAATCAGGAATGAGGAGATTCGTAGAAGAACCAAGGTTACCGACATAGCCCTTAAGATTAGCAAGCTGAAGTGGCAATGGGCGGGCCACATAGCGCGTAGATCGGACGGGCGTTGGGGCAGAAAGATTCTAGAGTGGCGACCACGTATTGGCAAGCGCAGCGTGGGACGACCGCCTGCCAGATGGACCGACGATCTTGTGAAAATCGCAGGAAGTCGTTGGATGCAGGTGGCATTGGACCGGTTACGCTGGAAAGCGATTGGGGAGGCCTATGTTCAACAGTGGACAAGTATGGGCTGAGATGATGATGATGAACTTAGACCCACCTGATAGACCAGCCTACATCGTTCTCTCATATCCAACAAAAAAATGTAGATGGAAAAAAAGGAACTCCACAGGAATGACATTCCGAACTGGTGGTAGAGTCTTTGTTACTTTTCTGACGATTCATAAATACTGTAGTGGTTTACATGAATAAAAAATATTCTGATTCTGATTTTACTAAATGTTTTTGCCATACTCACTAAAATCAGAAATGACAATATTTAACTTCAAAAATCAGCGTATACCTTCCTCTGGACTACCGCAAGCCTCGGAGGAAGCTGGTGGGGCATCTCGGACTTCTACCGACTAAAATCCCACGGAGGACGGCACTACATGTATCAGAGGGGCCAAACAATCTCCGAGTGGAACGCACCAGTGCTCCCTCGTGCCGCGCTCCGAAGAGCCCGCCTCGGGAGGGGAAATGTGTAGCTGGTTTCCCCCCTGCACTACTGCGGTGCTCACGGCGGCGTGGGTCACACCACGCCGCCACCCTCATCGGGGAACTCGCGTATAGGACGCTTATGCAACACGACGCAAGGCAAGCAGCCTATTTAAATATGTCATCCAAAAGTTGGAGATCCTTGATCAAGACCATCCTAACGTGCATTTCAAAGCACGGTGACGCTTGATTACGGAAATGTTATGACCGGTCACCCAGCTCATGACAAGACTGAAAACTGCTGAACCCTGGCATCTCTAAAAGCATTGCAGTAATATAAGTATCTTCTACTCTATTTCTCGAAACCTCTAGAATAAATTGATTAGCAATACCAACTTAAACATAACACGATATCGGAGTAAACAGAAATATTTAATAATACTAACCGAAATCTCTTTAACACCAACAGTTTTCCAACACCCCAACTGAACGGTTAAAAACTGCCAATTCACGGAACCAAACAATGTTTGCTGTTAAAAAAATGCCGAAGTAAGCAGGTCCCTTTCTATTAAAAATAAAAACGTTTCGCCAATTTGGCGGGGCTAATCAAGAGAAGGGCTGAGCTTGCGATCTTGCGATATGAGGGGGGTGCAGGCTAAGCTCCTAAACACCCCCTTTTCTGAGGATCTTCAGAACATCTTTATTTTGGCTGAGCGAGTAGCGATATTTGACGCTGAGGGTTGTTGCTCTAGAGATGGACGGATTAAGGAGTCTTAGTCTTTTCGTATTATTTATTAGGGCTTGTTTGTTGGGATTAGGTTTTCGGATGATGACTGCGAGTTGAGATAGCTATGCATTAACCCTTGTGTATTTATCCAAGTATTTAGTTTTAGATGAAATATTTCTGTATTTCTTTTCTTGGCTAGGTGTTTTTGCATGGTAGTGATATTCTTTCTGATGGGGGATGAAGGTGACACAGAGGTAAAGCAATATTGATACAATAATAAAATTATCGGGCACAATTCCAAACTCCGGGCTGAAAAAACTACCCTTCGTCCGACCTAGGTTTTAGACTCAAGACCTCGTGATCACTAAGCGAATTATACGCTACTAGACCAGCGAAGTAATATTGTTTCATTATTTATAAATAATGAGTATCATAAAGAATTAGATAATTGCTTCACAAATTCCATATGAAGCCAATTTTCGAAATTTCAAATTTTTGACCCGTTTTTACGCACTTTTATACCCCAATTAAAAAAACATCGAATTGAGAAATGCATTATTGCTTTGAGTCAAGAATAAATTTAGTTTATTATAGCGCACTAAGGGAGTAACAGCATTTTATGCAAATTTAAAAAAAAAATGTTTTTTTTTTTAAAAAAGATTGGATTCAATTCTGTTATAGATTTAGAACAAACTACTTTCAGATCTTGCGTTTATTATGTTAAACCTTGTATGTATATTTTTTAGAATGTCTGAAAAAAAGCATGTACTGCCAATAAAATCACGATGCATTGCGTTTAATGCATAGAGTATTTTTTAATATTTAAAAAGAGTTCAATGTACTATCGTCTGTTTGAAATACAGAACTGTGTTATCAGAGTCCTATTGCGTTTGCTATCTTTTTTCCTTAACATAACCTGAGGGCAAGTACGAAAATAATGAAATTAGCGTGACGATCGTATGATTGTATGAATATGCCATCCTTGTCACACTACAAATTTACTTAATAAGTATGAACGTGATAGCACGCTTACTCGCTAGCGTCATGCTTACGTAATTTTTTTTCGTGCTAAGCTCTCTGAAGTCGCACCATGAATTTATAACCCCAAATGGATTGAGTACTGTCAAAATATTGCTAAAGAAAATTAAACTCTTACTTACAGACACAACATTGAATTTTCTATGATTTAAACAACTCGAGAAACCATGATAAATGAGAGCAATAACCTGGAGCCCAGTGTCACGCTCGCATCCATTACGATGCAGTACGGTGACCATAAGGTAGAACTGATACGGACTATACCTATTTATAATGTGGTTTAAATACGCTGTAAACCATTTATTACCGAGTTCAAAACAAACAAGGTTACCAATTCGTTTGTATATTTAGGATGGATTAAGATGGGATAGTAAGGGCAGCTATCTCAACCGTTGTAGATACAGAAGAACGGCCCTAGGAGACTATCCTTAATTTTTGCGATATTTGGAGCTGAAATTACAAATTCTAAGAAAAATGTACAATCTATAACCTCACGCCAGATCCCTTGCGGGGTAGGTAGAGAGTACAGAGTTCCAACAGGTTCTTTCCTTACATACCTCTCTGGCTTCCTCGACTCTCATAGTTCGTCTCATACACGCTCGCCGTAATCTCACAAAAATGTACAATCAGCAAGAAAATGGGAAATTTAATCAAAAACTTTGACTACTACTCATTTAAGATGTGGCATATGCGTAGAAAGAAAGAATTATGGCAATAAGTGGTGCCCCCATTATCGTACCAATGTTTGGTCATCCTACTTAGAAAGAGACGTAGAGCTCTAAGTGTCTATCCTTGTGATCAGGTTTTTTTCGCAGAGTGCTCAATCAAGTCAAGAGTCTCCGTAACCGGCGAGCGTGTATGAGACGAACTATGAGAGTCGAGGAAGCCAGAGAGGTATGTAAGGAAAGAACCTGTTGGACCTCTGTACTCTCTGCCTACCCCGCAAGGGATCTGGCGTGAGGTTATAGATAGATAGATAGATAGTGCTCAATCCATTGTAATATATCCATGCTTCGCACATAACCAACACTATCGAGTTCTCTTTTGGCGCCTTCAAGTTTACACCCTATTTTTTCCCTGCAAAGGGTATTATAAACACAATGTACCTGTGAACTGTCGCGGTATCGGCTGGGAGCGGCCCTAGAGGGTGCTTATTGATGCTCAAGTGGAGGGCTGGAGTGGAGGCATCAAGTGTTCCTGCGATTAGGATCAACGTTTACCTTGACGCAAATGAACCCTTTGGATACGCCATGCAGATTCAGACTATTGTTTCATGACAAAAATCATTAGGTATTTATAATTTGTCAGAAAAGTAACAAAGACTCAGAATATCATTCCTGCCGAAAAGAAGGGCAACACAATTCCACGGTTCCTCTTTTTTACAATTTTTTCCATCTACATTTTGTTGCGGTGTATTGGAGAAGAATGTAGGCTTGTCAGGTGTGCCTAAGTTAATTCAACCAAAATATACTATATAACTAATATATAAAAATAACGGAATAGACCGAGTCTTATCCGAAGGACAAGTCTCCGTAACCGGCGAGCGTTTATGAGACGAACTATGAGAGGGGAGAAAGCCAGAGAGGTATGTAATGAAAGAACTTGTTGGAACTCTGTACTCTCTGCCTACCCCGCAAGGGATCTGGCGTGATGATATAGCAAAAAACCCAACTCACAGTCAAACTGGTTGCACAGTTTTGTGGGGCGTCTATTTTATATTGTGCATTATGTTGTGTTCGTCAATAAATAAATAAAAATGAAAACCCAGCTTTACGATAGGGGGAAGAAATAGTACTATGCAAATTTTATCGCTCGAGGCGTGAAACATAGGTACTTTAAAGTGGCTGCAATTATAAGATTATCCTATAATATTCTCAATTATAATAAAATTAAACATATTGAGCAAATTTTTGCCTAAATGCCAAAACTAAGAGGCACCTTAAAATTATTTATTGGCCAATATTAAATACAAATTAATGTTATTAGCAGATAAAATTTATTCCATAATTAGAAATAAAATAATTCAAACTGCTTTTATAGCTGAAAAACAAATGCTGAAAAACATTTTGTGCACATTAAAACCATTAATATAAGCGTAGGACACACAATTCACAAAAAAGCCAACCAAATAAATAGTGATTCTAGACGTGAATAAATTAAAGATGCCGACCAAATAATTGTTGACTGCTGGATAAATAGTACAAATTATACGACTAACCACATTTATCTACACTGAACACTCGAAAAGCTGGTTTAGAACGCTGTGTATTTGAACTTAAGCTAAATTGTGTGGATAAAAATCAAGTGTGGCTGTGTCGAGGCATCCGGCCGTTGGGTTTACGTTTACGTGAAACGTCTAATGGCCTTATTACGTATATCCTTGAGTTGAATATTGAAATCGGAAGTATGTCAGCGAATCGCTTTAAGTGTTAATGATTAATACAAACCGCCTGTTTCAGTCATTCTACGCAATGTCTTCCCCCGTCGCCCCGCCTGGCCCCGATGCTAACTCAAGGTCATAACAGCGAGCTGACTATATAAGTTAAATAATTATGTAATGGGCGCGACTAACTACTGTCTATCCCGGACACTATTCCAAGCCCTGTATTGCTATTGAGATATTTTCTATAGAAAAAAATGTCAATTTTCCTGACCCATGAATCGAACCTAGGACCTCGTGATCGCTAGCTGCACCAAAGAGGGTTTCTTCACCAAATCTATATTATAGTGAGGGCTGATTTTTCAATCTATCAAAATTTGCAGTTGTATAAATAAATAGTTTAGTTTTTTTTTATATTCAGTCGAGTTATCATAAATTTAATAGATAACTTTTATCTGATGATTAAAATATCTACGATAACATCGATTTATTCTTATTCTATTCCCATGAGCTTTTTTCTCTAGATACATTTTGTAAAGTATTTTAGCCACATTTTTTGTCGCCCAATAAAGTCCGTAGTTTTCGTGGTGCCCAATCGTCCTCTGTTTTTCCATTACCCGGTCAGATCCAAGGAAAATGGATCTTTTATTTGCTGAATAGTGAATGTTGAGCACTTATCCTTACGGGTTCGCTTAAAGAGTAATGTGGACACTTTTCAGCGGCTTAGCCAGAACAAAGAGTGTCCAAGGCGGACGGCTTATAGATTTTTACCTACATTTATGTATCCTCTTTGAGGATCTCGATTGTAATAAAACTTTCAGACGTTTGATATTTTTTATTCCAAAGGTGCCCGATAGATGAATAGATTGTAGGTGGTTATTATTTTGTATTATTTTGAAGAAATTTAAATATTTGTATTTATTTTAATAAGTCATTTGTTCGAGATATATGTCTCTGGCTATGTATCACTTGGGCTAGTCTTTGAGACAATTCATTTAAGATGTGACAGGCACCAAAACCCCGTAGCCCAAAGACAGCTTATTTGCAGATGAAATACAGACCCGTACAGGATCGAATCCCCAACTACTCGATTCAGTGAATGGTGCGGTCTACGCTCTTAACTACTAGAGCAAGCCGTCTTCTCTCTGTTTATGACTCCATGAAAAGTATATTAAAAATCTGCCTAAAAGTAACTACTATATTTCTCAAGTACCGTCATGCCTATATTCCCCAAGCGAAGATGGCAGAAGTGTACTAAGTACACCCACTTTTCACCGACGATGTTAGGTCCTATGTAATGGGTGGCGAGGCGATTTAGCGCAGTGGTTAAGAGCTTAGTCCACTCCGCCCACTGTGTCTAATAGTCGTGGGTTCGATTCCCGCACGGGACAAATCTTTGTGTGACCACAATTATTTGTTACGGTCTGGGTAATTTTGAATTTTCATGTTTGTAAATGTACTCACGATACAGGAATCAATCCTAGTGTGGAGAAACGTTTTTTATTTAAATAGAGCTATTGCTACATACCGGGCACAATTCCAGACTCCGGACTCGTACTGGGAATATTTCGTTAGAAAAATTACATTTGCCCGACCTAGAATTTAAACCCAGGAACTTCTGATCACAAAGCGATGCGCTTTGCCATTAGACCAACGAGGCAGTCAATAAATAATACTTCAAACTTAGGACCTCGCGAAGAAATGAGTGTAATGATCACATCACGCTAATTTCTTGCCTTCAAACCAAAGTGACAATCTGTCGAGTCTCAATAATATTGTTTATCTTTCATAATCTATGTCGGGGCTTCTTCACAATCTGACTGTTGCAACGTCGGCGAACAAAATTAATTAATTCAGACGAAGTTCGCGATACTTGTAGTGTTTTTGGACGGGCGTGCTGTCGACGTCAGCCAACCACCTAAAATCCCTTTCCGTGAAATTATTCATATCTGACTCTGTGAGATATCTTCGAAGTATTAGTTGTTTTGGGAAATCTGAATTCAAGTAGGTATGCAAATATTCTAACGCTTTCTTTTGGAGGATCAATCTTATTCTTACTTAGAGAAAATTAGAACCGTAAATAATACAATACTTGAACAACGGACGGCTCGGTTGAGTGGGTAGAGCCTAGACTACTGCACTCACTGGATCGAGTAGTCGCGGGTTCAATACCTGCAAGAAACAAATCTTCGATCTGATCCACAAATGTTTGTTGTAGTCTGATCAGACTCGATGTCCTGCAGACGATATAATCTTTCCAAACGGCTTGTTGAGTAATCACTATACTTTTTTTCTTAACTATTCATAATTTTCATGAATAACAACTATGAATTTTGATTTTCTTTTCGGAATTATCCATTCCGTAACACTTAACACCTTCATAGCCAGCTATAGGGAAAGAATTTGTTACAACACTTTTTCCTACCTTGCAGAAAATCTATCGTGATGATTATACCTACCGCGTGATAGCTCTTCACTTCGATTCTAGTTTACTGTCAAATGAGCTTTAGTAAAAACTAATGTTGACGTTACATGGCCATTAACGTTTAAGTAATGTAGAATGATTAAGTACTCCGTCTATTACATATTCCGAAAATACTGTGAAAAAACAAACCAACAGGCTGTATATCTTATGTGACAGGATATTAAAATGGTGAGTTGACATAGTAAAGAATACAAAGCTACCGTCAAACCAACAAACAGCGTAAAGAGTTCTAACAGGTTCTTTGAGATCAGCTGAGTAATTCGGCATAATTAAGTACTCCGGCTGTTACGTATTTCATAAATCCCGTGTGAATAATATACAGCCTGTTTACCTTGACAAGAGATTAAAATAGTGAGTTGAAATAGTAAAGATTACAATCGTACCGTTAAATCAGCACACAGTGGGCACAAGCAAGTTGCTGTGTAAAATATTTATTGGAAACGTCTTGGGCACCCGACAGCTCGTTCCAAGTCGGTCGCGTCGCTAGTTCAACGCCATCGACTGGTAATTTTTGCCTCTGTTCTTATTGTAGATCCTTAAAACCTGGCAACCAACAAGTTTGGAGATAAATAATTTGTATATACAAGTAGTTTATTCGTAGTCTCACGATATGATATTACATATTCCAGAAAATCGGCTAGATATATGGCTGATTTAACGTTAGCATTGTATTTTTTACAATTTAACTCACGATTTTAACCTCAGTATACAGTGGCTGTTTTTTTTTTTAAACGTAGTCCTACACTAGGATTTATTCCTGTGTCGTGGGTGCGTTTACAAACATGAAAATTCACATACACAAATACCCATACCGGAACAAATAATTGTTGAGCATACAAAGATTTGTCCCGTGCGGGAATCGAACCCGCGACTATTAGACACAGTGGGCGAAGCGGCTTAAGCTCTTAACCACTGCGCTAAATTATCCGTCAGTTGGGGTAGTTAATTATTTAATTTTTAGCACGCTCTACAACGAGCGTGTTAGTACACGCGCGTTGTAGAGTATTTTACACCTTAGTTCGTAACGATATATGTAGATAGTATTGTTTGCTTTGCTTGGTACGTCCTAGAAGGGGGGCAACGAGACATGAACGGTTTTTTTTATTTATAAATACAGGGGTACGGAAGGGACAATTTACTACGCCACCTTACCGCTTTCGGTAGCTAAGAGTTTAGGGAGCGGTCACCCCTGTAGGTTCCATTCTCGCTGGAAGCGATAAACATTTCTTTGTATTAACAATGACTATACTTTTAAATAATTATGCGCAAGTAAAGCATTACGTGAATCTATATAAAATATGTAAACCTATACAACCCATTTACAAAAGGACATATCTCTGAACAAGTATTATGAATGAGATAGATTAAAACTTAATCTTTATGAATTTTACTTGTGATTTTGAGAATCAGATTATTTTTTATACTTCGTTCAATAAAAGACCCGTTGAAAATGCTGATTTTGAAATTATTACAATACTAAGCGGTGTCTGCGACTTTATTCGTGAATTATATACTAGATGTCCTTACTAGGGATAAGTTCATGAAAACTGAAACAGGTAAAAAAGTTTATATCAGTTTTTATTTTTGACATTAAGAATCACGCGAACTATGAGAGTGGAGGAAGCAAGAAAGGTATGTAAAGTAAGAACCTATTGGAACTCTGTACTCTCTACCTACCCCGCAAGGAATCTGGCATAATGATATAGAAAGATAGATGGAAGAATCACCTATCAAAAAAAATATAATAGCCTAGGTAACGTGAACAACACATTAGGCATAAAAAATTAAGAAGTAAGTCTATCCGTTACTGAAAACTGAAAAAAAACCGTTTATAATTTTTCTATAAAATTCCGCACAAATAAATAGACTGATGCCGCGGAGATTCGTCATTTATAATATGTCAGGATTACTTTCAATAATAGCTTAATCCAAAACTTTCGTGATCAATTTTGCTCAATAGTCAAAATGTCACAGTGATACGATATATTTGAATACTATGCGAAAACTTACAAAAAAAACTTTTAATCCATTTGGTAATGAATGATAGGATAAGTTGGGATTTATTTGAATATTAACTAGTGTAATTCTTTGATTATATTGCAGTTTAATTAAAAGTTATGGTCTTTATTGTGACGCACTGTTTGTTATTAATGTTTTAGGTTGGTATTCTGACAAGCTTGAAAAGCAATTACTAAATTAGTAATATTATCGTGCTTCGGAAGGCACGTTAAGCCGTTGGTCCCGGTTACCACTTAATGTGGTAGTCGTTAAGCCGAGTTGGAAGCCTTAAAGGCGGCTTGATGAGTTCCAACAGCAGGTGGCGACAAGCCTGCCTCCACCAATCCGCACTGGGTCCGCGTGGTGGAGTATGACCTAATCTCTCTCACCTCGATTTGTGAGAGAAGGCCTTTGTCCAGCAGTGGGCAGTATAGGCTGATATTATTATAATATTAATGAGTGTATCGCTAAAATTTACGGGTCTTACCACGGATCTTTGAAAGTCATGATCAGTGTATGTATTTATAAAAAATAAACACCATCATGACTATATTCCCCATGCGGGGGTGGCAGAGGTGTACTGAGTACACGTTTCCCACACACCCACGTTTCGCCGACGATGTTATGTCCCATGTAATAGGGGGCGAGCCTACTGCCATATAACGGACACAATTCCAGACTCCGCACTGATACTGGTAGTTTTTCGATAGAAAAACTACATTTGTCCGACCTTGGACTTTGTGATCGCAAAGCATATTATTTGCCACTAGACCGAAGAGGTACTCATTAGTACGTAGAGGCAGTTTTGTTTATTTATTTTTTTATTATTTAGCACGTAGAAGCTTTTTGTAGCAAGTTAAAGTTCTGTAAGTTATATTACATCACTTCACAGACGACAAGAGAATTTTGACGATTTATCGCAGTGGTTAAGAGCTCAAGCTGCTCCGCCCGCTGTATCGAATAGTCGCGGGTTCGATTCCCGCACTGGACAAATCTTTGTGTGACTCACAATTATTTGTTTAGGTCTGGGCATTAATGTATGTGTATTTTCATGTTTGTAAACGCATCCACGACATCCAAGTGTGGAGCTAAACTTCTTTTTTAAAAAAAATAAAGTTTTATAGGTTTTGCTAGCAGTGATAGCCTAGTGGTTAGACCGTTGGACTGCAAAGTCAGAGGTCTCGGGTTTAAACCCAGACACGCACCTCTATCTTTTCGAAGGTATGTGCGTATTAAAATTTAACGAGCACTTGCTTTAACGGTGAAGGAAAACATCGTGAGGGAACCTGCATGCCTAAGAGTTTCTCGAAGGTGTGTGAAGTCCGCCAACCCGCACTGAGCCAGCGTGGTGGACTATGGCCTAAACCCACTCAGTTTGAGAGGAGGCCCGTGCCCAACAGTGGGACAGTTTCTTAACAGTGCTAATATTATTATATATTATATAGATTTTGCTAATCGTTTAATACAGATGTGCAGGAAGATTAAAGAAGAAAGAACATGTTATGTAGTGTATCTGCCGAGATTAGTCGCCAAAATTGTAGAACCATCGAAAGCCAACTAACCCGGAAAAGGGTTTCATATCATAAACTAGACGTTTCCCCGCACACCACATTGTAGCATGTGATTGGGTAACTCGCCACCCTGTATCTTATAAATACATTGACTAAGAATCTTAAAAGCGTCTTTAAATCTCTAAAAGAATGCCGCCTACCCATTCCTCGCTCATAGCCGTATCCAAAGAATGTACAGTGCCGAACAAAGCAGTTTGTTAGTGCAGTACTTTTGGCTTACACCGCGCCGCGCGACGCTCTCGAAACTCCGAGTGCTTTTTCATTTCCGCCCGCCAGAGGTCGTTGCTGTGTTTATTTTATTCTCGCTAATGCCTTCCAACCGGTTTTATGCAATTATTTTGTCGGTAGTTAAGTATTCTATATTTTCGATTACGTTGTTTTTGCGTTGGTTAATGGGTTTAATTATTTAAGAGGTGCGTTTGATATTCGTATTAATATTATAAATTTAAAAGTAACTTTGTCTGTTACACTTTCAGCAATAAGAAATTTAGTTGGGAGATAGATTGCATCTTAGAAACGACTAGGTTACCTTTTGTGTCAATATAACTGAAGGGAGTGAAATAGGGGATGAAAGTTTTTATGGTATTTCATCATTTCTAAAGTTGATGCATGATGGCTTATGGTAATATTAGAAATTACGTATTTTAGCATGTTACGTGATGTCTCGTCTACAATGTGACGGGACGACACTTAAACTTGACGACGATTTAGCGTAGTAGGTAAGAGCTTAAGCCGCTCCGCCCACTGTGTCTAATAGTCGCGGGTTCGATTCCCGCACGGGACAAATCTTTGTGTAATCCACAATTATTTGTTTCGGCCTGGGTATATGTGTATGTGAATTTTCATGTTCATGTGTAAACGCACGATACAGGAATAAATCCTAGGGCGGAGCTACGTTTCTTTTTAAAAAATATAAGGCGTGTTGATAGAGAAAGAGAGAGTCACGTCTGCAAATTACATTCCTAAAAATCACATAAAAAAGTCACGCATGTATTAATAGTATAATAACGATCAGCACAGTCTGGAGCATTATTCAATCATTTTCACAAGCTTTTATTTTACTTGCAATGTTCGTATGTCCGTCTGTCTTTCCGGACAAATATTGTGAATCATTTTTTAAGCACTTGTGGGTATTCGATTGAGCTGTAATTTGGCATACGTATGTAAAGTCCATAACATTGCAATAATGTGGTACCATGGAGCTGGTGTGATGATGAAGTCAGAAGGTGGACATAGGAACATGTGAACTATACAACGTAACCCTCTCGTGTTTAGGCTTGTTAGATCTGTATTGACGAGTACTGAACAACCATCTGGTTGGTCAGTACTCGTCAAATCGTTCAGTGTTCAGGGTCTGATAATGAAGCCGAAAGGTGGCTAATGGAACCACCCGACTGCTGAATATGACCCCGCCGTGTTTAGGCTTGTTGGATTTGACTTGACGAGTGCGTTAGACCCGAATGGTGTCCAATGCCTCATGACGGAGCCGGAAGGGAGCCATAGAAACTCCTGAAATAAGCAAAATATCTTCGTTGTGTTTTCGTTATAAAAGCTTGTTTTAAAAAAGTCCTTTTAAATTAAAATTTAATATTCGTAGTCTATATAAGAATTTCATACATAACAGTCCATTTTCCAGTAACAGAAGACCAGATGTTGAACAGATTTTTGGTATAATAAAGCTATAATAAAGATATGGTATAAAGCGATTGGAATAACGTTCGCCCATAAATTAACATTATCTATAATGTTAATAAAAATGATTATAAACTGTGGCCGGAAAACTAAGGCGTTCCTTTGTATTAAGTCACGAGCACATGTGCGCAATGTCGTGGTTGTTATTTGATCGTTTTGCAAGGATCTAGACAAACTGGATGTGTCAACAATCATTTTGTTGGTGGAATCTATGACAGACTATTTGGCGCAGTGGTAAAGAGCTTAAGCCACTCCACCCACTGGATCTAATAGTCGCGTTCGATCCGCGCTCGGGACAAATCTTCGTTTTATCCACAATTATTTGCTTCGGTCTGAGTATTTGTGTATGTGATTTTTCATGTTTGTAAACGCACCCACGACACAGGAATAAATTGTAGTGTGGGGCTACGTTTTAATAAAAGAAAAAAATCTAGAAATCTGCTACACACGACTCTACTACACTTAAGTCATAATAAGAAGCATGTTTTGACAGATGCTATAGGCAAAGAAAATGTGTATTAACTACAAAAACATTATGAAGAACTCATCCCAGAAATTTACATCATAAATCTGTAAACCTTACGTCCTTGTAATAGATACCATTATTATATGCAGATCAATATCATCATCACTTCTAGCTCATTCCACCCACTGCAGAGTATAAGCACTCTTATGCAAGGACCCTCTTACCCCACATATCCCTATCCTTTTTTTACCAAAGGGAAAATCCTGCATAGAACTTCCGCGAGTTTCGAAGGAAGCTCGCGGGGCGTCGGTTCTCTACTGACTAAAAACCCCAGGGTCGCCGACATCAGCACTTTGGAGGGGCTCCGGGATCTCCGTATTGAACGCACCGGTGCCCCTCTTGTGTCGCACTCCGAAGAGCCATCCACTTGATCGCCATCGACTTGATGACACGCGCCCCCTCGCACCGAAGCGGTGCTCACGGTGACGTGGGCTACAACCAAGCCGCTGTCCTTCGCGGGGTTCCTCGTGTAGGACGCTCAGGGCCCTCGCCCCTCACGTCCGCGATCTCGACATATCCCTATTCTGAGCCAATCTTGGCCCGGTCTTACCTACAAACTTAGCCATATCATCCCACCCATGGTGCGGATGGAAACTGGCCTCTCCCGATTGCGATATTCCTTCTGTGACCACCGTTCGGTCAGAGACCAGGTCCACCTGTTATTACCACATCTTGCGACGTATCCTGTCCATTTCCACGTAAGATGAAGATGCGGCTGTGGAAATGGGCTTATTATAATGACGATAGATAGATTTAAAACAATTTTAAAGTATCCACCGTGTCTTATCCATAGGGCAAGTCAAGAGTCTCCCTAACCGGCGAGCGTGTATGAGACGAAATATGAGAGTGGAGGAAGCTGAGAGATCTGTAAGTAAATAACCTGTTGGAACTCTGTACTCTATGCCTACCCTGCAAGGGATCTGGCGTGATGATATAGATAGGTAGATTAAAGTATCGATTGTACCTAAATTGTGATGGCGCAATTCATTGTAGCTATTATTCCACGTTTGATAGTGGAACTATCAATTTTCAATGAACGACATTGAATTGGGTCCAGCTAACATCGTTTGAAAATTATAATTACAATTGATTTTGGTCGTGTTGTTTTAGGCGCTTGAATTGGTCATTAGCCAAAAGGTTTCAACTACATCTGAAATTATATTTGAATTAAAACTTTAATTGCAAAGTAATAGAATTAGAATTTCAATAAAATGATTTTATGGTTGGAACATTATTGCAAATTTGTAACCGAGTATTACATAAAAGGAATATACCTCTTATAGGAATAGGCCTTCGAATTATATTGTACTATGTATGTAATTATGACTTTGAAATTAAGTTGTTATAGTTTGCGGTGACTTCAGGCGACTTTGAAACTATTGTAACTTGTAATTAGATCTTAATTGTAGTTAGCGATATCACATAATTTGTATTAAATTTCTCGCATTGTTTGATTAACTGCCTCTGTCTGCTTTGATGGTTTGTTTAAAGAACGAGTTAAAAGTTTTTAATAGAGATGATTTATGTTGCAAAGATATTGATGGAGGCATCAATATTAACTTAATTTGGATGCTTTGCGTTTATGAAATCAAAAGATTAAATTATTTCTATCTAACAGAATTGACTATTTAGGCAGAAGATCTAATTACAAAACCCGAACAACAATAATAACTAAACAAAATACCCTCACATTTTGATTCGCATTTGAGATTTCATAGTATGTTAAAATCCATCTGCCTCCGGCGAATAGTACGCGTTATGATTACGAGGTCCTGGGTTCAAACCCTAGGTCAGAAAAATTTAGTTTTTCTATCGAAAAATTACTAGTATTAGTCCGGAGTCTCAGTCAATAGTCTCTCCGTCTATTACATGAAACCGAACATCGATGGCGAAAAGTGTAAACAGTACACGTCTGCCACCCCCGCTTGTGGAATATAGGCGTAACGGTGTTTAAAATCCATCAAGCCGTTTAGGTAACAGAGTGTCAAAAATTAGGCATACAGACATACACTTGAAAAACATTACCCTTCTTCAGGGGGTAAAATCATCGATGATTAGAAAAATCTTTTATAAAAAAAGGTAAACCGACTTCAAAAAGCAAGTTTACAATTTTAAGTGACGAGTGAATTATTCTATAGTAGGGTACCTATAGGATTGACGTAATACCCATAATATCTCAATTTACACATGCCTATTGTTTGTCGTTAAGGAGTTCCCTGGTGTATCTCCTAAGTCCAAGGTCCAATGCCAATGAAATTAAAATGGGACCATCTTGGAGATATACTGAACCCAATGCAAAAAAAAAAAACATCAAAATCGGTCCACATTTGACGGAAATATCGCTGAACATACATAAAAAAAAAACATACATACAACCGAACCTCCTTTTTGAAGTCGGTTAAAAATTGGTGTGACACCTCTGCCCCCGCTTGGGGAATGTATGCGATTAGCTGCTTTTTTGTAACGAAGTTCCTTAACGCGGCTTGCGGTAGGAGTTGACAGGTAGAAATCGTAACATAACGATGAAACGGTACGAAACTTTCGGCTCCGTCCGGCGTAGTTCGGATGTTATCGGAAGCGCTGGCCGCTATACTTTTTAACATCACGTGTTAGTTAAATTTGTTCGATGGTCAGAGTATACTCCCGTGAAATAAAATCGTTTTTCAATAACTAACAAATGTATTAACTGTAAGTTACATTCTCTGATTAGAACTTCGTTCCTGTCGGGGGTCCCGTTACCGTACATTTTAGTTTTTTTATTACAATGGAATATTGTTATTTACGTACAAATACATTTGTCTTAGATAGGTTTTTTTGCAATATGGTTGTCATAATCATTTAATACCCGAATAATAACTTACAAAATTTACATGAACTTATTATTGTTCCAAGTAACTTATTATTCCAATTTCATCATGCAGAACAAAGCCCTTCCAAAGACCACCACGATAACTAGCTTTTGGCTACAACCATTAAGCTTTTACCCGTGACCTTCAGCAGGTCTTCAGTCTATCTTATGAAAAGCCAGCCTATCCTACGAGATGAACCAATTTACATCTTATCTTATTGTTGGCTATTTTGGTCTGAAAAGACCTCAAACGCATTTCGACCCGATGGGATCTTTTGTGCGGTCCTTTGCTCTTGCCTGGAGATCGCACATAGCTAATTATTTTTTGTTGTGTTTGTAATTGTCAAGACAAGGTTTGTATGAAAGAACATGCTTGAAAAATTGTACGGAAAAGTGAAAAATTTGGGTTAAAAATATCCATATAAATAGTGGGTGAGTGAGTGAGACAGAAGACAGTAGGGATCTTCAAAAATATTGACAGAATGGTCTCATTTTCTTCATTAGTTCACCCGCACGACGCCGGGCGGGTAGCTAGTAAAATATATTATCAAGATTATTCCAAAAAACTTCATTACCCCCGGTCAAAAACCCGCCATTCCATTACGAAAGTAACATTTTGTTTGATGCAAAATTCTAAGGTGAAAAAAAAACAAAACGAATATGTTAATCCCGTTCTATTTGCTTTCTCGGTACATATCTACCTAATTGAATCTGATTCTGGGCTTTTTTTTACTAGCAATTTGCGGGATCACACCTTAGAGTAATGTAACAGGCCGTTGTGTGCAAGGATTTCAGTGCCTTTACTTGGAGAAACTTGTGGCATTGAGTTACAATTAATTTAGAGTAAGCTATTTTCTGAGGCAGTCTGAGCTCGGAGTTCTTGGTGATCGCTAAGCTTAAGCAGCGTTCGGCGCGGCCGGCCTGAGATAGATGACCGTTTGTGGCATTTTCAGAAGGCCAAAGCCGTATGCTGCTTGCACGTGGTCCTCGGGAATTTCTAAACGAGCAGCACCTTTACCGGTAGTAGGCTACGGCCGTGGCTGGTCACTACCCTCTCGGAAAAGTCATGCGACGACTCACATCTTTGGCCCCATAGTCACTTTCCGACAGGTGAGATAGGGGATTATTCTTGGCCAGTCCGTATCAAAACTAAAGGTTTCACTACATAACCGATGAAGCGCGGCAAGAGCGCGAAGGAAGTGCTCGGTTGCGTTCGGTTGTGATATTTGCCTTCGTGCCGAGCGGAGCTGCGCCGAGTGGCGTCTCCCGTACATTTCAGTACATTACAACTCCCCAAGCCGCACCACCGTCGGGCTCCCGTCGCGCTGCTTCGGCTATATGGCAAACCTTAAATCATATTTGGGCGTCTTCGCGCTTTGGAAGGTACGTTAAGCCATCGGTCTCGTCTACCACTTAATGTGAAAGTCGTTAAGCCAAGTTGGAGGCCTTAAATGCAGCTTGATAAGTTCTCTAGCCGGTGGCCGCAGAGTCCGCGCTAATCTCTCTTACCTCGATATGTGAGAGGAAGGCGTTGGTCAGCAGTGGGGCAGTGGGACAGTATAGGCTGATATTATTATTTTAATGGTGTTAGTTTTACATGTTCCTTACAAATAAGCGAACTATACCTGTGTATTCCTTTGTAGTATAGAGAAAATGGTAGTATGTTAAACATATTTCTCCAAAGGTTCTTCCAATACGGCCATATCCTTTCTTACCTCCACGTATGAAATATATAATGCATAGTGCACCGAGAAACACTGAACCTTTGTTAAAAATGAACTAACCTGCGGCCCAGGACTAGTGTAATTCTATTATGAACCCTGTTCGTAGGCATTAAAGTTTCAGTATCGATTTACAGCTTGCCTGAAATTTTAATGGTGAGGTATTAGCAAGAATCGGAGTGGTTTTGGAAGTCAGCTTTTCGATTTTCTATTGATTCTATTAAAACCGTATTTTAGTGCAACAAGGATCTTTTGGCCCATGAATGACATTGGGTTTCAGGTCCGGAAGAGGATGTTCGGATCAAGTCTTCTCCCTCCGCAACATCGTAGAGAAGCATCTGGCAGTGGGCCGGAAGGTTTTCTGCGGTTTTGTAGATCTGGATAAGGCGTTTGACAGAGTTGTGCGAAAGAGACTTTGGGACATTTTGGCAGAGTATGGTATTGATGGTACTCTGTTGCGAGCCATCCAGTCCACTTATGTGGACTTGCAACCTGCAAGCAACAGGTCACCCTGGTTTAACGTTGAAATCGGCGTCAAGCGGGGTTGCGTGTTGTCTGTTAGACTGCTTATAATATATCTGGATAAAAGTCTTCAAAGACTGAAAGCGATGAATGAAGGTGTACAAATGGGTGACCTAGTGGTAAACCAGCTACTTTATGCAGATGACGCGGTTTTAATAGCGCCGACAGCCACTGATCTGCAAACAATACATTGCAGCTGGCCATACATAATGGAGTTCTTGTCCCAACGCTGTTATATGGTAGCGAGAGCTGGGTATGTAAGAAGGAAAATGAGAGTACGATAAATGCGGTAGAAATGCGAGCTCTGCGGAAAATGTGTGGAGTGAAGCCGCATAAGCAACAGCGTAGTAAAAAAGCGAGTAGGTATAAAAGATAGTATCGGTGTAAATATGAGAAGGGGCATGCTCCGTTGGTTCGGGCATATAGTAGAAAGAATGCCAGATGAAAGAATGAGAAAACAGATATACAATGTGAAAGTGGTAGGATGCAGGTACCGGGAAAGACCTAGACTATCTTACCACGACCAAATAAACCGAGTCTTATCTGAAGGAAAAGTCAAGAGTCTCCGTAACCGGCGAGCGTGTATGAGACGAACTATGAGAGTGGAGGAAGCCAGAGAGGTATGTAAGGAAATAACCTGTTGGAACTCTGTACTCTCTGCCCACCCCGCAAGGGATCGCGCGTGATGATATAGATAGATAGAATGACATTGACTGGAGAGCGTTGGTGTGAAATTAGTGTTAACTTTTAGTAAAATGTTCCTACTTCCAAGGAGATATTTCAACAGGTGGATCAACACGGTTAAAAAAAAAAACTTGGGTAAATTTCATAGCAAACGGCAACACTGCGAGTATCATGAAGTGACATTTCACTTGATGACAGCGTTAGTTTAGAATTTGGCCGCAGGCCAAAAGATCCTTGTACGACTGTACTATAATTATTGTGACCTTACTTTACTTTGAGAAAGAGATGTAATTACCAACTGCGTATATCCATGTCTCTTTCATGGCAAGTAAGAGATTGTGACTGCTTAAAAGATTATTCTCGCGGCAACTATTTGGTTACTAGTGGTCGCGGGTTTGATCAGTATACCGCTTTAATTAGAGGAGTAAGCTAGCCTTTTTGCACTGCAAAAACATTATCTCTCAGATTTATTGCAAACATTTCTCGGAAATGACTTAGAAAAAGAAGTAATACAGGAAGTAAGTACAGAATAATAAGTATATTGTATAACATTTTTTTAACCGTGTTGTACTATACCCACTAGGATTTATTCCTGTGTCGTGTGGGCGTTTACAAACCTGAAAACTCACATATACAAATACCCAGACCGAAACAAATAATTGTGGATCACACAAAGATTGTCCCGTGCGGCAATCTAACCCGCAAATATTAGACACAGTGGGCGGAGCGGCTTAAGCTCTTAACCACTGCGCTAAATCGTCCGTCAAATGAAAGTGAAAGAAGGCCAAGGCAAGATGTTTCTGGGAAATGTTTGTGGTGAATATCAGATTTACCTTGTCAATATGTTGAACCCATAACTACGCCCAAGCCTCCCGAAGGACCAAATGATTGTGGAATCTTAATAGAAAATATAATTAACATACAGTTTGTAAATTCAAGAGAAGGTGGGCACACACCTGTGCCGGTGGCCTCCATCAATCCGCGCTGCGTTTGTGTGGTGGAGTACCTCTCTTGATGTATGAGAGTTTTGCCCAGCAGTGGGCCAGTATAGGCTAATTTATTATGATGTTTACTTCAACCAAACCCGAAAGGGATAAAGTGGTGTAAGAGTTATCCAACATCTAAGTTGAGCTATTTTCTTTCGAACAAAAATGATATTTTTTTAATTCAAACGTAGCTTACACTAGTGATTTCTGTATCGTGGGTGCGTATATTTACACAAAATCTATATAAAAATACCCAGACTGAAACAAAGATTTGTGGGTTACACAACGATTCGTCTCTTGAGGGAATTAAACCCATGACTGCTTAATCCAGTGTCTCAAGCAGCAATTGTAATTATATTAAAATTGTCGTTCATTTACATCGTAATTCTTATGGTACCTATCAATAATTGTTATGGTTTTCCATAGTCGTAGATACCAGTTCAAACAATTGCCGACTTTTGGCAAAATTGTAATTGAACGATTTGCAGCATGTCATAATGACAAAACATGTAAAAATATAGCAGATTTGGGGCACAGCTTAAGCTCTTAACCACTGCAACAAGGAATCTGTCTTGTTCACTTTTAAAGACTGGTCAGTGATTGACCATATTTCACCTGATGGAAAGTTACAATAGTTAATGGAAAGTTACAGTAGTTTCAAAGGTGCTGCCAGCCTGTTTAGTCCATAGAGATAGGACTTAGTCTCTATGGTTTAGCCCCACACAATTTCTGACATATTATACAAAATTGTAAACACCGTCACGCCTATATTCCCCAAGCGGGGGTGACAGAGGTGTACTGGGTAAATTCACTTTTCGCCGACGATGTTAGGTCCCATGTAATAATATACCGGACACATTTCCTGACTCCGGACTTTTAATGGGAAGTTTTCGTTAGAAAAACCGCATTTGTCCGACCTGGGATTGAACCTAAAACCTCGTGATCCCCAAGCGATGCGCTTTGCCACTAGACCAACAAAGCAGTAAACGTTGTATTTTGGTGACAAACTTGTATTTTGGTATTCTGACATAATTACCTTGTGTTTATGTGCGTGTGTTTGTGTGTGTGTGTGTGTGTAGTTGTGGCTCTTTCTGATGACTACCTCGTTGGTCTAGTGGATAAATGATGCGCTACGTGATGATGAGGTCCTGTGTTCAAATCCTAGGTCGGACAAATGTAGTTTTTGTAACGGAAATTTCCCAGTATGAGTCCGGAGTCTGCAATTGTGCCCGGTATATGGCAATAGGCTCGCCTCCTATTACATGGGACCTAATATGGTCGTTGAGAATTGGTTGTACTCCCTCGGTTGGGGAATATAGGTGGGACGGTATTTTTTTTCTTTCTTTGTTAAAATAGGGCTGAAAATGTGGTTCGCTGCTTCAAATGCTTATTCAGTATAAAACTGGCTTATTTATTCTTTTAACTATTTCAATTTTGCTAGCAAAATTGTCGTGAAATCGAGGTGAAGACGCACATAAACGTTTAACAAATTAATATCGTCTGTATACTTGTCTAACAATGTTTCTACATAACTTTAATTTCTCCTGCAAGCACCCTTTGTACTAACACAAACAATTTGATTAATTTTCAATTAGATTTTATTAGATACTGTTTTTTGAAGATGGTAGCGCTATCTTACCAGATAAATTGAATACATACTATCACTACATATTATAATACAAAGTCCCCCTGCCGCGTCTGTCTGTGTGTCTTGACGCCATTAATTCAGTAACTACCGAATGGATTTTCATGAGGTTTTCAATGGAAAGAGTGATTCAAGAGGGAGGTTTATGTGTATAATTCAGCCATGCAAAGCCGGGGTGGGTCGTTAGTACTTACTACTTACTTACTTACTTACTTACTCCGTTGGCTCAGCGACCCAAAGTGAGTCTTGGCCTCCGAAACGAAATTCCGCCACTTCTCACAGTTCCGCGCGATTCCCTGCCCGTCTTCGGCTTGGAGCTCACGCAGATCCGCCTCAACCATGTCCTTCCAGCGAAACCTGGGACGACCAACCGGTCGGCGGCCGATTGGTCGACCTAGATAGGCCTTCTTTACACTACGGTCTTCTCCCATTCTTTGAATGTGGCTAAGCCATCGGAGTCTGTACGCTTTGGTCTCTCCGATGATATTAGGGCCAGCCATGAGTTCTTCGATTTTGGCGTTATTCTTTGTAATATTATTAATTCGAACTCTACTGCCTGCTCGTTGATCTAGTGGCAAAGCGCATCGCTTGGTGATCACGAGGTCCTGGGATCAAATCCTAGGTAGGACAAATGAAGTTTTTCTAACGATAAAAAAAGACGCTACTTTATGCAGATGACGCGGTTTTAATAGCGCCAACAGCCACTGATCTGCAAACACTAGTCACAGTTATGAAAGACGACTGCATGATCAATGGCTTACACTTGAATGTGAAGAAAACCAAGATTATGGTTTTTGAAAGGGAAGAAACCAGAACGAATGTAAGGATTGTGGTTGGTAACGATGTGCTGGAGCAAGTGAATGAGTTTGCATATCTTGGATGCGCCTTCAGTAAGGATGGGAAATACACCGCTGACATAGAGAGAAGAGTGAGTGCAGGGAACAGAGTGAATGGTGCGATGGGAAAGCTACTCGGGAGCCGGCACTTAAGCCATAAGGCGCAGCTGGCCATACATAACGGAGTTCTTGTCCCAACGCTGTTATATGGTAGCGAGAGCTGGGTATGTAAGAAGGAGAATGAAAGTAGTAGATAAATGCGGTAGAAATGCGAGCTCTGCGGAAGATGTGCGGAGTGAAGCTGACCGACCGCATTAGCAACAGCATAGTAAGACAGCGAGTAGGTATGAAAGATAGTATCGGTGTAAAGATGAGTAAGGGCATGCACCGTTGGTTCGGGCATATAGAAAGAATGCCAGAGGAAAGAATGACAAAACAGATATACAATGTGAAAGTGGAAGGATGCAGGTACCGGGGAAGACCTAGACTATCTTACCACGACCAAATAAACCGAGTCTTATCTGATGGAAAAGTCAAGAGTCTCCGTAACCGGCGAGCGTGTATGAGACGAACTATGAGAGTCGAGGAAGCCAGAGAGGTATGTAAGGAAAGAACCTGTTGGAACTCTGTACTCTCTGCCTACCCCGCAAGGGATCTGGCGTGAGGTTATAGATAGATAGATAGATAGATAAAAAAAGACTCCCCAGAATGAGTTCGGAGTCTGGAATTGTGCCCGGTATATGTCAATAGGCTCGCCCCCTATAACATGGGACCTAAAATCATCGGTGCAACGTGGGTGTACGGTGTCAGTACACCTCTGCCACTTGGGGAATATAGGCGTGACGGCGTGTATAAATTCGAAAGTAACTCTATTGTCGGTTACTTTTTACGCCCAAACCACCGAACAGATTTTGATCAAATTCGGCAGGGAAAAAGATTTTACCCAGGGTAAGGACATACCTGTTGTCTCAAAAAAAGCCTAAGGGTATCAAATACATGCCTGATAATAACGCGAAGGTGCTGGTACTGCTAGTGTCTTTTAAAAAAAATGACCACCGTAACGCCTGTATTCTCCAAGAAGAGATGACGGAGGTGTTTTTTGAGGACTGGTCCAAGCTTGACCCCAATCTCACCTGATGGGAAATGTTGATGGGACCGAAAATATAGCTCGCTGGCTCAGTAATAACCTTTTCACTCTGAAATACGGCGAGGATATGGAAGTTAGACCCGCCTCCACGTAAGGGAACTCTGCCCAACATGCCGGGACAGCACTGGGTCGCTGGACAGAATGACTTTGCTGGGAGGGTGGTGACTAGCTACTGCCGTAATTTACCACCGGTGGAGGTGCTGCTTGTTGAGCTCTTCCCAGGGACCACGAGTATCGAGAGCAAATCCTATGAACGCGAGAGCCTCGGATCTGACGTCGTCGAAGTGGACGTACGTAGTATTTACCTAATGTGTACACCCATTACGGTTACGTTAGATCCTAATGTGACAGGCAGGGAGCTTAATATACCAGCCACTTTTTGTAAAAACTCTTTCATCGTTTGCTGGTTATGTTTGACATTCAGTAAGACTATAGACCAATAATATTAAAGACAAACAACATTAATCTACTCTTAGTTAGAAGTGGATTGTATCAAATACATAGTAATGTTTTTTTATTAATGTAATGTATTTTATATGCATAATTTTAAAAATATATTAGCATTCTGCACTCCTTCTCTATATAAACTATAAGTGTGGGAATTTTCATACTCCTCAATCCACGCAATTTTCGTAAAAAGGGGTACCAAGTTTTTGCTTCACGTATTAATATAATGATGATTAGCCCTGTTAAGAAACTATTCCACTGTTGGGCACGGGCCTTTTCTCAAACTGAGAGGGTGTAAGCCATAGTTCACCACGCTGGCCCAGTACGGGTTGACGAACTTTACACACTTTCGAGAAACTCTTAGGTATGCAGGTTTCCTCACGATGTTTTCCTTCACCGGTAAAGCAAGTGATAGTTAATTTTTAATACGCACATGCTTTCGAAAAGACAGAGGTGCGTGCTTGGGTTTGAACCTGAGACCTTTGCTATCCAACGGTCTAACTACTACGCTATCATAGTTATATCGTTATTAAACAACAACAACATATATATAGTTTTTAAACAACAACAACAAAGACAAAGATTACCAAATAAAAAAAAACTTCTAAAATCGAGAATGGATAGAGAAAACAACGTTATCTTTGCCCTAATTGTTGCAGTGGCAGTTAATTGGTCGGCGTGCAGGGCTTGCTAGCCATTACGTCACTTCCTGTGTCGTCACACCACTACCTACCCCATAAGCTGTCACCACCGTGGGCGAGGAGAAAGTAGTCTTACAATATGAAGTCGTGAATAATCGTTTATTTTAACAGAGAGCTGCAAAATTGCAGTTTGGATGCAATTTTTATGCATGTGTGTGTGTGTGTGAATGATGTACGCTGTTGGCCGCGAGGCCTTTACAGCTTCACCGGACTAAAAGGCGAGCGTGCAACCACTACGCTCTAGCCAGCCAGAAGGGCAAGAGGCGACATACTCGAGGGCGCCTCGAAGAGGCGCCCTCGGTTGGGACAGTCGCTGTAGGGGGACGGGTGCACTACTAAGTGCACCGGTCAACCGCCGGCTATGGGAGGGGATTTACTACTACGTCGTCGTCGTCGCCCGTATTCTGAGCGGAAAGAAGGGATGACAAAGCATCGGGGGGGTCAGTGAGAACATGTCGCGGCCGGCGGTGGCGGCAGGGGTCGGGGGGGAGATCGTAGTCGGCGGTGGCTACGATTAACGGATTCGCATGGGTAGATGCGTTCGCGAAGTGACGTGTTGACGCCTTTTTAATAAAGGCGCGAATAGGTTCGAGACCTAGATCGGAGTGGAGGTCGACGTTCCGTACGAACCAGGGGGCTCCTACGGCTTTACGGAGGAAGCGGTTTTGAACCACTTGGAGTTTATCGATGTGAGAGGGGGCCGAATGCCCGAACACAACACACGCATAAGTCATGATGGGTCTAACGCAAGTTTTGTAAAGTGTCACCTTATTTCTAAGGGACATTTTACTCCGCTTGCAGATTAACGAATGGAGACGACCGAGCACAAATGATGCTCGGTGACGGACCCGCTTGATGTGCGGGCCGAAGGACATGGTACTGTTTAGGGTGACCCCTAGATATTTGACCTCTTTGACCCAGGGAATGGGTCGGTCGAACATGGTCACTTGGCCGAGATTACTTCTAGGGCGGCGCAGGGAGTGGCGCGGGGTGGCACCCCTGGAGAAGAACAGCGCAGCGCTCTTGTCCGGGTTCACCTCAATACGCCACTTCCTGAACCAATTCCCTAGGGAATTGGCGGATGCCTGAAGGTGTCTGGTAATGAAACCCTTATTCCTATGCGAGACGTAGAGAGCGGTATCATCCGCGAATAGGGCTAGATGCGCTTTACTCGAACGAGGAATGTCGTTCGTGTAAAGGCTACACAGGAGCGGAGAGAGAACTGAGCCCTGTGGGACTCCAGCACTGATGGAGTGGGAAGTGGAGCGCGTCATTTCGACGCGATAACGGAAGGCGCGATTCGACAAGAAGTCTCGTAAGATGAGCACGAGTCTGTCCGGCACACCCAATTGGTAGAGCTTGTAGATCAAGCCGTTGTGCCAGACTTTGTCGAATGCCTTCGCGACATCTAGGAAGAGGGCGCCCGTGTAGATTGGTTTGGGTCTATTGAGACCGGAGAGGATGTGCTCCGTGATGCGGTGCACTTGGTGGACGCAAGAGTGTTTGGCTCGAAAGCCAAACTGCTCGTCCTTGAGCCTCGCCAGAAGGAGGCGTTCGTATATCTTGGCCAGGGAGTTGAGGAGACTGATAGGGCGGTAGCTCGCGGGGAGATTGCGAGGTTTGCCGGGCTTGGGAATGCCAATGACGTCCGCCTCCTTCCACTTAGCGGGGAAGGTGCAGTTCGTCATGGCGGCGTTCAAGATGGCCACCAAGAGGCAGATGAGTTGGGCGGGCAGGCATTTCAGAACGCGATTCGAAATACCGTCAGGGCCGGGGGCTTTTTTAGATTTAAGACCCATAATCACATCTTCGACCTCCGTTTGCGTGATAGGAGGCAAGGAATCGACGGGGGGGAGGGATGCCCTGCGCTCGACTTCCCTGTCTACCGCGTCGACGTGGGACTGGTCGACGGACTGAGAGCTGGGGGCGCACTGGCTCTCGAGGGAGTCGGCGAGAAGCTCGGCCTTTTCGTCGTCGTCGAAGGCTGGGGGCGCTGCGCCTGAAGGGTGGGACAGCGGGGGCATGTCAGTCGTGGAGTCGGATTTGAGGCTACGCGCCAGCTGCCAGTAGGCCAGATGCGACGGCGCGATGCCCTCTAGGAGGACACCCCACCGTTCCTCCCGGACCTCCGCGACACGACGCTTTACCTCTCGTTGTAAAGCGCGCATCCGGGCCCGATTGGCTTCGGTGGGGTAGGAGTCGTACGCTCGGATGGAAGCATTCTTGGAACGAATGAGATCCCTAACATCGTCCGGCAGTCGAAAGCGGTTGAGGTAGAGATCTTCCGCCTCGACTTGCTTGGACGATCGACTGACAGCCGATCGGATGTGCTCGGTGAAGGCATCTACGGCCTGATCGGTGTCCTGAGGGGACGGGATGGAGTCCGAGCTGAGAGGCAGGGGGGGAGGGTCGGCATCCGCCAAGGCCGTGCTTAGCGCATGCCAATCCACCACCGTCTTTTTGGGTCGCTGAGGGGCGGAAGGGGGGGAACCGAGTCTCATGACTACAGGTCGATGGTCAGAGTCGAGTTCCTGGACTACTTCCAAGGAGTGCAGCCGTAGGGTGACACCCTTCAGAAGCGCCATGTCCAGGACGTCGGGTCGGTGATTGGGATTGTTAGGATAGTGGGTAGGGTGCATGGGTGCGATGACGTCAAAGTCGAGAACGTCGACCAGGGCGTCAAGGCTCCTACCGTTAGGGGAAGTGGTGAGACCGTTCCAGGCCACGTGTTTGCTGTTGAAGTCGCCCGCCAGAATGACGGCGCTTCCCAGATTGAGGAGTGTTTCAAAGTTACTCCTGAGAACGGATTTAGTGGGGGAAAGGTAAACGGAGGCGATCACGATGGGCTGGTGCCCCGTGAGAGAGACGCGACAGACCGAGGCTTCGATGTTGGTGAGCGCGGGGGGATCGAGAGGGATGCAGTGCAGGGACCTCCTGTAGTAAATGAGAGTACCGCCTCCGCGGGAGCCGATTCTGTCATTGCGTACGAGGTTGTAGTTTGCGATCCTAGGATCGCGTTGTGCGGGCTTCAGGAAGGTTTCCTGCACGAGGAGGATATCAAGTTGGTGATCTCGGAGGAAATCAGCAACCTGATCTCGCTGGGAGCGAAGGCCATCGGCGTTAAAGAACGCCAGGGATAGGTTGTGGGGCTTTAGGCTGGGAGATCGTAGATCCATTATTGGGTGCGGGGGGGTTGGGTTTTGAGGGACGCCAGGACGTCATAGACGTCCCTGTATTCCGCGGCCAGGAGAACCTGGTCCGCCAAGTTGGTGGCGGCGCGGAGACGAAGGGCGAGTTCGCGGACTCTGGGGAACAGTGCGGGGCTTATAACCGCCGAGACGCTCATTATCAGGTCGACGTCCTGACTGACGTTAGTGGGCGGAGGGGGACAAGCCGCCACCGGCGGGATCGCCGGTGCGCGCTTCGGGGGGCGGGCGGGGCCCACTGACGCAGGGTGGGAGGCCGCGGTGTAGGGCAGCGGCTTCACCCACGCGTTGGAGCCGAGGGACGGCCTGAGCGGCGGGGGAGGGGGGGCCAGCTTCCGTGTCGCGGGAGCGCGGGGAGCCGTGGTCGCTGGCGCAGAAGGCACCGGACGAGGGTGCGCTGAGGGCGCGGGGGGGTGTTGCGCTGAGGGCGCAGAGGGGGGGGCAACCGCGCGGGGGCGGCGGCGGCCGCCGCGCCTCGCCCGGCCGCGCTTCCCCTTCGGGGCCTTGGGGCAACCGCGATAGTTCGCGGTGTGTCCCTTGGTGCCGCAGAGGACGCAGCTGGGGGGCTCAGCCGCCGTCTCCTTCGAGCGGGCGCACTGGGACGTCGCGTGGTCCCCGATGCACTTAACGCATCGAGGGCGCGCGTGACAGTTTCGGGCAGAGTGCCCGTACAGTTGGCAATTGTGGCACTGCCCGGGCGTGCCACGTTTGTGGGGGGCCTCCACGGAGAGGCCAGATATATGGCACACGGCCTTCAGGTCGAAGACCCTACGGCCGGACTCGGTGCGGTCGAGGACGACCAGCACCATGTCGTACGCAATTTTTATGCAATCGGCATAACTTCGCTTAAACAGCCAACTGACTATGCTGTCATCTTGCAGTCGGTGTGCAGTTCAAATGACTATTCACTGACTGCAGGCTAGCTGAACGTTTGTAATAGCGATGTGGTTACAGGTTTTTTGTAACGATCAAGGTGAAGCAGACTCGGTCAGTTTGAGATGGGTGACCGTTTGTGGCATTTCTGTTTTCAAACATGTCCGTGCTGTTGAAGGCACGTCAGTTGAAGGCGCCGTGATAAGTTGCAGCAGGTGGCCACAATCCTGCCTCCACCAATCTGTGCTGGGTCTGCGTGATTAAGTACGACCCTCTTTCAACTCAATTTGTGAGAGAAGCCTTTTGTCCAGCAATGGAACAGTATAGGCTAATTTTAGATGAAGAACTAAACTGTAAGATTGATCAAGGAAATGCAATTAGGCTTACGCTAGTCCCACGACGTCAACTAATTGGTTTGCAGTTAGACAGCGCACCCAGGGGACATGTGCTTTGCCGTGTGTGCCGTGTGACGTCACCTGATACCTGTGTTATGATTCATATGGTAGTCGTTATACCAAGTTAAAAGCCTTATGTGCGGCTTAAAAAGTTTCAACACCTAGTGGCCACAAACCTGCCTCTTATAATCCAACCTGGTACCTCAATTAGTAAGAGTCTTTTGTCACAAGCCAAGGTGTATATCCACTATGTAGAAAAAATGAATTTGTCGAAATTTACACCATGCCATATCTATCTCTACTTACACCTCACGAGTAAGCTGAATGTAATCCAGAAGAGTCACTCGTAGTGCTTCTGCCAGTTACAGCATAATAAATCTGCACATACTGGCCCTTTCACTTTCTCCCACATAATTATCTGCTGTTGTTTAAACTATGAATGAGAATTAATTACCTAGCACGCTTTATCCAAGCGACCTGTACTATTTTTGCTCTGAAGTCGCTGAATCCAAAACTTTCAATAGTGTTTAAAATGAACATGGTCATTATTATGTCCATTTTCTTGGTCCCTGCCGCAACTGTCACTTTCCCACTGGTTAGTTTCATGTCTACTTCTCTGCATATTACCTTGTAAGAGGGCTGAATATAATCAAAAAGAACTAAACTGTAAGGCAGATTACGAAAACGCATTTAGACTGCCGCTAGTCCCACAGCGTCTGCTAATTGGTTTGAAGCTAGACAGTGCGCCCAGGAGATGTGTGCTTCGTCGTTTGCGCCGTGTGATGTTACATATATCCGCAACTGCTATCTGTGTAATGAATTTACTAACCAGATTTTACGTCTTTAGTTCTCAGAATTTTGCCCCTTAGTGATTTACATTATAATTAATCAATTTGTACTAATTCATTGCTGAGCCAAGGTCCTTTGTCACAATTAAGGTGGAGCTCTACCATGTAGAAACAGTGTGAATTGATCAAGATTTATACGATACCATGCCATTACCTTACGAGAAAGCTGCACCTTATCTAGAAGAGACACTTGTAACGCTTCTACCATTTACACCATGGTAAATCATGCTGTGCTAGCTCACTTTTGAGCAAAAACCTTCTGTTTTAAACCAAGGTGGAGGTTTACACCATACCATGTCCATTTCTCTTGCTTGCTTTGCAAGTGCTGAATGTAATCTAGAACGAATAAACTGTAGGGTGGATCACGGAAATGTATTTATGGTGACGCTAGTCTCTCAGCGTCGGTTAATTAGTTTGTAGCTAGACAGTGCGCCCAGGGGACTAGTACTTCAGCGTCTGTGCCATGTGATGTCACACGCGTCTGCACCTGCTACCACATAGACCATAACGACTCAAACTGTAGTGGCCTACTCCTGGGTGAAGGTCTTTTTACGCAAACCAAGGTAGAAATCCACCATATAGAAACATTGTGAATTGGTGGAGATTTACACCATGTCATGACTATTTATCTACTCACTATTTTACGAGTTAGCTAAATGTAATCCAGCGGACACAGTTGTAGCGCTTCGGCCAGTTACACCATAATGGATCAACTTGTACAGGTCCATTACTGGGCCAAGATTTCATAAACCGAGGTGAGAGAGTTCACAGTGAAACCGAGTTGATATAGGTCAACTTCACCACGCGAACCCAGTGCGTAGTGGTGGAGATTCAGACCGTGCCACGTCCATTTCTTTGCTAATTATCTTGCAAGAGACCTGAATATAATCTTGAATAACTAAACTGTAAGGTGGATCACAGAAATGCATTTAGGCTGACGCTAGTCCCACAGCGTAGTCTTATTGGTTTGTAGCTAAACAGCGCGCCCAGGGGATGTGTATTTAGCAGTTTGTGCCGTGTGACATCACACGCGTCCGCACCTACTACCTGTGTAAGAAATTGACCAAAAAGCTGAACAAGATAGGTAGTCCTTGGATTTTGGTCCTTAGTCGCTTAAATCATAATTCATAAGCTGGTACTAGTTCATAGCTGAGCGAAAGACTTTAGTCATAAACCAAGGTCACCATGTAGAAACAATGAATTGGTCGAGACTTACACCATGGTATATCCATCTGTACTTACACCTTACGAGTAAGCTGAATTTACATTCATTCTAGATTACTCCAGAAGAGCAACTCGTAGTGTTTCTACTTCCCTTTCAATTTGTCATATATAATTTTCTGCTGTTGCATAAACTATGGATAAGTAATAATTGGCACGTTTTATCTAAGCGACGTGTAATTCTTGCTCTGGAGTCATCGAATCCAAAACTTTCAAGTATTTAAGTTAACATTTTCAAGTTAACATTAATAATGAGGAGCCGTTCTCCTCATTATGTCTGGCCGGTTTCATGTCTACTTCTCTGCACATTATTTTGTAAGAGGGCTGAATATAATCAGGAAATAAAGTGTAAGACAGATAAATGCAATGTATTTAGGCTGACAGCAGGCCCACGGCGTGTGCTAATTGGTTTGTAGCTAGACAGCGTGCCCAGGGGACGTGTGCTTTGTGTGTGCCCGTGCCGTCACATTCGTCCGCACTTGCTGCTCATGTAATAATTTTACCAACGAACTGAACAAGCTAGGTAGAGGTCATATGCACGAACAATAGAATAGCTTGTTTCTTCGGCCGTGCTAAGGCTTGATAGATTTTGTATATACAGGGTTGCCTTAGCACGAACCGAATTACGTCATCGTATCGCTACCTAAAGTTGATATGGTGATACTTTAACATCGCAACTTAAGTAAAGATGAAAGTGACAACACTTTTTATCATGAATGTTACTATAAGGTTATATGGTTTATGCTTAGCCCTCAAAGGGCTTCGCATGAACAGATTAACGTTATCATGATGTTGTGGGGAATCGTGCTGTCACGTTCATCTTTGTCTAGTAAACTTATAGTATGAAAAGGATAGCATATCAACTCGATAGCGTAACGCTAACGTCAATATGATTGGGCCAAACCCTCTGTTCAGGGATAATAGTCGTCACAAAACAACATGAAAAAATTCACAGCAAAACGTCAGTATCCCACAAAACTGACTTTAAAACTATGAACACGAAAAGAATTTGAAAATGGAGGATCGTCAATCTAGCTAATCGTGATCGATGCCCGTCAGCGGCAGGCTGATGGATGGATTGCACCGGATCACGAACGGAGCCGTGTTGCTTCGTTTTGTACAGGGGTTAGCAGGGATGTACATTATAATAGTTGCCGTAATAATTTATTACGGGAAGTAAAATGTGTGCCTGGTTGGTCTTGTGGTGAATTATGCTTGTAGCGATCACTAGGTGAGCAAAAATGAAAATTTTCGATGGAAATATTTCCAATATCAGTTCAGAATCTGGTATTGTGCCCGGAACAACGGCAGTAAGCACAGATGGGCACAATGTAATGAAATGATTACAATTGCATTTTGTAATATTTAACCATGATTGAAGATTAACAGTTAATAGTTAACGTTGAAGCCAGAGAGGTATGTAAGGAGATAACCTGTTGAAACTCTGTACTTTCTGCCTACCCCGCAAGGGATCTGGCGTGATGATATAGATAGTAAACGTTGTTATCTTTATGTCTACGTGTTAAATACAACCACAGATGACATTAAACTCACAGGCCAACAGAACATTTTTCGCATTGAAAACGGTTTCGGTTTTATGCCTACGATATTTGTGATATAATTATAAATGAATTTTGAATATTGACTCTTTGATTGAGTTTTTTAATTAATCGTAACTTGGAAGTAGGGGAAAAAGGTGTTCTAATTTTTCAATAAGTTTTTTTTTATTAGAAAATATTAATAAATTATTTATTTTTGGAAATAATTTAATTCCATAAAAGTAAAAAAGCGCATCTATATCATCACGCCAGATCATCATCCCTTGCCACCTCTCCGGCTCCCTCCACTCTCAAAGTTCGTCTCATACACGCTCGCCGGTTACGGAGACTCTTGATTTGTCCTTCAGATAAGACTTGGTTTTAAAAAAAGAATGAATACTATATTAAACTTCCGAGAAACACATTTTATAGCCATTTCTAGTGTACGATTTTTATTTATTTATTTGTATAAAAGTTGGTAGTTACATTTTCGGTCTTATTTTAATATAAAAAGGTTCATACTCATACAACATTTGTCCAAAAAAATGTTGAAATGCAAAATATTCGTCTTACTTGCTAAGATATGGCTAAAATTATAAATATTATATTAATTATAAGAATAAAATTCAATTCAGTTAGTCTAAGTGAGATTCTCAATTCAATAATAAAATAATCCAACAATATTAATGTCAATATTAATGCAATATAAGTGTCAAAGGTAAAGTTTCTTTTGTCTTAAGAAAGATAAAATCTATGTCAAGAAGTCAGATACAGTGTAGAAGCATTTGTCTAATAACCACAATTTAAGTTATTTGGTTAACATTAAAGTCGAAAGGTTTTTAAAATCTACAGAAATTTTATTGTAAATTCGACCGCACATTGCATAACAATTTTTCTGACATATATTACTTCTAGGTATTTTAGGCAAAACAATATTTTCACGATTCCTTGTGCTTCTAGGAAACCTATGATGTGCCTGAGTAAACAGGTGTTTATGTTCTTTAACAAACTTTGTTGCTTTAAATATATACATGCTGGGCAGTGTTAAAATTCTTAGTTTTAGAAATATGGGCTTACGTGACTGCGCGCACACGCAACGCACTTTGTACTTCAGTAAAGTTGCTTCATAGTACTAGACCGTAACTTAATATTGCACCTACGTAGGTGCATCAACACACTGTCCTAACCGCATACCATGGCTACGTAGGTGCAGGACAGTGTGTTGATTCGCTGTTTTACGGAGGCGATATAGAATATAATAATAATGATATTAGTTCTGTTAAGAAACTGTCGCACCGTTGGGCACGGGCCTCTTCTCAAAACTGAGAGGGTTTAGGCCACCACGCTGGCCCAGTGTGGGTTGGCGAACTTCACACACCTTCGAGAAACTTTCAGGCATACAGGTCTCCTCATGATGTTTTCCTTCACCGTTAAAGCAAGTGACAGTTAATTTTATATATACAAACTTATTTAATTGAGTGCATATCAGGTTAACATGGGATTTACAGTGTTTATCAATCATAATGCCTAAGTAATTGGTTTTATCTACTTCTCTTAGTTTTTGCACGTCATAATATGACTTCAACATGCTAAGTTGACTGTTAATTAGTTGGGCGAATTAAGCACTCTGTTGATTCGTATTTCTATTGGTTGCCTTCATTACGTTCAAACAAAATTAACGATCTAATTTGTGTCACACTATACTTCACTTCTTAAAAAAGTGTTTTTTTTTTTAATATTACACTAGTTATGTACCTATATCATCACGCCAGCTCCCTCGCGGGGTAGGCAGAGAGTACAGAGTTTCAACAGGTTTGTTATTGTAAACTAGTTATAAGAAGAAATATCGTACATATGTTTGCAATATTGTAATTTGTACATTGGTTTGTGGTTTTATAAAACTTGGTAAAATAAAACTTCTAAAATCGAGGATGGATAAAGAAAACAAAGTTATCTCCGCCCTTATTGTTGCAGTAGCAGTTAATTGGTCGGCAGACAGCGTGCCGGGGTCGCTAGCTGTTACGTCACACCCTGTGACGTCACACCGCTACCTACCCCATAATGTCTTGTCATCACTGCGGGCGAGGAGAAAGTAGTCATACATTTATTAAATATGAAACCGTTTATGTTAAGGGTCTACACAGAGAGCTACAACATTGAAGTTTTGATGCAATTTTTGTGCAATTGGCATAACTTTTTCTAAAATGTCAACCGACTACGCAGGCACATTGCAGTCGGTGTGTAGTTTTAATAACTACCCACTGACTGCAGGCTAGCTGCACGTTTGTAATAACGCTGTGGTATCACGTTTTTTTGTAACGATCAAGGTGCAGCAGCGGTAGACTCGGTCAGTTTGAGATGTGTGACCGTTTGTGGCATTTCTGTTTTCAAATATGTCTGTGCTGTTGAAGGCACGTCAGTTGCAGGCGGCGTGATAAATTTCAGCAGGTGGCCACAATCCTGCCTCCACCAATCTGTGCTGGGTCCGCGTGATGAAGTATGACCCTATTTCAACTCAATTTGTGAGAGAAGCCGTTTGCCCAGCAATGGGACTGTATAGGCTAATTTTAGATGAAGAACTGTAAGATTGATCAAGGAAATGTAATTAGGCTGACGCTAGTCCCACGACGTCAACTAATTGGCTTGCAGTTAGACAGCGCACCCAGGGGACATGTGCTTCGCCGTCTGTGCCGTGTGACGTTATCTACTACCTGTGTAATGAATTTACCAACAAGCTGAATACGGTAGCTTTTAGATCGCAAATCGCTAAGGCTAAGATAGCGGCTCGATCAGTCTAAGATAGGTAACCATTACATTATCGAGTGTATCAGTGCTTTGGATGGCACGCTAAGCCGTTACCACTACATTTGGTAGTCGTTATGCCACGTTAAAGCCTAATGTGCGGTATGATAAGTTCAAACAGTTGGTGGCCACAACCCTGCCTCTAATAATCGCCACTGGGACCTCAATTTGGATAATATATTTATTTTATAGTCCAGAAGAACTTATCTCAGACCGATAACTAAAATACAGTTAAACTGACGCTAGTCCCACAGCGTCTGCTAATTGGTTTGAAGCTAGACAGCGCACCCAGGGGACGAGTGCTTCGCCGTCTGAGCCGTGTGAGGTCACATACATCCGCACCTGCTACCTATGTAATGAATTTACCAACAAGATAGGTGGTATTTAGTTCTCAGAATTTTGACCATTAGTCACTTACACCATAATTAATCAACCTGTACTAATTCATTGCTGAGCGAAGGTCCTTTGTCGCAATTAAGGTGGAGCTCCACCATATAGAAACAGTGTGAATGGGTCAAGATATATACGATACCATGCCCATTTCTCTAGTTATTACCTTACGAGAAAGCTGGACCTTGTCTAGAAGAGACACTCGTTACGCTTCTATCATTTACACCATAGAAATCAGGCTGTGCTAGCCCACTTTTGGGCAAAAACCTTCTGTTTTAAACCAAAGTGGAGGTTTACACCATGCCATGTCCATTTTTCTTGCTTGCCTTGCAAGCGCTGAATGTAATTTAGAACAACTAAACTGTAGGGCGGATAACGGAAATGTATTTATGCTGTAGCTAGTCTCTCAGCGTCGGTTAATTAGTTTGTAGCTAGACAGTGCGCCCAGGGGACTAGTACTTCTGCGTCTGTGCCATGTGACGTCACAAGCGTCCGCACCTGCTACCACTTAGACCATAATGACTTAACCTGTAGTGGCCCACTCCTGGGTGAAGGTCTTTTTACTCAAACCAAGGTAGAACTCCACCATATAGAAACAGTGTGAATTGGTGGACATTTACACCATGTCATGACTATTTGTCTACTCACTACTTTACGAGTTAGCTAAATGTAATCCAGCGGACATAGTTGTAGCGCTTCGGCCAGTTACACTATAAGAGATCAGTCTGTACAGGTCCATTACGGGGCCAAGTTTTCACAAAACAAGGTGAGAGAGTTTACAGAACTGTTGTTTTCTTTCTTTTTTTGTTTGGTTTAATTTTATAGTTTGATATTGTTTCGCGTTATAGGCAAATATTATATTATGTTTTTCCTTAGGTACACAATTCTTTTGTTATCATTTTGTTACATTTAGTTACTTGATTTTTTTCTTACTTACATGACTTTCTCTTGATTTTTTTTTGTAAATGTGTGTGACATCACCTATCGGCCCGACGGAAGACCAGCGCTGGTTGCTATTGAAGGCTTCCAGAATTATGTTGAGTTCGGGTCCGTTTTGTAACGATGTTAGAAATTAAGTATATTCAAGTTTTTGTCTCTTTAAGTTTTATATGTACTAACGCGTTCCAAATAAACTTATTTTCTATCTTTCTTCTTCTTCTTTCAGTGTTGAGTTGAGAGAGGTCATACTCAACCACGCGGACCCAGTGCGTACTGGTGGAGATTTAGATCATGTCATGTCCATTTTTTTGTTCATTTTCTTTCAAGTGAATATAATCTAGAATAACTTAACTGTAAGGTGGATAACAGAAAGTCATTTATTTAGGCTGACGCTAGCTCCACAGCGTCATCTTATTGGTTTGTAGCAAGATAGCGCGCCCAGGGCATGTGTGCTTCGCCATCTGTGCCGTGTGATTTCACACGCGTCCACATCTACTACCTGTGTAATTGACGAATAAGCTGAACAAGATAAGTGGTCCTTGCATTTTGGAATGTTGGTCCTTAGACACTTACACCACAATTCATCAGCCTGTACTAATTCATTGCTGAGCGAAAGACATTAGTCACTAACCAAGGTCAAAATCCACCATGTAGAAACAATAAATTGAATGTAATCCAGAAGAACCACTCGTAGTGTTTCTACCAGTTATACCATAATAAATCTGCCTGTACTAGCTCTTTCAATTTCTTCTATAAAATTTTCTGCTGTTTGCGTAAACTATGGATCAGTAATAATTAGCACGCTTTATCTAAGCGACCTGTAAAGCAATATTCTTGCTCTGAAGTCACCGAATCCAAAACTTTCAACAGTGCTTAAGGTTTATATAGCCGTTCTCTTCACTATTATGTCCACTTTCTTAGTTACTGCTGCAGTTAACATTCTCCCACTGGCCAGTGTCATGTCTACTTCTCTGGACATTACCTTGTAAGGGCTGAATGTAATCACGTAGAACTGAACTGTAAGACGGATAACAGCAATGCATTTAGGCTGACGCCAGTCACACAGCGTCGGCTAATTGGTTTGTAGCTAGACAGCGTGCCCTGGGGGCGTGTGCTATGTCTGTGCCCGTGCCGTCACATGCGTCCGCACTTGCTGCTCATGTAATGAATTTACTAACGAACTGAACAAGCTAGGTACACCTGAGATCTCAGAATTTTGGTCTTTAGTCATATATACAGGCGCAATAGAATAGCTTGTTTCTTCGGCCTTGCTAAGGCTTGATAGATTTTGTATATTCAGGGTTATCTTAGCGCTAACCGAATTACGTTATCGTATCGCTACCTTAAGTTGATATGGTGATACTTTAACATCGCAACTTAAGTAAAGATGAAAGTGACAGCACTTTTTCTCAATAATGTTACTATAAAGTTATATGGTTTATGCTTAGCCCTCAAAGGGCTACGCATGAACAGATTAACGTTATCATGATGTTGTGGGGAATCGTGCTGTCACGTTCATCTTTGTCTAGTAAATTTATAGTATGAAAAGGATGGCATAGCAACTCGATAGCGTTACACTAACGTCAATCTGATTGTGCCAAACCCTCTGTTCAGGGATAATAGTCGTCACAACACAACATGAAAAAATTCTCAGCAAAAAGTCTGTATCTCACAAAACTGACTTTAAAACTATGAATATGGAGAGCATCTGATAATGGAGGATCGTCAATCTAGCTAATCGTGATCGATGCCCGTCAGCGGCCGGCTGATGGATGGATTGCACCGGATCACGAACGGAGCCGTGTTGCTTCGTTTTGTACAGGGGTTATCAGGGATGTACATTATAATAGTGGCCGTGACAATTTATTACGGGAAGTAAATAAAATAAAATAAAATGTGTGCCTGGTCGGTATTATGAAAATATTTCCAATATCAGGTAATAAGCAGAGATGGACATAATGAGAAAAAAGATAAATGAGAAAAAAGATTCAAGATTAAAAGTAATATATAAATATTTTTTTTAATGTTGAAGCTCCCGCTGACTACGAACTTAACTCCCCTCTTATCAGCTGCTACTGCCGTCCGCGGCATGTTCTCACCGATACTCCCGAAGCCCTTAAATCCCTTCTTTCGGATACAGGTACCGCACACAGGATCATACACCGACCTCGCCGGCGAGGTTCTTCCCCTTGCCCGCCAGCCGGTGCACAGCACCACGGCGAGACACGTAGTATACGCTCTCCCTTATAGCGACTGCCCAAGCCGAGGCCGTACCTCCTTGAGACGCCCTTGAGCTAGTTGCCCCCTTGCCCTTCTGGCTCGAGCGTAGTGGTTGCACGCTCGCCCTCTTGTCAGGTGAAGCTGTAAAGGCCCCGGGGCCAACAGCGTAGATCATTCACACACACACATACACACAATGACGAGTACAGAGTTCCAACAGGTTCTTTCCTTACGTACCTCTCTGGCTTCCTCCGCTCTCATAGTTCGTCTCATACACGCTCGCCGGTTACGGAGACCCTTGACTTGTCCTTCAGATAAGACTCGGTCTATTTGGTCATGGTAAGATAGTCTAGGTCTTCCCCGGTACCTACATCCTTCCATTTTCGTATTGTATATCTGTTTTGTCATTCTTTCTTCAGACATTCTTTCTATATGCCAGATCCAACGGAGCATACCCTTTCTAATCTTTACACCGATACTATCTTTCATCCCTACTCGCTTTCTTACTGCGCTGTTCCGAATACGGTCAGTCAGCTTCACTCCGCACATCTTCCGCAGAGCTCGCATTTCCATTCGCATTTTTATTCTACTTTTATTCTCCTTCTTACATACCCAGCTCTCGCTGCCATATAACAGCGTTGGGACAGGCACTCCGTTATGTATGGCCAGTTGCGCCTTTTGGCTTAAGTGCCGGCTTTGAAGTAGCTTTCCCATCGCAACATTCACTCTGTTCCCTACATTCTCTCTATGTCAGCGGTGTATTTTCCATCCTTTCTGAATGCACATCCAAGATATACAAACTCATTCACTTGCTCCAGCACATCGTTACCAACCACAATCCTTGCATTCGCTTTGGTTTCTTCCCGTTCAAAAACCATAATCTTGGTTTTCTTTGCAGTCAAATGTAAACCATTTTTCATGCATTCGTCTTTCATAACTGTGACTAGTGTTTACAGGTCAGTGGCTGTTGGCGCTATTAAAACCGCGTCATCCGCATATAGTAGATGATTTACCACTAGATCACCCATTTGTACACCTTCATTCATCGCTTTCAGACTTTGAAGTCTTTTATCCAAATATATTATAAACAGTCTAGCGGACAATACGCAACCCTGCTTGACGCCGATATGTGACATAAGTGGATTGGATGGCTCGCAACAGAGTGCCATTTATACCATACTCAGGTAAAATATCCCAAAGTCTCTTTCGCACAACTCTATCAAACGCCATCTCTAGATCTACAAAACCGCAGACAACCTTCCGGCCCACTGCCAGATGCTTCTCTGCGATGTTGCGGAGGGAGAAAACTTGATCCAAACATCCTCTTCCGGGCCTGAAACCCCCCTTTGCCTCGAACAACATTCCATTGGACTTCTCGCGCATTCTCCGTTAAATAATTTTACCGTACACCTTGGCTGCCAAGCTAATCAAACTGATAGCTCTGTAATAGGCGCAGTCATATTGTGAGCCCTTGCCTTTATACAAGGGTACTATGATTGCGCGGCGCCAATCTGTATGGACCCTTCCGGACCTCTAGCAAAGGTTTGCTAGGTTTGCTTTGGAGTCGAAAGGCGTCGTGGACGCAAATATGGTATTTGATCCATTTATTCCCGCAGCGTTACCATTTTTCATACTTCCTATCGCCTATTCAACTTCTTCTATAGTGATGTCCTCTGTTGATTCCGGTGCCACAAACTCGCCGCTGGGCTCGTCTGTGGCACCAGTATCCGGAGCATCCCCATATGTTTCTCCAAAATATTCACTCCACCGGCTTAGCACAGCTTGTATGTCTACAAGAATGTCACCATCCTTAGATTTTATCCTTTCCATTTCCAGTCGGATTCCTACCGTCTAAAAACCCCAGGGTGGCCGACATCAGCACTTTGGAGGGGCTCCGGGATCTCCGTATGGAACGCACCAGTGCCCCTCTTGTGCCACGCTCTAACGAGCCCGCTATCGGAGGTAGACTTGATGACACGCTCCCCCCCGCACCGACGCGGTGCTCACGGCGACGTGAGTCACACCACGCCGCCGTCCTCCTCATGGTTGCTCGTGAAGGACGCTCAGGGCCCCCGCCCCTTGACCCCGAAGGCCTCTCTGCTGATGTTGTTGCAGGGAAGGGGGGTCCCCCGCCAGATATTACGGCGGGGGACGCGAGTTAGTCCGTATTCTTATGCCACGGGCTATTGGGCTGGGGGGCCTGGGTGGGCTGTGCCCCTGCCTCGGTGCCGTCGCCTTCGTCGCGCAGGATCGGCCCTCTCCCGATCCCGCTCGGCCTCCTCCTTCTGACATCACAGTCTCGCAGAAGCAGGATACGGCCAGCTAGCCAGCATAGCCGCTACTACTGCCGACAGAGAGACGTCCAGTCCGATCCGGTCTACCAGGATCCGCTGCTCGGAGGCCCACGCTGAGCACTCTTCCAGCGTGTGCTAGGCGGAATCCTGGTCCCCACCGCAGTGGTGACAGGTTGTCGTCGCCTCGCGTCCGATCTTCCTCAGATAATCACCGAAACAACCACAACCAGTGATTATCTGAGTAAGTCTATAGGTGTCTCACCCTCTTCTCCGCTGGTGCCGGGCTTCGATGGACGGCAGGATAGTTTGGACAAGGCGCTTGCGCGCGATGTGCTCTCGACTGAGCCTTGCGCGCCTATCCTCCAGAGCGTGTCGTCGTTCCCGCCGTCTCACTTCTTCGAGCGCAGGCACGCCCTCGCCGCTTAGGCGGACGCCACGAATCTGGTCGTAGACCCTCGCGTCCATGTCCGCCAGGATGTCAAGCGGCGAAAAGCGCGCCAAGAGGCGGAAATAGCGCCAAGAGAGATTGTATGAAATGGATAATCCTTGTTTTGTGCTAGCACTTCACCCAATGGCGCCTAATATATCTGTGAACACTAATGATGATGTCAAGAGAATGGTTTTTTTTTCGACATATATATTGTACACTTACTAGTTGTACAAAAGTAGCTAGTCCATCGTTCCCAGAAGACATTTATCTCTTGATCTGGCCCGGATCCGGGTAGACGTCAGCTGTCATCCGCTGGATCAAATAACCCGGACGCGCTCGTCTTGGTGCACATTTGACTGATAGTTGATGTGTATCTATCTTCTTTTGATGTTCTATCTTTTTTGTGTCGGAAAATTGGATTTCTGTTTGTGATGGTCGCGTTATTGAAATGGTTGCAAAGCTATTTCTGTATGTTATTTAGGTATGAAATGAGGTATCAGTGTAAAGATGAGAAAGGGCTTTAGTGGTTCAGACAAATAGAAAGCATTTTGGAAGTAAGGTAGTAAGGTTGTAGGTACCGAAGAAAACCTTAACTATGTTACTACTATGATCAAATACGGGGTTTGAACTCTGTATTCTCTGCCTATTCCGTGAAGGATCTGGCGTGATGACGTAGATATAGTTACTATTTATTAATTAAAGTCGTCTTCTGCGAGTTTTCTATGTAAGGGCTAATCTCAGAAACTACTGCACGGATTGTCGTCATTTCATAAATAGAGACTGCTACACGGGGTAGGTTTCATTATGTACTTTTATAATTTATTAATATTCAAGGATAAATAAATAATTCTATTTATTGCTTGAAAAATCGTACATCGCGTTAGATTTTGCTTTAACTTCCATCTATCTATATTATCACGCCAGATCTCTTGCGGGGTAGCCAGAAAGTACAGAGTTCCAACACGTTCTTTCTTTACATACCTCTCTGGTTTCCCCTACTCTTATGGTTCGTCTCACACACGCTCGCCGGTTACAGAGACTCTTGACTTGCTTATTTTTGATTTTTAGTTATCGACGTTTCGAGTGCTTTGCAGCACCCATGATCACGGGAGGGACTGAGGTGTTAGACGTCTAAAAGGCATAGTTGTTCCGGTGTACCCTCAAACTTTTTAATTATTTTTGTTTGTCCGATCTACGCAGAATGAGCTCACGGTGTCTTGAGGTCTTGCAGTGTTATGCTTGGTTTTGGATTTGATTATATCAATTACCCGATCCCAAGTCGATGGAAGCACCTCAGACCCTCCAGTGACCATGGGTGCTGCAAAGCACTCGAAACGTCGGGAACTAAAAATCAAAATTAAACCGCGATAAAATCCGTAAAAAAATAGTTTTATTTCATGTTTAATATTCGCGTAAATCTAAGAACTCAATAAGGAGATTTCAAATGCATCCCTAAAACGTATTTTACAAAACGCACACATACACGTACAAATTTCATTGTTAATTAGGGTATAAAAGTGCTTAAAAAAGGGTATAAGAACCTTTAAATTTGGAAATTTGGTTTTCGTTTGAATATATGAAGCAATTCTCTAATCGGGGTGTGAGGTCTTGCGTTTATTATTTTGCACCTGTATAGTGATGCAAAATTTGTAAAAGCAATAGACTACCATAGTTATCTTGAAATTCATGACTTCTATAACTAAATACTATACAATAACCTTTCATTTCATCTAATTCATTTCTACCCGTAATCAGCAAGAAAGTTTTTCTTAGAACACCAAATTAGGTCCGTAATCGAAATGTAACAGGAAAACCGTTTACCCAAATCTTTTCCCCGCAATCCCCCAACCCATTTTCCTAGGTCCTAAATATAATATTTATCTCATTCGATATTACGGATATCGTTAATTTAATCAGAGTCCTAATTTGCTATGTTCGAACGCGGCACGGTACGATAACTTCATGAAATGATCACCGTCACGCCTATATTCTCCAAGCGGGGGTGGCAGAGGTGTACTGTGTACACCCACTTTTCGCCGACGAAGTTAGGCCCCATGTAATCCAGACTCCGGAATGGGAATTTTCCTAGGACCTCGTGATAGCAAAGCACATTTATCCATTCCAATCTCGGTCTCAAAGCTATTCGCGCTTTTACTAAAAAGGCGAAAACCCGATATTTCGCGAAAGCGTCCAATCATAGAAATCCGCTAATCGTAGCCGCCGCCGACTACGAAATTAAATCCCTTCCTATCAGCCGCTACCGCCGTCCGCGGCATGTTCTCACCGACCCTCCCGATGCCCTTACATCCCTTTTTTCGGATACAGATACCGCACACAGAATCAGAGATCCCTTGCCCGCCGGCCGGTTCAGAGCACCACGGCGAGACACCTAGTATACGCCCTTCCCCATAGCGACTGCCCAAGCCGAGGCCGTACACACACACACACACACATACACCCATATACACACACACACACACACATCACAGTAAATTATACGTGGAATGATCGTATAATTATATTCTGTATATCAGATAGATAGATATATAAAAAGTTTATTTGTAACAAAAGGGCACAGTACAAAATATTTTCCTAATTACGAAAAAAAGAAACATGCAGTGCAATTTAAATTATAATATTATTGTAGTTAGTGTGTGTATATCACTGGAGTACCATTAAACAACATATCACGAATTTATCTCAACGCGCCGTGTTTAGTCATAGGTAATAAGAACCCAGTGTGCTTAGCACGAATAGTTTGACGGTACGATAGGGTAACGCTATCGAGTTTATATGCTATCCTTTCCACACTACATATTTTGTAAATAAAGATGAATATGACAGCACGATTTCTCGAAAACGTTACTATAACGCTAATCTCTTCGCGCTAAGTTCTCAGGGTCATATTTACTGGTAAATGTATCGTTTAGATCAATTCCGTTTTGGTTTTGAAGGGTTTTAGCAATATTTTTTGTTGACTTGTTGGTAAATGAAATCATGATTTTCAGCGTTTAGTTTCCTGTTGATACTTGTAGATGTTTAACCGGCGAGCGTGTATGAGATGAACTATAAGAGTGGAGGAAGCCAGAGAGGTTGAAACTCTGTATTCTTTGCCTACCCCGCAAGGTGTCCGGCGTGATGATAAAGATAGATAGAATGTATCAATGGTTGATTACCTCGTTGATCTAGTGGCATATGATGCGGCTGAAATCACGATGTTTTGGGTTCGAATTCTAGGTCGGATGAAATGTTATTATAGTTTTCCTGTCAAAAATTATTATAGTTATGCCCGGTTTAGTGGCCATAAACTCATCCTTTAATTGAAAATTGTCGGCAAACTATACACCCCCGAATAATATTAACACGACAAAGTTTTTTATCACACAATAACCCGGTAGATGTATCGCAGTGATAAATTCCATACGAACTGACGCATATGAGTTATTTATCGTTCGTTCTGTACAATGGATGCAACGCTTATATTCCCGTTCGAATTGCTATTTATCTTAATACAATTGTTTCTTTTTTTAAGCACAGTTAAATAAAACATCGAGAACGACGACTTTTTTTGATAGAGTTTGTGTTGGAATAAGATTAAAGGTCACGAACCAGGCGTTAGCGTTACCTTACTTTTTACTTACTTTATAAAAACGTTGCCCCAGACTAGGATTTATTCCTGTGTCGTGGGTGCGTTTACAAACATGAAAATTCACATACACAAATCCAGACCGGAACAAATAATTGTGGGTCACACAAAGATTTGTCCCGTGCGGGAATCGAACCCGCAACTATTACACACAGTGGGCGAAGCTGCTTAAGCTCTCAACCACTGAGCTAAATTGTCCGTCAAAACCTATAGACTAACTTGAGGTTATAACGTTAAAATGCCTTCAACTTAATGTTAGAGACGCCCGTCGCGCTGTGCGACCCCGGTGTTCTTACCGATCACCAAGGTTAAGCAGCGTTCGACTCGGTCGGCCCGAGATGGGTGACCGTTTGTGGCACATTCATATTTGAGCGTCTCCGTGCTTTGGAAGGCACGTTAAGCCGTCGGTCCCGGTTACCACTTAATGTGGTAGTCGTTAAGCCGAGTTGGAAGCCTTATAGGCGGCTTGATAAGTTCCAACAGCAGGTGGCCACACACCTGTCTCCACCAACCCGCTCTGGGTCCGCGTGGTGCAGTATGACCTAATCTCTCTTACCTCGATTTGTGAAGCAAGGCCTTTGCCCAGCCGTGGGACAGTCTAGGCTGATATTATTAAATAACGTTATAACCTCGTGTTAGTCAATAGATAACGCTAACTCTAACATATTTCTGTCCATATCATCTTGCCAGATCCCGTGTTCCATTTATCTATACCATCACACTAGGAGCCTTATGATACAGAGTGGATACAGCGTTCAAACAGATTCTTTCCTGTTAGTTATTTACTTGTGAAACTGCACATCTGACTGACGTCTGTGTTATTGGTCCAGTGTTGGAAGGTATTTATACCAAGCGATTATGTGGTCTCGAGGACTATCTATTTTTTATGCACTTATTTACATAGGTGGACTTAATGCCAGAGGCATTTTCTGCCAGTCTGCGATAGGAGCGAACAATTATGAGTAATAAAAAAGGAGAGAAAGAAAAAAAAACAAATACTATATAAAAAAACGTAAAAAAAACACCGTCACGCCTATATTCCCCAGAGAGGGTAACAGAGGTGTAGTGAGTACACCCACGTTTCGCCGACGATGTTAGCTCCCATGTAATAGGGGGCGAGCCTATTGCCATATACCGGGCACAATTCCAGACTCCGGACTCATACTGGGAAATTTTCGTTAGAAAAACTATGTTTGTCCGACCTAGGATTTGAACCCAGGACCTCGTGATCACAAAGCAATGCGCTTTACCACCAGACCAATAAAAAATAAATTAAAATATTTATAAACACAATACCAATTACATAAATACAACAAAATTCTTCTACTAAACTATCTACCTATATCATCACGCCAGTCCCGTTGCGGGGCAGACGGAGAGTACAGAGTTCTAACAGGTTCTTTCCTTACAGACCTCTCTGGCTTTGTCCACTCTCATAGTTCGTCTCATATACGCTCGCCGGTTAAGGAGACTTTTGACTTGCCCTTCAGATAAGACACAGTCTATTCGGCCATAGTAAGATACGTCGAGAACTAATTAATACTAGTGAAATAAAATCCAGCCAAACCGATTCTTTATCGCCGCCGATAACAGTGTTTAATTTTTTTACAAGCTTTTATTTAACTTGCAATATTCATATGTCTGTTTGTCTTATCGGTTCAAATGTTATGATCAATTATTCAAGCACTTGCAGGTATCCGATATATCTGCAATTTGGCACACGTATGTAAAGTCAGTGACAATGTTATAATACGGTACCATGGGCTTAAGATTAGCAAGCTGAAGTGGCAATGGGCGGCCCACATATCGCGTAGATCGGACGGGCGTTGGGGCAGAAAGATTCTAGAGTGGAGACCACGTATTGGCAAGCGCAGCGTGGGACGACCGCCTGCCAGATGGACCGACGATCTTGTGAAAATCGCAGGAAGTGGTTGGATGCAAGTGGCATCGGACCGGTTACGCTGGAAAGCAATTGAAGGAGGCCTATGTTCAGCAGTGGACAAGTATAGGCTGAGATGATGATGGAGCTGGTCCATGATGGAGTAGAAAGGTGGTCATAGGAACATGTGAACTATACAATGTAGCCCCTTTGTGTTTAAGCTTGTTAGATTGGTATTGACAAGTACCGTCCAACCAGATAGTGTTCAGGGGCTGATGATGAAGCTTAAGGGAACCAATGGAACCACCCAACTACTGAATATAGTCCCGCCGTGTTTGAGCTCGTTGGATTTGTCTTTACAAGTACTTTAGACCCAGATGGTGTCCAAGGTCTGATGATGGAGCCGGAAGGAAGCCATAGGCACTCCTCAACTAAGCAAGATTATATAAAGGTCTTTTTAAATTAAAATGATATGTATTATACTAGAAAGCAAAAAATCGGGTATCTCGGACACGTGCTACGCCACGATAGATATCACCTACTTCAATTAATTATGATGGGCAAAATTGAGTAAAAAAGACGTGTTGGACAACGGAAAAAGTCATGGCTGCGGAACATTAGGGAGTGGACCGGAATTGCCAGCGTTGAGCAGTTGTTCCGTATGGCTCAAGAAAAAAGCACGCAATACTGACGGCCAACCTCCAGTAATGGAGAGGCAAAGAAGAAGAAGAATGCAAAAACTCTTACTACTTCTAAAAACGTGGTGAAAGACTTGAAATGGGCAGGTCCCACATACATGAGACTGAAAACCTGGTGAAAGTAAGCTGGATACATACATCACAAAGCCGGTCGTTGTGGCTATCATTGGAGAGGCTTTTGTCCTACATTCCTGGCTTCCGCTGATGATAATAAAGACAGCTAAAATCGGCATAAAATAAAACCTAAGACCTGGATGCCTAAGTGTTTCTCGAAGGTGTGTGAAGTTCGCCAACCCGCACTAGGTCAGCGTGGTGGACTATGGCCTAAACCCTCTCAGTTTGAGAGAAGGCCCGTGCCCAACGGTGGGACAGTTTCTTAACAGGGCTACTATTATTAGGTTTTCCTTGGGCGACCTCTTCCGACGCTGCCACTCACATTTGCTCGATATATTCCTTTAGTTAGCCGCCTGTCACACATCCTCTCCACATGCCGGGTCGGGAAATGTGCCCTGTATAAGAATTGGACGACGTTACCTAATACAACGTTGGCGAAGTATGGGTGTACACTGTACACCTCTGCCACACCCACTTGGAAAAAGATGTGACGGTCTGTTACACTCATTCATGTACTGAGATTTGTGAAATGTATATTAAGTTTCCTTGTTTTGATCTAAGCTAGAGAGTATAAAAAATCTAGTTTGGGCCTATTGAATAATCTATGCTACTTTAATTACCTAGGTGATTGAATGCGACTAATAGTGTCCAATTATCACCCAGCGGCAAATCACCCAGGCGATAATATTCCACTCGTTGTTTTTTCGTTTTATCTATATATATTTATCTATATCATCACACCAGATCCCTTGCGGGGTAGGCAGAGAGTACAGAGTTCCAACAAGTTCTTTCCTTACATACCTCTCTGGCTTCCTTTACTCTCATAGTTTGTCTCATACACGCTCACCGGTTACGGAGACTTGTTCTTTAGAAGACCCGGTCTATTTTGTCGTGGTAAGTTTATAATTAAAAACCCAAAAATGCTGTTCTTTTTGATATTTTATTATCAAGAAAAACACCCTGATGATTATTCTAATTTCCCTTTTAATACCCCTTTCTTTAAAACTACTACTTCTTATGTCCACAAAACAGACGTACTAGTACAATAGAAATCACAACTCACATACAAAGAAGTTCGCGAGAGGACGAACGCAAAAAGAAGTTTACATACACAACTGACAACCAATCTAAAACCCAGCTTAAAACAGCTGGACCACTCTACAAGCGATAGTATACTCTTTATACAAAACGTAGAACTACAAATATTTGTTAAAAATAGCAGACCGTTACAAATATTTGTGGATCTCACAAAGATTTGTCCCTTGCGGGAATCGAACCGCGACTTCTTAATCCAGAAAACACAAACTAAAATAAAAGAAACTTCATATAGTTGGTATAGATATAGACTGCCTTATTAGTCTAGTAGCGCATAATGGCGTAATAATTATATTAAAAAGTAAGGTATTAAAAAAAAATCCTGTATTGATCTGAAGTTTTTAATAGTGGCCGGCCTCCTTATTATTATTACACTGGGACTTGACATCATCTGCGGTATGTAGGTGGCCACAGTATTTCTGAGCCACTTTGCTACCTTTTCCCTAAAGGTATATAGGCTTGACGGTATCAATGTTCAAATATAGATTAGATAAGAGGTTCCCAGCCTTTTTTCACATAGACCACTTTCAAAATTTAGCTGGTGCCGGCGGGCACCTGCAGCTACATTTCTACCATATTCCCAAAACTCGACAAAAAATGTGTCGTAAAAACCACAAGTCGTATTTCGTCCCTTTGCACGCCTGAACAAGCGTGCGGATGGCGGCAGCGCTTTGCAAGTCTCGACACGATGTACTGAAAATGAAATATGAAAGTTTTTACAAGTAACAGTCGCTGAGCTTCTTAAAATATTATCTGCCTCCATTGATAGGTGAAGTCAAGCCAACATTTTAGTTCTTCACTATCGAAAGCCAATAAATTTTCATGGACATGGCTTACAAATTGTGAACCCCTATTTTTTGTCACGTCAACGACAAAAAATACGTAACGACAAAAATAGACCCCCGTCGAGTCACCCGTGGACCCCTGGTCCACCTGGGTTCCCTGGGTCCAACTGGACCACTTTGGGAACTAAGGGATTAGATTAACAATGACATTTAAAACCATATTTACAACCAGATATTATATATTATTACTACGAGTATTACAAATAAAAAACCTAACCTATGGAAGTCTTTAAAAAACCTAACCTATGGAAGTCTTTACAGACGCAGGTCGGTCGGAGCAAGGAAAATATGCTAAGGTGGAAACTCACTAACAGTACGAATCTGGAGTGTTTGTGGGGTGCAACGATGTCTCACCTTGTATCATGTACTTCGTAGCCTAACTCCTGCACGCAGGAAGACCTGATGTCTGCTTCCGAAAATGCAGTTAATGTGGCCACTTTCTGGGCTGCATCCATATAATTGTATCATGTTTGCCATCGAAACGCTAAGAAGAAGATAAAAAAACCTAGTCAAACAAATCCTATGCACGTGGAATGATGGCAAGAATATTGGCTGCATCCAGTGAGGGATCACTGGATGACCAAACTAATTTTTGAGCGTGGTAAGATCCCTCTTGTCACCTGAGGAGGCGATCAGTCTAGATATCTGTATATATATTATAGATTCTAAATGTAGGTACGCCAACTGTTCTAATACGCTGTGTCTACCCCGCCCAAGCGAGCGTCCCCTGAATTTTTAACGAACGACCCCCTCCCCCGCACAAATTGAAAAAGAAACTACCAAGCATAAATTCGGACGAGAATTCGCCTCTCCGTTGGAAAAAAAACTTTGTTTCACTTGTTCATTGTGTCTTTTGAAGTTTGTCAAACAAATTAAGTCTTATTTGATAAATGGTCGACGTTGGGCGGGATTTGTTAAATTTTTTTCGGGGGTTAATAAGTTTTTGGTAAGTTTTATGCGGTTTGCTTAGCTAGGAGTAATTACGGGGAGTCGCTTTAAGAAAATTGTATTTTTGAGATATTTAATTATGTAGTTGTGCGTTTAAATTGGGTCTTTGTAGCTGATAGGTGAGTATCAACTAGGTTAAGGGATATTGAGTTCTTAGATTTACGCGAATATTACACATGAAATAAAACTATTTTACGGATTTTATCGTGGTTTATTTTTTATTTTTAGTTTAGGTTAAGGGATATAAAACAGTAAGGCAAAGTTTGAATGTAAATGTTTTTGTAGATACTGTGCTGCAATTCTGTTGTACTATATGCTTTATAAATTTCGACAAACAGCTGATTAAATATCTCTGGTAAGTAATGCACTGAAACAAAAACAGCGTTAGTTGTACAGATAAAGCCCAATCGCAGAACAAAATAGAAGTTATCTGAGTCATTTACACGCCTCACGTATTGCTGACACGCTCTCGCACCGTTTACATGATCTTGCATCATTTATTTACTCTTTCACCATTTGCTATTAAATAATATAATACATTAATCAATCTCTATCTATATCATTGCGCCAAATCTTTTGCAGGGTAGGCAGAGTACAGAGTTTGAACAGGTTCTGTCCTTACAGACGCCACTGGCTTCTTCCACTCTCATGGTTCGTCTCGTATACGCTCATTGGTTACAGAGACTTTTGACTTGTCCTTTAGTTGTTCGAGGTCAGTAATTTTTAACTATTTCTCTAATAGACTCAGATCTCATGAATTAATGCACCTAAACAAAAGCAACAAATAAAACAGGAAAAGCTATCAAGCAGAATCACAGAACAAAATGGAAGTTCATCCGAAACCGCTGGATCGATTGATGTGAAACTTTCAGATTGGAATAATTGCGAACCCGAAATAGGAAGTTGTGTTTCAAAACAAATAATATGCATACTATTTTGGTAGGAAACTTTATATCTCTGCTTTTACTAGAAATTCAATCTGTGTTGGAAGTACCAATGTGATAAGGTTTCATTATTATTAAATTCCAATGTATTATCTAAATATACGTATAATGTGTGTTGCCAGTGATGACATACGGATCAGAGACGTGGTATCTTACAATAAATCTAGAAAAAAAGATCAGAGTTACTCAGCGAGGTTAGGGCAGAAAGATTCTAGAGCGGCGACCACGTATTGGCAAGCGCAGCGTAGGACGGCCGCCTGCCAGATGGACCGACAATCTTGTGAAAATCGCAGGATGTCGTTGGATGCAGGTGGTATCGGACCGGTTACGCTGGAAAGCGATTGGGGAGGCCTATGTTCATCAGTGGACAAGTATGGGCTGAGATGTTGATGATGATGAACAGGTAATATTCCAGACTCCTGACTCTAAGAATCTTTTACCTAGCTATATGTCTTTCCAGATCTTTTGCGGGGTAGGCATGACTTACTACCTACTCAGTTACTAATAGTACTGATTTAGGATTCAATCCAACTTCTGTACGTCAGGCACGTCAGTAAATCAACGAACTACAAGATCAATGAATGCAGTCACAATGTATACAGGGTTATTTGCGTGCCATGTATTCCTCCACCTCGTTGGGCGTATAGCATAATGCGCTTAGCGGTCACGAGGCCCTAGGTTCTAATCGTAGGTTGGAGAAAGTTTGTTGGGTTAGTTTTTTAATTGAAGCCTATCCCCATACTAGAAATCAATGCTGTGTTGTTGACGCATTTACAAATAAGAAATTTACATACATAAACACATTTATCTGACCCAGGCAAATATTTTTAGGTCATACAAATACTTGTCCCGTGCGACGGTCGAACCCGCGACTACAAGATCCAGTGAGCGGAGCTGTTTAAGCTCTTAACTACTTAATAAAACCGTTCGCTTGGGGAATATAGGCGTGACGGTGTATTTTCTACACAGTTTGTGTAAACAGACGCCAATACGGGGAAAGCCAAGTCGAAATGAAAAAAAAGCATTTGTTATGGCAAAGTGAAAGGGAACTTTGGTTAGTGCGTAATTAGCTGGTGGAAAAAAGTAGAGGCGGTACGCAAGTCAGGGGTTTTTGCGATCGGGGAGACTAGTGCGCTTGCGTCACGCAGGGGTTGGGCGGTGGTGTAAGGCTTGAGGTGATAGCGATATATATATATATTGCTATCACCTCAAGCTCATCTGTCATCTTTCAAATATGGAAATTAAGAAAAAATTGATATTTTCAAGATATGCTCAGAATTAAGAAATATAGGATGCGATCCTTAAAACTAATAAAATAATATAAAATAAATATTGGATGTGCAGACAGAAATGAATGCAACATGTATTATTTCCGCCGCTAGGCTTACCCCATTTTAAATAAAAAAAAGGAAACACCTTTTGTGTCTATTTCATTGAAAACGGGTTCGTTTTCAAACATTAAATCTAAATATACAACAAACACGTAGATCGATGTCGGTCACACAAAGATTTGTCGTGGGCGAACTCAAAACTTATCGAATCAAGGACTACTCGATGTAGTGAGCGGAGTGACTTAAACTTTGTGTTTGCGTGTATTGGCCGCGGGGCCTTTACAATTTCACCGAACAAGAGGGTGAGCGTAGAACCACTACGCTCGAGCCAGAAGGGCAAGGGCGCAACTAGCTCAAGGGCGCCTCAAAGAGGAATGGCCTCGGTTTGGGCTGGCGCTATGGGGGAGTGCACGCACTACTAGGTGTCAAGTCTCTGTTACCGGCGAGCGTGTATGAAATAAACTATGAGAGTGGAGGAAGTCAGAGAGGTCTGTAAGGAAAGTTCCTGTTGGAACTTTGTACTCGCTGCCTACCCCGCAAAGGATCTGGCGCGATGATATTGAAAATATACAATTGAAAAGTTTTGCTATAGCTGTTTAAGTATAGCACCTATTATTAAGTAATGTTAGTAAACCACAGATATACTGTTGCATACTATATTCCTCAGGCGGGGGTGGCAGAGGTGTATTAAGTACAACCCCTTTTCGCCGACGATGTTAAGCCCCATGTAAAAATTAAATAGGGGCGAGCCAATTGCCATATACCGGGTACAAAAATATTGCCATATACCGGGTACAATTTCAGACTCCGAACACATACTGGGAAGTTTTCGTTAGAAAAACTACATTTATCCGAGCTAGGATTTGAACCCAGGCCCTCGTGATCACAAAGCGATGCGCTTTGCCACTAGACCAACGAGGCAGCAGAGGTATACTGCCGTAAATTACGAATATTTATTTCTTGAAACAGCACTAATAATAGATTTCACGCTTCATATTGTAATTTGTACCAACCGCAAAGGGTGGTTGGAATGTGGGAATTCAGTGCGAAAAAGAGACAGATGCATTGCAGTTATTACTGGCATATTAATAACACGGCTGTAACACCAGAGTTTCCTATCAATAAGAAAAGAGCACCGTGCATCGATCGATATAACAAAATATGTATGATTTCTGCTTAACGTGGTATCTTATTTAAGCAAGTCCCATATCTTTACTAATATTACAAGAAGAAAAGATTTGTATTATTGTGTGTTTGTAACGAATAAACTCAAAAACTACAGGACTGATTTTAATGATTTTTTCACCATTAGAGAGCTACATTATCCAGAAGTAACATAGGCTATAAAACATAGACCGGGTAGGTGGCGCTGTTGTCGGCCAGGTATGAAGTAGCGGAAAATTGCTGGTAATACCATAAATTAGTGTATACAGTGCCACTGCTGGGCAAAAGTCTTCTCTCACAAAACGAGGTGAGAGAAAGTAGATCATACTCCACCACGCGGACCCAGTACGGATTGGTACAGGCACATTTTTTGTCAAGTGCTGTTAGAACATACCAAGCCACATACAAGGCTTCCTACTTAACGACCAGGTACCAGGTGGTAATCCAAACTAATGGCTTAGCGTGTATTCCGAAGCATGGCGATGCTCGAAACTCAAAATACCACGAACGCCCTTAACGCCCTCAGAACTTAGGTGATCGCTACGGAAACCACCGTACCACAGCACTGCAAGTGCTTCTCTCGCACGATTAGCATGGAAATAAGGGGGGCAGCCTATTGCCATTAGGGCCAGCTCATTGCCAGACTCCCAACAGGTACTGAACATTTTAGGATAAAATCATTGAATAAAAAAAGGTTTTTAATATACCACGTTTTTAAAACTAAAAGTAACTAATATGAAATTCTATTCTATATCATCACGGCAGATCCCTTGCGGGATAAGCACAGGGTACAGAGTTCCAACAGGTTTTTTATGAAGTTAGTTAAATATCGATTTCAAAATTTGTATCGAACGACTTGATAAAAACGTGGTGAAATCTTGACTATATTCGAACAAGTATTCAAACCCAGGACATCAAAATCGCCAGCCGCACAATCCAACACTAGACTAAAGAGGCCACAAAGATATTATCCTGAAAAATATTTGTAGTAAACATACTCAATATCAGCCAATAGAAGCACTCAAAAACCTCGATCAAAATTTTATTGTGTTACTCTTCACACACTAACTTGAGTATCAACGCGATATAAACTTAACATCAACGTTATTTCAACCTATATACGTTCAACGTAAAAGTCACTTTATAACGAGACAATAAGGTTTATTTTTAAAAGGGCTGTGATATAGTATCTCTTGTACATCGGTGATCGGAAAACACGGAAACATGGAGTTTATGTTTGTTTTACGTTACGATGTGTGTTTGCTTCTAATATAATACTTTATTGAGTGTCAGGATAGAGGTGCTCGCAGTTTGGTGTCTTTTAAAATAGATTGTGCGTTTGAGTTCATAACATACATACGTATCCATATATGGTTATCGAGCGTACCATTATATTACCCAGTTTGCAAAATACTGGGGTAATCTACTACACGGGCCTTAGAAACTGGGGATAATTTCCGTGCCTTCAAGCGTTTTTGCCATTGTACACAATCAAATATAAGGCTTACAAATAGGCTCTATTATTTTTTTTTCCTATCCGTGGTGCTTTGACTGAGTTTATCCTAGTTGTAGTCTACTTTTTGTATGGCTAATCTGCCAATTTTTTGTCTCCGGTTTTGCAAGGGAGGGAAGTGGATTTCTTTTGTTTTTTTTTTCTTTGTTTTTGCCGAATGAAAGGTATTGCGTGTTCCAAGACAATTAAATCCCTCTCCAGGCTTCAAACCTTGGGGTTATCTGAAGAGATCACTGTGGGTCCTAGTCAACTGAACTTATAATGGTGGGGTCGTGTGATGGGCATAGTTTCAAAAAAAATGTGGTTATTGGAACCCAGTCGAAACATAATAGGACGGTTTAACCTTTGTCTTACCATCATACAGGGTCTAGTAATTTTTGCACACTCTAGCGTCGTTTATACACTATTATACGCTTACACGTTCTCGCATTGCTTACATGCTCTCGCATTGTTTATACGCTCTTGCGTCATTGATAAACTATTGCAGAGTTTTAACGTTCTTGCACCGTTGATATCTTGCATTGTAAATACTCTCTCGCATGGTTTACTGTACCGTTAAAACATTCTTGCACTCCCGAATCATTTCTAATTTAAAATGGCGTCAAGTTCGAAGAGTGTCGATGTCAGAGGGGCTTGACGGTTTAGTTCCCACATAGAAAATAGATTAAGAGGCGTTAAATTTAAAGGACAAACGATAAGAATGAGGAAGCTGATATCCAATGTAAAAGTAGATAAATGCATAAGGGAAACCTAAACAAACGTACTTTGATTAAGTCAATGCTATTCGAGTTAATGGAGGAGTTAAGTTTTTAAACTGCCATATGTGAAATATTATTAAAATTTGTTATTTATATTCAAAGAAAATTGCTTATATGCTTATGTTGTATGTCACGTTAGCCTAAGCCCTGGTACGGTTTTGGGAAGAGCACTGGGTCTGGGATACAGATAATTGATTACGGATTCTGTTATCTAGTCCAGACACAGATGTTTCGGCAAATTTGAACATATTGGCACAAGGTTGTATTGCTATAAATACTTGCGTTATGTATGTACTATGTATTCCTTGAAATAAAACATTATTGTTATTATTTACTTTATCTAAAGTATGGTTTGATGGTTCTCCTACTATTAGTTAACTTTTAATTTAATTAATTTTAAGTTACGTTTTTTGTTTTGTTCTTTACTTTATAAGACATCTGTTCACCGTTGGCTTCTTATAGCACGCTATCTGTTGGGCTGGTTTTATTGTGATTTTGTTTTGTCTCTCTTTATTTCTTCTCTCTCATAACAAGCTATATTGTAAAATCATAATCAAACGATGAAGTTATTTACTTATTTACATGTGAAAACATTTAATTGGTGTACTGTTTCTACCTAGTGTTATTTCTGTTTCATATCACTGTTTGTTTTCCTAATAATAAAATAAAATTTATTTTCAGATTATAGAATAGACGTTCTCCATATCAACACTGCGAGGCAGTCAAAGTAATGTCATGTGACCTTGCATTTGTCGTTTACATGGTTTGGCAGATAAAAGTCATATACTTTGTTAATAAACAGTTGATGTCCGAAATACTAGTACTTTTGCGTGTATTGCATTTGTCCTTAAGTCTAAGTTAGATATATCCCATTAGATATATCCCATTATAGATATATCCCATTAGTGATAAATATTTCACCAAAATATCCAGCTATGTCTATAGCTGATTTTGGAAATATAAGTTCCTTCGCCTGTCATATGTGTCTATTTATTTAATATAATTTAATTAGAATGTTCATAGACTATATACACTAATTTACTAAGAAAAAATGTACATATATTATACTGTGTATCCCATCCATATTTCAGCAAAACAATGAGCTGTACTTTAAGAGTAAATTTAAAACGTATGTGTTTTAGTCTGCTTCAATTATAAGGAATGCCAATGTCACATGTCTTGACACTTATTTTAATCATTTTTAATTATGCATTATTATAATATTGTTATTAGTCAAGAGTCTCCGTAATCGGCGAGCGTGTATGAGACGAACTATGAGAGTGGAGGAAGCCAGAGAGGTATGTAAGGAAAGAACCTGTTGGAACTCTGTACTCTCTGCCTACCCCACAAGGGATCTGGCGTGATGTTATAGATAGATAGATATTAGTGAACTTTGTTCTAAGATATGTTATCTTATTATTTATCGTCTGTTTTTGTTATTGTACATGGCAATGAAGCAATTATAGTCGTATTTTTGTTGCTATCAGTAATGGTTACAGGTAGGTCCAAAAAAAACTCTGTAACAAGTACATTGTTCTTGACATAAGAAATCATTAAAAATGTTCTAAGTTTTGTATATAACAAACTATAGTGGCCTCGTTATATTTATCGTATAAAATAATCTCTAGACAAAGAATTTGGAAAAATGCCTCAGCAAATGGCCAGAATACAAATAGTAAAAATCTACCGGTCTATATCACACCGGATCTCTTGCAAGGTAGGCAGAGAGTACATAGTTCCAACAGGTTCTTACCATAGTAAAAGTATTGGCGGTAGAATTGGTTTGCAGCGTTAAAAAAACATGCTATACTGTATTAGTAAAATCATTATGATTATGGTAGATATATTAAAAAAAAAATCAGTAAACTATTCTTAAATGAAAATGAAAAAAAAAACATCAAAATAATCTTCTGAGCGACTCGATGCTACGCCTAAGGGAGAGTCGGCGCGGGGCGGGGTTCGGCAGTCGCAGCCCGCGCGTAGCCCGCACCGCTCGCTACGACGCCCTCCATAGCGCCGCCGTAGCACCGCCGTAGCTCTCCGTAGCTTCATATCCGCCAGTTTAAATTACGCATGTACCGTGCCCGCATGTAATTAGTGCAATTTGTAATACGCATTACTGTGTAATTTGTGCAAAGAATTACAAACGCACATAGTGCTGTGATTGTGAGCAAGTGATGTGTGAGTGCGGATGAAATCTCCTTCTGAGGTAAATAACAGAATATTTTCTATAGTAATATAAGGAAAGTAGCCTCTATACGTTATTTGTCGGAGATAGTTAACGAAATTATATGTGTTATCGTAATACTTTATTGATGAATCTGCGTTTTAGTGGTAGGAGGTAAGTTCGCGGCATTTTTCTTTAGATAAGTTTTTTTTTGTTATGTGTGTCTGTGGTAAAATAGGTCATTTTGTCTGTGGCTATGGCTAATTTATCCTTTTATAAGTGTAGTTATTTGTTAGTTATCCCATATCTGTAAGAACCAGGATCGATACTATTCAAAAATAAGGAGATTTTGTTAGAATTTAATATGTTATGACCTATGATAGAACAGTGTAGCTATAGTATAGCTAATACTTACAGCTTGGAAGTGGTAAATATTTTATTTTTTATATAACAAGTACGTCCGTGTTAAATTAAGAACGTTGGGGTTAAGGCATCTTATGCTTTATGTAATACAGAGTCCTATATCAATTAATTATGAAAAATTGTAATGATGAATAATTAATTTATAAATTTTAATAGGAAAGTTTAATTTAATTGAACTAAATTAATAAATACTTTTCACGGCCATTTCGTTGAAGAGGTATATAAAGTTTACCCATATTTCGCTAGTGTACAATTCAATTATTATAAAATATTGACTTTGAGGGGGTCATAATTATATAAAACCCATAGAGAAAAGGGGTTTTAAGCAATGTTTTTAAGTCGTTACAGATAGGGTACTTATTTAGTACCATAGGTCCGTATCTGTTCTTGGCCAGTACATTAAAAAATCTAAAAGATCACCTTCCTCTGATTTTCAAAACACACGTTAAACGATTTAAAATCGGGCAACTGACTATCAGATCTTACTGAAACAAAATAAAATGTATTATCACCTGTATTATCCAAGTGAAGGTGCCAGAGGTGTCCAGTGTACATCCATATATCGACGAAAATTTTAGATCTTAATGTAATAAGGATGAATTTTTTGTTACAACATCACTTGCAATTCTAGACTCTGGACTGCCATTTAGATTTTTTTGATAAACAATCCACACTTAGTAAGTACATACATCGTAGAAAGAAAGACAAGGTAACTTTTTGGGTTGAAGATATTTACTGCAAAGTCTCGACTTGTGGTAGCTATGTTGTACGGTTCACTGCCCTCCCTCCAGTATGCTTAAGGGAAGTGATAGCAGCTTTAGTAGCCATAATCGTAAACTGGTGCGGGCTGCGCAGACTTATTTACCACAAATCCCACAGAACTTGTCTCTTTAGAAACACAATTTTAAAATTGTTGACAAGTCTGTCTGTTTGTTCCGGGTTATCTCCGAAACGGTTTGAACGATTTTAACGGGACTTTAACTGGCAGATAGCTGATGTAATAAGGAGTAACTTGTTTACTTTTATTTTAGAAAAAGATTTTTGTTAAATTTCACGCGTGCGGAGTCGCGGGTTACAGCTAGTTAAAAATATCAATCAATCAATCAATCAGCCTATCGCAGTCCACTGCTGGGCATAGGCCTCTCCTAACACGCGCCATTGCACACGGTCCTCCGCCTTCCGCATCCAGTCTGTCCCAGCGACCTTTTTGAGGTCGTCGGTCCATCTAGCTGGGGGCCTTCCTACCTTACGCTTACCAAGTCGCGGTCTCCACTCTAGTACACGTTTGCTCCATCGGTCGTCGGTCCTTCTGCAGATATGACCAGCCCATTGCCACTTTAGCTTATTGAGTTTGCGAGCTATGTCGGTAACTTTGGTTCTTTGTCGGATTACCTCGTTACGAATTTTATCCTTCAAAGAGACGCCGAGCATAGCTCGCTCCATAGCCCGCTGTGCGACTTTAAATTTGTGGACCAGTCCCACTGTGAGTGTCCACGTCTCGGCCCCGTAGGTCATAACAGGCATTGCGGTATAGGCGAAGAGAAAACGTGACGTAGTTTGAAATATATAAACTGATAATCCTAAAACACCTGAACCTGTTGAAACTCTGTACTCTTTGTCTACCCCGCAAGGGATCTGGCGTGATGACAGAGATAGATAAAGTAAAAATAATTTATTTACCCGTATGTAACAACAATAGTATACATTATTTTTGAGTCTATAATCAAGCTTATCTTTTGAAGAGTTCTTTTATACACACCGTCACACCTATATTCCAGAGGGCGTGGCAGAGGTATACTGAGTACACTCACGTTTCGCCGACGATGTTAGGTCCCATATAATACGGGGCGAGCCTATTGCCATATATCGGGCACAATTCCAGACTCCGGACTCATACTGGGAATTTTTTGTTGGAAAAACTACAATCTTCATACCACCTTTATGCTGACGATCTGCAAATCTACACTCAAGCTCCGTTAGTCAGGTTGCCGGAAGCTGTTAACACTATTAATGATGATCTATCCAAAATAAGTACTTGGAGTAAGGAATTTGGTCTCAAAGTCAACCCAACTAAGACACAGGTTATTATTATTGGTAGCTCTAGAATGACTTCCCGGATTGATTGGTCACAATTACCCCAAATTAAGTTTGACGATATTACCATACCAATAAGCAAAATTGTTAAAAATTTGGGGGTTTATATTGACAGAAATCTCACTTGGGGCCCGCAACTTCAAGAAGTTAGTCGCAAAGTTTTTGCTTCTGCAGGGTCTTTGAGAAGACTGCGCAATTTTCTCCCTACTGCCACTAAAATTGCTCTCGCACATTCCCTTCTACTCCCTATAATCGATTATGCAGACGCCAGCTATCTTGATCTCACAGAGAACCAATATAACAAGCTTGAGCGACTTCATAATTTTTGCATTAGATTCATATTTGGCCTTCGCAAATATGATCACATTTCTGAATTTCGTTTAAGACTCAAGTGGTTACCAATTCGCCTTCGCCGGAATGCTCACATATTATCTCTTCTTTATAATATCTTATTTAATCCAACATCTCCCACTTACCTCAAAGAACGATTTGAATTCCTTCACGACACACATTCAAGGTTTCTAAGGTCATCGGAGAACCTAAGGCTGAAAACACCGATGCATTCTACCAACTACTTCGATAAATCCTTTTCTAATCAAGCCGTTCGCTTGTGGAATGCATTGCCTGTAACAGTCCGTCGTGCACAGTCGTTGGCGTCCTTTAAAAATATGGTTCACCACCACTTTCTTCATTTATAAATTTTTCATTGCACACTCTCTGTATTGTGTGTAAGATATATTTATATATTTGCATAGTATTATATGTGTATATATGTATGTATATAATGTTGTATTATAACTATGATATGTATGTAAGTAAAATGATGACAGTATGTATTATTGAGGTTTATAGTGTACGCCACCATAACTGCCCTATTCCGTATGTTGCTTCTTCCAATACATTGGTTGTCTGGAAGAAATTGCTTTTAGCGATAAGACCGCCAATTGTACCTATTTTTTTTTCTTGTATGTAATTAATTGTCAATATCACTGGTGTACAATAAAGAGTACTCTATCTATCTATCTATCTATTTGTCCGACCTAGGATTTAAACCCAAGACCTCGTGATCACAAAGCGATGCGCTTTGCCACCAGACTAACGAGGCAGTCAAGAGTTCTTTTATCAGAAATAAAACGTTATAAGATCTATTTCTACCTTGAAATAAGTATGTACTTAGCTAAGGTATAAGATATGCTTGCTTTAAATAGGTGCATAAAATGAAATAATCATCACATTGGGTATAGTATACATGCGGGTATGTTTTATTAGTCTTATGCTATATAGGTCGGAAGCCATCCCACCGAAACTATATAATAAACTTTTTAGTAGTAACTTGAACATTATACCAATACACTTAATGATAAAAAAAGAATAGAGTCGGAATAACATAAATAAAAAAGTTAAGTTTGAGTTTGAGTTTCTCTCAGCATAGGCCGTGACCTCATTGGTGGTAGATTAGATTTAAAAAACTATAAAACTAAGGATTTTTTAGTTACCGCGCAGAATTTATACAAGCTGTATCGTAAATAACGCAAGACCTCGGATACCTCGATTAGATAATTGCTTCACAAATTCAATATGAAAACCAAATTTTAAAATTTAAAGTTCTTTTTACCCATTTTTTAAGTACTTTTATACCCCAATAAACAAGGCAACTTTGAAGGAAACTATGTGTACGTATTGAAAAAGACGTTTTAGCTATGTATTTTGAGTCTCCGTATTGCTTTGAATCAAGAATAAATTTAGTTTACTATAGTGCACTAAAGGATTAACAGAAATTCTTGGAAATTAAAAAAAAATTGAGTCTTTAGAAATTGTCGGAGTCAATTCAATACATCGTCACGCCTATATTCCTCAAGCGGGGGTGGCAGAGGTATACTGAGTACACCCACGTTTCCAGACTCCGGACTCGTACTGGGAAGTTTTCGCTAGAAAAACTACATTTGTCCGACCTGGGATTTGAACCCAGGACCTCGTGATCACAAAGCGATGCGCTTTGCCACTAGACCAATGAGGCAGTCAATCAATAATCAATCAATAATCAATTTAATTCAACAACCGATTTAAACCACACTAAAGTCAAAACGACCTTCTAAAAAAGAGTTTTGAGATCTATTTATACCATCACACGAGATTATCATGTTAGACTGAGAGTACAAATAAAATTCTTACAGAATCTGCCTCTACGAAATCTTCTTGTCTCTTTCTTTTTGAATGTTCGTCTTCTCTGTTCTTGAAACAGTTTCTATGACATTTTTTTCATTTATTTAGTAAACAGTAATACCACAAAAATTATAATACTTAAAGTATTATAATTTTTGTGAAGTTAACTGGTCTAGTGGCAAAGCGCTTTGTGATCATGGGGTCCAGAGCTCAAATCCTAGGCCGGACAAATGTAGTTTTCTAACGAAAACTTCCCAGTATGAGTCTGGAACTATATACGATATATAGCAATAGGCTTGCCTATTACATAGGACATAACATCGTCGGCAAAAAGTGGGTAAAGTACTAAACCTTTGCCACCCCCGCTTGAAGAATATAGGCGTGTCGGCGTGTTAAATTTTCTGAACTGAAGGTGACAATCGTATAAGAAACAGATATACAATGGTAAGCGAGGAAAACGTACACACTGTCATGACTAAATCGACCTATTGATTGTATCTGATGGACACGTCAAGAGTCTCCGTAACCAGTAGCAGATTTACACATTTGCCTCCACTAGTCTATTTAATTTTTGCCGCTCCTACTAACTTCTGCAATTCAATACCCTAGTTCACAATCATATTAATTACATTTTCTTTGTCAATGAAATTGCAAATTTATGATTTGTGCTCTATCATCGTGACATCTGCTTTTTCCCGTTATTATTATGATTGTGAACTAAGGGATCATTGTTTCAGTTCCTTGATTATTCTTAAAATTCGCGATTTAGGGAAGTTTACACAAGAAATACTCTTTGAGTATATTTTTGAGCTAAAGAAGGCTCAATCATGTAATGTAAAATGAAATGTGCCACATTTGCCGCCCGCCTAAAATTTGCCGCCCTAGGCTCCAGCCTACTCAGCCTGCTGGTAAATCCGCCACTGTCCGTAACCGACGAGCATGCAGGAGTCGAACTATGAGAGTAGAGGATAAAAGATCAGTAAGGATTACTGTTCTGTTTGCCTAACATGCAAGGAATCTGGCGTGATGACGGAGATATTAAAATAAGTCGACGGACGATTTATCGCAGTGGTTAAGAGTTTAAGCCGCTCCGCCCACTGTGTCTTATAGTCCTGGGGTCGATTCCCGCACGGGATAAATCTTTGTGTGACCCACGATTATCTGTTTCGGTCTTGGTATTTGTGTATGTGTATTTTCATGTTTATAAACGCAACTACGACACAAGCATAAATCCTAGTAAGCGGCTACGATTTTTTACAGGGTAAATATTTTTTTTTTAAATGTATCGCCACATGGGCTTATTCCTGTGTCGTGGGTGCGTTTACAAACGTGAAAATTCACATACACAAATACCCAGACCGAAACAAAAATAGTTAATCGCACAAAGATTTGTTCCGTGCGGGAATCAAACCTGCCACTATTAAACACATTGGGTGTAGCAGCTTAAGCTCTTAACCGCTGCGCTAAATCGTCCGTCATTATTTAAGAAGTTTGTTGCCTTACTCCAAGTTCTTTCTTAAAGATATATCAAAATAGTTGCTTTAATCGAAGTGCGTACGTAGAGACAGGCAATTATGATGAAAATGACTAGACTTCTGCCTATACCGTGAACGGTAAAAGCCTAAAATTTCATGGCTACACAGTCGGGAACAAGGAGGCTTTGTTTGATATTGTGACGGGAATAGGACATGTTTCACCATCTTGGGTGGAGGCGGGCGCAGGTTTGTACATTACAGTGTCTGTTGTAATAATGCTACACTGTAATTTTGTGTAACTTTGAAATAGGTGACGTATAGATGACGTATAGAAGAAAATTTAATGTAAATATGACAATTTGTAAGTACCCCATATATATTTATACAAAATAAATAATTTGAGTTTGAGTTTGAACTATCGCCACACGCAAAATTATCAGAAAATGCATCAGTACTGCGTTGATCAATATATGTAATATAATGGCTAAAGTTTATATGAAAGTCTTCTGTCAAATTGTCATATTTACATTATATTTTCTTCTAACTTACTAATCTACCACTGGAGCGGAACGCGGCCTCCACTGAAAAGATCTGGCGAGAAACTCGGCCCGCTTGTGAGAAAAAGTCTCTAGTTCTGTATTCAATTTTTTTTTACATATTTTTCTTTATGGGTTATATATATTTATATATTCTACAAAATTAAGCATGCCATTTAGCTCCAGTGATGCCTTACGACTGAGATATATATAAGACAGACATAAGAGTAATAATAATATTTTTAAATAAAAATCTTTTATATAAAAAAGGTAAACCGACTTCAAAAAGCAAAAAAATAAATATTTGAAGTCGGTGCTGGTTGGTGCAGTCCAAGTAACCACTTGGCACCGACTTCAAATATTTATTTTTTTGCTTTTTGAAGTCGGTTTAGCTTTGTTATATAAAAGATTTTTATTTTACAATTTTAAGTGACCAGTGAATTATTCTATAGTAGGGTACCTATAGGATTGACGTAATACCCATAATATCTCAATTTACACATGCCTATTGTTTGTCGTTAGGGAGTTCCCTGGTGTATCTTCTAAGTCCAAGGTCCAATGTCAATAAATTTAATATGGGACCACCTTGGAGATATACTGAACCCAATGCAAAAAAAAAATCATAATCGGTCCACAATTGACGGAAATATCGCTAAACATACATAAAAAAAAAAAAAAACATACATACAACCGAACATAGAACCTCCTCCTTTTTTAAGTCGGTTAAGAAAGATAAGCTAAAGGATTCTGGTTGGATTCTCCACAAGCAGCACCCGTTTTCGAGAATGACAACTTCAACAGCCATCACCTCCTTCGACCATATTAGAAGGAAAGGAAGTGACCCGTACCAAAAAGCCACTGCAAGCATAGACTTTTTAGTGAGCATGAGTAATAACAGATTCCAGACAAGAGTCAGAAAAAGTCTACAGAAGGAGCAATAGTTCGAGCTCGTTCACGCGGCTATACAACTTCTATCTATCTATATCATTATGCCAGATCCCTTAGAGAGTAAGCAGAGTATGTAGAGTTTCAACAGGTTCTCTCCTTACAGACCTCTTTGGCTTTCTCTACTTTGATAGTTCGTCTCATACACGCAATCCGGTTACCACTTTTAGTCTTATTATTACAATACTATGGTTGTGTCTATGGTTATGATTACGACCCCTTGCCGGCCGACCCCGTTCTGAACTGTTTCACGTGTAAGCTCAACCGGACCGGATTAAGCTCGTTTAATTATATTAAGCGGCATTAATGTGCCATTGTTCGGCTGAGGCCTCCCCATGAGGGCAAGGGGGTTGGCGGTTTACACCTCAAAAATAAAGGGGCTTAAATAATGAAAATACTTGGTAGTCTTGGTAGTTACAATGGGTCTAGTGACGCATAGTGATAGTGGCAATCATGAGGACCTGGGTTTGAGTCCGAAATCGGACCGAAGGTACTTTTTTTGATAAAGTAGCAAACTAGTAATTATATTTTGTGTCGTAGGTGCGTTTACAAACATGAATGTCACATTCACAAACACCCGGACCGTAATAAATATTTCTGGGATTTGTCGCATGCGGGGATCAAACCAGGGACTGCTCGACCCGGTGACTGCTGCAACTTACGATAATAACCATTAGACCAAACCGTCTCTCTAACGAAAAAGTTTCAGTGACTGTCTGGAGTTTGTTAATGTTTTTTTTTTACCTTTTCGTCCCACTGCTGGGCGAAGGTCTCTCCCAAAACTTTCCACTTAACCCAATCCTTGGCCATTTCAGACCATCATCCACAGAGGCGTTAAGGTCATCGCGCCATCTTTTTCTAGGTCTTCCCCGGCGTTGGTGTCCATCTGGTCGCCATTCGGTGGTGAGTTTTGCCCACCGATATAATTTCTAGTAGCCTACGTTCTTTTCTTTAAAGAAGTTTATTTGCTTCACCTAATCTACTTGATTATCTACAATCGAATCATTGGAATGCAGCCTTCGCTGAGGTGATCATACGAGAAACTCATTTAGCTGATCTTATTTATTTAATTCTTGATTCCTTTCCATTAAATCCCCCTTTTTGATCCCATTTCGCTATTGGCATTGAATTCCATGTTAAAAAAATACCCCTTTCTATTATTTTTATCACATTGTAAGTACAATTTTGTGGTGGCGAAAATGATGTGCCTACATATTTAACTTAAGCTACATTTTCACTACTAAAGTTAACGGTTATGAGCTTCAAAGTAAGAGCGGTATACTCCATTTAAACTATCCCGGGCTTCCTGTCTCCAGCACATTTTGAAGGTAATAAAAATGTCTGCATTGCTGTAAATCAAGTCAATTGTAAGGACTCCGCGAGGGTTTCTTCGACCCTGATATATGTACTGAGGAGTTAAAGGCAGTAATTGTAGGATTTAGTGGTCCATCTAAAAAAACAAACAGACAGTGGCACTCCGGGAGTGCCGAAAGAAGTGAAAACTTGAACAATTACGTGTGTATGTTTTGAATCGTCAGGTAATATTTTTAGATTTTTTCTATATACAGAGGTGGTCGGTAACGGCACCAGTGTCGCGAGTTCAGTGTTTTTTTCCCATCACAAAAATGCCAACGTGCATGTCTATTTATGTACGTGCATACACAATATATGTACATACTTTTATACAGAGGTGTTAGTTACGGTAACATTGTCGCGAGTTCAATTGTTTTTTCCTATCTCAACAAATGCCCAAGGTGACTAAAGAAGTTTTCACTCCAAAAAAAACGTTTGACAGGTGTTCTAATCGTACTGACACATGGCTTGGTCTGCTCGTTAAGAGCTTCTCGTCGTCCTCCTCGCTCGGGACACATATTTGTGTGACCTTAAAACCTTTGTTTCGGTCTGGGTGTTTTTGTATCTAAATTTAATATTTGTGAACACATCTACGACTCAGGAATAATTTCTAGTGTGAAAATAAAACAACACACAGACCGAAAATGACGTATATGAGACGAACTATGAGAGTGGAGGAAGCCAGAGAGGTCTGTAAGTAAAAACCTGTTGGAACTCTCTGCCTACCCCGCAAGGGATCTAGCGTGATAATATAGATAGATAGATAGATAGAGATGCCGAAAATTTGTGAGTCACACAAAGATTTGATACGAGTAGTGTCTGACTGAAGGTCGATTTTTGACTGTAGCTGAGGCCGATTAATAAGCCTTCGCCAAAACCTAATAGTATAAAAACCCTAAGAAATTTTGTTCGTAATAGGGAATATGCGTGTATTTTTTTATATTTTTATACGATAGATTACATCAATATATAACTGCATAAAAATTTAAGCCACAAAAACAAAATGTAAAGGGCAAAAAAAAATGTTGAAGATAGCAAACAGATAAGAGCATTTTAAACGCCCGCCATTTTGGCGCGCTTGGCGTGACGTCAAAGTCTAATAACAACCAATTAGTGAACAGCTGTAGAAGTATTTTACTCTGTAATTTATTTTTATTTTGTATTTTGCGACTATTATACAATGTAACAACACTGTGTTGTGCCTAGGTGTAAAAATACAATAAGAAATTCACCCGATAGGTGCGGACATAAGGAGAATGTGGTGTTAAATCAGAAAAAGATACATGGTATCTCCATCAACTTGTTTATATTGCTGCGAAGATCACTTCAACTTAAGAATTAACTTAAATAATTTAAACTAAAATTTTGTCTTTGTGTAAATCGACAACAAAAAATAACGATAAAACTAATTCAATAGCAAACATCCAACAAATATGCACTTGTTGACATTTGTATTGTAGCCTTTGACGTCATATTCGATCTGACCAATAGCGTGGCGTTCCCGCTACTTTAAATTTCCCACTCATTTTTTATACTTTCAATAATTATTTTCTTGATAAAATAGTAATGTTATTAAAAAAATATTGGTACAGACATTATTCTAATGCGATAAAGTTTGTCAAAAACTATTTGACCCTTATTTGAATTACACGCATATTCCCTATTGGCTAAATTTTCAAAAAGTTATGTTGACTGTATTAATTCAACGGGATGATAAAAATTATCTACAACTGACTTCTTAGATTTACGCGAATATTACACATGAAATAAAACTATTTTACGGATTTTATCGCGGTTTATTTTTTTATTTTTAGTTCCCGACGTTTCGAGTGCTTTGCAGCACCCATGGTCACGGGAGGGACTGAGGTGTTAGACGTCCAATAGGCATAGTTGTTCCTGGGTACCCTCAAACTTCTTAATTATTTTTGTTGTTGTTGGTCCGATCTACGCAGAATGAGCTCACGGTGTCTTGAGGTCTTGCAGTGTTATGCTTGGTTTTGGATTTGATTATATTAATTACCGGATCCCAAGACGATGGAAGCACCTAGCGATCTTCTCTATTGAAATTAGGATGTTTTTTTAATTTCAATAGCCTCGCGAACCATCCTTGGTAGGAATCGGTGTTCTTTCACGAGGATTTGTGGTCTATCAAATCTGATGTTATGGCGGGTGCGGTCAAGGACATGTTCACAGACTGCAGACTTCTTTGAGCGACGGTGTTTTAGGTCAGCTATGTGTTCTTTAACCCGAGTTTTCACCGGTCTTTTTGTTTGTCCTATATAAGAGAGACCACATTCACAATCAAGCTTGTAAACTCCTGCATCTTGTAGAGGGATCTGACACTTGACAGATGGTAAAAATTGACTGACCTTCTTCGGCGGCTTATAAAATGTTTTAATCGAAGCACGCTTCACGATGTAGCCAATCTTGTCCGTGACTCCTCTCATGTAAGGTAGTACAGCAGGGAGACGCCCAACTGTGGCTGGTTTCACTCGGTCACTGTGACGTTGGCGTGGGAGTCGAAGCTTATTGTCGTGCAGGACTTGCTTGACATGTTGAAGCTCGGCAGCCAGATGTTTCTTGTCACAGATCCCTTGTGCTCTCTGAAACAAAGATTTACCCACGGTAGCTAACTGTGTTGGATGGTGGTGAGATTCACCGTTTAAGTACCTATCAGTATGGGTCTTTTTACGATAAACCGTATGGCTTAAGGTGTTGTTGGGGTTACGGATTACTAACACATCTAGGAAAGCTAGGGAATTATTTGCCTCCAACTCCATTGTAAACTGAATTTTAGGGTTAATGGAGTTAAGATGATTTAGGAATACATGAATTTTGTCAGATGGTAATATTGAACGTCGGGAACTAAAAATAAAAAAATAAACCGCGATAAAATCCGTAAAATAGTTTTATTTCATATCTACAACTGGTTAAAAATTATAACACTAGAATAATATTTACTAGCAGTTTCCCGCGACTTCGTATCCGGTCGACAACAGCGCCACCTACCGAGTCAATGTTATAGTCAATGTTACTTCTGGATAAGGTAGCTTTCTAATGGTGAAGGAATTTGTGAAATCGGTCCAGTAGTTTTTGAGTTTATTCGTTACAAACATACAAAAATACAAATCTTTCCTCTTTATAATATTAGTGTAGATAATATTTAAATACGTAAAAGCGTTCTTAAGTCGTAAATTCTAATAGATCGTTCAATTTCAGTGCTTGCTGAAAACCTATTGCTTCGGCCAGAACTTCGGTCCATTTTGGCAGAAGCCGAAGGATTGGCCAAAGGCGGTATTTTTGGCCAAAGTCCAAGCCGAAGCCGAAGCTTCGGTTGGACACTAGATACCAGCAGGTATCAAACCCGCGGTTATCCTATCCAGTGAGTAAAGCGGTCTGCGCTTTTACCACTAGACCTAGCTAGCGTCAAGACTTTAATAAGAAGGATAAGGCCAACCTATCTTTATAACTTTTTCTTTTTTCTTAACAAACTTACCCCTACACTATGGCACACCTAGTATATAAAAAATATATGGTAATAAAATAAAACTATCGTATACTACTTTGTGATAGCAGTGATAGCCTAGTGGTTACACCGTTGGATTGCAAAGTCAGAAGTCTCGGGTTCAAACCTAGTTACGCACCTCCATCTTTTCGAAAACATGTGCGCATTAAAAATTAACTACCTCTTGCTTTAACGGTAAAGGAAAACATCGTGAGGAAACCTGCATGCCTAAGAGTTTCTCGCAGGTGTGTGATGTTTGACAACCCACACTGGGGCACCGTGGTGAACTATGGCCTAAATCCTCTCAGTATGAGAGGAGTTCCGTGCCCAACGGTCGGACAGTTTCTTAATAGAGCTAATATTATATTAAATAAGTTGTGGGTACGGCTAGTACGTATATTTCTCTCTCTTTCTCTCTCTCTCTCTCCTTGGCAATTATTATTCCCATCTTATAATAATAATAATAATAACAACAATAACATAATGGTGAGGTCTGTCTTCCTAATGTTTCTCTTCCACTTCGCTTTGTCGGACGTGTCATGTTCGGGAGCATTGCAGATACACAAGTCTTTCCTTTACCTAATATATAAAATTGATGATTAAATTGAGAGAATACGCTTGATTCAGTTATCCGACGATGTCTGTTTTTGTTATCAAAATAACAATCATATCAATTAGATCAAAAGGAAAAATCTAGGTATTCTCCAATCCTGAACGAGTTTTTATAGATTTTTATGAATACTAAACTTAATATTTTTCTATAATTCCGATATCAGGATAGAGAAAATATCAGCTTCTTCTTAAAACAACATTCGGATATTTGAAATTCAACTGAAAATATTTTAAGAGATGAAACTCTAAGCGTGACACAGAAAAGCACTTTGTGTAACAAGTGTGAGATATAAAATTCGGATAAAAATTATAATGGCTGGTCTGGGTGTACATATCGTACTTCGTTTAAATAATGTCATATCACAAAAATGGATATGGATGGATGAATGGATGGTCCATGAAAGATATGATGAAGAGTGACCTTCCCGTCGACGGCCTCGTTGGTCTAGTGGCAATGCGCATCGCTTCTATTAATTTAACATAATGGATTTTTTTTTGTGTACCTTTTTTTTTTGTAAATTAGGGAACCATGTAGCCATTCTCATAAATAGTATAATTTGGTTGATTTAACTTAGACTCACCTGATGACCAACCTACATTGTTCTCCCATACCCCACAACAAAATGTAGATGAAAACAGTTTGTAAAATTTTTATTTTAAAAGAATAACCGTGGAGTTTCTTGCCCTTCTTCTCCACAGGAATGACATTCCGAAGTGGTGGTAGAGTCTTTGTTACTTTTCTGACGATTCATAAATATTATAATGGTTTACATTGCACGATTCTGATGCTGATTCTTGGTGATCGAGGTCCTGAGTTCAAATTCTAGGTCGGATAAATGAAGTTTTTCCGACGAAAACTTCCTAGGATGAGTCCGGAGTCTTCAATTATGCCCGGTATATGGCAATTGGCTCGCCCCCTATTACAAGGGACCTAACATCGCCGTCCCCTGCCACCCCCGCTTGGGGAATATAGGCGTGACGGTGTTTTTGGCTGGTTTGAAGTAGACATTTCGTACTTCGTTTAAATAATGTCATATCCCAAAAAAAACTTAGGATCGATCCCTGCATCGTGGGTGTTTTTAAAAATGCATACACAAATACCCCCTCTAAAATAAACAATTGTGGGTCACACAAAGATTTCTCCCGTGCGGGAATCGAGTCCGCGACTATTCGCCACAGTAGGCGGAGCGGCTTATACTCTTAACCATTGCGCTAAGTCAACATGTAACAAAATTGACGAAATACGATGTGTTTTCGCAAGTTTCTTTTATAGGTTTAATGATGAATAATGCGCGTAATAATTACGAAGTCTTGCATTCGAGTCCTAGGTTGGATAAAGTTTAATTTAAATAAAAAAAACTAAAACTGTGCAAGGTATAATGTCAATACGCGTGCTTAATTTTACATTAGGACCAAATATCGTCGGCAAAGTAGGTGTATACAGTATTCCTGTCAGTTTAATTTGGTTAATATGGGTGTGACGGTGAATTAAATAATAAATTAAAAACTTAGGCCTTTAGCCAACTTAGCCAAGATATTGCCTATTTTAATAGAAAATGATATCCCATAGGAGTATTTACAAACACGATATTACATACAAAGATCTAGCTCGAAATAAAAAATTATTGGTTACATAAAGATTCCATCAATTTGATTTTTAAGACCGGATCCTACCTATTAATCATGTCAAGAGTCTCCATAACCGGCGAGCTCCGTAACAGTAATAAAGTACTCAGTACACCTCTGCCAGACCCGCTTTGGGAATATAGGCGTGACGGTGTAGATGCTTTGTCTAATAGTGTAGCACTACTTAAAAAAACATGCAGGAATTATGCGAAAGTGAAAGGATGTAGGTACCGGGGAAGACCTAGACTATTTGACCACAACCAAATAGACCGTGTCTTATCCGAAGCGCAAGTCAAGATTCTCCGTAACCGGCGAGCGTGTATAAGACGAACTATGGGAGTGGAGTAAGCTAGAGAGGTTGTTATGGAAAACCTGTTAGAACTGTACTCTCTGCCTACCCCGCAATAGATCTAACTATAAAGAGAGATAGAAGAATTTATAAAATAAATACATTATCAAATAGTGTAGCACTACTTAAAAAATAACATATAAAAATACCAAAAAACCCGCTTAAATCTTATTACAGACTCAGAAAACTTCTTGATTTATTCCCAGACATTGTTTTAAAAGATTTACACGGCCAGGTATTTTCCTAGCGTAGTACTTAACATCTTACTTGGCGCGAATATAAGTTGGGGAAGTGGAATAAATGAAATTGTAAATTGTAGAAAACAGATGTAGAGTCTGTATTCTTTTAACTTTTTGATATGTCTGCATTTATTGGGATCGGTGTAGCATTTAGTTCGAAGAATAACACGCAATTAGCATATTACTGTTCCACCGCTGGACAAAGGTTTTGTCCCACAAATTGAGGTAAAAAATGATAGGTCACGCGGACCTAGTACGAATTCGTAAAGGAGGGTTATCAGCTGCTATTGGAACTTATTAAGCCGCCTGTAAGGCTTAAAACTTTGCTCAGCGATAACCAAATTTAATATTGATTCCGACTAATGGTATAAGCCTTGTTCTTGGAAGACGGAAACTCTCAAAAATTGGATTCTTACTAAGGACACCCATCTAAGATTGATCAAGCCAAACTCTGGATTCGAACGGCCACTTAACTCAAAGTAACCCTTACTAAAAACACTGCGATTCCATGATAGTACGATTGCCTGATACTTTGCAAATCACCAACTCGTAGTTGAGTATCTCTAACATTGCAATCACAAACAAATAATAAAGAGAAACTTACAAATTCATCCACGAAGAAGACAATTTAATTGTCAAATGAACTAAAAATAAAAAAATAAAAGTTACATTCAAAGAGTACCTTTGAATCAGTGATTACACAGGACCGCTCCAAGATCCCTGATTGCGTCCGACTGTTTGTCTAGACTAATCTAGAATCTAGACTAGCCTGGCTACCTTACTCTGAAAAGTATTTAGGTACCCTATTCGTGTATCAAAAAGAATATATTTATGCTGACTGGTAAGTTAGGTATCTTAAGGTTCTGAGTTCCAATTATAGGTCGGAAAAATCTCTTTCTTTTGTGTTAAAAAATTTCAGCCGCTATTTAGATTCTGGAATTGGGCTCGGTATAATGCCCCCCTATTGGAATACATACATTGGAAACTAACATCGTCGACAATATGTGAGTATTCACAGTACGTATCCGCGCTTGAGGATGACACGGTGTCTGTTTCTTGTTTACAAGAAGAATTAACCCGCAAAAATTCCTTAACCTGTGTCAGTTACTAGAATTGTGTACAAACGCCATATCTAATTGGTTTTCTTTTACTGCTATCGTATTTTTCAACGCAGATAGTTTTATCTGAGAGTACATTTAGATTACATAGTTCCAAGAAGAATATCTAAAGATTCTGTGACATAATAATAGGAATGTTTAAAATAAAATATGTTTTTATAAGTCCCTCAGAGTAGTAGTCGTAATGTGATGAATTCGATGAAATGTTTAGAATATTCAATTTCATATCAATTTTTTTTTTCTGTTGGTGTTATATTTATACAAAGTTTTGCGGTAGTGGAGCTGGTAGAGTTCTATTTATTGTGTACACTTAAATTTTGCCAACGGTGTCTGATCGCAATGCCATAAGGAACTAGCTGTACACATCTAGGTTTTATCCGCGACCTTAACTCTATTATCTGTTCAATTTGAACGAGACGGACCCAATGCGTCATGCACCCCGTTGCAATTCTGGCCGGTGCGCGTCAAGGGTGAAAATTCTATCTATCTATCTATAACCTCACGCCAGATCCGTTGCGGGGTAGGCAGAGAGTACAGAGTTCCAACAGGTTCTTTCCTTACATACCTCTCTGGCTTCCTCGACTCTCATAGTTCGTCTCATACACACTCGCCGGTTACGGAGACTCTTGAGAAAATTCACGTGAAAAGGCAAATCTTGAAACAGTGCTCCACCCATCAGTTGTTGACCTTGTTCAATCAAACACGCAGATTTTCTTCTTCAAATTTTAGTGCCCAGTCGCTCGAATGCACGCGGCGCGATTTCACGCGCGCTTAAGTTCTATTTTTAGGGGTCAGAACTAGCGGGCGTTGCAGTGAGCTTTATTATCCTTATACACCAACCATATTGGGCAATTTCCTGTCTCTACCTAAGGTTACACTCTTCTTTCATTATCTATCTATTACATAACTTAACTATTATTTATTATGTGGTACAAACTTAATGTATTACATACTTATTAATCCACTTAATCTAATTAAATCTAAATAACACGAAGGCGTCGTCCTAAATACATTTCATAGAGTAGACCACAACATACCACTGAAAATCAGCGCTGTATTGTGGTTCACACTGGAACATACCCAGATCGGAACAAATAATTGTGAATCACACAAAGATTTGACCCGTGCGGGAATCGAACCCGCGACTATTAGACACAGTGGGTGGAGCGGCTTAAGCTTTTAACCACTGCGCTAAATTATCCGTCCATTTGTTTTCTTTGTTTTATCGTTATCATTTGTTGTAGTGTACTTAACTGTTAGCCTAACTAATAAATGTCCTTTCTTTCTTTCTTTTTCTTTCTTCTTCTTCTAATGGGCTTGCCCTCTATATGTCTTTCGGCACCTGATGGCCACTCATGAACTTTTCTGCCCAAACGGCAATCAGTTTTACAAGGTATGTGCGACATCCACTCCCACATAAGTTACTTCGAAATGCTATGTCTATAACTTTGGTTTTCCTGCATGTTTCTGATTCAATCTCGCAAGGAAATTCCGAACATAGCTCTCTCCATTGATCCTTAAGCGACGTAGAACCTTCATATGAACCTCATCATAAGCGACCATGTCTCGGTGTCGACCAAAAAGCTTTTTCCACTACTGGGAAAAATCCATCTCGCACAAATCGAAGTGCGAGATTCGGTTATACTCAACTATGTGAACTCAGTGTGGATTGTTTCAGGTAGGTGTCTGATCATCTGCTATTGCAACTTATCAAGCCGCCTATTAGGCTTCTAACTTGACGAGTACCACATTATCTGGTAACCGAGGCTGACAGTTTAGCATGTCTTCTAAATTACGGACATTTAAAGAAGTAATACGACAAAAGGTCTGACCAATAACCTGTCAAAATTTACCAATCAGAACGTTTCTCGGTGATCACTAAGAACAACGCAGTTGACTTTGGTTCTCCTGCAGATCTTCAAATTTGTTTTAATTTCGCAAGGAAACAAGCATAGCTCTCTCCTTTGGTCTCAAGCTACCTTGAGCCTTCTTATGACGCTCATCGTGAGCGTCCATGTCTCAATACCGACCAAAAAGCATTTTCCCATTAAACTGCTAAAACCCGAACATGATACAGACCGTTATTAAATAACATTACTCTAGGGATATCTCAGTATACCGGGTCGGAGGACTACCTGATTTATAATTCAGCCGGCCTAAGCGTTTGACTTTTTTCCTTCCCTTTACAAACTCGTAAGCAACTTGGTAGCCTTTTGGGAGTTTTTGCATTACGGACGTGAAATTTTATGGCGTATCTAGGAGTCTCTAGGGACAAAAATTTGGAGTTTTAATAATTGTTAGGAATTTGTTTAAATGTATTTTTTAAGTGGTAAAAAAGGGATTTTTCTTATAAATTATTTATTCAGTGTTGTATTTGGTGATACACTATGATCTTGGTTTAACATAAACATTTTTCTATTTAGAGGTCTATCTATTGGGCGTAAGGTGTGTATAATTGCATGTATTTTTAACTATCTAAGCAATGTTTAGATAGTTAAAAATACATACAATTATACACAAAGTCACGCCTATATTCCCCAAGCGGGGGTGGCCGAGGTGTACTGAGTACTTCCACGTTTCGTCAACGATGTTAGGTCCCATGTAATAGGGGGGGTGCTTATTGCCATATACCGGGCACAATTCCAGATTCCGGACTCGTACTGGAAAGATTTCGCTAGAAAAACTACACTTGTCTGACCTAGGATTTGAGCCCAGGACCTCCGTGATCACAAAGCGATGCGCTTTGCCACTAGGACGAGGCAGTCTATGCATGCAATTATAATATCACTATTATCAACATTACATAATATTATTAATTCTTGAGTTGAGAGCATTTGTCCAATAAAAATATATTTAGTTTTTGTTTGAATTGTGTCAAGTTTAAGTCTTAAATGTCATTCAGAATTCAGGACTCAGGAGCCATGCATAGTATGCTCTTGTACAGAAGTGCAGTTTTGCAAGGTCTCAAACATTATTCGTGTTATTTTCTTGATAACAAAGCCTGATCTGAGTTGGTTTTAAATTAAAATCTTATGCAGGGAGAACAGTGTAAATAATGCTCCTCAGCGGAAGAATTTCTTCATGCATAAGTGATTTGTGTACACTCACAATGGATGATGGGACATCTTAATCTGCAAGCGTATTGAAATAAAACTATTTTACGGATTTTATCGCGGTTTATTTTTTTTTTTTTTTTTTATTTTTTTTTTTTTTTAGTTCCCGACGTTTCGAGTGCTTTGCAGCACCCATGGTCACGGGAGGGACTGAGGTGTTAGACGTTCAATAGGCATAGTTGTTCCGGGGTACCCTCAAACTTCTTAATTATTTTTGTTGTTGTTGGTCCGATCTACGCAGAATGAGCTCACGATGTCTTGAGGTCTTGCAGTGTTATGCTTGGTTTTGGATTTGATTATATTAATTACCAATCAGTTTAAATTATGCTGTAACACCTCGAAGGATACCGTATGAGGAAATTATCAGCGCCGTTGAAGACGTCCTATCCAAAAATAGCATAGGAAGGGAAGATTCGGAGGCAATACGTCAGGATGTCTCATCCATGTTACGTCGAAGTTCAGTGCCCAAACTAAATCTTCCTAAAAATCAATATTTAGCGTTGAAAACCTTACGCAATAGAAAGGATATTACTGTTCTCCGCGCGGATAAAGGAAATGCTACGGTCATTATGGATACGTCAGATTACAATGTCAAAATACAAGAACTTTTATCGGATGAAAATACATACAAAAAGGTCAAGACAGACCCAACCACCAATATATTAAAACAAACGAGTGATTTAATAAAGAAGTACTCCGAAACATTGAATCTGGACGTCAAATCGCTAATACCTTCGTGCGCAAAACCGCCACAGTTGTATGGGCTCCCAAAAATACATAAACTGAATGCTCCCCTACGTCCAATCGTTAGCCAAATCGACACACCAACCTACAGATTGGCTCAGCACGTAGCGAAAGTGCTCTCGGCACTCAAAGGACACACCAGAGCACATGTTAAGGATTCATACCATTTTGTTAGTGAGATCAAAAATCTACATCTTACTGGCAATGAAACTATGGTCAGTTTCGATGTCCAGTCACTATTCACATGCTTACCTGTACAAGACTGTGTCGAAATTGTAGAAAGGAAACTAGCGGAGAACAACATGCCAGCGGAATACTTAGAACTATTGAGACACTGCCTTACATCTGGCCACTTATTGTGGAAGGAGCAGTTCTACAAGCAAGTAGATGGCGTGGCAATGGGCTCCCCTGTATCTCCCATTGTTGCCGATATATTCATGGAAGACTTTGAGGAGACAGCCCTTCGTACCTCACCTGTAAAGCCAAGTTTCTACAAGCGGTACGTAGATGATACTTTCACAATATTACCATCTGACAAAATTCATGTATTCCTAAATCATCTTAACTCCATTAACCCTAAAATTCAGTTTACAATGGAGTTGGAGGCAAATAATTCCCTAGCTTTCCTAGATGTGTTAGTAATCCGTAACCCCAACAACACCTTAAGCCATACGGTTTATCGTAAAAAGACCCATACTGATAGGTACTTAAACGGTGAATCTCACCACCATCCAACACAGTTAGCTACCGTGGGTAAATCTTTGTTTCAGAGAGCACAAGGGATCTGTGACAAGAAACATCTGGCTACCGAGCTTCAACATGTCAAGCAAGTCCTGCACGACAATAAGCTTCGAGTCCCACGCCAACGTCACAGTGACCGAGTGAAACCAGCCACAGTTGAGCGTCTCCCTGCTATACTACCTTACATGAGAGGAGTCACGGACAAGATTGGCTACATCTTGAAGCGTGCTTCGATTAAAACATTTTTTAAGCCGCCGAAGAAGATCAGTCAATTTTTACCATCTGTCAAGTGTCAGATCCCTCTACAAGATGCAGGAGTTTACAAGCTTGATTGTGAATGTGGTCTCTCTTATATAGGACAAACAAAAAGACCGGTAAAAACTCGGGTTAAAGAACACATAGCTGACCTAAAACACCGTCGCTCAAAGAAGTCTGCAGTCTGTGAACATGTCCTTGACCGCACTCGCCATAACATCAGATTTGATAGACCACAAATCCTCGTGAAAGAACACCGATTCCTACCAAGGATGGTTCGCGAGGCTATTGAAATTAAAAAACATCCTAATTTCAATAGAGAAGATGGCTGGGTGCTTCCATCGTCTTGGGATCCGGTAATTAATATAATCAAATCCAAAACCAAGCATAACACTGCAAGACCTCAAGACATCGTGAGCTCATTCTGCGTAGATCGGACCAACAACAACAAAAATAATTAAGAAGTTTGAGGGTACCCCGGAACAACTATGCCTATTGGACGTCTAACACCTCAGTCCCTCCCGTGACCATGGGTGCTGCAAAGCACTCGAAACGTCGGGAACTAAAAAAAAAAAAAAAAAAAAAAAACCGCGATAAAATCCGTAAAATAGTTTTATTTCATGTGTAATATTCGCGTAAATCTAAGAACTCAATATGCAAGCGTATTGCCATAATAATGGGTGTAATTTTAGACTACACCTGCTACTGATATATTTTTTCTAAAAAACTTCAATCACATTTTGTAGAAGCTGGGATCGAATCCAGGTAATTGTGAAGCTAGATGTACGATGTGCTATTAAAAAAATCAGGCAGTTTATTGAACAAAATATGTTGTAATAAGCAACTAAAAGAGAACTAGAAATACACATCGAAATAAAATCCTTACGTCAGTTAGTAATAATCTTTTTGATCTGTAAGAAAAGAATCTGTTGGAACTCTGTGACCTCTGCTTAGCCCTCAAGGGATTTGGCGTGATGTTATAGATAGACATATGGACAGCGGTCTCTACTCTCAAGGCTATAAATTTTTTATTCCGACTAAAATCGATACCTAAACTATCTCACCATGACCAAATAGACTGTGTCTTATCTGTAGGGCAAGTCAGGTTCCGTAACCGGCGAGCGTGTATTAAACGAACTATGAGAGTGGAGGAAGCCATAGAAATTCTCATACAGAGTTTTCTGATTTCTTCCACTATCAGAGAGGAAGAGAGAAAGAGAGAGAGAGTAGACTAGGCGAAGAGTTCCAATAAGTTCTTCCGAACCTGTTGAAACTTTGTACTCTCCGCCCACCTTGCAGAGATCTGGTATGATAATATAGATAGATTAATAATATTCGACCATTCTGTACTCTCTTAAGGGATCTAGCGTGATGATATAGAAAATATTGACCGGCTACGATTAAGATTTGGTTTAGCGAGGTTTTGTTAGAATGAGGACCCTGAACGTCAAAGCTAATTCTCACCGGGACTAATTGGGCCGTGATACGTGTAATTTATATAGAGCCTGACTTAATTCCCTTTGGTTTTCGTCCACTTTCCGGCGTGCCGTTAATACGATTATCTCTTTTATTTATTTCTTAAAAAACATTGTCTAGCATTAGGAATACAGCTAGGAATGATTCCTGTCTCGTGTGTGCGTTTACAAGCCTGTGAGCTCACCACATACCTTTTGACGTTATCGGGAAAACATTCTGTCGCTTTCATTCTAATATTGCAAATTTTCAGTGTGATAAGGATGGCATATTAACACTTCAATCTGTTCGTTTTAAGATATCTATACTTATATAATATTAGCCCTGTTAGGAAACTGTCCCACCGTTGGGCACGGGCTTCCTCTCAAACTGAGAGGGTTTAGGCCATAGTCACGCTGGCCCAGTGCGGGTTGGCGAACTTAATACACCTTCGAAAAACTCTTAGACATGCAGGGTGTTTTCACGATGTTTTCTTTCACCGTTAAAGCAAGTAATAGTGTTATTTTTAATACGTGCATGCATTCTTCGTGATATTTTAATGCGCACATGCTTTCTAAAATTCAGAGGTACGTGCCTGGGCTTAAGCCTGAGAACTTTGACTTTGCAGTCAAATGGTCTAGCCACTAGGCAATCACTCCTTAGCCTCCAGGCCCTTAGGTTGATTTAAATAAACAAGGTACCATGAGTATTAGTACATATTTCTATTAAGTTAAAAACGTAGAGTTAAAGAGAGAACGCACCGTTTAGTCACTATTAGTGTCAAATAGCAGCAACATCTTTTTAAACTGCATTTTAACCATAGATTTTTACTGTGTATTTAATGTCCTTGTATAAATATTTTTTTCTTTCTTGTCCGGACTATGAGACAGTATGTGATTGATCGATGGAGATTCGCGACATTGGATTAGAAATTTGGTATAAATATTTAATCCCTTTGAGTTTGAAAGGATGTAACCGGCAAGCATGTTTGAGGCGAACTTTGAGAGTGGATGAAGCCAGAGAAGTATGTTAGGAAAAAGCTTGTTGGAATTCTGTACTTTCTAACGACTCCGCAAGATTTCTGGCGTGTTGATATAGATTATCATCATCATCATCATCTCAGCCTATACTTGTCCACTGCTGAATATAGGCCTCTCCAATCGCTTTCCAGCGTAACCGGTCCGATGCCACCTGCATCCAACGACTTCCTGCGATTTTCACAAGATCGTCGGTCCATCTGGCAGGTGGTCGTCCCACGCTGCGCTTGCCAATACGTGGTCTCCACTCTAGAATCTTTCTGCCCCAACGCCCGTCCGATCTTCGCGCTATGTGGCCCGCCCATTGCCACTTCAGCTTGCTTATCTTAAGGGCTATGTCGGTGACCTTGGTTCTTCTACGAATCTCCTCATTCCTGATTCGATCACGTAGAGAAACGCCGAGCATAGCTCTCTTCATAGCTCGCTGAGCAACTCTGAGCTTTTTTATGAGACCTATAGTAAGAGACCACGTCTCTGATACATATATCATCACTGGTAAGACACATTGATTAAAAACTTTAGTCTTTAGGCACTGAGGTATTTTGGATGAGAAGATGTTGCGCAGTTTCCCGAACGCTGCCCAGCCGAGTTGAATTCGTCGATTGACCTCTCTCTCAAAGTTGGACCTACCTAACCGGACTACCTGTCCCAGGTAAATGTATTCGTCGACAACTTCAAGAGTAGAGTTCCCAACGGTGAGTGCGGTGGGTACGACATGGACGTTACACATTATTTTCGTTTTGTCTATGTTCATTTTAAGACCCACTTGTTGAGATACTCTGTTGAAGTCGCCGAGCATTCGTCCTAGATCTTCCAGCGACTCCGCCATGACCACAATGTCGTCGGCAAATCGAAGGTGAGTGATGTATTCGCCATTGATGTTGATGCCAAGTCCTCGCCATTCCAAGAGCTTGAAGGCGTCCTCTATGGTGGTCGTAAACAGTTTCGGAGAAATGACGTCTCCCTGTCTTACTCCTCTTTTTATGGAGATCGCCTTCGTGCACTGCCCTTGTACTCGAACTGACATGGTGGCGTTATTATACAAGCACTTCAATACTTCGATATACCGATAGTCAATGCGGCATCGCTGGAGAGATCTAAGAACCGCCCAAGTCTCGATCGAATCGAAGGCTTTCTCATAGTCCACAAACGCCAAGCATAGTGGCCGATTATACTCCTCGGTCTTCTGTATAATCTGCCGTAGCTTATGTATGTGGTCTATGGTACTAAAGCCTTTCCGGAAACCGGCTTGTTCGGGAGGCTGGAAATCATCAAGCCTGCGTTCGAGACGATTCGTGATGACTCTCGAAAACAATTTGTAAACATGGGTCAGCAGTGTGATGGGCCTATAGTTCTTTAATAAAGTGTTATCACCTTTCTTGAAAAAGAGTACCACCACACCCCTGTTCCATGCTTCCGGCGTTTTTCCTTCGAGCAAGACGGAATTAAACAGCCTCTGAAGGACTTTAAGTACCGGCCGCTTTCAGAAGCTCTGCGGTAATTCCGTCTTCACCCGGCGCTTTGTTGTTTTTAAGTTGTTTGAGAGCCATCCTAATCTCATACAGGCTGATGTCCGGGATATATTCAGTGTAGTGTCGGGTTAGCTTGGCTCTTGGGTCTTTTACCAAGTCAACAACAGGTTCAGCTACTGAGGTATACAACTGCCCGTAGAACCTCTCTATCTCCCTGAGCACCTCTGACCTATTCGACGTTACGTTTCCGTCCTCCGTCTTCAGCTTCGTCAACTGACTTTGCCCAATAGACGCGTCTCTTGCGAACACTTTGGAGCCCTTGTTCTGCTCTATGGTCTCCTCAATACATCTTGTATTGAAGGACCGTACATCGTGTCGCAAGGACTTCAATATCTGTCCATTGAGCTGCCTATAGGACTTAGCATCATCGGAGGTTTAGAGTCTCATGGTACGTCGCTCAGCCATAAGGTTTCGGGTGTAGTCAGATAGCTTTTGAGGCCTATTTTTACGGTGGGGCTTAAAATGCTTGGATCCGACCGTATGGACAGTCTCTACCAACCTATTGTTGATTTCGTCCACTGATGCGCTGCTGTCTAGCAATTCGAAGCGGTTTGACTATTCGAGTTGAAAGTTCTCGGAGTTTTGGATATGTGCATTAGAAGGTCGGAGCGTAGACTTCATCAGACGCGATCTTTCCATTTTCACGTTAATATTTAATGTGCCTCTGACCATTCGGTGATCACTGCCGGTTTTTACCCTATGAATCACGGAGACATCATTAAATATTTGTCGCTTGGTGCTCATGATGAAGTCTATCTCATTTTTTGTGAAACCATCAGGGCTCATCCAGGTCCATTTCCTATGAGACGGCTTCTGGAAGAAAGAGTTCATCATAAAGAGTCCCTCCTTCTCCAGAAATTCAGCCAGCCTCTGACCCCTGGGGTTGCGCTGCCCATATCCAAATTGCCCCACTCTCAACTCATCATCGCCCCGTTTGCCCAGTCGCGCATTGAAGTCACCCATAACTACTGTAAAGTGTGCTTTGGAAGTATGTATGGCTCTACTAATGTCCTCATACATAACTTCGACCTCATCATCTGGGTATGCCGAGGTCGGTGCGTAGACCTGTATGACCTTCAGCGAATATCTTTTGGATATTATGAGTATCAGGTACGCTACCCTGCTCGACACACTAGTGATGGACACAACGTTGTTTATGAGTGACTTGCGGACGATAAATCCGACACCACCTTGGGACTGCTGTTCGCCCTCCCGGTAGTAAAAGAAGTTGCCGGATTTTAAGGTTATCGTGTCCTCGCCCTCTCTTCGGACCTCCGATAAACCAACAATACTCCACCGCAACTTGTTTACCTCTTCTTCCAGCTCAACTAGCTTCTCATCTGTCCTCAATGTGCGTGCGTTGTATGTCACCAGGGCCAATTTTCGGTTTTCGTGGTAGCCGAATCTCTGCCGGAGATTCTTAGCAAGGACAAGGGTGTCCTGTCGTTACCATGGCTGCTACCGTGGCCAGGACCAACAGGACCGCCGGGGACTAGGGGCCTGGTTTTCTTGATTTCTTCTATAATATTGGTTGGGGGTGTTTGCCATACTCGCCACGCTTGGCAGGCGGGTTGGCGAGCGCAGTTTTTGGTCGTAGAAGTGTTAAGGGAACGCTGCTGCCCATTCCCTAGTTTTCCCTTAGTCGCCTTGTACGACACCCGATGGGATGAGATGGGTTGGTCCTATTCTAAGCCGGGAAACACGCGGCCAGATATAGATTATATAGAAGATCTAATGATATAATGGTAAAGGTTTGATCAAAAAGCCGACGAAGCGTGACAGGAGCGCGACGGAAGCGCTCGGCATTGCTAGGTCGGCGGTCGGCAGCGCGGCGCATACGTCACACTGCGGGAGCATCGTCGCGCGGGCCAGGCAGCCCGACACTAGCGGCTCGCTCGCACGCGTAATTGCGTTTCGCTCCCCCCATGCTTCGTTTGTAATCGCGTCGAACGTGACGGTAGCGGGGCGTGACGTTACATTACAACTCCCCAAGCCACGCCAACGTCGCGCTCCTGTCGGGCTGCATCGGCCTGCCTAGTTGGTCCAATGGCGTATGGTGCAGCAGGCAATCCCCAAGCTCTGGGTCCAATTATTACTTCGGAAAAAATATAGTTTTTCGATCGAAAATTTATCATCAATAGGCTCATTCCCTCCACATTAATGCTGAATGGCCGTAAACTAAAATTATCAGCGAAATGTGAGTCAACACTTTAGCTATCCCCGTTTGACAATATGAGATTTATCATGGTTAGCGAATTGTAGGTGTACAAAGTACAGCTTTGTCACTTCTGTTTGGGAAATATGGGATCTAATATGGTAAGGATAATGTAAAAGTATAAAGTACACCTTTACCACGCCCGCTTGTGAATATAAGCGTCATGATATAAACCTTGTAGTTACGTAAGTAGAAGATCACTCCATCACTACATATTGTAAAACATATTCCCCCGCCGCGTTTGTCTGTCTGAACGCGATAAACTCAATAACTACAGAATGGATTTTCGTACGGTTTTCACCAATGGACGGAGTGATTTAAAAGAACGGTTTATGTGTATAATTCACCCGTGCGAAGCCGAAGCGGGTCGCTAGTATAAAATAAAGAAAACTGAAGAGCCAATAATATTTAGACGCTACAATGGACCGCACCTGTCATACGCAGAATGAATACCTGCGCACTTCGGACATCTGGGCTTGTTATTTACTACAGCTATTGAACATACTTACAGTAAGGGTATACACACACTAACTGATCCGGGAACGGCTTAAGCCGAATACGTGCCGCCATATTTTTTGCGATAACTCGTTCGTCTGTTGCAAGTTTTGCAGACCAATTGCATATTTTGCTTAAGACTAGCATTAAAAGGCAAATTAGTTACTAATATTGCTAAGAAATTGCCGGTCGTAAGTGCTGATGACTAATATAAATTACTTATTTTTCGCGTTACATTTGCTTTTTATTATAAATGAGCCTCCCAAATCATCTCTGCCCTGTCGAAAAAGCTTTTACCACTTAAATATAGTGTGACTCAGAATCTTGCATATCTCAGTCTTCTCCACAAAGGTCTTTTTGTATATATATATTGTATCGCTATAGAAAACCCTTTACAGATTACCCTAATGAATGTCAATTACAGTCATATTTTGAAACAGTTTGCCGCAGGCGTTTAGTAAGATACGGCGCCAAACGCATGCCATCTATCTTTTAGTAAAGCGATATTTTGCAATCAATAATTGTCGCGCCTCACTAATACAAGATGGTAACAGCGAAACTGTGTAATTTTCTTAAAATTGACGGGTTTTCTTCGATATATTATTAATTCTAAGGTTTTTCATGTGACTTGAGCCGTTTCCGTGTGGGTCAATGTGGAAAGATCTTATCTCATACCTACGTCATAGGCGTAAGAAAAAATACCGTTGAAGTGTCTTCGCTGAGACGGAAAATTAGTTTCTGAGTATTTCTCGGTAGAAGTACACCGCAAAAATAAAACGTATTATCAATTTGATATTTGACGTTTTATCAAGTGGTATGTAAAAAAAAAACAAAGAAACTGGAAGGATGTAGGTACCGGGGAAGACCTAGACTATCATATCATGACCAAATAGACCGTGTCTTATCTGAAGGCCAAGTCAAAAGTCTTCGTAACCGGCGAGCGTGTATGAGACGAACTATGAGAGTGGAGGACGCCAGAGAGGTCTGTAAGGAAAGAACCTGTTGGAACTCTGTACTCTCTCTGTAACTTACCGCGCAAGTGGACTGGCGTGATGATATAGATAGATAGATAGCTAAAAAACCAAGTCACTATATTCCCCAAGCAGGGGTAGCAGACGTGTACTGTGTTCACCCACATTTCGCCGAGGATGTTAAGTCCCATGTAATAGGAGGCGAGCCTATAGCTATATACCGGGAACAATTCCAGACTCCGGGCTAATACTGGGAGTTTTTCGATAGAAAAACTACATTTGTCTGACCTAGGATTGGAACCTACGACCTCGTGATCACAAAGCGATGCGCTTTGCCACTAGACCAACGAGGCAGTGTATGTACTAAAATGTAATTATATCACTTTCTATTAATTTATTATTTAATCCGCGTGGTTCCCGGCTTAGAATAGGACCAACCCATCTCATCCCATCGGGTGTCGTACAAGGCGACTAAGGGAAAACTAGGGAATGGGCAGCAGCGTTCCCTTAACACTTCTACCATCAAAAACTGCGCTCGCCAACCCGCCTGCCAAGCGTGGCGAGTATGGCAAACACCCCCAATTTATTAAAATGGAAGATAAGAATAAAACCAGGCCCCTAGTCCCCGGCGGTCCTGTTCGTCCTGGCCACGGTAGCAGCTATGGTAACGACAGGACAAGGGGTGCTAAGAATCTCCGGCAGAGATTCGGCTACCACCAACATCGAAAATTGGCCCTGGTGACATACAATGCACGCACGTTAAGGACAGATGAGAAGCTTGTTGAGCTGGAAGAAGAGATAAACAAGTTGCGGTGGAATATTGTTGGTTTATCGGAGGTCCGAAGAAAGGGCGAGGACACGATAACCTTAAAATCCGGCAACTTCTTTTACTACCGGGAGGGTGAACAGCAGTCCCAAGGTGGTGTCGGATTTATCGTCCACAAGTCACTCATAGACAACATTGTGTCCATCACTAGTGTGTCGAGCAGGGTAGCGTACCTGATACTCAGAATATCCAAAAGATATTCGCTGAAGGTCATACAGGTCTACGCACCGACCTCGGCATACTCAGATGATGACGTCGAAGTAATGTATGAGGACATTAGTAGAGCCATACATACTTCCAAAGCACACTTTACAGTGGTTATGGGTGACTTCAATGCGCGGCTGGGCAAACGGGGCGATGATGAGTTGAGAGTGGGGCAATTTGGATATGGGCAGCGCAACCCCAGGGGTCAGAGGCTGGCCGAATATCTGGAGAAGGAGGGACTCTTTATGATGAACTCTTTCTTCCGGAAGCCGCCTCACAGAAAATGGACCTGGATGAGCCCTGATGGTTCCACAAAAAATGAGATAGACTTCATCATGAGCACCAAGCGACAAATATTTAATGATGTCTCCGTGATTCACAGGGTAAAAACCGGCAGTGATCACCGAATGGTCAGAGGCACATTAAATATTAATGTCAAAATGGAAAGATCGCGTCTGATGAAGTCTACGCTCCGACCTTCTTATGCACACATCCAAAACCCCGAGAACTTTCAACTCGAATTGGCAAACCGCTTCGAATTGCTAGACAGCAGCGCATCAGTGGACGAAATCAACAACAGGCTGGTAGAGACTGTCCATACGGTCGGGTCCAAGTATTATAAGCCCCACCGTAAAAATAGACCTCAAAAACTATCTAACTCCACCCGAAATCTCATGGCTGAGCGACGTTCCATGACGCTCCAAACCTCCGATGATGCTAAGTCCTATAGGCAGCTCAATGGACAGATACTGAAGTCCTTGCGTCACGATTTACGGTCCTTCAATACAAGGCGTATTGAGGAGACCATAGCACAGAACAAGGGCTCCAAAGTGTTCGCAAGAGACGCGTCTATTGGGCAAAGCCAGTTGACGAAGCTGAAGACGGAGGACGGAAACGTAACGTCGAATAGGTCAGAGGTGCTCAGGGAGATAGAGAGGTTCTATGGGCAGTTGTACACCTCAGTAGCTGAACCTGTTGTTGACTTGGTAAAAGACCCAAGAGCCAAGCTAACCCGACACTACACTGAAGATATCCCGGACATCAGCCTGTGCGAGATTACGATGGCTCTCAAACAACTCAAAAATAACAAAGCACCAGGCGAAGACGGAATTACCGCAGAGCTTCTGAAAGCGGGCGGAACGCCGGTACTTAAAGTCCTTCAGAGGCTGTTTAATTCCGTCTTGCTCGAAGAGAAAACGCCGGAAGCATGGAACAGGGGAGTGGTGGTACTGTTTTTCAAGAAAGGTGATAACACTTTACTGAAGAATTATAGGCCCATCACACTGCTGAGCCATGTTTATAAGTTGTTTTCGAGAGTCATCACGAATCGTCTCGAACGCAGGCTTGATGACTTCCAGCCTCCCGAACAAGCCGGTTTCCGGAAAGGCTTTAGTACCATAGACCACATACATACGCTGCGGCAGATTATACAGAAGACCGAGGAGTATAATCGGCCACTATGCTTGGCGTTTGTGGACTATGAGAAAGCCTTCGATTCGATCGAGACTTGGGCGGTTCTTAGATCTCTCCAGCGATGCCGCATTGACTATCGGTACATTGAAGTGTTGAAGTGCTTGTATAATAACGCCACCATGTCAATCCGAGTACAGGGGCATTGCACGAAGGCGATCCCCATAAAAAGAGGAGTAAGGCAGGGAGACGTCATTTCTCCGAAACTGTTTACGGCCACCTTAGAGGACGCCTTCAAGCTCTTGGAATGGCAAGGACTTGGCATCAACATCAATGGCGAATACATCACTCACCTTCGATTTGCCGACGACATTGTGGTCGTGGCGGAGTCGCTGGAAGATCTAGGACGAATGCTCGGTGACCTCAATAGAGTATCTCAACAAGTGGGTCTTAAAATGAACATGGACAAAACGAAAATAATGTGTAACGTCCATGTCGTACCCACCGCACTCACCGTTGGGAACTCTACTCTTGAAGTTGTCGACGAATACATTTACCTGGGACAGGTAGTCCGGTTAGGTAGGTCCAACTTTGAGAGAGAGGTCAATCGACGAATCCAACTCGGCTGGGCAGCGTTCGGGAAACTGCGCAACATCTTCTCATCCAAAATACCTCAGTGCCTTAAGACTAAAGTTTTTAGTCAGTGTGTGTTACCAGTGATGATATATGGATCAGAGACGTGGTCTCTTACTATAGGTCTCATAAAAAAGCTCAGAGTTGCTCAGCGAGCTATGGAGAGAGCTATGCTCGGCGTTTCTCTACGCGATCGAATCAGGAATGAGGAGATTCGTAGAAGAACCAAGGTCACCGACATAGCCGTTAAGATTAGCAAGCTGAAGTGGCAATGGGCGGGCCACATAGCGCGTAGATCGGACGGGCGTTGGGGCAGAAAGATTCTAGAGTGGAGACCACGTATTGGCAAGCGCAGTGTGGGACGACCGCCTGCCAGATGGACCGACGATCTTGTGAAAATCGCAGGAAGTCGTTGGATGCAGGTGGCATCGGACCGGTTACGCTGGAAAGAGATTGGGGAGGCCTATGTTCAGCAGTGGACAAGTATAGGCTGAGATGATGATGATTAATTTATCTCCCATTTCCTACCTACCTAATGTCTTTGTCTAGAAGAAATTATGCTGCGTGGTTCCCGGCTTAGAATAGGACCAACCCATCTCATCCCATCGGGTGTCGTACAAGGCGACTAAGGAAAAACTAGGGAATGGGCAGCAGCGTTCCTTAATATTTCTACGACCAAAACTGCGCTCGCCAAACCACCTGCCAAGCGTGGCGAGTATGGAAAACCCTCTAATAATTATGATAGAAAAAAACTAAAACCAAGCTTCTAGTCCCCGGCGGTCCTGTTCATGCTAGCCACGCTAGCAGCCATGGTAACGACAGGACAACGGGTGCGAAGAATCTCCGGCAGAGATTCGGCTACCACCAACAAAGGAAATTGGCCCTGATGACATACAACGCACGCACGTTGAGGACAGATGAGAAGCTAGTTGAGCTGGAAGAAGAGATAGACAAGTTGCACTGGGGTATAGTTGGCTTATCAGAGGTCCGAAGAGAGGGCGAGGACACGATAACCTTAAAATCTGGCAACTTGCTCTACTACTGGGAGGGCGAACAGCAGTCCCAGGGTGGTGTCGGGTTTATTGTCCACAAGTCAGTCATAAAATACGTTGTGTCCATAAGTAGTACGTCGACCACGGTAGCGTACCTGATATTCTCTGAAGATCGTACAGGTCTACGCACCGTTGGGAACTTTACTCTTGAAGTTGTCGATGAATACATTTATGTGGGACAAGCAGTCCGTCCAGCAGTAGGTCCAACTTTGAGAGAGAGGTCAATCGACGATCCAACTCGGCTGGGCAGCGTTCAGGAAACTGCGCAGGTCTTCTCATCCAAGATACCTCAGTACCTCAAACTAAAGTTTTTAGTCAATGTGTGTTACCAGTGAAGACATATGGATCAGAGACATGGTCTCATAAAAAAGATCAGAGTTGCTCAGCGAGCTATGGAAAGAGCTAAGCTCGGCGTTTCCCTACGTCATCGAATTAGAAATGAGGAGATTCGTAGAAGAACCAAGGTCACATAGCCCATAGGATTAGTAACCTGAAGTGGCAATGGGTGGGCCACATAGCGCGGAGATCGGACGGGCGTTGTCGCAGAAAGATACTAGAGGGGAGACCACGTATTGGCAAGCGCAGCGTGGGATGACCACCTACCAGATGGACCGACGATTTTGTGAGGATCGCAGGAAGTCGATGGATGCAGGTGGCACCGGACCGGCTGCGCTCGAGAGAGATTGCCATATGCGATTGCCGATGGGCCTATGTTCAGCAGTGAACAATTTTAGGCTGATATGATGGTGATGATTTAATGTTTCGGTGTAGTCAATCGGAATTCGGAAAAAATACACAATTGTTATTAAACAAACTATACTAACCAATCAATTAGGTAGACGGCGTGGTTTGTTGGTTGGTAAATGACGACCCTGAAGTGTTGTAGTACTTTATTTTCGTAGTTTTATCCTTGATGAAATACCTACGAAGCAAATTTAGATAGGCGATGGCGTTATTAGACTTCCCTATACAATCAAGCGTTTCACTACGCGGGATGGCACGGGCCCTACTTCTGTATTTGCCATCTAGCTGAGAATGACAGACTGACGTAATTCAAGCTACCGCCATGACGTCAGGGCCTAGTTGGAAGATACAGTGCACAGTTGCTTAGGGCGACGCCTCTTTATATTTGTTTCGTGGAAATACCAAACGGAATGATATAAAATCCTAATACAAATTCTTCTAGAAATTGTATCAGAAAAGTAATAACATATTGTTTTATAACAAAAAAAAACTGCCTCGTTAGTCTTAGTTGAATAAAGCGCGTTGCAATTAAAAGGTCCTAGGTTGGATCCTAGGTCGATCAAAATATGATTTTTCGATAAAAAATCCAGTTTTAGTGAGGAGTCTACTATTGTGTCCGGTATAATAACAATAGGCTCGTCCCCTATTATATGGGAATTTACATTGACTGTGAAAAGTAGACATATACAGTAAACCTCCTGCCATACCTGCTCGAGAAAAAGAAATTTAATAAACATTGTAAAGGGAAATTCGACGGAAACAGTAGACCCGTGTAGTGTTGTGTGATTGGTAAATCGAAAACTTCTTCTTCTTAAGGTGTTCGTAAAAACCTTTAGGTAACTATCAATCATGTTAAGTGATATTGGACAATATAGGCATGACGGTGTTTATTTTTTTCCTAGACCCTATCTAAGAAGAAAGGTAACCACTGGTTGTATAAAAGAGTCTTCGTGCTTTAAGAGGCGATGAAAATTTGTTCTAATTTTCAGAGTGTATGCAGTTCCGTTTAATGAATTACATCATCGCAGGTTTGATTTTCACAGGGGGGAAATCTTGTACAACCAAAAGGTATATGTGTAATTTATGCTTGCAAAAGCTCCCACAACATACAAGTAATTTATAGTGTGGTGTAATACACACTGGCACGACTATATTCCCCAAGCGGGGGTGGCAGAGGTGTACTGAGTACACCCATTTTTACCGACGATATTAGATTCCATGTAATAGGGGGCGAGCCTATTGCCATATATATAATATCAGCCTATACTGCCCAATGCTGGACAAAGGCCTTCTCTCACTAATCGAGGTGAGAGAGATTAAGTCATACTCCACCACGCGGACGCAGTGCGGATTGGTGGAGGCAGGTTTGTGGCCACCTGCCGTTGGAACTTATCAAGCCGCCTTTTAAGGCTTCCAACTCGGCTTAACGACTACCACATTAAGTGGTAGCCGGGACCAACGGCTTAACGTGCCTTCCGAAGCACGGAGACGCTCGAATTTGAAAATGCCACAAACGGTCACCCATCTCGGGCCAACCGAGTCGAACGCTGCTTAACCTCGGTAAACAGTAAGAACACCGCAGTCGCACAGCGCTACGAGCGCCTCCGGCCTATTGCCATATACCGGGCACAATTCCAGACTCCGGACTCATACTAGCAAGTTTCCTTTAGAAAAACTTCATTTGTCCGACCTAAAATTTGAACCCTGGACCTCGTGATCACCAAGCGATGTGCTTTGCCCCTAGACCAACGAGGTAGTGTGGGGTAATATATTTGAAAAGGCACATGTAAGTGTCTATTACAGAATGTAGACACTAAACTGCAGTTAGTCTAATCACGGGCCTTTGAATATCTTGAGCCACTCAGACACAAAGTTGGTCACTTCCAAACGGAGCAAAGTAATACAATAAAAGTAAGGTCCAAGGTCTTTAGATACTGTTTCCTCCATGGGGTATAAATGCCATTAACGTAGTATGCAAATTAAGGGCAGTGCCCAAGTTCCCGTTACTACCCCCGAGTGGGTAATTTTGACCCACAGCTAAACTTTACTTTTATGAGTTCCGGTGGCATTTAAAATAATTTGTTATCGTAATTATTCATTTTTAACCGACTTCAAACAGGAGAAGGTACTTTGTTTGTCTGTATTAGTGTTATATCAATTCTATAAGTACCCTACTATATAACTAAGCAGAATATTAACCGATTTCAAAACAGGAAGAGGTTCATAATTCGTCTGTGTTTTTTTAATAACTTTTTTATTGTAAACCGATTTTGATGAATCTTTTTGGATTGGGTATAATATAGCTCCAAAGTGGTCCCATTTTAATTTTATCGGTATCGGACCTTAGACTTTGGAGATCCATCAGGGGACTCCTTGACGGCAAACAGCACGAATGTGTAAATTCAGTTATTATGAGTATTATATCAATCCTGTAGGTACCTTACTGTATAACTAAGTAGAATAATATAATATAGGTATATAAATATTAATAAATTAATTAACTTATCACTTAAAATAGTAAAATAAAAATCTTTTGTAAAAAAGGGAAACCGACTTCAAAAAGAAAAAATAAATATTTGACGTCGGTGCCAAGTAACCCACTGAAGCAACCGGCACCGACTTCAAATATTTATTTTTTGCTTATTGAAGTCGGTTTCCCTTTTTTAAAAAGATTTTTTCTCTACCACCACACACCGGGTCCACGTGGTAGTTTACGACTTAGGCTCGTATTACAGAACGGAAATCAGTCGTGAATCTAGTTTTAAAAACAGCTTTTTGTACTAAAACTTTAGTTTTAAAACTTGATTCACGACTGATTTTCGTTGTGTAATCACTCAATCAATCAGATTAACTCTTTTTTATCTCGATGTGTGAGAAAGGGGATTTGCCCAGTAATGGAATTTTTTTCCTACGAATTCTAAAATAAGTGTTTTTTTCGAATTGTGGGTCAGTATTAGCTGATTTAATATTCATTTTTGTATGCGCTCGAGGAGATTAAATGACCATAAAGCCCATTGTTCCATTACAGTGTAGGATATGTACGGAGAGGTATCTTTTTATTGAAAAACGTTGGTTGCCTTGCTGGGACAAATATTGTAAATTTGTCATGAAAATAGATTTAAATAATTTAATGGTTTACGAAACCGATAGATGGCGCTGCACCGAAAATGAATAGACGAAACTAGCCCGCGGTTTTGAGTTTTTCCGAAGATTAATAACTACCGGTCAGTTTCGGTGTAGCGTCAACGTTGCCACAGTGGAACAGTTGAGTTTACTCCTTAGTACGCCGAACCTCCGTGAACTTTCGTTCAGCCTTTTTGATCTAATGGCGAATGATGCAAGTAGCGATCACACGGTTCAGTGTTTAAATTCTAGATTGGATAGTATTACTAAGGATTTTCTATTGAAAAAGAAACAACAGCAGGCTGGAATACAGAATTGTGCCTGGTGGTATATAAGCAACAGGTCCTCTATTACATGGGCTGATCGCTTCTGACTACTCCCCCTCCTTAAATAGCGCCTACGCCGTCTCCAAATAGATAAACCCTACCTAATAACTCCCTCGTCAACCCTTCTAATATCTTCTACTTTACCCCCCAAAGAGAATTTAATCCTCTCTAGCGTCAACAGCGACAGGTATTCATCACGGGAAGTATTAGGCAATTCCCTGTGCTACATAAACAGTCTAACACACCGTAATTCTCGCAATAAACATATCTCAAGTAATCGAAAACTATTCGCGTACATTCGACTTCAATTAGATTCTGGGTGGGAAGGTGGAGGGTTCGATTTATAAGCGCGGAGCGGATATTGAGATGTCTTGTTTGGACTGCGTGTTAGTGTACGCGTACTCGGGTACGTCATTAATATGATGATAATGTACTCGGGTGGAGCAAATAAGTCTTTATTCTGTAGTTGAGTACTTTGAAATGGGCTGTTTGTATATATTTTTTGTGAGGTTTGGAGGTAGGTAGTGGGGCATGTCGGAATCCAAATAATAAATAATAAACTAATAATTTTAGCCCTGTTAAGAAACTCTCCCACCGTTGCGCACGGGCCTCCTCTCAAACTGAGACGGCTTAAGCCATAGTATACCATGCTGGCCCAGTGCGGGTAGGCGAACCCGCGGTAATTAGTCGGAATCCTACACACTAAAAATTCTAAGCAGGTTGGCATAGGCTGCGGATTAAGTCTATTTAATAACATGATGCCAATAAAAAGAAAATATGCATAGCGTATAATTTTTTTATTTAAGCTCTTTTATCATATTCAGCTTTTAAGCTCTTTTGCCTTTTTACGCTTTTAAGCATTTGGATTTTAATTTGCATAGTTAATAATCTATCTACCTATATATAGACGCCATATCTGCTGGCTTCCTCCACTCTCATAGTTTGTCCCATATACGCTCGCCGGTTACAAAAAGTTTATCGGTAAATTATTTTTTTGAGTGTAATATCAAATAGAATCTTTGCGTTAGAATATTTATCTCCAATGAATATACCAATCAGTATTTACTAAATTCCTATGAGTTTTGCATCGTTGTATCACAATACAAGCATTCAAGTTAGTTCAGTTCTCTACAACCACATTACATTTAACTCATCTATCTATATCATCACGCCAGATCCCTTACAGGGTAGGCAGAGAGTACAGAGTTCCAACAGGTTCATTCCTTACATACCTCTCTGGCTTCCTCTACTCTCAAAGTTCGTCTCATACACGCTCGCCGGTTACGGAGACTCCTGACTTGTCCTTCAGATAAAACCCGGTCTATTTGGTCATGGTAAGATAGTCTAGGTGAAGACCTGGAAGAAGCATGTAGGTACCGGGGAAGCCCGGTACCTACATCCTTCCACTTTCGCATTGTATATCAGTTTTGTCATTCTTTCTTTGGACATTCTTTCCATATGCCCGAACCAACGGAGCATACTCTTTCTCATCTTTACACCGATACTATCTTTCATACCTATTCGCTTTCTTACTACGCTGTTGCGAATACGGTCGGTTAGCTTCACTCCGCAACATCTTCCGCAGAGCTCGCATTTCCACCGCATTTATCCTACTTTCATTCTACTTCTTAAATACCCAGCTCTCACTGCCATATAACAGCGTTGGGACAAGCACTCAATTATGTATGGCCAGCTGCGCCTTTTGGCTTAAGTGCCGGCTCCCAAGTAGCTTTCCCATCGCGCCATTCACTCTGTTCCCTGCACTCACACTTGTCTCTATGTCAGCGGTGTATTTCCCATCCTTACTGAATGCACATCCAAGATATACAAACTCATTCACTTGCTCCAGCACATCGTTACCAACCACAATCCTTGTATTCGTTTTGGTTTCTTCCCGTTCAAAACCCATAATTTTGGTTTTATTTACATTCAAATGTAAGCTATTTTTCATGCAGTCGTCTTTTTTAGATTTAACTCAGTTGTTTTCAATTTACATTTAAGTCAGTTGTCAATTAAATTCCTAGAGAACGAAGATGCTTCGAAGCAAGTGTAGCGAATATATTTCTATTCTAGGAATATTGTTGAAATACGGAATAAGATGATTCTGCGTGCATATTATGTACATATTTTGGGTGAACTTTTATATGAAGCCACCGTAATGAGACTACTTGCAAAGGAACATGTTTCTGAGTATTCTCTTTGTTTAAATGTCAAGAAATCTGTACAATAACCTCTTAAATGTATAAACATGGTGGCGTGAAAATCGATAATATTTTAGGTAGGAATAAACATCAAAGTTATTTTTTTTAAGATGAGGGAATAATACATTTTATTCCCATAATTTATATTAGTAGTTGGTCTAGTGGCAAAACTCATCGCTTGGTGATTACGAGGTCCTGGGTTCAAAGTCGGATAATGAAGTTTATCTAACAAAAAAACTTACCAGTATCAGTCCGGAGTCTGGAATTGTGCCCAGTATATATCAATAGGCTTGCCCCTTATTACATGGGACCTAACATCGTCGACGAAACGTGGATGTACTCAGTACACTTCTGCCACCCCCGTCTGGAGAATACAGGCGTAACGGTGCATAATACATATTATACAATCGGTGTGTTAATTAGTTCAATTGTATTTTTACAATATGTACTAATGACGACTGGTGAATTGGATCTTGAAGATAAGATGGATACTTTTTTTTTTTAAAAACGTAGCCCCACACTAGGATTTATTCCTATGTCGTGGGTGCGTTTACAAACATGAAAATTCACATACACAAATACCCAGACCGGAACAAATAATTGTGGATCACACAAAGATTTGTCCCGTGCGGGACTCGAACCCGCGACTATTAGACGCAGTGAGTAGAGCGGTTTAAGCTCTTAACCACTGCGCTAAATCGTCGATTTATAAAATAAAATCTATGATAAAGAAATGTTTTGAAATAGATTTAATAATGTTGTACTCAATTTTCTCCCTCTCTATTAGATCAGCCTCTTCTTTCCAAAAAAAAAACATAAATAATTACTCTCTCAAGCACCAACTCATCGACGGATGTGTCTTGCTTGTTTTATCCTACGGTTCACAGACTTGGTCACTGACCGAATCGCAAAAATCCAAACTCAAAGTATGTCAAAGGGCAATGGAATGCAGTATTCCAGAAATCAAAATATCTGATCGAGTCCGTAACACTACACTGCGTTCCAAAACTGGCACTTTAGACGTGGGCTACAAGACTGCCAAGCTCAAGTGGGGATGGGCGGGTCATTTGAGCAGAATGAGCCCAGATAGGTGGGCAAAAATCACTACCGAATGGCGACCAGATGGACAACGACGCCGAGGAAGACCTAGAAAAAGATGGCGCGACGATCTTGACGCCTATGAGAGGAGATGGCCTGATATGGCCAAGGATCGGGTTAGGTGGAGAATCATGGGAGAGACCTTTGCCCAGCAGTGGGACGAAAGGGTTTAATAAAAAAAAAAAAATAATTACTGCCTTGTTGGTTCCACACGTAAATATTTCATAAAATTAAATTTGAAACTACATTAACCCTCGTCTCAATCGGGACTTAACCATAAGTTACAAGTAAAGTTTAATTTTAACATTCCTTTCATGTTATGTAAAGTTCTTCGAACGTATACGTGTACAGTTGCGCCGTGTCACGTACAGTTGTCGTCAATTACACCGAAACACTCACGCGTCTAATTTAAAAGCGCCGAGCGGCGTACGTTGAGTTTTATTTATTGGTATTGTATTACACACCTGCGTACATTTCGCGTGTATTTTGTTCAAGTAAAATATGTAAATTTAATGGAAATAAATGTTTGTTATATTGTTAAACCTGAAAGGTACGGCAAAGGTGTATATTACATGACTTATATGAGTATTTTACCTAATACATTAACATACTGTCCTACTACTGGGTAAAGGCAACTCAAGATGAGCCTCAGGATAGTGTGGTCGGAGAGCATTTTAGAAAGTTATCTGAGTCATATTGAGTCATACTCCACCTTGCGGACGATTGCGAAATGATGGAGGAAGTTTTATGGCCACCTACTGTTGGAATATAATGAACCAAGCGGTTTAATATTTACAGGCTTTATAAGCATAAAGTGTTCACATCAACTAAACCGGGATCAACGGCTCAACATACCTTGGTCACGGTATACGGTCTCTCATCTCAGCTTAACCAAGCCGAACTTCACATAACCTTGTAAGCTCAGTCCTGCAAAGCTAGAATAGGTGGATGAAGTTCGAAAAAAAGTCTCACAAGTTCATCTACTGCTGGATCAGTAAGAAAAAAAATCCATAAATTTTGCCATAGAAGTGTTCAGTAAAACCACTGGAGAAATCACCAATTACGCATACCGACCTCCAAAGCCACGTTACCTCAAAGTTGTAAAACGCATGTCACATTCACATTCTGGTGTCTCTGCCACGTGCTCGTACAGTCGTTGTCAATTAAATTCCTAGCACTCACCTGTCTAATCTATAAGCATTGAGCGGGGAGTGACGGCGACGGCTCCAAATTGTGTGTTTGTTGTGTGTTATACGTTTCTTAGTGAGTTATTTGTTAGGATCGCGTTACGTTGTGGGATGAATGGCGTAAGTGTGGATAGAGTAGCGGTTTTAGGATTTTAGGATTTAGGGGTTGTTTTGTTTATGATGATTACGACGCTAGCTAGTTAAGCATTTAGAGATAATTGTAGTGTGTATAGCACAAGATAAAGTCGCGAGTAAATTTTAGAAGCTAATGCTCCTAAAATTACTGGCTGGTGTACTATAATGTGTTGTTAGTGCAAATATGGTTATTATAATTATTGAATATAATTTTATCAACAATTCCTTGCCGTAGAGCAACGCCAACATTGGGTAATATTGCATGATAGGGATAGATCCGTTAGTCTGTATATATGAAAAATGTTCTTATCTATAATTAGCTGTATTTAAACCAAATTTTATTACGATTCCTAAATACTTATGCAAGTGGAATGAAAGCCGAAACCAATCACTATTTTTTACATTTGTACATATTGAATACTAAAGAAAAGTCACAGTAAAAAATTAGCTCCAAGCAGAGGCTGCAGAAATGCACTGTACACACTATATACCTACATTTCACCGATGTTAGGTTTCAATGTAATGGGGGGTGAGTCTGTTCTCATTATTTATTTATTTGTTGGAAAAACAATAAGTAACACATCAAAATTGGAATATAAGATTATGAAATAGGTAGAATAATATAAATGCATTACCGACACCATTACTTACAGATTACATGAGGAATATAAAGCAGGGTACTATTTACTTAAGTGTACATACAATTAAATAAAAAAAAATGATTAATTATTACTGTGTAGAGTAGTCATATATATAAATAGTTAACACAGAATGAATATAATATTAAAAAAAACAATATTAAATTATACCTAGCATAATGTCAGACTCTGGAATGCCAGTAACATATTTTTTATAACCACTTTGTCTGACCTAAGTTTCGACCTTAGAACCGCTCCACGCTTATGACTTCAATCATCGGCGCCGAACATAAGGCCGTGTTTGAACTCGTCTCCGTTACGCTCGCGAAGTGTTTGCGTCACGGCGTGACACGTAGCGTTGCCAGGACGTGACACGACGACTCGTTAATTTTATTTCGTTAAGGACTTTTGTAATGTACGTCTTAGGGTACATTTTCTTATGACAGGGCTGACCAGCGAGGACCAGGAGAGGCCTATGTCTAGCAGTCCACTGCTTTGACATAAGCTTCTACATTTTTAACCGACATCAAAAAGGAGGAGATTCTATGTTCGCTTGTATGTATGTTTTTTATGTATGTTCATGGGACCGATTTTGATGATTCTTTTTGCATTGGGTTCAGTATGGCTCCAACGTGTTTCTATTTTAATTTCATCGGTAATGGACCTTAGACTTTAAAGATACATCAGGAGACTTCTTAACAGCAAACAGTAAGAATGTATAGATGCCGTTATTATGCGTATTATATCGATCCCGTAGGTACCTTACTGCAGAATAGTTTAATAAAGGCAAATAAAGATTAATAATGAATTCATTCATCACTTAGAATTGTATAATAAATAACTTATTAAAAAAGTGACACCGACTTCAAAAAGCGAACAATAAAGTCGATGCCAAGTAACCGACTTTTGTTTTTTCCGGTGGGAAATGCCTAACGCATACCCCCGGGCCGAGGGCACGGCCCGGGTGGTTATGTGGGGCTTGCACCCACTAAAACCCCCCGGCGTCCTACTGCCCTTTTGCCGGGCCACAGGAATCGTCACTGGCATGACCTCTGTGGCACCGGCGGGCTCGGTCCGCAGTTAGGCGCGGACCTCGACACGTGTAGGGGAGTTCGGTCTCCCCCTACCGCCTTTTGGAGGCTGCGCGGACGCAGCGCTTTTCCGGCGCGGGCCTGCTAAGTACTAGGGCACCGGGCCAAGTAACCGACTGCACTAACCGGCACCAACTTCTAATATGTATTATTTGCGTTTAGAAGATGGCGTCACTTAAAAAAAGAAACAAAAAAAAACACCTTCACGCCTATATTCCCCAACCGGGGGCAGAGGTGTACTGAGTACACCCACGCTTCGCCGAAGATGTTAGGTCCCATGTAATAGGGGGCAAGCCTATTGCCATATACTGGGCACATTCCAGACTCCGGACTTGTACTGGGAAGTTTTCGTTAGATAAACTACACTTGTCCGACCTAGGATTTGAACCCAGGACCTCGTGATCACAAAGCGATGCGCTTTGCCACTAGACCAACGAGGCAGTAAAATATTTTTTTAAAAGAGCTATTTTTCAAAAAAATATAGCAGGGAATTATTCATGTGTCGTGGGAACTTTTACAATGATAAAAATCACACAAACACCCAGATCGAAATAAATATCACACAAGGGGTAACACATTTCTTTTTTTATATCGAAATCGCGACCGTTCGAACCAGTAGGCGTAGTGGCTTAAGCTCTAATCACGGGACCACACATCTGTGAAAGTCGTTTGAATAGTCAAAGAATAAACGATTTGTGGATTTCAGTGCACAACCCTATAGAATTGAGGAGTAGTTTGATCGACCCAATTTAGTTCTTATATAGATTAGTCTGAAATTGCCTTGTATTTTTAGGTAACTTCGATGCTTTGATGTTTAAATTTTAAATATATTATGTAAATACTTTGTAGATTTTACGTAAAAATTACAGATTAACAAACTTGGAACATCTTAATTTGCATCTTATTACGCTCTATGTAGAATAACATTTCCATTGCGACAAAAATCATTATATTACTTTATTTTCATGGAATTATTCATTAGACTCGCGACTTCAAATAGGTACTAAGATTTCATTATTTTACATAAAAAATGACTTCATCTACATCTTTTTATATTTGTGACATTTTTTTATTAGAAATAAAATATATACCATCACGCCTATATTCCCCAAGCGTGAGTTGCTGAGCTGTACTACATGCACCCACATTAGACCGACTATGTTAAATCCAAAATTGTTTTTTTTTTAAATATGTAGCTCCGTACTATTTATTCCTGTGTCCTGGGTGCGTTTACAAACATGAAATTTCACATACTCAAATACCCAGACCAAAACAAATAATTATGAGTCACTCAAAGATTTGTTCGATGCGGGAATCGAACCGACACAGTGGGCGGAGCGGCTTAAGCTCTTAACCCCTGCGCTTAATCGTCCGTTTATTGGCATTATTCTGGGTATGATTTTATACTCCGGGCTGCTACTGAGAATCTTTCGATAGAACTCGGCCGTCTTCGATCGAACCCAGGACTTTGTGATAACCAGCCGAACTAAACGCCACTAGACCGAATGCCACTAGAGTCGATCTTTAGTATTTTTTTTTTTATGACTCCCAAGAGTTACAATAAGAGCGTTCTCTGTATTGTGGTAAGTTTGTTGAAAACTGTACCGATATGCTACTTGATCTGGCAATCGAGAAGATCGCACCCAGGTTGCGGAACTCTATTTACAGTACAAGAGGGGCACCGGTGGATCCATACGGCGATCCTAGAGCCCCTCCAAAGTCCTAACGTCGCCACTCTGAAGTTTTTGGTCGATAGGAATCCGACACGCCTCACGAGCTTCCCCCGATGTTTGCGGAAGTCCTATGCAGGATTTTCCCCAGGTCAAAAAAGTTCAGTCAAACTGTTTAATTAATATATTACGTTATGAAAATTTACGCCCTGTATTACGCTGGAACCTAACTGGATGTATTTATAATTATTCCGCGATGCTGCGAAAAATCTTTTGATAGAACAACTACACATTGTCCTCCCAGTATATAGAACTCCATAGTCCGTCTTCATTCGAATCTCGTGATCGCGAGCCGAACCTGTTGTTTCCCGACATCCAAAACCATTTCGAAAAATTAATCTTTCACACAAGTCCCTGTAACTTTTACGTCTATATTTTCTTTGCTATGACATCCATGAATAAATGTGGTCAGCTAGAAAAAAATATTTTTTTAATAAGTAATCATTTAGGACAAGTATGTTTACAAGCTTTTATTAAATTTGCGATATTTGTCTGTCAGTCTGTCTTTCCGGTTCAAATTTCGTAATCTATTTTTCAAGCACTTGCAGGTATCCGATTGAGCTGACATTTGGCATACATATGTAAGTTCGGCGAAAATGCAATAATATGGTATCATCAAGCTGATCTGATGCCAGGGTCGGAACGTGGCTATTGGAACTTGTGAACCATACAATGTAACCCCCTCGTGTTGAGGCTTGTTAGATTGGTATTGACAAGTATTATACAGCCAGATAGTGTTCAGGGTGTGATGATTAAGCCGAAAGGTGGCCAATGGAAGCATCCAACTCCTCAATATAACCCCGCCGTGTTTGAGCTCGTTGAATTTCTCTTGACAATTACCTTAGACCCGGAAGGTGTCCAAGGTCTGATGAAAAAGCCCGAAATAAGCCATAGGAATTCCTCAACTAAGTAAGATATATTCCTTGTTGTTTTTGCTATAAAAGCTTTTCTTTTTAAACTTTTTAAAATAAAATTATTTAACAACGAAGTAATCTCATTGTAGGAAGGTTTTTGGCGGGAAGTCGAAGAGTGATGTTGTCAATTTGTTTTAATTTCCAAAACTTGTGTTATTTCGACTAATAATGTGTAATGTTGGTGGAATATTAACCATAATGTGTTCCTATGTGTGCATGAGTGAAGGTAATTGTAACAAAGTGATAAAACGTGCCTTTTTGACTTTCCTCAAAACGGCCGTCGAAATTGGTATGTAAAGTATCCACCGCTTTACTATCCAGGGTGGGGTACTTCATTAATTTCATTATCGTCGTTGTCATCAAGTCCATCGGGGAGTTGAATTAATTTAAACAAACACGATTATATATCTCACTGGACACTGGCAAAATACACTTAAAATGAGTGAAGCTATTTAGAAGAAGAAGAAGAATCTCATTGTATGTGTATTTATATATCAGGCGTGAAGGCAGAAAAAAAAACAAAATTTTAATTAAGTTATTCGGTTTTAGTAACCGACAACACATCTCTCTCTCTCTGCTCATTTTGAGTCTGTATTTACTACAGCAAATATATAAGTATACATACTGACTTTTTTATGTCATTCATGGAAATGACAATATAAAATAAAAGTCATGTAAGTGGTGAGAATAAAAATTTTAGAAAGTCTGGAAATAAGCCAGCCGAACTAAGCGCTACATAACTTAAAAGGCAGTCATCCTACTACTAAGATCTGTGTAGCTGAGTGCCTGCAATTAGCATAAAAAGGTGCTCACTTGCGTGGGACCTCGTATTAAAAAAATTTTGTTCAAACAAAAAAGGTTGTTAACACACACCGATGTTGGCAACATCCAGGAATGTTAGGCGGAAAAATCTGCTGACAGCGATTTTGAAAATGATTGTTTTTTGGCGTTCAAAGCTTTTTGGTTCTGATTCTGTTTGGGGAATAATAGTAAAATAAATAAGGTTTCTTGGAAACACAACTTGGTTATTGTTTGCATTCTTGGTGTATGAATAGAACATGGGTCGCTCTGTAGGCCTGAAATCAATCTTAAGCTGACAACAAATCGATATAGTATTTAATTCAATATAAAAATGACTAATTACTGGATTGAGTTGTGCAGTCGAGATCCTGAACAAATTTTTGTGTCATCCATAAATAAATAATTGTTTTTTATAAGTATTTGCTTATGTGAAATTATTTTTTGTAAATATATTTATGTACATGAATAGTTTTTACAGGAGGCCAACGTTTGAAACAACAAACTATTAGAGGGCAAATAAGACGGATTGCGGTAGGGACTGACTGACTATTATCAATGTAAAGCAAAGTTGGGCACGGTCTAATCATAGGACATAAAGTAAACTGCAGTCGTCAAATTAATGCGAAAACCTTCGAGTGTCATAAGCATCTCTACGAGTAATCTTAGATGTTCCAAAAGGTAGAAAAACCATCACGAAGTACCATCTCTGACTGGTCTAACGTAACACTGGGATTAATTGATTTTAAATCAATTTCTTTCTTTTAAAAAACGTATCCCCACGCTAGGATTTATTCCTATATCGTGGATGCGTTTAGAAACATGAAATTTCACATACACAAATACCCAGACCGAAACAAAAAATTGTGCGTCACACAAAGATTTGTCGCGTGCGGGAATCGATCCCGCGACTATTCGACCCAGTGGGCGGGGCCGCTTGACCACAGAGTCAAATCATCCGTCAAACCTCGTCCTTTATACTGTCATATGGAATTACGAAACCGCATGTAAAGCATCCAACTCAGCATAACGACTATTACAATTATTAGCAGCCCAGACTAAAGGCTTAACGCTACTTTTGAAGCACGAAAACGTTTTAAACGCAACAGTCATCATCATCATCATCATCTCAGCCTATACTTGTCCACTGCTGAACATAGGCCTCCCCAATCGCTTTCCAGCGTAACCGGTCCGATGCCACCTGCATCCAACGACTTCCTGCGATTTTCACAAGATCGTCGGTCCATCTGGCAGGTGGTCGTCCCACGCTGCGCTTGCCAATACGTGGCAACGCAACAGTAACTGTTAGCAATCTCATACTGACTGAGCTGTTCGCTGCTTACCCTTGGTAATCGGCACCTTATGGCATAATTTTATGAGAATGATCCTTCCTCCCTTCCCGCACTTTGTTGCTAGCAACTTGGCAAGTAAATCTTCCCCAATGTTGAGGGTTGTGGGGTGACGTGGTCTTCCCCACTTAAACACAACTTAACTTATTGTTTCTTGTTTGTTAACTTGTTTATTTATCGCCGGACTTTAACTGGCTTTAAGTGGAAACTGGAAGGGCCGTTGCCTAATGCGTTTTTAGTTGCAATTTGTAGGTGATAACGGTGACCTTTTGTTGGTATGCAGGTTCTGGTATGGTACCTATGTATTACAGTAACATTACTATACTGTAGATTATACCTCCTTGTATGTAAGTCTGTCTCTCTATCTTTAGACGGACGGCTTGGTCCAGTACTTAAAGGTATGGCCAAATATTGGACTGAGCGCGACGGGAGCGCGACGGAAGCGCTCGGCTACGTTCAGTCGTGACGTTTGCCGTAGCATACAATTCCGTATATTACAACGCCGCAAGCAGCAATGCTGCCTTCCCATGCCCTTATATCCCTTCTTTCGGATACCGCACACAGGCTAAGACACCAACCTCGCCGGCGAGGTCGAAGAATCCGTGGCCCGCCGGCCGGTGCTGAGTACCACGGCGAGACACCTAGTTTACACCCTCCCCCATAGCGACTGCCCAAGCCGAGGCCGTTCCTCCTTGAGGCGCCCTTGAGCTAGTTTCCCCCTTGCCCTTCTGGCTCGAGCGTAGTGGCTGTACGCTCGCCCTCTTGTCAGGTGAAGCTGTAAGTAGTGTATCAAGTACGGTACCATTTTGTTACCACCAATATTTGTTTACGTCTGGGTGTTTGTGTATGTGAATTTCATGTTTATAAACGCACTAGTGACATAGGAATAATTCCTAGTATAAAACTACATTTAAAAAAAGACAAATAATACAAAATTCCAACAGGTTTCTTCCGTTACAAACCTCTCTGAATTCCTCTACTCTCATATTTCATCTCGTACAGGACTGTCAGTTTCGGTAATTTTTGACTTGACTTTTAGGTAAGACACTGTCAATTTAGTCATGGGAAGATAGTCTACGTCTTCCCCGGTATCTACATCCATTATACCGGGTACTATATTGGACTTCTGACACAGAGAATTTTTAATAGAGTAATTACACTTTGTTCTAACTAAGCCTCCAAGCCAGAATAAGCCTCGAATTTACTATGCACATTATATGTCATGAGATCAACGTGGTAGTCTTTAGTCCACCTTGCAGTAACTTTTTTTTTATTTTACTGCTGATTTATGCACTTATTTATTAGTTAAGTTTTAAACCTAATTATAAGTGACTTATATACCTGTAAAAATGAATCTATATATGTATATATATATATATATATATATATGTATATATATATTTATAAGTCCTGACACACACACTCACTGACTGACATATCAACGCCTGGCCCAAACCCTTGGACTTAGAAATCTGAAATTTTACATAGAGGTTCCATTTATATTCAGCGAAATTCCTACGGGATAGGGGAATAAATCGGATGTTTGCATATTTTCTTTTTAAAATTACCTTATATTTTTAACATATATGTAAGTTAAAATAATTATTTCGGGATTCTCCAGAATTCATAAAAATAAAATTTACCATCTACCTATGTCAAGACGTGGTCTTTTCTCTGCGTGATCGAATGATGAATGAGGAGATTCGTCGAAGAATCAAGGTCACCGACATAACCCATAGGATTAGTTAGCTCAAGTGGCAATGGACGCGGCACATAGCGTGAAAATCGGACGGCCATTGGGGCAGGAAGATTCTAGAGTGGAGATCACGTATTGACAAGCGCAGCTAGGGGCGACCGCCTACCAGATAGACCAACGATCATGTGTGTGTGTGTGTGTGTGTGTGTGTGAGAGTGATGTACGCTGTTGGCCGCGAGGCCTTTACAGCTTCACCGGACTTAAGGGCGAGCGTGCAACCACTACGCTCGAGCCAGAAGGGCAAGGGGCGACATACTCGCCCTCGGTTGGGACAGTCGCTGTGGGGGGACGGGGTGCACTACTAAGTGCACCGGTCAACCGCCGGCTATGGAAGGGGATCTACGACTACCTCGTCATCGCCCGTACTCTGAGCGGAAAGAATGGATGACAAAGCATCGGGGGATCGGTGAGAATATGTCGCGGCCGGCGGTGGCGGCAGGGGTCGGGAGGGGGATCGTAGTCGGCGGCGGCTACGATTAACGGATTTGCATGGGTAGATGCGTTCGCGAAGTGTCGTGTTGTCGCCTTTTTAATATAGGCGCGAATAGGTTCGAGACCTAGATCGGAGTGGAGATCGACATTTCGTACGAACCAGGGGGCTCCTCCGGCTTTACGGAGGAAGCGGTTTTGAACCGCTTGGAGTTTATCGATGTGAGAGGGGGCCGAATGCCCGAACACAACACACGCATAAGTCATGATGGGTCGAACGCAAGTTTTGTAAAGCGTCACCTTATTTCTAAGGGACATTTTACTCCGCTTGCAGAGTAACGAATGGAGACGACCGAGCACAAAGGATGCTCGGTGACGATCATGTGAAGATCGTAGGAAGTCGTTGGATGCGGGTGGCATCGGGCTGGTTGCGCTGGAGAGCGATTGGGGAGTCTTACGTTCAGCAGTGGACAAGTATAGTTTGAGATGACGATGATGTCTAATTACAATATAAACGCGAGCGAAGTCGCGGCAAACAACTATTTTGTAATAATATGCAAGTATTTATTGCTGTCCATTGCTAAATTCAATTTTTAAATGCATATAAGTCATTTAAAATTAAGTTAAAATGTAGTTAGCCACTTAATAAAAATAAATTAACCATGAGAGAGAAGACGTCTTTCTGAATTAAATAATCAAAAAAATTCTTACGTTTCAAATAACTTAATTCGAAAAACAATCTGTCCTCCAAAATACGTACTCTAAATGCCATTTTTCATAAAAGAATCGAAACAACAGAATTCTAACTCTCGAGTCGAATTTAATCAAAGGAAAATATTGAAAGGATGAAGTTTCTATTAGCTGGGGGCAAGTCTTTGAGTGGGTAGCGGTCTAAGTCAACCAGACTTCTTTGTTTTGACAAAGTGTAGTAGACCAAGTATAGACAGGTCTTTAAAACGATTGTGGGAGTTAAATGACGGATTGGTGCTAAAAGCTATTTTTCTGTGTAAATTCGGTTTTTTGACGCATTACAATAGAAACATTATTTTCGGACTTTATTTTTAAATAAAATATGTATTAAGAGAACAAGAAATGATTTTGTCATGTACGTTGTTAGTCCGAAGAAATAAGTATTTATTTTACTCTGTTTTTAAACTATTTTGGCATGTTGACTTTGCGACTTTACTGTTTTGTTAAAATCGAAAATAATATTTTTTGTTAATAAATTTTACCTATATAATTACAAAAATACTAAAATTTGAGTCATTTCCCTATATCTCCGTATTTAAAAGTTCTTTCATTTTTAATCCCGTCATATCATATAGAGTTGCTAAATCCCCCAACTTACGATTCGCGTAACACAAATAACTCGTTATGTAGCAGCTCTATGTATGTAACTCAGTAGCGGCGCATAAAGCTTCCTATTCAATATACGATTGCTTGATAAGGAATAATTTATTATGCTAATTCTTATTTACTGTGTCTAAAGTTTGAGGCGGGATCGTGTATTTTGACTTTAGAATAAACTTTCGTATTTGTATTTCAAAGAAGGGAAGGGATAATTATGATGACTTTATAATGTGCGCATGAATGGAATCTGTTTCTGCATTATTTTAAATGTTAGTAACGATATGGATTTCAGTGAATGCCTAATCGTAATTGTATCATGTCATCCTTGCTTGTGGAATATAGAGGTGACAGTGTGTGCTGTATTTAATAAATTGATATATTGATTGATGAATATAGTTATAGTTGTTTTCGTTGTAAACATCTTACCGCTACTATACAGCTATATGTATATATATATATATATATATATATATATATATATATATATATATATATATATATATATATATAGTGATAATAATCATTATTCAAGAAAAGACTAAAATAACATTACCATTAACACTACAAAAATGTAAGGATTGTGGTTGGTAACGATGTGCTGGAGCAAGTGAATGAGTTTGTATATCTTGGATGCGCCTTCAGTAAGAATGGGAAATACACCGCTGACATAGAGAGAAGAGTGAGTGCAGGGAACAGAGTGAATGGTGCGATGGGAAAGCTACTCGGGAGCCGGCACTTAAGCCATAAGGCGCAGCTGGCCATACATAACGGAGTTCTTGTCCCAACGCTGTTATATGGTAGCGAGAACTGGGTATGTAAGAAGGAGAATGAAAGTAGGATAAATGCGGTAGAAATGCGAGCTCTGCGGAAGATGTGCGGAGTGAAGCTGACCGACCGCATTAGCAACAGCATAGTAAGACAGCGAGTAGGTATGAAAGATAGTATCGGTGTAAAGATGAGAAAGGGAATGCTCCGTTGGTTCGGGCATATAGAAAGAATGCCAGAGGAAAGAATGATAAAACAGATATACAATGTGAAAGTGGAAGGATGCAGGTACCGGGGAAGACCTAGACTATCTTACCACGACCAAAAAAACCGAGTTTTATCTGATGGAAAAGTCAAGAGTCTCCGTAACCGGTGAGCGTGTATGAGACGAACTATGAGAGTCGAGGAAGCCAGAGAGGTATGTAAGGAAAGAACCTGTTGAAACTCTGTACTCTCTGCCTACCCCGCAAGAGATCTGGCGTGAGGTTATAGATAGATAAAGACTACAAAAATCGCAAATTTTATTTATCACAACAAAACGTAATTAACAGCAGCGTCGTTCGTCGCAAAGTTTCCCGACTTTTTGTCGCACAGAAAGTATACTCGTGAACAGAATTACTGTCGAGATGTGTAATTAAAATGGCGTCGTGCCGAGAAACAAGACCGCAATTACTTTCAAGGCGCGCAAAAGTTTTAATACGTTTATTTCGCTGTTTTACTTGACGTCTGTTTGTCTCTCGTATGATTGTATTAACCGAGTGCTTTCCTTTATGTCGCCTTCATACAAATAATGTTATAACTCTGCAGTATAAAATTTAATTTTATGGTGGTAATAATTGCTCTTTGTAAGTTTTTCTTTGTTTGAAGTAGAATGTTGATTCGGCTTTATTTGTGGGAGTGTGGGAGGGAGAGTTCGGTTCTTTGGGTTATCTTTTAATGAAAACTAAAAGGAATAGGAATAGTTCTGTACGATATTAGTATATTTTTAAATCGCTGTTTGATTTTATAGTCGCTGTCGTGGTAAAAAAATTGGAAGGAATCATCGGGGCGAAGAACAGCTCAACAGGTTCGCCTCCTGTTCCTTTTGAGAGCAAAATCACCTGTGTGAAATGTGGGTATACTAAACACACTTCTTTGAGCAAGTGCAGCTTATTTCATGTCATAAACTTCAGGTTAAACATATTCTACAAACTCATGTGTACCTGCGCCCATATTTTTCACACACACACCACTTAAAATACACGTTATGCACACCATATTTGCATAAAGTGACCATCTCTATTCGGCTGCGGTGTATCGCTTAAAATTACCGATTTTACATGCTAAAGATATTAAAATTTGATGGGCGAGGTCGCTGGCGTGATGGTATGATGCAATTATGCACCGATATTGCCCTGGGTTCAAATCCATTAGCTTTAATTTCCGTTGCGTCCGCTCGTGCGGTATTGACCGGGATAGTTGCTATTAGTATGAATTTTGGATATTTTACTATACTATACTATACTACTATATTATTAGTAAGAAAGACGTATTATTGAATAAGAATAGTTATAAATAAAATTAACACCGTCACGTCTATATTACCCAATCGGGGGTGGCAGAGGTGTACTGACACCCACTTTTTGCCAACGATGTTAGGTCTCATGTAACGACGGACGAGTGTATTGCTATATACCGGGCACTATTTCAGACTCTGGACTCATACTGGGAAGTTTTCGTTAGAAAACCCACCGCGTCTAATAGTCGCGGGTTCGAGTCCCGCACGGGACAAATCTTTGTGTGATCCACAATTATTTGTTCCGGTCTGGGTATTTGTGTATGTGAATTTTCATGTTTGTAAACGCACCCACGACACAGGAATAAATCCTAGTGTGGGGCTACGTTTAAAAAAAAAAAAACTACTTTTGTCGATATAGGATTTGAACCCAGGACCTCGTGATCACAAAGCGATGCGCTTTGCCACGAGACTTAATAGTTAGCGAAATCTGTTTATCTATATCATCACGTCAGTTTATTGTGGGTTCGGCAAATAGTACAGAGTTAAATAAATAAAGAAAAAATAAGTGATAAATAAATCTAAATGAGAAGTTACTGCCTCGTTGGTCTGGTAATGAATGGTGTGGCAAGCAATCATAAGGTTTTGGCTTTAAATCCAAGTTCAAACAATATTATTGAGTTTTATTTATCTATAAAAACTAAGTTATTTCCGTCATTCCCCAAGCACGGGTAGCAGATGTGTGACATGTCTGTACTATATCGTCTATCTTGCAAAGGATCTGGAATGATGGTATAGATAAATAATTCTAGGATTAACCAAAATATCTGTTCTAAATAGTTATAAGTGGGTATGGTCGGTTTTATAACGTTTGATTATAGTAGTTGCGGTTGCCTTGCGATTTATCGACCGATAGTGCATATTACAATCTGGTTTATGATCGCATGCGTCCAATCACTTACTTGCTGGTGTTGAGTGCGATATTAATAGCATTAATTAATTGAATTATTAGATTTTTGGACGTCTAACACCTCAGTCCCTCCCGTGACCATGGGTGCTGCAAAGCACTCGAAACGTCGGGAACTAATAATAAAAAATAAACCGCGATAAAATAGTTTTATTTCAAGCATTAATTAATTCCTGGTATTATAATTTATACAGAGATGTTTTTTGGATGTTTTATGTGAAGAAAACCAAGATTATGGTTTTTGAAAGGGAAGAAACCAGAACGAATGTAAGGATTGTGGTTGGTAACGATGTGCTGGAGCAAGTGAATGAGTTTGTATATCTTGGATGCGCCTTCAGTAAGGATGGGAAATACACCGCTGACATAGAGAGAAGAGTAAGTGCAGGGAACAGAGTGAATGGTGCGATGGGAAAGCTACTCGGGAGCCGGCACTTAAGCCATAAGGCGCAGCTGGCCATACATAACGGAGTTCTTGTCCCAACGCTGTTATATGGTAGCGAGAGCTGGGTATGTAAGAAGGAGAATGAAAGTAGGATAAATGCGGTAGCAATGCGAGCTCTGCGGAAGATGTACGGAGTGAAGCTGACCGACCGCATTAGCAACAGCATAGTAAGACAGCGAGTAGGTATGAAAGATAGTATCGGTGTAAAGATGAGAAAGGGCATGCTTCGTTGGTTCGGGCATATAGAAAGAATGCCAGAGGAAAGAATGACAAAACAGATATACAATATGAAAGTGGAAAGATGCAGGTACCGGGGAAGACCTAGACTATCTTACCACGACCAAATAAACCGAGTTTTATCTGATGGAAAAGTCAAGAGTCTCCGTAACCGGCGAGCGTGTATGAGACGAACTATGAGAGTCGAGGAAGCCAAAGAGGTATGTAAGGAAAGAACCTGTTGGAACTCTGTACTCTCTGCCTACCACGCAAGGGATCTAGCGTGAGGTTATAAATAGATAGATGTTTTTTGGACGGGGCAGTAAGGGCAACTTCCTTGACTTACTTGTAACTGGGGAAAAACGGTCTTAGGAGTCTATTCTTAATTTTTTGAGAATTTTAAACCGCATTCACAGGTTTTTAAAACAATTTTTAGTCAGCAAGAAAATGAGCAATTTACACGAAGACTTTTTTGGTGCCTGATCCTGTAAAAAATGTGTCGGATTTTATGGCGGTTTATTTTAGATTTTTAAGTTCCCGGCGTTTCCAATGATTGCATCACCCATAGCGACCGAGTCTCGAAAAATAGTTTTGTTTCATGTGTATATTTGCGTAAATCTATGAATATGTAAAACAATCGATCTTGTTTCTTATAAGACAACAAACATCTCTTTTGCACCAACTGAGATTGGAGTACAAGAAAGTTAAAAAATCGTTTGCGTTACAAAAACTTTTTCTTTACATTTCATAGGAAATTATGGTAACTGCGATTTTAGTCTAAAGAAAGAAAAAAAACACCGTCACGCCTATATTCCCCAAGCGGGGGTGGCAGAGGTATACTGAGTACGCCCACGTTTCCCCGACGATGTCAGGTCCCATGTAATAGGGGGGGGGCGAGCCTATTGTTATATACGGCCACAATTCCAGACTCCGGATTTATGCACGGAATTTTTCGTTAGAAAAACCACATTTGTCCGACCTAGGATTTGAATCCAAGACCTCGTGATCACAAAGCGATGTGCTTTGCCACTAGTCCACCGAGGCAGTCTAAAGAAAGAGAGGACCAATAATCGATTAAGCTGCCATGCATATAAAAAATAATTACAAAAAAGATTAAGACAAGTCGAGAGCCTTCGTAACCGGAGAGCTTATATGAGACGAACTATGAGAGTGGAGGAAGCCAGAGAGGTATGTAAGGAAAGAACCTGTTGGAACTCTGTACTCTTTGCCTACCCTGCAAGGGATCTGGCGTGATGATATAGATAGATAAAAACAAAACTAGAAAACAACATTTTATAAATAGAATAAACGTTTTAAGAATTTAAATCGTTTGTTTTAAGGTTTTAATTCTCTAAAGTTAGTACTCATTTTGATGGACGGTTTATCAAGTAGTTTAACGATTAAGCCGCTCCATCTACTGGATTAAGTAGGCGTGGGTTCGATCCCAACACGGGACTTATCTTTGTGTGTGCGGCGTTTGCGTACTTGAATTTCGTGTTTGTAAACGCACTTACAACACATATGATTTGTAAGTGAAATACGAGGTCGCAGCCGGAGGTTCCAAAAAAATACAAAATTTCGCAGTCCACTGCTGGACATAGGCCTCTCCTAACACGCGCCATTGCACACCGTCCTCCGCCTTCCGCATCCAGTCTGTCCCAACGACCTTTTTGAGGTCGTCGGTCCCTCTAGCTGGGGGCCGTCCTACCTTACGCTTACCAAGTCGCGGTCTCCACTCTAGGACACGTTTGCTCCATCGGCCGTCGGTCCTTCTGCAGATGTGACCAGCCCATTGCCACTTTAGCTTACTGAGTTTGCGAGCTATGTCGGTAACTTTGGTTCTTTGTCGTTACCTCGTTACGAATTTTATCCTTCAAAGAGACGCCGAGCATAGCTCGCTCCATAGCCCGCCGTGCGACTTTAAATTTGTGGACTAGTCCCACTGTGAGTGGCCACGTCTCGGCCCCGTAGGTCATAACAGGTAGGACGCATTGGTTGTAAAGAAACTATTTATTAACAATAATTATAAAAATAAAAGTATTAGAATTACAACATGTCACAGTTGGTCGATGGATGCACCAAAAGTGTCCGACGATACAGGGGCCGCACGTCCGGTGTCCAGTGCTGCTGACAAGGTGCCTCGTGCCATCAGCGGTTGCAATGCGCAATATCTAGGGCAACGCATGTCAGTGTTTCCCGTTCTATGATAATATGTAACAAGTGTGTTATTTACAAATAAATATCAGAACATTTGAAAAAAAATCTTTGTGAAAATCTCTCTTTCTGGGGCGTTCTAAAAAAGAAAATACAAAAGAAATAGAAAAACCGATTGTAGCGTTGCTAATTCTCCGAGGCATCTATTTTTTATCGACACTGAGGTCGTAACTATCCCCAAAGCGATTGTTTTAAGAGACAAATCTAATTGTAAGTTTTTTATCAAAACAATTTGTGTTTTGGATGTCCCATGTGTCGGGACCAATTCGAATTGAATTCAACTTTCACGATTTATTTATTCAAAGCCTTCGCCGGCTATTTTGATTGGAAACATACTAAAAACTTTTGTTTGCGAATTGGATGTTTCAATTCTTTAACGGTTTTAGTGTAATCCGATAGAACGGTTTTCGTGCATGAAATTAATTTGCAGGTTTGGCGTGGGCTGATAGTGGGACTCCATTTTTATTTTGACACTGAATGGAGAAGGCGAGAAAGGTTTATTTCAAGGTATTTTTAGATTGTGATTAAAAAATAATAATTCTGAAATTATTTAGGGCTGGAATGTCGGTGTTGTAAATCGATTTCAAAATAAGAGGTTAAATTTGACTGTTTTTCTTCGTTTGTAGCTTCATATCAGTAGGTACTCGTAGTGCTGTGGTAAGGTCGCCAAGGTCTTCTTCTTATCGTTTCGACGGCAGACATGTCAAATCTATATAGAAGGGCCCAGAACCCGACCTCCTCTACCGCATTGTTTGTAGTATTCATCAAATCCTTCCGCGTGCAGGTGTTGGGGCATGCAGAGCATGATGTGAGGTGGGCCATAGTTTTGGTAACACCGCACAAGCACTTCAGATTGGTATTGTCTGCGAGTCTCCACCTGAACATGTTTTCCTTGCTCCGGCCGAGCCAAGTCCGAAGTCTATTTAAAGACTTCCAGACCGGCCATGGTAATTTATGTCCAGGTGGGAGACTCAGCAGATGGTACAAAAGGATTTGGAAGGGGCACTCCATCTGTCCAAAGGTTGCACTTCGCTTTTGATGGCTCCAAAGTTAGTGGGTCGACAAGGACAAACAGCGTTTGGCTTGGTTAGTCTGAGTTGGGTTTTGTCACCGTTAGTGTCATTTCAGTTTCGAAGCGTCTCCGTGCTTCCAAAGGCATATTAAGCTACTGGTACCGGTACGTCGAGTATTTACATCGCCCATTCCACAAAGCCTAAAGAAAAAAGTCTTCAATCAGTGCGTCCTGCCCGTTATAACATATGGAGCCGAAGCATGGACACTCACGGTTGGAATGGTCCATAAATTTAAAGTCACTCAGCGAGCTATGGAAAGGGCTATGCTCGGAGTTTCTCTGAAGGATAGAATCCAGAACGAAGTCGTTCGACAGAGAACCAAAGTAATCGACATAGCCCACCGGATTAGTAAGCTGAAGTGGCAATGGGCCGGTCACAACAACCAATAACCGCTGGGACAAACGAGTTCTTGAGTGGAGACCACGGACTGGCAAACGTAATGCAGGACGCCCTTAGGCTAGGTCAACGCTCCGTTGACCTTCGTAGGGCGGCTGGCAGAAACTGGATGCGAGTAGCCGAGGATCGTACCCAGTGGCGTGTACTTGGAGAGGCCTATGTCCAGCAGTGGACTGCTATAGGCTGATGATGATGATGATGATCGGTTCCCACTTCATGTGGCAGTATTTAAATCAAGTTGAAAAGCCTTACAAATAACAATGACTAACCGGATTTTAATGAAACTTTCAAGTAATATAGCTTATGCTTACATATAAACGCAAGACCTGAAAGTAGTTTGTAACTGAATTCATTCCAATTACTTCTAATGTCCCTTATATTATTTCAAAAGTTGCAAAAATTGTTGTTACTCCTTCAGTGCACTATAACAAACTAATTTTATTATTGATTCAAAGCAATATTGAGATTTCAAATGCATTTCTAAAATGTATTTCTCAATATCTACACGTACACGTACAAGTTTCATCATTAATTGGGGTATAAAAGTGCTTAAAAAGGGGTAAAAAACTTTAAATTTGGAAATTTGGTTTTCGTATTAAATTTGTGAAGCAATTATCTAATCGAGGCGTCTGAGGTCTTGCGTTAATTATCATATGATACATCTTGCACATCAGAATAACACATGCTACGGCTATAATTCATAAAGATATGACAAAAGAATCATGTCCATTCGCGGGCAATAGCAAGTATTTCATATATTTATGAATGATGTATAAACATTTCACATGGAGTATTTTTCTTAAAATCTGTTCTTCGGTCCCAAAAACTATGCAGATTTCGGCACCGACAGTCTGTAACCTATAAATTCTACGATCCAAAGGAGATAAGACATTAGCTCGCAAACATATACCTAATAGATAATGCATGCATTAAACATGCATAGCGTATTTGCATAGCATTACTGAACATTAGTCGTTAATTTAACGCCTCAGAGCCTGTGCTGTGTAGAGACATGTATTCGCTTTAAGTTGTCCTGTAAATAGTTTAAGTGTTTTGATGTTGCCTTTTAACAAGATTAAAAAAATGAAATAAAACTACTAGACTGCCTCGTTGGTCTGGTGGCAAAGCGCATCGCTTTGTGATCACGAGGTCCTGGGTTCAAATCCTAGGTCGGACAAATGTAGTTTTTCTAACGAAAAATTCCCAGTATGAGTCCGGAGTCTGGTATTGTGCCCGGTATATGGTAATAGGCTCGCCCCCTATTACATGGGACCTAACATCGTCGGCGAAATGTGGGTGTACACACCTCTGCCACCCCCTCTGAGGAATATAGGCGTGACGGTGTTTTTTTAAATAAAACTATTTTTCGGATTATATCGCGGTTTATTTTGATTTTTAAGTTCCCGACGAAAATCCGAAAAAATAGTTTTATTTTATGTGTAATATTCGCGTAAATCTAAGAACTTAGTAAGACTAAATAAAGTTCGCGTGCCGGTCTGTCTCCGTCGGTATGAATACAGGTGGAAGCGGCTATGGGGGCCGCTACCCATCACGCCGGGCCTGAACTGGCGAGTCGTGGGGTGCAAAGTGCCGAACCTAGACTATCTTATCATGACCAAATAAACCGTGTCTTATCTGAAGGACAAGTCAAGAGTCTCCGTAACCGGAGAGCGTGTATGAGACGAACTATGTTAGTGAAGGAAACCAGAGAGGTATGTAAGGAAAGAAACTGTTGGAACTCTGTACACTATGCCTACCCCGCAAGAGATCTGGCGTGATGATATAGAATCAGAATATTGTACTCAAACTATGTTTATGGTTTCACGGTTTTTTATTATTTGAAACCCCGCTAGATACGACAGTGAAAAACATTCAGAGTCTCTACCCTTTTTTGGATGTAACCGTAATATTGATTTTATTCGTATAAAAATGTAGCCTTTAAACCCTGACAGTAATAAGGAATTGCCAGGTGAGATGAGGTGTCAATACAGTTTTTTTTATGAAGTTTGGATGTGTAGTTTAGGCGCTGCGGTGGTATATACGTGGATACAAGCATATATATAGCGACGATTAGGTTTTCAGGATGGCCGTTTTAATGCTGGGAGAATGAAATGTGGTTCCTTTTTACTTCATTTTCACAATGTACCATGCATTAATTTTGGAAATTTGGTTTTTGTATTTAAGTATTAAAGCAATTATCTAATCATGGTGTCAGGTTTTGCGTTATTTACGATACACCTTGTATATGACCATTTGTAGCATTCTCATTTTGGAGCGTCTTCGTACTACAGAAGGTACTTTAAGATGTTGGTCCTGGTTACCACCTGACGTAGTAGTCTTTAATCGAAGTTGGAAGCCTTATGGCAGCTCGAGACACCTCACCTCAATTGGTGATATTGGTTTTTGCCTACCATTGGGACAGTATAGGCTCATTCGAAGTTACCAGCGTTATGCATAAGTATACAAATGATTTAATATGACTAAAACAAATTATTATTTCGATATTCAAAACCTAACAAAAATAAGGACCAATTCCGATGGTATTTATAACAAAAATAAATAAATAAAACTGTCACACCTATGTTCCCCAAGCGGGGGTGGAAGAGGTGTACTGGGTACACACACACTTCACCGACTATGTTAGATCCCATGTAATAGGGGGCCAGCCTATTGCGATATATCGGCCACGATTCCAGACTCCGGATTGATTCTGAGTGTTTCTATAGAAAAGCCACATTTGTCTGATCTAGAATTTGAACATAGGACTACGTGATCGCAAAGCGCAATATCCGGAACTAGACCAACGAGGCAGTCGACTCGAGGCAGGCGTTCAAACCCATTATTTAAACGTATTTTTTCCTATTACTGAACCCCATAAAAGCTGACCAAACATTTTATACTTCAAACAAACCCGCATATTGAACCGGACATGATCACAAAAAACCAACACAGCAAAAAGGGGTTGAAATTACCTATTCCTATATGGAGACAATAAAAAAAAAAATTGGCGGTAGTCCCTCGACGCGACAACATTTTAACAACTCGACATAAATTTAAAAGGATCAAATACTGGGGCAATATAAATCGTAAGCTCACCTCCGGTACTGTATGGAGTGATGGGGCAGAAGGGTAAGGGCACTTACACAACCCTTCGATGCGGCGACATGTCTAAAGCTTTACGCGCTTGTTAGAATCCGTCATATTTTACCTAGTAATGATGTGTGTTTTATAAATAAATAGTGTTTTATTAATTTCTAAGCCTGTATAATTAGTTTCCAGTTGATTAATAAAAAGTTGGATAAGAGAGCAGTGATAGCCTAGTAGTTAGACCGTTGGACTGCAAAGTCAGAGGTCTCGGGTATAAACCCGGGCACGCACCTCTGCCTTTCAGAAAACATGTGCGTATTAAAAATTAACTATCACTTGCTTTAACGGTAAAGGAAAACCTCGTGAGGAAACCTGCATGCCTAAGAGTTTGTCGAAGGTGTGTGAAGTTCCCCAACCCGCACTGGGTCAGCGTGGTGGACTATGACCTAAATCGTTTCAGTCTGAGAGGAGGCCCGTGCCCAACGGTGGGACAGTTTCTTAACAGGGCTAATATTATTATTTTTTATTATTAAGTTTGTACTCTACTAAGCGGGTCACCGTGGCGGTCTTTAAAAGAGTCCTTTATCCTGTGATGGACAAAGTGAACGTTTGTATGTTTAGATGTTGGATGGATTTGGAATGGAATACTGAATGGATTTGGATGAAATTTGGCTCACAGATAGTTTATTACCTGGATTAAGACATAGGATACTTTTTGTCTTAAAAAAAATATTAGGTTCCGGTCTAAAGTCCACGCAGACGAAGTCGCGGGAACTAATTAATAAAACTAGTTAATAATAAAAATAATTTCATACCGATAATTCTTCTTTTTTTTCAAGTGCCTTTCCATTACTGGAGGTTGGCCGTCAGTTTTGCGTGTGTGCTTCTTTCTTGAGCCATACGGAACAACTGCTCAACGCTGGCAATTTCGGTCCACTCCCTAAAGTTCCGCAGCCATGATTTCTTCTATCGTCCAACGCGTCTTTTGCCCTCAATTTTGCCCATCATAAAAATTATTATTATATTATGATTATTTAAAAGATAAAAATGCTTGGATAGATGCTATTCCAGCTCCACTTGAGTAATGACAACCTATTCAACTGTTGTTAGTTAACATTTCCTCTCTTCCTTCTATTAATTTAACACAATATGTACTTTTTTTAGTAAATGAGGGAACCATGTAGCCATCCTCATAAATAGTATTATTCGCTTTTTTTAACTCAGACTCACCTGATGACCAACCTACATTGTTCTCCCATACCCCACAACAGAATGTAGATGAAAAAGTTCGTAATTTCTTATTTTAAAAGAGTAACCTTGGAGTTTCTTTCCCTTCTTCTCCACAGGAATGACATTCCGAAGTGGCGGTAGAGTCTTTGTTACTTTTCTGACGATTCATAAATACTGTAATGGTTTACATGAATAAAACATATTCTGATTCTGATTCCGTGGTTAGTGGATTTTCAAACACTATTTTTGATAAACACAAACACCCAGAATAAAACAAAAAATTCTGGGTCGCACAATGATTCGTTCCGTAAGGGGTTTGGGAGTCTAGTGGAAAGAGTGGCTTAAGCTCTTAACCACTGAACCAAACCGTCCATTGCCAACTATTTGACAACATTGTGATGGTGGGGATAAAGGTAATGTTATTTTATTTCTGCATTCATTCACTGTTGGTTATTCTCGTTTGGATTGTCGTCCGAGACACCTCGATCGCATATCTTTACGAATATATTTTCTCTTCCACTTTCACAATTTAAAACACAAATTATAGAAGTACTCGATCAACGGCAATAGCTTCTGGCATTGGCCTATTGCTATTATGGTATGTTGCCTTTGAGCGAGTATTTCTTTTCAAATTTTTTTTCTTTTTTTTTTAATTTCTTTCTCTCTTTATCTTTTCATATTTGTTTATATAGCCGTCTTGTTTAAGTTTAAGATATACGTATATCACTAAAGTAATTTGTGGACATTGTAGTGGGTAGTACATTTAAGTTGTCTATTAGTTCTCATACTATTAATTAACACCCAATGTATTACTGTTTACTTTCCCAATAAAGTAAAATAAAAATATAGAATATTTTTTCTAATTGCTGTGCTTCATTAAAAGCAGCTATTACAGGCGTAATAACGCCTTACTATACAAACAATCATGCTTACGCTTGCGGAATCTACGTGGCTCGGGTCACTTCCTTCCCTCCAATATAGTTTAGGGGAGTGATGCTCTTGTAGTCGTGCTCGTATACGGGTCGCTCTTAGTGCTGTGTTACCGCAGTGTTTCTACTGGTTATCAAGATTAAACAGCGCTTGATTTAGTCAGTCTAAGACGGGCGACCTTTGTGAATAATCCATTTAAGAGCGTCGCCGGGCTTTGGAAGGCGCGTCCAGCTGTTGGTCTCAGTTACCACTTAATATTGTAGTCGTTAAGCCAAATTGGAAGCTTTTTTGCCACCTTGATATGTTTCATCACTAGGTTGTCACAAATCTGACTTGAATTATCTGCACTGGGTTTTCGTGGTGAAGTATAACTTGTTCTGTCTAATTTTTATTTGCGATAGATGTTTTTCAGATAGATATATAACGCAAAAGTGAAAGGCTGTAGGTAACGGGGAAGACCTAGACTATCTTATCATAACCAAAAAGACCGTGTCTTATCTGAAGGGCAAGTCAAGAGTCTCCTGACTAAGTAACCGGTGAGCGTGTATGAGACGAACTATGAGAGTGGAGGAAGCCAGAGAGGTCTGTACGGAAAGAACCTGTTGGAGCTCTGTACTCTCTGCCTACCCCGCAAGCGAACTGGTGTGATGATAAAGATAGATAGAGATCTTTTTCTAGTCTAACAATAGGGTGGCTTATCCATGATAATAAAGTTTTTAGATTTACGCGAGTATAACACGTGAAAAAGCTAGGAGGAGGAAGCCAAAGAGGTCTCTGAGAATCCGTTAGAGCTCTGAACTCTCGGCCTACCCCGCAAGGGATCTGGAGTGATTTTCTTCTAAATTTAATTAATAAAAAAAAATACGTAGCCCCCCACACTAGGATTTATTCCTCTATTGTGAGTGCCTTCACAAACATGAAAATTCACATACACGAATACCCAGACCGAAATAAATAATTGGGGGTCACACAAAGATTTGTCCCGTGCAGGAATCGAACCCGCGACTATTAGACACAGTGGGCGGAGCGGCTTAAGCTCGTAACCACTGCGCTACATCGTTAAAAATTATAAAGATTGATAGATAGAAATTAATACTTTTTTGGATTTAATCGCGGTACGTATATTATGCTTTAAGGGTTTCCTACGTTTCGAGTAATTTAAAGCAGCCATGGTCACGGGAAGGATGGGACGAAGGCGTTTGACGTACAATCTATCTATCTCTATATCATCACGCCAGCTCCCTCGCGGGGTAGGCAGAGAGTACAGAGTTCCAACAGGTTCTTTCCTTACCTACCTACCTACCTGGCCTACCTCTACTTCTCTGGCTTCCTCCACTCACATAGTTCGTCTCATACACACTCGCCGGTTACGGAGACTCTTGACTTGCCCTTCAGATAAGACACGGTCTATTTGGTCATGGTAAGATAGTCTAGGTCTTCCCCGGTACCTACATCCTTCCACTTTCGCATTGTATATCTGTTTTGTCATTCTTTCTTCTGACATTCTTTGACGTACAAAACTTTGTTATTTATTTTCATCTCTAATAAGTTAAAGCATTATCTTAAATTAGTTATTATATAAAATAGGCGCTCGTAGCGCTATGCCACCGCGGTGTTCTTAAGGTTAAGTAGCGTCTTAGTAGCGCTTTTTTTTATATTCGAGCGTCTCCGTGTTTCGGAAGGCGTTAAGCCGTTGGTACCGGCTACCACTTAATGTGGTAGTCGTTAATCCAAGTTAAACGCCTTAAAGGCGGCTTGATAAGTTTCAACAGCAGGTGGCCACAAACCTGCTTCCACCAATCCTCACTGGGTCCGCGTGGTAGAGCATGACCTAATCTCTCTTACCACGATTTATGAGAGAAGGCCTTTGTCCAACAGTGGGCAGTATAGGCTGATATTATAATAAGTTATAAACCATTTTAGATTTTCACGAAATTGATTGTAGCATTGTGTGAGTGCCCTTACATGGTAAGGGATCAAGGTGTGTCTTGTTGAAATTTAATTTAATTTCGGTCATGCGTAACGCCGGTATAATGATACCCCAGGATTTGCGGGGCTGTTCGGCTGGCCGTGATAGTTGCCCAGAAATGGATTAGGAATACGTTCAAAAGATTTGTTTGAATCTTTTCTGTCAGCAATTTGAGATGAGAAATTCAGAAAATTAATTTATGTGACAAGTTAAGGCTAAGATAAATTTATTAGAGGTGCATTGATATGTTGAAGGCAAGTATCTACTTGTAGCATTGGTTTTAGGATGTCTAGTCTCTACATGATTTGTAACAGGTAGTAAGTAGGGTTTGTAGCATTTAATTTGATTTACTGTTACGTTAATCTATCTATCTATATCATCACGCCAGATCCCTTGCGGGGTAGGCAGAGAGTGCAGAGTTCCATCAGATTCTTTCCTTATATACCTCTCTGGCTTCCTTCACTCTCTAGTTCGTCTCATACACGCTCGTCGGTAACGAAGACTCTTGACTTGTCCTTCAGATAATGCATTGGTCTAATAGCGTATTATGCGGCTTCCTTGAAAATCCGGGTACAAAGTATGGATGTTTTCTGTATTAAAACTGTTGAACGCAGAAAGATTCTAGAGTGAGACCACGTATTGACAAGTGCAACGTGGGACCGCCGCCTGCCAGATGGATCGACGATCTTGTGAAGTTCGCAGGAAGTGGTTGGATGCAGGTGGCATCGGACCAGTTTCGCTGGAAAGCGATTGGGAAGGACAATGTTTAGCAGTGAATAGTATAGGCTTAAATGATGTTGATAGGCAATAGGATTGAAAATAAATTTGAGTTCTTTGAATCCAGGACCTCGGGATTGGCGCACCGACACCGAACAATTCCTCCAAACCCTTATGAGCTTCAAGTTTTAAGGGTCGTAAATATGATATTTCTATATATACATTTTTCAAATAACCCTTTTTACTGAAATATAAATAGAACGCAATTTTTTATTAAAAATACTTTTTATCGTTTGAATGTGAGGTATTATACTCGTAGCAATAGTTCACAGCCTGTAGATAAATTTATAACATTTTTAAACTAGGTCAGAGTACTCTGAAAGTTAGAATATTTCATATGAAATGTATAAAATGAAAAAAAACGTTTGATATTTGATATCATATTGGAGATAGGGTAAACCAAAAACCATAAAAAATGAAGGTAGGTGGGAATACCTTTTCAGAGGGCTTAGCGTAAACAAATCTATGTTATAGTAGCATTGTCAAGAAAGTGTGCTGTCCCGTTCCTCTTTATTTAGTTAATTTGTAGTTTGAAAGGGATGGCATGTCGACTCGGCAGCGTTGCGTTACCAACGCCAAACTGTCCCCTCAAGGCCTCAGAGGTCTTAGCATGAGCAGTTTGTCGTTAACGTCGTCGAAAAAGCGTGCAGTCCCGGTAATTTTGATTTAGTAAAATAGAAGTGTGAAACTCGGTAGCGTTATACTAACGTCAATTCGTTTGTGTCACTCTCTGATTGATGTTATCGTAAACGTTGACGAGAAAGCGTGATGTCCCGTTCATATTCATTTATTAAATCTTTAGTGTGAAAAGGTTGGTATATGAAATCGATATCGTAACGCTTACGTCTAACTGTACGTGCTATACCTTCAGAGAACTTATTGGAGATCGAGATTTCGTAACATTACCCTGTCCAAGGAGGCCACCCTTGAAGGAGTTTTATGTGTTGTTAACATCCAAATATATACCTAAGTTCTCCTCACAGACGATATCGAAAAGTTTTCCCTGCGAATGAAAAAAAAACGGAAGAAATATCGTGGAATATGAGAGTAGGCGAAAAAAATCAATTACGATCATCCCTCGGGGTGGTATTAATCTCCGAACGATATCAGTGCTGACACGCCGAAGTACAACGGAATGAGATAAGGTTTCAAACATTTTATCAAATAATTTGGGAACTGATTTATCTGCTTATACCATATAATAACAATAATACAGAAGCCGCGTTCAGTCGTAATTGCACGCCGCGTGGTGTAGCCAAAAAATCAACAAACGTTCCGCACTCACCGCACTTCCCACCCGCATAATGTTGCCAGTTAAAAATAATTTACCGCTTTTTGGGGTGAATGTTCAGTAAGAAATTATAAAATTATTACTGTTTATTTCTAGCAGTAACATATATCTTTATATTTATTTACGATACATGTGCAAATATTTGTGATATAATTCTGTCGGTTTTTACTGTTTAAATCCTATCTCTATGGTTTTTACACAAAATTAATTTTGTATGTTAACTCGCACGATAATAATTTTTAATTAAAGTACTTTATTTGACTAAATTAATATTCATGCATTTTATTTGAATTACCATAATTGCCACATTTGAAAAATAAGTGTCAATAGTAAAAACTAATAAACATTCGTAAATAAACGTGTAGTTAAAGACTATTGATTTATAAAAACTATCGTAATGTTTTACTTTCAAATAGTTGAAATAATTTCTAAATAGTTAATATAAAAGAAAATATATTATACACAACGTATTTTAAATAGTTTATGGAATTGATTGAAAAGAAATGTATTGCCAATACTTCGTAATAATGACATTTGTGTTGACAATTTATTGACAACTTCAAATTACCAAAATATTTTACGGTTATCTTTTTCTTCCTGGTTATTTGATTTGTTTTTAGTTTTAAACCTTGCAGCTACTCGATTTTATCGCACGAAACTGATAATTTCTTTCTCTAAATGGACTCCGATTGTACCTAAAGAAATTGTGTAGGTACGCTTCGCTCGGAGGCGGAAAGGTGTGACAGACCTACACGCATTATGTGTGTGCAAATGTTATATTGGAGTCAATAATACTCAGCGATATAAGTCTTGGATCAAAACACGAGAACACACTCTACAACTAGACTCTTAGCTTGTATGTGACGAAGAATAAATATTTATAAATCTTGATAACGTAACGATAAAGAGGCTATGGGGGCCGTCGCGCGAGTTTTCAGAGATAATGCACACGGTAGTCTTATGCTTTCTTATATTAGTCTTTAGTCTTAAATAATACACATCTTTATAAAAACGTCTTTGTTCATCGTCTTCTAAATCGAGCATCATCCCTCTTGTTATAAGTTTTCCATACTAGCTTTTTCACATTTTAGGAATTTGACATTTTTCTTGTCTCCTTAGAAAGTAAGTTTTCATGGGGCATTGTATCCGCGCCTGTAACAAATTACCAATAGATATCCGAAACTTGCCTATTAATAATTTCAAAAAGGCTATCAATACTGGCCTGTGAAATGAAGGGTATTACCAGATTTCGGATTATTTCGACTATAACACTGCAATCAGTTTGAGCTTCTCAATCAGCAATCTATTTAATACACATGCTGTATTACACAATTTTGTAAAAAAACTTTTAAATAGAAAGAACAGTCACATTAATCAAATTAAGCATAAAGACTAGGTTGCTAGGTTTTTGGCCAGATCTTTTTAGATCAGGCCGCCTCCCCTAGCACTCTTTATATTTCGAAGGCAATTCTCGCCGGCCATTACATTGATACCTAACATCGTTGGTAAGATGTGGGTATACAAATTATACGTCTATCACACCCGCTTGCAAAATTTACTTATGACGACTTTTATAATATCTATCTATCTATACCATCACGCCATATCCCATGCAGGCTGAGAGTACAGAATTACATTAGGTTTTTTCCTAACATCCCTCTCTGGCTTCCTTCACTCTTATAGTTCGTCTCATACACACCGGTTACGGAGACTCTTGATTTTTATAATATGAAACTGATTATACTTCGAAGGTAAGAAAGTAATCTCCAATAGGAGCACACAAATAGCAACCACCATAAGTATTATGCAAGCCTTAAACACACACAAATTCCTTCTTCCACTCTCTAACACATTTAAATTCCTAGCTAGTTTACAGTCTCTTAGAATTGCCAACCGTTCCGTATTTTACGGAACGTCCGTATCTTTTCAATGCCGGAAGCCGTCATGTCCCGTATTTTTTCAAATCACATAAATATAAATTGTATACAGTAAACTCTGTAACAACATATTGAATAGAACTAGAAAAAAATATCTTTTTATTTACATATACTATAGACCGTATTTATTATAGGCACTGTACCGGTGTTGGATAAAGGCCTTCTCTCATACATCGAAGTTGAGGTCAAACTGACGGGCGATTTAGCACAGTAGTTAAGAGCTTAAGCCGCTCCGCCCACTGTGTCTAATAGTCGCGGGTTCGATTCCCGCACGGGACAAATCTTTGCATGATCTACAATTATTTGTTCCGGTTTGGGTATTTGTGCATGTGAATTGTCATATTTTTACAATCATGAAAATCCACATACACCGTTTACACGCACCCATGACACAGGAATAAAACCTAGTGTGGGGCTAGGTTTTAAAAAAAAAAGTACTCCATCACGCCGACCCAGTGCACTTTGATGGCGTCCACCATCTGCTTTTGGAACTTATCAAGCCACCCAAAAGACTCAACTGGCTTAACGACTACACATCGACTACTTAGTCGGGTTGTTTCTCCAAGTCGAAAATGGTTGGCAAGCCTACTCTCTACATAACATCAAGGTAATGGAATCGTAAATAAAAAGTGTTGTGGATAAAGTAAAATGGCTGTACTTATGCTGTCAAGTAGACAAACGGCAAAACACATATTTCACCGTGTATTTGAATAATACTTAATAATAACATAAGCAACGTGTATAGCAGTTGACGTAAAAAGAACTTCACTGTAGGACGCGGGAAAAATTACCTTTCACGCGTCAATTAGAGATGGGAAACATCGGTGAATAAGCGAATAATATTTATGTGATGCGGATATTATATCGGTATCTTTAGGCGAAATCTTATCTTAAAAGACTTGGAAAGAGAACGCGGGAAAAATAACTTTTTATGTGTCAGTTAGGCATATTGATACTTTTTATCCGTTGCGGATATTCTGTTGACATCTTAAAGCGAAAAGAACTTGGCGAGAGGACACGAGTAAAATTACAGCTCACGCGTAACCCTACGGTGGGACACAGGTTATTTAATATATGGATTTTATCTAATTTGTGGTACTTATAACATGGTTGGCTTAAGGTTTCCTAGCAATCACTAAAGCTACGGAACGTTTAGGGCAGTGACTTAATGGTGTCGTTTTGTGGAAAAAATATAATAATATTATAAATATTAACGCATTCGCCCTATTTTGTTTCAGTAAAGACAGTAGCAATCTATAGCGCATTTTCAGATCAGGATAACTAACATAATACAATCTCATAAATAATTTGGTGCCTCATTAGCTATTTGTTTTATGTTGCTCAGCAATTAGTACTCCAGATTCCTACATCTCGCTATTTCCTTGATATAGCACTGGTAATTGTACCAATTACAATATATCAATATGCATTGCTGTAGGTCCTTTGATCTTGGGAGTGGCTAAGCAATGTATAATTTAAACGTAACTAATTGGAGAGTCCGATGTGAGTAGTTCAAAGTACTGAGAATCTTACCAATTTAGACAAAATGTATGTACAGAGAGGTTGATAAACATTTTATAACTGAGGCCTATGGAATTCTCTTTTTAATAAAATTTTGCAAGCAACTTGTATTTTTTTGGATATTAATACATGTTTCATAGTGGATACATGAACGTTATTAAAATAAGAGCACTAGTTTTTTATGAAATCGTTTAGAACTAAAACTATTACTATTCTGTTGGCGCAGCGACCCAAAGTGAGTATTGGCCTCCGAAACGAGATTCCGCTACTTCTCCGCCGCCGTCAGAACTGAACAGAATGTGAATTGATTGTGTGGTTATTTTAATAAAAAATTAGCAGTAACCGTCCAGAGCCTGAAATAAGGCCTACTTTAATGGTAATTGACTCGTACGCTATTGCATTAGATCCAAAACTTTTGGCGAAATCTTTATGTACATAGTACACATCTACCATAGCTACTTGAGAAATATAGGCATAACGGTGTTTGTGACACGTATAAAAATATTTAATTAACCCCTGATACACATATACATTTACAGATATACATTTTTCAGAGATCAAATTCAAACGAAATCAAAAAACATTATTCCAATAATTAGTCAGTCGACGATACATAGAACCGTTATAACTTAATCCGAAAAATAACCCAGCAAAATATCCCGTATCATCGAATTTTGCGACGTCCGTCAGCAAAAAAAGAAAACAAAACAGAAACAAACAATTTACGCCGCAAATCCGCAAGCAGGCAAATGAAATTGTTGACTCGGATTCTTTTTTTTCGGATACGGATATCGCGCACATCACTAGACTCTCCTTTTTACCTTTTATAAATACAACCTGCGTAAAATCAAACGGGAGGATGATTCGCTCGAGTGAAATTATTAATGTCTAGGGTGTACATTTTACACCCTCCGCGCATGAAAATATATGGTTTGATTCTGGGCCAACATCCGTTATGTTGCTTCGCCTGTATTTGTCATGACATATGTATGCCATCGCTTTTGCTGTATATAGGAAGCGAGGGGAAGTGATATAATAAAAAAACGGAGTGAAAATGTTGTATTTATATGGTTATAGTATTATAAGTAGATTCGTATAGTAAGTGACGACGGTTTGATTATTGAGCAGTCGTGAGTTCGATTACCGCACAAGACATATCTTTGTCTATCTATCTATATCATCACCCCAGATCCCTTGCGGAGTAGGCAGAGTGTACAAATTTCCAACAGGTTCTGAAATCTTTGTGTGACCCACAAATATTTGTTTTCGTCTGGGTATTTGTTTACGTGAATTTAATGTTTGTAAACGCACCCACGATGCTGGAATATCTAGTGTGGGGCTACCTTTTTATAAAAAAGAATTTATTGATTGATACTTTTTTACATTATCCCTAATACCGAATTTACATTCTATCGACTCGGAAGCAGCAGTCATACAAAGTCGTAACTGTCATTCCCTTCCTTTATTATTATTACCCGAGGCTCCTGTCGTTGGCGTTTTTTGGACGAAGGCAAAGGACTTATAATGTGAGAGATGGGTTATGCGTTTACATTGCCCTTACTTGCTCAGTACTGTGAGTTTGGAGTTCTTTTTTCAATTTTTAGGGAAGAAAATGTTTTTAATAGACCGTGTCTTATTTGAAGGATAAGTTAAGAATATCTGTAATCGGCAAGCTTGTGTGAGATGAACTATGAAAGTGGCGGAAGCCCGTGAAGTCTATAAGGAAAGAACCTGTTGGAACTCTGTATTCTCTGTCAACCCCACGTGGGAAAAGAAAATATTTTTGGAGAAAATCTTGAAGCTAAAAGAAATGATTGTGAATAAAGGGATACCCTAATGGAAATGTATAATTTCGGAGAAAAATTATGCAAAACACAATTAATAAAACCATTTTTCGTTTTGTTTTCAGTTAGTCCATTATTTTTTGTACTCTGATTTTTATGTTTATTTAATACTAGCTGTAACGTGCGACTTCACCCGCGTAGATTTTAACAAAGAATAGCCTAAGTTACTCCTTATAACATCAGCTATCTGCCAGTGAAAGTCCCGTCAAAATCGGTCCAGCCTTTTCGGGGATCAGCCGGATCAAATAGACGGCCAAAAATTTTAAAAATTGTTTTTGTTATATGTATCGTATATACATTTAGTAAAAAGCTGTTGTTTTGACATTACAAACAGACACTTTTTTATGATTTATTTGTATAATTTTTTTCCTTGTTTCATAAATAATATCAAACTTTATTACTGTTAGTTGTTATTATCAAAATTCAAAGCCTTAATGCTACTATTGTTTAGCAAATCCGCTATATACCAACTTGTTTCCACTAATGAACGTTTATAAACTAGGTATGGGAATGGTTGCTACTTTTTGATTATATCACAATTTTAATTCACGGTGTTTTCACATGTGAAATTTCACAGGCAATGATTTTTAATTCCCTAAGAGCTAGTGTTAAATGGTGTCGCGTTTGATATTGTTTGCTATCTATCTTTCTCATTAAAGAGGTCCGTTGCCAAAGGGATCAAAGTTCGTACAGCTTCTGTCTTTACATACCTCCCCCTTAAAACCTGGCTGAAAATTGGCTACTAAAGAATGAATATTATGTTCGATACGCTAAACATTGACCACCAACCAATATGCGTTTCCATACCAAGAGCAATTTCAGTACCTATGGTGAAAGAAAATAGCTAGTGCGATGAATGAAAAATAATTTCATAAAGTTTTTCACATGCTATTTGTGATATGAATTTTCACTTGTGAATGTTCAATGCCTATAAACACATGGTAATATTTCAAGCCCTCATTACGGTAATACAAGCTGTATCTACGTAATGCGGGTGGAGATTTATTACCTAGCCTATATGCTCGCGCTTAGAGGCGCCTCTAATTAATAGGTTCGCTGAGAGGCCCGTTGATGGTTCGCTTTGATAATAATACATATGGGCACATACGGTAAATACTTATGTGATAATTATTAACTCGTTGGTTTAATGGCTATTAGTTAAGAGTAAATTAAACCTAGTACAGGTTTGAATCCAATCATTTTTCTTATCGAAGTATCCGTTATAAAGATTTTTCTATCGGAAACTTTCTTATATAGGGACTTGTTCCCTTCGATATCGAGATTTAGCATCGTTGGCGATACGTGTGTACATAATGTATACTCTTTTATTCTTTCTGCTTGGGAAAATTTATGAATTATATACTCAGGCCTCGTTGGTCTAGTGGTGGTCTCAAAGCGCATTACTTGGTTAGCACAAGGTCCCTGACGAAAAACTTCCTAGTATGAGTCTGGAGTCTGGAATCGTGCCCAGTATATGGCAATAGGCTCGCACGCTTTTGCATGGGACCTAAAATCGTCGGTGAAAAGTGAGTGTACTCAGTATCCCTCTGCCACACCGGGGAATATAGGCGTGACGGTGTATATATACTTATGGGTGGGATGGGTAACCGTTTGTGATATTTTCATTTTCGTTTGACTCCGTGCTTCAGACGCTTAGCCTTTGGTCCCGATTGCCAGTCAATATAATAGTCATTAAGTCAAGTTGGGAGACTTAAAGGCTTGATAAGATCCAACGAGAAGTGGCTACAAACATGCCTTCACGAATTCACACTGTGTCCAGGTGATGGAGAATGTAAGGCCCTTTGCCCCAGGTAGTGCAACAGAATAGGCTGATTTATTTGTTTACATTAATACACTCAGAATTATTTTTTCTTGCTTCAAGCAAAATAGCTTTATGAACAGAGATTAAGTACCGTTGGAGAAAAGAGGGAGAGAACTTTGCGCAGGTCACATAAGTTAGTAAAAAGTAATCTGTTCGAAAGATTTCCAGTTCAGGACTGACCTCCAAAGATTGCCACGACGAAGGGCTTACTGTGAGCGTAATAAGAATACTTCTAATTATGAAAACAAACAAAACAATAATTTATAACACAGTCATACAATGACATGAACATTAACGATTCCCAGGAGATCATCCTCGGATTTTATATTGTTACCATAGGAATGTCATGTCGCATTATTTACGCATTCGCCGAACGTAGCGGAGCGTTCGCACCTGCGCTTGCGGAATTATTGAGTAACACGTCGCATTTGGGCCACATACACACGGGCGACATATTCCTTTCATAGACCTATTGAAATTTGTAGACTAAAACCCTCTTTCACTATCGTCGAGTAAAGTGCTGATTAATTACTTCTCGGCGCTTATTTGGCAATTAAAACTGCCTAGTTTAACCGTCAGCTAGGAATATTCAGAAATAGCGGAATCCGTACATAGACCTGCTTATCACTGAAATCGTCCATTAGTCTACTTTAGACTTGATTTGACGGGAATTAAAGAAGCCTTTATGAGGTTATAAAAGTATCGTTACGTTATTATCACACCAGCAATCAACAAACACATTTTCATAAGCCGAAAGACGCCCACTGCACGACAAAGGCATCACCAAAGATTACTACTATAACCAGTTTTATACTTTATGCATTATTAGAACACTTCTTATTATGAAAACAAACAAAACAATAATTTATAACAGTCATACAATGACATATGTATTTACCATTCCCGGGAGATTATCCTCGGCTTTTATATTGTTACCATAGGAATGTCATGTCGCATTATTTACGCAGTCGCCGGACGTAGCAGAGCGTTCGCACCTGCGCTCGCGGAATTATTAAGTAACCCGCGCGTCGCATTTGGGCGACATATTACCACAGACTTGGTTAAATTAATAGACTTATAATGCTTTAACATATAATGACAAAAAAGATATATAATGCGGAAGTGGAAGGATGCAGGTACCGGAGAAGACCTAGACTATCATACCATGACCAAATAGACCGTGTCTTATTTGAAGGGCATGTCAAGAGTCTCCGTAACCGGACGAGCGTGTTTGAGACGGACTATGAGAGTAGAGGAAGCCAAAGAGATCTGAAGGGAAATAACCTATTGGAATTGTGTACTCTCTGCCTATCCCGCAAGAGATCTAGTGTGATGACATAGAAAGATAGATATATATATAATACTAAACAAAATATCTTAATTGGCTATCATCGAGAAATCTGTCTATATACACATGGTAGTGTCTCGAGGAACCGTTCCGATAACTAGTCGATTTGCTATCTGTCCCTGTAGTCAAATGGATAGAAAACGAAAAATATATAGGAATGACATTTTACAGCAAAAAGTCACTGACTACGTAATGTACAATGCACTAGCAATTACGGCAAGAAAATATTAACTAAAAGCTTGTCACGTTACTAGGTCTGAGGGCTAAGCACAAAACAGATTCATCTTTATTAAATCAATTTGCACTTTGAAAAGGATGGTGTATCAACTATATAGCGTCACGCTAACGACAATATGTTCGTGCTAAGTCTTCTGATCAATTTGAGAAAAGTAGATTTAGTCTTGTTGCATATATGGTCATTCGGAGATCTAGTTTGAATAAGATTTGTTAATTTTGCACGATTAGTTGTTATAATATTCATCCAAAAAAACATTAAGTCCAACCTATAATATAAACTCAGGACCTACTAGATAATTTTTAGTGTTTTAGAGAAGATGCAATTTATTTGTTTCAATGGCTATAAATCAGCGTTCGCTGCGCTCAGTGCAGTGTTATAAGCTTTTGCGGTTTACGATTTGTTCTACGGTTATTGTCAGTCTATTCGTTTAATATAGTCTATGATATTATGTACAGGTGGGAGGACACGTCGCTTGAAATTGATTAATGTACAATTCTCATTGCAAGTTTTATTATTTCTGTCAAAGGAACGTTATAAGCGCCGTCAGTTTGTAATAAATCTAGTCGGATTCTCAATTGTCGTAAGATTTTGTACGGATTATCTATCACAAAGCTCTCAGTATGTTATATGTCGTTTTCAGTGATTATTATAATTCAAATCTTACCTTAGGTTTTCTTGCATACTGCTTATGTTATTTGGCACGCTATTTTTAATTACTTATTCACATATGTTTAAAATTTACTCCTTGTTTACCCCACAAGGGATCTGACTAGATGAAAACGACAGATATTAGGCAAACTAGAAGCCGTCTACCAGATCAATAATGTACGCAGGATATGCGTTGGATTAATTAAATAGTGGCATTATTGAAATATAAGATTGTCTGAATTAGCTCTGTAATTTATAACCTAGATTTATAATTATCTTTTTACCTGTGTCGCTGTACGGGGAAACTTTCTTTTGCTTGTCATTTTAATTTCAAGGAAATCATAGGTGATGAGCAAAACACACTTGCAGTGATTGGTACCTCAATTTTTATTAAGAGCCTTTTTTCAATACAGGAAGAGAGTTGCAAATTTGCTTTCCTGGCACAGATTATATCCAGCAATTTATAATCCTTATCATTAAGGAATACAGAGGCATCGCTCGTGTTAATTAATAATATAATAATAATTTTAGCCCTGTTAAGAAACTGTCCCACTGTTGGGCACGGGCCTCCTCTCAAACTGAGAGAGTTTAGGCCATAGTCCACTTGCCCAGTGCGGGTTGGCGAACTTCACACACCTTCTAGAAACTCTCAGGCATGCAGGTTTCCTCGCGATGTTTTCCTTCACCGTTAAAGCAAGTGATAGTTAACTTTTAATACGCACATATTTTTCGATAAGACAGAGGTGCGTGCCGGGGTTCGTCGTATTAATTGTATCTTACATAATAGTATACAATAATTTCATGAAGTTGTCATGTTAAGACGTTTGGTCATGTAAATAAGGTCTCTGATGCTCATCAATTCTAGATACAAGAGCCCTTTTTTCAATAGCAGGAAGGGAGTCGCAATTAGCCTTTTGTGACAGGGATCATATCCAGCAATTCATAATCTTTGCCACAATAAATACAGTAGCTTTAAAAAAGTGCAATTTTGGTTGAATAAATCCCACAATTTCTCACCCCGGCGAATTCGCTGTGTTACGTCGCCCGCCCAAATATGTGACGTATAATCTATATTTCAACAGGGCTCCTATTCGTTGTGACCAAACGCAGTTCCTTGCGATAAAAATAAGTGAATAGTAAACATTTAAAAAAAAGAATTTATGTAGTTTTTTTTTATGTTTATGGTATCACGACGACGCGTATTTTGCCAATGTCAAGTATTACGAATATTCATTTCTAAATTAATTCAACTCCCCGATGGACCTTTGCCTATCCCGCTTGGGAAATACAGGCGTGACGGTGTAAAAAGCACACTTTATCTGACCTAGCATTTACCCAGGACCTCATGCTACGCGCATTCATCTGTATCTACCCACTGTTAAGTGTAGGCCTCTCTTTACCCCATTCGCTCCTGTCCTGTGCTAGCCTTTTTTACAATTTTCCAGCCACCTTCACGATGTCATCACTCCATCTGGCTGATGGTCTGCCTCTAGGCCTGCGCCCTTTTTTGGGCCAATACGGCCTTGGTCCAGCTGCTGTCATACCGCTTCTTCAATTGTTCTGCACATCTCCACTTTAACCTAGTGATCCGTTCGTGGCTTTACGCATTTTATTCGCTGCTAGATCAACGAGGCAGTCATAGGTAAGAGGCAAGCGTTACGATATTTTCATGAAAGGATCGTGTATTGTATTCCATATGCCACTGGAGTACCATTAAACGATAATTTCATGATGTTACCGTTATGTTTAATTGTTTTAATTTTTTTTTCTGTGCGTATGCTATTGTTCATTTTGAAAGGATTGCGGTCCGAAGCCACAGGATTTGGTGGGCTTTTGTGTGGTAGATCTTCTTTTACGTAATATAATGTAACTTTTTTAAAGCGTTGTGATGGTATGAGAAGGTATACTAAGGAGTTATAATATCTTACTGATCGAAAGTCAAATTCGGTCCAGGGTTGAAAAATGGACTTACAACTCGGGTTTTATCTAAATCAATAGTAAAGGGAAATATTGGCAAGAAAGGTTCATATAAAAAAAACTTACAAGTTTTGGAGGAAATCTTGCTTATTCAAGTGGGTGGAAGAGGTATACTGCATGGGGCTATATATACAAGGTGTAACATATTTAATGCAAAACCTCAGACACTCCAATTAGATTATTGCTTTATGAATTTAATACGAAAATCAAACTTTCAATTTTAAGGAGTTTTCTACCATTTTTTAAGCTGCTTGGTACCCAAATAAACCATAAAATTACCTTTTGTATGCGTATTCAGGAGTATGGAATAGAACTACATTTAAAATAGCTGTAACGCTTTGAATTATTATTAAATTTTGTTTAATACGGCGAACAAAGGTTGCCTGGAACAGATCACTATTAGTGATAAGGCCGCCCATTGTTACACTATCTTGGTAATTTATAAATTGTATTTCCATATTGTGTATCTTTGGAGGAACAATAAAGTGTTATCTGTCTATCTATCTAACAGAACGAGTAACAGAGAGTTTGACGGACGATTTAGCGCAGTGGTTAAGAGCTTAAGCCACTGGGTCTTATAGTCGCGGGTTCGATTCCCACACGGGAGAAATCTTTGTGTGATCCACAATTATGTATTTCGGTCTGGGTATTTGTGTATATGAATATTCATGTTTACAAACCCACCCACGACACAGGAATAAATTCTAGTGTGGGGCTACGTTTTATCTAAAGAAGAAAAGCATTTTTAAATTATAAAAAAAATAACTCCCTTTAACAATATTGGAATCGATTCAGTTGCCGATTTAGAACAAACTACTTTCAGGTCTTGTATTAATTATGTAACACCTTGTATATATACAAACTAACTTGATTGTAACTGAATTGATTTCAACAAGTTTTCATGTACCTTAATTTATTTTATAATTTGAAAAAAGTGCTTTTACTCCTTCAGTGCGCTATAAAAACTAAATTTATTCTTTATTCATAGCAATAAGGAGATCAAATGCATTCCTAAAACGTATTTCTCAAAACGCACAAATACACGTACAAGTTTCATTGTTAATTGGGGTATAAAAGTGCTTCAAAAAGGAGTAAAAACGTTTAAATTTGGAATTTTGGTTTTCGTTCTGAATTTATTAGGCAATTCTCTAATTGGGGTATCTAAGGTCTTGCGTTTAATATGTTACACCTTGTATATGAAAGAGGTCCCACAGTAATCGAGGAGGAGACTCTATTGCCAGGCTTCACATTCCAGATTGACGAATTTTCGATAAAAAATATACTTTGACCGACCTAGGATTCAAATGCATAGTCTCTAGTTCGCCAGCCACTCTGTACCACTAAACCAACCAGATCTGCTATCTACTTCATGTTATTTTAACTTCAGCCCGTACACGTGTCAATCAACAATTCACGACTTCAAACACTTACCGTCATAAAAAATTCAGTAAACGCCAAATTATGATCAACCAACAACAAAAGTAACTTTTCGCCACTCACCGTAATAATTTAAAAATTCAACGCGTTCTACAAAATGTTCCGTCAAGTTTAACACTAAATTACACTGAACAAACCCGGAACAAGCCCGGTACAGAAACAAAACGCGGAACAGAACAGTTCTTATCTTTCTTCCGAATTTATAGGTATGGAATGTAAGATTTAGGGTTAATTCCGGATATATTTAACGGGTTAATGGGAGAGATAAGGGTTTGGTGTTACATCTGGGATCCTATTCGTTATAACCAAACGCGGTGCGTTATGACAAATTTGTGAAAAAATGAATGGGTCTTGGATTCGTTCACGATTACTCTGGAAGGTTATGGGGAAATGTTTGCCCAGTAATGGGACTATATAGATTCTGGAACAAAATGGGGAGTTGGCGGACGGCTTGGTCTATAGTATCTTTCATGTAAGGTGGGTACTGTGACAATTGTAAGTGTCAAAGAAAATTATACTTTATTCAATGGCAATAAGAGGCATGACCTGTTTCTATACTTATGGTTTAATGCCTTAATTCACACACCGTCACGCCTATATTCCCCAAGTGGGGGTGGCGGAGTTGTACTGAGTACACTTACGTTTCGCCGACGATGTTACGTCCCATGTAATAGGGGGTGAGCCTATTGGCATATACCGGGCACAATTCCAGACTCCGGACTCATACTGGGAAGTTTTTTGGTTAGAAAAACTTCATTTGTCCGACCTAGGATTCGAACCCGGGACCTCGTGACCAAGTGATGCGCTTTGCCACTAGACCAACGAGGCATTCATTCCATTGAAATAATTCCTTTCAAATTGCCTTGATTCCATTGAAATAAATATTATTTTCTTTTGGCACTTAGACCTGTCCCTACCCATCTTATGTGAAAAATATTATAGTGGTTAAAAGCTTAGCCGCTCTGCCCACTGAATCGAGCAGTCGCAGGTGCGATCCCCGCACAAGAAAAATCTTTGTGTGACCCCAAAATGTTTGTTTCGGTCTGACTGTTTGTGTATAGATATATAGATAGAGTACACTTTATTGTACACCAACATAAGCACAGAACAACAGACAAAGAAAACAAAATATACATATATAAAATGGTAGTACAATTGGCGGTCTTACTAACGGCAATCTCTTCCAGACAACCAAATGTTATGTAAATTTTATATTTGTAAACGCACCCACGATACTGGAACAATTCTTAGTGTGGGGCTGCCTTTTTTTAAGGAAAGGAAATAAATGGTTGTCTGTATCCCACTGGATCATCTCACAAATTTATCATATCGCGACATGTTACGTTTATAGGAAGGCATAGCGGATAAGAGCTTTGGGTTATAATATGGAAATGCATGGAACGTTAAAAGGGACTTACATTTTATGACCATAAGTCAACTTTTGTATGTCAGCTGTACTTGAAATATAATAAATGTTTCGTGTATGTATATCAGGAAGCACATATAAAGAGGAGATGGCATTATTTAATAATATCAGGGCCTAGTTAAAAGACACAGTGCACGAGCATAGGCCGACTCCTCTGTATATTTCTTACTTGCAACAATATTATGCCAACTTAAAAATAAATAAATTAATTAAAAATTTAAATTATTATTACTTTGCCCAAGCTGTATTAGACATGCGGCAGATGTGGCCAGCCCACTTCCATTTTAACGAGGCGGAGACCCACATCAGAAATTTTTGTCATGGAGCGCAGGGCACTGTTCCTAATATTTAGCGCAGTGGTTAAGATCTTAAGCCACTCCGCCTACTGTGTCTAATAGTCGCGGGTTCAATTCCCGCACGGGACAAATCTTTGTATGATCCACAACTATTTGTCCCGGTCTGGGTATTTGTGTCTGTGAATTTTCATGTTTGTAAACGCACCCACGATACAGGAATAAATCCTAGTGTGGCGCTACGTTTTATATAAAAAAAAAAAACAAAAAAAAATATGGTGGGAGGCCTTTGCCCAACAATGGGACGTTAGTGGCTGAAGTATGTATGTATTATTACTTAGACTCCGAGATTTATATGATGAATGAGTGAAAGTGCGAACTACTGTGGAGCCGTGTTCCAATCCGGTGGTAGATTTGTAGGCAGATTACATGAAAAAATAAGTATATGTCGGAATGTTATTAATGTGGTTTATTTGTCAAGATACAAATTGTTTAATGTCTTTGATGATCAGTGGAATAATGGTTGGAAGCATGTTGTCTTTGCAAGTTAACGGAACTGTGATTTGAAGTTATTTGGTCGTCTAATAAATCCAATGACGGTATAACCTAACCACGCTCCGATATCAGACGTGAATGCACTCTAACTAACCCCCATTATCAGAACTAGAATGTGTATTCAAAATTAATCTCCGTTATATATGTAATAATCAATAATTGTCAATTTATAGCTAAGTACCTCTCTAGGGCTTATACAAAATAAATGATTTGGGAAATCAGCAAATTAGTATACCTCTTACGAGACCGAGTATTATCTGAAGGACAAGTCAAGAGTATCCGTAACCGGCGAGCATGTATGAGTCGAACTATGAGAGTGGAGGAAGCCAGAGAGGTATGTAAGGAAAGAACCTGTTGGCACCCTGTACTCTCTGCATACCCCACAAGGGATCTGTCATGATAATATAGATAGATCGATAGAGACCTCTTACGGACGGATTTGCCTACTGCGGATAGAATTTTGACATATTTTATATGGGAAATATGTCGAAATTCTACTAACAATAAGCAAATCTATCCTTGCCGGCCATTAGATGAATTACTTGTCGAGATGAAGAATTATGCGCGTGGAAACGGCCTAACAGTTACGGCCTGCACATAGGGTATGTAAATTTTAGTGCGGACACGCACGCGCACGCACTGATTGACAGTTTTTGAACAAATTTTCAAAATGTCAAACCCTACACGCAAACATAGTGTGTGAAGGTACGGCCAACTAACGCGTCCAGCCGCATCTGCGATGGCGTCCGCAGTTGCAATCAGTATCTCTGTATGATCGCGCGTGCAGACGCCGCACAGATCACGCGTGCAAGACGCAGAATGAGTTAAGGTACGGTCAAACCAACGCGTTCAGCCGCGGCTGCGGTTTTATGCACGGTGGCGATCAGCTCCTGCAGTAATATTAGTATCGAAATGTGTGAACATTGGTGTGAACCAACGCATACTGCGTCCTGCACGCGCTGTCTGGGCGGCGTCTGCACGCGCATTCTTAGGGATGATAGTCCCCGTGATCGCCGCTGGGGACGCTACCGCAGCCGCGGCTGAATGCGTTGGTTTGGCCGTACTTTTAGTATGAACCCGTCCATATAAATACTACTGCAGGAATTGATCGCCACCGTGTACACCATCGCGGATGCGGCTGAACTTGATTTCGCTGTATCTTTACAGTGGCCGTTTTTACGCCATTTTTGGTAGTAATACCATTTTAGGTATACCTTCAAGAAAGGACATTGTCGTGAATTGCCCCAGAACCAACAAATATTTGACTCATGCAATTATTCATCTATTTTATTAAAATAATGGCAAATATCCGTATCTAACGGACAATTTGCAATCTAAAAAGAATATTTTAAGGTATTGTCAGTAATAACATCGAAGTCGCCGACATCTTTACTGAATTTCAACACACAATATAACCTCATATGTATTGATGGCTACTGAATTATAACCTCAAAATCTAATACTTTTTGTGCAATATTGCGTTTCCCCCGCTTGTCGGTTTAATAATAAATGACTAAAAAAATGTATAGGTGATTTGATATCAATCAAGTATTTTTTCATTGCTGTTGGTTCTGGGGCAAATTATGTATGGGCGCAGAACAATGTCCTTGATATATTATTAATATTTGTGTTAACCAAGTCAGTTGTGTTACACATGGTAAAATATTTAAATCAAGCAAACTCAAGTTAAACTATGTTATCCAAGTTGGACGATGCTAAAGCAATTTCATAGCTTATCTAATAGACATGTTGCTCGGCGCCCGCCTAAATAACTTGAACGTGTTACTAGAGACATCTTAGCGGCGGTGTCAACATGGAGGTGGTCAGAGCAAATACTGTATGCATTCTTGATGTTTATCTATCTATCTATCTATATCATGACGCCAGTTCCCTTGCGAGGTAGGCAGGGAGTACAGAGTTCCAATAGGTTCTTTCCTTACAGACCTCTCTGGCTTCCTCCACTCTCATAGTTCGTCTCATACACGCTCGCTGGTTACGGAGACTCTTGACTTGCCATTCAGATAAGATACGGTCTATTTGGTCATAGTATCTTAATGTTTAGATTTCAGAAAATCTATGTTTGAAAGAAATGAGTAGGTAGTGGCGTAAAATACGCCTATCCTTTCCTTTACCACCTTTTGGCTTCATCATCAGACGCTGAACACTATCTGGTTATATAGTACTTGTCAATACCTATCTAACAAACCTAAAGACATGTTATGTTGTGTAGTTGACATGATTCTATGGCCACTTTCCGACTCCATTATCAGACCAGCTCCATGGTACCATATTGTTGCATTGTCACTGACTTTACATACGTGTGCCAAATTTTAGCTCATCAGATACCCGCAGGTGTTTGAAAATAGATCACAAGATTTGAACCGTAGAGACAAACAGACATACAAATATTAAAAGTTAAATGAAAGCTTGTGAATAATTTAATAATTTTGACGTTTGTGAGTGCTTTTGAAATGGCCTTATACAATTTGACTTGATGTTACGACCCTGTTTTCAATTCTAAATAGGACTAAATGCAGTTTTTTAGCGAAAGTTCTCAACGAGAGTCCGCGGAGTCAGGAATCCAGTATATGCCATACACTATGACGTAATATCATCAGCGTTATGTAGGTGTACACAGTACATCTCTGCCACCCCAGCTCGGGAAATATGGGCATAACAGTTTATTGTCTTTACAAATTATTAGTATACGACTGCCTCGTTGGTCTAGTGGCAAAGCAATCATGAGGTCCTGGGTTCAAACCTAGATCTGACAAATGTAGTTTTTCTAACGAAAACTTCGCAGCATGAGTCTGAAGTCTGGACTTGTGCCCGCTCCCGTGTATTACATAGGACCTAACATCGTTGGCGAAAAGTGGGTGTACTCAGTACACCTCTGTCACTCTCGCTTGGAAAATATAGGCGTAATGGTGTTGTTTTTCCGTAGAAGGTTTCTTTTTAAACATAGCTCCCTAGTAGGAATTATTCTTGTATCGTAGGTGCATGTATAAACATGAAAGTTGACGAGCGGTTGTATGGTTTAAGGTTTACTCAAATTGTCTTGTCGACGGAGCGCGACGGAAACGCTCGGCTACGCTCGGTGGCCGCTCGGCAGCGCGGCACACACGACACACTACGGAAACGCCGTTGCGCCGACCGGGCTCACGGCGAGCACAAGTGACCCGCTCTCACGCGTATTGGTGTCTCGCTCGACCCGTGCTTCGTTTGTAATAGCGACGGGCGCAACGGCGGCGGGTCGGGACGTTTGCCGTCGCGCTGATTGTGGCTGCGCTATGTGGCGTTTTCCGTACATTTCAGTACATTACAACACCTCAAGGCTTGCCACCATCGCGCTCCGTTAGCTATGGGGCTGAACCTTAAGAGCTTGAGTCGCTCTGCTCACAGGATTGAGTTGTCGCGGGTTCATTTCCCGCACGGGACATGTTTGTAACCCACAAATATTTTGTGTATAAGGATTTCATGTTTGTAATCGCACCCACGATACAGAAATAATTCCTAGTGTGGGGCTACATTTAATTGAAAAAAAGAAACAGACACAATCATCCAGACCGCAACAAACATTTGTATCCACAAGGTTCGTCCGTTGCGTTTGTCAGTACAGGAGCGGTTTAATCTCTTAACCAAGCCTGCGTCATTGGAACAATGATTTACTTTAGTAATTACTAGGGGTAACCATTGTCAAACTGTCCCAAAATGTTACAACAGCAAAGATCCCCTAAGAGGGTATTTATCCCTATCAACATATCGACATGTAGTACACGCTCCCGTACAATCTCGCATCGATTAAGGGATAATACTAATTAAACTATCCCCCGTGACACCTGCGAACACGATAAGGAGTGATAGGGTAGTTGTTCCAACATATATACTTCACCGTAACCCCACCCCAGAAATTATTCTTGTGTTGAGAATGCGTTTACAAACACGAAATTCACATAAACTCATACCCAGACCGAAACAAATATTTGTAGGTCACAAAAAGATTTGTCTGTGTCCGTGTCTTATCTAAAGATCAAGTCAAGAGTTTCTGTAACCGGCGAGCGTGTTTGAGACGAACTATGAGAGTGGAGGAAGCCAGAGAGGTATGTAAGGAAAGAACCTGTTGGAACTCTGTGCTCTCTGCCTATCCCGCAAGGATCTCGCGTGATGATATAGATAGATAGATGAATTTGTACCGTGCGGGAATCGAACCCGCGACAACTCAATCCAGTGGGCGGAACGACTCAAGGTCTTAAGCAATGGGCCAAGACGTCCATCAAATGCCTCTGCTGTCGAAATGCAAGCTCTGCGGAAGATATGCGGAGTCAAGCAAAAATAATGGATTTGATGCAACACAATACAAAAGTGTACAAGTGGGTGTACTTAGTACACCTGTGCCACCTCCGCTTGAAGAATAAAAGCGTGATGGTGTGTATTTAGGTAACTAATATTGCTGACAGTATCATTGGACGTCATTCCAAATCTACTTAAGTTCTGTGAAACATTAGTTTTCTCACGAAGTTTCCCTCAATCCAAAGATATTATATGCTCAGGAAAAATATGTTGCCTTCATATATCCAGACGAAATTGCGTAATCAGTCTGCCATCGACACAGACTATCATGAACTTAGAAGAGCCACTAACCCACATTCTTAACCCATATATGGTTAATAACTCAGAATATTTGGTGCATGTAAGTCGCTTTTTTCCTCAGTTGGCACACTGCCCATGTGATGTATGGGATTTTTTAAGCTGTGACAGCCAAGTTGGTTAAATTATCGTTCTGTGAGCACAATCATATATGTATAGGGAAATCATAATTCGACAAAATGTGAGTCTTGTGCAAAATGTAATAAGAACACGTGTAGATACGAAAAAAGTTATGGCACAGAATTTAGATGACCAATGTAGAAGATGGCTAAAAGGCATCCTCTGGTAATTTGGTCATGTGGAAAGAATGTATGAGGATACAATGCACATTGAAAAATTGAAGGATGTAGGTAATGGGGAAGACCTTAAGTATCTCACCTTGATCAAATAAACGGTGTCTTATTTGATGGAGAAGTATGGATTTTCCTTAATCGGTGAACATGTGTAAGTCGAAATATAAGGGTGAACGAAACGAAAGTCTTTAGAGAAAGAGCGAGATTTAGAGTTACTAATCTCTGTTTTGCCTATACAGGGATCTAGGGTGATAATACAGATATATCATACTTATTATAATAACTGTCTACTCTCCGCTAGTCACTAGCGGTGTAGGTTATCATTGCACATTATTGATTTATTTAAATTCAGCAGTAGCAAAAAGCGTTGTTCAGCTTGAAATTCCAATACTAGCAGAATTTGTTTCTAAAGATATTTGCTTCTTACACACCGTGGTTGGTCTAGCTAATCATCCAACACTTTTAGGCAAACGTCTGAGCCTTCTCTCATAAACTGAGGTAAGGAAAATTAGGTTATACTGCACCACGATTGATGGAGACAGGTTATAGCCACCTGCTGTTAGAATGTATCAAGAAGTCCACAGCTTCCAACTTAGCAACTACTACATGTAGTAGTAACTAAGGCCACCGGCTTACCATGCCTTCCGAAACGGAGCTACTCCAGTTTGAAATTAGGAAATACTCTATATAATAAACTATATTCTTACTCCATCCCCACAGAGATAATGCGAGTTATATACGGTGTATATTTATGTAAGTTTTTTTCTCTTTCCTTGGCACAATGCCCATGTAATGTGTGTGAACTTCATTTATTTATTGTACAGCTTCCAAGCCTTTGTGGTGCTTTAACACTTTTAAATGGCCTCTGCTTTTGAAAGATGATTTATTATTGGTTATGTTAATGTATATTGGTATTGGATTAATATTGAGTGTATTGATTGTGTAATAAGTTTTGACGGGAAAGAATCTATTAAATAAAACTTGAACACTGTCTAACAGACAACAAACCAAATAACAACAAGTGGAGTGGAGCATGAAATTTTGTACAAGAGTACAAAATTTCATGCTTCTAAATATACCTCATGTACCATAGGTGAGCCCTTTAAAAATTCTTGAATACGTACCTTGTGAGAGTTAAATACGGACTTCAAATCCAAATGGATCTTAAGATTTTGTCGATAAGAAATTCAAATGAAATCCATATGAAAGCGCATATCCATATTATTTTTATCAGCCTAAAGACGTCCAATACAAGATATAGGCCTCCTCTAAAGATAACCATGACGATAAGCTTGTGTTGTATGCATCGAGCTTTTATCAGCGACCTTTTAAGACGAATCCGAATAACTTGCAGGAAGCCTATATCTTCAAAACGCTTCGAGAACCCTTCTATCCTAACGGCCTCAGATCTATGAGCGATGTGTCCCGCCCAATGCCACTTAAGTTTGACAAATCTGAGAGCTATACTGGTGACTTTATTTCTCCTAGATTCTTATCCAATTTTGCAAGATAAACGAACATATATTTCCCTGTTGTTATATTACCTTGAGCCTTCTTATAAGCTAGCTTCCCATCCCCCATCTTCCCCCATCTTAAGCTATCATGTCTTAGTGCCGTTCGTCATCATTGGCAACACGCACTGGTTAAAGACAGGTGTCTTGAGAACAAAACAATAATTTCTTTGGCTGAGACAGAACGGCATTTGAGAAAAGAAGATGATGATGATTTTGGCTCGCTTAATTCGCTGCACCAGCCTTGTTTCGCTGCACAGAAGTGTAAAAAGTACACCTATAATAAGTATAAATAAATATGATCTATTCAGATAATAATTGTCTCTATACAGAAAATGATTAAATAATGGAGAATTAGACAAAAAAGACAAGCCGGCTGAATTTCTCGCCATATCTTCTGAGTGGAGGCTACGATCCGATCCGTAGGTTAGTAAGTTAAAAATAATGTAAATATGACCATTTGCAAGTACCCCCGCAGAGTTCACACAGAATAAATCATTTGAGTTAAAGTTTGAACATTTTTACCTGTTTTTAAGATATTCACAGTAGCTGTAAGGTACTTTAACTAAAGCAGTACATCACTCAGCCGATAGCTCGGTGTCAAAACGCCACTTCGCATGATTGATAACCGTCGATACGCCAAACTGACGTGAGCTGTCACCTCTGTATTTTGCCTAAACGATCGGCACTAAATCATGGGTCATGTTGATTTGGTTGACGTAGTTAAGTGATATGTAGAACTTGGAGATTGTACTTAGGGAGTAATTTTTATTATGAGATTCTTTTTTTGGGCCGTGTAAAAATTATATTTTAATATTTTACCACCCAATTGGTACATATATGGTGACTTTTATTATTATGGGCACGGACAATTATCTTAATTTACAAGGTGTGACATAATTAACGCAAGACCTGTACTTAGTTGTAAGTTCTTTGTTCTGAATCGGCAACTGAATCGGTTTCAACTATTTTTAAAGTTATTTAATTTTTATTTATAATTTTCATAAAATGCTGTTACTCGTTCTGGTCGCTGTATTAAACAAAATTTAATAATTATTCAAGGCATTATGGCTATTTTAAATGTATTTCTATTTCACACACCTCAATACGCATACAAAAGTTAATTATTTATTACATTTTTTGGTCAATTTGGGTACAAAAGAGCTTAAAAAATGGTAGAAAAGGCGTTAAAGTTGGAAGTCTGGATTTTGTTTTGAATTTATAAATTAATAATCTAATTGGGGTGTCTGAGCTCTTGCATGATTTATGTTACAACTTGTATAGGTACATATATTCCGAATATGACTGCCTCGTTGGTCTAGTGACAAAGGTCATCAGGTTCTGGGTTCAAATTCTAGGTCGGACAATTATAGTTTTTCTAACGAAAAATTTCCAATATGAGTCCGGAGTCTTGAAATGTGCCCAGTTTATGCCAATAGGCTCGCCCCCTATTACATGGGAGCTAACATCGTCGGCGATAAGTAGGCGTACTTAGTAGACCTCTGCCACCTTCGCTTGGGGAATATAGGCGTGACGGTGTGTGTATATATTCCGAATAGAAAAATTCTCAACAGTATTCCGGAGTATCGATTAGGCTTGCCTCCTATTACAGTTACATCGTCGACGAAAAATGAGTGAAAACAGTACACCTCTGCCACTCCCGCTTGTAGATCATAGGCGTCACTACAGATTAGGCCATAGATATATCTATATCATCACGCCAAATCCCTTGCAGGGTAGGCAGAGAGTACAGAGTTCCAACAGGTTCTTTCCTTACATACCTCTCTGGCTTCCTCCACTCTCATAGTTCGTCTCATACACGCTCGTCGGTTACGGAGACTCTTGACTTGTCCTTCAGATAAGACTCGGTCTGTTTGATCGTGGTAAGATAGTCTAGGTCTTCCCCGGTACCTGCATCCTTCCACTTTTGCATTGTATATCTGTTTTGTCATTTAGTTTATTTATGATTATAGCAGCAGTGATAGCCTAGTGGTTAGACCGTTGGACTGCAAAGTCAGAGGTCTCGGGTTCAAACCCAGGCACGCACCCTGTCTTTTCGAAAGCATGTGCGTATTTAAAAAAAAAAAAAAAAAAAATTATCACTTGCTTTAACGATGAAGGAAAACATCGTGAGGAAACCTGCATGCCTAAGAGTTTCTCGAAGGTGTGTGAAGTTCGCCAACCCGCACTGGGCCAGCGTGGTGGACTATGGCCTAAACCCTCTCAGTTGGAGAGGAGGCCCGTGCCCAGCAGTGGGACAGTTTCTTAACAGGGCTAATATTATATTATTATTATATTATGATTATAAGTATGTCTTTTCTCAAAAGAACTATTAAATAATAATTTTAATTTGTTTTATGTTTCAGGTAACTATCCTACACAAATCCCTTTGTTGGCAACTGGTAAGATTAATTATTAAAGTGTTTTGTTACAGTTAGCCTTGGCTAAATGATCGTTTTTTTTTAATTGTAGTCAGGAACGAATATTAGAATATCGCTTCTTCCTTCATTTTAGATGAGACGGAAAGTTATTTAAATCTCCATTCCGATCTCGGTCTCGAACCTATTCGTGCGTTTATTAAAAAGGCGACAATCCGACATTTCGCGAACATATACGATAATCGTAGCCGCCGCCGACTACGAACCTAACTCCCTTCCTATCAGCCGCTACCGCTGTCCACGGCATGTTCTCACCAACCGTTCCGATGCCCTTACATCCCTTCTTTCGGATACAGCTACCGCACACAGGATCAGACACCGACCTTGCCGGGGACGTCGAAGTATCCGTTGCCCGCCGGCCGGGGCAGAGCACCACGGCGAGTCACCTAGTATACGCCCTCCCCCATAGCGGCTGCCTAAGCCGAGGCCGTTTCCCCTTGAGGCGCCCTTGAGATAGTTTGCTCCCTTGCCCTTGTGGCCCGAGCATAGTGGTTGCACGCTCGCCCTCTTGTCCGGTGAAGCTATAAAGGCCCCGCTGCCAACAGCGTAGATCATTTACACACACAAAAAAGCTATGTAAAGAGAAGATATCATTGTACATATCAAGAAAGAAGACAAATATAAGACTCAACTCACGATGTTATCGTAACACACCACGTTTGGTCCTAGCAATAAAGGGCAGTGGCATACATAATACCATTACACAACCATTTCAATAAGTTATCGTAACGCGCAGTGTTACCAGTGCGGATTGACCCGGGACTAACGGCTTAGCATGCCTTCCGAAGCACGGAGACGCTCGAATACGAAAATGCCACAAACGGTCACTCATCTCAGGCCGACCGAGTCGGACGCTGCTTAACCTTGGTAATCGGTAAGAACACCGCGGTAGCACAGCACTACGAGCACTACAACTATAAAATATATATAATAATCTTAATAATTTAACCATAACAATTTTAAAACCATAGTTATTTTAGTAAATCAATATATTATTTCATTCACCCCTTCACTATCCTAACCCAGTGTCTCTGGATAGGGCAGTCATAGCGAGCGGCAATCATTTGCGAAATACTATTGGAACTGTTACGTTACCGCAAGAAAGTTGACGCAAATTTCTTTTGCACTAAAGCGTGGAACCCATGAATTCGCGCATTTGCGAACATATCCGATGTACTGCAGTATCGTAGCAGTCCCAATAGCATTCTGAAAGCATTATTATACTGGACACGCAGGGCGTTATAAGCTCTTTGCGAAAACAGGACCCACAGGCTGCTTGAGTAAAATGATTAACAAAGAGCTTTAAATAGCTTTTTATCTGTACTGTAGATAATAATAATAATAATAAATTTATTCATTTAAGATCAGTACATGATACAATCTTATTCGAACTTATATTTAAGTAGGTATATTTACCGGTTTGCCTGAACTAGGCCGAGACCTGTGTTTCAGGCATGATTAGTGCTAAAGCATAGTAAATCTAATAATTTTAATTACAATAATATAGCTTATTTGATTAGAAAGTGGCTTAACTAATAACATATGTTTAATTCTACTTTTATAATAAAATTAAAGTTATGATATGCTATGAGAAAATATGTTATCTACAAATTGCTAGTAATTGTTCCGTCTGTTCGTAGGACATTCTTTGTAAATAGTTATGTAGCATTTGTTTGCAGCTAAAATAATTTAATTTGTATATATTTAGTGCTTTATTTATTCTATTGTACAGAAAAGGTCCTAGAAAAGTGAAAAATCTATTAGTATATATATGTTTTGAAGATGAATTTGAAAGGCAGACTATATCTTTCCGTCTCTTATTAATAGTCATGTCAGCTGTATAAGCGAGTGTTTTATGTTGTTTTAATAGTAAATGCATTATAAAGAGTTGGCGGACTGTTAACACCTTGCAGGACTTATATAACAGGATAGTGGGAAAGCGAAAAGAATGGAAATTGGCAACTTTTAGAACTGCTCTTTGGGCACGTTCGAGGGGCAGTAAAACAGATTTTAGGGCTCCTCCCCATGAGGTAATACAGTACTGGATTATGGACTGACATAGGGTTAAGTATACTTGTGTCACTAGTTTTGAATTAGCAATTTTTCTGAGTATTTTAAATACATATATTAATTTACGGACTCTTCTGACTAAACATTCAATGTGTTGGTTGAAGGAGAGTGTATTGTCGATAATAACTCCGAGGTATTTTATATGGTTGGTGTTCTGGATAGTAGGACAGTTGCAGGTGTTAACTGTGGGGTTTTTACAATGGTGTGCATATAGATGAGGGTTAGTTACAGTGGGGTATGGCTTGCGCATAACGAAGTGAACATATTTAGTTTTGTCAGCATTTAATGTTAATAAGTTGTTATGAAGCCAATTATTTACTAAATTAAATCCAAGCTGTGCATACTCGTACAGCTCGTTAGTGGTTTTGGCGCTAAAAATTAATGCGGTGTCATCGGCGTAGGATATTATTTTGCCGTGTCCAATATTTAGATTACACAGGTCATTAATGTAGATCAGGAACAATGTAGAGGCAAGTATACTACCTTGAGGGACCCCAAAGCCTGTGTTTCTTTGGTAATCCCTAGTAAAATTATCTATTTTAACACATTGGTACCGTTCGTCTAGGTAGTCTGCAAACAGTTTTAACTGCGTGCCCCTAATGCCTAGAGCCTCTAGTTTTTCCAAGAGCAAAGGAATAGAAACGGTATCGAATGCTTTGGCTAGGTCAAGGAATATTCCTAAGGTTTGATATCCTTTGCCAAGTTCTTGTGTCACAAATTCAGTAAATACATGCATTGCGTCAGCCGTGGATAGTTTAGCTCTAAAACCAAATTGCATTTTTGATAAAAAATCGTTAGTTTCAAGATAACTGACTAATCTATTGTTGATGATTTTTTCTAGTATTTTGGAAATTGAGGGAAGCAACGATATAGGTCTATAATTTGTAACTAAGTATTTGCTCCCGGATTTAAAGACAGGAATCACTACTGCCTTTTTTAGACATTTAGGGAATATTCCATCAGAAAGACAAAGTTGGAATATATAGGTTAGTGGCGGTACCAAGATGTGCTGGAAGCGTTTAAGGATCTTGTTATTTATGCCGTCCCAACCAGTTGCGCAATCGTCCTTTAGTCCTGAAATAATTCGTTTTATTTCTTGTTCATCAGTATCAAACATTGCAAACGTTTTTGTACTAAAGTTCTTTTTTGTTTGGTAGGTAGACGTAGCTGTATAAGTGCGCGTTTGTTTTCGAATATCCTCTGCAAGGTTCTTACCGACATTTACAAAAAATTCGTTGACATTATTAGCTGAGCAAAGGGGTGTAGTATGTGTAAACAACAAATTCGAACTTGATTCCCGTTGTTTAGACGTAAAGGTAATATTCTTAATATGTTTCCAAATTTCTTTGCTATTATTACCTGCTCTCTGTAATTTATTTCTATCGTGTTCAATTTTTAGTTTTTTTAACAGATTATTACAGAAATTTCTGTACCTTTTATAGGTCGTTTGAAGAATTAAATTATCGGGGTATCTCTTCGATCGCTGATGGAGTTTATCTCTGTGTCTTATACACCGAATTAACCCAGGAGTAATCCATGGCTTAATATTATAATGTTTATTCTTTACTGTTATTAGTGTCGTGTTTCGTATAATAGCTTGTTGGGCATTCTCAATTAGGTACGATAGAGATAAGTTAGGGTCAGCAGTATTGTAAATGTTGTTATAATCAATGTTGCGTAAGTCATGTTCGAGTTTGTTCATGTTTAATTTGGTATTAGTCTGACGGCGATTTAGCTTAGGCAGCATTAAATTTACGTTTAGTAGGACAGCGTAGTGGTCGGTAATAAAGGAATTAGTAATAAGCGTGAGGTATTGAAGGCTGGATTTGATCATCATGTGATCGAGGCAGGAACCGCTCTGATGTGTAGTCTTTGTATGAGAGGGAAGGAGCCCATGGTATGAGCACAGATTTAGATAGTCTTGAGTTCCTGCATCGTAATGTTCAGATCCAATGTTAATATTTATGTCACCTGTTAGTATAATATTTTTAAAAGACGCTAGTGCTGTAAGTGTATGATTCAACGAGTTTAAAAATGGGTCTAAGTTCCTAAAAGAGGGAGACCTATACATGGCAATAACCGCTGTGTTTGTACCTAATTTAACAATCAAGCAGTTACAGCCTTGAACAATTGGTTCGTCGATGGTGATGTTCAGCGATTCCTTAGCGTAAATTATCACTCCATCATTTTGATTGTGGGTCGTTTTGCTATAAGATAAATTGTACCCGGGAATCTGTGGGAGTATATTGTGGCGGTTTGATAACCAGCACTCGGTTAGGACTATTAAATCACAATAAAAATTAAGCCTATGTACAAATAGATTAAAGTTCTCTATATTCTTGTAAATACTACGAATATTTTGGGTAAGTATGGTTAGCGAGTTTTCGTAGATGGTGAGATATTGTCTGCAGTTCTCAACATCACAGGACTTTGACTCAGAGATGAAAGCGTTGTCTATTTCACAGATTAAATTAATATCCATCCTAACTAATTTAAATTACTAATTAATTAAAAGTTCTAAAAAAAAGAGATCGAGATGTACTGTTGTTAATACTCCAATAAAATACAGAATACCATTACACGGTCATTTCACTAAGTTATCGTAACGCATTGCGTTTGGTCATACCAAATAAGGGTTCTCAAGAGAAGTTATTACAAAAATGTTAGTAAAAAGAGATAAAAGCGGGCGGGCCCGTTTGACAGCGCTTCAATTTACGAAAGGGATCAAAGTTATTATTTATTAGGGCATGAGTCGATAAGGGCCTGGATTAATGAGATTCCTTTGCCTGATTTTTCTTTTTAAGTAGTCAAGTTTTAATATTATTTGAAATTGATCATATAACAAGGCCTCTCATAAATATAAGTGCATATTTATTATAGCTTCGATTTTCCGTTTCAGTTATCTTGAAAATTTTCTCACGATATTTTCGCTTCCCGTGAGAATATACATTTTGAAAAAAAACACCGAAGCATGAGCCGGTAGTACAACCCTGGATCCTATGATTATAACGAAAATGTTGTGCCAGTGACCTGTAGTTTCACTGATACTATTTTTTAATAATTAATATTAGTAAAAAGACATAGAAGCGGGTGGGCCTGTTTGGCAGCGCTTCAATTTACGAAAGGGATCAAAGATATTATTTATTAGCGCATGAGTCGATAAGGGCCTGGATTAATGTGATTCCTTTGCCTGATTTTTCTTTTTAAGAAGTTAAGTTTTTATGTGCATTGAACATGATCATGTAGAAGGATCCTTATAAATATGAGCGCATATTTAATGTTAGCTTAGATATTTTCATTTTCGCTTACCGTGAGAATATACATTTTGAAAAAAAACACCGAGGCGTGAGCCGGGAGTACAACCCTGAAACCTATGATTATAAGGAAAATATTGTGCCAGTGAGCTATTGTTAATAATGAATATTAGTAAAAAGACACAGAAACGGGTGGGCCCGTTGGACAGCGCTTAAATTTATGAAAGGGATCAAAGGTATTATATTGTTACGACCCGAACATATCCCGATATCTTGAAAAGTCTTTATCGCGGGATGTCGATTCTAAAACGCATAACACACCCTTAGGTTCCCTGGTGATCTGACTAGAAAGATCTGGAATCCGCGCTTAAGTGGTGAAAAGTCTAGAAGGTTCCACCTTTTTAACATGCCGGCCTATTTGTTCACGCGCAAATACTAGTAGGTATGTAATAATAATACCGCTTTGTGAGCCGCGCCGGCTATTGTTCGATGTACTTCTATCGATGTACTTGGTGGGTTCGCGTCCGTTCCAGAACTTTCAAACAAGTATAAAAGGAACACAGAGGGCAGGGACGACACAGTCTCTTCTCAGAAGCGATAGTGATCAAATCGGAGAGCAAGCGATCTAAGTGGAATACACCGGTGACTTTAGCAATGATATACGGATACTACGAGTGACTCAGCGACTTGGATGCAGTACTAGTGTGTGATTAGTTCTCGTGTGTATTTGCATTCGACGAACTGTTTTGTGTGTACAGCGCCTAATAAAGTACTTCGCACGTTATTCGGCATTTAATTACCCTCATACGTAACAATATATTAGGGCATGAGTCGATGAAGACCTGGATTAATAAGATTCCTTTGACTAATTTTTCTTTTAAAGAAGTTAATTTTTTATGTGCATTGAACATAATAATGGAACTAAGCTGCTCATACAGTCATATTTTATTTTAGCTTAGATATTTTCAGTTTGTTATTTTGTAAATTTTTCACTATATTTTCTCTCACCATGAGCGAATACATTTTGAAAGTATTCGGAAGAATAACCCGGGAGTACAACCTTTTTTTATAGGGGAAATGCCTTACGCATATTGCCACATCGCGGGCTTTGGTGAAGTGGAAAACCCCTCGGCGTCCATTTCTTGCCCGAGTGCCCTGCCGCAGGAATCGCCAATGGTATAACATCTGCGGCGCGGGCAGTCCTGAGGGCCTAGACAAATGGCAAACGTTTTGTTTCTATTCTATTATCGCAATCGATAGCGCATTGTTTTGACCACGTGACTTTTCGTTAGAAAATGTCATTCCCTTACATTTTTTCGCTTTCTATTAGCGTGAACGACTGTAGATTGCCCACTTGGCTACAGGCGCTGGTCTGTTTCGCATAGACCTCGTCTTCAATCCCGTTCTCTCCCTTGTGAAGACGCGCGGGACGCAGCGCGCTTCCTTCAAGTGCCTGTCACTGTTAGGGAGACGGGTTGACGGGGAGTACAACCCTGGAACTTATGATAATAATAATAATAATAATAATATTTATTTCACCAAATAAAAGCACATACATATTTCTTAGATCTAGGGCTAATCTTATAGCAAAATGATACTGAGGGGTGCCTCTGCAGCCGAACTAGGTGACAACCTGTATTTCGGCATGCAGCGCCATTCCCAAAAAACAAATACAAAAATAAAAAACTATGATAGGCATAAGATGTAGCCATGCAAGAAAGAAAGCTAAATATGTTTGAGGTACATGATTTAACTTTACTATAATTGTAGAGTTTAAGGTAGGATCCTCCCTGTGTGTTTGATGCAAGTGCTTGTATGAATGTGGGAGGGTGTGTAGTAGTAATATTTAAGTGTTAATTTTATAATTTAGGAAGGTATGTCAAACAGATTTTCAGTTTCTTCATAATTCAACTTTAGAAGGTGGTCCTGTGCCTTATTTTTAAACTGATATTTATTTAGCGGGTATAAATTTAGTATTCTATTTAATTTATTATATATCAGAGGCCCAAGAAAAATAATAAATCTCCTAATAAATGAGGTGTTGGGTTTAATTTTGCGACTACAGACTATGTATTTCAAACGCCTGCTTACGAGGTTCGGGTCATATTTATGTTTACTATGTTCTTTCTGAAGGACGCTTAGGAAAAACAATTGACGGACTGTAAGGACTTTACTCAGTTGGTACAATTTTGAAGTAGAAAAAAGCAATGGTTTAAAATTAATTATTTTTAAGACTGCACGTTGAGCTATTTCTACTTTTATCATAGTGGTTTTCGGTGCTCCACCCCACGACGATATGCAGTAGGTTATGATCGACTGGCACAGACTACAGTATAGTTGCATTAAGAGTGGGTGATCGGTGACATGTCGTAAGTTCTTAAAAGCAAAAATAAGCTTCCTAACCCGTGTACATAACAACTTAATATGTTCTTTAAAACTGAGGTTACAATCGATTGTTATACCCAAATATTTAACAGATTTTACTTCCAGTAATCGCGCACAGGAGCAGTCACTGCGATTGACACATTTGTGTGCAATAATGCAATGTCTGCTCCTGATTCCTTCATGCTGTCGAATGCTAAAAGTAACCAACCTTGTTTTCTCAACATTTAGGGTGAGCGTGTTACAATGGAGCCAGTGTCTAACTAGGTCAAAGCCCATTTGGGCATGATTAAATACGTTATCCCATGTTTTTGCAGTAAAAAATAATGCAGTGTCGTCTGCGTATGAAATTATTTGCCCATGAGGTATTTTCAGGTTTGTCAGACCATTCATGTAGACAAGGAATAGGGTAGGTCCCAGTATACTCCCTTGTGGTACACCATGTGTAACTGGCAAATCAATACTTCTATAAGTCCCCACTTGTACATATTGGTATCGTGCCGAGAGGTAACTTTTGAAAAGTTTTAATTGTATACCTCTAATACCGATCTGTTCCAGCTTATTGATTAATAGGGGTACAGAGATTGAATCACAAGCCTTTGCAAGATCTAGAAAGATACATAGACATTTCTGTCTACTATCTAAACTGGTAGCTATATGGTTTGTTAACCCATTTACCGCATCATCGGTACATTTACCCCTGCGAAAACCAAATTGATTTTTGGCGAGAAGGTTATATTTTTCCAAGTAATTAACTAGCCTAGCATTTATAAGTTTCTCCAAAATTTTCGATAGTGAGGGCAATATTGAAATAGGTCTATAGCTGGTAATACGTTCCCTATCGCCACCTTTAAAGATAGGCCGCACTATGGCTTTTTTAAGAATATTTGGGAAAACACCAGTTTGAAGACATTGATTGAATATAACCGTAAGAATTGGCACGAAAAAGCTAGAACAATCCTTCAACAATTTGTTAGAGATACGGTCGCACCCCACTGAGCAGTCTGTTTTCAGGCTACGTATAATTTGTTCAATTTCTAACTCACTTGTATCCTCAAGCACAAAAGAGGTCAGTGGAGAGGTTGTGGATTCATCCAAAGTAATATTTGAATTACTCAAACTATGCCTACAATTTTCAGCCAAGGACTTACCCACCCCTACAAAATGCTTATTTAAGTCATTCAGTGATTGTTGGGGAGTAGAATTTAAGTTTAGGAGATGTTCAGAAGGCGTATTATCTTTCACCATGCCAGCAATTTCTTTAATAGCTTTCCATAATTTTTTAGGGTTATTTCTTGATATTTGAATTAGATTCTTTTCGTATGATCTTTTTAGTTTCTTTAATAAAGAGTTACAAAAATTTCTGTAGCGTGTGTATGTATGTTTCAGTACTTCATTTTCAGGATCTTTTTTACTCTTTTTATGTAACCTGTCTCTATTTTTTATGCATCGTAGCAAACCAGGAGTTATCCAGGGTTTTATGATCTTTTTACGTCGGGATAATGTAACCGTATATGTATTATTAGAAATTGCTGTTTTGACATTGGTCACAATATAGTCTAATGAAAATTCAGGGCTAACCGATTGGTATATTGGACTAATATCAATATTCAAAATATCCTGGACAAGTTTATTACTATTCACCATATTTGAAGTTCTGGGTGCAAATTTGTTTAAATTCTTTGAGCTTATGATCGTCAAGACTGGATAATGATCTGTTAGTGTAGTTTGGAGAATTATCGTGGTAACATGATGCTTGGATTTAACCAAGACATGATCCAAACATGTTCCACTTCTTTCTCTAGTAACGTACGTATGTGTGGGTAGTAAACCGTGTGACGCACATAAATTTAAATAACGTTCACCTGGAATGTCAATTTTATTACTATTTATAGGAATATTAATATCGCCAGTGATAATAACATTTTCAAACGATGAGAGTTGAAGAAGAACGTTATTAAGAGATATCAAAAAGTTATCTATATTTTTATAAGATGGGGATCTATACACAGATATAATCGCAGTTTGTTTTAGATACGTAGCTATTAAACAATTGCCATCAAGGAAGTATGGCTCTTCAACTACAAAGTTAAGATTTTCCTTTATGTATAAAACAACTCCATCATTTTGTTTTAGGTTCTTAACTGTGGCATAGGAATGGTATCCTTTTAAACAGGGTACCTGTGCTTTCTCTGATAACCAGCATTCAGTGAGTGCGAGGACTGAACAATCTATTTTTAATCTAGCAAGATCTATCTCAAGACCCGACATGTTGCAATGTATACTACGTACATTTTGCGTTAAGATAACAAGTTGTGTTGTTAATTGGTTCGTTGGTAATAGATTACGACAATCTTCTAAATCGCCAGTAAAAGAAGTAAACATATTGAGGTCATCGATATTATGACATAAATTATTTATGTTATTATCGAATTTGATTGTAAAAACTAAGTCTGTCTCTAATTCTGTCGTAGCAATATATACAATTAATCAAATTGAGAAAGTTCCAATGTATATGTATTTCTGATACATAAATATTATATTTTTTAGTATATGTAGTGATACATATATAGTATTTTTGTGTGTTATATGTGCAGTGTATTATTTTAAAGATAGAACAATATAAAAACAAAATTAAAACCAAGTGAAAAAAAGTAGCAATCCTATTAAAACTCTGGACAGTTTTTTTAAATCTTAATTTAAACAGTCATGCTGCATTCCTTAGCTTATCCAAATCCGCCTCCGATGTGATGCGAATTTGGGGTGACGCTTCACTTTTGCGAAGATACACAATACCATGCGACGTCCAGCAAAAAGCATATCCGTGACTCTTTTGAAAGTTTCTTGCTAAATAGTATAGCTTATGGGTCTTGAAAGTTAAGGCTTCTGAGACAAATATGGGTTGCATAGGGTGTTGCATATTTAGGTGTGTAGTATTTAGCTTTTGCTCTTTTGGTTTTGATTTATTAAAACTCCTAACTCCTTTTACGACCTTTTCTTTCGTCATTACTGAGTGAAAATCTACGTAGACAGAATTATTTGAATCTTTTGACTTGTATCTATAGATGTCCTTAACGCAATAAGTATCCATATTAATATTTAAAGTCTTTCCCAAATTAATCATTAGGTCACAAAGGCTGTCTTTATTTTCTCCACTATTTTTGGGTATATTTCGGATTTCAATACCTGTCGATCGGGACTTGCGCTCCAAATTTTCAATTTTTTCTTCTAACATCTGAATCACTCTCTTATCCTCCCTGCGATCGTTTTCCAACCGAGATAGACGCTGCAAGAACTCATCATATTTGTTCGACATTGTTTCTACACTATTTTTCAGCTCATTATTTTGGATTAAAATACTGTCAATAGTACCCTTCAACTCCTGAAAGTGACTTTCCTGCTGTTTCATAAAAGCAAAAAACATATCTGAGGTAATAGCCGCGGTTTTTTCCTTGGTGCCTTCCAACTTTCTCTTTTTGCGATCGTTAGAATTTGATGCTATTGCTGATAGGTCAGGCGCCGATGCATACTGTTGCAATTGGGCATCGGACGTTGTAGTTTGCATGGCAGGCGCTATTTTTTCGGATAATAAATCTATCGAAATAGAAGGCAGCGGTGATGTAGGTGGCGTACGGTTTAAGGGCATGGTAGCTTTACAGTAGTTATCGGCAGTACTAGGAGCCAAGAAGCGATAGAGAATAGTAAATTAAATTATAACACTGGCACAAAGTAAGAGGGGTCAGCTAATTTTGTCACCGATCGGCTTTATCGAACATTTAGAAATTCCGTCCAGTTTATTGAGACCTCTGCTTGTATGAGCGCCTGTTTACACTTTTAGGGAATTAAATGGAAGTGCTGGTAGTGGTGCTATCTTTATTTATCGCTTGCCCTACGTAGTAGTGTTTCTCATGCTATCCCTTACTAACTCGAGTTTGTATGTGATTGTAAGTTACTCAAACGTTGCGTGCAGTATAGTTTCGGTGCAATATTGTTCTTCGAACCTTCAATGAATTCGCGTAGGTGTGCGTGTGTTGACTTCGAAACACCTCCAATGCTTTATGTAGTCCTAATTTGAGCGTGTTAACACTTTTGAGAAATGAAGTAGAAGTTCAGGTAATGGTGCTATCTTTGTATTACGCTTGCCCTATGAAGTGGTATTTCTCATGCTATCTCGCACTAACCACGGATCTATATGTAATTGGAAGTTACTCACACGTAGCGTGCAGTATAGTTTCGACGCAATATTGTTCTTCGAATCTTCAATGAATCCGCGTAGGTGTGCGTGCTTTGCCTTCGAAACAACTCCAATGCTTTATGCAGTCCTAATTTGTGAAACTAATTAAATGTTCACTATTTATTTTTTAAAAATTGGAAAATTAAAAGTTACGTGATTACTATAAACGCGACTGTCTTGCACAGCGATCCGAAGGGAAGGGGGATAAGGCAAATATTGAGCTACAGGGCATTAAGTTTTACTGTTTTTTTTCTGCTGGGTACTATTTTTTCGTTTAGATAGCACTTAATCTACAAAAGGGATAACAGTTATTATTTAGTAGAGCATGATTCGATAAAGACCTGGATTAATGAGATTATAATATCATTTTTTTTGGACGGGCGTGGGGGCAGAAAGATTCTAGAGTGGAGACTACGTATTGGCAAGCGCATCGTGGGACGGCCGCCTACCAGATGGACCGACGATCTTGTGAAGATAGCAGGAAGTCGTTGGATGTAGGTGACATCAGACGGGTTGCGCTGAATGCGATAGGAGAGGTCTAAGTTTAACAGTACACAAGTATAGGCTGAGATGATGACGATATTGGCAGTAGTCCTACAGCAGACCTAACAACGTCTGAGTTAAGTCAATGTACACAGTACACTTTTGCTATACCCGTTTAGGTAATATAATAATAATAAAATTTAGCCCTGTTAAGAATCTGTCCCAACGTTGGGCACAGGCCTCCTTTCAGACTGAGAGGTTTTAAGTCCACCATGCTGGCCCAATGCGAGTTGGCGAACTTCACACAACTTTGAGAAACACTCAGGCATGCAGGTTTTCTCACGATGTTTTCCTTCACCGTTAAAGCAAGTGATAGTTAATTTTTAATACGCACATGCTTTCTATAAGACCGAGGTGCATGAGTTTGAACCCAAGGCCTCTGACTTTGCAGTCCAACGGTGTAACCATTAGGCTATCACTACTTAGGTAATATAAAGGTGACTTTTTATTGGTAAAAAATCAGCGGGTGCAACATTCACCCCGGGGGGTTAACTGGCAGTTTACTTTTACACGTTTCTGAGATAAGGGCCACCTTCCCAATAGACTAACTTATGTTGGTCAGCCGGTCGTAAATTAATGTTCTACGGGTATAGGAAATAGTGGTTTTTCCACAAATTTATACCCCAATGCTTTTTGGGACGAACACTTTACTTTTTTATAATAACATCGAGGGGTGAAAGGTTATTGGTTTTAAGTAATATTTTATGAACTCTATAGGAGAGATATTTTAATGATAATTAAAAAAAAAAGTATTACTCAAGCTATAAGTTTAGTGTATTTTTGACAATAAACTTTTTTTTTTGCTTGATGTGGGTATACAGTATTTGTGTGTTTGTTTGTATAATGGCATGTTAGTTAAGCTTAGTCCCTTGATCTAAAAAAACCTAAAATAAAACCTCCCACGTGTGATCAGTCAACCCCATCCATTTCTCACACCACCTAACATGGTATTAATTACTCTCAAACAAACACACACTCGACAGTGATTAATAAATAACACCCCCTATCCCTCTTAACCCCTTTTCACCCCCAATCATTAATAACCGCAGAGTAAAAAAAAACAGCAACGTTTTTCATCATCGAACCCGCGACATTACGATGCGATATGACGTCACGACCGACTGAGTTGATGGTGTTTTTATCATCACAACAATCAATAAAAGGGTCCTTGTCGAATAAAAATGATTAATACGGGAAGTGTCCACTCGTGTTTGATAGATGGCGCCAGTGTGCGCGGTACCAGAAATTTTTGGGTTTGGACTTTGAAAATTTGGGTGGAATTGATTTGATGAATCAGATGTATGATGAATCAGATGTATACAGATGTATCTCTATAGAATTTATCGTTCAATCCACAAATGCCCCACTTGTTTCTTAGCTTACAGTGAGACAATGTTTTCTTGTGTATTAGTTCTGTCCTTATACGTTTGCATAGAGCTTAAAAAATGTAGCTTTTTACAGAACAAAATTATTATATATGAAAAAAAAGAGTGTCCTGGATTTTAATATGACAATTATTTTTGACGTCACGTCTATACAGAAGTGGCCTACTTACATATTGCTGTCAATTTCAGGACCCAATGTCAAATACAAGTATATTTTCATTATATTACACATAATTTACGGACGGACTATTTAGCTTAAGCCGCTCCACCCACTGTGTCTAATAGTCGCGGGTTCGATTCCCGCACGGGACAAATCTTTGTGTGATCCACAATTATTTGTTTCGGTCTGGGTATTTGTGTATGTGAATTTTCATGTTTGTAAATGCACCCACGACACAGGAATAAATCCTACTGAGGGGCAACGTTTAAAAAAAAAAATACAGACTTCAGATCATTATTACGCATTTTTCAATGGAAAAAACACACTTCATACGACCAAGAATTCGTATCTAAGACCTCATGATCGGTACACGGATTATGTTCCGTTAGACAAACGTAGCAGTCAAGTTATATAATGCAGGCTGAAAAAAAACAATTTAAAATATTCATTGTTGAAGAGAATTACCAAAAAGTAACACAAGTAAATAAAAACATTTCTTATATCCTAAGCTTAGCAATTCGCAAACACGTCGATCAAATACGTAAAACCGATGAAAATTCAATAAAATTTGAAATGCACCAAACGAAATCTCTTATAAAATTCAAAAAATTTCCCATTTCCCGGCTTATCCGCGCTCGTCGGCGCTTGTACAGAGTATATGCGGCGGATTATTCTGAATATTGAGAATTCTAGACGTTAGCTACGTGATCGGCCTCGGCGGAGACGGGTTGAAGATTTCGCGTGGAGACCTAAACGTTATGACATTACGTGATGCGAAAATCGAAATAGGTTTCCGAAGTTCGCGCATTCGATTGACGTGTCGCCCGAAAGTTTGGCGCGATCAATCAGATTGGCTTTAAAATTCGGCAATTCGTATTTGCATTTGTTTGGGCGTAGGCTTTATGGAATTTGTCTTTTTAAGTCTAAGAGTTAGTAGTATTCAAATTGTAATGTAAATAGAGCAATGTAAAAAAAAAAATTTGATAAGTACCATATAAATACCATACAAAAAACACTACTATTTTTAAAGAGTTAATTACCGTTTCTTTACGAACGTAGATATTCGAATTAATTCCAAAATCTGTATTTATGTGTGTATTTAAAATGTGCTTTAGACGTACAACTGAAATTGCTGTATTGCTTTGAATTTATAATTCAATTTTAGATTGATACAACGTTCCAAGGAACTATTTGAACGGGTAACAGAAATGTTAGATAATTTAAGTATAAAAAATAAGATAATTATTATAAATAGTTGGCATCAATCCAATTGCTGATTTGGAACAAAAAAACTTTGAAGTCTTACGTTAAGGTCCTAGTATCTATCTATATCATCACGCCAGATCCCATGTGGGGTAGGCAGAGAGTACAGAGTTCCAACAGGTTCTTTCCTTACAGACCTTTCTGGCTTCCTTCACTCTCTTAGTTCGTCTCATACACGCTCGCCGGTTACGGAGACTCTTGACTTGGCCTTTAGATAAGATACGGTATATTTGGTCATGGTGAGAAATCCCTAGTTTTGTTTTAATTTAACTACAAATGTAAACACTAAATTGATTACAAATGTAATACTTCAAGTCATTTCTGCCAATCAACACTAGTAATTTGTACATCGTGTACATACCACAGAATCAGTCCTTCCGTCTTGCCAAAAGAATCTAATATCATAATGCCTTATGAACGAAATGACCAAATCTCAGAAAGACTTTCCCATTATGCTTGAAATTCGAAATGACTTTATTTTGTCTGAGAATATAGAAGATGTGAAATGTTTATCAACATCTATACAAATTGATATATGCATGATTGAGCATATCAAATCGGCCTTCGGTTCTGTTTCAATAAAGTACTTACAGTCTACCAAACACATCTGACCTTTGTGTCATGTTATATCATGGGGATTGTGAGGAGTTTAAATTATATTACCGTTTCGTACAGCTGCTACCCTGCCACAGAAAACAAGTTAATTTTAACTCGGTCTGTAATCGATAAATCCATTTTAACTGATCCGTAAAATTTCGAGATATTCGCGACTCGATTGCAGCCGGAAGTTGATTGTTTTGGTAATTGTTCTGATAATGAGAGGGTTGGGGATGAAAGTAGGGAATATAAAGTTAAGTGTGTAATTAACGTATTATTTATTTGGTATCGAGTAGACTATCTTACCATGACCAAATAATCCGTGTTTTATTAGAAGGGTAAGTCAAGAGTCTCCGTAACTGGCGTGCGTTACGTGTGCGAGCGTGTATGAGACAAACTATGAGAGTGGAGGAAGCCAGAGAAGTCTGTAAGGTAAGAACCTGTTGGAACTCTGTAATCTTTGCCAACACTGCAAGGGATCTGACGTGATAATATAAATAGATAGATAGGTTTATTTTGACTATTATACTACTTTGAGTGCCAAAACTGTTCGCATCCTTAGTTAGGCTTTACTCTTGATTCCTACAAGTGGTCCCTGGGTAGGGTAGTACTAAATGAGAAACGCTTTCACTGGTGGTAGTCTTCTGCCGTAGCTTGTCACCGTTCACCCAGGAAAGTCGTGTCTTCAAGCGACTCAGTCGTGGTCTAGAATGTTGCGCCGAGTTGCTTTACGTCGAGGCAGGTCTAGCCCAATCATACCGACTCGGGCTAAATTCAGTTTCCTTAGCTTATTTTAGAGTGAATATTTGTGCTATTGTTACGTTACGGGGTAATTGAATGCCGAATAACGTGCGAAGAACTTTATTAGGCGCTGAACGCCCAAAACAGTACGTCGAACGCAAGTACACTAAACACACACTAGTAATACTCGCGTTAGTATCCAAATACTGCAAGTCGCTGAGTCACTCGTAGTATCCGTATATCGCTGCTAAGGTCGTCGGTGTATTTCACTTAGATCGCTTGTTCTCGATTTAATCGCTGTCGCTTCCGAAAAGAGACTGCGTCCGTCCCCGCGCTCTGTGTCCTTTTATACTCGTATGAAACTTCTTGAACGGACGCGAACCCTCTAAGTACATTGAACAATAGCCGGCACGCCCCACAAAGCGGTATTATTATTAGATACCTATTTGTACCTGAACAAGTAGGTACTTGTTTACCGCATCCGCGCGCCGGCGATAATTAAAGGGGAGGATCTTCTAGACATTTTAGCACTTAAGCGCGGATTCTAGATCTTTCTTGATGGTTAGATAACACCCCCGATGAGAGTTTCACGAGATATCGGGGTTTATTGGAGTCGTAACACTATTATACTACTTTGTGGGCTTAAACAGCTCATGCCCTCGTGTGATTCCTAAACGTGGTCCCTTGGTCCCTAAACGCGTAGCAGCTTCACCGGAGTCTACTCCGGTCGTGGTCCAGTGAGCCAGTCGTGTTCTAGCATGTTACGAGAAGTTCCGTTACGTGGAGACGGGATTAGCCCGATCATACCGATTCGGAACTCGGTCTAACTTTCGTCTCCTCAGCCTATTTCAGAGTGATATATTATTGATTCAACAAGGCACATCTTTCACCTGATCATCACGTTCCATCAGATAGGTGTCAATTGGTGAACAGTAATTAATAAAAAAACATATGCTCGCGTAAGGTTCGCGCTTAAAAGTTTTTGGGCTTGATTTTCTTTAAGTTTTTGTGCTTGTTTGTCTTTCAGTTATTAACGATATATAAATAGATAACACTTTATTGTTCCATCAGAGATAAAAAAGGAGATAAAAGAAGCAAGATACAAATTGAAAATTAGTGTAAAAATGGGCGGCCTTATCACTGTTATACTGATGATGCTTGTTGTAACTTTTTTATGGTTAGTTGTTAGTTGGTGTAAGGATTTTCATAGAGATCGTTACGCCTGCATTCCCCAAGAGAAGATGGTAGAACTATACTGTGTATATCCAAAATATACCTATTATGCCTGCCTTGTTCGTCTAGTGGCAAAGCGCATCGCTTTGTGATCACGAGGATCAGACAAATGTAGTTTGCTAACCAAAACTTCCCAGTATGAGTTGGGAGTCTGGAATTGTGCCTGGTATATGTCAATAGGCTCGCCCCCTATTACATGGGACCTAACATCCTCGGCAAAACGTGGGTGTTCTCAGTACACCTCTGCTACTCGTGCTTGGGGAATATAGACGTGCGGTTTTTATTTATTTTATTTTACCTATTACAATGAGGTATTGGGGGGCGAGTCTATAGCTATTTACGAGTCCCAATGACCAGTCACCAGGAACAAAACAACACTCCCGAATGCTAATAAGGTTTTTCCATACAGAAAACCCGATAACACATTCTACTACAATTGACAGGGTTACATTATAGCTACGCCTTACATACAAGACTATAGATAAACATTCGAATCTACATAATCACAACTGTAGGGTATAGACCGCCTTTCTTTCTTATATAGCCCTTCCCACTTTTTCCCCTTTCTTTAACTACTACGTAGTAATAATATATAAATATATATATATATATTTTTTTTAAAGCAGTTTTTTACCCCAATTAACAATGAAACGTGTACGTGTATGTGTGAGTTTTGAGAAATACATTTTAGGAATGCAATTGGAATTTTCTTCTTGCTATGAATCAAGAATATATTACGTTTTTTTATAGCGCACTGAAGGAGAAAAATAATTTTTGGCCAATTTAAAAAAAATGTAAGTTACATTAAATATTATTGGAATCAATTCAGTTACTGATTTAGAACAAACTATTTTCAGGTCTTGCGTTTATTATGTTACAGCTTGTATATATATACGAGTAGTATTATTATTAGCCTCGTATTTTCGCCCCTACCCCACATGTATCTACACCACCCTAAGGTAGACCGGGAGAAAATGCCTCAGGCATTAAGTCCGCCTATGTACATACATATGTGCATGAAGAATAAAATAATAATATTATAAATGTGAATGTTTGTATGTGTAGATCTTTGGATGTTTGTTTAACACATAGGATATTTTTTATCCCGGAAAAATGGAAGGTTCCTGTCTAAACAACGCGGATAAAGTTTTTTTTTATAACGTAGTCCCACGCGAGGATTTATTTCTGTGTCGTGGTTGCGTTTACAAATATGAAAATTCACATACACAAATACCCAGACTGGAACAAATAATTGTGGATCACACAAAGATTTGTCCCGTGCGGGAATCGAACCCGTGACTATTAGACACAGTAGGCGGAGCGGCTTAAGCTCTTAACCACTGCTTTAATTCGTCCTTCAAAAGTTGCGGGTCAAAACATCTGGAGAAGTTGCGGGCAGAAGATAGATAGATAGATAAAATGTTTATTTGTAACAAAAGGACACACAGTACAAACTATTATCCTAAAACATTAAAGAGAAAAAAAAAAAACATGCAGTACAATTTAAATTTATAACATTATTGTAGTAAGTGTGTCACAGTGGTACAAAAGGGCCACAGCTCAGCGCCGCATTTGCTCGAGGAGCAAAACGCTGATTTTCAGCTGCAACCACGATGTTACGCGAGAAACTCGAGCAGCGTTACAGACATGATCCCAAAACTTGTTAATAAAATATATATACATAAAAAGAAGAAGAATACATATAATATTATTTATTCGTGGCAAAAAAAAAAAAAAAAAAAATATTTTAGTTTATGCTAGGACTATACGAGCACCGACGACAACTGAAGAACGCTACCAAGACTATCAAAGCGTAAACCTAGTTTTTGAGTTTCCAAAATTGCTGATTTTAAATTGCTGAAGATAGTAGTATACTTAAAAAATAAGTACCCATCAAGAAATATGAAAGATCCAATAACCCCAGTTCTACCGGTCACGGAAGATGGTTAATACGATGACGTCACGAGATACCCGATCGTTATAGGGAACATCCCGTATCTCACAAATAGGATGGCAATTATTTCGGCCTGGGGAAATTACCGGGGCCAGATGCTCCTATTGGACTAGTATAATAGGAAATATTGTAGAAATATTGTTGTAAAATGTGCTGTTATTTATTTTTATTCAACATACTTGTATGTGGCAAGATGGAGTTTATGTAGGAAAATATCTGTGGGATTTTTTTGTGCAAAAATTGTTGGCTGTATGGAAAATTCATCATTCTCAGCCCAGCCAGAGGCGCTAGTAGCGATGTGCGACCGCGGTGTTAACCGCGTGTTGTGACCGCGACCAAGGTTAAGCAGCGTTCAACTCGGGCGGCCTGAGATGGGAGACCCCTTTGTGAAATTTTCAAATTCGAGCGTCTCCCTGCTTCGGAAGGCACGTTTAGCCGTTGGTCCCGGCTACCACTTAATGTGGAAGTAGTTAAGACGAGTTGGAAGCCTTAAAGGCGGCTTGATAAGTTCCAACAGCAGGTGGCCACAAACCTGCCTCTACTAATCCGCACTGGGTCCGCGTGGTGGAGTATGACCTAATCTCTCTTACCTCGATTAGTGAGAGAAGGCCTCTGCCCAGCAGCGGGCAGTATAGGCTGATATTATCATCAGCTCGTGCCAGTCCACTGCTGGACGTAGGCCTCTCCCATGGCACGCCACTGAGCTCGATCTTCAGCTCTCCTCCTCTACTCCCTGTCCGCTGCCTTACGAATATCGTCGCGCCACCTAGCTACAGAGCGCTCTACGTCTACATTACGTTTGCCGACACGCGGTCTCCACTCAATAACCAGTCTGCCCATTGCTACTTCAAATTGCTAATTCGTATAGAAAATTGCTACATAAAAAAAGCCAGGGTAGGAAATTCAAGCTTTTCTAAAAAATAAATGTACCTACATATCATGAGTAATGCACTTTACCAACAAACGGCTTGGTCCAGAGATTATGAGCTTAAGCCGCTCCGCCCATTGGATTGATTAGTTGCAAGTTCGATGCCCGCACGGGACAAATCTTTGTTTGGCCCACAAATATTTGTTTTGGTGTGGAATTTAGTGTTTGTGAACGAATCTACGATACAGGAAAAATTCATAGTGTGGGGCTACGTTTTTTTAAAAATATGTTCCTAAAACGGTAGTGGCAGAGGTGTACTGTGTACACTCGTAGGATATAATACGATATTTTGTATTTACTTAAATATTGCCGATGATTTTAAGTTCCAATATAATACTGGGCACAATTTCAGGACTGTGACTGAGATTTTTTGATAGAAAAGGCACACTGTGTCTGACCTAAGATTCAAACTTATGACCTTGATCGTTAGCCATACCATGCGCCAATAAACCAAGGAATTAAATAATAAAATTGCATAAAATTCAAGATATTATACGACTGTAACGACACATAATTTCCTAACTCCTTTTCATTCAACAGACATCGTTACACTTGAAACATACTGTGTTCGCAACACAATGTCTGACCTCCTCTTATCTAAGAATATGATCATATTATGAACACGTTGCTACTGTATTCCTATAACCTCATTTTATAGGAAATTTTAGTGAGGAACATGCATGTAATATGATTAAAATTGTAAATGAATTTAAATTTGCCTGTAGATATATGGCGCTCGAACGCGCCGCCCGCCCTCGCGCGTTTATTCAATTACGAACGAATTTGGGCGTCATGTGTAATAGATTGTAAAGAACTAACTTTTTACTGGTATAAATAGAGTCTGAGAGAACTGATATAAATAAGCCGAAAGGCGCAGCTGGCCATACATAATGGAGTGCTTGTCCCAACGCTGTTATATGGCAGCGAAAGCTGGGTATGTAAGAAGGAGAATGAAAGTAGGATAAATGCGGTGGAAATGCGAGCTCTGCGGAAGATGTGCGGAGTGAAGCTGACCGATCGTATTCGCAACAGCGTAGTAAGAAAGCAAACAGGCATGAAAGAGAGTATCGGTGTAAAGATCAGGAAGGGTATGCTCCGTTGGTTCGGGCATATAGAAAGAATGTGTGAAGAAAGAATGACAAAACAGATATACAATGCGAAAATGGAGGGATGTAGGTACTGGGGAAGACCTAGACTATCTCACCATGACCAAATAGACCGGGTCTTATCTGAAGGACAAGTCAGGAGTCTCCGTAACCAGCGAGCGTGTATGAGACGGACTATGAGAGTAGAGGAAGCCAGAGAGGTATGTAAGAAAAGAACCTGTTGGAACTCTGTACTCTCTGCCTACCCCGTAAGGGATCTGGCGTAATAATATAGAGATAGATAGAGATAAATAGAGTCTATTTTTTTTAATAAGTACTCGTACTAAAAAATAGCTTTGGCTGTGTGAATGATCTACGCTGTTGGTAGCGGGGCCTTTACAGCTTCACCAGACAAGAGTAAAAAATAGAGTAGCAGATGATTATAAACTAATCTCTTCGTTCTATTTATTTATTCCATACTTTATGCACATTTGGTACAAGGGCGAATTTAATGCCTGAAGAATCTTCTACCAGTCTACCTTAGGGTTGCAGAAACGAGTGAAACAAGTGCTAATCCACAGGAGACAAAAATAGAAGCAGTGGAACTACATATATACATATTCCTGACTAAATAAATAAATATATTTATACACATAATATATACGATATATTTGACGGACGGTTTAGCGCAGTGGTTAAGAGCTTAATTCCCGCACGGGACAAATCTTTGTGTGATCCACAATTATTTGTTCCGGTCTGGGTATTTGTGTATGTGAATTTTCATGTTTGTAAACGCACCCACGATACAGGAATAAATCCTGGGGCTAAATTTAAAAAAAAATCATATGTACATACATATTTATAACAAAACAAAATTTTAGTGACATGATTCTGCCAAAGTTTCGTGAAGATAATACTAAACATTACTTGTAAAAGACAAGCGATTTGTAACCATTCTGATATCCTGAGGTAGTGCATTCCATAGTAAAATGGATTAGACAGAAAAAGATGCGGGAATAAAATTATTATTATTTGACATAATATTGGTATAGACACGTACTTTATCCGCAACATAATACGATCATCTCATAAACAATTTACTCCTGTTTTTCGATAACCTAATTTTAATAGGAAATTTTAGTGAAGAACATCATCCATGTAACATTATTAAAATTGTAAATAAATTTAAATATGCCTGTATACGGCGCTCGCCCGCGCCGCCCGCCGTCCCGCGCTTATTCAATTGCGAACGAATTCGGGCGGCATGTGTAATATATCGTAAACAACTAACTTTTTAACCGACTTCAAAAAGGAGGAGGTTCTATGTTCGGTTATGTTGTTCGGTATGCTTTTTTTATGTATGTTCAGCGATATTTCCGTCAATTGTGGACCGATTTTGATATTTTTTTTGCATTGGGTTCAGTATATCTCCAAGGTGGTCCCATATTAATTTCATTGACATTGGACCTTGAACTTAGAAGATACACCAGGGAACTCCTTAACGACAAAGAATAGGCATGTGTAAATTGAGATATTATGGGTATTACGTCAATCCTATAGGTACCCTACTATAGAATAATTCACTGGTCACTTAAAATTGTAAAATAAAAATCTTTTATAAAAATAGGTAAACCGACTTCAAAAAGCAAAAAAATAAATATTTGAAGTCGGTACCAAGTTACCGACTGCACCAACCAGCACCGACTTCAAATATTTATGTTTTTGCTTTTTGAAGTCGGTTTACCTTTTTTTATAAAAGATTTTTACTGATATAAATAGACTCTATTTTTCATTAATAAGTACTCACTGTTACGCCTATATTCCCCAAGCAGGAGTGGTAGAGGTGTACAGTGTACACCCAATTTTCGCCTATGATATTAGGTCCCATGTTATAGCAGGCGAGCTCATTTCTATTGTACCGGCTACAATGCCAGATTTTTTACAGATACTGGATTGTTTTCTATAGAAATCATTTTTTTTTAAGAATACTTAGTTTCACACTAGGATTGATTCCTGAAAATTCACATACATAAATATCTAGAACGAAGCAAATAATTGTGGATTACGCAAAGATTTGTCCCGTGCGAAAATCGAACCCGCGACTATTAGACCCAGTGGGTGGAGAGGCTTAAGCTGTTAACCACTGCTCTAAATCGTCAGTTATCAAATTAAATTTTTGTCTGACCTAGGATTCGAACCCAAGAGCTTGTGATCGCTACGCGCATTATTCGCCACTAGATCAATGAGATAGTCTGATCATGCATGTAACATTATTATAATTGTAAATCAATCTTATCTGAAGGGCAAGTCAAGAGTCTCCGTAACCGGCGAGTGTGAATGAGACCAACTATGAGAGTGGAGAAAGCCAGAGAGGTATGTAAGGAAAGAACCTGTTGGAACTCTGTACTCTCTGCCTACACCGCGAGGGAGCTGGCGTGATAATATAGATAGATAGATGGATAGAGTAAATCAATTCAAAAGGAAAATTTATGTTCCTCTAGATATAAATTTAACGCCCTCGCGCGTTTATTTAATTACGAACAAATTAGGGCGGTATATGTAATAATATCGTAAAGAACTAACTTTCTCTTATATAAATAGATTCTATTTTTAGTTTATGACACTACGTCGCAGATATGAGTGTTTGGTTCTCCTCTGGTGTATATAGAATTGAAAAAACTGTTAGCGATGTAAGAACTTGTATTTCAAACCACGGAAAGTAAGCAGAGTGAACTATGTTAAGTTTTATTGGCTAATTTGCATGACAATATCTAATTTTGGCAGGCGCTCCAACAGTGAGAAACAATACTTTTTTTTACAAAAAACTAATATATCAGAGATTATGGAAGATGTGCGTAGTGAAGCTGACCGACCGTGTTCGCAACAGCGTAGTAAGAAAGCGAGTAGGTATGTAAGATAGTATCGGTGTAAAGATGAGAAAGGGTATGCTCCGTTGGTTCAGGCATATAGAAATAATGTCAGTAGAAAGAATGACAAAACAGATATACAATACGAAAATGGAAGGATGTAGGCATCGGGAAAGATCTAAACTATCTTACCACGACCAAATAGACCGAGTCTTATCTGAAGAACAAGTCAAGAGTCTCCGTAGCCGGCGAGCGTGAAAGAACCTGTGGGAACTCTGTACTCTCTGCATACACCGCAAGGGATCTGGCGTGATGATAAAGATAGATAGATAGATCAGAGATTACTGTTAAGAATGCCTAGTTAGTATTTTGATGACAGCGTAGCGATCATAATGTAGTGGGTTCGAATTTTGGGTCTAAATCAAATCACACTTGGTTAGACGTAGAATTTGAACCCATACCAGTTTTTTTTCTATCAAAAAACTCGCATTATCAGTCCGAAGTCTGGAATTTTTCACTGTATAATAGTTCCCTATAACATGACACTTATCGTCGCCAGCGAAAAGTGGGTGTACACAGTACATTCTGCCACATCGCCTTGACGAATGTAGTGTCGTTGTTTTTTTTTGTATGTGGTTATTTGTAAGTGGCGTGCACAGAAATCGTATGTATTATTAGGATTCCTATGATGGCTTACCTTAGGAGAGCTATATTCAGCACTGGACTGATGCGGGCTGATCATGATGATGACAGTATTATTTTTCTACGAGTTTAGTAAATTCCTACTAGAGCCATTTAAAACAATCTTGTAACCATCAACCATGTAAATGGAATAAGCCAGGCGAATAAAAGACTAGCGCTCTGAGTTTTACTCTGGTACTTCTCAGTGGAAGCCGTGTTTCAATATATCTATCTTTTCATCACGCCAGATCTCTTGCGGGGTAGGAAAAAGTTACAGAGCTTTGACAGGTTCTTTTCTTGCAGACGTTCTTTTTTTGTTCTTGACCTGTTTTTTTAACGTGTACAAATAATGACACAGTGTTGCCTTTGAGCATACATTAATAATAAAACTTGCTCTGCTAAAACCATTTTAGCATTTTGTTTCTAATTAAGAACATTACTTTACCATTACATTTGTATGCTGCCACTCCAAACTGCTAGTAACTAAAACTTAATTAACATAAACTATTCTCTTCAACATCCAATAATAATTACAGGATAATTATAAATCACTTCTAACCTAAACACAGCTTAGTAGAATAGCTGGATCATTCCATACTAATAGCAGTGGTGCTAAAATTGCACATATGTGTTTGTAAATACGCGTCAAATATAGGATTTTAGTATTTACTTGTGTTGGAAATATTGACCATTTGGTATTTTTTTTACTTAACTTGTTTGTGGAACCGCCTTTTTTTTACGAGGGGAAATGCCTAACGCATATCCCCGGGCCTAGGACACGGCCCGGGTGGTTATGTGTGGCTCGCACCCACTAAAACGCCTCGGCGTCCCACTGCCCTTTTGCCGGCCCACACGTGTAGGGGAGTTCGGTCTCCCCCTACCACTTTTTGGAGGCTGCGCGGACGCAGCGCTTTTTCAGCGCGGGCCTGCTAAGTGCTAGGGCGCCGGGGTGCCCTCCCCGACGCCTGCAGGCCGAGATTACGGTGGGCGAAGGTCGTTTCGGGCGTAGTCTCTGCGCCTTCGCCCAACGCGCCGTCTGCGAGCGGGATTGGAAGACGTCTTCTCCCTCACCCGCTCTGCCTCCTCCTTTGCGGACATGACGGCCTCGCAAAAGGCCGCCATTGCCGCCCAGGCGCTCTCGCTCCCAACCATGGATGATATCACGGTCGGGAGCGATAGCGCCTGTCCCCCTGCACCGAGCGCTCCGGCGAGCCGGCGCCGCTCGTCATCCCATGCCGGGCACACCAGCAAAGTATGCGCCGGCGTGTCTTCCGGGGCTGCACAATGGTGGCAGCGCTTCACCTCCTCACGCCCGATCCGCCACAGATAACGCCCGAAGCAACCATGCCCGGACAGTACCTGCGTCAGACGGTACGTGAGGACGTTGTGGAACCGCCTACATTAACCTAATTCATTAAAAGTTGTACGATTTAACTTAAAAACTACAAAATCTTAGCCTAGCTATCTTATTATTTTTTCCATTTTAACCCAACGGTCACATCAACACCAGTTCACTGAATTTTGTTACATGTCGAAATAAACAGAACAAAAGAAAAAGTGAAAATAATTTTATTTTTGGTTCCAGAGACCTCTTAATAGTAGATCACAACTATTTTTTTGTCTTAATAATGTATGATTAAGTCCGTTACTATAAAGCCTCGATTACATAAGCACTGTGGTGACAGAGCCAAACTGTACTCGTCAGAAACACTAACATTATGTATGTAGATCTCAGATACCAACGTGAGTACACGGGCCGATGCACTGTACCCGTTCCATGCATAATCAAGCCTTTAAGTTCGGAGTGAATCAGCTCTTCGTACAAGCTGTGTTTAAAGTCACCGGAAACAGCTTGGGCGTGCTTTAGACGGATATTGGATTACTAACAAGTTTGGGCGGGGTGTGTAATTTCACACTATTAGATAACTCGCTATTCCTAATCCGATCAATGAATTGCTTTAATCGTTTTAGTGATTGCCTTAAATCGATTTAAAAGGGTTCTCGATATTATACTAGTGTATAATTATAGGCTGATATTGTTCGTAATTAGTGAAGAGGTAGGTATCTTCATGGTATCTTTGATGATATTGATATAACAATTAATTTAATCGACAATATCTATAAAATATTGGTATAGTTGAAATAAAACTATTTTTTCGGATTTTATCGCGGTTTATTTTTTGATTTTTAAGTTCCCGACGTTTCGAGTGCTTTGCAGCACCCATGGTAACGGGAAGGACTGAGGTGGTAGACGTCCAAAAGGCATAGTTGTTCCGGGGTACCGGGTAAACGTCGGGAACTTAAAAACCAAAAAATAAACCGCGATAAAATCCGAAAAAATAATTTTATTTCATGTGTTATATTCGCGTAAATCTAAGAACTCAGTATATTGGTATAGTGTTTCCTTCAAACGGTTTTAGCCTATTAAATAAGACAACCATCATGCCTTTATTCTTCAAGAAAGGGTTTGGAGACGCGTACTGTGTTCTCCTACGTATTACCTACTATGTTAAGTCCCAATATAAAAAAAGGGCTAACGTATTGCCATTATATCGGACGCGGTTCCAGATTCGGGATAGTCACTGAAATATTTGTTAAAAAAAATTGAAAGCACTTATAGTCCGACTTAAAAAATCAAACCAAAGACCTCATGATAATCATCCGCATTATTAGAAAAACGCAGCAGTTCGCATATTTTCCTCAATTATTTTCCATTTTGTTTATAAGTAAAGTAAAGTAAAGGAGAACAAATGTCTTGAAAAAGGCTTTAGGACATATCCAAGGCTATCACATAACTCAGATCTACAAATCAGCAAACCCCGGAATATTCCAAATAATGAAAGGTAGAAATAGCCAACATAAATTACGAATCAGTCTAACAATCTAAAAAAAATCACTTCATCGAATTCCGATCTCTATTCCCTCGGGCGATCTGAACTAACTCGATTTGGAAATGATCGACAGACATTACACCGAAAAAACTGGGGTAAAAAAAAACTGAAAAAAATCGATCTTAAATCGATTCGAATCAAATGTATTGAAATCTATTCTGGAACAAATCGAGTATTAAAAATTCGATTCTCGATTAATCGAAGTTTCATTATTTGATTGAAAGAAAATATTTTTTTATTCTCTCTCCGTGTTTAATTGAATTGGCTTCCAATTCAATTAAACAGTCCAATTTAAAGATTATCAAAAACAACCGACTATGAATAAATCATAAATTATGTAAACTACTTTTTTTTTTATAAAAACGTAACCCCCACACTAGAATTAATTCCTGTGTCGTTGGTGCGTTTACAAACATTAAAATTCAAATACACAAATACCCAGACCGAAACATATAATTGTGGGTCACACAAAGATTTGTCCCGTGCGGGAATCGAAACCGCGACTATTAGACACTGTGGGCGGAGCGGCTTAAGCTCTTAACCACTGCGCTAAATCGTCCGTCAATTGTGGATTACCATTTTTATACTGTACGGTGAATTGGCCCGATTCGAAGGGTTTTCAAATGAACACACCGAATTAATTCAGTATTTTAGATCGATCTGAAAATCGATTATTTTACTCAAATATTTTATTTCTCAAATAATCGATTTTTCGATTAATCGATATTAAATCGAATGCCTAGTACAAATCCCCGTGACCTCAAATCGGGTGGGACCCCAATAATTCCCGCCAATTTTTAAGACACGTCATCGCAACGCACCGTCTTTGCCTCCCATTTCATTTGACGTTGATAAATAATTTCATTTCTTTCACACTTCGACCGTTTGTAAGGCGAGGTGCAGGATAGTTATATTTACTCGGATTCTACTGAGACCTCATTTTTGTTTCAGTGAATAATACGTCGGATAAATTATGTCACCATACGGCCCCACAAAAGCGAGGGCTGGGGTTTTTTAACATAAAAGCTAGCCCCACATTAGAAATAATTCATGTGTTGCGTGTGTTTAAAAGCATAAAATTCGCATATATAAACATCCAGTCCGAACATGCAGTTGTCAGTCACACAAATACTTTTATCTGTGTGCAGATTGAACCCCCGAACCCCTGCTTGATCCAGGGAGCACAGTGCCTTATGCTCATCCCATAAGTACTAAAAAAAACAATAAAATCGGTCAACCCCTCTAGGAGAATAACGACCACACTTGCCGGAATTTTATTTACAAAAATATTCTATCTCTATTATCACGCCAGTTCCCTTGCTGGGTAGGCAGAAAGTACAGAGTTCCAACAGGTTTTTTCCTTACAGACCTCTCTGGCTTTCCCCACTCCCATAATACGTCTCAAACACGCTCGCCGGTTACGGACTCTTGACTCTTGTCTTACAAAGATATTGTTTGCATATCTACCAGTAAAGCTCACTTGTGTACACAGCGCTTTAAACAAAAAATCTACCAAAGTGGATATTTTATGTGTTTCGATGACCAAGAAAAATACACCTCTCAGAGAAAGTTAGTAATCCGAGATAACCAATTTTATTGGAGCGATAAAATTACTATCAAAGCAATGAGATACGGTTGCTTATGGGAGGAACGTTTATAGCATGAATTATTTATAAGTATTTTTTTACATCTGTATAATAATATGTGCCTACCACGGTACCTACGCATTTACAAAAATAACACGACATGAAGAAAAATAAATTATATCAACTACTCACGCCCACAGCTTCGCACGTGATGACTTTGTAAATTATATTGTAACTAGTTGTACCTGCAACTTCATTCACGGTATTTTCAGGCATGTATTTCACACCCTTAAGATTTTTTTAATCTAAAGGTAGCCCATATCGTTCTCCTAAATAAAATCTATTTCCTTGCCGAATTTGATCAAAATGTGTTTGGGCGTGAAAAGGTAACAGACAGACAGACAGATATAATATTAGTATGGATATACTCACTCTCTATACTCTATAATTTTAGCCTATGTTTTATACTGATGTATAAGCCATATTAGTGTCTCAGAATAAATTGAATCCAGAAGCCGCATCCAGTCGTAATTGCACGCCGCGCGGTGAATCCAAAAATTCGCCAAACGTCCCGCACTTACCGCACTTCCCACCCGCGTAATGTTGGCAGCTCGAAAAAATTACCACTTTTTTTGGGTAAATGTTGATGAGATTACAGACAGTAGGAAGATAATTAAATCATTGTTACGGTACCGTGTAGTTTAATGCATATTAAACTCAAAAAATAGATATACTCGAACTACCTATTAAGATTTGTAGTAATTTAACGTAGGGAAAATATATTTTCATCATCTTCACTAAATATTAAAACCATGATGTAGTACTTAACTATTAATACCATTTAATATTGGAGCTAATAAAGTCCTGAGCAAATAAATGTAGAAAGAAAAATTGTTATACTAGCAACACTGACAAAATTTGCGAGTCTTTTACTATGACAATTACAGACGGAAGAATTAACTCGATATTTAAATAATACGGCACCTGGATGCGCTAGTTAGGTACGTAATATGATCTCATTATGTTTCTTTATGAGCTCAACTGCATTTTTACTCATGGCAGGCATAATTCCATTTAATTTGACAGGCGCAGAACACGCTATTCCGCAAGACGGTCACAGAGTGACTACTCGCATGAACGTGTGACTACTTGCTTCGCCGGTAGTAATTGTTACTTTAATTTTATACGAGGCCGCGACTTCTCGTTTATTGTTTTAAGATTAGTGTAAGGTTTTATCGAAATCCATTCAGTAGTTTTCCGTGAAAGAGTAACGATGATCCAAACATCCATTCACACCAATTTTCGCGTTTATAATATTTGTGTCGCGAATGCTTTTATATGTGCAGGCACCGAACCTGCCACTACTCGATCCAGTGGGTGAAGCGGCTTAAGCTCGTAACTATTGCACCCAGCCATACGCCAACTATAAATAATATCAGCCTATACTGTTCACTGCTGGGCAAAGGCCTTCTCTCACAAATAGAAGTGAGAGAGGTTAGGTCATACTCCACCACACGGACCCAGTGCGGATTGGCGGAGGCAGGTTTGTGGCCACCAGCAGTTAGAACTCATCTAACCGCCTATAAGGCTTCCAACTTGGCTTAACGACTACCATCACATGGTAGCCCCGGCTAACACGTTAACGCCCCTTCCGAAGCACGGCGATGCTCGAATATGAAAATGCCAAAAATGGTCATCCATCTCAGGCCAACCGAGTCGAACGCTGCTTAACAGTGGTGATCGCTAAAAAATACCGCGGTTGCACAGCGCTACGATCACCTCACACTAACTATAAATTGTATCAAATTATCCGACTAACTATATCTTCTGATGAAAGACGTCCACTGCGGAGCAAATGTTGCCAAGATGACCTGTTTTATGTTGTAACGATCCAACTTCAACGCTGTCGGCCGTGGGGCCTTTACAGCTTCACAGGACAAGAGGGCGAGCGTGCAACCAGTACGCTTGAGTCAGAAAGGCAAGGGGCCAACTAGCTTAAGGGCGCCTCAAGGAGGAACAGCCTCGGCTTGGGCGGTTGCTATGGGGGAGAGCATATACTAGGCGTCTCGCCGTGGTGCTCTGTACCGCCCGGCGAGTAAAGGATTCTTCGACCTCGCCGGCGAGGTCGGTGGCTGATCCTGTGTGCGGTATCTGTATTCGAAAGAAGGGATGTAAGGGGGAGAGAAACCTTAACATGGTCATCGGTCCATCTTCTAAAGGGCTTACCCACTTCACGTCTTCCGCTACGTGGTTGTCACTCGAGAACCTTTCTGCCTCAACGGCCGTCAGTTCTACGAGCGATGTGCCCCGCCCCTAGCCACTTAAGTTTAGCAATTCTCAATGCTATGTGACTGTGGCCTTACATAGATTTTGGTTCTGCTACGGATCTACTCGCTCCTGAATCGCTCCCGCAGGGTATTATAGGGAAATAAATTAATTATAGTGATGTTTCCTAATCATTAGCCGCGTGTGTTTGATTATAACGTAAATGTACGGGTGACTTTGATGTATTGGGCGCAGTGATTCTACTGTTTGTGGCGGCCATTTTGATTAATTAGATGTAATTCAATTGTAAATATTTTGATGTGATTATATATCACAGATTTATTTATATCTATTTATAGTATTACGCCAGCTCTTTTGCGTGGTAGACAGGGTGCAGAGTTCCAAACTGTTCAATTCATTAAGAATTCTCTAGCTCCCTCCAGTCATAGGTTGTCTGGTACGCACATAGCCGCCCTAGAAGTAATCTCGGCCAAGTGACCATGTTCGACCGACCCATTCCCTGGGTCAAAGAGGTCAAATATCTAGGGGTCACCCTAAACAGTACCATGTCCTTCGGCCCGCACATCAAGCGGGTCCGTCACCGAGCATCATTTGTGCTCGGTCGTCTCCATTCGTTAATCTGCAAGCGGAGTAAAATGTCCCTTAGAAATAAGGTGACACCTTACAAAATTTGCGTTCGACCCATCATGACTTATGCGTGTGTTGTGTTCGGGCATTCGGCCCCCTCTCACATCGATAAACTCCAAGTGGTTCAAAAACGCTTCCTCCGTAAAGCCGTAGGAGCCCCCTGGTTCGTACGGAACGTCGACCTCCACTCCGATCTAGGTCTCGAACCTATTCGCGCCTTTATTAAAAAGGCGGCAACACGTCACTTCGCGAACGCATCTACCCATGCGAATCCGTTAATCGTAGCCACCGCCGACTACGATCTCCCCCCCGACCCCTGCCGCCACCGCCGGCCGCGACATGTTCTCACCGACCCCCCCGATGCTTTGTCATCCCTTCTTTCCGCTCAGAATACGGGCGACGACGACGACATAGTAGTAGATCCCCTCCCATAGCCGGCGGTTGACCGGTGCACTTAGTAGTGCACCCGTCCCCCTACAGCGACTGTCCCAACCGAGGGCGCCCTCGAGTATGTCGCCTCTTGCCCTTCTGGCTGGCTAGAGCGTAGTGGTTGCACGCTCGCCTTTAAGTCCGGTGAAGCTGTAAAGGCCTCGCGGCCAACAGCGTACATCATTCACACACACATACACACATAGACATACGTTTAAGCTTTATAAATCATATGTTTTATCAGACGAACTATGAGAGTAGAGGAAGCCAGAGAGGTATGTAAGGAAAGAACCTGTTGGAACTCTATACTCTCTGCCTACCCCGTAACGGATCTGGCGTGATGATATAAGGTTTTGCCAAAATTATCTGAGACAACTTCTAAATAACCTTATTTTATACATCTATGTAATTATTCTTACTCTTGCTGTAAAAAAAAAAGCACCGTCACGCCTATATTTCCTAGAGGGGGTAGCAGAGGTTTACTGAGTACACCCATGTTTCGCTGACGATGTTAGGTCCCATGTAATAGGGGGCGAGCCTATTGCCATATACCGGGCACAATTCCAGACTTCGGACTCATACTGGGAATTTTTCGTTAGAGAAACTACATTTTGTCCGACCTAGGATTTGAACCCAGGACCTCGTGATCACAAAGCGATGCGCTTTGCCACCAGACCAACGAGGCAGTCTTGCTGTATGTTTTCCTTAAAAATAAAAATATATAAAAAAATAAAACCCGGTACAACTCTAGATTCCAGACAGCGAAAGTTATTTTTTTTTAACAAAAATCGCATTGTCCGATGTGTAAACAGTCGTGGTCGAAACCTACACTACACTAACGAGGCAGTTAATAACCCCACTCAAAACACATTTTTCCATAAACCAATATACTTCCTTTCATTTCCAAAATAACCTAGCTCAAATTTAATCTGTATGAATCGCAAAAACAGATAGGTACGTATATTCAAAAGGATTAAACGCGAGATTAAAATATTTTTTTTTTTGCATAAAATGTGAAAGGACGAGTTAAAACCGTCATATTTTCCATATAAAATATCGCACAGGATCCTTATTCGGTATGATCAATTAAAAACGTAACGCGGTGCGCTGTGATTTCTTCCTGAAAAAAATAAACATAAACACCGTCAAGCCTATATTTCCCAAGCGGGGGTGGCAGAGGTGTACTGAGCTCACCCATTTTTCAGTGACGATGTTAGGTCCGTTGAGATAGAGAGCGAGTCTATTGCCATATACCGGGCAGAAACTTAGAGTTCGGCCTGATACTGGGAATTTTTCGATAGAAAAACCACATTCGTCCGACCTAAGATTTGAACCAAAGACCTAGTGATAGCAACACGCATTATTCGCCACTAAACCAACGAAGCAGTAACATGAAATTATCATTAAATTGTACCCCAGTGGTACGTATTATCTACACAAATAAATACTATTGTCGTGTCTGCTTGCAATATCCAAATAACTCCTAGATCTTTACTAAATGCATATCAAAGTATTTACGGTACCTATAACAATAATGCATTTTTTAAATTATTGTCTGTCTGTTTGTTTTGGCTAATCTCTAAAACGACTGGGCCGATTTGATGGGACTTCACTGACAGATAGCTGATACTTGTCCACTGCTGAACATAGGCCTCTCCAATTGCTATCTAGCGTAACCGGTCCTATGCCATCTGCCTCCAACGACTTCCTGCAATTTTCACAAGATCGTCGGTCCATCTGGCAGGCGGTCGTCCTACGCTGCATTTCTCAACACCTGGTCTCCACTCTAGACTCTGTTTGCCCCATCGCCCGTCCGATCTTAGCGTTATGTAGCCCGTCCATTGCCTCTTCAGCTTGCTAATCCTGAGGGCTATGTCGGTGACCTTGGTTCTTTTACACATCTTCTCATTCCTGATTCGATCTCGTAGAGAAACGACGAGCATAGGTTCCATAGCTCGTTGAGCACTCTGAGCTTTTTTATGAGACCTATTGTAAGAGACCACGTCTCTAGTCCGTATGTCATCACTGGCAACACACATTGGCTACAGACTCAAATAAACTTAGGCCACTTTTATTTTAGAAAAAGATTTTGTCTGAAATTCCACTCTTAAAGTCCACGACCACCAGTATATACTACTACATGATTATTTCACGAAGTTATCGTAACGCGCCGCGTTTGGATATAGCGAATAAGAACGCTGAACGGTCCTTTATAAGTGGACGAACGCTTTTCAATATTCGTTGATGTTCTATGCCAAAAGTCATCAATATTATAGAGAATTTCATATTTCCGATGTTCCGATTAGACATCGATATCTCGGAATCGATTCGAATCGATTCGGTACACTCGATTACAAAACGCTTAGCGGTACCCGCTCATGACAATATAATTGACATTAGGCCTGAGTGACGTCACAACTTGCCATTGTGAAATGAACAATTGAATTTGAACTTTACTGCTATAAAGATAGGGTGTAATGAGTAAAAGCAATGACTGTTTGGGGAAGTTCTAAACGGTTATAGATATGGTTAAGTTCGGTGATAGGGAGCAGTTAGTTACAGATGTTGAACATGCCCACAAAGTTTGAGCTCGTGATTTGTATTATATTCTTGGTGTATCTTCAAAGTTGGGTGGTCTTTGTTGTAATTGGTCGTAATTCTGTGCGAGATCCGCGCTGGGTCCTTTCACGAAAGCTTCTGGGATTCAGTAGAGCTTTGTTACGGGTGAAGCTGAAATCAATTTGGTTTTATGTTAAAATAACATAGACCCTTCTTCTTCTACATCTTAGTCGTACACTCCTGGCAGAGTGGTCGTGGTCATGGATCGTCTGATAGGATGGTTGTGACTTTTGCAAGACTTCTTCATCACTCTCCATTCGTGGCACTGCGTGTACATTCCGTAAGGGAGCACTTCATAGACGATCTTATGAGGTCCGTCAATATTGTGGGCCACGAGAACGTTGACGTTCTATTCTTCCTTGTACCATTAATCGTTCCAATGAGCTTTCATTGCGGATAATATGTCCAAAATTTTAAGGATTTGCACTTGCACAATCGACGAAAGTCTTTGTTTGATGCGAAGCTCTTTCAGGATGGAGACGTTAGTGCGGTGAGCAGTCCATTTTATCCTCAGCAAGTGCCTCCAATAACACATCTCGGGGGAATCAATATTTTTATGACATTTTTGATGGATCGTCCATGTTTCAGCTCCATACAGGAAGATAGGAAATATTAAGCATCTCATTAAGCGATCCTTGGTGTTTGATTTGTGCAGTGATCTTTCCATATCTTCGTGAGCTTTTCCACGGCTGATGTTGACACGGCACACCGTCTTTTGATATCTTCTTCGCAACTTCCAGTATTTGTGATTGTGAATCTCCGGTAGATGTAGCTCTGCCCATCTTCGCAGTAGGCTATTTCACGGAAGTAAGGTCGATTATAAGTCTTATGATTCACCATCATCATTATAGTTTTATTGAGGTTTATAGCAAGGCCAAAATCGGAACTAACTGGTAGTTTCCAGAAGCGAAAGAAACCGTTCTATATCTGTTTGTGACGTCGTAAGAAGAGTAGTATCTTCTTCATATCTCAGGTTTGATATCAACGGACCTTCAATTAATACACCCTTGTCCCAGTTTTCTTAAACTATCATTACTACTTTAGATATTAAATAAGAGAGGGGAGAAAATACATCCCTGTGGAACACCAGCCTACATAAAATCAGTTTTATGCAATTTAAACTTTATTTTTAAAACAGTGATTTGTTTTAGAAGGCTAATTATTTTATATTTATCTATTGACAGACGATTTGGCGCAGCGGTTAAAAGCTTAAGCTGCTCCATCTACTGGGTCGAACAGTCGCGAATTTGATCACCGCACGGGTCGAAACTGTGTGACCAACAATTATTTGTTCCGGTCTGGGTATGTGTGTATGTGAATTTTCTTGTTTGTAAACGCACCCACGATACAGAAATAAATGCCTGTGTGGGGATACGTTTTTTTTTGTTTTTACGTTCCCCCAATGCACAAATGTATTCTTCTAAAAAAAATTACCAGAAAGTTGGAGTTTGAAATTGTATCGAGTATAATGGCAATAGGCTTGTCTTTTATTACACTGGAATCAAACCGCGTCTTCATCCATCGTTAGTACACCTTTGTCACCCTTGCCTTGGGGAATATAGACAAATTTACGGAACCGAACTGCTATTGAGAATTAATTGATGGGAAAACAACAGACTGTTTCTAGACAGAGTTCTAGACTGTTGCCAGCAACATGGACGACTAGTCCAACGAGGCAGTCAGCAGAGTAACAATTTACGTAATAATATTCTTCAGTACTTAATAATCTTACTTCCTACTAATATTAGAAATATGAAAGTTTGTATGTTCAGATGTTTGTAACTCATTCACGCAAAAACGGCTGAACTGATTTGGATCAGGTACATGGATGTATTGCCTGGATTAACATATAGGATACTTTTTATCCCAGAAAAATGTTAGGTTTCTGTCTAAAGTTAACGCGGACAAAACGCAGGGAAACTAGTAATCATATAGAATAGAAAACTCCCAACCCATTTATATAATTTTTTTGATATATACATCATTACAGAGTACAATCGCCTCCAAAATGCATTTGTCAACCCAACTCAACATGTTATTCATTAAAAGTTTTATTTAATCAAGCTTTTTTGAGTTATATATATATAAGCATATGAATGTTTGTGACGGACAGACAGAAGTTTTTTCAAAGGCAAACGGTGACATTGGCAATTTCAGATATACATTTATCGATACGGCAGGTCAAATGTTGGATGTTTTATAGTGTACAAGTGTATGAGTATATTTTGACGGTGTCTTTTACATACTATTTTGTATGTTATAATTCTAAGTTCTATTAACATGGGTATTATATTTATTTATATGGCGTGGTAAAGAGTAAAATCTGGATGGGTACATACAGTACAAAGCCGGTCATTGTGACGATCTTTGGGGGAGGCTTGTGATGCAGTGGCTGGACTGAAGATTAAATATGGCAATATTTTATTAATTAATCGATATTGGGACGACAAACAGTTCAAGTAAAATTTTACTTGAGCTGTTTGTCGTTATTTGTCTAGATTTGTCCAGAAACACATGCTGGTTTTACGAGTGCCGAGGCCATCGATAGGTTTTAGCTTGTAATGCTAGTAGTGGGAATTTTTCCCAGTTTAATAGAAATAGGTTTACTCCCAATTATATTTGGACCTAACATCGTTTGTGAACATGGTACACTTCTAAAAATTTGGGAACGAAAACTAAGTCACACATTACTTCAAATATATAAAAATAATGAATGCTTTTAAAAGAAAATCATGTGTCATGGATAGCAGTCATTAAAGTATGAACAAAATCCATATTTTTTCGACACTGAAAGCTTAATGTGCGGTTGGACACCCCATAAATCGTTAATGGAGGACATCCATCAAGCTATTATTAGTAATTACTATAAAATCATGACAACAAAAATATCGAGCTGTGTTTAAGTGGCCTGTCATTGATACACCGATTTGAAGTTATTAGTCAAAATCATAATAAAGAATATGAATGTATTTTGTTCGTGATTTTACTTACAATAATAAAGAAAGAATGTGATCCGAATAACTATCTTGTTAACTAAGTAATCAGCTGGTGGCTAAGGTATCAGGTCCGAATCCTAGATAGGACAAAGTATTGTTAAGGTTTTTCTATCGAAAAAAATTATCTGAACGCATCAATTATGACCACCCGAAAGACGTCTTGGGGGACAAAACTTTCTCCAATGATCGCCACAACAATCAGCTTTCTATTGTACGCATCCAGTGGTCTTTTGCAACGCGGTAAGCCAGTATTTGGAGGCTGGTCAGAATTCCTTGACGTCTAATGTATCTACACTTTGTCTTTCTGTATGAATTCGTAACTACCACAATTCTACCTCCTCCCTGCCTACTCTACGTCTTTCGGTTTGGTTGCCACTCGGCCCTAATAGCCGTCAGTTGTACGAGCAAATCAGTACGGACAAGAAAATAAAATATTTCAGCATCCAAAAACTGCACACAAAAAGGACGATGAATAAAGTCAACGGATCCCGCATAAAATTCGAATGCAAATTCAAATCGAAATCTCGATACGAATCTCTAAAATCAAATACTCGGTTTCGGCATTGAAAAAAACTACGCTTTAACCGATACACCGATTTTAGTATCCGTCAAAAACAAAACTCTTCTAAATTTTCTACAACGCACTCGTCGGTTCGTGTGGCAAATATCGAGTTTAAATATCGGAATCAAACAATCGATTCGAGGTATCAATTCTTTGGAGCACGTAGCGTCAACAAACGGACGACATTCTCGATATCTGCGGACAGTTGTTTTTTTTTTGGCGTCACGACTTGTTTGTTTAATGCGATGCGGTTCGTGACGATTCCTGTGCATTTAAAAATGGAACTTTTTTGCAGCGGGAGTTAAAACCTACCAATAAAATACTGAAACGTCAGATTATGTGGAATTTCTTTCAGAGTTTACTGCTTCTGTGGTCTAGTATGGTACGGGTAGCAATCACAAGGTCCTGGGATTAAATCCTAGGTTGGACAAAGTGCACACTTTGAAGCAAAAAGCAGAAGCACTTTTTCTATTGATAAATTCTCAAACACAGTCCGTGGCCAGTGTAATGACAATAAGCTTCCTACATTGGCACCTAACATCGACTACGATATGTGGATATACAGAGTACTTCTCTGTCACCTTGTTTGAGGAATATAGGCGTGATGGTGTTATTTACAAGCTTTTATTAACTTGCTATGTTCCTATGTCTGTCTGTCATTCCGGTTTAAATCTTGTGATCCATTTTTCAAGTTTTTGCGGGTGTCAAATTAAGCTGAAATTAGGCATACGTTTCTAAAGTATCTAAAGTCTGATAATGGAGTCAGAAGATGTCCATAGGAACATGTGAATTATAGGTAGTAGGTAGGTGTGCTTTGTATGATTTATGTTATCATGAATATGTATATATGTGCGTAGTTATTGATTTGTACACATTTATTTTTCTCAACTTCCCTTTTTTCCTCTCCACTTTGTGGATTTTGAACCTACTTCAGTTGTTTCTGCATCACCCTAAGGTAGACTGGTAGAAAATGCCTAAGGCATTAAGTCCGCCTACGAGGCGTGCCTTTTAAGTGTTGTCGTTTGAAGAAAAAAACACAACTAGAACCTTATAGTACTTTTTATTGTTTTTCAAAGTATTCACCACGTAGCTTAATACACTTTTCCATTCACTCAAACCAGTTATTATAACATTTATTCCACTCTAGAGTGGGGGTGTTCAAAATGGCTGACTTGAAAGCGTCGACTGCTTCTTCACCGGACTGAAACCTTTGACCACGAAGACTTTTCTTAATTTCAGGAAATGTAAAGGAATCGTTAGGGCTTAGGTCAGGACTGTATGGAGGATGGTCAAGAATTTCTACTTTTTCCTGTTTCAAATACTCAATCGTTTGACGAGCGCTGTGTGAGCTTTCGTTGTCGTGGTGCAGGATGATGCGTCGCTTTGAGTTAGATTTTCGAAGTTCGGCGATGACTTGTGGTAAACAAACTGTGGTATACCACTCTGCGTTAACCGTTCTACGATCTTCAAGTGCAATAATCGCAACATGGCCGGTTTTTCCAACAAACGTGACCACCATCTTCTTTGAAATGCTTCGAGAACGAACAACTTTAGTCGCCTTTGGCTCGTCTTGAAAGACCCAGATTGTAGATTGTTGTTTGGAATCAGGATCGTAGGCATCGATTCAAGATTCGTCACCAAGATGATGTCGTAGACGTGATTTGACTCTCCTCGGTTGAACCTTTGCAGAGTTTTCTTACACCATCTAACGCGGGCCGCCTTGTGATCGTCGGAAAGCAGATGCGGTATCCAACGGCAAACTAGCTTTCTCACAACAAGCGCTTTATGCAAGATCTTCTGAATTATTGTCCCTGAGATGCCTAATAGAGCCTCTATCTCTCGATACGTCACATGACGATCTTCGAGAATTAGTTGTCTCACAGCAATGAATCTTCAGTGAAGGTGGATTTTGGGCGTCCTTCGCGAGATTTGTCACTAACACTAGTATGCCCACGCTGGAATTCTAAATACCAGCGTTCGACAGTCCGCAGACATGGGGCTTCATCACTGAACACAGATGTTAGCTCTTCAAAACACTGAAGCCGTGTCAGGCCTCTTCTAAAGTTGTAGAAAATTATTGCACGAACATTTTCCTTAGAAAGATTCATTTTCGTACGTAACCTACAGATTCCAATCGACGCTGTGACTAAACAATAGCATTAATCCTAATACTTTCAACTGTTTTGAGATTCAAAATTTAAACACATTCGAATATAGAACAGTTCCAAATTCAAAATTGCGGGGAAATATGGAAACGACAGAACTTTAAAGGCATGCCTCGTATGTACCCACAGTGCATAAAATAAAGTAATAAATAAATAAATAATACAACCTAAACCCCTTGTGTTTAGGCTTGTTAAATTGGTATTGACACGTACTATACAACCACATAGTGTTTAGTGTCTAATGATGAAGCCGAAAGGTGGCCAATGGAACCACTCAATATAACCCCGCCGTGTTTGATGGTTTGTCTCGGTGGATTTGTCTGAATGACTACTTTGGGCCCGGCTGGTCTAAAAGATCTAATGATAGAGCTGGAAGAAAGCTATAGGGACTGATCAACTCAGCATATTTGTTGTGTTTCTGCCATAAAAGCATGTTTTCAAAAAGGTCTTTTTCAATTTAAATTATTGTACGTCATTTCGATTCTACATTGATATAGTGGGGTACTTTTTAACCGACTGGAGAAGGTTCTGCATTCAAGTCAACTAGTTTTGTGTGTGTGTATAATCTACGCAGTTGGCCGCGGGGCCTTTACAGCTTCACCGGGTAAGAGGGCGAGCGTGCAACCACTACGCTCGAGCCAGAACAACTCAACTATTTTATTATCCACCATAATATTTCGCCAAAATATGGATGTGTGAGTAGACTAAAACTTGTCTAGCCTGAACATTGCTAACAAGATGGCACCAAAAGCGGCCTTAGTTACACTTTATGGGCCCGTGATGCTAGTGTCAGATTTTTTGAAAATTTGTCAAAAGCTGTTGTTTTTTTGTCAAAATGTGTGTATTCGCGTGCGTGTGCATATTACAATTTATCTACCCTATAGACAGATAAATTTTATGCTGTTTCCACGCGGGCTATGCTTTATCAAGACAAATCTTTGTGTGACCCACAATTATTTGTTTCGGTCTGGGTATTTGTGTATGTGAATTGTCATGTGTGTAAACGCACTCCCGACACAGGAATAAATCCTAGTGTAGGGCTTTTTAAAACATAAAGTAATGCATCCAAGGAGTTGTGATCATAATAATATTACAAGCCGCTATTATCATCTCTGAAGATAAAAGTTGTTATTATTATGTATACAATTTGTTTACACACCTCCGCTCTCGCACGTCTGCGAGACATCTGATATCAATACATAGAAGTACTTTATTTTATCGCTGCTCATAAATATTAAGAAACCACTACTACACAGCTTAAATGGCAACAGCTGGTTCGTTTTGTTGACGTCATTGCCGAGATCAGGCAAGACACTCCGAGAATTCAGTATGGTTCTTTTTTTCAATTCTCTATATATTATTTTTTTACTTGACTATCTAGACTATATATACATTACGGATATGTAGCCAATAATTAATGTGATAATTGAGATCTATCTATCTATCTATAACCTCACGCCAGATCCCTTGCGGGGTAGGCAGAGAGTACAGAGTTCCAACAGGTTCTTTCCTTACATACCTCTCTGGCTTCCTCGACTCTCTCATAATTGAGATGTTTTATTATTCGCGATGCTAAAACTTAAGTGGTACTTATAACGCTGTATTTCTGAGTAATCACTAAAGCTGAGGCTGTGATGGATGACCGTTTGTAGCATTTTCATATTCAAGTGTCCCGTACTTCGGAAGACACGTTGAGTCGTTGACACTTCAGGTCCTGGTTACCTTTTAATGTGGTAGTTGCTAAGCCAAGTTGGAAGTCTCATAGGCGGCTTAATAAATTCCAGCAGTAGATGGCCACAAACCTGCCGATACCATTTCGCACTGGGTCCGCATGGTGTAGTATCACCTAATTGCTCTCACCTCGATTTATGAGAGAAGGCCTTTACCAGCAGTGTGGCAGTAAAGGCTGAATATTATATCAGCAGAGTAGCCTTTGCAATGCTGTAACTATTCCAAAGGCACTAGTGTAGTAGTATATTAACAAGCTGATTTTGCCCACTTTAGAGGCACTTCCCAAAGTGTCTGTCGGCACGTACTAATACGCGACATACATTAAATATAGTGTTTACAGTGGCGTGCGATGATATTTTTGTAGAACTGCACGTTAATGAATTGGTCCTTGCTACCACCAAATGTAGTAGTCGTTAAGCCAAAACGGAAGCCTTATATGCGGCTTGATAAATTCCAACTGCAAGTGTCCACGAACCTGCATCCACCAATCCACACTTGGTCCGCGTGGTAGAGTATGACCTTATCTCTCTCACCTTGATTTGGGAGATAAGGCCTTTTCCATTAGTGATTTGAAACTAAGGTGATTTTTGCAATGCTATACCTATTCCAAAGACAATAGTGTAGTTTTATTTAACAGGCTGATTTTGCCTACTTTGCACGCGTCTCTTAGTACGGTCAAGGTGATGCCTAACGACTGAGGTGTGAGACTAAAGATAATATTTTAAGCGGTCAAAAGTCTAAAAGTTTCCAGGTAGGTCAGTCTCCATAAGCAGCATCCGTTCTCGAACATAAATGCTAGGGCAACACTGCATCACTCCCATCAAGCATTGGAGACTATACAGCCATCGTAAGCAGGGTAAAGTAAGGTCGCTTTTGCAATGCTGTGACTATTCCAGCGGCACTATTATAGTGGTATATTAACAGGCTGATTTTGCCTTCTTTACAGGCGTCTCCCGAAGTGCCGGCACGTCTTCGCACGCGACATACATTAAACATAGTGTTCTCGGTGGGGTGCAGATGATATTTTTTTCAGAATGGATGTTCCGTTACGCGATCGTGTTACGGGAACGTGTTCCACTATAGCACCATTGAAATGGAGGTTTATTTTTAGAAATGAATGGTATTTCTATTTTTACTAATATTGTACCTATTATCATATCACTATGTGTAATATTACAATCGCGTAAAATAAATAGTATAGTAGTTTTTACTAATATTATAAAGAAGACTGCATTATTAAAGACTGAGTCTTATCTGAAGGACAAATCAAGAGTCTCCGTAAACGGCGAGTGTGTTTGAGACGAACTGGGTACTGGTTTGCCGCGTGGTTCCCGGCTTAGAATAGGACCAACCCATCTCATCCCATCGGGTGTCGTACAAGGCGACTAAGGGGAAAACTAGGGAATGGGCAGCAGCGTTCCCTTAACACTTCGACGACCAATAACTGCGCTCGCCAACCCGCCTGCCAAGCGTGGCGAGTATGGCAAACACCCCCAATTATGGAAGAAAGTAGGAAAACCAGGCCCCTAGTCCCCGGCGGTCCTGTTCGTCCTGGCCACGGTAGCAGCCATGGTAACGACAGGACAAGGGGTGCTAAGAATCTCCGGCAGAGATTCGGCTACCACCAAAACCGAAAATTGGCCCTGGTAACATACAACGCACGCACATTGAGGACAGATGAGAAGCTAGTTGAGCTGGAAGAAGAGTTAAACAAGTTGCGGTGGAGTATTGTTGGTTTATCGGAGGTCCGAAGAGAGGGCGAGGACACGATAACCTTAAAATCCGGCAACTTGTTTTACTACCGGGAGGGCAAACAGCAGTCCCAAGGTGGTGTCGGATTTATCGTCCACAAGTCACTCATAAACAACGTTGTGTCCATTACTAGTGTGTCGAGCAGGGTAGCGTACCTGATACTCAGAATATCCAAAAGATATTCGCTGAAGGTCATACAGGTCTACGCACCGACCTCGGCATACTCAGATGATGACGTCGAAGTTATGTATGAGGACATTAGTAGAGCCATACATACTTCCAAAACACACTTTACAGTGGTTATGGGTGACTTCAATGCGCGGCTGGGCAAACGGGGCGTTGATGAGTTGAGAGTGGGGCAATTTGGATATGGGCAGCGCAACCCCAGGGGTCAGAGGCTGGCCGAATTTCTGGAGAAAGAGGGACTCTTTATGATGAACTCTTTCTTCCAGAAGCCGCCTCATAGGAAATGGACCTGGATGAGCCCTGATGGTTCCACAAAAAATGAGATAGACTACATCATGAGCACCAAGCGACAAATATTTAATGATGTCTCCGTGATTCATAGGGTAAAAACCGGCAGTGATCACCGAATGGTCAGAGGCACATTAAATATTAATGTCAAAATGGAAAGATCGCGTCTGATGAAGTCTACGCTCCGACCTACACATGCATATATCCAAAACCCCGAGAACTTTCAACTCGAATTGTCAAACCGCTTCGAATTGCTAGACAGCAGCGCATCAGTGGACGAAATCAACAACAGGCTGGTAGAGACTGTTCATACGGTCGGGTCCAAGTATTTTAAGACCCACCGTAAAAATAGGCCTCAAAAACTATCTGACTACACCCGAAACCTCATGGCTGAGCGACGTTCCATGACGCTCCAAACCTCCGATGATGCTAAGTCCTATAGGCAGCTTAATGGACAGATATTGAAGTCCTTGCGACACGACTTACGGTCCTTCAATGCAAGGCGTATTGAGGAGACCATAGAGCAGAACAAGGGTTCTAAAGTGTTCGCAAGAGACGCGTCTATTGGGCAGAGCCAGTTGACGAAGCTGAAGACGAAGGACGGAAACGTAACGTCAAATAGGTCAGAGGTGCTCAGGGAGATAGAGAGGTTCTATGGACAGTTATATACCTCAGTAGCTAAACCTGTTGTTGACTTGGTAAAAGACCCAAGAGCCAAGCTAACCCGACACTGCACTGAAGATATCCCGGACATCAGCCTGTGCGAAATTAGGATGGCTCTCAAACAACTTAAAAACAACAAAGCGCCGGGTGAAGACGGTATTACTGCAGAACTTCTGAAGGCGGGCGGATCGCCGGTACTTAAAGTCCTGCAGAGGCTATTTAATTCCGTCTTGTGTGGTGGTGCTGTTTTTCAAGAAAGGTGATAACACCTTATTGAAGAACTATAGGCCCATCACACTGCTGAGCCATGTTTATAAGTTGTTTTCGAGAGTCATTACGAATCGTCTCGAACGAAGGCTTGATGACTTCCAGCCTCCCGAACAAGCCGGTTTCCGGAAAGGTTTTAGTACCATAGACCACATACATACGCTGCGGCAGGTTATACAGAAGACTGAGGAGTATAATCGGCCACTATGCTTGGCGTTTGTGGACTATGAGAAAGCCTTTGATTCGATCGAGACTTGGGCGGTTCTGAGATCTCTCCAGCGATGCCGCATTGACTATAGGTACATCGAAGTGTTGAAGTGCTTGTATAATAACGCCACCATGTCAGTCCGAGTACAGGGGCAGTGCACGAAGGTGATCCCCATAAAAAGAGGAGTAAGACAGGGAGACGTCATTTCTCCGAAACTGTTTACGGCCACCTTAGAGGACGCCTTCAAGCTCTTGGAATGGCAAGGACTTGGCATCAACATCAATGGCGAATACATCACTCACCTTCGATTTGCCGACGACATTGTGGTCATGGCGGAGTCGCTGGAAGATTTAGGACGAATGCTCGGTGACCTCAATAGAGTATCCCAACAAGTGGGTCTTAAAATGAATATGGACAAAACAAAAATAATGTTTAATGTCCATGTCGTACCCACCGCACTCACCGTTGGGAACTCTACTCTTGAAGTTGTCGACGAATACATTTACCTGGGACAGGCAGTCCGGTTAGGTAGGTCCAACTTTGAGAGAGAGGTCAATCGACGAATCCAACTCGGCTGGGCAGCGTTCGGGAAACTGCGCAACATCTTTTCATCCAAAATACCTCAGTGCCTAAAGACTAAAGTTTTTAGTCAATGTGTGTTACCAGTGATGACATATGGATCAGAGACGTGGTCTCTTACAATAGGTCTCATAAAAAAGCTCAAAAATGCTCAGCGAGCTATGGAAAGAGCTATGCTCGGCGTTTCTCTACGTGATCGAATCAGAAATGAGGAGATTCGTAGAAGAACGAAGGTCACCGACATAGCCCTCAGGATTAGCATGCTGAAGTGGCAATGGGCTGGCCACATAGCGCGAAGATCGGACGGGCGTTGGGGCAGAAAGATTCTAGAGTGGAGACCACGTATTGGCAAGCGCAGCGTAGGACGACCGCCTGCCAGATGGACCGACGATCTTGTGAAAATCGCAGGAAATCGTTGGATGCAGGTGGCATCGGACCGGTTACGCTGGAAAGCGATTGGGGAGGCCTATGTTCAGCAGTGGACAAGTATAGGCTGAAATGATGATGATGATGATGGGTACTGGTAACTGAATGAAAGTGGAGGAAGTGTTGGAACTCTGTACTCTCTGCCTACCCCAGAAGGGATCTAGCATGATGATATAGATAGGTAGATAGACATGTTTGGATGTTTGTTACTCAATCACGCATAAATGGATAAACGGATTTACATTGGCACATAGATAGTTAATTACCTGGATACTTTTTATCCCATAAAAATGTTAGGGTTCTGTCTAAAGTCATCGCGGACGCAGTCGCGGGCAGAAACTAGTGCTACTATAAATTCTCTGTACCGCTAGTCAGTCGGTTATTGACCCTAAATTCAAATGAGCCAGCTAATGGCGGTGTTACTGCCTTATCCGAAGAAACAGGTGCGGTTATTATTAAGCAGTTAGTGGAAAATGATTGTTCTCGCAACGTATTTTATTCCGTATTATATTTTGAAATTTCGCTTTTGAGCCATGTATACAAGCTGTTTTCAAGGGTCATCACGAACCGTCTTGCGTGAAGGCTCGACGAGTTTCAACCCCCAGAGCAGGCCGGGTTTCGGAGTGGTCACGGCACCATAGACCACATCCACACAATGCAGCAGACTGTACAGAAGACTGCAGAGTATAATCTGCCCCTATGTCTAGCCTTCGTGAACTATGAGAAGGCTTTTGACACTGTCGAAACCTGGTTAGTTCTGGACTCCTTGCAATGATGCCAAGTCGATTGACGATACATCGAGGTGATGAGATGCCTTTTTGAAGCCGCAACGATGACCGTCCAAGTACAGAAACAACGGACTGAACATATCCACCTGCGCCGCGGAGTGTGCCAAGGTGATGTCACCAAAACTGTTCACCAATGTACTGGAGGATATGTTCAAGACGCTGGACTGGAAAGGTCGCGGCATCAATATAAATGGCGCATACATCTCTCACCTGCGATTTGCAGACGACATCGTCATCATGGCTGAAACGTTGCAAGACCTACAACAGATGCTGGACAGTCTTGCTAATTCGTCTCAGCAAATCGGTCTCCGGATGAACTTTGATAAAAACCAAAGTTATGATCAATAAGCATGTTGACCCGGGACCGATCGCCGTAAACGGAGCCTCCCTCGAAGTTGTTTTCGAGTATGTATACCTAGGGAAGTTGCTCAACTAGGTAAAAACAACTTCGACAAAGAAGTTAAGAGACGGATACAGCTGGGCTGGGCAGCATTTGGAAAACTCCGGCGAGTCTTCTTATCGCCCATACCTCAATGCCTAAAAACGAAAGTTTTTAATCATTGCGACCTACCTGTAATGACATAGGGACCCGAAACGTGGCCACTCACTGTACGGCTTGTCCACCAGTTCATGGTCGCTCAACGAGCTATAGAAAGAGCTATGCTCGAAGTTCCTCTTAGGGATCGAATCCGGAACGAAGTCATTCGTCAGAGAACCAAGGTTTCCGACATAGCTCAGAGAATTAGCAAGCTGAAGTGGCAGTGGGCAGAGACCGCGTGTCGGCAAACGTAGTGTAGGACGTCCTGTAGCTAGGTGGGGCGACGATATTCGTAAGGCAGCGGGCAGGGATTGGAGGAGGAGAGCTGAAGATCGAGCTCAGTGGCGTGCTTTGGGAGAGGCCTACGTCCAGCAGTGGACTGACAAGGGCTGATGATAATTATATTTTGAAAGTACTATAATATATATGTCGTATCCTATTATTTAAAAATCAGTTAATGGAATGGCGAGCAGTTATTTTAGTAAACTTGTAACTTTGTAAACTCTATAATTGCTCAAGTGTGTTTAGTTATGAAGCGATGACAGATGACATCTGACAGATGACCAATAACCGATGACAGATAGTCGATGTAAGATGGCGGACGGCGCTGCGTTGTTAGTCTATTAGCAACGGGGCAAGCGCTCGGACGTATCGCGGAGCAGAGTTTTTTTCAAGCATTATTATACCCCAATTTACAATGAAACTTGTACATGTATGTGTGCGTATTGAGAAATGTGTTAATATAATAATAATAATATCTTTATTTGCGTAAATGTGGTACATAAAGATGGCGGTATCAATTGTTAAAGCAAGTAAGTGCATTTGAAATGTCCGTAAATGCATTCAAAATGTCTGTATTCCTTTGAATCAAGAATAAATTTAGTTTGTCATAGTGCACTGAAGAAGTAACAGCATATATGGCAAATGAAAAAAAATGTAAGATACATTAAAAATTGTTGAAATTAATTCAAATACCGATGTAGAACGAACTACTTTAGAGGTCTTGTGTTAATTATGGTACAGCTTGTATATGTGTTTGTTTTCAGTAATACTGTTGCGTAAAAAAAAATATAGTCTTACGGATTGGTTAATTAAGTATTTTCAGTCAGCTTTACAAATCGAGGCGAGAAAGATTAAGTCATATTTCAACACGCAGACTCAATTTTGGTTGTTGAAGCTATGTTAGTGGTCACCCGCTGTTGCAACTTATCAAGCGGACCATAAGGCTTCAAACTCGGACGATTTAGCGTAGTGATTAAGAGCTTAAGCCGCTCCGCCGCTGCGTGTAATAGTCGCAGGTTCGATTCCCGCACAGGACAAATCTTTGTGTGACCCACAATTATGTGTTTCGGACTGGCATTTGTGTATGTGATTTTTTTATGTTTGTAAACTCACCCACGACACAGGAATAAATCCTAGAGTGCCCCACACTTTCGTTTAAAAAAAACCCTCTGTTAAATAACTGCCACAATCAGTAGTAACCGGGACTGCTTAATGTGCCTTTTAAACAACGAAGATGCTTGCAAATAGAAATACTAGGTAAGTTGTGAGAGGATCGTTGTGGGAAAATTTGAAAAAGGGAAGATATTTCAGTCGTCAGTTGTTGTGACTTGTGGGGACTGCCACTCTCCCAAAAGTTGTTTTCAGAGGCTTGTATATAATAATAAGTCACGCGTCGTGCGAACTCTCATACCGCGGTCTAGACATGTATGGCGGATCATCAACGCCATCTGTTGGTAGGAAGTCGTAATTATGTAGCAATGTTTAGGGCTTATACACTATATACGGCAACCCATCTCAGGCTGACTAAGCCGAAAGCTGATTAACTTTAGTGATCGCTATATTCATAGCGCAGTTCACACCGCTAAGAGTTACATCCATACCACACTTAAATTATGCGTTTATGTATGTTAATCATAAAGTATCGTTAGTGCACCCACGTCCCCACTAACTACCTTCTGATTGGTACAAAAACAGCTAACCGCTCTCAACCGAGCTAAACACATTTCTAGTTAGTTCGAAGTAATTTGCGTATCGGCTTTCAGTAATGGTTGGTGCGTTGAAATTTTGGTTAGTGCGTTTCATCAAGTGATTTTCAACTAGCGGTTTGCGGTCGTATATATCCCTACTATTGTATTGTGTACCTTGCTATTTTAAATCTGCTTATACTACCAAAGCTTACTCGGGAAAATAGAGGTGAGAGAGAATAGGTCATACTCCGTCACGCGGACCCAATGCGGATTGGTGAGGACAGGTTTGTTTCTACTTGATGTTGGAAATTATCAAGCGGATCATAAGTAACTATTAGTAACTTATAAAAACTCTTCTATTTAATGAAAAACTTATAATTGGAAACATTATTGTAACAGCTTTGAAAAAAAATACTGTTCTTCAACTCTTACCGACAAACATATCAACTGAAATGTATATTGTAAAGGACATTGTTCTGCGCCCATACATGATTTACCCCAGAACCAACAGCAATGAAAAAATACTTGTATGATTTCCAATCATCCATTAATACTCTTAAGGCATTTATTATTAAACGCACAAGCGGGAGAATCGCAATATTGCCCAAAAAGTATTCGATTTTGAGGTTATATATATATGTATAAACAATTATGAGACAAACTATGAGTGTGGAGGAAGCCAGAGAGGTATGTAAGAAAGAACCTGTTGGAACTCTGTACTCTCTACCTACCCCGCAAGGCATCTGGCGTGATGATATAGATAGATTATGAGTTATATTACATTTAAAAAAAATGTAAATTAACTTACAAATATGTAAGCGCCCCCGCAGGGCTTACACAAAATAAATTATTTGCGTTTGAGTTTTATACCGACGGCTATATATGCTTTCAAAAGCACGAAGACGATCTAATATGGAAATATCATAAATAGTCACCAATCTTAGACTGACCGAGCTAAAGAAGAGGACGGTCCCACAGGCTTACGAAGACCTCGCTGTACTATTGTGTATTAGCACTTTATGTATTCCAGAAATGCCTGTTACGACTGTAAGTTGAGTCAATGTTAAGTCTTTTAAGGTAAATGGTAGCCCTGATTCTGTTCATATAACGTTTCACTTATATATTATCGTGGAGGTGACTAAATATTCAAGAGTAACGCACGTACGGTGCGAAGTCAGTTGCACATGCGACTGACGCGACACATACACAAAGCGACTAAATTGGAAACGTCGCAGCGCTATGCCGACGTGTTATTTGTTACCTTAGGTGTTGTTTGAGGTATAAGCTGTAGCGAGTTTTGGATGGTATGTTTTTAAATAACATGAATATTTATGAGCGGCGTGTATGAAACGAACTATGAGTGGAGGAAGACAAAGAGGGATGTAATGAAAGAACCTGGAACTCTGTACTCTCTGCCTACCCTGCAAGGGAGCTGGCGTGATGATATATATATAGATAGATTAGTGTTTACACACAAATTTTATTGTGTCGTGTGACCTGGGTACTATCTGCCTACGCAGTAAGGGATACGTCGTAACCTAGCCTAATAATAATAGATATTTATAATAATAATAATAGACACTACTAATAATAGTAATAGATATTTATAATAATAATAATAGACATTTATAATAATAATATATTTATAAAAAAAAACTAATATAAATGACATAATATATTTATTAAAAAATCTATCACTACTGACTTCCTACCAACAATAACAGTTCGAAGCTAAGTATTTCAATAAAAAAATTTAATAATATTTATTACTTTTAAACTAAAATTCCTACTAGTCTTCCTCTCTCCTAAACACTTTGCTGTGCCCGACAGGGTCCATGATTGTTACCTAGCTTTTAAGCTGATCAATGTAACCATCCAATCAACATTGTGGAACGCAAAATAAAATATGAATATGAATAGCCGTAAAACCTCACCGATATACCCGGTGGGAATACTTGTTATTTAAATCGCTCCTCACAATCTGGACTGGAAGCGCATCATAATCTATGTAGCAGTAATATTGTAATCATACTCTGACATGTAAAAGAGATAAGGAAATACGCAACTTATAGCTACGCCTCTATCTAGTGGCGTGATAATCTTACAATGACTTTGCCGTAAGATAGAGATACGTCTCATTCACACGACAAAGTAATCTACAATAATTAATTAATTACTAAACGGACGATTTAGTGCAGTGGTTAAGAGCTTAAGCCCTTCTGCCCACTGCGTCTAATTAATTCGGGTTCGAGTCCCGCACAGGACAAATCTTTGTGTGGGTATTTCTAGGTAATTGTGTATGTGGTGTACTCAAAAGATACACTTCTTTGGTTATCATCATAAATACACTCAATGCTCAGACAACCGCACATGGCGGCAGTCAACAAGTGAATGTCCAATGTCACCGATCGCCCCACCAAGCCATCCCGTAGTCTATACGTCACAGTGTATGTAAATTCTCATGTTTGTAAACGCACCCACGACACAGGAATAAATGCTAATGTGAGGCTACGTTTTTTTTTAAATATGTGGGAAGAAAAGAATTCTATGCTAATATTGTAAAACGGTTTTTTTTTTGCATTCGATAAAATCTGAAATAAGGGAACCGGTTTTAATAATTCTTTCAATATTATAAAGCTAGCTAAGAAGATGCTGCGAAGACGCTTGGGTGTGAAGCCGCGAAAAACTGCTTATAAGTAATACACACCACACATACCGTCACGCCTATATTCCCTAGCGGGGGTGGCAGAGGTGTACTCAGTACACTAACGTTTCGCCGACGATGTTAGGTCTCATGTAATAGGGTGCGAGCCTATTGCCATATATCGGGCACAATTCCAGACTCCGGACTCGTACTTGGAAGTTTTCATTAGAAAAACTACATTTGCCTGACCTAGGATTAAAACCCAGGACCTCGTGATCGTGAGGCAGTCTTATAAGTAATATTAAAATAATACTGCCAAAAAGTTAGGGTAACTAACCAGCCCTTCAAAAATCACACTCAACAGTTTGTATCTTATACCACGCTTTTAGAAGCATCGCGCTTTCAAACTAGAAAGTGGGAGCGAGTGAAAAATGTCTTGCCGTCGTACAACCCCGACAATGGAAATAGAACCGTTTGTTCTACACATCTCTCTTACGGAGTGCCTCTTTAAATATTCACTTACTCGTGAAAAAATATGGCAGCCGTAATGGTATGGGGAAAGTTATGGGAATATGAATTTTGTACGGACATACGTCATGTGGAAACAGAAATGAAATTGTTTGCTCTTAGAACAGAGAGCTTAGAAGGAAAAGATTGACGTTTGCATGACGTCTAGCGGGTTGATATACTATTCTTGTCTCACTAAAAATGTTCTCAGTAAATATGAACATGACTGTTAGCGCGCTAGCGTGCTGTCAAGCTAACTTCAAAGTTTTCATGTTAAGCCCTTTAGGTAATAAAGTCGAAAATAACTTATTTTTACTTCGTCACACCTATATCTCCCAAGCCCCCGCTTGATGCCAGAGGTGTTTTGTGTACTCACTTTTCGCCAAATATGTTAGCTCCCATAGAAGGCGAGCCTATTATCATTATACTGGCCATAATGCCAGACTGGAAATTACTGGATTTTTTTCTACAGAATAATATATTTTGTCCGACCTAGGATTCCAACAGCAAGCAGTGGTAGCCTAGTGGTTAGACCGTTGGACTGCAAAGTCAGAGGTCTCGGGTTCAAACCCAGGCACGCACCACTGTCTTTTCGAAAGCATGAGCGTATTCAAAATTAATCATCACTTGCTTTATCGGTGAAGGAAAACATCGTGAGGAAACCTGCATGCCTAAGAGTTTCTCGAAGATGTGTGAAGTTCGCCAACCCGCACTGGGCCAGCGTGGTGGACTATGGCCTAAACCCTCTCAGTTTGAGAGGAGGCCCGTGCCCAGCAGTGGGACAGTTTCTTAACAGGGCTAATATTATTAGGATTCCAACCCAGGAGCTCGTGATTGCTACACGCATTATTAGGTCGCCAGACCAACGAGACAGTCTAATTGTTTACGCCAAATGCACTTATTAGCTCTTATCAAATCAGAACGTTGTTCACACTGTGAAGGTTTAACGAAAAACTCTAAGGGCTGTTTTTTTACAAGCTTTTATTTAGCTTTTATTTAACGGACAAATGTAGTTTTTCTAACGAAAAATTCTCAGTATAAGTTCGGAGCCGGGAATTGCCCGGTATATGTCAATAGGCTCGCCCCCTATTACATGGGGCCTAACATCGTCGGTGAAACGTGGGTGTACTCAGTACACCTCTGCCACCCCCTCTGGGGAATACAGGCGTGACGGTGATTTTTTTTTATTTATTTATTTTGCATTGTCTGCTGACTTGCTTGTGAATGAATTGTTGCTGTCTTTCCGGTTCAAATCCCGTGATCTATTTTTCCAGAACTTGCGGGTAACCAATTGAGCTGAAATTTGGCATACGTATTTAAGTTCGGTGACAATGCAATAATATGGTACCATGGAGCTGGTCTAATAACATGTGAAATATACAACGTAACCCCCTCGTTCTTAGTCATGTTTGATCTTTTTTTTTTAATAAGCTTAATTTCTCACTTGGATTTAATCGTGTGTCGTGGGTGCGTTTACAAACATGAAAATTTACATACACAAATACCCAGACCAAAACAAATAATTGTGGATCATGCAAAGATTTGTCCTGTGCGGGAATCGAACCCGCGAGTATTAGACACAGTGGGCGTACAGGATTGATATAATGCTCATAGTAACTGATTTTACACATTCGTGCTGTTTGCGGTCAAGGAGTTCTGTGGTGTATCTTCAAAGTCCAAGGTCCAATACTGCTGAAATTAAAATGGGACCACCTTGGAGCTATACTGAATTCAATGCAAAAAGAATCTTCAAAATCGATTCATAATTGGCGGAATCATCATAGAACATACATACAAAAAAAACATACGGTCGAATTGAGAACCTCCTCCTTTTTTTAAGTCGGTTAAAAAGGTCTTAATAAATTATTAATTTTTGTTTTTATTCTACTTATTATTCATCAGAATATTAGGTTTGGCAATATATGTATGTTTTGTGTATTGGTAATTGAGAAACCTTTCTAAACTAATCAGTCTTATCGTCTACACCTAAATAGGTTATATTACATTGTAAGTATTCCGCGCATTCAGGCGCTTTTGCCATAACTATTATTAGAATCAAATATCTATCTCTATCTATCTATATCATCACGCCATATTCCTTGCGGGGTAGGCAGAGAGTACAGAGTCCCAACAGGTTCTTTCCTTACATACCACTCTGGCTTACTTCACTCTCATAGTTCGTCTCATACACGCTCGCCGGTTACGGAGACTCTTGACTTGTCCTTCAGATAAGACTCAGTCTATTTGGTCGTGATAAGATAGTCTAGGCCTTCCCTGGTACCTACATCCTTCCACTTTCGCATTGAATCAAACATGCTGCTCACAAATAGGCCCTGTTAATATTTTTTCGTATCCTTGGTGCTTTTCAACTGGGCTTATTCTAGTTGCAGTCTCCTTCTCTATGGTGGATCTGTAAATTTTTTTTGTCTCCCGCTTTGCAAACGAGGGTAGTGGAATTTTATTTTTCCTAATCTTCCTGTTTTCTTTTCTAATTGAATTTGTTGTGGGTTCCAAGACGAATAAAGCACTTCCCGGGACACTCCAAGATCGAACCTTGGTGTCATCTAAAGAGACCATTGTGGATCCTGGCTTACAGGAGTTATAATAGTGGGAGTATGTGGCAGGCTTAGTCCCTAGTTTAAAATGCGTAGGTTAATTAACCGTTGTTATATAATCACAAAAAATTTAGGTACAAAAAACCCTGCGAAAATTTCAAGGTGATGTTAATTAAGCTATAAGAAATATGTTTTTATTAAAAGCGGTGACCCCATACTAGAAATTATTCCCGTGTATGTTAAATATAATATTTTTCACATAAGATGGGTAGTGTCAGTTCTAAGTGCCAACCAAAATAATATTTAATTCAATGGTATTAAGGCATAACACCATAAGTATAGAAACAGATCATGCCTCTTATTGCCATTGAATAAAGTATAATTTTGCTTGACACAACAGTCACAGTACCCTTCCCTCATGAAAAATACTATAATATAAAACTGTGTATTTTAACTTTCTTTTTGATTGCTCAATGTTTTTTTAGATTAATCGTGAAACATCAATTCTGTGTACAATTTAAATTATTAGATTAAAATTATAATATAATATAAGCCCTGTTAAGAAACTTTCCCACTGTTGAGCACGGGCCTCCTCTCAAACTCTCGTTGGTAACAGTTATCGCCAAGGTGCTGGATGAACGCCTTGGTAAATACATACAGTTGGAGGATGCTCAATTTGGTTTTTAAGCAGGTCTGTCAACAGAAAGTGCCATTCTGTCATTTAAGCACACTTAACTACTACATTAAAAGAAAAACGGCAATATATGCATGTTTCCTTGATTTATCGAAGGCGTTCGATATCATCTTATGATTTACTCTGGACTAAGTTAAGAAAAGAAAGCATCACGCCATAAGTAGTAGATATTTTTGCATATTGGTACAGTACCCAGCAAAACCTTGTAAAATGGGCAAATGTGTATTCTGAGGAGTACACACTGAATTCGGGTGTGAGACAAAGGGGGTTAACATCTCCAAGGTTATTCAACCTCTATGTTAATGCACTAATTGAGGGGCTGAGCAACATGCATGTCGGCTGCCGCATAGATGGTGTGAGCATCAACAACTTGAGCTACGCTGACGACATGGTGTTGCTGAGCCCGTCAATTGGCGGTTTATGAAGGCTCTTAAATAAGTATGTGACTTATGCTGAGCAACACGGCTTAAAGTATAATGAGAAGAAAAGTGAATTTATGACTTTTGTGGGCAACAATAAGAGACCTGACAGTGTGCCACCTGTGTTTCTAAACGGAGTACAGTTTAACCGTATTGCTCAGGTTAAATATCTTGGTCATATCCTAACCGAGAACTTAAGGGATGTCCAAGACATAGAGAGAGAACGTCAGAATAAAGAACGCATTGTCGGTTCCCGGGAACATGTTACCACATAGATTCGCTAGGTGTACAATTGATGTTAAAATAACTCTATTTAGAGCGTTTTGTCAGAGTTTTTACACCAGCGGTCTGTGGTTCACGTTTACGCAAAAGGCCTACATGCCCTCAGAGTTCAATATAATAACATTTTCAGGATTCTGCTGTGGCTTCCCCGTTACTGCAGTGCATCAGGCATGTTTGCAAATGCACCTGTGGAGGACTTTTACGCAATCATGCGTAAGAAGTCCGCATCTATTATGCATGCAGTGCGGGGAAGCGGGAACGGCATCCTGGAGATGATATCGAATAGGTTGGACTCAGTGGTACTCAGTCGATTCATTAGTTTACATGTGAGAGATGTGGGCTGATGAATCGATTGTGTAGGTTTATTTTATTTTATATTTACTAAAATAGTTAATAAGTTGTTTTTGTTGCTAACACACTATGGGCTTTTTCGTCTGAAGATATATTTTTTTTTTTTTTTTATTCCTAAACTGACCGAAGTTTGGTCGTAAACTACAATGTATACTGCTCGGTTTGCCATGAAAGTCTTAAAATGCACACGTTAGTATTCTTGGGCTGCACAAATGCTGCTTGAAGCATGAATTGTGACCAACATACGTGCCAGCGGGGACCCTAGAAACAAACTGGTCTAAGTGAAAAATAATAATTTATGGGACTTGCGTCAATTGCTTAAGAAATAATGTTACCTGCCACGTGACGCATTTATGGGTCTATATATTTATGTAATAATGCCAGATGCCTTGCACTGGATCCTCGTTGGTCTATTGGCAAATCATATCGCTTTGTGATCACGAGTTCCTCGATTCAAATCCTAGGTCGGGCAAATGTAGTTTTTCTAACGAAAACTTCCCAGTATGTGTCCGGAGACTGGAATTGTGCTCAGTATATGACAATAGGCTCAACCCCTATCACATGGGGCCTAACATCATCGGCAAAACGTGGGTGTACTCAGTACACTTCTGCCACCCCCACTTGGCGAATACATGCTTGACGGTGTGTTTTGTCAGATCCCTTGCAAGGTAGTCAAAGAGTATAATACCAACAGAATTCGTTCATTTCTCTCTCGTTTCTTCCAGTCTAATTATTCGTATTGGATAGGAAAGGGAACAAGTCGTATTCCACCATGAGGACTTTATGTGGATTGATGGAGGCAAATATGTGACCATCTGCCATTGGAAATTATCAAGCCGCGCATTAGGCTTCCAAATTGGGTAAATGATTACCACATCATGTTGTAACCGAGGCCAACGGCTTAGTGTATTTTCAGAAGCACAGAGGTACTTGGAAATGAAAATACTTCAAACGGTCACCAATGTCAGACTAACCAAATCACACGCCGTTTAACCTTGGTAGTTGCTACAATACCACAGCAATATCACTTCAAAAGTAAAATATAAAATAAAAAACATACCATCAGATTTTATTTACCAAAACGAGACAACAAGTGTCGCAGGCACGTATCGCGCAACTTTCCAAACAATCGGATTAAAAATATTTAATCAAAATGGCTGACCCACGTTTGGATCCAGTACGTGAGCCACCAAAAATTTAATTTCAACCGAGCAACCGTCTCTTGGGGGCGTCGGTGGCGAACTAAAAACATCGAAAACTTTACGATTTTTGTTTTGTGAAAATGTTGCGGTTAGGATGTTTTGCCTGTTGTCCCGAGCCCGACTCGAATTTTTTAAATGACCTTAAAAAATCTTTGCTTCTTGTGTAGGCTTAAAATAGTAGTCTTATATACAAGGTGTAACATAATTATGACGGACAGTAGTTTGTTCTAATTCGGCAACTGAATCGATTCCAACTATTTGTACAGTTGGTTAATTATTATTTTTAATTTTCATAAGTTGCTTTTTCTCTTTCTGTTTGCTGTATTAAACAAAATTTAATTATTATTCAAAGCATTACGGCTATTTGAAATTTATTTCTATTACACACCTCAATACGGATACAAAAGATCAATAATTATTAAATTTAATGGTTAATTCGGGTACTAAAGAGCTTAAAAAAATGGTAGAAAACTCCTTAATATTGGAAGTTTGATTTTCGTATTGAATTCGTAAAGCAATAATCTAATTGGGGTGTCTGAGGTATTTCGTTATATATCTTACACCTTGTATATAGTAGTATTATAGCCCCTTGGACGTAGTAAGGTAGTCTAGGTCTTCCCCGGTACCTACATCCTTCCACTTTCGCATTGTGTATCTGTTTTGTCATCTGCACTCTGTATTCTCTGTCTACCCCGCAAGGGATCTGGCGCGATGATATAGATAGATAGATAGATTATAACCCCTTGTAGCATTCGTAATATTATTTCACAGTGATAAAGAGACAGAGCAATGAACATCATAGGTATATCACTATTTCTTTCTCACAGCGACTGCCTTGTTGGTGTAATGGCAAAGCGCATCGTTTTGTAATCACGAGGTCCTGGGTTCTAAGCCTAGGTAAAACAAATGTAGTTTTTCTGACGAAAAATTCCCGGTCTGAGTCCGGAGTCTGGAATTGTACCCGGTGTATGGCAATAGTTTCGCCCCCTATTAAATGGGATCTAACATCGTCGGCGAAAAGTGGGTGTACTCAGTATACCTCTGCCACCCCTGCTTGGGAAATTTTGGCGTAACGGTGGGTCTTTCTCACAGCAAAGTAAACAATAATTACTGCAAGAGATTGTGGTATTGCATATTCCAGTGTAATTCTTGTTCTTCTATATTAAATATTGTAAAGCCATGAAAATAATTCAATTATTTTTTTAAATACGCCTGAATATAAACGGGCGTCTTAGTCAAATGAATATAGTTTTAAAAACTTTTTGTACTAAAACGGTAGTTTTAAAACTAGATTCACTGTCTGATTTTCGTTCTGTAACACGGGCCTTAAGGTTTGACTGACTGCATCCGATAGTCGCAGGTTTGATACCGGCACGAGACAAATCTTTGTTTGTGTGTATGCATTTTATATTCGTAAAATGAACAGGCACAGGAATAATTCCTAGTGTAGGGCTACTTTTTACCATTAAAAGAAATATAATTAATAATCATTAGTGCGTGTAAAACTTTATTAAGTCTATATACAAGCTGTAACTTAAAACACGCAAGTCCTGAAAGTAGTTTGTTCTAAATCGGTAACTGAATAGATTCCAACAATTTTTTTTTTAATTTTGCAAGGAATGCTTTTACTCCTTCAGTGCGCTATAAAAAAATAAACTTATTCCTGATTCAGAGCAATAAGGCGATTTTAAATGCATTCCTCAAACGTATTTCTCAAACCGGACACATACACGTGCAAGTTTCATTGATAACTGGGGTATAAAAGTGCTTAAAAATAGGGTAAAACCTTTAATTTTGGAAATGTGGTTATTGTTTTGAATTGATGAAGCAATTCTCTAATCGGGGTGTCTGCGGTCTTGCGTTTATTATGTTACAGCCTGTTTTAATAAAAATAAATAACCACTAATGATCGACATTTTTTTAATAAGCCAATGATTATGTCTACGATATCCAATCAATTATTTCATCACCCGAAATCAAGAGTCACGCGCGCGGAATTTCCGCTTTGCCAACCGAGTTCCGCGTTTTCCGATATCGTTATTCCGCGTCGATCCAATTTGGGGTCAACCCGACCGCACACCCGTTTATTCTGATTAGTTAATGAGTAACGACCCCAATTCCGCGGTTTTCGGAACGCATCAGGTCCAAAACCTCCTGCGTCGTTAAATTGGGCTATTGTTTAACTTGATTGAATTGGGTACTGAAAATTCGCCTAACCCAATTTCGGTACATTTCTCGAATAAATTAAGTGGTTGTCACTAGGAATATTATATGAGTTTGTTTGTGAATTTATTGCTTATTTACACTATAAAAAGTTGTTTGTTCTAGACCAGAAATAAACATTGGATTTCTCTGTGTCCAACATAAAATATTTTGTTAAAGTTTTCCGACCCTTATGTAAAGAACTCTACATAAGGGACCATCTACATAAATTGCCCTCCCCATTTTTCGCTCTCCGTTTGTATCACAGGTGGTCACATTAGTTTAATCTGGTGACGTCACATTTTCTTACAATTTTAAATTAGAAATGATTAAACCAGAAAAGTACACCTAAAATTATTTTTATATTCCTAAATTGTTAGTTGAAGTTTAATGTTTCAATAAATTAGATTCATATATGTAGCGTCACGTAACTAATGACTCGAGCCCGTCTTCTTCCAGGATGTCACACTTCTTTTTGAATTCTTCCCTCCCCTTAACGTGTGGTAGGGTAAAAAACTTTAAAGTTTGAAATTTAAAGTTTTTTACCCTTTTTTCAAGTACTTTTATAACTGAATTAACAACTGTAGGCTCGTTATATAATATTTACATATACACATACATATTTTCCCCGCCGCGCTAATTTACGTGTACATTATTAATGTTATCTTACTTCTATTCTACGTTTACGTTCTTGTCACTCTATCTCTGTGTTCTCTTTCTATACCTTCTAGACTGTATCTGTGCCTGTGCTTCTAAACATACTTTTGTGTCAGTGAACTTTGTGTGTTTCTTTCTCCAACTCATGGGACCCGCCAGGTACAAACATTTAAATATCCGCCCTTCCATAAACTATAACCATACAACAAAACTTATATGTGAATGTGTGCGTATTGAGAAATACGTTTTAGAAATGCATTTTAATATCTGAATTGCTTTCATCATCATCATCTCAGCCTATACTTGTCCACTGCCTCCCCAAACGCTTTCCAGCATAACCGGTCCGATGCCACCTGCATCCAACGACTTCGCCTTTTCACAAGATCGCCAGTCCATCTGGCAGGCGGTCGTCCCACGCTGCGCTTGCCAGTACGTGGTCTCCACTCTAGAATCTTTCTGCCCCAACGGCCGTCCGATCTTCGCGCTATGTGGCTCGCCCATTGCCAGCTTCAGCTCGCTAATCTTAAGGGCTATGTCGGTGACCTTGGCTCTTCTACGAATCTCCTCATTCCTGATTCGATCACGTAGAGAAACGCGAAACTCTGAGCTTTTTTATGAGACCTATTGTAAGAGACCACGTCTCTGATCCATATATCATCACTGGTAACACACATTGACTAAAAACTTTAGTCTTCTGTATTGCTTTGAATCAAGAATAAAATTACTTTGCCCGCTGAAAAAGAAACAGCATTTTTGCAAATTAAAAAAAAATATACATTAAAATAGTTGGAATCAATTAAGTTACCTATTTAGAACAAACTACTTTCAGGTCGTGCGTTACTTATGTTACAGCTTGTATATTACTTACGGCCGGTTTCAATATATAACTGAAGGATAGATTTGCCTACTACAGATAGAATTTTGACATATTTACATATATACACTCACGCCTTTATCCCACTGGGGTAGGCAGAGACTACAGTTTGCCACATACTACGATTCTGACACACCTCTTTCGCTTCATCTACGTTCATACATCTCTTCATACATTTCCGTCGATTTAGAGTGCTACGCACTTGACCCTTTTCCAAGAGACTATTAATTTGGTCGTAATAGGTTTTCCTTGGGTGACATCTTCCGACGCTTCTACTCACATTTGCTCGATACATTTCTTTCGTTAGCTGCCTGTCACACACCCTCTCCACATGCCCATACCAATTCAACATACCTCTTTCAATCCTAGTCACAACGTCATCCTTCAACTTACATCGGTTTCTAATCACGCTATTCTTCATTTGGTCAGCAAGGCGGACTCCACATATATTATGTACAGAGCGCATTTCTACAGCATTCACTCTACTTTCATGCTTCTTTTACCGTTACCAACACACCATTGTGAATAGTCAGTCGAGCCTTTGTTGAGACAGACTGACTACTCACCACGGCGCGCAAGGCACCATTCACTTTGTTGCCCGTGATCACTCTTCTTTCAATATCACCGTCACACCTTCCATTTCTCGTGAGCATACTTCCCAAATAAACAAATTCATTCACTTGTTCCACTCTTGCACCTTCTACATTAATATTACACTCTGTCACAGCTTCCTCTCTTCCAAATACCATGACTTTAGTCTTACTTACATTTATTTCCATTCCTTTCTTCTTAAATGCCTCATTCACTACATTTACCATGTCTTGTAACTCAGCCACCGACGACGCAAGTAACACTTGGTCGTCAGCCTACAAAAGATACTTGACACGTAAATCTTCCATACTAAAACGACATTCCATCTCTTTCAATTTTGACCTATTTTGTATAGAAAATCTGTCAAAATTCTACTAACAATAAGCAAATATATCCTTGAATTGAATATTAAAAGCGGCCATTAGTCTATAAAATAACTTATTGAAAGTTTAAACTTACTTTACAGTACTACCCTACCAAGGGACCACTTGTAAGAATCAAGAGTAAAGTCTATCTATCTATGTGTATCATTACGCCAGGTCCCTTGCGGGATTGGCAGAGACTACAAAGTTCCAACAGGTTCTTACTTTGTACACCTCTCTGGCTTATCTGCTGTCATTCTTTGTTCTAACATTTTTTTATTTATGTAAACCATTGTGCATCGTTGAAAGAGTGTCGGAAAAAAACAGACATAGAATGAAAAAGTAGAAGGATGTAGATAGGGGGGCCGACCTAGACTATCTTACTATGACCAAATATACCGTGTCTTATCTGAAGGTAAAGTTAAAAGTGTCCGTAACCGGCGAGTGTGTATTAGACGAGCTATAAGAGTGGGGGAAGCCAAAGAGGTCTGTAAGGAAATAATTGTTGGAACTCTGTAGTCTACCTACCCTGTAAGGGATCTGGTGTGACGATATATAGATTCGAGAATCGTCAGGAGAGTAACATAAAATTAACTTTCATACGTGTTCTTTTTTAAAAAGTGTTATTACAATACTCATAAATAAAAGTCGAAACAATTTCAGACTTGTTTGTCAGTAAAAATAACATGTGCTAAATTGAATTCTGTTTTTATTTCATCAGAATAGTCTCACATGATAACTTGATCAAATATCTAAAGTTCAGTCGAACTACATAAATCATGAGCACATCCACTAGAAATAAATAAAGTCACAAATACAATTTACAATTCAATTGAACGAGATACAGGTGTCTATTGGAGTATGAGTAAATAATCAATATCGTTACTGTTAAAAGATTGGAAATCACAGACAGTCCTTTATATTTTATGTAGAGACCTAAACTAAATTCCAGCTGTAGGTAGGGTTGCCAAACTTCTTTCAAAGAAAAAAATTATCCTCTAATTTAATTTATTTTTTTGGCTTAGCATGATAATTTTGACGTAAGCGTGACGCTATATTTGATATACCATCCTCGCCATACTACAATTTATTAAATAAACACGAATGCGATAGCACGCTTACTCGCCAGAGCCAAGGTGAAGTCAATCTTTTTTGCTAAGCTATGTCTGAAAGGTTACATCATCATCAGTCTGCATTAAGCAGATCGTTGGCTATAAACTCCTCTAACAACACGCCTCTGAGTATTTTACTGTCACCCGCCCTTCAAAGATCATCACTCCACCTAACCTGAGGGTACATAAAGAGTACAAATGTTAGACTATGGACAAAAGTCCATGATATTGTCAAATGCATTCCTTCACTAAGTAAGCAGTTAACAACTCATGTTGCTAAAAGAAATGGCAAGAGTTTTAGAATAAAAGTAAAAGTATATTCCCCAAGGGGCGATTCAAAGGTGTAATATGTACACCCACATTTCTTTAATAATGTTGCAATGAGCTTATGGACACAATATCTATTTATAATTTTTCTACAGAAAAAAACAATTGGTTCGACGAAGGCACTGTGCGACTTTGGACCAACAAGATAATCTACTATTGTTGTTATAGAGATTTAATAGAAATTTATGTTGGAACTTTGTACTTTCTAAATACCCTGCGAAGGTTCATGCGTGATGATATAGACAAATGGAACTATAAAGTTCGAAGTACGATGGGCAGCCCTAGCCGTAGGTCGTGTATTAGGGCATTGCAGACGGATTAAGAAACCGTCTGAGGCGGCACTTTAACTATTTCATCGATATTTAATTGCAATGCTCGAGTGATTATTGAGAATCTGTCACAATATCGTTCAGACCGATTGTCACAAATGTTTTTTTTTTTATTTTGGACTTTGTTGATGGATTCAGGAGTCTGAAATTGAGATTCTAAAGGTTGTTGCATAACAAATTTCAAACTCCCAATTGATCTTCTTTGACAGAAAAACCACAGAATTAGAATCATCTATCTATCTATCTATCTATAACCTCACGCCAGATCCCTTGCGGGGTAGGCAGAGAGTACAGAGTTCCAACAGGTTCTTTCCTTACATACCTCTCTGGCTTCCTCGACTCTCATAGTTCGTCTCATACACGCTCGCCGGTTACGGAGACTCATTAGAATCATAATATTTTTTATTTATGTAAACCAATATAGTATTAATGAATCGTTAGTATATTAGTAACAAAGACTCTACCATCATTTCGGTATGTCACGGTTACTCTTTTGAAATAGTATTTCTACAATTTTATCAAAACTACTTAAAATAATTTCTTGAATCTTTGAGTAAAATAATCTTTATGTAAGTGTCTATTAAAAACCGTTATCAACATTTAATTAAGTGCAGTAAAGATAGTGGCAGGAATTTTTAAAAGATTAAAGTCGATTTTCTCAAAACTAAGATTTTCACGTATCACCTTTCACTGAAGGTACAGAAGTATGGTTACGTATAATCTTATCTTACTAATATTATAAATATGAATGTTTGTATGTTTGGATGTTTGTTACTCAATCACGCAAAAACGGATGAACGGATTTGGATGAAATTTGGCACACAGACAGTTTATAGCCTAAATTAACACATACGGTATTTATATCCCGAAAAAATTTAAAGCTCCTGTCTAAGCTAAATGCGAACGTAGTCGCGGACGGAAATTAGTTTCGAATGATTTCGTGAGATCGCGTTAAAATGCTGCAGCTTGTTAAAATTACCATAATAAAACTGAGGTTATTCATAATTAAAAACTAACACGCCACCCGCTCTCACATTGATAGACTCCGAACGGTTCAATACCGTTTCCCCCGCAAAGCCGCCCGAGGCCCGTGGTTCATATGGAACGTGGATCTCCATTCCGATCTCGTTCTCCAATCTATAAGCGCCTTTATTAAAAAAGCGGCAACCCGATATTTTGCGAACGCGTCCAATCATAGGATCGCTAATCGTAGCTGCCGCCGACTACGAACTTAACTCCCCTCCTATCAGCCGCTACCGCTGTCCGCGGCATATTCTCACTGACCTCTCCGATGCTCTTACATCCCTTCTTTCGTATACAGATACCACCCACAGGATCAGACACCGACCGCCGGCGAGTTCAAAGAGTCCCTTGCCCGCCGGCCAGTGCAGAGAACCACGGCGAGACACCTAGTATACGCCCTCCCCCATGGCGACTGCCCTTGAGCTAGTTGCCCCCTTGCCCTTCTGGTTCGAGCGTTGTGGTTGCACGCTCGCCCTCTTGTCCAGTGAAGCTGTAAAGACCCCGCGGCCAACAGCGTAGATCATTCTCACACACACACACACACACGCTAGCTACGAGCAGCGATAGACGCATAAGTATATCCTTAAGCAGCCATTATTATAAGCTTCTACTTAACTTCCTTTATTATATCTGTCCGTATATCTGTTTGTCTTTCTGATTCAACGATTGTAATCCATTTTTAGGCACTTGCTGACTTCCAATTGAGCTAAAATGTGGTACAAGTACGTATATAATTTCAGTTACAATGCAATAAAATGGGAACCAAAAGGTGGTTATAGGATCATGTCAACTACATAACATGACCCTCTCATATTTAGGCTTTTTGGATTTGTTTGGAAAAGTACTATAGATCCAGATAGTGTCCAGAGTCTGAGATTTCTGTCGAATGGTGCCTATAAAAACCTTCCTAAAACCTAACTACTCAACATAACCCAGTCGTGAAGTCGCTATAAAAAAATTTAAAAAGATTTTTTGTGTTTTTACAAGCTTTTATTTAACTTGCACTGTTCGTATATATGTCTGTCTGTCTTTCCGGTACAAATTTATAAGCCATTTTTCGGGCACTATTGGGTATCCGTTTGATCTAAAATTTGGCATACGTAAGTAAGTTTTGTGTCATTATAATAATATGGTACTATGGAGCTGGTCTGATAATGGAGTCGGAACATGTCAACTACACGACATAACCCCTTCGTGTTTAGGCTCATTGGATTGCTATTGCCAAGTACTCTACAATCATATGGTGTCCAAAGTCTGATGATGAAGCTGAAAGGTGCGCAATGGAACTAACCAACTATTCAACATAACCCCACCGTGTTTGGGCTTGCTGGATTAGTCTTGACGAGTACTGAAGACCCGGATGGTGTCCAGAGTCGGATGAAACGGAAGGAGACCATAGGAACTCGTCAACCAAGCAAGATATTTCCGGTGTGATTTTGTTATAAGGGATTGTTTTTAAAAATATATCTAAATATCTAGACCATCACGCCAGATCCCTTGCGGGGTAGGCAGAGAGTACAGAGTTCCAACAAATTCTCTCCTTATATACCTGGTTTCCTCCATTCTCATCGTTCGTCTCATTCACGCTCGCCGGTTAAGGAGACTCTTGACTTGTCTTTCAAATAAGACACGGTCTATTAATAATAATAATTTAAAAATATATTTTTTAAACACACACCGTCACGCCTATTTTCCCCAAGCGAGGGTGACAGAGGACTGAGTACTCCCACGTTTCGCCGACGATGTTAGATCCCATGTAATAGGGGGCGAGCCTATTACCATATACCGGGCACAATTCCAGACTCCGGACTCATACTGAGAAGTTTTCGTTAGAAAAACTATATTTGACCGACCTAGGATTTGAACCCAGGACCTCGTGATCACAAAGCGATGCGCTTTGCTACTAGACCAACGAGGCAGGCAGTATATTTTTTTTAATGGAAATGATTCTTTTATAAATCCATCTTTTACTGCTATAAATTCTGCGAGGATACAAATCGACAGTCTGTACAGAGTGATTTGGCGTCTCAAAGTAATGAATCCTTTCCATTGACAATGAACCAATATTCCTGGCTAACGAACCGTGACCAACATTTCTGAACGTTTCCACCCGTTTTGCAGATGGTGACGACTTTCAACTGATTACACGCCAATTTCATCCTTATTGCTTCAGGAAACCAACCTTCTGTTATTAATTTTCGGTTCAGAGTAAATCTGTGTTTTGTTGGAAGTCCAGTAATTTATTGAATTAAAGTATATAATAGACAATGCGGTTAGTATACTTTTTTGTTTACAAGGTATAACATAATAAATGCAAGACCTCAGACATCCCGGTTGGAGAATTGCTTCATAAATTCAAAACGAAAACCAAATTTCCAAAATTAAAGGTTTTTACCCTTTTATTAAGCACTTTTATACCCCAATTAACAATGGACCTTGTACGTTTATTTGCGTTTTGTGGAATACGTTTAAGGAATGCATTTGAAACTACCTTATTGCTATGAATCAAGAATCAATTTAGTTTTTTATAGCGCACTGAAGGAATGAAAGCATTTTTGGCAAATTTAAAAAAAGAAATTCTACATTAAAAATAGTCGGAATCAATTCAGTTACCGATTAAGAACAAACTACTTTCAGGTCTTGCGCTTATTAGGTTACACCTTGTATATTACGGTTTTGCCTGCACTGTTGGTGTAAAAAATGCGTGGTTCGGCTGGTGATCACGAGGTCTTGGGTTCGAATCTTAGGTCGGAAAAAATATAAATGAAGTTTTGCATGGTAAATTTCTCTATAGTAGTACGGATATTAAAAAAACTGTGACCGGTGAAGTGGTAATAGGTTTGACTCCTATAACAGCGAAACCTAACATTTTGGCGAAATTAGGGTATACACTAGGGTGTTCCACGCTTTTATGGGATCCCTTATGGAAAGAAAGAAGAAGAAAGAAAGAAAAACGTATAATGTGGTACAGATAATGTATAAATCATACTGCCATCAAGCACGTATATTTACGTATGGGTACCACATAGGGAACCCGCCTCAACATTATGCTGGTCGAAACAACCAGCGCTGGTATTCTGGTTAGGTGCTTGGAGTGACCACGGGCTGGCACGCTACATACACTCCTAAAATTATTATAATATATAAAAAAACGAGTAAAACAGTTTATGACATATTACATAAATATGACACAAAACTGAGGATGACAGAAAAGCCAAAAAAAATATATATATGCTAAAAGTGAAATTAATTTCAACAAACTATGGGTATCCTTTTGGGCTAAAGCTAGGCAACTAGGCAACTGAAATTTTACAATATTATTAACTTAGTTATTACTACTGATACGTAATACCAATTCATGAGGTGGCCAACCTGAAAAATAATAAAATAATATTTTGGACCACTAGTGTACACAGTTCTTTCACAGTTCAGGATCTTTGTCACCCTCTACCTGCCACTTAATGTAATTTGGGTAAGTCTATTATCATCGTACTAGTCACAACCCCAGACTCCAGTTTGATAAAACATAGAATATGACACTGGAATATGCAATACTACAATCTCTTGCAGTAGTTGTTGTTTACTTTGCTGTGAGAGAGACACATCGTCACGCCTATATTACCCAAGCGGGGGTGGCAGAGGTGCACTGAGTTCACCCAATTTTCGACGCGATGTTAGGTCCCATGTAATAGGGGCGAGCCTATTGCCATATACCGGGCAAAATTCCAGACTTTGAGCTGATACTCGGAAAGGACATTCTATTGCTGTTGGTTCTGAGGCAAATCATGCATGGGCGACATGATTTGCCCCAGAACCAACAGCAATTAAAAAATATTTGTATGATATCAAATCATAAATTCTCTTAAGGCATTTATTATTAAACGGACAAGCGGGGAAATCGAAATATTGCACAAAAAGTATTAGATTTTAAGGTTATAATTCAGTAGCCATTAATGAATATGAGGTTATATTGTGTGTGTTGAGACCCAGTAAAGATGTCGGCGAATTCGATATAAGTGCATACAATACTTTGAAATATTCGTTTTAGATTGCAAGTTGTCCGTTAGACACGGATATTTGCCATTATTTTAATAAAATAGATACATAATGATGGCATGGGTCAAATTTTGTTGGTTCTGGGGCAATTATCGACAATGTCCTTTCTATGGAAAATTTTCTTTGTCCGACCACGATTTGTACCGAGGACCATATGATTTACGCGCATTATTCACAGAAGCAGGCAGCAGACAAGACCAAGCAGTGGAATTTTCTTTCATTTATACATAAAATTTATTTCCAAATAATGCACTGATTTAAACTGTAAATTTTTATTTAGGTTTTAATTCGCTTAATTGCATTATCCATGCTCCATTTAGCTGGAAAAACGAATCATTAAACACGTATTGTGAAAATCGTTTTAATAAATAACGTTTCCATCGCTAAAACGAAATTGGAAATTGAAATTTCCATTTAAAGGGAAAAAATATGAACGGTACGGAAAAGTGCTTTTTCCATTTGATTATGGGTTATGGCTCGTCGCTCCGTTAGATTTAAGCTTTTAATTTTTAAAGCTTACTCTATTTAATTCTCGTTCTATTTATTTTTATTTTTTATGATTAAAAATATTGTATCTGATTTTGTTACTAAAATTAACACTGAAATAGATAAAAAAAATATATGGACACATACACCGTCACGCCTATATTCCCCAAGCGTGAGTGGGAGAGGTGTACTGAGTACATCCATGTAATAGGGGCATATACCGGGCACTGGATTCCGGACTTGTACTGAGAGGTTTTCTTTAGAAAAACTACACTTGTCCGACCTAGGATTAGAACTCAGGACCTCGTGATCACAAAGCGAAGCGCTTTGCCACTAGATCAACGAGGCAAAAAAATATATGAGTGGGAATATTCATTGGCTTAAAAAAAGTGTTTGATACAATAAGCCATTCTCTCCTTCTTGCAAAACTAATGGACTTAGGAATATCCGGATCTTTCTATAATTTATTTAATTCTTACTTACAGAATAGGGCACAGGTAGTAAAAATAGGAAACTTCACAAATAACACCCAAAATCTGACATGCTCAATTCTACAAGGTTCTGTTTTGGGGCCTTTGCTGTTTTTGATCTACGTTAATAACATAAACAAAATTGGTGTATCAGGCTACATAACTTTATATGTGGACGACACATGCTTATTTTATTTTGGTAAAGATATAGAATCTTTAATACAAATTACACACAATAACTTGGTTAAATATAACACCTGGTATCAATGTACCTTATTTTGTTAATACTAAAAAAACTTCGTACAAGGTATTTAGTGCAATAAACAAAGTTATTGCCGACTATCCACCTTTAACCATTAATAATCCCATCAGGAAAAGTACTTAGGTTTGTTGCTTGATAACAAACTAACGTAGAAGCCGTATATAGAAAAAGTAAAAAATAAGGTAATATCTCTTATAAGTGTATTACGTAGAATGGCTTCTTGTATCCCGCATAAAACACGATTAATGATATATAATGCCCTAGTTAAATCAAATATAGATAGATAGATAGAAGTGTGAGGCTGTGCATCAAAAACAAATTTAAAATCAATACAGATCGCACAAAATAAAGCAATTAAAATATTGTTACATTTCGACAGACTGACGCCTTCACGTACACTATATAAAAAAAAAACAACTTAAAGCAAACGTACACGTATAATATATGCACTTTGATTAACAAAATCTTATCTGGTCACATTCATACTCAAATATTGCTAAATAGGAAAACATATACTTACAACTCAAGCGACACTAACAAAATCAAACAATATTCTCCGAGAACGGAATATGGAAAAAGAAACATTTTATATGACGGTACGAAATTGTTTAATAATTTACCGAAAGAACTAAATGATTGTAAAAGGTTTAAATCTAAACTAAATACATTTATTAGTGAAAACATTTACGAATAAATACCTAACATAATGTATGCATATTTCTTCTAGGGGTAAATGATCATTGATTATTTTTTAATTGTAAAATCAACTACCTTCTTATTTTTATTGTAATATTCATTGCTCATATTCTAAGCGAACTGTAATGTTCTTTATGAGTAATAAAGTTCTCCTAACTAGATTTTTTTCCTGGGCCATGGATGAGTTCACAAATATGAATTTGACATACGAACACCCAACCCGAAAGTTCTGTAAGGAAAGAACCTGTTGGAAGTCTGTACTCTCTGTCTACCCTGCAAGGGATCTGGCGTTATAATAGAAGAATCTTCTGTAAATCGTGGGTATTTTGGGACTTTACGGTTGTTACAGCCTTAATCTATTTCTGTATCTCTGAGACCGCAAGTTTTACAGGAGAAGGAAAAACGCGTTGAGTGATATTTGATATGTTGTTTTAAAGATATTGGGATGAAATAATTTGTACTACCCGTATAGAGATATAGAACACGACTAACATCCTATTTTAATGAAAAAATGTTGCCTTGAGGTCCTTTACCATCTCTTATTTTGTGGATAACATATACCATTGGGTGTCTCCGTCTAGACGTATCGAAGGATTTAATACGTTATATGGAACTGGTCTCTACGATTTTTATGATGCGAAAAGCAAAATTTCGTAAAAAAATGGAATTCATGTTGTATAACTCTGAGGTACAGATTTTAACTAGCTTATAGAGCGATCTAAATTCACCAATACTGAACCGTAAGTGAAACAAACAAATGCATAAACTGACCATTTTCATACGTGTGTCGGATTCGATATGCAAACGATTGAAACCAATGCGATATCTATTTTCTATTCTTTTATTTTATAAAATTGTTGTTAGTGTATAGAATTCTGTCCTATTCAATAAAACGACAATGTGAGGTATTTCTCAAAAAATGACAATATCGTCCCATATTTAAGTGCTTTTGAATCATAGGGGTAAGACTTTAAAGCATCGAGGGATTATAAACCCAGTTCAGCTGTATACTTTTTCTGGACACTTGGGGTACACATGAAAAAACAAAGTTTTTGTAAATGGGTTACCTAAATAATAATTTAGGTAACCAATTTAAAAATCTTTGTTTTTACATGGTTCGAACTTCCTTTTTATTGAAAATGTTATGGCTTGAAATTTCGACATAGGCTCCACGCAAGTTTATCGGTTAATTTTTGTTTGTTTAGTGAATGCATGGATATATAACAATGGATTGAGTTCTCTACGAAAAAAACGTGATGACAGGGATACTCACTTAGAGCCCTACGTCTCTTTCCAAGTAGAGTGCCCAAATATTGGTACGATTATGGACTTGTTGACATATAATTACGAATAACTCCCGGGAACTGTTTATTGCCGTAATTCTTTCTTTCTACGCATATGCCACTTTTTAATGAGTAGTAGTCAAAGATTTTGATTCAATTGCCCATTTTATTGCTGACTATACATATTTTTCAGAATCTGTAAACTAAACTCCACATATCGCAAAAATTAAGGATAGTCTCCAAGGGCCGTTTTTCTGTATATACAACGGTTGAGATAGCTGCCCTTACTGTCCCATCTTAATTCAATGTACAGGTACATAAAGACGAATTGAGAACCTTGTTCGTTTTGAACTCAGTAATATATGGTTCACACACCATATCATAATTATGAGAGTGGAGGAAGTCAGAGAGGTATGTAAGGAAAGAACTTGTTGGAACTCTGTACTCTTTACCTACCCCGCAAGGCATCTGGCGTGATGATATAGATAGACAGAGATATATCATAAATAGGTGCGTATTAGTTCTACCTTATGGTCACCGAACTGCATCGTAATGGGTGCGAACGTGACACCGGGCTTCAGGTTATTGCTCTCACTCATCATGGTTTCTCGAGTTGTTTAAATCATAGAAAATTCAATGTTGTGTCTGTGAATAAGAGTTTAATTTTCTTTAGCAATATTTTGACAGTGCTCAATTCGTTTAGGGTTATAAATTCATGAGTGAATGTGTTCTCGATGACTTTTTATTTGTTTTCAAGTAATAATTTATGTCAAAATAAAGTGTACAAGAGTGTAACTGATTACGATAGATTTGTCCCCTTTCGTATCACTGACATGACATAAGTGTAAGCAGTGCAAATATATAATCTTGTAAATACTCCCTTTATGCTTCTAGTACCTCTATGTTTTGTATGATCTATTATTGACTAATTTGTCAAATTGACGGACGGCTTAGTCCAGTGGTTAAGAGCTTGAGTCGCTTCGCCCACTGTATTGAGTAGTCGAAGATTCAATTCCCGCATGGGACCAATCTTTATGTGATCCACAAACATTTGTTTCGGTCTGGGTGCTTGTGCATGTGAATTTCATGTTAGTACCCACGATACAAAAATGATTCCTATACCTACCTTTTTTAATATCACATTGTTAACTTTCGCTTGTCATTTTTATTAAACAGGGCCCACACCGTCGTTAAATTAAATCTCAATGTTATAAAAGAAAATAAAAGTCAGTTTGTTCTTTTTTTACTAAAATCTAATAGTTGCATAGTAAAAGGAAATAAAATTTGTCCCAATGCCCAGTAGTCTAATCCCAACCGCAATCTTAAGCTCCAAAAGAAGAAACAAAAAAATACCCTACTAGAAATGTTCGATATTGAATAAATACATCAGCGATAGAATGTTCGCGAAAAGCTCTTTCTTTAGCCAAACGCGAAATGTATGCATGTGTTCGGGCATTGTGATTCACCAATTATGTGGGTGGACCGCAAAAACTGCGACTCGGAATATGAGGGTAGTTGGAAAACTACAACATTGAATTCGGGTGCAAGGGTGTTGATCGATTACCGGAAATATTTAAATTACTACATTATTCGTCGGTTTTTTTGTGCAAAACAACTTGTGAGATTTCGGACAATAAGGTGGTATGCTAAAGACATCAATATAAAGGATTGAAACAACCAGGCAGCCGTGCACGGCGGAGCTACCTTCGGGAGACGAGTCAAGGTGAGTGGTTCACCTTGTATTTGGGGATTGCGGTGCCTGGACTCCCAAATCTAACCGATAGAAAACTCAGGACCAGCAACTGAGCTATCGAAGGGGTTTTCACATGAACATAATTTTGGTCCTTCGAGCCGGATTGGGTTTTCGTAAATTAGTTGGTTAGATAGGGGTTTCATTTATTTATAACGGTTACAAACGGGGTACCTACTTTTGGCATAGAAATAATTATTTAAATTGTAATAGGCATTGTGTTTAGAGGTTCTATTGTTTTCCAAAGATGGCAAAATCTTTTGAAAGCAAATTTAAAATTAAATACGACTGGTTTGTAGATTCGTCAAAATTAGTAAATAGTAAAACTTGTAGTTCGGGTGTTTTATCAGCTCGGTTCAAAAAACTGCATGACTATTTCAATGTTTTAACGGAGTCATACGAGGGCATACTGACCAATACTTCTTCAGAAGATGAAGAAATAATCGGTAGATATGAGGTAAAATACAAAGAGGCCACGGAGTTATACAACCAGTTGGATGCGGTCTCGGCGGCCTATCCGAACCTTGACGGCACCCACATGCCCACGGAGGGCGCGTCAACGCCGCGGCTACCGCGGATTGTGCCTAGTACGTTTGACGGGGACGTTTTTTCATGGTGTAGCTTCATTAGTCTGTTTACATCATTGGTTTTAACACGGAAAGATATCACTAAAACGGAAAAATTTCATTATCTTATTTCGCACGTGGAAAAGGAGCCTAAAGCACTTATTAAACATCTGCCGATGGTGGACGGGTCGTTAGACACGGCATTGGATATCCTAAAAGGCCGGTATGAAAATAAAAGATTGTTGGCGGATTCACTGATTGCGCGGATTTTACATTTGCCGGTGTTGAATAAGTGTGCTGGGCTTCGAACTAAAATATTGAACCCGTTATTGGAATCTTCGCGGGCATTAGCTAATTTAGGTTTTCCAATTAACGAGTGGAGCTACATTTTATTGCATGTAAGTCTACAAAAATTACCAATTGACGTCAGAACACGGTTTGAGCAAAAACACGGTGGCAATAATATAAGTTTACCCACTTTTGATCAGCTCATAGAATTCCTACAACATGAATGTAGACTTATAGACACGGCCACTGCGGAACCGGTTTCTTATTACGCGGATCGCACTCACAACAGGCCCGAGCGCAGGGTGCATAATATTGTGACGGAACCACCAGCACAGGACCAGCGGGAACGGGCGAACAACTACGGCCGTATTAAAGACTGTGGCTATTGTCAGAGGTCGGGGCACGGTATAGACAGCTGTTATAAATTTGCTGACATGTCCAGGTCTAAACGTAAGGATTGGGTTAAAAGACAATTCTTATGCTTTCGGTGCTTCGGTACTCATTTGGCGGCATCGTGTACCCGCAAGGTACCATGCAGTCGGTGCGGAAATATCGGACATAACAAACTAATTTGTACAACGTCCATTGCGCGCTCTGACTCACCGGCGGACGGCGAGCCGTATACACGGCGCGCATTTGTTACGGCGCAATGCGATAGAGCGACGGGCGGTCGGCGGCGCTCACCTATTACTCAGTCGCGGCGGTCACGGCACGCGTCTCCTAGGTCGTCGGTTCGAGACTCGCGTTATCCACGGCGTGGTGATAGTTCCGCGGGATCTATGGACCGGGTACGCGAGTTAAAGGATGGTTACGGGCGTGATTCGGACCCACGGGAACAGCGGGACTGGGAGACCCGACACCGCCGGGAGCGGACTGATTGGGGTGGGCGGCAGTCGAGTCCTGTGGTGCCGCGTGTGCCACAGGAATAGCAATTACAGTCGTGTAATGTCGCCTCGGTACCTCGGCTAGCGGATAATGTCATCTTACCCACGGTCATTGTAGAAGTAAAATCCAATCGGGGGGATTTTATCAAATCCAGAGGCCTGCTAGACCTGGGTAGTCAAGTCACTATAATTAAGAGTGATTTGGTAGCAAGTTTGGGTTTAAGGCGACATTACAACCAAACACCGTTAACAGGCGTCGGCGGATTTAATAACAATGAATGTTGTCATGTTGTTAAATTTTATTTTAAACCGGTAAATTCGAGTTATTTGTTATCGGTTACGGCGGTGGTTTTGAAGAAACCAACTTCATATTTAGCGCGTAGGTTTAGTAAACAAATTGCTCATATAAAATTTTCGGATGACGGTTCATTTAATATGTCAAATGTTGACATAATTTTCGGATGTGACATATTAGGTCAAATTTTAAATGGTGAAAAGGTGAATTTCGGTACTGATGGACCGTATGCTTTAGGCACCATTTTAAATTTTGCGATTTTCGGTCCGGCGCAACCATTAAAAAATGATAACCTGGAATCAAATGTTAATGTTGGTGTTACATTAATTGAAGCGGTCGAGAGATTTTGGCGATCGGAAGAACCACCCAGGCTGAAAATCAAGGACCCGGCGGACTTAGAATGTGAACATTTGTTTTCTACAACTACCTCACGCGGCTCGGACGGAAAATATGTTGTCAGATTACCACTGTTGCCAGATCGACAGCGGTTGGGAGAATCTAAGGAGACGGCCCTGCGTCGATTTACGGCCTTAGAACGAAAAATGAAACGGCTACCAGAATTTAAAAAAAAATATGTGGAATTTATGTCGGAATATTTAAGACTCGGTCATATGACGGTTTCCAAATTTGATGTTTCGTCAGGACAGGAACATTATTTTCTTGCGCATCACGGTGTTTTTAAAAAATTAGGCGACGTCGGAAAAATTCGGGTAGTTTTCGACGGAAGTGTACCCACCAGCACCGGTGCGTCCATCAACGATTGTTTGTTCACGGGTGAACGACTTCAAAATGACATCACACAAATTATAATTAATTTTCGGTTGCCTCTGTTTGTGTTCACTACGGATGTGAAAATGATGTTCCGGCAAACCTGGATACATCCGGACGATCGGAAATACCAATTAATATATTGGCGCTCGTCACCCGATGAACCGTTGGTAGTTTATGAGCTGACCACAAACACATATGGGTTAAAGTCCAGTCCATTCGTCGCTATACGGTGTTTACATCAGTTGGCGAGTGACGAGGAGCACCGGTTCCCGCGGGCGGCCCGGCTGCTGCGTCACAACAGTTACGTGGACGATCTGAACGGCGGCGCGGACACGCTGCGCGACGCGCGGCATCTGAAGGACGAGCTCGTGGCGCTCATGCACACGGCGGGCTACGAGCTCAGGAAGTGGTCGTCGAACGCACCGGAACTGTTGGACGACTTGCCGGCGGATCATTTGGAGACGGCTCAGTCATTTAACATGGATACCGACGGATCGGAATTTATGAAGGTTTTAGGTATACAGTGGAACCCAAGGTCAGACAGTTTTTCGTATAAGTTGAATCTACCAACGGACACTACTGTCACTCGGCGCAGTATTTTATCATTGACGGCTCGCCTTTACGACCCTCTCGGATGGGTGTGTCCGGTTGTTTTCAAAATTAAATTATTACTACAACGATTGCTTAGCACTGGTGATAATTCACGGAAGGTAGACTGGGACGCTCCCGCGCCGCAGGATATAGTGCGAGCGTGGCGCGATATCGTTTCGGATTTGCCTAATCTACAAAAGATTACAATACCTAGATGTCTGAAACCGGATAAAAATAGCAGTTATTCGGTTCATGGGTTTTGTGACGGATCATCGGTAGGATTTTCTGCGGTCGTATATTTGCGGTCGGTGGATGAGGCCGGTAATGTCTTTATGCGGTTGCTTATGGCTAAGTCTCGGGTGGCACCATTAAACACAAAGCGGACCATCCCTAAGTTAGAGCTGAGTGGTGCGACCCTATTGACTACGCTTATCAACCACATAGTCCCCTCCCTGCAGAGTGACATTGCGATTGATGATGTCGTGTGTTGGTGTGATAGTACCATTGTATTGGCGTGGCTAAAAACATCACCACATAAATTACAAGTGTTTGAAGGAAATCGGGTATCTCAAATTATTTCATCTAAAGTAGATATTTTATGGAGACATGTCCCCGGCGAGATGAACTGCGCGGACGTGGCGTCGCGCGGCGCGACAGCCGACGAGCTGCTGCAGCACCCGCTGTGGTGGGGGCCGCGCTGGTTGCGGGACCCCCCGGCCCGGTGGCCCGGCGAGTGCTCGGACTTTCCGGCGGACATGTTACCGGGCATGAAAGCTAAAGTTGTTAACCTTAATACCGTCGATTCAGAATTCGATTTATTGGATCGGTACAGTTCGTACGATAAATTAATAAATGTAACGGCGTACACACTACGGTTCGCTAATAATTGTAAAAATACATGTAAACTCGGCGGTAATCTCTCAGTTGCGGAACGTAGAAACGCGACCATACATTTAATACGAATTGTACAAAATACATATTTTCACGAAGAAATTTCGGCCCTTCAGTCAAAGAAATCAATTAAGGGCTCACTTCGGCGGTTGAATTTATTCATTGATAACGATCAGTTGCTTCGTGTCGGCGGCAGAATAGGTGCGTCGGAGCTGCCGTACGCTGCGCGGCATCCTGTTTTACTACCGGGCAAAGGTCGCTTCACGGAACTATTGGTAACTCATTATCATAAAATATTTTGTCACGTCGGTGCAAATACACTTTCGGCCATTTTATCTCGGACCTATTGGATTGTTTCGGCTCGACGCGTGACGCGTCATATCACCTTTAAATGCGTACAGTGCTACCGGTCCCGGGCGCGACCTGTCCAACCCTTCATGGCGGATCTGCCCGCAGATCGTGTACAGGGTGTTCGTCCGTTTCTCGGAGTCGGTACGGACTTTGCCGGACCATTTTATATTAAATCTAGCTCGCTACGGAACGCGAAGATAGAAAAATGTTTTTTGTGCATTTTCGTATGTTTAAGTACTAAATGTGTTCATTTGGAAGTAGTCAGTCAACTATCGGTTGAAGCCTTTATAGCGGCGTTTACGCGATTTATTTCTCGTCGAGGACTACCCTCACTAGTGCGGTCGGATTGTGGCACAAATTATACGGGCACGGATAAATATTTAAAAGAATTGTATGTTTTCTTGCGGGACAACCAATCTGAAATTGAACGGAACTTGACGAAGAATCACATTAAATGGCTATTTAATGCGCCCTCGAGTCCAAACCACGGCGGTTTATTTGAGGCGGCGGTTAAATCTGCAAAAACACACGTCAAGCGTGTGCTCGGCGAAGCACGTTTAACGTTCGAAGGGCTCACCACGTTCTTCACCAAGGTGGAGGCCGTCATGAACTCTCGCCCGTTATATCCGCTTAGTACGGATCCGGCGGATCTGGATGTATTAACTCCGGGGCACCTTTTGATTGGACAACCACTGGTGGCTCTCCCTGAATACCCTTACACCGATGTCAGTGTGCACCGGCTGTCTCGGTTTCAACAAATTCAAAAGATGTCTCAACACTTTTGGTCTCGGTGGAAAAATGAATACCTACACACTCTTCAACAGCGGTTCAAATGGACCTCACAGACGGAACCTCCTAAACTCAATGACTTGGTTTTGATTAAAGAAGATAATTTAGCTCCTTTACATTGGAAACGCGGACGGTTAGTCAAACTTTTACCAGGTAAAGACGGGGTTGTACGGGTTGCAGAAGTGAAAACTCAAAACGGTGTCCTGATGAGGCCCATTTCTAAATTGTGTAGGTTACCCATAGATAATTAGGAACCAAGACGGGTCTTGGTTAGGCGGGGGGATGTTCGGGCATTGTGATTCACCAATTATGTGGGTGGACCGCAAAAACTGCGACTCGGAATATGAGGGTAGTTGGAAAACTACAACATTGAATTCGGGTGCAAGGGTGTTGATCGATTACCGGAAATATTTAAATTACTACATTATTCGTCGGTTTTTTTGTGCAAAACAACTTGTGAGATTTCGGACAATAAGGTGGTATGCTAAAGACATCAATATAAAGGATTGAAACAACCAGGCAGCCGTGCACGGCGGAGCTACCTTCGGGAGACGAGTCAAGGTGAGTGGTTCACCTTGTATTTGGGGATTGCGGTGCCTGGACTCCCAAATCTAACCGATAGAAAACTCAGGACCAGCAACTGAGCTATCGAAGGGGTTTTCACATGAACAGCATGCATTTATCATTTATAAGTGGTTGGGCTTCGAAACTAGCGATAGTTGAGCGAGCGAGAGGAGCGCTGAATATTCAAATATCGAACCTAATCTGAGGGTCACCCTAAAGTGGGGGATAAGTGGCCAGCGTTTTGTTTTTATTCTCTTGCCGCAATCGATAGTGAATTGTTCTGATCACATAATTCGTTTTAATATGTCGTTTTCATACATTTTCTCATTATGTTTTAGCGTTAACGACTGTCAAAAATCCACTTCGCTACAGGCACTGGGCCCTCATATGCTACGACCTAACGCGGCGCGTAATAGGTTTCCATATGCCACTGAAATGTCACTAAACCATCATTTCACGAAGTCATCGTAACGCACCTCGTTTGGACATACTAAATATGAGCCCTGCAGAGACTCGATTGGGTTGAACGTTGTTTTTTGTTAACAGCCATTAGCCCTTTGTCTTACATAATGGGCGATATATTATTCAGATTTTGTTTTGCCACTGCTTGGTAGAGGTTATCTCTCACAAATCGAGGTCAGAAATAATTTATACTCCACCACGCAGGATGAAGGCAGGCTTGGGAGCAAATGCCGTCTATAAGATGCCAACTTGACTTAATAACTACTATCTATCTATCTGTATCATCATGCCTGATCCCTTGTGGGGGAGGGCAGAGAGTAAAGAGTTCTAACAACTACCAATTTACGTAGTAACTGAAACCAACGGCTTAACGTGTCTTCTGCAGCTAAGATGCTTGAATATGAAAATGCCATAAATAGTTACAGAGTGGAACGATGCTTAATCTGATCGCCTCCATAGTATGTGGTGTATCTTGAATGATTTTTCTCTCTCAAATTTGGCACCATGCTATTCACTTAACTGACCTCTGCTTCTACGGAGTATTTTATACATGTGAAGAAGAAAGATGCGCCCATGTCAACCTCTGTCTGAATCTATAGGACCATATAAAAATATATTGATTAAGGGAATCTTTTAATCATAATGTTATGTTTTTTAACTAGCCTATTTTAAGCCCTTTATATTTCCATAGTTATCGATATATTGATATTATGGTCGGTGGTCCTACAAAGGTAGGTACTTCGTACCAAAATAGCAATAGGCACAATATATTAATTACCTTTATATATAAATCACGCTCGTAGCGCTGTGCGACCGCGGTGTTCTTACCGATCACTATGGTTAAGCACCGTTCGACTTGGTCAGCCTGAGATGGGTGACCGTTGTGGCATTCTCATATTCGAACGTCTCCGTGCTTCGGAAGGTTGGTCCCGGTTACCACTTAATGTGGTAGTTAGGCCGAATTATAAGTCTTATAGTCAGTTTGATAAGTTCCAACAGCAGGTGGCCACAAACCTGCCTCTACCAATCCGCACTGGGTCGGCGTGGTGAAATATGACCTGATCTCTCTCACCTCGATTTTTGAGAGAAGGCCTTTCCCCAGCAATGGGCAGTATAGGCTGATAGTGTAGTGTATATTAATATACCACAACATATTAATTACCTTTTTCTAGGCGCAATATATTATTATTTCTTAAGCTTAAGCCGCTCCGCGCATTGTGTCTAATAGTCGCGGGTTCGATTCCCGCACGGGTCAAGTCTTTGTATGACCCACAATTATTTATTTCGGTCTGGGTATTTATGTATGTGAATTTTCATATTTGTAAACCCACCCACGACAAAGGATTCAGTTCTAGTGTGGGGCTACGTTTATATAAACATTTTTTTTACATATAGCTGCCCATTTCCATCAAAATCCGAAACGTCCACTGCAAGGTCTCCTTCAAATATCAGCATGGCGCTCAGCTTTGTCCCCATTTTACACAATAAAGTTTTTAAACGTAATGTTTTATTTTCCTTTTATGAGCGAAGATGTGTGAGAGGGAAAGGGATATTGCTTTTTCTCGCTCTTAGAACGAAAGCTATTTTAATACGATGAAGATATAAGATATAAAATGGCTTCCGAACGGTGAAATAGTTTTTCAAATAAAGCAGATTTAATAGAGAAAACGGTGTATTTATACGAGATCCCCCCCACATACACATATTGATCATTCTTAACACCCGCTACTTTAATGGCCTCAATTTACATTCCGTTCCACACCACCTAATGCAGACCAAGTTTTTAATACACATAAAACATATTTGAAAAGAGTAAAATGTCCTGTATTAACTTTGGTCGACAGTTGCAGGGTATCGACGAAATTCAAATAAATATTGCGATTTAGTTCTATAATATTAGTTTTACATAAGTTCCCTTTTAGAGTTTTTGCTTGGAAAGAGGTTTTTGACAGTAATTCTGTGTCGCTTTTGAGAGGGTCATAGTTATATCATTATATCATATTAAAAAACCTGACCGACCGTACTCGCAACAGCGTAGTAAGAAAGCGTGTAAGTATGAATGATAGTATCGTTATAAAGATAAGAAATGGTATGCTCCGGTGATTCAGGGATAAAGTGAGAATCTTGAAAGATAGAATTACAAAACAGATATACGTACAATGCGAAAGTGGAAAGATTTCGGGGAAGACCTAAAGAAACTTACCATGACCACATAGACCGTATTTTATCTGAGGGGCATATCAAGACTCTCCATAACTGGCGAGCGCGTATGAGACGAACTATGAGAGTCTCCATTCTTAAAAGAGGTCTATAAGCTAAGCACCTGGTGGAACTTTGTACTCTCTACCTACCCCGCAGGGGATCTGGCGAGATGATTCAAATTCAATTAAATAGATATATTAAAAAATACCGTTACACTTATTATATTTTAAGCGAAGGTGGCGAGAGCTATTTTGTGTAAACCCCACATTTTACTACCGATTTCAGATTCAGGAGGTATTATAATGCCAGAGAGCGTTTTTCCTCCTACTATATAATAATACTTACTAGACAGTAGTAAATCAGAGAGCTTAGCATGAACATAGACAGTAGTAAATTTGCTCCCTTCCAATACAAAAGCAATGCTTGTGCAGTCTTTGATCTTTCCAATTTTCGACTATGGTGATTTGGGTTACTTCGACCTGAATGCAGATCAACTTAATAAATTAGACCGGTTTTTAATAATTGCATTCGATTCGCCTTCAATATGCGTAAATACGATCATTTGTGTCAGAGCACCGTTCACTTTTAAAGTGGTTTCCTATTCGGCAACGCAGAGCTCTGAGGGCTTTGACAACATTATTCTCTATCATTCATTCTTCTGTCTCGCCTCCTTATTTTATTTCCCAATTTTAGTACCTATGCTCAACTCATGATAAACCTCTACGTTCCTCAAATAATCGTGTTCTTCTCACCGGAATGATTTCATGCACTTTTCCTTCTTTGTCGAATCTATCCTTCTATGGAATGAATTGCCTCTGGACCTCAGGATGGCTAACAATCGTCTCACTTTACTAATGTATGTATAATAGTAATTATTAGTTTCTTAATTATCTTTTACCTCCTTTTTTAAATTCTCATATTTTAGCACCTACCACAGTTGTTTCTACACCACCTCAAGGTAGACTGGCAGAAAATGCTTCAGGGATTAAGTCGACCTATGTACTGAAGTACATAAAGAATTAAATAAAATAAAATAACATATCGACGTTAGCATAACGCTATCGAGTTGATAGTAAATTAGTAGAATTAGTTAGTAAATTAGTGATGGGAAATACGCCAATCTTTTCATGCTAAGCCATGCTAAGCCCTCGGGCTACACACAACAGCATATGAAACATTTTTTTTTAATAAATAAACTACTAATTTTAGCTTCTTCTTTTACTTATAAAATTTTATTCACCAGTATCGATATCATCACGCCAGGTCCTTTGCGGGGTAGGCAGGAAGTATAAGAGTTCCAGTAGGTTCTTTTTATAAATACCTCTCTGGCTTCATTTTTATAGTTCGTCACATACACGCTCGCCGGTTACGCAGACTCTTGACTTGCCATTCAGATAAGACACGGTCTGTTTGGTCATGGTAAGATAGTCTAGGTCTTCCCCAGGACTTACATCCTTCCACTTTCGCGTTGTATATCTGTTTTGTCATTCTTTCTCCCGACATTGTTTCTATAAAGCTAGCCCTGTAAATTTCGCGAAGAGACTAAACAAATCTGTTTAATTCTCACCAAACAATCGCCCCACCATTACACGCTAATATCCAAAGGCATTCCACAAACCATTGTATTTGTTTTACATTCTCACTTCCCTCCATTTAATGGGGTGTCATAACTACTGAACTCTAATGAATCAAGCTGTAAAGGTCGGGGTTTATGGCCCTCTAAATTATGGCCGTCGTTAGGACATAACTCAGGAGTTGGTGGCAGGATTCGGTAGTTTAGAGCCTATAAAGGTTAATTGCTGTGTGCAATAATGTGTGTATGAAAAATCTTTGGGTAATGGCGGGTGGAGAAAATTTGGGGGTTAGGTTTAGTTAGATAAAACAAGTGTTAGATTTCTTAATTTTCTTGCATACACAAAAATGGCCATGTGCGCAATACCGTGTGGACAGAATATGTAGTTTAAATGGAAAACAGAAATTTGTTCATCTCTTACTATGCGTCAACTAAAATGGACTTAAATAGCGTCTAAATTAATGCTGTATGCAATAAGCTGTGTATGAAAAATCTTTTGGGAATGACAGCTGGGCATAATTTGTAGCTTGAATGTAAAATAGGAGTAAATGAGTTTATTACTTACTTGGCGTTACTAAAATGGACTTACATAGGCTATAAATTAATGCAGTATGCAATAATGTGTACATTAAAAATCTTTTTCGAATAGCGGTTGAAAAAAATTAAGGGGTTAGGTTTAGATAAAAGTAATAAATTCGTTAATTTCTTTGCATCAACTAAAATGGAGTCACAGAGCCTATAGGTTAATGATGTGTATGAAAAATCTTTTGGTAATGGTAATTGGAGGAAATTGAGCCTTATGCTCAAATGTCTTATGTTTAAATGAAAATGTAAAAAACAGATGAAGATTGGTTAGGTCCTTAATTACACAAATCAAAATGAACCCACTAAGCCTACCATCGATGTCTTAATCTAGTGGTTGAGAGCGTATGCCGTTCGCCTAGTAATTTCGGATTCCATCCCCGCACGGAACAAATATTATGCTTATTTAGTGTTGACAAAGAATTAGGTCCATTTGATTCTGTTATGTAGGGTTTTGCCTAAGTCACTACTGGGTATAGGCCAGTGGAACAATATCATTATACACTAATTTATTTACATCTCATCTGTCCCGTCAGAAATTTAAAAAGATATCATAATCATATATTATCATTCTAAAGTATCAAGTTTATTCAATATTCAGTTCGCGTCAAATCGCTTATAGTAGGCACTAGATAAATCAAAATCTAATTTCATATCTATTCACGAACGTTCAAATTTTATCGCTACCTAAAGCATATTTTTTAAACTATTGAAGATATTTAGAGAACACTCGACAGAAATGAGATTAAAATTTGTATTGAATCAGTGTATACTATTATTATTGAATAAATGTGCCTATTTAATTAAAGCTATTGTACGTTTTTTTCATCTCTTTCGAGTACGAAAACGATAGTATCGATATTAAAAGTTATATCCAATCTGTGCATACAACTTTTATGAGGGTACTTCTTTTTTCGCTTTTTTAAGGACACCTGCAGTGAAACGATTCCAGATATTAGTGTAGATAAAACTAAACCTGAGTGCGGTACTTTGGCCGTAGTTTTGCATGTAATCTTGTAGAAATTTTAATTTAATTTGCTTCGTTCTAAAACCGCTTACGTGTGGGTTTGGAGTTGCAAAGTTTTGCGCTATCGATTTAATAGTTTACATGAAAAATGTTTTATACAAAGTACCGGGTAAGTTGTATTATTTTAATATCGTTAGATAGTTCAAGTAGCAGGGGAGAAAACGAAAAAGTCGGAGGTAGTAACCTCTGTGGTAAAAACCGACGATTTTGTGTATAAAGGTGCATTTTTAAGTTGGTTTTACTGTTCTATTTCAACAAAGTAAAAGACTTGGGTTAAAGTATGGGAGAATGGTTTATGCATACAAAAATTGTTGTGACCTTGATAATTAAAATGTGACAGCGTAGTAGAAGATAGGTTGTTTGGACCTACTTATGCCTAGTCCTTCTTGCCGGAGAGTTAAAGAACGAGCCACCTCATGGTATTCAGAAGTCTTCAGATGCAAGCGCTTGCTATCGCCATTGTAAAAGCAATATGAAGGCCTTTGCCTTCCTGCGAGTTACTTTAATAAAAAGGGGTATTTAGTTCAACAAATAAAAAAAAAAATAAAAGCATAGAATTTTCGGTCAGTGGATACGGGATGGGGCACTGAGGAAAAAAAGCCATAGAAAACTTCCTAATCAAGTCTTCGGGACCCGGTAGAATGGGGGGAAGTGGGGTGGGCAGACATCACGAGACTCAAAAGGCCATTCTTAAAATCTTTAAAGGAGCATATCATGCCTTCGTCTGGACGTATTCTGAAATGTAATCAATATATAAAAATAACATCTTGTATGCACAATAGTCAGCCGAGTTTGATTAGGTATTTATCTGGCTCACGCCAGATCCCTTGATATAGCCGCTCCGCCCACTGTGTCTAATAGGGTTCGATTCCCGCACGGGACAAATCTTCGTGTTACTGTCTGTCTGGGTGTTTGTGTATGTGAATTTTCATATTTGTAAACGCACCCACGACACAGGAATATATCCTAGTGTGGAGTTACGTTAAAAAAAATATTTTTTATGGAAAATCTGTCAAAATTCTACTGCCGGTAAGCTAATATATCCTTGAGTTGAATATTTAAACCGGTCATAAGCAATTGTGAAATATTGCACTTTTTTGATATTAAAACATACTTATTCGATATTAGCTGGTAAATATTAGGCTAAATTCGAATAATTAGAATTAAACAATAACAGGCATATAATATTAAGTAATTGCTACCTGTATTATAGAGTGGGATCGTAATTAAAAGCATTTAAATACAATAGTTAAATAATTTGTATGCGAACTTGACACGAAGCGAAGCCAAACACAATGAAGCTTGTCGACGTCAGAACCCAAAATTCAAATTTCAATTTTCGAATGCGTGCGTACTTTGGGGTTGCCATATTGACAGACAGTTAAATTTAATAAATTGCAAATTTTATGTGTTTAAACTACATTTGTATATCTATACTAATATTATAAATTTGAAAGTAACTACCTGTCTGTTGCTTTTAACGCCTACCCTACTGAATAGATTTTATCCAGGAAAAGGACATAGGCTACCCTTTGTCTAAAAAAATAAGGGTTTGAAATACACGCCTGAAAATAACGCGATAGAAGTTGTGGTGGTGACGGTGGGTATAGCTAGTTGCAAAATAAAATAAAAAAATATCTTGATTCAAATTTTATTGCAGTTTATTTTGTTAGTATGAAAAATAGTGTTATTTATATTTATTTTAGAAAATTTGGTACCGGAATTCAAATTTAACTAGGCTTATTTTTAATAAACTCTATTAAAAGTTTATGCCTTACTTAAAACCCACATAACGGATATAATTAGTCCTATGGAATAGAAATTGTCTGCAATTAAGTACATAATTAGTACATATTACAAGATTATTAATAATGTCGTAATTAGAGAACAGCTCTTAAAATAATTCACGTCATCATCTTTTAGTGACAATCAATTCTTGATATCACACCTGTACCATGTAATAAATTATTTATAAAATTCACATACAATGTAAGTGAATAATCATAAAGTCAGAAATGCAAACATACAGAATCGAATATCAGAAGAAATCTCGAAAGAAATTTAGGTAGCACACCTAAATTTTTCCATTCAAATCGATCCTCAAAATTACGCTTCTCCGTGTGAAAATGTATGGTAATTTATAATAGTGTTCTGGCAACCCTGCGTGTACGTGCAACGTTCACCGCGTCAAATGAAATGCGGTTCGTGCTAGAATTCCAATTTCGAAATTCGAACCTCGAGCGGTAGGTGCCGCTTAGCTTCTACTGCTAATTTATTTTGCATTCCATCCATTTTTTAAAACATTTATCTTAGTCATGATATTTTTGGTGTTCCTTTAAAAGATTGACATTAGCTTTACGTTGGCTTAATATTCCATCCAAGACGGATGGAATATCAACTCGCCAACGCTATAAATTAACTGAACAAAGTCAAAGTCAAAAATTATTTATTTGTATAGGGCAATACAACAGCTCTTATAATCGTCAAAATTATTACATCTACCACCGATCTGGAACGCATCCTCCACTGAGAAGATCAGGTGAAAAACTCAGCAAACTAGTCTTTTGACTAAATTTGTTTGACCTTTTTGATAACCATTTTTTTCGACTTTTTGGCGGGAAATCGAAGAATCAAGTTGTCAATTTGTTTTAATTTCCAAAACTTGTGTTATTTCGAATTATAATGTGTAATTTTGGTGGAATATTAACCATTATGTGTTCCTATATGTGCATGAGTGAAGGTAATTGTAACAAAGTGATAAAACGTGCCTTTTCGATTTCCCTCAAAACGGCCGTCGCAATTGGTATGTAAAGTATCCATCACTTTACTATCCAGGGTGGGGCACTTCATCAATTTCATTATCATCTTCGTCATCAAGTTCATTGGGTAGTTGAATTAATTTAGAAATGAATATTCGTAAACTTTGTACAATGGCATAATGTAAACGCAATTGCCACGAAAAAAAAAACCATTTTTTTCTATCTATCTATCTATCTATATCATCACGCCAGCTCCCTCGCGGGGTAGGCAGAGAGTACAGAGTTCCAACAGGATCTTTCCTTACATACCTCTCTGGCTTCCTCCACTCTCATAGTTCGTCTCATACACACTCGCCGGTTACGGAGACTCTTGACTTGCCCTTCAGCTAAGACATTTACCATTTACATTTAAATTTTTTTACAATTTTTTTCTTTTTTAAAATTGTATTATACAGCATTACTTAATGTTGTGATGAAAGAGTTCTGATTGAGAAGCTGCTCAAACCTAATCTGTTTTATCGTTAAGATAATCCGAACTTTTGTACTACTTTGTACTTTCTCACACAGTCCAGTTTTAATTGCCCTTTTAAACTTATTGATAGGCATGTTTCGAATATCTATGGGTAATTTGTGATATGGATGGGAGATGAGTAAAATGTACCTACAATAAGATCATCTTTGTTTTGTGTATTAACATGATAAAAGAAACATGAACGTGACAGCACGAGTAGGAATAGTAAGTAATTGCTAGCGTTTCGCTAACGTCAAAGTTTTCGTGCTAAGCCCTCAGATTGACGATAGCGTGAGGCTATCGAGTTGATGTGCCATCTCTTTTACACCATGAATTTATAAAATGAGTATAAACGTGACAGCACGCCTTCTCGTCAACGTTTCAATAACATCAAATGGTTTGTGCTGAGCTCTCCGTTTCACCAGCGTTAACGTTATGGCCTGTGTTAAATTGACTTGAAGGGGGCTACCATGATCAACCATTTATCGACCGGGAGAGTGTTAGAGATGCAATCACTTTACCACATTTACAAATAAATAATCGGATATATTGACCACGCGCTCGGAAAGACACGGCGTATGTGCAAAAACAAATTATATCATTTTCTAAATAAAAACTTCTGTATGAAATTAAGAATTGCTTTACAAGAACCTTGCTACAATTATTGTTTATGCTTTTAAAAAAAAATCTATTGACTGATTCATAAGCTTTTTGCGTTGGAATTATACAATGTAAAACAATGGACTCAAAAATAAATCATATTTCTAAATTAGAGACTACATCTTTAATCTATTTTAAAAATTAAACTTTGTTGCTTCAAGTTTAAAGTTAAATTGCATCGTTACAACTATTTCAGTTAACATGTTATAGTTTATTTTCGTGTACTTATCCGACATAATAGGTTTCACATTAACAATTCAAAGCTCTCAAAACCTTGTTATTGTCATTTTGCTCAGAATAGAATTGCAATTTAGAAGTCTGTATCATAAACATAAGAAAGCGTATGATCGAAAATGATTAAATTGGTTTGTTCTAAATAAAAAAAGGGGTGAAATGGATTTTACGTTATAGTAACTTTGTCATGAAAACGTGCTACCGCATTCATCTTTATCAGGCATTTATAGAGAGCATCACGATAATGCCGTAACTTATATTCTTCTTGTCTATCTGCAAATTCTTCGCGTCTGTTTTCTCCTGCTCGTATTTTTTTTTTCATTAATCAAATTTGTTGCGGGTTCCGATACAGTAAATTAAATAACTTACAAATGTTTCTTTTAATCTAGATGTTAGTCTATCTGAATTACAAGTTTATGAATGCACCCATGACAAGCATTATTCCTAGTGTGGGGGCTGTTTTTAAAAATGGAATATTAATAACAGGTATTTCTTTTTGTTACAGATGCCGGTGATACCATTTAAAATATAAATTGAAAAAATAATGTTTTAAAATTACAATAAATAATGTTCTAAAATTTAATTCTAACCGTTGTAATGTTCCCGCGGCGGACGATGGCCGCGCGCGTGTGATGCCGTGTGATGTGATAGTGATGGTTGTGTGATAGTGATCACCATGCTGCCGGCTCTGTGTCGGTTGCTGGCCACCGCCGCAGTGTTCGGTGCCACGCTGCTAGCAATGGCCGCTAAGAATGGTGAGTGAATTTATTTTGTTAATTAGATTTAGTAAGTGACGTTTAATATTAGTGAGATAGAATAGGTTTTCTTATTTTCTAAGGTATTATCAAAGAATATATGGTAAAAATATATTTTTTAACGTTTAAACACCACTCTGATCGGGAAACATTGCCAAAGTTTTAAATACTTTTTCGGAAGCGGCCGGGCGGGCGTGGCCATTTTTTGGTGACGTGTGGTTTCAAACACTATAGCAAATTTTCAATTGAAATAAAAAAATAAACGACTTTAGGATAATGACGTGTTTTGTTAAGGTACACTTTTACGGAGTTTATCACCTTATACTTTTAAAATTCCTACTCAAACATTCGGACCCGAAAAATGCCAAAATTTTTACGTCCATAATATTCTGAGTTCTTAGATTTACGCGAATATTACACATGAAATAAAACTATTTTTAGGATTTAACCGTGGTTTATTTTGGATTTTTAAGTTCTTTCTTAAGGAAACTTAAAAATCAAAAATAAACCGCGATAAAATTCATAAAAATATCTTTAAATATAATTCCAACTTAGCATTGTTGAAATAAAACAAAATGGCATTATAACGAAGATTTTACTCCAAATAAACATTACAAGCCCAAATTAAAGTCACCATTTTCAATCTTTAAAACTTTTACTACGAGTATACTTAAACAGAATATATTACTAAGAAACAATCGGGACTCAAAAAGCCTTTATCTTTCACTGAACACGTCGATTTGATGTGTTCCGATGCGTGAAACGTCTGGAACAGATTGTAGACTTTTTGTAAGTGGCAATTCCACCGAGATAAATACAGGATACTTATTATCCGACTGTTATTGATAACTGTTATTTCCACCTAGTATAGTAACAAAGTACTCGTAATGGATGTCTCTATTATCGATTGTAGTAACTTTCAGTTGAGTTTTTGGTGGGGAATAGAAAATTGATGTTGTTCATTTTGATTTGGTAAATCTCAAAACTCAAGTTAATATTAATAATAATATGACGATAACTATGATGAGAAGGTAAGTCGTAACTGACTTCAATATGGTACAGTATGTGTAAGAAGGGAATCTTTTCAAAAATAGTCACTAAAACTTTCACCACCTAGGAACTTTAAAAAAACCGTTTTAGCGATCTTTATGACTCGCGCTAAACGGAGAGTAGGTACACATTGAACCAATGTTTTGTGTCTTATTACACAGATGGCGTTTAACGTTAACATATGGGAACATTCGTTTTATTACCTAGATCATAAAGTTTAAATTCTAAAATCAAGGAAGTTATAAGAGTAAGATATTATAGTCGAGTTTCGTTCAGAAATCGCTATAAAGATTTGTATCCACAGGGCGTTGTTTAATTCAGCTCATGGTTTGCAAACTCGCTATGGACGCGTTATGGCGATTGCAAAATGAAAACGGGTTCTGTTTTATAGTTTTTCGATACTGTACATAACGGACGGTCTGGATTGTTGACATTTCCGTGTTGTTGAAATATTTTTTCTTCTTTTTTACTGGATATAGGTACATAATTATAGCGATGGGGTACAGTTTATACAGACTAGATTTGTAATATATTTTTGGATTCTGTTTCCGTTTCCCGTACCAAAAATATAATGTACATATATGCGTAAGCGTAGCGTATTGTGCCTGACGAGATTGGGGTATTGCTGATTTGTAAACACAATCTGACCACCGTCTTTGGGGTTCTGGTTTGGTCATCCTCACTATAATGACTTTGCTTGCGGTTGCTGTTGGCGCGGGTCACTCCCTTCTCTTTAATATGGTCGAGGAGAGTGATGGCTGTTCCAGTAGTCATACTCGTGTACGGGTGCTGCTTGTGGAGACTCGTCCATCTGGAATCCTTTAGATACTCTTTATAAATAACATCATTAGTTTCATATCTCGGTCGTATGGCATCACACTAGAGCTAGATCGTAAACTATTTAATGTGAAACGAAAAAAGAGAATTAAATAAAAAAATGACGAGCCCGCTGAGTTTATTTGCCGGATCTTCTCAGTGGAGGCCGGGTTCCGATCCGGGTGGTAGATTAGTAGTTAAATTAGATTAAAAAAATGTAAATTTACTATTTGTAAGCGCAGGGCTTATACAAAATAAATAATATTTGAGTTTATGAGTATTGTCCATTTTCGTATGAACTAATATCAAGCTGCACTAATATTAATCGGAACTGAAATGAATTGAGACGGTAACCGTTTGATTAGTAGTATTTCGTTACCCTGCCATATATTCTTCATTTGAAAAAAAATGTTCTATTGCCCTTGCGAAATAAAAAGCCATTGATGAATTTGCCTGGAAATCCATGGCACACTATTCAAAATATTCTAAGAAAAAAACAGAAAAGTCACTTTTAAAATTCGAATCAAATTCTCACATCGCAAAATGTAAAAAATATTCAACCTTGAACATAAGCGCTCGAATACCAATTCCTTTTTCGAATTTCAAAAAAGAAGAATAGTTTAAAACGCTTGTTGGTCTCGCGAGTGTCGTGATACCGATGAGCGCTTGAAGCGCTACTTTGCATACGACCAATACCGCTGATTCCTTAGCCCAGGCCTCTCGGGGCGCGACGTTCCGCTCTCTTGCTTATCTAACGATAAAGCGATGCGCTCGCATTTGCATTCGAAAATCCGCGATTGTGTATTGGTCGGTCGAACGCTGCATTCTAAATGAGGTGGTATTGTGTCGTTATAATGGATGATTATGATTGGTTGTTCAAATTTGTATTCAATTAAAAAGTTTGTTATTGTTTGAATTTTATCTAAAATTATTTATTCATTGATAATTCCGCAGTTCTTTCACATTTTATAATGAACGGCCATCCCAAGTTCGAGAAGGCCTCGTGGTTTAAGGGTTCCATACAAAATTAATTATGTTTAATTTAAATACCATCACGCTATTCCCCAATCAGGAATGGCAGAGGTACTGTATACACCCACATATCGCGATGTAATGGACTAGCTTATAGCTATTAATACCGGGCGCAATTCCGAACTTTTGTTAAGTATCTTTTGGTAGAAAAACGCCACTGTCCGACCGGATTCGAACCCAGGTGCTTGGGATCGCCAGCCGCACTATGCACTACTTGCCAAACGAGCTAATCTACCACCGATAAAACATACTGTTCATTAAAAAGCGAGACGCTCGTAGTGCTGTGTGACCGCGGTGTGCTTACCGATTACCAAGGTTAAGCAGCGTTCGACTCGGTCGGCCTGCGATGGGTGACCGTTTGTGGCATTTTCATATTCCAACGTCTCTGTGCTTCGGAAGTCACGTTCAGCCGTTGGTCCCGGCTACCCCTTAATGTGGTAGTCGTTAAGCCTAGTTGGAAGCCTTGAAGGCTGCTTGATAAGTTCCAACAGCAGGTGGCCACAAACCTGCTTCCACCTATTCGCACTGGGTCTGCGTGGTGGAGTATGACCTAATCCCTCTTAACTCGATTTGTGAGAGAAGGCAAAGTTGCCCAGTAGTGGGCAGTATAGACTGATATTATTTTTCTTAAAAAACATTAAAAATAAAATTCTGTTTAAAAAAACTTAGCCCCACACAAGGATTTATTCCTGTGTCGTGGGTGCGTTTATAAACATAAAAATTCAAATATACAAATACTCAGACTGAAAGGAATAATTGTGTGCCACATAAAGATGTGTCCCGTGCGGAAATCGAACCCACGACTATTAGACACAGTGGGCGGAGCCACTGTGCTAAATCCATAAATTTACTTACACCATTGCTCATACGTTGTCATATCAATAAAATCATTGTCAAATAATAATCACAAACCTCATTTTTATTAATGACTGGCCACAAAAAATACACCATTGTTATTTTCTGTTGTAAGAATAATTAAGGGGAGTTTTGGCGGGCAATCGAAGAGTAATGTTGTCAATTTGTTTTAATTTCCAAAACTTGTGTTATTTCGGATTATAATGTGTAATGTTGGTGGAATATTAACCATTATGTATTCCTATATATGTATGAGTGAAGGTAATTGTAACAAAGGGATAAAACGTGCCTTTTCAATTTCCCTCAAAATGACCGTCGCAATTGGTATGTAAAGTATCCATCGCTTTACTATCCAGGGTGGGGCACTTCATCAATTTCATTACCATCTTTGTTCATTGGGGAGTTGAATTAATTTAGATATGAATATTCGTAAACTTTGTACAATGGCATAATATAAACGTAATTGCCACAAAAAAAGAAAATATTAATTAAAAAGCGTTCTTTTTTTAACCAACTTCTAACAGGAGGAGGTTAATGTTCCTCTGTATGTATGCTTTTTTATATATGTTCACCGATATTTCCGTCAATTGTGGACCAATTTTGATGATTCTTTTTGCATTTGATTAAGTTTAGCTCCAAGGTGGTCCCATTTTAATTTCATTCGTTTCGTGCCGGTTAGTGCAGTTGGTTACTCGGCACCGACTTCAAATATTTTTTTTTTTTGCTTTTAAAAGTCGGTTTTCCTTTTTTAAATCACCGATAAGACTAAAATGAAAAGTGCACTTCAACTCTTTATTACGTACCTAAACTCATGCCTGATAAAATGGGAGCATCACTCGAAACATGATTAATTGAGATATTATTTTAATATCAAAACCATAAATCTTAGTATCTCATGTTCTTTCTGTTTTAATTCATTATGTTATCGGTGCATGACACATGAAAAAATGTAAAATACTTGATTTTTCAGCTATTAAAAAAAATTGATTAACACTCTATTTTCAAAGCCATAAAGTTTCATTTCTCATGTTCTTTCTATATAAGTTGTGTCGTTACGTTATTGGTACATATGTACCTACTCATGAACAGAATACAGTCGGACATAAAAATATGTTTTTAAATACAAAATACCTACGACCCGGGTGTCGGTTCGGATAAAAAAGAGCGCAATCCTCGCAAAAGTGGAAAACTCACATGACCGCAATGCGACACGGCTAAACGCGGTACAGTTGCGTTCATTAATAACTGAATAGGACTCGTGGAAGGACACTGTCGGAGTAAGTTGTAGGGTTTTATGTTAGTATGAACAAAAATATTCGTTAGCGTTGATCGCTCAGGCAAGCTAGAGCTCAGTAGGACACTCAATTTGGAAAATACAAACAACTTTGTATACCTATGCTCAAACGTAAGCAACGATAGCTCTTGTGAGATGGAAATTTGCAGAAGGATCGGGATGGCAAAAGGCGCCATGTCACAGCTGGATAAAATATGGAAAGACAGAAACATCTCTACCTACAGCAAGAGCAACTTAGTCCGAGCATTAGTGTTCTCCATATTTATGTACGGTTCCGCGAGATGGACCCTCAAGGAGGCTGACGGCAACCGTATTGATGCCTTTGAGATGTGGTGCTGGAGAAAGATGTTAGGTATACCATGGACAGCACACCGCACTAATGTGTCAATCCTAGCTGAACTGCAGATCCAAACTCGACTGTCCACTACTTGCCTACGCAGGATTCTGGAGTATTATGGTCACATTGCTAGAAAAGAAAGTGACAGTGGTCACTGGTAAAATTGAAGGCAAGCGATCACGAGGAAGGAGCTCAACACGCTGGACGGATCAGATTCACACAGCTCTTGATACCACAGTTTACGATGCTCTTCACTCGGCTGCAGATAGGAATAGATGGTGACTCATCATCCGTAGAAAACTGTTCTCAAGGTATGACCGCGACCCTCAGTAATGAGGAAACCGATGCAAAGGAGGAAGAGGAGGAACAATAATATTATATTTTGAGATGTCCTTTTTTGTATTTAAAAAACACCGTCACGCCTATATTCCCCAAGTGGGGGTGACAGATGTGTACAGCCACTTTTCGCCGACAATGTTAGGTTTCATGTAATAAGGGCGAGCCTATTGCCAAATACCGGGCCCAATTTCATACTCTAGGCTCATACTGGGAATTTTTCGTTAGAAAAACTACACTTGTCCGACCTAGGATTTGAATCCAGGACCTCGTGATCACAAAGCGATGCACTTTGCCACTAGACCAACGAGGCAGTCCTTTGTATTTATGTTTACAAAATATTTATAATTGTTACTATGAATGTTGTCTGAGGAGCTTTAACATCTTCACCGAACAAGATGGCAAGCGTGCAGCAACTACAGCCTGTATGGCAAAGCTGACTGCCTCGTTGGTCTAGTGACAAAAAATGTTGGTCGACCGGATCGGACCGGACCTCTCCCTGCCGGCAGTTGTAGCGGCTATGCTGGCAGGGGAATCGGCGTGGGGGGCCGTATCCTCCTTCTGCGAGACTGTGATGTCCCAGAAGGAGGAGGCCGAGCGGGATCGGGAGAGGGCCGATCCTGCTCGACGAAGGCGACGGCGCCGGGGCGGAGGCACAGCCCGCCCAGGCCCCCCAGCCCAATAGCCCGGGGCTTTAGAATACGGGCTAACTCGCGTCCCCCGCCGTAATATCTGGCGGGGGACCCCCCCTGCATCAACATCAGCAGGGGGGCCTTCGGGGTTGCGGACGCAAGGGGCGGGGGCCCTGAGCGTCCTTCACGAGCAACCCCGAGGAGGACGGTGGCGTGGTGTGGCCAACGTCATCGTGAGAACCGCGTCGGTGCGGGAGGGAGTGTCATCAAGTCTCCCTCCGATGGCGGGCTCTTCGGAGCGAGGCACAAGAGGGGCACCGGTGCGTTCCATACGGAGATCCCGGAGCCCTTCCAAAGTGCTGATGTCGGCCACCCTGGGGTTTTTAGTCGGTAGGAATCCGACACGCCCCGCGAGCTTCCCCCGAGGCTCGCGGAAGTCCTATGCAGGATTTTCCACACTAAAAAAAAAAAAAAAAAGTGACAAAAAATGTAAATAGCGATCACGAGGTCCTGGGTTCAAATCTTGGGTTGAACAAGGTGTAATTTTTCTATAGGTAACACTTTGTTCTTGTATTGCAATGTTTTACATGAGAAATTATTATGTTATTATAATTATGAAAATATTTTAATTTTTTTTAACCTATAAGATTTAGATGTGTGTCAAACTTTGCGCACTACAAAATAAGGTTATAATCCAACTAGGCGCCGACTTAAGTCCTTCAGAGCTAAAACAAAAGTTATCTTTTGGCTTGGAACATAAGAAACTTTGCGTTTCCGCGGTTAGTGTTAAGTGAAATGAAAATAAAATAAAAAATAACTTCGTCAAAAGTGGAAAAGTTTTTTCAAGTGTTAGCGACCGGCGACACTTGTAATTATTGCGCTGAGTGTACAATTGCGATAGTGGCTTCATTTTGTTGAAACTTTAAAAAATAAAATGTATGCACCGCGTTTTTTGGGTACAGCGAACATTAGCGGATTGTTAAAGTTTTAAAAAATAAAATGTATAAAGTCATACAAGGATTTTGTGGCCTGCGGTCAAAATTAAAACTAACGCTGACATCAAGTGAAATGTCAGTTCACGACAGTCGAAAAGTTGCCGTTTACTATGAAATTTATTCAAGTTCTTTTTTCAATTAGTAACCGTGCGCCTGTTGAAAAATTTCCCTAAAAGAAAGAAAATTTTACTAAACGATAACCTTAATTTCATACCAACGCCCCCCTGTCAATGTCATCTACTGTCCGAAATACTCTTGTCGCAGTGTACAGTGCACTTTTTAGGTACAGTATACATAAGCGGATTGTGTTTTTCCCTTCAGTTTCTAAGCCTGTAGCCCCATGGACTTTCTTTCTATAGTCGTCATCGTGATCAGTGGAAACATGTCTTGCACACTGCATGGTAAATGCGAAGGCCTAGATAGAACCCAAAGATGGTCACTTTGTACTACACATTACGATTTTTGTAGATCACATTATTGAAAGCTCGCTGAGGGATCCGCTAGGGACAGGTTTAGCGCGCCACATAGAAGCCGGAATAATTTAGCCGCACAAGTGCGTTACCCAGGGTGGACGGCGAGGAGGTATATCCAGATTTTGCCTGCCGCCTTCACCATGTCAGCGGTCCACCTTCTGGGGAAGCAGCCACTGGGTACCAGAAGACGTAAAGTACCACGTCTTCTAGCACGAGATCGCGACTTGAGAACCTTCCTGCCCCAACGGCCGTCAGTTCTACGATTGCCACGCCCACTATCACTTAAGTTTGGCATTTCTGAGGACTAGTCGTTAACGCTCATAGAGGGACTGATATTTTATAAGGAAAACTCTGAAGTCGTGGTCTGAATAATGCGCTATCGATTGCGACAAGAGAATAGAAACAAAGCCACTTGACTGTAGCCATAGTCTACCCTGAGGGTCTTAATTCGCTATAGCCAAACGAGGTTTGATTGTTTAGTGGTATTTAGTATGCCACTGAAGTACCGTTACATGCTTATTTTAAGTACCATTAAGTATATATACGTGTTTAAGGAGCATAGCAAATAAGGATACCGGCTAAATTGTGTTAAATTTTAAAAGTAAAATATTTTTGCTAAGCCTTTTGCGTGCAGCTCACATTAGCAACATTACACTTAATTTTAAAACTAAGTATCGCCCAATAAAACACATTTAAAGGATTCGCCACAAAGCCGACGCAGCGCGAAGGGAGCGCGAAGGTGGCGCGGCTAGAGGAGTTGTAATGTACTGGAATGTACGGGAGACACCACACAGCGCAGCCCCGTTCAATGCGACGCGACGGCAAACGTCACAACCGAACGTAGACGAGCGCTTCTGTCACGCTCCCATCGCGCTCCGTCGGCTATTTGATCAAACATTTGGGTTTAAAGTAATTTGAAAATACACCTAATCCTGAAATTATTTTAATTCCATACTAATTCTATGATTCCAAAGCCTAGTTTAATAATCGAGAAGTTGAAGTTTATGAATAAACTAATTGCTGGGGTGAAACACGTAATCCAGCAATTTTACACTTTATTTCTACGTGTTTAAGAAACATTAACTAAACTAAGAAACATTAACGGCAAACAATGGTACTAGTAGTTTATGATAAAATATACGCTTTATACAGCTAATAAAAATAGCTTTATTATAAGGTCAGGTAAATTAGTGGCTTAATATTCTCAGGTTTTTCAAGCCACCTGTACACTTTTGTTTCGCATGTAACTTTCACTATTTAACTTGCAATGTTCGTATGTATGTCTGTCTGCATTTCCATTTCAAATCTTGTGATTGATTTGTCAAGCACTAGCAGGTACCCCATTGAGCTGAAATTATGTAAATACCTATGTAAATTGAGTGGCAATGCAATAAAATGGTAACATGGAGCTGATCTGATGATGGAGTCGGAATGTGGCCAATGGAACCACGTAACTTCTGAATATAACCTTACCGTATTTGGGCTCGTTGGCTTTGTCTTGACGAGTGCTTTAGACCCAGATGGTATCCAGGGTCTGATGATGGAGCCGGAAGGAAGCCACAGGAACACTTCAACTAAACAAAATATCTTCATTGTGTTTATGTTTTAAAACGTTGTTTTAAAAAGGGCTATTTGAATTAAAATTATTCTTGATCAAAATATAGTTGACCCGTGGTAATCCCAAAAACGTTTTGCAAGTCGGTGTCGGATTATCGAATTTTCCGGATTATAGAGTACTGCCGCAGACCTCAGTCCAAAACTTTTTGTAAAAGAGTACCTTGTAATCCGACAAATTACGTACGAAAGTGGTAAAATTCTATGTGCTTATAAAACTTAAGATGTGTAATTTAGTAAATTAACCAACACAATAGACAGTATAGGGTTAATTAGCAGCAAAATTCGTGGTGGTGTGGACTAGTTACAACGTGTTCAAGCACTCATTAAAGAAGATTTGCCAAATTAAATTTGTATGTACACGTTAAAGGCATGTTGGATTACAGGGAGGGGGGAGGAAGGGGGAATTAGACAGGAGCCGGAGTAGAGGGGTGATATGCCATTATGCTGCTAATATTTAGTTTTGACAATTTCCTCAGTTTCACTTCTCATTTCACAAATCGAAGTAAGAGAAATTGGGTCATACTCTACCACGCAGTGGAAGCAGGTTTGTGGCCACCTGCTGTTAGAATCAATCAAGCCGCCTAAGACTTTTAACTTAGCTTAACCACTAACTTAGATATGAAAATGCTATAAAGGGACCCATCTCGGAGAGACCAAGCCGAATACTGTTTAACGTTGTGCCATCGCTAAGAACACGACGATCGCATATGCAAAAAGAAATGTTATCATTTCTTAACAAAACTTTATGCCAAAGTCAAAGTCAAGAATTATTTATTTGCCAATACAAGAGCACTTACAAACGTCAAAAGTATTGCATTTTTTACATCTACTACCGGATCGGAACGCGACTTCCACCGAGAAGATCCGGCGAGAAACTCAGCGGACTAGTCTTTTAACTTAATTTGTGATAACCATTTGTTTTTATTTTGAAATATGTATTATACAGCATTGTTGTGAGGAGCTGCTCAACCCCGATCTGTTTTATCGTCAAGATAATCCGAAATTTTGTAATACCCTTTCTTACACAGTCTAGTTTTGATTGCCTTTTTAAACTAGTTGATAGGCATGTTTCGGAAATCTATGGGTAATTTGTTGTAGAAGCGTATACGTTGCCCCATGAAAGAATTACTAATTCTGTGGGGACGAGTAGAATGTACAATAAGATATACTTTGTTCCGTGTATTAGCATGATGAATGTCGCTGTTTTTTGTTCAAAGTTACTGATACTCTTTGTAACATATCATCATCATCATCATCATCAGCCCGTGTCAGTCCACTGCTGGACGTAGGCCTCTCCCATGGCACGCCACTGAGCTCGATCTTCAGCTCTCCTTCTCCAATCCCTGCCCGCTGCCTTATAACATATAAAATATTTTAAATAAATAGCTAATTTACATAACTTTGTTACAATTATTTGCCATGTTATTAGTAAATTCTATTAATTAGTTCTTAAGCATTTCGGTTTGAAATTAGAAAATGTAAAGCAATAGAGAAGACTTTAGATTTATTGATCGAGAAAATTCCATTTAATCGTGTATTCCTTTTACCTGATTCTAAAATATAGAGCCAGAAATCATATTTAGAAATATTAAGTCTCTAATCCATATACTTCCTAAGGTACATAGAGTACAAAAAAACGTTTTTTTTTCGCAGTAGCCCTTTAAAAGTAGTGTAATGACATTCGTATGAGGTAAGCATTGCTTAATTGCCTATCGCTCACCGTGCACGCTAGTGCCTACATTTATTTGTTTTGGTGTGTACATCAATATTTTTTTAAAACGTAGCCGTACAAAAGGTACGATTCCTGTGACGAGGGTGCGTTTTACAAACACGAAATTCACATACACAACCACTCAGGCCGAAACAAACATTTGTGGGTTGCACAAAGATTTGTCCTGTGCGGGAATGTGAGTGGATTAACTACTAAGCCAAGCTGTCCGAGGATATATTGAGTGTTTGTAAAGTTTGTAGGCGTTTTTCTACAAAAAATCTCTAGCTACTTATCAGGAGATTCGGTCTGGTGTTCGTTTTCGTGGTTCGTTTTCTTTTTGCATTACAGAACCCTAAAAGCAAAAATAATAAATAACCAACAAAAGGCTCGTGATGAATAGACGTGTTACAATCGCAATATATTGGTATTCCGTGCAAATAATAAAAAAATATTATAGGTATGGAGGAAATTATGAGGGCGGGTATAATGGGTTTGGGGGGAGGGTTTCAGATGGGGTGGGTTCAGACCATAGTTGGGGCAAAAGTGTATAATATAATAACTACAGAAATAGTATGATAAAATACTGTCGTCGCTTCGCCATAAATGCACCATTTGAAATAAAGAATAATTTAATAAGACCTTTTTAAAAACAAGCTTTTGTAGCAAAAACACAAAGAAAATATCTTGCTTTGTTGAGGAGTTCCTATGGCCCATTATCAGACCTTGGACACCATCCGGGTCTAAAGTACTCGTCAAGATAAATTCAACGAGCTCAAACACGGTGGGGTTATATTGAGTATTTGGGTAACTCCATTAGCTATTTTTCGTCTTTATTATCACACCTGCAGAAGGACCGACGGCTGATGAAGCAAACATGTCCTAGAGTGGAGACCGCGACTTGGTAAGCGTAAGGTAGGACGGCCCCCAGCTAGATGGACCGACGACCTCAAAAAGATCGCTGGGACAGACTGGATGCGGAAGGCGGAGGACCGTGTGCAATGGCGCGTGTTAGGAGAGGCCTATGTCCTATGGACTGCGATAGGCTGATTGATTGATTGATTGATATCACACCTTGGACATTATCCGGTTGTATAGTACTTATCAATGCCAATCTAACAAGCCTAAACACAAGGGGGTTACGTTGTATAATTCACATGTTCCTATGGCCACCTTCCGACTCCACTATCAGACTAGTTACATGGTACTATATTATTGCATTGTCACCGAACTTACATACGTACCTTTGCCAAATTTCAGCTCAATCAGATACCTGAAAGTGCTTAAAAAGTAGATCACAAGATTTGAACCGGAAAGACAGACATACGAACAGTGCAAGTTAAATAAAAGCTTGTAAAAAATAGACACTGATTCACATACGCTTACATTATTTCTAAATAAAAAAATAATAATAAGCACCGTCCACCTATGTTCCCCAAGCGGGAGTGGCAGAGGTGTACTGAGTATATCCTCTTTTCACCGACGATGTTAGGTCCCATGTAATAGAGCGCGAGCCTATTGCTATATACCGGGCACAATTCCTGACTCCGGATTTATACTGGGAAGTTTTCGTTAGATATCTTCATTTGTCCGACCTAGGATTTGAACCCACGGTTTCGTGATTACCAAGCGATGCGCTTTGCCACTAGACCAACGAGGCAGTCTTCCGATGTTCAGTTTTCCGATGAATTGTCATACTTTATAAGTACAGTTGACGGACGGTTTAGCGCAGTGGTTAAGAGCTTAAGCCGCTCCGCCCACTGTATCTAATAGTCGCGGGTTCGATTCACGCACGGTACAAATATTTGTGTAATCCACAATTATTTGTAACGGTTTGGGTATTTGTGTATGTGAATTTTCATGTTTGTAAACGCACCCACGACACAGGAATAAATCCTAGTGTGGGGCTACGTTTATATAAAAAAAAATACGTAGTGCTTAAAAAGGTACCTATAACGCAGGAATAATTTCTCCTGCAATGTAAAGTTTATTTAAATTAAAAAGAAAGCCTTGGATGAATGGATTCCTCCAATATTTGGTCCCGTGAGGATATCGAACCTTAAAAAAATATTATTATCCAAGTGTCTGTAAAGTTCAAAATCTACTATTAAACCCTTCATAAACAAAGCAAACTAAGCATTTTCTCCCGAAAACTTTCATCGCGCATGTCTGTAAAAACGGCCGTGTTCACACAAAAAGTCAGCACCATAACCCCGTGTAAACCCGGGGTCACACTTAAGAGCCCGGCTAAGGTATAACAACGGGTAATTATGGAAGGGCCGTGTGTAATGCGCCCAAATCTCACATTAAAGTGACCGTAAGCGGGAATTTTTTTGCACCAAACACGTGTGTAGTACAGGGGATGTGCTTTAGCTATGTAAAAAGTAGGGGGATTAATGTATTAAGTTAGGATTACGGTGAAAAAGCTTTGTGTGCAGTTATAGTTTCTAAATTTTGGGCGGTTTGAGTTTAAAAGTTGGAACAACTTTGATGCTGGGAACTAATTATAAAAAGGTGCTTTTTCAGTTGTTAGTCCTCATTAGTTTGTTTTGTCTGAAGGGCAGGTCAAGGGTCTCCGTAACCAGCGAGCGTGTATCAGACGAACTATGAGAGTGGAGAAAGCCAGAGAGGTCTGTAAGAAAAGAACCTGTTGGAACTCTGTACTCTCTGCCTACCCCGCAAGGGAGCTGGCGTAATGATATAGATAGATAGATTACTTTGAGTTTCCAACATTATCAGGCAAAAGACGTTCTATCCAGGGCGTCAAAAGCCGTCAATGGCCTCCTCCAAATATTTTATGGATTTTTTTGCCTCGAACACGGACATGTGTGAAGTACAGGGGATTTACTTTAGCTATGTAAAAAATTGGGGGTATTAATGAATTAAGTTGGGATTACTGTGGGAAAGTTTTGTGTGTAGTTTTAGTCTTTGAATTTTGGGCGGGTTGAGTTTAAAAGTTGAAACGACTTTGATGCTGGGAACTAATTATAAAAAGGTATTTATAAAGGTTTTTTTTTTAAGTTTGTCGTCCTAATAACATAGAGGTACCTAACGTTCTTTAACGGTCCATGCAATAAAATTATATTGGCAACATTACTAGCTGAAAAATGTCCTCTTAACTAAACTTAGCTAGGTCCACAGGACTTGAGGTTCTGGACCGCTAATCGAGCTATCAAAATAACACTACTTACATATTTAAAAATTAGCATGAAATATATGTATTACAAATTATTTCTATATCCCTAATCCCGTACACCCACCATTTCGCCCCGAAATAAAAAACCCATCAATCAAATTTGGGTCCTATTAAAAACACATCCCTACCGAATATATACCATTATTGAATAACGTATCAAATGATAAGTGTTTTCATATGAAAGTGGAACTTTCCTGCTTGATACTAAAGTTCATATTTCAATGTGACAGCTTTCACTTATTGTGTTTTGATGGCCTGTAACCTGTAAAATGACTCGTCCCTTTTTCTGAATTTGTATGTACATAAGCCCTTAATCCATATATAGCCATGTTGAAGACATAAATATAAAATAAACACTATCTATCTATATTCTATATATCTATCTATATATCATGCCAGATCCCTTGCGGGGTAGGCAGAGAGTACAGAGTTCCAACAGGTTCTTTCCTTACATACCTCTCTGGCTTCCTCCACTCTCATAGTTCATCTCATACACGCTCGCCGGTTACGGAGACTCTTGACCTTCAGATAGGACTCGGTCTATTTGATCATGGTAAGATACTATGATCTATCTATATTATCACGCTTAATTCCTTGCGGAGTACGCAGAGAGTACTGAGTTCAAACAAGTCACACACAACAGATACTGTTACGTCAATATTTTCCATTGGGGGTGGCAGATGTGTACTGTGTACGCCGATATATCGCCGATGGTGTTAGGTGTCAATGTAATAGGCGTGTGTGTGAATGATCTACGCTGTTGGCCGCGTGCAACCACTACACTCGAGCCAGAAAGGCAAGGGGGCAAGGAGCTCAAGGGCGCCTTAAGGCGGAATGGCCTTGGCTTGGGCAGTCGCTATATTGTAATAGGCCCGAGTGTATTAATTTTGGGCCTAACATCTTCAGCAAAATGTGAAAGTACATAGTACATTTTTGCCATCCCCTCGTGGTAAATATAAGCGTGAGGGTTTTTAATTTTTGTCTTAAAGGAATTACTAATGCCTTGAGAATTTTTGCTTGAGAATTTCCATTGTCTAATGACCTTGACAACACAACGTGCCACAACACAACACAAGTGTGCCCGGAGGACCCAAAATGCAGGTATTTTCAAATAATTCAGATATAGTCAGTTATAATAAACTACTCCGATTATCTTACCCGGACCATCAAGAGTCTCCGTAACCAGCGAGCGTGTATGAGACGAATTATGAGAGTGGAGGAAGCTAGAGAGGTATGTAAGGAAAGAACCTGTTGGAACTCTGAACTCTCTACGCCGCTAGGGATCTGGCGTAATGATATAGATAGACAGATAGAATATAAAGTCATCTATACAATTATAGAGCATATCTTAAGCTTTTGTTCGTGTAAATTTTATGCATATTCAATCTACCATTGAACAGAAAATTTGCAATATATATTCAAAAAAAAGTTGAATAAAAGTATAATTTTGGTAAATTAAATACCTAAAATTAAGTTTTAGTCCATACATTTAATTCACGATCGTTTCATGCTCATTTTTATGTATATATTTTATAACAAATACGCAGTACATTCATCAACCATCTTGAGTAAATAGAGCCTATTTAGGAGTTAGGGTTAGGTTCCCCTTAATTGATTTTTTAGTAGTTTACCATGCCCAACTGCTCGGCCAAGATCTCCCCATCTTTTCTCTAACGATCTCTATTCTCTGATAATATTGACCAATATATTGATACGCATCAAAAATCATAATCAATCATCACCGCAGCAGTCTTTAAAAACATTTTTAAACGATCCTCAATATTTACAGTCAAGAGCCTCCGTAACCGGCGAGCGTGTATGAGACTTACAATGAGAGTCTACTTAGCCTGTAAAGTCTGTTAGGAAAGCGCCCATAGGAACTCCGTACTCTCTGCCTACCCCGAAGGGATCTGGCGTGATGATATAGATATACAAGATATCTGTTTTTTAATTTACACAAAGAAACACCACGAAATCCCCGTTTTAAAATGACAAAACAAATTCCTATTCACTCCATTCGCAGTGCAGTGACCTCTTTCACAAACAATAGAGTGGGGATTGACAAAAGAATCAGACGCCCACTCGAACTGAGATCGTAACGAGATAGATACGGCATTAGCGAGATTCGATATTCTGATGCACTTAAGTAATAGAAAAAAAAAAACAGAAAATACAATACTATCTATCTATATCATCACGCTAGATGCCTTGCGGAGTAGGCAGAGAGTAGAGAGTTCCAACAGGTTCTTTCCGGACGCTGATACATGATCGCCTGTTACGGAGTCTCTTGACTTGTCCTTCAGATAAGTCTCAGCCTATTTGGTCATGGTAAGATAGTCTAGGTCTTCCTCGGTACCTAATTCCTTCCGCTTTCGCATTGTATATCTGTTTTAGCTCTGTTTGTTAAAACACAATACAAAAACAAAAAATAACTTCGTAGACTTCTTAGATTTACACCACCATGCTTATAAACACCTAGCGGGGGTGGCAGAGGTGTACTGTGAACATCCTTTTTACCGACGAAGTCACATTTAACATTACTTTTAAAATTATATCGCGCTTTATTCTTGGTTTTTAAATTTTCGGTGCTTCGAGTGTTTTACTGCAACCATGGTCTGTCTGTGACGATGGTTGCTATATCTAAAGAACTCGAAACGACGGAACTTAAACTCAAATTTTTTTTTTTTTAGTTTTGAAACGTAGCCCCGCACTAGGATTTATTACTGTATCGTGGGTGCGTTTACAAACATGAAAATTCACAGACCGGAACAAATAATTGTGGATCACACAAAGATTTGTCCCGTGCGGGAATTGAACCCGCGACTATTCGACACAGTGGACGGAGCAGCTCAAGCTCTTAACCACTGCGCTAAATTGTCCGTCAATTGCTATAAAATCTGAAAAACTGATTTAAATAAAAAGTCTTCTAAAAAATAAAGTAGAAGTGTACACTCAGATTTCATTAACGTTTCGTTATCAAAAGAAAAATCCTTTTTGTAAAAATACCTATAGTATAGAGATCTAATCCACCTAAATTTTTTAAAGAAGCTTTGGTAGTGGGATGGTAAAATGAATCCCATTCATAAGTCACAATGTTGCAAATTGTCATTATTAGCCAAGGGACGTCCAGGATACGCTCTACATGGCTTCTCGGAAGGTTCCAGAAGGTATTCAACCTCCAAAACTTGCTGAAGAGCCGTGTAAAGTACGCGTCTGTGTGCGTGATTCCAATTATGACCGCCAATACTGAGATAATCTACTGTTTACATATACAAGGTGTAACATAAATAACGCAAGACCTGAAAGTAGTTTATTCTAAATCAGCAACTGAATCGATTCCAACTATTTTTTTAAATATGTTACATTTTTTTAATTATCAATAATTGCTGTTACTCGTCCAGTTGGTTGTATTAAATAAAATTTAATCATTATTCAAATAATACGGATATATTAAATGCATTTCTAATATATACACATCAATATGCACACAAAAGTACTGGTTTTCTGGTTAATTTGGGTACCAAAGAGCTTATAAAAATGGTAGAAAACTTTATAAATTAGAAGTTTGATGTTCATATTGAATTCATAAAGCAATAATCGAATAGGGGTGTCTAAAGTCTTGCATTATATATGTTACACCTTGTATACATATCTTTACTGATGGATTATACTGAGAATATAAACACTTCAATAAACAGACTTCAAAACTACAACACACAGAACAAAAGCCAAAAAAATAAATAAAAATACAAAAAAAAAGTTAAGTGCAAGTAAAGTCTACCCCCATTTTTTTAATTTCGTTTATTCGTAGCTTTTGAACTAAACTGTCAAAATACGTGCTACAGCCCCTGGTGCAGCCTTTTCTACGGTTACTCGTGCTGCTTGCCGTGCTGCTAGCTATGCTATGGTTGCTGCTACTGGTGTTGCTAATCCTTGGTCAGAACGGAGTCCACAGGGGTCACCTGAGATAACTAGCCTGGGTTTCTCTTCGCCGGGAATGACTTTGATGGCGCAGTCGACGTGTCCCTAGAGCTAGAGGAAGAAGCTGGGTGCTTCTCATGTGCGCTCCAATCCAGCTGACTTTAGATGCCGTTTCTGCAGTCCACAGATATGGTTGATGTTGGATGTATGGATTTTTTTGTATAAATACACGTTGAGGTCACTTCAGCGCCACAATTTGTACTCAATCATATTTTATTTTTACTTATTTTTTTCTGTGTTGTGTCAAAATAAAAGCATCGCAATCAAAAAAGAGAGTAATCTCTTTCAAAATCTGGCAATCAAACCGGCTTTTCCCATTCAATAATATTCACCTGTCCTAAAAAAATGTGAAGGTAGTAACACAAACGCTCGCTAACTTTATTAATCGCTCGCGCGAGTACGCGACGTCAGGCGCGCCAATCATCAATCAAGCGACGCGACAAACGGAAACGGCGCTGCTATGACGTCACATCACAAAAACTATTTCAGCGCTGACATCATAGTTTTATTAAGTCAATCTGTTACTGTTAGCTTAGTTTTTATAATTTTATAAAGGAATAGTTTTGAGAAGGGCTTAAGTGTTTTTAGATTATAAAGAAACTCGTGAATTTATCAAGATCTAAGAATTATTAACTCGTACCGTTGTGTGACCGTGGTGTTCATACCGATTACCAAGGTTAAGCAGTGTTGGACTTGCTCTGAGATGGGTGACCGTTTATGGCATTTTCGTATTCGAGCGTCTTCGTGCTTCGGAAAGAGCGTTAAGCCATTAGTCCCGGCTACCACTTAACGCGGTGGTCGTTGAGCCAAGTTGCAAGCCCTAAAGGCGGCTTGAAGTTTCAACAGCAAGTGGCCACAAACCTGCTTCCACCAATCCGCACTGGGTCCGTGTGGGGGAGTATGAACTAATCCCACTCACCTCGTTTTGTGGGAGAAGGCTTTTGCCCAGCCGTGGGTAGTATAAGCTGATATTATTATAATAACAAGTCATCGAGAACACAGTCACTAGACAAACAAATATTAACCGATAAATTTGCGTGGAGCCTACGTCGAAATGACAAGCCATAATATTTTGTATGAAAAGGAAATACGAAAAAAGATTTTTAAATTGGTTAAGAAAAAGTGTACAGCTGAACGGAGTTTATAATCCCTCTATGCTTTTTAGTGTTACCTCTATGGCAAATACAGACAACATAACTATTTGAAAATTTAGCCATTCAGGAACCATTTCTTAGGGTTATGAAACCTCCAGCTTCGGCCAATAGTCGACCTTCGTCCGGACACTATAAATAATGCTTTTTAAGTACACACCAAAGCTATATCTGAGACTTTATACCCCTGATTAAATTTGTTAAATCTAAAGGGCAAGGCAAGAGTCTCCGTAACCGGCGTGCGTGTATGAAACGAACTATTAAAAAGGAAGAAACCAGTGAGGTCTGTAAGGAGAGAAACTGTTAGAATTTTTAATAGTCCATTTAGAATTTAATACTAGAATCCGGATTGATACTGGGAAGTTTTCAATACAAAAATACATTTGTCCGGCCTAGAAATCGTACCTCATCACTAGACCAGCGAGGCAGATATTTACTGAAAGTTGTAAATGCTTTGAACACTTCTACGAGGAGGGATCAAAAAGTAGCGAGAACGAATTACTCCTTGCTAAAAAAAAAATACTGGTAGGCATAGCTCAGATACATATTTGCATTATTAATAAAAAAAAAATCTTCGATTCTCTTTTGTTTTTTTCTGAATGTAGTCATTTGTTTGCTTCGTGTCGGAACGTGTTCTCGAAAATGGAGAAAAACGACGTGCGAGCCGTTATTAAATACCTCTGTTTAAAAAAGTTAACGACGCAAGAGATTCATTGCGATTTGGAGGCAACATTAGGAGAGTCTGCTCCGCCGTATTCCACTGTCGCAAGGGCTTCTCAATTTCGAGTAGGGAGAACGAGCACGGAAGACGAACATTGTTGCGGCCATCCATCGACGTCAGTCACCTAAGAAAATGTTGCGAAAGTCGAGAAAATTGTATTGAGCGATCGAAGAGTTACCATCCGATACTTAATTCAAGAAACGGGCATTTCATATGGAAGTATTCAATCCATATTGAAACAATCTTTGAATATGAGAAAAGTTTCCGCAAGATGGGTGCCGAGAATGTTAACAGACAGTCAGAAACAAAATCGACTTGAAATTTCAAAGATATTGTTGGACAAGTTTCAAAAAGATTCTGAAAACTTTTTGTCTCGTTTCGTAACAATGGACGAAAAATGGGTCCATCATTTTGATCCCGAGACAAAACAGCAATCTTCGCAATGGAAACGGCCATCATCACCGACTCCGAAGAAGTTTCGTGTCGTGGCATCGGCTGGCAAGGTTATGGCCTCAATATTTTGGGACTCAGAAGGAATATTGTTGATTGATTACCTAGAGCGTGTAACCACTATTACAGGCCAATATTATGCAGCTTTAATTCCCAAGTTGAGGAATGCTATCAAAGAGAAAAGGAGAGGGAAACTTCGAAGGGGCGTGCTGTGTCATCACGACAACGCACCCGAACACAGGTCGGCAGTTGCGATGGATGCCATTCAGCAAGCTGGCTTCGAATTGGTTGACCACCCCCCTTATTCACCAGATCTGGCGGCTAGCGATTTTTAACTGTTCCCAAATTGAAAAAAATACTTAAGGGGAAACAGGCACGAAGACGATAACGAGGTGATGGATGCCGTGGAGAGCTTTTTGCAGGACCAAGACAAAACTTTTTTTGTGAAAGGGATTGAATCCTTGGAAAAGCGCTGGACTCGGTGTGTAGAGAGACTCGGAAACTATGTAGAAAAATGAATTGTTAAGTTATCAATAGTCATTATATTCTATCTCATTCTCACTACTTTTTGATCCCTCCTAGTATGTATCTTTTGCTAGACGAAACAAGTCGATGATTACCATAATACAAGCTATTTTAAATGCATAATAAGATAAAGGTGAATCTATAAAAGGTCCCTACATCCCACATCCTTCTTAACTCAGTCAACTTTTACCTGAAAGTTCCAGGGTATCTTCGTGAAGTTGGTAACTAGCTGGAGTAGCTCTCGACGCTCAAGTGCCGGAAGGTTTTCTTCTGAGAAGGCTCCTTGTAGATTTACTGAGTGTTTTACAAAATTATCCTGTAAGGAAGAAGATTTTATTTATATTTTTAATGTTTGTACATTTTATGCAAGTGGGTTAGTATGTTTAAGTGCTGTATTTCCATACATCTTACTATATCATTACGGTCTAACAAAAGCGAGCGCTGGGGTTTTTTAACATAAAAGGTAGGCCTACATTAGGAATAATTTATGTGTTGGGTGCGTCTAAAAACAAAATTCGCATATATAAACATCCAGACCTAACATGCAATTGTCGGTCACACAAAAATTATTTCTGCGCAGATTTTTTCTTCAGAATTTTTTCTTCTGTGCGCAGATAAACGCAGGAAAACCTATGACTGCTCGATCCAGGGAGCACAGGGCCCTGTGCTCATCAAAATAGTACAAAAAAAAACAATAAAATCAGCCAAGCTCTCTAGGAGAAGAAATCCGATCACACACCCCCGAATTTCATTTACAAAGATATTCTATCTCTATCATCACGCCAGTTCCATTGCGGGGTAGGCAGAGAGTACGGAGTTCCAATTAGTTCTTTCTTTACAGACTAAGTCATGTATACATTTACAAATATGCCTATTCGACCCTAATCCCACAAGGGGTAGAAGTTTCGAATGTATAATATCTAACCTTCTACTTAAAGTGCAGGGAACGACGCCAAGGTATTGGTTTCAAATTCAAGGTCAAATTAATTGATATTGAGGGTTTCTATCAAAAAATTGTTAGTAGAAATCTAGAATTATGCTTGGTATAATAGATTGCTATAATAATAAGCCCTATAAGGTCAAAACTAAAGCTGTAACTGAAATGATTCCAACTTTCTAAATTTAAGTTTTTATGTTATTATTTTAAATAATCACTCCCTTTCTATCAGCCGCTATCACCATCCGCAGCATATTCTACTGGCCTTCCCGATGCCGCACACAGGATCAGAACACCGACCTCACCGGCGAGGTCAAAGAAACTCTTGCCTGCCGGCCGGTGCAGAACAAAATGGCGAGACACTTAGTATACGCCCTCCCCAATAGCGACTGCTCAAGCCAAGGCTGTTTCTCCTTAAGTTAGTTGCCCTGTACCCATCTGGCTGGAGCGTAGTGGTTGCACGCGCGCCCTCTTGTCCGGTGAAGCTGTAAAGGCCTCGCGGCCAACAGCGTAGATCATACACACACCCAAAAAAATGCCCATAACAGGCGTGAACATGCTTACTTTTTCATACATACATAATACATGATTGTTATCTATGTATGCTAATAAAGTAAATATATCAATACTTTTCCTCACAACCCCAAAAAGTACCCACATTTCACGTACCATATTCTAAAGTACCCACTTTAAAAATCGTCTTTCATTATTTTATACTTGTTACTACCCAAGTGCTTACTTAAAACTTGTATAATGAGATCTCAACCAAAAGTCTCTGTCATTTTCTCATGCTAGAATAAATATCACAATCTTGCTCTACGTAGAGTCTAGGAACTTTCTTAATTTAGTAGACGATCGTAATATTGGAGGGGTGTACGGGGGTGGAAATTCATCAGATAATATGAAATGTCAAGCTCACCTGCTTGCGGTGTAGAAACAGACTGATGTTAATATTAATTTAACTAAAATAGACGTTATTGAATTGAACTTATAGAGTTAAGAATAGATATTTGGGGACAAAATTATATATAGACTGTTGTTTCGTATTTTTGCAGAATTTTTAGAAGTAGTCACTGATATAAATACCAAAAAGAAAGCAAAAAAAAAACGTAATCCATATATTATATATATTTTAAAGTTTACAAAAACATTTTGTAACATGGCCCCTATGTGTGATGGGCCGCCCGCACAGTCGGGTACTCTGCTGATTGACTGGCTATTGGGATTAACTGTCTTATGAGTATTAGTAAAAACATAGGTACTTAAAGTAATGTAGAATAATGAAGTACTTCGTCTATCAGTCTACTACATACAAAAATACACCTTACGTAAGTATATCACCACTCCAGATCTCTTGGAGAAGACAACGTTATTTATTAAGTTATTATTAAATTTATTTATGTATTTTATTGCTGAGTACTGACTAATTATGGGTTTGAGAAGTGTCTCTTGCCTGTATCTTTTCTAGATTTCTTGCGGGTTGACAGATATTGAAGGGTTGTAATTAAAAATGATGTACTAGAACTCGTACATTTGTACGAATTTGTATATTTAGATATGGTTTTAGTAAGGATAGAAAACACACCGCTGATTAGGAGAGAAGAGTTAATGGTGCGATGAGCCGGTTACCGAAATAAGGACGAATCCGGTCCGGCCCTAGTTTGGGGTTGAAATTTACACCTACACCTGTATGCCACTGTCACCTCGCAAAAAACCTAATAATATATCTATCTATCTATAACATCACGCCAGATCCCTTGCGGGGTAGGCAGCGTGATAATGGAGTGGGGATTGACAAAAGGAATCAGACGTCCACTCGAGCTGAGATCGTAACGAGATAGATACGACATTAGTGAGATTAAATATTCTGATGCTCTTAAGTAAAAGAAAAAAAACTGAAAATACAATATTATCTATCTATATCATCACGCCAGATGCCTTGCGGGGTAGGCAGAGAGGACAGAATTCCAACAGGTTCTTTCCTTACATACCTCTCTGGTTTCCTCCACTCTCATAGTTCGTCTTATACACGCTCGCCGGTTACGGAGAGTCTTGACTCCTTTAGGCAAGACACGGTCTATTTGGTTATGGTAAGATAGTGTAGGTCTTCCCCGGTACCTACATCCTTCCACTTTCGCATTGTATATCTGTTTTGTCATTATTTTTTCTGACAAAACCTAATATGTTAGAAACCCTCTCAGTTTGAGAGGAGGCCCGTGCCCAACAGTGGGAAAGTTTCTTAACAGGGCTATTGAAAAAAAAAAAAAAGTTTTCTCCAGTTATATAATTATGCGCCGATTTCTCCTATTATATTTATACACGAAGTTTCGTAGTACAATAATTCCTATTACAATTTTTTTCTCATTCATACATTACTCGATCCAATTTAGGGTCTATATCAATAAGAAGTGCCCATATATACACAAATATTGTCCTAGTTTGCGCTAGAAAAACTCTGTTGCGATCAAAGTTAATGCTGGGTTTACATATAGCGGTCAGAAACAGTCAAATATTGAAGTACCATAACATTGGTATATACTGTTCAATTGTATTGCGAACCTATAACGAACAGGAGTTACAGTTGAGTTTTAAAATGAAAAGAAAAGTAGACTTTCTTTATCTCTTTCTATCATCACACCAATCCTACTAATGTTATAAATGTGAAAGTTTGTATGTTTAGATGTTTGTTACTTAATCACGCAAAAACGGCAAACTGATTTGGATAAAATTTGGCACACAGATAGTTTATTACGCGGTTTAATACATATAATACTATTTATTCCGAAAAATGTGAGGTTCCTGTCTAAAGACAACGCGGCCAAAGTCGCGGACAAAAACTAGTAAAAAATAAACGCCGTCACCATTATATTCCCCAAGCTGGGGTGGAGTTTTCTGTATGTCGTACACAGAATACCTCTGCCACCCTCGCTTCGTTGTTAAGTCTTAATGTAGTAAGATGTGAACCTATAGCCTTAGCTATACCTGTAACCTATAGTATGTGACACAATATCAGACGACGGACTACTGAAAATCTCCGATTGAAAAACATCCATATGATAAAAATCAACAGCAAGCACCAATTTGACGGAATGCTTGGTCCAGGGTAAGAATTAAAACCGCTCAGCCACTGGATCGTAAAGTCTCGGTTTTGATTCCCACACGGAACAAATCTTTGTGTAACCCACATATATTTGTTTCGGTCTGGGTGTTTCTGTATGTGAATTTCATGTTTGTAAATGCACCCATGATACTGGAATAAATCCAAGTGTGGGGCTACGTTTAGGATTACTTTACTTCGATACAAAAAATGCAAAAAAAAAGATGTATTAAAGCTAAAAATTAGTTATATGTAAACAAGCCATAGCAGGCAATCAACAAATTAATTTACTACAAGACGTAGGCAATAAACAGCGGCGGTGTATCGTTAAAACTCCCATAGAAGGAAATTATGTATATATGTATGTATTTACTCAAAAACTTTGCTACTACGGGGTGTCAGCTGAATTCTGATGCCTTTGTTGCGATGGCTTTTAATATAGGCTGGTGTTACACCGTTATAAATAGTCCGGATGGATAAGGAAACGATTTAAAATGGCCGTCGATCGCATTGGTACGATGCAATTTCAAGCATGTTTATTTCTGATGTGTTAGCTAATTACATACTTATTTCAAGATATAAATTTATTTAATAACGTTTTATTTTTGGTAAATTTGAACTCTTTCGTCTCTAAATACATGCGGTGCTTAGTTTGAGGCCTTAAGAAATTGTTTACCATTTCTGTTACAAACTTGTGAATACATGTTTTTTTTTAAATAATAATTATTAATTGCCTGAAATTTTGTACATATCGTAATTGTTTCTTACTAAGTTAATTTGCAAACATATACATCATTTTATTACTAACAATCTCTGCACTAAGCTCGCAGGCTTGTATCGCGAAGATCTATTACGAGATACATAACTAAAATACTAAAGTATAAGTAGGCAATTCAAAAAAATTATGGTCATTAAAAGTTAAAAAGACAAATCTTAGATAAAAAAAAATAAAAGTAAAACTATAAGACAATAAAATTATTGACATACTCGTAGCATTTACCGGATTAGTAAGCTGAAGTGGCAATGGGCCGGTCACATTAGCCGAACAACCGATAACCGCTGGGACAAACGAGTTCTTGAGTGGAGATCGCGGACTGGCAAACGTAATGCAGGACGCCCTCAGGCTAGGTGGAGCGATGACCTTCGTAGGGCGGCTGGCAGAAACTGGATGCGAGTAGCCGAGGATCGTACCCAGTGGCGTGCACTTGGAGAGGCCTATGTCCAGCAGTGGACTGTTATAGGCTGATGATGATGATGATGATGATGATGATGTAGCATTTGTGTGTGTGCGTGTGTGTTAGTTACGTTAGTAGTAGTTACTTTTACAACTTAGGTCTCCACTATGAAGTACTCGTATTTATCTGCAGTCAGAGGATTTCTTGTTTACAAATAAATATTACACAAGTTTAGTAATAACACTAAGACCAAACTAACATTACTGTAAATCACATAAATATGTATTTGTTCGTACGAATCCAATCCGTGACTCGATTCAATGAGCAAACGACCTCCGCCCACACCACTAGAACAAACTAAAATAGAACAACTTTAACAAAATACTTTAAACACTTCACCTCATTCCAACATAAACACAACTAACTCAAGACACGAGATATTTTAATTACCCCCCTTCGCATGTTCGCGAACCCTAATTATCTAGGTATCTAAGTAATTACAGTACGGTGTAACGGTGCCCCGCGAACTCTACAGCCCACTTTATAAGGGAGAGACATGTTTATGAGCAAAGTTTTCAGCTGAAGACTACTAACTGTTACAGGGCTCCTATTCGCTACAATTTAACGCGGCGTGTTTCGATAAATTCGTGGAATGTGTGTGTGTCCCCGGAAATTGTAATAGTAAAACGCTAGAACAGTCTAGTGGCGAATGGTGCGCTATGTGATCACGACGTCCTGTGTTCGAATCCACGCTCGGACAGATGTAGTTTTTCTATCTAAAAATTCCCAGTATAAATCCGGAGTCTGGAATTGTGCCCGGTGTGTGGCAATTGGCTCGCCCCCTATTATATATTTGCACGTGATCTAATATCGTCAGCGAAAAGTGGGTGTACTCCTCTGCCACCCCCGCTTGGGGAATATAGGCGTGACGGTGTTTATTTATTTATTTTATTTATATAAGTAAAACAGCGCACGGTACATACACAATTTGAAAAAAATTATAGGCTAACCCACTGTAGCTGTAAAAAAATATATTCCGAGGAACTGAATTACCTTTTTTGTTTAAAAAAACCCGCATCCCATCATTAAGAATTATTCCTGTGTCAACAAACCCAGATCGAAACAAATATTTGTGGGTCACACAAAGATTATTCCCGGGCGGGCATCGAACCGCGACTACTCCATCCAGTGGGTAGAGCGGCTTAAGTTCTTAAACATTAGATCAAGCTGTTCTTAGACCAGTAGAGTTACATTTTTTTACCTTAAGGTTTGCTCAAATATCCGAGGCAGCGCGACGGGAGCGCAACAGAAGCGCTCGGCTACGTTCGGTTGTGACGATTGCCGTCGCGCCGAGCGGAACTGCGATGTGTATACGCGCTCCCTTTTACTTCAGTACGTATACGGGAGCGCGTAAAACATCCAAACATATAAACCTCCACATTTACGATATTAGTCGAAGTAGTATGATTTGTACGTCACTGGAATACTATTGAGCGATAATATCACGTAGTTATCGTAACATGCCGCATAACGTGTACTCATAGTGAATAAGTGCCGGGGAAGACTTGGCACTCTGTTGAAAATGGTGCGCCCTGAATATTGCAGTACGTTTCAGCAGTAATAGATTCTGGGTATCTTGATATATGTAGTGAGAGTTTTGTACTGAACGAAGTGGCAAGTTGTTGTTACGAGTTGGTCTGTGTTGTATATTTTTAGACTTTAGAAGTATAATGTAATATATACACCATCACGCCTATATTCCCCAAGCGGGGGTGGCAGCGGTGTACCGTCTAAATCCTCTTTTTGCCGCCGATTTTAGGATACTTTAATACATTTTTCAATAAAGCATGTTTGTTACAACCACAAGGATCAGCAGGACGGAATGCATAATAGCTATTAATTATTCTCATTTCGATTACATTCATTGATTTATTTTGCATCATAATTCATAGTCGATTATGTAATATTTCGATTTTAGTTTATGTTTAATTTTTAATATAAATGTTGGAAACACTGATTTTAATATTGTATAAATTACGAGCAACGGATATTTTGAGCCTTTCTTGGCTGGAACAGCGAATAAAGAACATCTGGAATCAGCGTGTCTTCTTACTCCATCACTGCACCCTACGCTCCGCAGCTGCTCTGCTAAACTCACGAGGTAATAGCCCCATCAAGCATAAACTCCGTAATAAGTTCTTTAAAATCTTTTCGAAGGCCACACTGCGTTCTAGATTCTGGTGAAGGACAAATTATTGTATTACCCACGAATGTTTGTTGCGGCTTGCGTGTTCGTGTATGTAAATTTATATAGAATAAAACCATTATTTCGGATTTATCGCGGTTTATTTTAATTTTAATATTCCCGACGTTTCGAGTGCTTTGTAGCACTCATGGTCTTAGGAAGGACGCAATAAAATCTGAAAAAATGTTTTATTCTATATGAAATTTACATACGTAAATTTAAGAATTTAATCTGTAAACTTTATGTTTGTACTACTTACCCAAAATTAAAACTAGTTTTGTCGTACAATTTGTTTTTTGAATTTCATCACCACTTGATTGACATTAATTAGACTGTTATCACTGAAGCGAGATAATAACCTACACGGTTAATCTTTAAAAAAATGTACGTGGTAACATTTTCTTCTTTCTAATACCTATTATGTATCCCAAATCTTAAAAACGCAAAGATCATAGTCAGCGGCCGTCACATCGGAAACCATCAGTTCCCATTACATTAATCATTTAACCCCCAATTAGGTTACGATTCCGTCATTATACCGAAATACACCAAATAACATTCAGAAAAACGGGGAAGGCCGACATATTTCGGGTGCCTTTGACAGGGCAAATAATACAAAGCTTACTGGAACTGACCCTATTATGTACGAATAGGGACGTGCTTTTATACTTTTTTTATAATAGTCTGATTCAGATTTTATTTGAAAGGTATTTTTAATGGTAAATCGATCCCAGGTTTATAATAATAATAATATCAGCCTATATTGCCCACTGCTGGACAAAGGCCTTCTCTCACTAATCGAGGTGAGAGAGATTAGGTCATACTCCACCACGCGGACCCAGTGCGGATTGATGGAGGCAGGTCTGTGGCCACCTGCTGTTGGAACTTATCAAGCCGCCTTTAAGGCTTCCAACTCGGTTTAACGACTACATTAAGTGGTAGCCGGGACCAACGGCTTAACGTGCCTTCCGAAGCACGGAGACGCTCGAATATGAAAACGCCACAAACGGTCACCCATCTCGGGCCAACCGAATCGAACGCTGCTTAACCTTGGTAATCGGTAAGAACACTGCGGTAGCACAGCGCTATCCCAGGTTTAGTAGTATCCAATTTGAGGAGTCGTCAAGATAGATAGATAGAGTAAGTACTCTTTATTGTATACCAACATAACACATCAACATAACAATCACAGAACAATAGACAAAGAAAATAAAATATATATGTATAAAATGGTTCTACAATTGGCAGTCTTATTACTTATATCAATCTCTTCCAGACAACCAACATACCTAGAGAGTTGAAGACAGGAATAGGACAGTTGATGATGTCATTAAATTATTTACATTAACACCGTCACGCCTATATTCCCCAAGTAGGGGTTGCAGAGGTGTCCTGAGTATACCCACGTTTCGCCAACGATGTTAGGTCCCATGTAATAGAGGGCGAGCCTATTGCCATATACCGGGCACAATTCCAGACTCCGGACTCGTACTGGGAAGTTTTCGTTAGAAAAACTACACTTGTCCGACCTAGGATTTGAACCCAGGACCTCGTGATCACAAAGCGATGCGCTTTGCCACTGGACCAACAAGGCATTTACATTAAGCTACATACTAATGTACATACATAGGCCTACATAGGGCCTATGTTAGGACACTTAAAATGAATTTGTATGTTTATGGATTTTTACCTCTATATTTCGAAAACGTGGCATAGGTACACCCATATTTTGAAAAAGTAAAATTTTCATTAATCGTCTATTGCTATTATACCGAAATTGCTCCAGATATACCGGATTTAACAGGCAATCTTCTTAGGATTCGAAGGGCGGTCGGATTCCTCTGTTGGGCAGGCCGGGTAGGCAGAGAGTACAGAGTTCTAACAGGTTTTTTTCCTTACAGACTTCTCTGGTCTAGGTCAAAGGTATACTAATTAGATAGGATTATTACCAATAAAACGTATTTAATAATAATACAAACCTCATTTATTACCGTTAACGACATAAGGACGTTTTTTCGGAAAAAAATAGGTCATTCTCAAATACACATATTCGTAACAAACAAATTTATGTTTATTATATTAAGAAATACAACACTGACTTTTTAATAACTTCTTTCAAACTAATAAGTAAAATTACTTTTACAAACACCTGTAGAAATCAAGTTCTTTATTGTATATAAATTTTAACAACCTTAAGCTATTTGACTTATATATATATATAAAAAACTCGATTTGTTTTTATTAAAGTATATGTTAATTTTAATCTTTCTTAAATGTGGTGTGAATTTTGAAATATTTTTTAAATAATATGCTAAATACTGCATTTTAGCGACAAGACACAGAAATCAATCAATACTCGATAAAAATCTTGTTCATTTCACCAGCTCGCTATAATATTAGATACATTCAAAAGTTTACTTCAGTTTTGAATCAGTGGATAAAATTACTAACAACTTACTACACACTTACTAACAACGGTCGCTAATATTTAATGCCTTAAACATTGTACTCCAGATATGGCCAAAACATTCCGATCGATCGATACCTACTTGCGTATAATCTATACTCTTTCAATAAAATTCGTACATCCCACACCGCTTCTAATATTAGTTGCCTAAAAATTCTACTCTAGTTGTTGGCAAGACAACAATCAATACTCGTCTAAAATTAGCACCCATTGGAAATCTCGCATCCCTGCTCCTAATAATAGATGCTTAAAACTGTAACCCAGTCTTTTGCAAAACAACAGTCCTTTTATTCCAATATTATTCATTTTCATCTTGAGCTGATATTATTTATCGGTACACACCCAAAATCAAAATCCACTGAATCAAAATTGATTTAACAAGACCCGGTGATACTTGCCTTAAATCGAGTATGGATCAACTTTTTTTAAAGATAAAATTGATACCCATCTGATAAAAATCGGACATCCCTACCTGTTCCCAATATTAGAAAACTGTGACCATACAGGTAAAGCCTCTTTACTTCGACAGGTACCGCCAATAAGAATTTTCGGCTTTATCAACGTAATAAATAGGCGTCCTTTGTGCATGATGGTATTGTGTTCTGACATTTTAAGGGACTTTGGGACCGGTCAATGTTTGACAAATATTTTTTGGTGAAATTGGCTTCGGTGATGAGAAACTCCCTTTGTGGGTACAGTATTATGAAGCTGATGAAAGTTTTGGGTTTGAAATTGAATATCGTTGGAGTACTTATAATCAGGAGAAATTTATTATACTTTTAGATTGGTTTACTTTTTGAAAGGGAAGAAACCAGAACAAATGTAAGGAATGTGGTTGGTAACGATGTGCTGGAGCAAGTGAATGAGTTTGTATATCTTGGATGCGCCTTCAGTAAGGATGGGAAATACACCGCTGACATAGAGAGAAGAGTGAGTGCAGAGAACAGAGTGAATGGTGCGATGGGAAAGCTACTCGGGAGCCGGCACTTAAGCCATAAGGCGCAGCTGGCCATACATAATGGAGTTCTTATCCCAACGTTGTTATATGGTAGCGAGAGCTGGGTATGTAAGAAGGAGAATGAAAGTAGGATAAATGCGGTAGAAATGCGAGCTCTGCGGAAGATGTGCGGAGTGAAGCTGACCGACCGCATTAGCAACAGCATAGTAAGACAGCGAGTATCGGTAATCGGTGTAAAGATGAGAAAGGGCATGCTCCGTTGGTTCGGGCATATAGAAACAATGCCAGAGGAAAGAATGACAAAACAGATATACAATGTGAAAGTGGAAGGATGCAGGTACCGGGGAAGACCTAGACTATCTTACCACGACCAAATAAACCGAGTCTTATCTGATGGAAAATTCAAGAGTCTCCGTAACCGGCGAGCGTGTATGAGACGAACTATGAGAGTCGAGGAAGCCAGAAAGGTATGTAAGGAAAGAACCTGTTGGAACTCTGTACTCTCCGCCTACCCCGCAAGGGATCTCGCGTGAGGTTATAGATAGATAGATATAGATAGATAGATAGATAGATAGATTGGTAAAGCCATCTAATTAGCTTCTACTAAGACTCTAGTTTTAGCGTTTACTAAGACTTTAGTTCTTAGAAAGGAAACTGGCGTAGGAATACAAATAGTGATCCAACTAAAACTATAAATGATAAAGTTTGGATGTTTGTTATTCAAGGATGTCTGAAAACGGGTGAACGTTTTTAGACGAAGCAAAAAATAGTGCTAACTGAACTCGTCTAACTAATGTTGGAAGTGTGTCATTTCGTCAGGAACATTATGTAAGTGAGAGTAGTCCCTTATTTTATTATATTTATGTAATGTTTCCTCAATCAAAACAAAATGCCTCGGCGGAGCGTCATAATCGTACAAGTAACTTCTATATCTTTTATCATAAATAAACTATGAATAGGCAATTACTTAAAAAGATACACATCTTAAGGCCTTCTGCATACAGTACGGGAAATACACGGAATAAAATAATGAAAGGAATTTATTAGTTGGTTAGTGAATAAACAACGCCTATAGTGGAGTTCTCAAATAAAAAAATCCTACAGCGTTGTGTCCTCTAAAAGGTTAAGCTTCTGGCAAACCAGTAAACTAAATGCAATTATTTGTGGCATCTTTTTTTCGGCTTAATTTTATTCCAATATTATTTATTTTCATCTTGAGCTTGCATTTATGGCATCTGAACATCTTGTTTAACAATTATATTAGCACCATTAATGACTGAAAAGGTCTGACGCTTACCACCGTATATGATATTTCATACCGCGAAAAATTTTAGCACACCAAAGTGTCAGTACGAACTATACCAAAAAATACAGCTGCTATAAACACTAACGTTGAACATAATTTGACATACAAATGTCGTTCCATCTTATTTATGCCTTTGATGAGCCTTTCAGTAATTTGATTATTGCTTTGAAATCACCAAAATTGAAAAAAAATGAATAAAAACTATTTCCTATTTTGTATAGATTTGTAAGGCTATAGTGTATACAGTACATGAGCCTCAATCGCTCATATATTCAGGCGTTTAAACGCAAATACCGCAAGCAGCCCAACAATGTCCCCTAAGACAATGTTTTTCTGCGGTGTACATATTTCAGATACGTTAGACAATACAATATACGATTATTGCGTCCCTTTGCGAAATGCGCAGACAAAAACACGTTCATTACTCAGACCTATATTTTTCCTGTTGGGTCACCTTAAGACTGCTGAGTGCAGCCAACAGAATTAAAAGCTATTTGATTATGTTCTTGACATTATGATTTGTGGTTATCACTCTTTGGTGTATATAACTTAGATATACTTAATTATACGTGTGGATGAGTATGGATTAATATGTCAAAGTTTATCATCAGAAACTTGTTGGGTAGTTTGATAAAGGATGATGGGCGTACCGCGGGGTTTACGGTTTGGACCAATTTTGTTATTAGTTCATGTTAGAAATTATTCACAAAATTTTAGTATAGTGGCTGACGTAATTGCTGTGTCTCAAATAATTACTATCATTGTTAGGATGTAACTTAGAGCCAAAGTAAGGGTCATCCTTGGAGACTTTTGTTAAGTAGCTTTAGCTTAATACATTTTGATGTTGAATTTATTTGTTGGAAATTGTAAGATTGTTTCTAACTAATGACAATCATAATTCCTAATCAAGTATTGGACTTAGATTTTGTAATACACTGAAATATACATACAAATATACACTCAAGCCTTTATCCTCCTGGGGTAAATACAGAACACAGTTTGCCACATAATAGATTCTGACGCCCCTCTTTTGCACCATCTACGTTCATACATCTCTTCGTGCATTTCCGTCGGTTATGAGTGCTACGCACTTGACCTTCATAAAGAGATCTTTAATTTGGTCGTGATAGTTTCACCAAAAGATATGTTCTGCTAAATTTATTTGCCATTAAGAGAGATATGTTATCGATTATATCTTAGAGGCTTAAGAACAGTATTGGAAAAACAACACCTTACCTGTAATTCTTTGTGCATTTATGCGTAAACACAATCCTCTTACTAATCCTCCAATTTCAAAAACATAGTTTGATTACAGTTCCGACATAAAAGGTGACATCCAAAAAATGCTATACCTAAAACTTCCCCACAGTGGAACTATAAAATATTCAACCGCTGTACTCAATATTAATATATCCAGTGCCCCTCATGATCCGAATAAAACTTATTCTTTTCAAACTACTGACACCACTAGCGACTGGAATTTACGAGGGAACTTGCTTCTTACTATCTGTCAAAGTGAGTTGGGCCACTGAACCAAATAGATCAGCCAAGTTTGGCGTTTGTTGAAACTTTTTTGTAAGACCGATGGATTCTGGCGAGTCGCAAGAGATATTATGTTGCGGTGAATACATGTTGTTTATGGTGCTTGTTGAATTAATAAAGATGTTAGTTGTGACGTGTATTGTGGGTCCTGCAGTTAAAGGTATTTATCTATCTATCTATCTATCTATAACCTCACGCCAGATCCCTTGCGGGGTAGGCAGAGAGTACAGAGTTCCAACAGGTTCTTTCCTTACATACCTCTCTGGCTTCCTCGACTCTCAAAGTTCGTCTCATACATGCTCGCCGGTTACGGAGACTCTTGACTTTTCCATCAGATAAGACTCGGTTTATTTGGTCGTGGTAAGTACCTGCATCCTTCCACTTTTACATTGTATATCTGTTTCGTCATTCTTTCCTCTGGCATTCTTTCTATATGCCCGAACCAACGGTGCATGCCCTTTCTCATCTTTACACCGATACTATCTTTCATACCTACTCGCTGTCTTACTATGCTGTTGCTAATGCGGTCGGTCAGCTTCACTCCGCACATCTTCCGCAGAGCTCGCATTTCAACCGCATTTATTCTACTTTCATTCTCCTTCTTACATACCCAGCTCTCGCTACCATATAACAGCGTTGGGACAAGAACTCCGTTATGTATGGCCAGCTGCGCCTTATGCCTTAAGTGCCGGCTCCCGAGTAGCTTTCCCATCGCACCATTCACTCTGTTCCCTGCACTCACTCTTCTCTCTATGTCAGCGGTGTATTTCCCATCCTTACTGAAGGCGCATCCAAGATATACAAACTCATTCACTTGCTCCAGCACATCGTTACCAACCACAATCCTTACATTCGTTCTGGTTTCTTCCCTTTCAAAAACCAAAAGGTATTTATTGGTTATACAAATGACTGTGAAACTATTTATACTTAGATTGGTTGTCTCTTCCTCTCGGATGTTCATTAATGATGCAAATCAATTCTGATTTGTGTTTCAAATAATCTTCCACGTTGTCATTGGTAGCTGACAATTATAGTAGGTACTAGTCAGGAATATTTTTTATGACTATAAATAGTTTATTTACCCAGCAACATTAGCGTCTGACTGATCCGTGCATTATTCAACCTAGTTATAAATGTTTTTATTTTATGTATCCGTCCTAATTTGTCCAAGTTGGTTGTTATTAGTAATGATTTATTGACATAAATAAACTCAGCCAAAATACGGAACGTAGGTTTAAGTTTATGGTAATTACGAGTGCTTAAGTGTAATCCCTTAGTTACTCAAAGATGCGTCTATAGGTAGACAGTTTAACTATTCTACATCCATAACTAATCTATGTATATCATCACGCCAGATTCCTTGCGGAGTAGGCAGAGAGATTCTTTCCTTACAGACCTGTCTAGCTTCCTCCACTCTCATAGTTGGCCCCACACACAATCTCGAGTTACTAAGATTTTTTTCTTAGCCTTCAGATAAAATGGTCGATTTGGTCATGTTAGGATAGTCTTTCTCGACTTCAAAGAAAATAGAAGTAAATCCCAAAACTTTGAAATGCAACATTTGCATATACTGCCGTATTTCAATCAAACGAAGCTCCGTTTATTACAAGGGCGTACATAACAAAGGTATACCAATACAGAGTAAAAAACAATAAAAAGGTATACCAAGGTAACACGAGAGCGATACCAATTTCGTGCTCACCTATCACCGGTTCCCTCGTTTCTAACGACGTCGATTCACCCGGGGTTCTATTGTGAGCGATTCGCGTATTCATCGGCTGTAGCGGTATTGTATGACTGTTTTTTTTTTTTTTTTTAAAAACGTAGCCCCACACTAGGATTAATTCCTTTGTCGGGGGTGCGTTTACAAATATGATAATTCACATACACAAATACCCAGACCAGAACAAATAATTGTGGATCACACAAAGATTTGTCCCGTGCGGGAATCGAACCCGCGACTATTAGACACAGTGGGCGAAACGGCTTAAGCTCTTAACCACTGCGCTAAATCGTCCGTCAGATGGATGGAATAGGTTATTTTGTATATTGGCACAAACATTGTTTTGGGAGTGGTCAAATATTTTGAATCTACAGAACAATCTATAACTTAGTTTTTAATTTGTTTTTCACTATTTCAGTTAAGACATCAGGTAGAAATAGATTGATATTATGCTTTCGATGTGCTGATATGTTTTAAGAAAAATGTAAATTACACAAGAACTTAATTTTATCGACAGATGTATCTATAACATATTTTTAGCCAATTTGACGGTTTGCTTAGTTTATGACCTATGCGGATATCGAAAGTATTTTTAACCTTCCAAATCCGTACATCATTCACATACAAAATATGTATTTGTAGTCATTCATTATTCAAGTATTTATGACATCTAAGATATAAATTCCTACCCGCGCTTCCTTTTTCCCGGACTCCTTATTACGTTTATATCGGTATATCTAAAAATAAAATCGCTCAGCCTACACCAGAACCAGCGCCTTACCGGCTTGATTAAATTCGCCTTTTATGTGCGTAGGAGCACGCTCCAAATTAACTACAGCCGTGTATTATAATCGCTAAAGTGGAGTTTTTAACATCAGGGGCGTTGAAGCACTGGAACTGAGAAGTGAATAATCAGATGTGAATGTGAAATTACTCTTAGCAAAATTTTTCTGCTAGTTGCTTTCAAATGGTTCTAACGGAAGACCAGTGCTGGATGTATGCAACCAGCATTTTATTGAGTTGGAACTCAGATCATAGATTTATCCTGATTTATATTACTAGCTAGTTTAGTTATAGATGTTTTTCATTATCTCTCTTTCATAATTGTGCGTCTCAAACAAATGTTTTCTTTCTTTCTAGATTATTATATTTAGCGCAGTGGTTAAGAGCTTAAGTCCACTGTGGCTGATAGCCGCGGGTTCGATTCCCGCACGGGACAAATCTTTGTGTGATCCACAATTATTTGTTCCGGTCTGGTTATTTGTGTATGTGAATTTTCATGTTTGTAAATGCACCCACGACACAGGAATAAATTCTAGTGTAGGCTACGTCTTTTAAAAAACAAATTGCAAATTTGTGTACGCATATTTTGTATGTATTGTTTATTTGACTTGTTACTTTTTTGTTACAAATAAATACAATAAAAAGTATTGTAGTCTATGGTGTTCAAGGTACAGATATAAGTTCTTAGTAAACGGTAGGGGTGTTGTACAATTTCTGATATTTTCCTGCGTTAACGTGTAAAGTTAAAGCGTTTAAAATAGCTAACTGACGCATTTCAATTAAAGCATAAAATGAGCTACATATGTGTAATATCATAGTTAACACACCGTCACACCTCTTGTCATATGCTGGACACAATTCCAGACTCCGGACTGATACTGGGAATTTTTCGATAGAAAAACTACATTTGCCCGACCTAGGATAAAACGTATTCATTAAATCATTGCGGCGCAGGTAGAGCCCAATGGCAATAATTATAAATGTTTATGATAATAAACAAACTCATAAAAAATATATACGTAAACTTACAGGTTCTTCTCGTCGTTAATACCTCAAAGTTTGAAGACAAAATTCTTCAATCAGTGCGTCCTACCTGTCATGACATATGGAGCCGAGACGTTGACACTTATGGGGTGGTAGTAATCTCCCCATTCACCAAATGAAAGTTGCTCAGCGGGCTATGGAGAGCTTTTCTGAAAGATCGAATCCGGAATGAGTCAATCCGACAGAGAACCAAGGTCATCGACATAGCTCACAGGATCAGCACGCGGAAGTGGCAGTAGGCTAGCCATATTTGCCGAAGAATCAATAACTGCTGGGGTAGACGTGTTCTTAAGTGGAGACCACGGCTCGGCAACCGTAGTGTGGGACGCCCTGCAGCTAGGTGGAGCGACGACATACGCAGGGTGGCTGGCAGGGGTTGGAGGAGAAGATCTGAAGATCGGGCTCAATAGCTTGTCTTGGGGAGACCTATGTCCAACAGTGGACTGATACGGGTTGACGATCATTGAACTTACAGTAAAGGTCCCCAAGTTAACGGTTCTTAAGAACTCCATCAACAAGTTTTACTTTGGTCTCAATCTGCCACAGTTGTTTTCTGTGTAATATGTACATTTCTGAATATGAATAGACTCATACAGGTGTGAGTGGGTTGTTATGTATAAATCTTTAAATAGAAAAAAAATTTTTAGACCTAAGAAACATAATGTCCTAAAGAAAACATCAAGATCACATTAGTGTTACGGTATTTTTGTATGGTGCGGACTCGTTGGTCTTGTGGTAAAGCGCATCGCTTTGTGATCACGATAGGTTCAAATCCTAGGTTCGGCAAATATAGTTTTTCTAACGGAAAATTCCCAGTGTGATTTCGGAATGGAATTGTGCCGGATATATGGCAATAGGCTCGCCTCCTATGACATGGGACTTAGCATCGTCGGCGAAACGTGGGTGTACTCCGCACACCTCTACCACCCCCGCTTGGGGAATATAGACGTGACGGTGTTGTATGGTAAAGTTTTTTTAATTATTACAATTTTTACAAGACATAACCTAATTTGTTTAAGTTAATGGATTTATAATTTGGATTAATTTGCATAATGGATGTCTTCTAAAAGATCTTTTTTTTCTGTTTTTGAGCTCGCTCGCTACTTCATCTTTAATATATTAGGAGGCTGTATACCGTATTAAGTGTGTCTTCTATAAACACCATCACGCCTATATTTCCCAAGCGCGGGTGACAGATGTGTATTATTATATATATTATATTACAGTCACATATCGCCAAAGTATTAGGGGATAACCTTTTGTGATCATATCAGGCACAATTTACGTTTTTTTTTAAAAAGAAAATAAATTGACTCTGGACTGTTATTGAGAATTTTTTGATAGATAAATTACCACAAGATTCAAACCCTTACATACATACATACTTGTGATGATTACCCACCCTATGCACCGCTAGTCTAACGAGGCAGTGAACACTTACTGTCTATATATATTTACATTACGTTAGATCCCTTGCGGGGTAAACAGAGAGCACGAAGTTCCAACAAGTTCTTTCTTTACAGGCCTCTCTGGAATGGCCACTATTTAGTATATATACTATGACCTTATTTACATAAAAAGACACATTTGTGTCTAGAAAGACGTTTTTAGTTTGTTATTTGCTGTTGTGACATTGTATTAGCGGTTTTGTACATGGTGTAACGTAAATATTATAAGATCGTTCGACATCTCTGGCGAAAAATATCGCGGGACTTCTGTGCCTTAATGACATGAGGGTTATTACCCGTGTGCATAGTTGCGGATCTATTCATACAGGGCTCGTGCCTCAGTTCATATAAGAAAAAAAATAAAATGTGCCGTCGGGGGACCCCCGTCAGGAACGAAGGTCTAATCAGACAATGTAAATTGTTAGTTATTGAAAAACGATTTAATTTAACGGGGATATACTCTGACCATCGAGCACATTTAACTAACATGTGATGTTAACAAGTATGGCGGCCCGCTTCCGATAAAATCCCAACTACGCCGGACGGAACTGAACGTCTTGTAACGTTTTTTCGTTATGTTAGGATTTCTACCTGTCATATCCTACCGCAATCCACGTTAAGGAACTTCGTTTCAAGTCTTATATGATCTGAGGAACGTGTACAGACTGTAGTCTCACCGATATGTTCGTATTTGAGAATAATTATTTTTTAGAAAAAATTTGGACAAAGGAACAATTAGAATGACTGTCAGCAACTATAGCTGAGTTAGTTATTGAGCACATTTCTTTTTTACAGAGAGGTATGTAAGAAAAGACCTGTTGGAACTCTGTACTATCTGCCTACCCCGCGAGGGAGCTGGCGTGATGATATAAACAGATAGATAGATTTCTTTTTTATAAAAACCGATGTATGACAAAAATCTTTAACCACAAAAAATAATACACCGTTCAATAGACTTCGCTCACTGATTTTGATAATATCTATTATTGTAGTAAAGCGATAACAACCAGGACAACCAGCTTTGCATCCCCTTCAAAGCATGCAGTAGCCATTTACGGTCAGCCACCAAGAATTGACCACACCCAATGTTGCTCAACATAATCGATAATTATAGATCGGGAACCTTAACGAACCTAAAGTCGCTTAAACTCCGCAAAAATCCCTCCCCCATGTTTAATATACTTGAGTGCTTAAGTATTTGAAAGCCTCCACGAGTATGCTTATCATCTGGCGAGTACCCTATATTATATCGATCTCCACCAAAGGAACTAGCCGAGAACGTTCCTTTGTACTCAAAAAGATTATCTTCTACTCTCCGAAATCTATCTTCAATCCTTATCACATCAACTTAAAGTCGATTTTCAAACGGAATTATATTTTCGGGTGTGCAAAACGTAAGTTGGCGAAGATGTATCGTGTTTTTTCGCCGGCGAACAGCTTATGTAGGAAGAGCAAGCTATTATATATGTACTTAATCTGGGAGAAACGCTTCATGACCCGTAAATATCGCTCTCGAGACGAGGTGAATTGTTAATACGGCGCTGTGAGCTTAAATGTTATGAAATAAGCTGTTTTCATGCAGGTTTTACGGGTAAAGGTGTAGACGGATTTGCGGTGATCCGACTGGGATTTTCCTAAGACTATGTTGAGGTAAAAGGAAGAAATGAGTGAGTGTGCTTACTATGCAAAGTATGACTTTTTAAATCTTGTAAATATTAAAGGTTCTCGAATGGCGACCACGTACCGGAAGACGTAGAGTGGGTAGGCCCCCTACAAGATGGACCGATGACCTGGTGAAGGTCGCGGTTAGAAGTAGGATGCGTACAGCACAAAGCCGGTCGTTGTGGCGGTCTTTAGGGGAGGCCTTTGTCCTGCAGTGGACAGTCTTTCGGTTGAAGAAAAGAAATATTAAAGGGTGGGTGATGGTTAAATATATTTAATATTACATAATACTTGTACTGCCTCGTTGGTCTGGTGGCAAAGCGCATCGCTTTGTGATCACGAGGTCCTGGGTTCAAATCCTAGGTCGGACAAATGTAGTTTTTCTAACGAAAAATTCCCAGTATGAGTCTGGAGTCTGGAATTGTGCCCGATATATGGCAATAGGCTCGCCCCCTATTACATGGGACCTAACATCGTCGGCGAAACGTGGGTGTACTCAGTACGCCTCTGCAACCCCCTCTGGGGAATATAGGCGTGACGGTGTAATAATAACTTGTACTATTACATAATTCTCGTGGCCGCCACCAAAATTGGAACTAACGCTGTCATAAAGTGAAATGTCACTTCTTGCCAGTCTCAGTGTTGCCGTTTGCAATGAAATTTATCCAAGTTCTTTTTTAATTAGAGACCGTCCACACCCGCCTTTTGACATATTTCCCGGGAAGTTGGCAAATTGTACTAAACTGTAGCTAATTTCACACCTACCACCTGTCAATGACATCCACGGGCCAAAATATCCTTGTCGTACTATAAAGGCTTTGTCGCACAGATTATACAACAGCCGTTATCGTTATCTAATTGTTATGGTTTTAACTAGATTAAGAACGATTTTTGTAAATGATTTTAATCATCATCATTATCAGCCTATAGCAGTCCACTGCTGGACATAGGCATCTCCAAGTGCACGCCACTGGGTACGATCCTCGGCTACTCGCATCCAGTTTCTGCCAGCTGCCCTACGAAGGTCCTCGCTCCACCTAGCCTAAGGGGGTCCTGCATTACGTTTGCCAGTCCGTGGTCTCCACTCAAGAACTCGTTGAATGATTTCGTTCTGGATTCTATCCTTAAAAGAAACTCCGAGCATAGCACAATTCGCTGAGTGACTTTAAATTTATGGACCAGTCCAACCGTAAGTATCCACGTTTCGGCTCCATAAGTCATAACGGGCAGGACGCACTGATTGAAGACTTTTGTCTTTAAGCTTTGTGGAATAGGCGATGTAAATATTCAACGTAACTTTTCCAAACGCCTGATGATGATGCCATGATTGTAATAAGCAAACCTATTTTATTCAATTCTAAATAATTATAAAGTCGAACTGCAGCAATTAAAAAAAGAAAATTATATTCCTGCTTCGTACATTTTTTGAGGTTTACGCAACCAAAATGTTAGGTACCGTAATTTTTGTTTATATATATTTTGCCTTAATATTTTCAATATCCGGATACAATACATACCATCTTACACACCCGTCGTAGAACTGACGGTAATTGGTGCTAAATGATCCTAAAATTCCGACTACGAACTAGAAGACGTGTAGCGGGCAGGCCCCTACAATATGGAATCAGAATCTGTGGTCTCTTACAATAAGTCTCATAAAAAAGCTCAGAGTTGCTCAGCGACCAGTGATCGAATCAGGAATGAGGATATTCGTAGAAGGACCAAGGTCACCGTCATAGCCCTCAAGTTTAGCAAGCTGAAGTGGCAATGGGCGGGTCACATAGCGCGAAGATCGGACGGGTGTTGGGGCAAAAAGATTCTAGAGTGGAGACCACGTATTGGCAAGCGCAGCGTGGGACGACCGCCTGCCAGATGGACCGACGATCTTGTTGAAATCGCAGGAAGTCGTTGGATGCAGGCGGCATCGACCGGTTACGCTGGAAAGCGATTGGGGAGGCCTATGTTCAGCAGTGGACAAGTATATGCTGAGATGACTGAAGAAGTTCAGGTTCTCATGATATAGACAGGTAGATCTATCTATATCATGACACCAGATCCTTTGCAAGGTACAGACCTCTCTGTGAAGATGTTGATAGAGAAATAGCCTTAGATTGATGAAGTGGATGAAGTAACAACATGTTTTACCCTTCGGCCCAGACAATTTAACGTTAAGACGTCACTTCACTACATATTATAAAACAAAGTCACCGCATCTGTATGCCTGAACGTAAAAAACTCAATAACTATAGAACAAATTTTTACACGGTTTTCACCAATGGACGGAGTGATTCAAGAGGAAGGTTATGTGTATAATTCACCCTTGCAAAGCCGGAGCGGGGTCACTAGTTGTTTCAATAAAAGAAACCATCGTCACGCCTTGATTTTCCAAGCGGAGCGCGGACGTGGCAAAGCTTAGTGCACCCAAATTTCGTAGTCCAAATTCGTATTCATACAAAAAGCAGCACTGTGAGCATATCCTAACCCGAGCAAACGATATACGGTACAGGATTTATTATAAGAAGCTTTATTCCGTGCAGCTGCAGTGTAAACTGCTGAATGATTCATACAAGCGTCTCTATTTCGCTTTGTGGATGTGAATTCAATGGCGATTCTCTGAGTGTACCCTTTTCAAGAAATATGAGTTTATTTTCGTGTTGTAAGGAAAATATGATGTGTTCCGCGAATTGATTACGGTCTTTTAGGCGTTGCTAAGTACTTGGACTGCGTTCATTTAGGGTTTGTTTTTGTCTGCTCATATATCATTTTATTTACTTTGTAGAGACTGTTGATTTGTATTCTTGGGGAATTTATAGAATACGTAATAGTTGGTGTACATGATTATTCTACGTTACTTGAAGCACGTTATGTTTAAACACATATTTTTACTGATATTCTACCTATCCATCTATCTATATCATTACGCCAGATCTTTTGCAGGGTAGGCAGAGAGTACAGAGTTTCAATAGGTTCTTACCTTACATACCTCTCTGGCTTCCTCCACTCGCATAGTTCGTCTCATACACGCTCGCCGGTTACGGAGACTCTTGAATTATCCTTCAAATAAGACTCGATCTTTTTGGTCAGAGTAAGATAGTCTAGGTCTTCCCTGGTGACATCCTTCCACTCCATCTTTTAATAATATTCAGATACAGAAAATTAGAATAACTCTTAGTTGAAGTAAAAATACTTCTAAATAGTTTTGAAATATGCGTTAATTATAACAATAAAGACACGCTTCCAAATTACCACTCAACCAATGTGCACTAGATCCGCGTGGTGGAGTATGATGATCTTTCTCACTTAGATTTGTGAGAGAAGGCCTTTGCCCAGCAGCGGACAGTATAGACCGATTTGTTAATATTTATTATGTGTCTTTGACAAAACTAATCGTGATTCATCAGTAAACACGACTTGTCTGGTGAAGCTGTAAAGGCCCCACGGCCAACAACGTAGATAATTCACACACACACACGCACACACACTGTAAACACTAGATAGACATAGTGATATAGTAAATATAGTATCGATGTAAAGATGAGAAAAGGTATGGTCCGTTGGTTCGGGCATATAGAAAGAATGTCGGAAGCGAAATTGATAGAGCAGATATACAATGCGAAAGTAGAAGGAAAAAGGTACCAAGGAAGACCTAGATTATTTAACCGGGATCAAATAAGTTCGTGTTTTATCTGAAGGGTAAGTCAAGAGTCTCCGTAACCGGCGAACTTGTATGAGATGAACTATGAGAGTGGAGGAAGCCAGAGAGGTCTGTAAGGAAAGAACCTGTTGGAACTCTGTACTCTCTGACTACCCTGCAAGGGATCTGACATAATGATATAGATATATAGAAAAATATAACACTCTTTATCCAGAAGAACTTGCTTTTTCAAAATAGTTACACTATGTTGGTGCTGTTGGTGGAAGTCGGAGAGGTCTGCATTCTCTGTCACACCGCAAGGCATCTAGCGTGATAATATATATAGATAGGTAGATTTTGTTGAACATTTTCGACCAATACGCTGATAATGCGTTACAATAAAAATGTATTGAAAAAAAACTACCCTACATAATTATTTACTTTTGAGCATTGAATCGTTGTTGAGTATTCGTTGATTCTATGTGTTCATATAGTTCTCACGATTTGATGTATTTATAGTCAAAGTCACAATATTTTATTTGTATAGGCCACCAAGAGCGCTTACAAACGTCACATTATTACATATATAATAGACTTCCTCTCTTGGAGTTAGGATTAATGAAAACATAGACGTAATTGCGTTTCTCTGTAAAACGAAAGAAACAATATTTAAAGCCTTTATTTTAGGTCTTTTTATATTTTAACAAAAATAACAAATATAGAAAATATTATCTTAACGAAAAAACTCGCTCACAATCTGTCTTATACTCGTATTCTATTAAATGTCACCACTGGCAGTTATGAAATCTAGTAGGCTTTCAATCACAACTTAAAGAAAACAGGTCGTATATGCTTACACATATTTTACAACTACCACACTAACACTGAGAAGATCCGGCGAGAAACTCAGCAGGCTAGTCTTTTAACTCATTTGGACTGGCCTTTCTGTGTATCATTTTTTTTTTACAAAATTGTATTTTAATAGCAAAGTATTTTACAAACTATATTTAGGAGTTGCCGAATGTGGAGCTGCTCAAACCCAATCAGTTTTATCGTCGATATATTCCGAAATATTATAATATTCTTTACTACATAGTCTAGTTATAATAGCCTTTTAAACTTATTAATAGGCATATTTCGGATAAATATGGGTAATTTGTTGTAGAAGCGTAAACATTATCCCATGAGTTGCTAATTTTATAGAGACGAGTGGAATGTACAATAAGATCATCTTTGTTCCGTGTATTAACATGATGAATGCCGCTATATTTTTCAAAGTTACTGATATTTTTTATGTATTGTTGACGACTCTAAGTGTTCATACTTGCGCTCATATGTATTGTAGTCAGTTCAAAGACTGCGCCGATTTTCTAAAGACACAATACTGACCTCTTAAGAAACTCTTGGAAACTAATACCGCTAATATACTTGTAGAGCTAAATGGTTTCAGAAAATATACGTCGAGTTCTTATTTTCTCTTCACTTGCTCGAATCTAGATAATTCCACGGTAAGCTGCACTGTGTTTTATGCTTCGCTAACTTTATGAGCTTAGTTTCGCCTTTCAATTGTGTATTTTTTTTGTTATTTTCATAGAATTTGAAAAATCGTGTACATTGAGAAATTCATAACTTACAAAAATAAAGCTAGGTTAGGTTAGTAGTAGGTATTTAGTCATCTCTTTATAAACCATATATTGGTCGTTGTTGGTAAAACATCAGTTGTTTTTAATACACCGTCACGCCTATATTCCCCAAGCGGGGGTGGCAGAGGTGCACTGTGTACACCCACTTTTCGCCGACGATGTTAGGTCCCATAGGGGGTGAGCTTATTGCCATATACCGGGCACAATTCCAGACTCCAGGCTAATACTGGGAATTTTTCATTAGAAAAACAACATTTGTCCGACCCAGGATTTGAACCCAGGACCTCGTGATCACAAAGCACATTAGTCGCCACTAGACCAACGAGACAGTGTTTTTAAATGTATTTTTTAATGTTGCTCCACACTAACATTCCTACTGTGCGTGCGGATTAAGCCCGATTACTTTGGTACAGTAAGCAAAACAACTACGTTATAACCACGAGACCAGGCCATCGCTTTCTTTTATAATTTCGTCCCGTCACTGCGTCTATTTTTTTAATGTAAATTCGCGAGCTTTCACCTGAATACCCGTGTGTACACTCGCCACTTGAGGTACCTTGCAGGAGAATCTGTACTTCTCAACGGCTATTTTTATCATTAAAAAGCATATTAACAACAGATATACAATGCGAAAGTGGAAGGATGTAGGTACCGGGGAAGACCTAGACTATCTTGCCATTACCAAATAGACCGTGTCTTATCTGAAGGGCAAGTCAAGAGTCTCCGAAACCACCGAGCGTGTATGAGACGAACTATAAGAGTGGAGGAAGCCAGAGACGTCTGTAAGGAAAGAACCTGTTGGAAATCTGTACTCTCTGCTTACCCCACAAGGGAACTGTCGTTATGATATAGATAGATAGATAGATACATAAAAAGAATATTTTGAATTATATTATACCTTAGTTATTAAATGTACATAACTTACTAGGTAATACTTCTACAATATTTATGTATAAAAAGGTCTATAAACTCTAATAAAAAGATGTCTTCTATTAATCAGAGCTAGTTCATGAAGTTTTAATAACTCGTGTTTGAAACTGTGATTAAAGATAAAACAAGATGATAGTTGATTATTAATTGAGCCACACGTACTAATTATCGAAGGAACCTTGGTAAAACTAGTGAGTTTAACCAAGGTTCCTTCGAGCATTAGTACGTAATATAATAGATCGCAATAATAAGTCTCTCTCTCTCTCTCTAAAGATAGGAAGTGTCTTATCTGTAGAGAGAGAAAGAGAAATTTATTATGTATATCATCACGCCAGATTGCTTGCCGGTTAGGCAGAGAATACAAAGCTCTAACAGGTTCTTTTTTATACAAAAAGAACCTGTGAAAGCTCTGTATTCTTTTGCTGACTTCTCGGGCGTTCCCCTTTCTTTTAGTTCATCTCACACCCGCCGGTTACGGAAACTTTTGAGACTCGGGTATGTTTTTGAATAATAAGTTTTGGAGCGCTTCGTTGTAAATTTTTATGAAATTATAATATAAAACCTAACCTTGTCGACGAAAATCTGTGTCTAATAGTTCTATCTATCTATCTATATCATTATGCCAGATCCCTTACGGGGTAGGCAGAGAGTACAGAGTTCCAACAGGCTCTTTCCTTATATACCTCTCTGGCTTCCTCTACTCTCATAGTTCGTCTCATACACGCTCGCCGGTTACGGAGACTCCTGACTTGTCCTTCAGATAAAACCCGGTCTATTTGGTCATGGTAATCTTACCATCTAGACTATCGAGTCTAGGTCTTCCGCGGTACCTACATCCTTCCACTTTCGCATTGTATATCAGTTTTGTCATTCTTTCTTCGGACATTCTTTCTATATGCCCGAACCAACGGAGCATACCCTGTCTAATAGTTGCGGGTAATTATTTGTGTATGTGAATTTACATGTTTGTAAACGCACCCACGACGCAGGAATAAATCCGAGTGTGAGGCAATGTTTCTTTTTAAGAACAAAAAAGATAAATTTAAGGGAAACAGTACACCTCCGCTTGGGGGATGTAGGTGTGACGGAGTTTGTTTCTTAAATATGTTTTTTTAACAACATTAAAACTAATATGTCTCTTCTAAGCGTTGTTAAATGAAGCTATCACTTTCTCACTTCTTCACTCACTGCCACGCCAGTGAGCTGAATATAAACCTTGAATACATACTAGTAACCTCGTTGGTCTGGTGGCAAAGTTTCATAACAAAAAACTGCCCAGTACGAGTCCGGAGTCTGGAATTGTGCCCGGTATATGGCAATAGGCTCGCCCCCTATTACATGGGACCTAACATCGTCGGCGAAACGTGGGTGTACTCAGTACACCTCTGCCACCTACTTCTGGGGAATATAGGCGTGACGGTGTGTGTAAATAGCTGGGTACTTAGCTAATCAATTTTGATTTAAAAACTCTTTTATCACTTGCACTTAAGATGGAGATTATTCTCCGAAGTTGGAGTAATAAAAACTATAGTAAATACTTCCTCCTCCACGCCATTAAACAGCCTTTGTAGAAGTTATGTAATGACATTATTTGAACTGGAATGAACCCGGGACGAAGTTTGCGAAATAACACTTTTTGTTTTTAATCAAGGCGGCAGTTTATGCGTTTTGTTTACCGTTTTTTTCGAGATATGGAGTTAAGCTGTACCTTATTATAACTTTAAGGATTGTTTTATTTTAGAACCGATTGAAAAAAAGCAGACAGTTCTCAAATTATTTGTATATCTACGTACCTATTTTTATTTGCATAATAATTTTTTCCCTCCACTAAAAAGTGATAGAACTCGAATTATAGCTTTTTGTATATTTTTGCAAATTATGCATGAGGAATAATCTGCTATTTTTCAATCCCCGTATTCCTAAGGCTTAAAATGAGGAAGTATTTTTCTGTGCATACTAATATAACTACCATATATCAAAAGGGTTATAACTCGAGTTGTATCACTTTTCACTGAAGGTACAGAACTATCTCAGTCTAGACTCTAAAAACGTCCCTAGAATAATGGCAGAGGGAGGGCTGCTCCTTATTACTCTGGCACTTTACATCTTCGGCAATAAATGGGCGTACACGGCACACATTTACCACCCTCTCTTAGCGAAAGCATGACCGCGTATACATTTTTTTTATTAAGCTAATCTAATCTATGGTATTTTTCACAGAGAATGGGTAGTGACAGATACTACCCATCCTCTGAGAGAGAGAGAGTACCAACAGGTTCTTTCCTTACAGACCTCTCTGGCTTCCTTCACTCTCATAGTTCGTCTCATACATGCTCGCTGGTTACGGAGACTCTTGACTTTTTTAGGCAATTTATACCCCAATTAACAATGAAACTTGTACGTGTATATATGAGTATTGTGAAATACATTTTAGAAATGCATTTGAAGTCTCCGTGGTGGTATGAATCAATAGTAAATTTAGTTTTTATTGCGCACTAAACGTTTAACAGAATTGTTTGCAAATTTAAAAAAAATGTAATATATAATACAAATTGTTGGAATAAATTCAGCTATCGATTTAGAACAAACTGCTTTCAGGTCTTCCTTTTATTGAGTTACACCTTGTATAGCCATGAGGATATTTCTTGTTTAACCACTTCAATATCACTGTTTTACTACGCAATCACTTTTTATGCATCCTGCATCCTTCAGTGAATATTGTATGACCATACTCCTAAAGTTAAAGCCACTCGCTACACAACTTCTGAACCAAAATTGCATTCACACAATTTGGCCGTAAATCCCACTTTACGACCTTATTGTACAAACCACTAGATCTTAGTAAATTTTTTTACTATCAAGGTCCAAAATTTACGTCCAAACATAAATTCAATGCAGCAAAACTTGCAATCCGCTTAAGTGGGACCACTAAAGAGGTAGCTATCTACATTGACCAGTTAAAGTTGAGTTATGTGGCCATTTTGGCTGGTTTGGCCTCGGTGGCCCAGTCGGCTGGCTATTATTTTGACTTATAACTTATGGTGAGACAGCAGTTTGACCAGTGGCTTCGGTGAAACGGCTCAAATGAATTTATTGTTTTTGCCGATGCAGGTTGCCAAAGTATTTTACGAGAGGTAGGAAATTGAAAGATTTATTTTTAAGTGTGTTATGTGGATATACCTGCTTTATTTATGGGGTAATTAATACTCTGGTTGCTTAGTTTAAGTCTTCTGTGAGTGGCTAGCACAATCGCGCCTTCTGTGACCGCGTTCAGCTCTTCCCTTCTACAGGTGTAAGCTCACCTATTTAGTATAAACTAAGGTTCCTATTTATAATGGTGAGAGGTAGCTTATGGCCTACCTTTAAAATGGCTCTCTGTGTGTGTTTTGTGCTCCCTCCCCAGGCAGTAATGCAATACGGAAGAAGCGTTTGACACAGCGCGAACTTATGGACTTCATCATCTCTCTAGTGGCTACTTGTCGCAATGATTTAAAGATAACTATGAGTTTGCGCAACCTTGCCGAAAGGAAGTCGATGTGTTCTTCAAAATTTAGCCTTTCTAGAATCAGGGCATTCTTACCATAAATAATGCACCATAACATTGGGCATTCTTACCATAAATAATGCACCAACAAATTCGCGATCTTGGCGTTTTGTTAGACAGTGAGTTACGTTTCAATGTATGAGTAGACCCATAGCATCTAAAGGGTTCAGAAGACTTTTTTTACCTAAACAATCTAACATTGCAAGTTAAATAATGATAATATTACCCCTGTTAAGAAACTGGCCCATCGTTGGGCACGGGCCTCCTCTCATACTGAGGGGGTTTAAGCCATATTCCACCACGCTTGCCCAACGCGGGGTGGCGAACTTCACGTACCTTCAAGAAACTCTTAGACATGCGGGTTTTCTTACGATGTTTTTCCTTCACCGTTAAAGCAAGTGATCATTTATTTTCAATACCCACATGCTTTCAAAAAGGCAGAGGTGCGTGCCTGGGTTTGAACCCAAGACCTCTACCTTTGCAGTCCAACGGTCTAACCACTAGGCTATCACTGCTAAGTAAAATCTTGTTAAAATTTAACACCGCCACTGTATGTATTCCTTAAGCAGCGCGAAAAGTTATTTACTTCATAAAACCACAACACATTTCGAGAAGAACCACAAAAACCCTTCTTACATATTTCATCCGTAAACTTTTGCTCGAACATCACCAAGTTGCAAAGCACCACGAGCATTCATGAATACCATATGACCGACTACAATTAGTTTTTTACAACTATACTTACACCTGGAAACCTCCAGTAAAGTTCGGGACGCTTGAAAGCATAAGCGAAAAGTTTTACGCGAATACAGGCTGTGGCAACTCGCGACAATTTCCAAACAAAGTGAAATGTGGCAGGTGCCATTCGGACCCCAACTTCGTTGGTAAGCTTTCCTGACATCGTGTGAATGTTAATACTTTTAAGCGTGTAGAAAATTTCCCGATAAATTCTTGGTTATGACGGGTTATGTTATAAAGGTCGCGTGGAGTCGATTTGGAACTTTTATACGTGGGTGTTGAAGGGTTATGATTTTAGCAGTTTGGTTTTGTTGGTAACATAAAAATAGACACCATTACGCCTATGTGGTACACCCAAGCTGGGTTAAGCCTGCCACACATTTCTACCACTGTTACTTCTTTAAGCCAGAATCCACAATGGTCTTTTTACACCAAGGTTTGAACCTAAGGGTGTCCCGGTATGCGCTTTATTTGATTTGGAACCCGCAACAAATTTCATTAAAAAGAAAAGAAAACAGGAGTATGAAAAATAAAATTCCAAAAAATTGGCAGATCAGCCATAGACAAAGAGACTAGAACTAGGACAAGCCTAGTTGTAAGGTATCACGAATACGAAAAACTATTAACGGGGCCTATGACAAAAACGCTTGCACGTACGATCCCGAGTTTGTCCAAGATCCGTGTAGTAGATTACATATGTACTATGCACACTCATATTTCGCCGACGATATAAGTTTTTAATGTATTAAAGAACTTCTATTGCCAGTACACAGGGTACAATTACACCTGCTGATAAGAGCTTGTTGACAGATAACCTAAAAAAACACTTACGGCGTACGATGCTCTTATGATGGTTTGATATATATCAAATTGCGTCTCCTATGGGTAGTCAGTATGAAAGTCCTTGGGAAAGCTAGATAAGTTCCAACAGTAGGCGGCCACAACACTTATCTTGCTAATTCGCTCTGTGTGCGCGTGGTGGGAGAGACCCAGTCAGTATCCAGCGGTGAAGTTTGACCAATTTCCTTTCACCTTGGATAGAGGTCTTTGTCTAGCAGTAGGAAGGTATAGACTGAATTATTTTTTCTATAAAAAGAGAATATATTCGCGCAGATCTAAAACTTAATATAACATATTAAGTTGACACTCCTATGTGTATGTTTTAAGAAACCACAGCATATTTTATATTAATTTTAGTATTGTCATCTCCGGTTGACTCGATGGTTTGGATTGGATTCTGAATAATCATGAAGCTCGACTTTTAAAATATTTTTAAAAATACCTATCCATTTCCGACAAAAGCTAGTAGAAAAAGATAGCTCAAACTGATATTAAAGCTCTTTTGGGAGATTTTGCGATTGACTTGGTAGATAAAATGTGCAGCCGTAAATTCAAGTGGATTCTTTTGGAAGGAGCGTTCTTGAGGAAATATATGTGCATTCGTTCCTTAGAGTCCTGATGTATGGAGACGATTGGCTTTAATGGGCACTTACAAGGAACGTATGCGGATATGCGTGTGTAGGTATACTTCAGGATTTATTCACCTGCGCTCATTGAAAAAATAAATCAGTCTATTCTATCCTACTGTTAAGCAAATGATTCTATTGTTCAATTTGGACCACTGGCTTAAAGTACCTAGTGATGCACGAAGATGAAGGGGCGACTTAAACCAAACTCCCAAAAAAAGGTAGGCGTATATATAAAAAATATATATAAAAATGAAGATGTATGGAGAAAAAAATAATTTTACGTAAGCAGTTTTCCAAAATAATACTCTTAAAAAACTCTATCTTGAATATATATTGCACATGTTCTATTCAATGGTAAATTGGATATGTATAAAATATACACAAATAAAAAGGCTTAAAATATGCTCTATAACTAGTACGGATTACTTTTTTTATTTTAATCAATGGAGGAGCATCAAGTGCCAGAGGACACAAATAATTTTGTGTCCTAGGGGCACACTTTTCATTGTTGTTAAGTTCCCTTTTTAGTAGGAACGTTGTGACAGGATTTGTCAAAGGGTAGATCTTCCAGCCAGACGGGTGTTGTCTGGCGGGGCCTGCCACTCTGCCCAAAAGTTATTGTCGGGGGCTTGTATATATGTTACACGTCGTGCGCACTCTTTTTTTTTTTTTTTTTTTTAAAAACGTTGCCCCACACTAGGATTAATTCACATACACAAATACCCAGACCGGAACAAATAATTGTGGATCACACAAAGATTTGTCCCGTGTGGGAATCGAACCCGCGACTATTAGACACAGTGGGCGGGGCGGACTAAGCCCTTAACCACTGCGCTAAATCGTCCGTCTCTAATATCGCGTTCTAGACATGTATGGCGAATCGTCAGCACCATCTATTGGTAGGTCATCGCAACTATGTAGCTATGTATAGGGGTCGCTACACCTTAAATAAAAAAGTAAAAACGTTAAGCAGGTTGGTTATATTGGTAAAACGATAATACGGATAGAAATAAAATGAAGCAGAATTTCGTTCTACCCGTTTAATTGTTACTAGAATAATTCACAAATGACTTAGCTAAGGCTTATATAGATACATCCCCACTTCTTTGGCAGTGGCATTTTGGCGGGGCGTCAAGGGATGTGTCATCATGGCGGCAGCGATTGACAGTTACGAGAATCGACTATCGTGGTTTGGCTTTAGCGTGGCTCCGCTTCAGCGTGGCTCCGCTTCAGCATGGCCCCGCTCCAGCGTGGCTCCGCTTCAGCGTGGCTTCGCTTCAGCTTGGTTTCGCTTCGGCGTGGCTTGGCTTGGCTTGACATGGCTTTGGCTTTGGCTTAACTTGGCAGGCTGACGCGTTGGCTGATATCGTCGACATACGTCCGTTACACTGATAAACTCTTTCACGCTCATATTCCCTTAGGCGAGGTTGGTAAAGGTATATTGTGCACAGCCAAATTCACTGACGAGGTTAAATCTCAACGACACCTACTGCTATTCTACAGGGAACCACGCAAGACTGCAGACCAACGAGGTAGTAAAACGTAAAAAAAATAACCACCGTCACGCCTATATTCCTCAAGCAGGGGTGGTAGAGGTGTACTGAGCACACCCACTTTTTGCCAACGATGTTAGGTCCCATGTAATAGGGGGCACAAATTCCAGACTCTGGACTCATACTGGGATTTTTTTGTTAGAAAAATTACATTTGTCCGACCTAGGATTTGAACCCAGGACCTCGTGACCATTAGACCAACGAGGCAATTCAAACGTATACGAGGAATATGTGTGTACTGGTGAAAGGCTATATCATACCTTAAGTCAATAACATAGAAGGTGAAATCACTTATTTTTGTAATTTTGACATACCACAGCAACGATTCTGCCCCAAGTTTTCGATAAAATATCCCATAGCAAAACTTTCTCAGCACCAGTCATACTTTTTAGAAACTCAAATTTTGAAAACACTTCAAACAGAATAACGACGCTAAAACTTTTCGATCCACCCAATGGACCGATAAAAACAATAACTAAAAATGATCTAACGTGATCCAAAAATCTAGACCGTTTCAAACTTAATCGCAGCTTGATGTACCTTGAAACGTAGATAGAAAATGAGAGGAAAGTTTTCGGTGCCAGAGCACGAATGTTCGATGGAGCTAACTTCGAATTACTTTCCCAAGTGAAAGACGTATAATGAATCGAGTCCGCTGGAGATATTTGTTCGGAACTCTTCGGAGACGAAATTTTCTAGTGAAAAGAAAAAGTTGTTTGACAAAATGATTCCTCTACAGATCTGTGAACGGCGAACAGCTCTTTGCTTCACATTTCAGTGTTGCTATTGTTTTCTCATCGTGTTTTCTTTAAATTAAAATGGAGGGTTGCAGTTAACTCGACGGATTCTTTGGATTACAGAGGGTAGAATTCATTTTGGAACTTGATGCAACTTGCGATTTTCATTGGAGTAGAATTTTATGTGTTTGATAATGTTGATTTAGACTTACCAGCCTGTAGATGTATAATTTGATGAAAGCGTTTTTATTTATGAATAATGTCATGGGTATGCTTATAATCAGAAAATTAATACGCACAAATATCTAGACTGAAACTGTGGAAAAGCCATCGCAGATTCAGATGAAAATCCACATATATAATTGAAAACAATATTTAATTTTAAGGTATTACGAGATTGAGGCTCTAGTAGCGCTGCGCAACTGCGGTGTTCTAACCTATCACCAAGTGTAAGCAGCGTCAGCGTCAGGACTCGGTCGGCCTGAGACGGGTGACCGTTTGTGGCATTTTAATATTCGAGCGTCTCCGTGCTTCGGAAGGCACGTTAAGCAGTTGGTCCCGGTTACCACTTAATGTGGTAGTCGTTAAGCCGAGTTGGTAGCCTTATCGGCGGCTAGATAAGTTCCAACAGCAGGTGGCCAAAAACCTGTCTCCACCAATACGCAGTGGGTCCGCGTGGTGGAGTATGTTCTAATCTTTCTCACCTTGATTTATGAGAGAAGGCGTTTTCCCATCAGTGGGCAGTATAGGCTGATATTATTATTATTACATCATTTTATATATTTATGCTCCGAAAGACAAAGACTTTTGCTACAGCAACCTGCTTTGTACTGTACGCATCAAACTGTAACGACCTCTACCAGGTCGTCAGATCTCGTGAAAGGTCTGCCCACTCCATGTATTGGTTTCTTCAGGCCTCTATATCCATTAAACACAACATAATCAACCTAGCGATTCTATATATAAAACAAAATAGAATTACGTTACGGTTACGTTAAGGTTACTTTGTATAGTTCACATGTTCCTATAGCCACCTTCCGCCACCATCATCAGATCAGCTCAATGGTACCACATTATTGCATTGTCATCAACTTTACATACGTATGCCAAATTTCACTTCAATCGGATACCCGCAAGTGCTTGAAAAATGAATCACAAGGTTTGAACCGGAAAAACCGACAGACAGTCTGTCTGGCATACGTACGTAAAATTGATGACAATGCAATCATGAGAACATTGCAAGTTAAATAAAAGCATGTAAAAACACCAAGATAGAAATCTAAAACAAAATCAAACCTACAATAAAATGGTCCTGCGATTTCCGCATCCAAGATAACATTTCTGTATCTTCAATAAAATCTAGTGAACTAATTTCGATAATAACGAACAAAGATAGTCCCCGAAGGACAAGAGCTGAACTAATCCGGATATCATCTTAGTAGATCTGTATTCACAATCCGGGTTTATGCAGTAGCAAATTCGTATTCTCCTTTGCCACCATGTTTGGTATTCGAAAACTAGGTGTTTGTGTGAGGTTTTCAGGTAAAGCGTGAGGTATTAATATTGATAAATACACTGTTTCTGTGGCAATAGAAAAGAGTTATACGCGTTTTCAACGTAACACGAATAAAGTATAATTTTGATAATAAATATCTTTTCAAGGAAAAAGGGACTTCATAGAATTTTTAGTGCTAATAATTCTCCTTTATTGGATTCTAGTTTCTGCCTGCGAATTCATCCGCGTTGAGTTTAGACAGGAACCTAACATTTTTCTGGGATATAAATATCCTATGTGTTATTAATACAAGTTATAGACCAAATCCGTTTAACCGTTTTTGCGTGATTGAGTAACAAATAAACAAACTTTCATTTTCATCATACCTATTAGTAGGATGAAAAATGTTAACCGCAAAAGATAACAGGGATCATATTATAATGTAAAATTATTTTAAATTAAACTATTGGGTCCCATCGCTGGGAATAGGCCTCCACTCCTCCCCTCATACATTTCTATCCTTGGTAAAGGATGACCATTCATCCATTCATCATGATGTTCCACATTAAGAAAATAAAAAGGCAATACCAGTTTCACAGTAATAATAAAATCTCAATCTCGATAAAATTGCCCGAAACTAAAAATATTCTTTGCGTCGTGTCTATTTACAAAAGAAACCAAAAAATATATGTCAAAATATCATCATACAACGACGGCACTTGAAAAATATTCCCCTCCCTACCTTAGTTTCATGACATTAGCGCACCAGATGTGCCGTGAAATGGTACTAGTGTGTGACGGATGACAAATGTCAAAACATTTAATAAAGATTTCGTTTTATAATAATACTAATAAGTTACAAAACAAATTTTACTTAAAACACTGATTCTTAATAACAGACGGACGTTTAGCGCAGTGTTTAAGAGCTTAAGCCACTCCGCCCAATGTGTCTAATAGTCGCGGGTTCGATTCCCGGTCGGGACAAATCTTTGTGTGACCCACAATAATTTGTTTTGGTCTGGGTATTTGTATATGTGAATTTTGAAAACGCACCCACGACACAGGAATAAATCCTAGTGTAGGGCTACGTTTATTAAAAAAATAACATACTTTGAATTAAGATGCTTCAAAATATTTATATTCGAACTTTTTATTTTTAAAGCTACGTTTGATGATACTGCTGTGCCGACTGCTGGTCTTTGGTATACTAGTCAAGCTATAAAGGTCACTCGAACATTCACAAACATAAAAAATATCAGTGTCATCATCAACTTTTACTTTTTATAGCGGATGACGCTCCTGGCGTGCCAGTGATCATTTTCTCCTAACCCATACGGTATATTTTTGAGTAAAATCTACCTCAATTAACCAGTTAACTCTCTCCAAATCTTCGTTCACTGCGGCAAACAAGCTCCGATAGTGTTTAGCAACTGCTAACCGCTAATCCGTGAAACCTCGAAAGTTCACATTAAACTTGGTTGAAACTTGGCGAAGATTACCTTTGGTGCCAAGTTCGATGCCGTCCCTTGGCCGTTCTGTAATCATTATTAACTTGGATGGGTTTTGTGTGTGCTTTTTCTGCTATGAGTTGAATATAGGTTTGAGTTTATTGAACTATTTGAAGTTATTAAGCGATTATTTTTAGGTAGTGATGTAATAAACGGGTAATAAATATCATAATAATTGAAATTTTAGTCTGGTGAAACCTGGAAAGTTTACATCAAACTTGGTTGAAACTTGGCGGAGACTACCTCGGTGCTAATTTTGGTGCCGTCCGTTGGCCTTTTTGTAATTATTATTTATTAATTTGGATAGGGTTTTTGTGTGCTTTTTCTGCTATGAATTGGATACAGATTTAAGTTTATTTAACTTAATAAAGTCATTAGTTTGGTGATTATTTTAGCTAGTGAAGTATCTACTGCATATAATATCTATCTATATCATCATGCCAGATCCCTTGCGGGGTAGGCAGAGAGTACAGATTTTCAACAGGTTCTTTTCTTACATACCTCTCTGGCTTCCTCCACTCTCATAGTTCGTCTCATATACGCTCGCCAGTTACGGAGACTCTTGACTTGTTCTTCAGATAAGACTTGGTCTATTTGGTCATGGTAAGATAGTCTTGGTCTTCCCCGGTACCTACATCCTTCCACTTTCGTATAGTATATCTGTTTTGTCAATTTTTCATAATATGCATATAATATATAAGTTTTGAATCTAGAATGTTATTCCTATATGATATCAATTGACTCATCTCTCATAATACCAGGAACTAACGTCTTCGGTGAAATGTAAGTGTACAAAGTACACTTCTGCTATTCCCATTTGAATAATTATGCATATAGATTTTATTTTTTTGATTATAGCTGGTACACAAAGTGAAATATGCATGTCAAATGTAAACCTTCACCTGCCCCTTTGTAAAAATACTATCCATATTCATCTGTAAGCACCTTTCTTTATGAAAGTCCAAAAATACAATAAAATCCAAAAGAATGAATCAAAACGTCAACAAACTTAAAATATCAAACATACCCCATTGAATACTTTAAATACATCCTTAACATTACACAAAAACCGCATCTATCTACAGAGAAACGTTTTAACCAAACGATAAACAACAAAGGCTTGAAAAAACATATTATACTCTATATAAAGCCATTTTAGTGCGGCGACAAAAGTCTTAAACTTGACTGACTTTCTCAGATCTGATTTGGAAAACAAAATAAGCGTTTCTATTTGAATAGGGGAAGGTTAAAAGTTGATGGAAAAAGGGTTCTCTATTGTTGGGGGCCTGTGTTTTGTGGTAGACGTGATAGTTGAATGCTCTGCTCTGTTTGTAGAAAAAGTCTATGTCTATATCATCACGCCAGACTTTTTGCGGGGAAGGCAAAGAGAACAGCGTTCCGATAGGTACCTAACACGCTCACCGGTTCCGCAGACATATCTAAAGGGCAAGTCAAAGGAATTGTCTTTCCGATAAGATTAATCTTTTTAGTCATGATAAGTTATTTTGTCTTTTCCGGTATTATACTTACGTTCATCCTCTTTCGCATTGTAGGTATATCTGTTTTGGCATTTTTTCTTCCACTTTCTTTCAATATGCCCAAACCACAAGACTATACTCTTTCTTATCTTAACACTGATCCTTTCCTGCATACGTATACGCTTTCCTTCTATGCTGCTGTGAACACGGTCGGTAAGCTTGACTTTACATATCTATCGAGGAGTTTTAAAAGTATGATCAAAATGAGACCATACACTAACCGCTACAAATTGCCCTTCATAAATCATTACACGCCATCAACTTTCTTGACCTCCTCTAAAAAAATCAAAAAAGCAAAATGTTTCCTTTTAAAATAACGAAACAACTTAAACAATGTACTCATTGTAAAATTTAACCGAGATAACAAGATAGGATGCTCTGTAAAACGTCTCCGGAGAGCTGTTTGTCTTCCGAAAGTACATAACAGATGGTAACAACACGCGAAGGTGCGATTAACCCGCGGCCATTGTAAAAATCTCGGACAATAATATGGAATTTAAAGAAAATGCTGTGCAGCGAAAGGAATGCTGTTTTGCCTTACTCTTTCTTTGTAAGAAGTATGAATGTAGAGAAAGTTTTCTTTTTTGCTTCTGCACTAGAAATTGTGCTCGTGCTATGGCTGAGTTAATAAGCATGATATTAAAATTCAAAATAAGGCTGAGAAGACGGAAGTTAGACCGAGTTTCGAATCGATATGATCGGGCTAACTAGCTACCTCCTCGTAACTCAGGTCAACATGCCGTAATACGTCGTTTGGTAACATGACTTTGGTGGAGGTATGTAAGGAAAGAACCTGTTGGAACTCTGTACTCTCTGCCTACCCCGCGAGGGAGCTCGCGTGATGATATAGATAGATAGATAGACTTTGGTGGAACATTGGTGACCAGCCACGGCCGTTACCTACCGTAGGTGAAAGTGCTGCTTATTTAGCACTGCCCAGGGACCAAGTGTATGGAATCGAGAGTAAATCCTAAGGACGTGAGCAGCTTCGTCAGCCAGTTGGTCTCACCATCTCCGACTAACCCTATCGAAATGTTATTTATAGTTTTGTGGTACCCAGCTGGTAATTTGGTGATTGCTTAGTATAGTGGTTAAGAGCTTAAGTTGCTTCATCCCCGTGGGTGAAACGGCTATCGAGATATTGCAGGTTCAATCCCCGTACGAAACAAATCTTTGTGTGATTCAAAAATTTTGGTATCTAAAAAATAGAAAATAATATTTTTGCCTTGGGCGGAAATATTTTTTGTTTAACAATTCTGTGTTGAACAGGCGACAGATATAGTGAACCCAGTCATTTTCGTGACTTACATCAACAAAAATTGTTTAACAATTTTTAACAATTTTTGTTGATGTAAGTCTAGAGTATGGTAACCGGCGTGCGTGTATGAGACGAACTATGAGAGTGGAGGAAGAGGAAGGAAGAGTATGTAAGGCAAGAACCTATTGGAACTCTGTGCTCTCTGCCTACCCCGGAAGGGATCTGGCGTGATGATATAGATAGGTAGATAGATATATTTTTTGTCATTCTTACTTTCATTTACACAAGTTATAGAAGTGTCATCATATAATCATTCTCTACGGCAAGTAGAGAATGATTGATAGAAACATGCTCCTATACTAAATTGTTTTAATTTTATTATAAATGGCATTTTAAAATTTATTTCTTGACCACTAATGGCTTCATAACTGTTTTTCAAGACTATAAAGTAACTCACTTCATAATTCTTAAATAGAATTACTAACTTTGAATGTTTCGTCTTCTCTAATTCAAGGCTTCAGAAAATACCAACTTATTTATATAAAAAATATATTAGTGTCTATTTTAATTTCTTGACGTACTATCACGGCCATTACCTAAGTAGGTGATTAGACCACTTGAATACTATTCGGGGATCACGGGATAACTTGTTACCATGATAGGTTACTGATCAGTGCAATGTTTTCGTTTTTCCTTTTTTCTTCCTGAAACGAAATTGAATAATATAGTAACTTATTCATGCATCTTGACCTTTTTATATAAAATAAGCATAGATATAGTATAGAATACTATATTTATGGAAATAAGAAAGTATAATATGTCTTTATTTTATTTTGTAAGAATATATGAAAAAATATCCTATGGATATAGCAAGTAACTTCAAACACTGAAGGTGTCCATGCATGAATAGGCCTCCAATTTTTGCCCAACTATACCATCCATGTTGTTCAAGTAAATGACCGGTTAAAGTTTAAATTGGCGTCATATCTTGCAAGTTTTTTAACCAAACTAACTTATACAGTTGGGAAACATAACAACCATTTTTCGGGCACAAAAATACAATTAGTTATCTATCTATTTTATAGGGCAGATAGTAAAGAATTTCAACAGATTCTTTTCTTACAGACATCTGTCGCTTTCTACTTTCTCATATACACGCTTACCAGCTACGACAATCTACATTATCATGCAGAAAGCACAAAGTTCAAACAGACTTCTCTTGCTTTCTCTCCTCCCATAAGTCGATGTAATACACGCGCGCCAATTATTGAGACTTGGCTTACCCATCAGATAAAATACGGTATATTTAATCTTGGTAAGATAGTCAGTGCCTTCCCCGATACTTCATCATCTCCGCCTATACTTGTCCACTGCTGAACATAGGCTTCCGCAATCGCTTTCCAGCGTAGCCGGTCCGACGCCACCTGCATCCAACGACTTCCTGCGATTTTCACAAGATCGTCGGTCCATCTGGCAGGCGGTCGTCCCACACTGCGGTTGCCAATACGTGGTCTCCACTCTAGAATCTGTCTGCCCCATCGCTCGTCCGATCTTCGCGCTATGTAGCCCGCCCATTGCCACTTCAGCTTGCTAATCTTGAGGGCTATGTCGGTGACCTTTGTTCTTCTACGAATCTCTTCATTCCTGATTCGATCACGTAGAGAAACGCCAAGCATAGCTCTTTCCATAGCTCGATGAGCAACTCTGAGCTTTTTAATTAGACCTATTGTAAGAGACCACGTCTCTGATCCGTATGTCATTACTGGTAACACACATTGACTAAAGATTTTAGTCTTGAGGCGCTGAGGTATTTTGGATGAGAAGATGTTGCGCAGTTTCCCGAACGTTGCCCAGCCGAGTTGGTTGCCCCCCGGTACTTATCCTTCTGTTTTTATTTGATAATACTTTTTTTTTATTAAGGACTGTTCGTCGATTGACCCTCATCTAACGAGAAGTGACGATGAGGCCAAAAATGTGGCTCGCAGACATTAACCTCATAAACAATCTTATAATTTCATAAACCATAAAGCATTTATGCCACAATGCAAGTAATCATTTTAATTTAAAAATAACTTGTTAAAAACAAGCTTTTATAGCAAACAAAATATTTTGCTTAGTTGCGGAGTTCATATGGCTTCCTTCCGGCTCCATCATCAGACTCTGGACGATATCCGGATCTAAAGTACTCATGAAGACAAATTCAATGATCCTAAACACGGCGGGGTTATATTGAGTAGTTGGGTGGTTCCATTGGCCACCCTTGGACTTCATCATCATACCCTGACCACTATCTGGTTGTATAGTACACGTCAATACCAATCTAACAAGCAACACGAGGGTGTTACTTTGTATAGTTCACATGTTAATATGCCCACCTTTCGGCTCCATCATCACACTAGCTCTATGGTACCACCGGAGTTACATACGTATGCCAAATTTTTAGCTCGAACGGATACTCGCAAGACAGACAGACACGCACATTGCAAGTTAAACACAAATTTGTAAAGAAGAAACATTTTAACAGCAAAATTCATTAGGAAAATGCTTGATAAAATACGTATTGTCTACACAGCGCAAAGTGCAACAAAAAGTTTATCCAGGTTACTCTTTAAAAGCACGTTCTACCCCGAGTGCTGGGCGCTCCATTTTTTTATCTCTCTTGTATTTTTATAGTTCATTCTTTTTTCACCTGCAGACAACGTTAGCCTGTTACGCTCACAAAGGGAACTGCGTGTTTCTTCTACTAATTCTAAATCCTAATTTGTAAAAGAGCCGGTACGTTGGATAATTGGTATCGGTTGTGAGAATTCTTTTTGGGAAATCGTGTTGAACTGCTTTTAAAGTGGATTTGTTAGATTGTTTAAAGGTGAGAGCTTAGCGTGAAGATTTATTTGCGCGTAAAGAAATTGCTGGATGTTGGAGAGAATATTTTGGTGTGAGAAAATTCGTTGAGTTTAGTTCTATCTTGTGAGTACGGCTGGCAAATCACGTTGTGAGTTCTAATATTTTTTGTTTTTTTTTTTAAACCCAGCCCCACACTAGGATTCATTCCTGTATCGTAGGTGCGTTAACAAACATGAAAATTCTTCACAAATACCCAAACTGACAAAAATAATTGTTGGTTACATCAAGATTTGTCCCGTGCGGGAATTTAAGCCGCGCCTATTCGACACAGTGGGCGGAGTGGCTTAAGCTCTTAACCACTGTGCTAAATCATCCGTCTCATTTCTACGTTGAACGAAGAGTTTTTGTATCGTAATGACGATAAGTAGGCCCTTAATACGCAATGACCTAACGTCGTCAGCAGAATATATACCTCTTCCATCCTTACCCATGTGTTATGTTGGGATCGTATGATTAATGCTATTCCTTGAAAATGATACCTTTATCAGGTAGTCCAAATAAGACAGAATATGCCAACCAATTTGCACAACTGCCCTTTATTATCTCTATAGTATATCATGCGAAAGGTATCCCCTTCTAGGACAAAAGCCTTCTCAAAGATCCCCGCGACTTTTGTCTGCAACCTTTACCAAGTTTTCTGCCGTCTCCTATCGTTAATCCGTTTTTACTTCATCCAATCTATCATCACAATCACTTATCGTCCCGACTACCAATGAATGTGGTTCTTTAAAGCAAATTAAAAACCTTATTGCCTTTATATATTCCAATAATAGGTGACCATAAACAGGCTTCCACCAATCTACACTGGGTGCGTGCGGTGGAGTATGCCCTTATCTCTCTGACCTCGATTTGTGGGAGAACGCTTTAACTCAGCGTTGGGACGCCAAGTATTTGTTTAACAACCTCACGAGAAAACTATCCCGTCAGTCTATTAGTTATTCTTACATCATACATTCTATCCACACGTCCAGACGTGCTACATAATCTTTACAGCCTCAAGCACTAAAACATCTTGCAAGCCACACGAGCACTTTTGACAACCGAATACATTAAAGCTGGAACACGCCAGCGAGCTCAATATTTAATGTACGCAGTGTGTACTCCACCGTTTCTGATACGTCGTAAAAATTCACGAAACGTTGGTCATTCGGTTTTACGGGTTGGTTAGGGTGTGTTTAGATGTGAGCGATTAATGTGACGACTGAATGACGCGGTATTAGTGTTTGGTTGTAGCTTTATATTGGTTGTCTGGTGATATTGAATGGAAACAATGTGTAAGGTGGGTTTATTTTTATGTCAATTTGGAGTTTATGCGGGGAATTTTTCGTGTCGCTCGATTTTTTATCCTCGCTCGCACGTATTTAGCTGAATATAGGTGACAGTATTTCAAAATAAACGTTACTAGATACCTTTTAAGTATTCTAGTCAATACTTTACGATTACAAGTAATACATAAGTATGTAGTGCGTCTGACTATACACTGTTTTCCAATAACTTTCTTTACTCAAGCAATTTCATAAAAAAATGACATGTTTTAAATCTGAACATATGATATTCAACGGTGTTCATCAAAAAAATCGGTGTAGGGACACACATTTGATGAGTGCGCAATATTTGGTATGAGGTACATTGATGTGTTGTGCCAGTTGCCAATTATGTCATGGAATTTGCAGCAATTATATTCAACCCTAAACTCGGTATAATGATTTTTGTGTGATGCTCAAACCAACAGACAGACGGGTAATAAAATGCACACTAATAAGGTATATAACACATGATTTTCCGAGCTACATTTTTTATTTTTTATTAATTGATACTGGATTGACATATGTGGAGAGTCCGAAGGGCCCAGATGAAAATCAGCGCTCTGACATATGCGGAGACACGGAAGGGCCCAGATGAAAATCAATCTAGCACTTGTGCCTAATAGTTTTTCAGATCAGCCATTGAGCCAAATAGTTATTCAGATCAGCTTAATGCCTTAAGCTGATCTGAATAACTATTTGGCTCAGCCGTGAGATACATACTCAGGCGTTTTTGTTTGATGTGTTCCTATATATTTTTCAGACAATGTTAATTGTTCGAACGTTCTGTAATTAAATGGTTGAATCAAGTTGATACGTATGTGTTATGTCAGTTACATATTGTGTTTCTCAAGCTGTGACAAATAACATTTCATTCTTTCTTTCAATAATAAAATGAAATGTGGTTTTGCGGTCAGAAACTTTTAATAGGTATGTATTTTTACCTGCCTCGTTGGTTTAGTGGCAAAGGGCATCGCTTTGTGAGCACGAGGTCCTGGGTTCACACTGGGTAGGACTAGTCTAGTCTCCTAACAAAAAACTGCCCAGTACGAGTCCGGAGTCTGAAATTGTGCCCGGTATATGGCAAAAGGCTCGCCCCCTATTACATGGGACCTAACATCGTCGGCGAAACAGGGGTTTACTCAGTACAGTTCACGTCTGCCACCCCCGCTGGGGAGTATAGGCGTGACGGTGTTTATTATTAAAGTTAAATTAAACATAATCTTTTTACAATGTTAAAATAATAGTGTAAATATGAACAAGTCTTTACTCTAATAGAAGGCTTGGATTTTTGAGTGAGTCACGTGTTTCCCCACTTTTTACGGCCCAACAGTGGGTACGTTTATGTTTTGTGCCGAAGTGCGGGTTACGAGTGGCTCATAGGTTTTCCCGGGTTATAATCGAGTTAGCTTACTGACGGCCGAACGCGTAAAAGGTTAGCTACAGGAAAGGGTAATTACAGTTTACTGGAGCGTTTTGTGAGCAATATCAAACGCTTTTGAGCTGGGTTTTTATGCGCTAAGACGAAACGCGGCGTCGATGACTCAAAACTTAAAATGATTGTGTAATGGTGTTCTGTATGTCAATGGAGTACCTTTGTATGTGTGTGTGTGATCTACTCTGTTAGCAGCGGGGCCTTTACAGCTGCTCCATACAAGAGGGCGAGCGTGCAACCACTACGCTCGAGTCAGAAGGACAAGGGGGCAACTAGCTCAAGGGCGTCAATCAAGGAGAAACCAATGGGGTGCCATTAGACGATCATATTATGAAATTAAGATAATGCACTGCTCCGTTGCTTGATTAATAATAACAATTAATCAAGCAACGCAGCAGTGTTAATAATAATCTTCTACATTATAATTATAAATAATAATATAATTGCCAGAGGAAAGAATGACAAAACAGATATACAATGTGAAAGTGGAAGGATGCAGGTACCGGGGAAGACCTAGACTATCTTACCACGACCAAATAAACCGAGTCTTATCTGATGGAAAAGTCAAGAGTCTCCGTAACCGGCGAGCGTGTATGAGACAAACTATGAGAGTCGAGGAAGCCAGAGAGGTATGTAAGGAAAGAACCTGTTGGAACTCTGTACTCTCTGCCTACCCCGCAAGGGATCTGGCGTGAGGTTATAGATTGATAAATAGAATAATATAATATCAGCCTATACTGCCAATTGCTGAAAAAAGGCCTTCTCTCACAAATCGAGGTGAGAGAGTGGTCATACTCCACCACGCAGACAGTGCGGATTGATGGAGGCAGGTTTGTGGCCACCTGCTGTTGGAACTTATCAAGCCGCCTTTAAAATGCTTCTACATTATCTACAACAGATTCAGTTACCTAGTAGTTCATTTATGACCATGCAAAAAACCGCTAATTTAAACACTTGCAGGATCAAAAGAAAGTTTTTGCAAGTAGACGTCTCATCGGAATCTACAAAACAAACTCCCCATAACGAAATCCGCTTGGCTTAGGCCCGTGGGTATTTAAAAAAAAAACATTTTTTTTTAATAACGTAGCCCCACACTATGATTTATTCCTCTGTCGTGGGTGCGTTTACAAACATGAAAATTCACATACACAAATACCCAGACCGGAACAAATAATTGTGGATTACACAAAGATTTGTCCCGTGCGGGACTCGAACCCGCGACTATTAGGCCCAGTGGGCAGAGCGGCTTAAGCTCTTAACCACTGCGCTAAATCGTCCGTCACATAGCCCCGCAATAGGATTTATTCCTTTGTCATGGGTACGTTTACAAACATGAATATTCACATACCTCTCGGTAGGTTAAACAAATAATTGTAGGTAACACAAAGATTTGTCCCGTGCGGGAATCGAACCCACGACTATTAGGCACAGTGGGCGGACCGACTTAAGCTCTTAACCACTGTGCTAAATCGTCCTCCATCGACATTACTTCAACAATGTTAGGTCCCAATGCAATTTAAAGAGAGAGACTAATGAGATATCCATAGTCATATCGCCATATTCAAACATGTCTATAACAAGAAATGCAACAAAAGCCTTAATATTTCAGCCCCACCGAGTTATACCACCTGTTAACCCATGTTCCAGTAGTTGTAAAAAAACTAGAAATAGGGCCCTTTAATTTAAAAGTTTTTAAACTGATTAACTTATGTTTAAACTTTTTGAATACTTTTACTATCAACTAATAACGTCATTACATAATTGATATGATATAGAAGCTTGTCGCGAGATTCACCTGTGTCGATAAACAAGTAAATTAAATAACTTGATCTAATTGATTTTAATTTTTAAAATGTTCACACTTCGTACATACGTATTGTAAATACGAGTACTTAACTCTCGCGACAAGCTTTTATATCATATAAATTGTATAATGACGTTATAAGTTAATAGCAAAAGTTTTAAAGGAAAAGTTTATTTTATTCTTTTTAGCGCATTTAAATATGAGCTTGTTTTACTTTAACTTTCACATATAGCTTTATACAAGGTGTAACAGATATAACGCAAGACCTCAGGCAACCCGATTAGATTATTGTTTTAGAAATTCGATATGAAAAGCAAATTTTCAAATTTAAACTGTTTACCCTATTTATAAGCACTTTTATACCCCAAGTAACAATGAAATTGTACGTGTATGACTCCGTATTGAGAAATACGTTTTAGAAATGCATTTCAAATTGCATATTGCTTTAAATCAAGAATAAATTGAATTTTTATACAGCACAGTGATGGCGTAATAGAGTATTAAAAAAAAAGATTAAATATTGTTGGAATTAATTCAGTTACCGATTCAGAACAAACTATTTTCAGGTCTTACTTTAACTATGTTACACCTTGTATATTTTAAAAACACAGGTAGGTACTTTATTCTTTATCTTGTGACGTCATTCACCTCACCGATTCAATTTACTCTCATACTTCTTAAAGGGGTTGCGAAGATTCTCGTTTCAGTAAACAATATTTCCTTCGGGAACGCCAATACAACTGCAAAGACTTTCTAAGCAAACTTCCAAGGTTCTCTTAAAGTCAATAAGAATTTCGTTATTACTAAATATATTTCAGTTTGTTTATCAGAGATTCCTGCGAGATCAAATAAGAACGAATGATTCGCATAAGGACTGGCAGGAGTGGCAGGTGGTAGAACTGACTTTTGCTGCGGCAAAAAGGTTCTTGAAAGACTGCATACTGGAAATCGTGAAGTGGGCAGGCCCTCTACAAGATGTTCCCGTGACCTGATAAATGTTGCGTGTAATCGGAAGACCAAGAATATATTAAAAAAGGAGCGGGCAGATAAATTGTGTGTGTATGCGTGTGTGTGTGTTGTCCGCTGTTGGCCGCGGGACCTTTACAGTTTCACCGGGCAAGAGAGCGAGCGTGCAACAACTACGCACGAGCCAGAAGGGCAAGGGGGCGACTAGCTCAAGGGCGCCTCAAGGAGGGACGGCCACGGCTTGGGCAGTCGCTATAGGGGAGGACATATACTAGGTGTCTCGCCGTGATGCTCTGCACCGGCCGGCGGGAAAGGAATTCTTCGACCTCGCTGGCGAGGTTGGTGACTGATCCTATAGCGGGCCATAATATCAACCATGTGGATAAAGCGAAAACTAGTTTTTTCACCATGTGGTATTTTTGTTTCGTTCGCTTTATACCATTATACTACCCCTGTGTGTAACCTAAAAATAGCCACTATAAAACTGTCTTTATAAATAAAATCCTTCAAAGGAAAATAAAGCCGTTGTTCCATAGTGGGGTAACATGCGTACGGAAAGGTTACGCATGACTTTCAGAGCATGCATCAGTGCGTGATACGCGTTGCTGCGATTCCAACTATATTTTATTCATTTTGGCAATTTTTTGGGGTTTAACCAGGTGATTGAAAGGCTTCATTGCGGGGAAAAATCTCCGAAAACGTGGTTTCGTACAATAGGTCACATAAAAAACTCTAGAGTTGCTCAGCTATCTGTGGCTTTCCACAGCTTGCACCACACTGAGCTTGCTCAGCGGTTTTTCTACGTGATTAAATCAGGAATGAGAAGATTTTTAGAAGAACCAAGGTCACCGATGTAGCCCATGGGATTAGTAATTTGAAGTAGCAATGGGCGGACCACATAGCGCGAAGATGGAGCGGGCGTCGGCGCAGAAAGATTGGAGACCACGTATTGGCAAGCGCAGCGTAGATGTGGCCACCTGCCGAAGATTTCAGGAAGTCGTTAGATGCAGGCGGCACCGGATCGCTTACGCTGAAAAGCGATTGGGAAGGCCTATGTTCAGCAGTGGATAAGTAAAACCTGAGATGATGAACTTAGTTCGATATTGGTTCTATTGGAATTATGTTGAAATTCTGTACTATATGTGCACCCGCTCGCATTCGGGAGACATGAGCAGGTTATGTCGGAGTCCTTAATTGATCGACACTCGAAACAAAAACTAACCTAACACCCAAGGATCTGACACTATGATGATATATATAGATAGAAAACTTTTATCTGATGGTATAAAAATTAGTTCTAATTTTTTGGAATCAATATTGAGAGTCAGCCAAACACATTCGATTAGAAATAATAAATCATTACTTTAAAGTTTCCGACAGGCCACTAAATTTAGTTGGGCCACGTAAATGTGTCCAAACTTGAATAGCGAAGAAAATTGCTTACGTTTGTAACCGAAGTTCCGCTAAGTCGGACGAACAAGTCACCCGAATTTCTGGTGATTTTCTATTAGGATATAATTCAAAGTTTAGAAGCGGAACGCGGGATTTCTTGCGAGTTAGCGTTGTTGTGATGGCTCATGAAAGTTTTGACTTCGGCGATATGCCTGAAGCAGTCAAATTGGAGACATAGGCAATTCTTATTACAAGCCACTAAGTACAATCAGCTACTTTTTCAGATTCTAGACTGCTTTTGAGACTTTTTTGATAGAAAAAAACTCAATAATACCTTCCCCAAATTCGGATTTGAATCCAGAATACTTAGCACGAAACCTTTTGACATTAGCGTGACGTTTCGTACAAATAATCGTGCTGTCATGATCATGTTTCTTAAGTAAATTGTAGTGACAAGAATAGCATATCAACTAGCGTCACACAAACGTTAATCTTTTTGTGCTAAGAACTCAGGTCCTGGTCATCGCTAGCCATACCATGGAAATTTAGATATTCGAGATAAGTTTTAAAATCAAGTTCAAATCATTTATTGCTCTCATGTGTGAGATATATATACAAAGTAGATATGGTTTCAGACATGACACCTCGTTAGGGCAATATTTTTATTTCAAAATAATAATAATTATTAGGTCAATAATGCAAATACTATCATGTCAGTATATTGTATAAAAAAATAATTATAGGTAAACGCAGCTAATAAAAATGCATATTTTTGGCATTTGTGGCAGAATTCAGAAGTCAGTTTGTAAAGAACTGACCTCATTGTGTTGATTCTAGTTTATGCCTTATTAAAGTTAGACATTGTATACTCATCTTCATGAAACTAAAAAGTTGCTACAGCCAAGATTACGTCACTTTTATGAAGACCAGTTTCTAGTTCCCTCGTTGAATGGAGGCTAGGATTAGCCGGGAAGAATACTTACCAGGTTTGTTTGGATTTATTAGTCATAAACACCGAGCTAGATGGAGGTTCAGCTGAGTTTTCTTGTCACGGAGGTAACAAATGATGTTTTTATTTGGGTGTTATAGGACTTTCGTCTGTAAGGGAAAAAAGATGACTCGTTTTTTACTATTACTAGTTCCTACATCTAACACAAGATCCTATGTCACTTGCTGTATTCCAAGCATTCTGAACTACTCTGTGTCTTTTAGAATTATTTTTCAGAAGGGGTATGTTTGCTATACAAGTTATAACATAATTAATGCAAGACCTGAGAGTAGTTTGTTCTAAACAGGCAACAGAATCGATTCCAACTATTTCTGAAGTTAGGGTCAAAATAAAGCTGTTACTCATTCTGTTCGCTGTTATAAACAAAATTTAGTAAGTATTCATAATTATTAAAAAATACGGCTGTTTCAAATGTATTTCTATTACACTCATCTCAATACGCATACAAAAGTTAATTAATTATTAATTTTTTTGGGTATTTGGGTACCAAAGAGCTTAAAAAAAATTGTAGAAAACTCCTTAAAATTGGAAGTTTGATTTTCGTATTGAATTCGTAAAGCAATTATTTAATTGGGGTATCTGAGGTAATGCTTTATATATGTTACACCTTGTACTATGATAATGATCTAAAGAACCTTCGTTATTGGGAGTAAGCTTTTAGAGTGGTCGACTGCTCGAATGATTTTCAACTATTTTTCCTTTATTCATACGAAGTAGGAATGATACGCAAAACTGATACTACACTGTACTAATTTTAGACAAAAACTTTTTCTAATCAACCACATGACCCATTATGGTTCCATACAGATAGATTTGACCCCCGTCATTCGAGTCTAAGACTTCTATCTTAACTTAATCTCGGAATGGAATATCCAAACCCGAAGGATCAAGACGCCTATATAGTATGGAGATGCAATAATCGTAACCCATTTTTTATTGAACTATTTTACTTGGTTAGAGCGTTCGACAAGGGTCTTTTGGCCCGTGGAACATTTACAGGTTGGTGTGCAATTAGGTTTAAGATGTAGTAAAATTTTCCTACATCCAAGGAAATATTACAACAGGTGAGTCCCCACGGTTACTAATTTACATAAGAATTTGGGTGAATTTCATAGCAAACGGCAACTCTGCGACTGTCAGGTACTGAAATTTTACTTGTTGACAGCGTTAGTTTTCGCGATTTCAGCCGCGGGCCAAAAAATCCTTGTAGGACTGTAGCTTTTATACGCCTTCTGGAAGCTGTACAATATCGGTCAACCACGTAATCATTTACTAATACACTGAATTAACTAGCAAAGTTTACATTAGTTCTTTCACATCTTATATGACAACAATCACCAACATTTCGAGTGCCATAATCCGTTATCCGTGATATATCGTCTATACTAAGCACTCTTTAGAGCCGAGATGAGTTTGGCGCGACTCCAGACCACGAAGAGCTTCGAATATTACGGAGAGTGGTTAAACGGCTTTTGGGGAATAATAAAAATCTTGTAAAAACAATATTGTAGAGCACCTTTTTCTAGGTGGTTAAGTGACTTAAAATGTAAATGGAGTTTGTTTTTTCCTATTTTGGTTATAGCATGTAAGGTTTGCTCAAATATAAGACGGAGCGCGATAGAAGCGTGACAGAAGCACTCGTCTACGTTCGGTCGTGACGTTGGTCGTTGCGTTGAACGGGGCTGCGCTGTGTGGCGTCTCCTGTACATTTCAGTACATTACATCTCCCCAAGCCGTGCCACCGTCGCGCTTCCGTCACGCTGCGTCAGCTATGTGGCGAGTTATTACAATGGCACGTGATGATTTTATGGTATTTATCATAGAGTAAATGTAAAAGAATTGAAAACTGTCACGCCTGTAGGTTCCCCATTCCCCAAGCGGGGGTAGGTAGATTCGTACCATGTACACCCAAAATTTGTTAAAGATTCTACAATCTAATTTAATGAACGGCAAGATTATTACCGTCATACTGAGTATAATACTAAAATCAGGAAAACCGGATGAGATTATGAGAGTGGAGAAAGCGAGAGTCCTGGACCTTCGCTATGACCAAAACACATATGAACACGATAGCTTTGTGAAATGATCTTTCTGTAGTACTCAACAGATATCATAATGTCTCATTGGTCTAGTAATCGGCTTTTTATCCCGAGGTCCTGGGTTCAAATCCTAGGTCGGACAAATGTAGGTTTTCATCTTAAAAGTCCTAGTATTAGTTTGGAGTCTAGATTGTGCCTAGTATATGGCAACTGGCTCGCCCTCATTACATGGGACCTAACATCGTTGGCGGAAAGTGGGTGTATACAGTACACCTCTGCCACCCCCGCTTAGAAAATATGTTGTGATGGTGCTTTTTATATCCTAATATTATAATCTCGTCGAGATGTGTATTTTGTCCATCGTAACCTACGGTGCTCAAACGTGGTCATTAATCGAGCAACAGAAGTCCAAACTCAAGATTTGCCACAGAGCTATGGAACGCAGTTAGTTAGGTGTCAAACGGATTGACCACATTAGAGTGTTTTTGATCACTCTGCGTTCTGTTACCCATATTAGAGACGTAGGTATGAAATCTGCAAAGCTGAAGTGGGAGTGGACTGACCACGTAGCACTCATGGACTCGCAGAGGTGGGCAAACGCCATCACCAATTGGACACCACATGGAGGTCGCAGACGATGAGGTCGACCTAGAAAAAGGTGGGGCGACGATTTAGTCGCCTTTGCGGGTACTTCATGGCCCGAAATAGCAAAAGATCGACAGCTGTGGAAGTATAAAGGCCTTTATTAAGGAGTGCGATACTCAGCCAGGCTAGGAAAAAAAATTGCGCCACGTTTGATCTAAGTGAATTGGAAAGGGGAAGGAAAGGAAAGGAAAGAATCTGTTAGAACTTCGTACTCTCTACCCCTCCTACGAGGGATAGAGATATAGATTTAGTCTTATACTATTAATTTTCCGTTTCAAAGCCCTCTAAAGTTTGTTAACACTTGTTGTCTAGTCTATCAACTCCTAATTCTAAACCAGTCCAATGTTAGTACTACAAATTTATTAATCGAGTTTGATCAAACTTCAGACTTATGCGCGAACTTGTGCGCAATCAAATTATGCGCAGAATACTACCGTCACATCACCCTGTATAGCTCGGCCACTAAGATTCACGTTCATTAGTCGACGTTCATTTGGAGAACACCCTGTGACCTATATAGAGAATGTATGTGTGGCTTAATTTAAAAGCACTGGTGTAATCTGAAATTATTTAAGAATATAGAATATTCAATTTTATTGAGTTATGCAAAGTTAAAAGTTGCCTGTATAATAATGTTAGAATTTTACTTCCTGCAATGCTTTCAGTCTAAGTTTCGCATGTATGTGGATTTGTTATGTTGCATCATTTATGGAAGAATAATATGTTATAATAGATAGCGCAAGCCAATAGTCTTCGTAACTGGCAAGCGTGTATGAGACGAACTATGAGAGTAGAGGAAGTCAGAGAGGTATGTAAGGCAAGTACCTGGTGGACCTCTGTACTCTCTGCCTACTATGCAAGGAATCTGGCGAAGATAGATAGATAAATAGTGATAAAAAGTAGACTTTCTTCATTCTTCCTTAGAATGAGAAATGAAGAATATCTTATTATAATGAGAAATAGACCCAATGTCTGTACTCGAAAAGTCTCTACATGTGGGCCCTGTCTTGCGATTTCGTATGCATTATTTTGTTTGAGACCAATTATAGCCTTCTCTTCCCTGAAAAGAAATTTATCTCGAAGGCAAAATCAAAATCTGGTGTGCGGTTTAGGCTTGAAAAGACAACAAACAACAAAATATACTTTGACATTTAAAACAATATCGGTTTTCAATCTATCTATATCATTACGCCAGATCCCATGCGGGTTAGGTAGAGAGCACAACATTCCAACAGGTTTTTTCCTTACAGGTTTGTCGGTTACGGAAAATCTTAATTTCGCGGGCAGATAAGACACAGTCTATTTCTTTATAGTGTGATAGTCTATAGTAGAGGCGCTTAGCAGTTGACTACTACATGTAGATGATGATGATGAAGATCCTTCCACTTTCGCATAAATAAAAGCGATTTTGATATCTACATATCAAAATCGCTCACATCTCATAACTTACAAGGCATGTTTCAGAGCGGCCTATGCAAGAGTTGCCTTTTAGTCCGCCACAGTAGAGTTTTTAGTAGGCCGAGCGTTTGCGGGGGGTTGTGCGGCTTAGTGCGGCGTTGTGCGACGTTGTAGTGCGTTTCTGTGCGGTCGCAACTATACCCAACAAATTTTACTCATTCAAAAATCCAGCAGACTATTCGAATGAACTGTTTTTGATGCTTTTGTGCTCTGAAATAAATTGATTTTGTCCTAAAAGTAGTAGAAACTGAGGATTAATATTTTGGGAGATTACAAAGTCTGCTTTTTGTAATAAATAAAGTTCTGCTTTAATATGAGTTATATTGAAATATTTTTCGAACTACGAGTGTTTTATTAGTTATTTTGTTGCCATTTTAAACTACAAATGAGGGATGGAGTATGTAGCTAATACAAACTATTTCTGATTCTGTCTTTAGATAGACGGTACATTCTACACTGATAAATTACATGTGAATTTTGGTATTTTATTAAATTAGGTAATGTCTACCTTTTTTCATTTTTTTTAAACTTTGCCCCTCCCTTGCATTTAATCTTGTGTCGTGGGTGCGTTTACAAACATGAAAATTCACATACACAAATATTCAGACCAAATCAAATAATTGTGGGTCACACAAAAATTTGTCCCGTTCGGGAATCGAACCCGCGACTATTCGACCCAGTGAGCGGAGCAGCTCAAGCTCTTAACCACTGCATCAAATCGTCCGTCATTAAAACAACGTTTAATTTATAGTACCATCTCATCCAATGCAGCGCTTATAAATGAAATTTATAAAAATAGCATTGCTGGTATAACATTACATTGGGATTTAATACCGACAACGATATGTACACAGTCCACCTTTACCACCGGTGCTAAGAGAATATACGCATGACGGAGTTATTTCTTTGTCTGTCTACCTCTTCAGTGACATTCTTAATATATGCTAAATCCAATAAGCTAAGATCATAATATTACATCGACGAATTATTCCTGTGTCGTGAGATTGCATATACAAACACGAATTTCACATACACAAACTCCTAGACCGAAACAAATACTTGTGGATCACGCATAGATTCGTCCCGTGCGGGGATCAAACCTGCGACTCCTTGATGCAGTGGGGCGGCCTAAACTTTTAACCACTGGAGTAAGGAGTCCGTCACTATTAGACTAATTGTCACGACCTACATATCATCATTTCAGCCTATACTTGTTTACTGCTGAAGATAAGCCTCCCCAATCACTTTTCAGCGTAACCGGTCCGATGCCACCTACACCCAACGACTTCCTGCTGATAAGATCCTCGGTCCATGTGGCAGGCGGTCGTTCCACGCTGCGCTTGCCAATACGTGGTCTCCACTCTGAAATCTTTCTGCCCCAACGGCCGTCCGATCTTTACGCTATGTGTCCCGCCCATTGCCACTTTAGCTTACTAATCCTACCTACATATATTCTTGATTAATGTTAAGCTTTTATTTAACTTCTATCCGTCTTTCCGGTTCAAATCTTTTGATGAATTTTAAATCCTTGCAGGTATCCCATTAAGCTGAAATTTGGCATACGTATGTGAAGTTGGCGACAATGCAATATGGTGCCATACGGATGGTCTAATGCTGGAGTCAAAAAGGCCTTAGGAACTTGTGAACCATACAACATGGCTCCCTAGTGTCTAGGGTAGATTGCAGTGGATCCCAGCACATATCGGTATACGTGGTAATGAGGAGGTCAATCGGATAGCTAAAGAATCTATTGCTTTCGGTAACGAGGTATATGTTATACAGGACTATACAGAACTTTTGCTTAGTTACAAAAACACTACTTGGAATAATTGGAATGAATATTTTAATGAGACATCTTGTATGAAAGGAATTTGGTATAAAACTATTCAATCGGAGCCTCCTCGGCTCCTGTGGCTCACAGACTTCGATCCGGGCACGTTCCACTTAATAAATTTAAATATTTGATGAAAAAGACAAATTCTCTAAATTGTCCACATTGCAATGTTGTCGAAGATTTACAACACATATTGGGGGAATGCTCTCGGAGTGAGAGTATGAGAGTCACACTGGTACAACAGTATGGTATTATTCTTACCAATATGGGAGTTTTTCAAACCATTCTTTCCACTCCGACTTCAGTAGTAGCAAAAACCTTATATAAATTAATAGCACACGTATTTAGATACTAAGTTTTGTTTTATGTTAAAAAAAAGATAATGTTTTGAAATTAATTAGGGTACGATGGGTCTGACATAACCTCTAAGAGATTCAAAGACCCTTAAAACAAAAGAATAAAATAAAAAAATAGTGTCTAGGCTTGTTAGACTGGTATTGATAAGTACTATGACGATAAAACCAGATCATGTTCACGGTCCGATGATAAAGCCAAATGGGTGGGCAATGGTGGTTCCATTGCCCACCCATTTGGCACCCAACTACTCAATATAACTCCGCCGTGTTTGAGCTCATTGGATTTGTCTTCAAAAGTATTTAAGACCCGGATGGTCTCAAAGGTCTGATGACGGAGCCGGAAGGAAACAATAGGAACTCCTTAACTAAGCAAGATATCTTCGTTTTGTTTTGCTATGAAAGCTTGTTTTTAAAATGGTCTTTTTAAATTAAAATTATTTGCTTCTCAATCACCAGTTACTATATTTTAAGTTAGGATCTCATAAACCTAATGTTAGTTCGTTAGATCGATATTTCTGTATTCTTAAGTCCCTTCATTAATAAATGCCACAAACTGTACTAAACTGCGTCTTATTAATAACTGAAAGTAAATTAAAAAAAATCCATTAAACTTTTAATATTCAACGAAAATGTAAAACCTCTACAATATAATATTAAGACTTAATTTCAGAACTCGAAACTTTTTACCAACTTTATAACTTTACGATACTGATTTCGCACTTTAAGTAAAAACAAGTTCACTTTGTCCCATAAAATTTTGTATCCAAATATTGTTTCGCTCCAGTTTTGGATGAAACTTTTCACTTACTAAGTTATATTATTATTCCTATACAATGTTTTCCCTTTATTAATGATATTTCTTTCGGTGTTTGCCTAATATAAACTTATGTAATTTTATTGGTATAATATTTGGATAAGAGTGCGCGCGTACACGTGAGTTGTATAAAATTGTGTGTATTTTATGTTCGGTATTATAGGAAAGTATATAAATTCGGCGTTTTACAAGAATTGGCAGTTGTAAAATAAATTCGTTCCGAGGCACGGGCATAGACCTGTATATTATTTTTACTCAATACTTTAGAAGGTACATTACTTTTTAATGCTGTAGACGGTACGTTCCTGGTTATGTCAGTTGGATTCTTATACAGCGGGTGGCCACAAACCTGCCTTCGGTAATCTGCACTAGGTCTTTCTGGTCAAGCACAATCTATTCGCTCGTACAATAATTTATGAAATAAGGTCATCCATCTCTACTACGGCATGAGGTGATTTATTATGTACTGCGTGTAAATTAAGAAAAAACTACTATATACTTTCTTATTTAGTTGCCTATGACCTTGTTAGTCTAGTGGCAAAGCGCATCGCTTTGTGATGACGAGGTCCTGGGTTCAAATCCTAGGTCGGACAAATGTAGTTTTTCTAACAAAAAACTTCCCAGTATGAGTCCGGAGTCTGGAATTGTGTCTGGTATATGACAATAGGCTCGCCGTCTATGGGACCTAACATCGAGGGCGAAGAAAGGGGGGCGTCTCAGTTAACCTCTACCACCCCAGCTTGGGGAATATAGTCGTGAAGGTATTTATGTCCTTTTTTAGTATACTTATCATTAACGTCTTTTGCCGCAAGTCGAGCAACTTTCGTCCAAAGTCAGAACTCCACCGTAATTCGGTCAATCTTTACAAAGAGTCCTGGTCATCAAACCAGCCGTAATAAAAACGGGCCCACTTAAAGTAGATTTTATTGCGTCGTATATACGGACCTTATTCTCTTATGTTTATGCAACGTCACATCAATAGACCGAGTCTTATCTAAAGGACAAGAGCGGCGTATATCTCCGTAACCGGCAAGCGTGTATGAGACGAACTATGAGAGTGGAAGAAGCCAGAGAGGTATATTAGGAAAAGACCTGTTGGAACTCTGTACTCTCTGCCTACAAGATAGACACAAGATGAATAAATATTAAGGCGACGTTTCATAATGAACACTTGAAAAAACCGACTGTATTTTTGGTTTAGTCGAGAATAATGCGCGTAGCACTCATGAGAGTTTGAATCGTAGATCGGTCAAGTGTAATTTTCATATCAAGAAATTTCCAGTATCGGTCCGGAGTATTTCAATAGGCTTACTTCCTATTACATGGGACCTAACATCGCTGGCGAAAAGTGGGTGCTTACATTATACCTCTGCCATCACTGCTTGGGAATAGGGCGTGATGGCGAATATTTGACGGATGAGTTAGCGCAGTGGTGTAGAGCTTAAGCCACTCCACCCACTGTGTTTAATAGTCGCGGTTTCAATTCTCGCAAGGGACAAATTTTTGTGTAATCTACAATTATTCGTTTCGGTCTGGGTATTTGTATATGTGAATTTTCATATTTATAAACGCACCCACGACACAGGAATAAATCCTTGTGAGAAACGTAATCTACGTTAAAAAACATTAATCCATTTATATGTATAGACAAAAACAAACACATGTACATCACAGTATTTTTAAACGTTTTGCTATTAAAGATGTATGTGCTTTATAATTTATCTACCACCGAACTGGAACATAGCGTGGACACTACGTTCCGATTCACTGGAGTGAAGACCTCTCGCGTAGACACATTAATATAAAAACTCCTCAAACAGTCACCTATCCTAAATTGAGAAAGCCGAATGCTGCTTACTCTTGGTGAAAATACTGAAAGCCCACAGCCACAGGTGTATAAATTAATATATGAACCTATAATGTGCCACTGTTGGGCAAAGATCTTTTCTCAAGAATAAATGTAAGAAATTATATATGCATGATATATGGATCAGAGACGTGGTCTCTTACAATAGGTCTCATAAAAAAGCTCAGAGTTGCTCAGCGAGCTATGGAGAGAGCTATGCTCGGCGTTTCTCTACGCGATCGAATCAGGAATGAGGAGATTCGTAGAAGAACCAAGGTTACCGACATAGCCCTTAAGATTAGCAAGCTGAAGTGGCAATGGGCGGGCCACATAGCGCGTAGATCGGACGGGCGTTGGGGCAGAAAGATTCTAGAGTGGCGACCACGTATTGGCAAGCGCAGCGTGGGACGACCGCCTGCCAGATGGACCGACGATCTTGTGAAAATTGCAGGAAGTCGTTGGATGCAGGTGGCATCGGACCGGTTACGCTGGAAAGGGATTAGGGAGGCCTATGTTCAACATTGGATATGATGATGATGATGAAATGTAAGAAAATATACTCTGGGAAAAATCACCAATATTCAAATAAATTTCCATTGCTAGGCCATAACCTTCCAAATCTATCTGTAACAATAGGCAAGTACTAGAGACATAAAAAATCTATTTCTATCTCTTTCACCCGTTCATATTCCACATATTCCAAGGGACGAAATAACATGTTTATGCCCGCAAAATTATCACTAACTTCCGCGCAATATTGTAGGCGCGTATTATTAGGGCCGCGCACAATTACACCTGCCTAATATTAGATTCGCGCACACATACCCACCGCGTACCGTTAGGGTACCGTAATCCCATATTGTTGCCGCTAATTTGATTTCTAATAATGGATTAATAAAGTCAAAATTGGTATGAACGGCTGTGAAATGTGATGGGTTATTCCATACGATTAGGGGAGTAAATACAACAAAGAGGTTAAAAGTCTAGTCACGTTTAGTATAGGGTTGTTGCCTAATGAGACGCTTCAGAGTGCGGTAGATTGATTCCAATAGCACATTGATTGGTGTTTGTTCTGCAATAATGTCTTTTTTAATCTCTTTCATACTTACCTGGTAACAAAATGGTAATTTGGTAGGTTTTTCCATAGGGCTATTATATAAGTACTAGAGCTCTTTTGTTATCTTGGTAGTTTGTTTTGTAACTGAAATTGTCTTTCTTATTCAATATCGTATAATTAGTTGTTTTCTTTGGTTTTTTGGTTTAGTGCCGCATGGTTCGGTTGGTGATTATAACGTCCTAGGCTTAAAACTTGAATCGGACGACGTTATGAGAAGTTCTTATCAAAAAATTCTCAGTAAAAGTCTTTTAAGTCTAGAATTGTGCCCGGCAATTTTGCGTATGTATGTTTAGATTCTCTTTATATGTTAACAAATTGCATAATGAAATTGAAATTTGTGCTTTAACAATAAAACATAAAAACTAACAGTGCAATTGTTACGCGGCTTACATAATCAATTCTCGCCAATTAAATAATGTTTCCATTCCATTTTAAGCCATAAAAGCGAGTGCGGTGGTTTCATTTGCGCGAGCAATTAGCTTCAAATATATCGCACTTTATATTAATAAGAGTTACATTTCGTAACTGCTTTTATTTGAAATAAAATGAGGCGATTAAATTAAAATTATCTGAAAGAGTCTATCGTGCATTATTCATAGACCGTCTCTCCCTATGACTCACTTCATTGGATCATGGTGTTCTTAGCAGAGTTCAGCTAATTCGGTCTGAGACGAGTGACTGTTGAGCGTGGTAATTCCAGTTTTGAATGTTTCCATACTTCGAAAGGCACCTATTGCGGGCGAGCCTATTGCCATATACCGGGCACAATTCCACTCCGGACTGACACTAAAAAATTAAAATTTGTCTGACCTAGTATTTCAACCCAGGACCTCGCGATCGCAAAGTATATTATTTGCTACTAGACCAACGAGGCAGTCAAATTTAATTAAAAAAGAACTATAAAGTACCCTCAATATCCTACAGACTACCCGAACAACGCCCAAGTCCAAAAAATAAGCTTAGGCTTTCATTAAAAAAAAATCATAACTCTAAATTAAAAATAAAATTAATATGCTCGCGTAAATGAAACTATGCCGAGGTCGCGCCACACTGGGTCCTTATTCGATACAATCAAACGCGGTGCGTTACGATAACTTCGTGAAAAGATCTGTTAAAAACAGCAGTGATAGGTTAGACCGTTGGACTGAAAAGTCGGAGGTCTTAGGTTCAAACTCAGACACGCGCCTCTGTCTTTTCGAAAGGTTGAGCATCATCATCATTATCAGCCGAAAGACGTCCACTGCAGGACAAAGGCCTCCCCCAAAAATCGCCACAACGACCAGCTTTGTGCTGTATGCATCCTGCCTCTACCTGCTTCTACCTGCAACCTTCACCAGGTCATCGCTCCACCTTGTGGGGGGCCTGCCTACTCCACGTCTTCCGGTACGAGGGCGCCACTCGAGAACCTTTCTGCCCCAACGGCCGTCAGTTCTACGAGCGATGTGCCCCGCCCACTGCCACGTGCCCCCACTTAGGGTATCTTCCCAAGTGGGGGTGGCAGAGATGTATTGCGTAAACCCACTTTTCGCCGACGATGTTAGGCGCGACGGTGATTTTTTTTTTTATTTTTACATATAAAGCTTTGTTGTTAAATTTAAAACTTAGCCCAAGTGGGTTACGTTTTACGTTCACGAAGATGAAATTCACACACAAACACCTAGTCAGGAGTCTCCGTAACAGGCGAGCGTGTATGAGACGAACTATGAGAGTAGAGGAAGCCAGAGAGGTATGTAAGGAAAGAACCTGTTGGAACTATGTACTCTCTACCTACCCTGTAAGGGATCTGGCGTGATGATTTCTCTTTTAAGTGATTGAAGTGGTTTAAGCTTGTAAGAGCTTACTGAACCAAGCCGACCGCCAAAAACAAACTTTGAAACTCAAAGTCAAATTATTTATTTAGTGTTACAAATGGTCATATTTACATTTTTTTTTTGTTAACGTACTTATTTATCTACCCCCGGATCGGAACGCGGCCTCCGCCGAGGAGATCAGGCGAGAAACCCAGATTGTCTTTTTTGTCTAATTAATTGTTTTTTTTTTCATCATTTTCTCTATAGACACATACATTTTTATATTATACAAAATTAAGAACGCGATTCAGCTCCAGTGTGATGCCTTACGACTAATAATTATATTTTTGAAGAATGATAAGCTAAAGGATTCCGGGCAGACCAGTCTCCTCGAGCAGCATCCGTTCACGAGTATGACTATTTAAGCAGCCATCACTTCCCTTGACCATATTAGAGGGAAGGAAGTAACCCGCACAAAATAGCCACTCCAAGCATAGACTTTTTCGTGAGCATGACTTATCCCAGACTGGGGTCTGGGATAGGTCATGCTCCCGCGCGTGACGCGCTGAGAGCACTCAGAAAAAGTCTACAAAAGAAGCAATACTTGGAGCTCGTTTGGCAGAACACGCTACGCTTCGACATTTTTGTTCACATCAAATACGTATTTTATGACCAATAATCGTCAATAAAAAATAGGCACTCCAGCGGAGACACAAAATTTCACGAAGTTATCATAATTCGGCGCGTTACATGTTTAATTGGCGAGTAAAAGCCCCGGATTTCGTAGGCTTATAAAGTAGTTATGAGTGATGTGAAAAGCTGCGCTAATTGGAACCCTGTCTGCGATCAGACTGACGCCGTGTGACGCGCGTATTTCCGTGTCACAACTGTAATGGGTCTTTACGCTTATTTTAATGATTACACGTATTTTGGACAGTATTTTTTAATAGCTATTTCACCTTAGCTTTACTTTTTTAAATACGTAGCTCCGCAATAAGAAGTATTCTTATGTCGTGGATGCGTTTACAAACATTAATTTAACACATACCAAAACCTCACCAAATATTTGTGGGTCACACAGAAATTTATCCCGTGCGGGAATCGAGCCTGCAAGTACTATATCCAGTAGGCGAAGAGGCTCAAGCTCATAACCACTGCACCAAGCTGGCTGTCAAACTCATATCATGAAGCTATCGTGTTTAATTGACAAGTAAAGGCCCCGGATTTCGTAGGCTCATAAATTGGTAATGAATGAGGTGAAAAGCTATGCTAATTGGAACCCTGTCTGTGATCAGACTGCCGCCGTGTGACGCGACGTGATTTCGCGTCACATCTGTTCGGGTTTTTACGCTTATTTTATATGACATGTATTTTTAGAGAGTGTTTTTAATAGCTTTTTCACTTATATTTAAATTTTGTATATTATGGTTTATAAAATGTTTTTGATGTATGAACAAACGAACTATGAGAGTGGAGGAAGCTAGAGAGATCTGTAAGGAAAGAAACTGTTGGAGCGCTGTACTCTCTGCCTACCCTGCAGGGGTGATGGTGTGTGGTGGTCCGCTTTTTTTACAAGCTTTTATTTAACTTGCAATGTTCGTCTGTCTTTCCGGTACAAAACTTGTAATCAATTTTTCAAACACTTCTGAGAATCCAATTGAGCTGAAAGTTGGCATACGTATGTAAGTTCGGTGACAATGTAATATTATGGTATCATAGAGTTGGTCTGATGGAGATGGAAGGTGGCCACAGGAATATGGGAATTGTACAACGGGACCTCCTCCCGTTGAGGCTTGTTAGATGGATATTGACAAATATAATGTCGCCACGCTTGGGATCGTTGGATTTGTCTTGACGAGTACCTTACACCCGTATGGTGTCCAAGGTCTAATGATGGAGCCGGAAGAAAGCAATAGGAACTTATCAACCAAGCAAGATACCTTCGTTGTATTTTAGCTATTATAGCTTGTTTTTGAGAAAGTCATTTTAAATTAAAATTATTGTTCACAAGTTTCTGCCCGCGACTTTGTGCGCGTTGACTTTTGACGGGAACCTTAAATTTTTCCAAAAGAAAATCCTGTTTTAATCCAGGTAATAAAGTATCTGTGTGCCAAGTAACGGACGATTAAGCGCAGTGGTTAAGAGCTTACGCCGCTCCGCCCACTGTGTCTAATAGTCGCTGGTTCGATTCCCGGACGGGACAAATCTTTGTGTGATCTACAATTATATGTTCCGGTCTGGGTATTGGTGTATGTAAATTTTCATGTTTGTAAACGAACGACAGAGGAATTAATCCTAGTGTGGGGCTACGTTTCCAAAAAAAGAAAAAAGAAGAAAGAACATTTTTACCAAATTCTAGCTAAAAGGACTTTTGCGTGATTGAGTAACAAACATCCAAACAAACAAACTCTCACATTTATAATATTTGTAGGATATAATAGGTATATTATGTGTCGAAAGAAATCCACTGCAGGTTTTGACCTGCAGTGCCCTGCAAAGGCTTCCACCAAAGGTTGCTAAAACGACCGGCTTTGTGGTTTATGCCATAATTTGTTCTTCGACTTCAGGAAAGTAAAGTAAATCGTTAAAAGAATGTTTTTATCTATCAATCAGAAACATAAGTTTCATTGACCATTATAAAATAAGATTTTATAAAACTGCATTTAATATTGTATCATATTTTTTTGTTTATATATTGCGTAGAATAAACTAAACGCATTATGATAATTTCCGAAAGTACTACCTATATTTATATCTATCATCACGCCAGATCCCTTGCGGGGTAGGCAGAGAGTACAGAGTTCCAACAGGTTCTTTCCTTATATACCTCTCTGGCTTCTTCTACTCTCATAGTTCGTCTCATAGACGCTCGCCGGTTACGGAGACTCTTGAGTTGTCCTTCAGATAAGACTCGGTCTATTTGGTCATGGTAAGATAGTCTAGGTCTTCCCCGGTACCTACATCCTTCCACGTTCGCATTGTATATCTGTTTTGTCATCCTTCTTCTGACATTCTTTGTATATGCCCGAACCAACGGAGCATACTCTTTCTTATCTTTACACCGATACTATCTTTCATGCCTACTCGCTTTCTTACTACGTTGTTGCGAATGCGATCGGTCAGCTTCACTCCGCACATCTTCCGCAGAGCTCGCATTTCCACCACATTTATCCTACTTTCATTCTCCTTCTTACATACCCAGCTCTCGCTGCCACATAACAGCGTTGGGACAAGTACTCCGTTATGTATGGCCAGCTGCGCCTTTTGGCTTAAGTGCCGGCTCCCAAGTGGCTTTCCTATCGCACCATTCACCCTCTTCCATGCACTCACTTTTCTCTCTATGTCAGCGGTAATCCTTACTAAATGCGCATCCAAGATATATAAACTCATTCACTTGCTTCAGCACATCGTTACCAACCACACTCTTTGCATTCGTTCTGGTTTCTTCTAGTTCAAAAATCATATATTAATAATAAACATAACCATACACCATAGTACTACTTATACTACTAAGATTAAAGAAACCGCCGACATCTATACATATAATAAAACTGTTAGAAAGTTATGTCTGTACATAGAATATTTTTAGCAAAATAACAACCCAGGGTCTATTATGCTATCGATGTAGAAGCCAATTTCACAATTTTTGGCTTACGTGTCTGTTTGTCTGTCTGTCTGTCGGAGGATATGAACTAACATCACGCAAAAACTACCAGGCGGATTTTGATAAAACTTTGCAAGCGGATACCTTAAAATATTGACTAACGTATTGTATAGTAATTGTCCCGAAAAATCAAAAAAATATTCCAGATAAAACAAAAAGAAGCACAATATTTAATTTCTAAAAAGACACTTTATTCCAAACCTGTTTGAAGGATTTCAATTTTTTTTTTATAAATTTAGCCTGTACTAAAGATCACAACTCTGAATACTTATATTTACGAAAAATTTAAGTTTTTGAGGAAAGAAAAAGAAAGTCGATTTTGATAAATCCTTCATTGTTCCAAAACTACTCTTCAGATGTCAGTGAAGCTTAGCACGGAGATATTATATATTATAAATATATTTATGTTTTCAGGAAAACAAGCGCTTTGTAGGGAAAGTGAACTATCTATATCTATACATACTACGTATAATAAAACTGTAAGTAAGTTATGCCTGTACATGAATATTTTTAGGAAATAACAACCCAGGGATATAATTCTATTGATTTAGAAGCCAATTCTACAATATTTGGCTTTCGTGTCTGTTTGTCTGTCTGTCCAAGGGTATGAACCATCATAACGTATTAATATCTTACGAGAAGAAAAATAATAATATTTAGCTGGCAATGTACAATTTTTAGATATGATTTCGCTAGATTATAATCTTTGACAGGGTAGGTAGAGAAGTTTTAAATCAGAAATATTTAACCGATCATTTTAAAGTAAATAGATAATGATAATAATCCTTCTTGAAAAGTAAGGTATTGTAATTTTTTTTTACGAGACGGTGTTAGTGTTGTGTCATGAATAAGATCGTGCTATAGTTTAGTTTATATTTTACAAAGATCACCTGTGCGGGCTTAGTGGGGCTAAAACTGAACCCGGTGATAGAGATAGTTGATAAAGTAATAAGTCTGGTGGAAGTTAACAAAATATACAATATATTCACTACACGGTTCTTCTGGGATAGCTGTTATTTCTTCATACTAAAATGGCAGAATGGATCTTACTAATACTGTTCAGGTGTTTTAGGTCTCGAAATAATATTCGAGATATATTTTATCCCGGAAAGAATCACGGTTCTTGCGACATAGCTAGTATTTATTCATATTAAAATGACTAATCGAAGTTAATTGAAACTTAATATGAAAGTGTCTCACATCGTAAAATAAAGAAGAACATTTTTATCTCGAAAAATAGCACGACTTCAGAAGAATATCTATTATTTCTTGATAATAAAACTGCTGAACGGATTATAATTTTTATATGAAAGAAACCACACAGGTATACAATTCGTAAGTGGAAGGACGTAGAACAACAACCGTATAGATCCACAAAAAAAATAGAAGTAAAAAAAAAATTACATAGGTTCAAAAGGTTCCACGCTGCTTTCAGTTGCTAGTGTACCTAGAACAGGACATAGATATCGGGGAAGATCTAGACTATCTTAAATAGACCATGTCTTATCCGAAGGGCAAGTCAAGAGTCTCCGTAACCGGCGAGCTTGTATTAGACCAACTATGAGAGTAGAATAAGCCAGAAAGGTCTGTAAGGAAAACACCTGTTGGCACTCTGTACTCTCTGTGTACCCCGCAAGGGATCTGATGTAATGATATAAATTGGTATATAGTAATAAATAAGTCGTAAAATAATAATATGAAATAGGTAATTTTGTTTACACACCAGATCATGACGATATTATCCATCTAAGTGGTATATAAAATCACACCAATATGCATTTGGTGGGTTTTTGCCGGCCTGTATGAAGGTCCAAAATATATTTATAATATTTTGGCTAAAGAAAAGCCTGGTGAACTTTCGATTTCCCTCTTCCTCTTCACAGGTGACTGGAAGCCTGGAGACCTGCCGAAATCGTTCGACAACGAAAATTTACTCACATTTAAACGATAACAATAAATGACAATTAAACGATAAAACTTAGACTGCTTAACTTACTCACAGCGCACGGGAGTTTTTATTTGGGATTTGGGATTTTGAAATAAAGAAGATATTTTATGCGCTTACGGGCACAATAAAAAAAAAATATTTGTCCGTGTTTAATATCCAGAACAGCGGAACCGACTTTAAATACACTATCACCGGAAAATGGAAAATGTTTCAGAGATTGTTTAAGACTACTTTTTAGCTCGGGAAATGTAAGATTTCTAAAGAATAGTTGTGTTTACTTCTCCGTATTAAGACGGCTGAACGGATTTAAAAGAAACTTAATATGAAAGTGTCTTAAGTCTTGAAATAATGCTATCTCAAAAAGTTTTACGTCTAATTGCAAAATGCACGCGTGGCAAGCCGCGGGTAACAGCTAGTAAAACAATAAAATTATCACTTTATAATTTGAAGAATTCGCCATTATATCCTCTCTCATGACATTACCCGGTAAAAGTTCTTAGGGTGCCAACCAAAACCTTTATAACGCCCTAATAACAATGACCCCTATTAGTCTATCATCAGCTTTAAACCGTAACACTTCCAATCCAAACCCTATTCCTATACGATTAACATCTATTTTCTCTAATAGCTAATCGGCTCACAATCCCGACTATTTCCTCTTCGTAAAAAAGGTACCTAACAGACATAACTTTTAGTGCGAAGATTTAACGTTCACCGATATTATATGGTACGATTATTTAGTCGCAGTAAACCACGCCTCGCTATGATAGACCTTATTTATAGTGTCGTAAAATGTCTTTTGTCTTATCGTAAAGAATCGCAAATTCGATTTATGCGTTATATGGAGCTTTTGGGATTATTGAGCGTATGCTATTTATTGGGGTTGGATAGGAGAAATTGAAGTTTTTTTATGATTTCTATTTGTACAATGAAAGAAATTGTAACGGAGCTGTTTGTACATCTATACCTTAAGATATTTTTAAAGTATTTTAGGGATGACTATTTAAAGGTATCCAAACAAAAAAACAATGTTCAAAAACCGTGTCTGGACATTACGTAAACTCCTCTAAACTGACTTTTTATAATGTGATTTTAAGCGCGCCATATGATTAACCAAAACTGGTTTTGTAGAATCAAAGAATTAAAAGACGAACGATTTGGCGCAGTAGTTGAGAGCTCAAGCCGCTCCGCCCACTGGCTCGAATAGTCGCGGGTTCGAATCCCGCACAGAACTAATCTTTGTGTGACCCACAATTAATTATCATGTTTATAAACGCACCCATGACACGGGAATAAATCCTTCGATGGGACCAGGTTCTTTTTATATGGCCTCATAAGTCCAAAATTTTCATAACAAATTGAATATTTGAAATCTTGAAATTTGTTTTGAAAATTTTGGACTTACGAGTCGTAATAAGATTATTACTAATATCTTTAAGACATACTCTAAACTTTTTCCTTAATAAATCAGTATATACCATCCCATTGTTGCAAAAAAGCCATCGCTCACAAATCGAATTGAGAGAGAATATGTCATATTTCAAACTTTATGTTCTCTATTCCGATCTCTGTCTCGAACCTATTCGCGCCTGTATTAAAAAGGCGACAACCCGATACTTCGCAAACGCGCCCACTATCAGAACTCGCCCACTCCTGATGCCGTTACTTCCCTCCTTACGAATACAGATACTGCACACAGGATCAGATACCGACCTCGTTGGCGAGGTTGAAGAATCCCTTGCCCGCCGGCCGGTGCAGAGCACCACGGCGAGACACCTAGTATACGTCGTCGCCCATAGGGACTGCCCAAGCCGAGGCCGTTCCTTGTTGAGGCGTCCTTGAGCTAGTGGCCGCCTAGCCCTACTGGCTTATGCGGTAAAGCTGTAAAGGCCCCGCGGCCAACAGCGTAGATCATTCACACACCACCACACACACACAATTCAAACTTTAATAACCAAAAACAGTTCCAATACCAAAGTTAACGACAAAAATTCTCATCTGCACGACAATGGTTATACATTTAATTTATGCGATCATAAAATCTTTTGTCGCCCAATACTGTAGTCGTAAAACGGCAAATGTGAATTGCTCCTTATATGTCTTGGAACATTTGGAGCAGTCAGCGCTGGGTTCAGTTTTATTTTTCTTTTTATACAAATTATGTTGATAATGCTTAATGTAGTTATTTTTAGTGCTGTGTTATTGCGGTATTGTAGAAATCATCAAGGTTAAGCAACGTGCAGTCCGGTCAGTTAGAGATGGGTGACCGTTTGTTGCATTTCCATTTTCAAGCATTTATTGCTTTGAAAGAAACCACAAATCGGTGGTCTCTATCTATCTATATCTCTATCTATCTATATCATCACGCCAGCTCCCTCGCGGGGTAGGCAGAGAGTACAGAGTTCCAACAGGTTATTTCCTTACATACCTCTCTGGCTTGCTCCACTCTCATAGTTCGTCTCATACACACTCGCCGGTTACGGAGACTCTTGACTTGCCCTTCAGCTAAGACACGGTCTATTTGGTCATGGTAAGATAGTCTAGGTCTTCCCCGGCACCTACATCCTTCCACTTTCGCATTGTATATCTGTTTTGTCATTCTTTCTTCTGGCATCCTTTCTATATGCCCGAACCAACGGAGCATACCCTTTCTCACCTTTACACCGATACTATCTTTCATACCTACTCGCTTTTTTACTACGCTGTTGCGAATACGGTCGGTCAGCGTGACTCCGCACATCTTCCGCAGAGATCGCATTTCGACCGCATCGTTCCAATAGCAGGTGGCCACGAATCTGCCGGCACCAATCTGTACTGGGTTCGTATAGTGGAGTATGACCTATTACCTCTTATCTCTATATTTGAGAGGCCTTTAGCCAGCAGTGGGACGGTATAGCTTGATTTAATACTTACAATGTATTATTTCGATATTATCAGTATCGTAACACCAGATCCAATGCAAAGTTAGCAGAGAGTACGGAGCTCCAACAGGTTGTTTCTTTACAGACCTATGTCGCTTTCGCCATACTCTTAAATTATCTCATACACACTAAATAATACTAGGATCCATTAATAGAGTCATCCAATAACTCATCTTGTCAGACGGGGATACAGAGACTCTTGACTTGCCCGTCAGATAAGACACGGTCTATTTGGTCATGGTTACTAACTAATTAAGAACATTTAATCCCGGTCTATTTTACCGTAATACAAACAGAATACTAAATAAGTGAGATTACATTGAAATGTCATTAAAAGTTGATGTCACGCCGGATATTCTACGAACTCTACGAGCTCTACGAAGTTGCTCTACGTAGAGATTATACTTCGAGTTCTGAGTACCGGAGTCGTATCACTTGTTACTAAAACTCTACAAGTCTTCGAATGTTGTAACGTGGAAGCGTATTTTATGTGTCGATAAGATAGCGATATTATCGTCGCTGACATATAAAAGCGGCGGGCATCAATTACATTTTAAGGCACGATATATCAAATTTGTCGTTATGTAGTCGCAATCTATGGAGAGGCCTTTTTTCTGCAAGGAATGTCTATCGGCTGATGATGAAATCGTCAGAATATCTTCGAAACTATGACAAAACAGATAAACAATGCGAAAGTGGAAGGATGTAGGGACCGGGGAAGACCTAGACTATCTTACCAAGACCAAATAGACCGCGTCTTATCTGAACGGCAAGGTAAGAGTCTCCGTAACCGGTGAGCGTGTATTAGACGAACTATGAGAGTGGAGGAAGCTAGAGAGGTATGTAAGGAAAGAACCTGTTGGAACTCTGTTCTCTCTACCCCGCAAGGGATATAGCGTGATGATATAGACAGATAGATCATTGGAGAGGTCTTTATTCTGCAGTGGATGTCTATCGGCTGATATTGAATATCATTATCGGTATAAGACACAGCGCTATAGGATACTTTATGTTTCAGCTGTACTCAACTTCGTTCGCGTTATTTTCAGGCATGTATTTCACACTTTTAAGGTTTGGTCAAACAGCCGACGGAGCACGACGGGAGCACGACGCAAGCGCTCGGCTATGTTCTGTTGTGAAGTTTGACGTCGCGCTGACTGAGGCTGCGCAGTTTGGCGTCTCTCGTACATTTCTGTACATTACAACTCCCCAAGCCGCGCCACCGTCGCGCACCCATTGCACTTCTTCGGCTATGTGGCAAAAAAATATTTCCTTGCCAAATTTGATCAAAATTCGTTCAGCGGTTGGGCAATTAGATAGACAGACAGAGTTACTTTTTTAATTTAAAATATTAGTAGGATTTCCCGATAAAGCTGCTAATCTATATCGACGATGATCACCTGTCTTTGGGATGCAAAAATCCTTATAATATTGTGACCTGTGATATGTGATCCTTATAAATTTTTTTGATTTTGCACTATATTCTTTTTTTTCGAGGGGAAATGCCTGTCGCATACTGCCACATCGTGGGCTTTGGTGATGTGGCAGTTATGTGGGGCTCGCACCCACTAAAACCCCCCGGCGTCCGTCTCTTGCCCAATTGCTCTGCCGCAGGAATCGCCAGTGGCAAAACATCTGCGGCGCGGGCGAGCCGGGTCTATTTCCCGCAGACCTCTCCTCTATGCTTTGTGTTTTCTTTTGTGAGGGTGCGCAGGACGCAGCGCACATCCGTCACATGCCTGTTACTGGTCAGGCGACAAGCTGCCCACGCTCGGCGCCCGCAGGCTACTTCTCACGGCGGGCGGAGGTCATTTGCGGCTTACGCTCTACGCCTCCGCCCATTCTTACGTCTCCCTAGTCTATCTACTACCTTATAAATTAAAAAAGGAAAACAACACTAGAAAGGGTATTACAACATTTTGGAATATCTTGACGATAGGACAGATTGGATTTGAGCAGCTCCTCAATCAGCAACATTAAACAATGTTGTAAAATAAGTTAAAAGTTTCTCGCCGGATCTTCTTAGTGGAGGCCGCGTTCCGATCCTGTGGTACATGTAAAAATGTAATAATTTTGACGTTTTTGAACACTATTGTATTGGCTTATACATATAAATGATTTTTGACTTTGACTACCCTTAGTAAAATATATTTTTTTGAACGTAGTCTAAAATAGCTAGTGAATACTAATAATATTTTAAACGCGGCACCATGCCTCACTTGTTATCATACTTTAATAATTTGACTTTATTGCAACATTTATACTTATTAAGTATATTCGTATTTTTAATAAATTTTTTTTTTTTTTTTATTTAAAAAACGTAGCCCCACACTAGGATTTATTCCTGTGTCGTGGGTGCGTTTACAAACATGAAAATTCACAAACAAATACCCAGACCGGAACAAATAATTGTGGATCACACAAAGATTTGTCCCGTGCGGGAATCGAACCCGCGACTATTCGACACAGTGGGCGGAGCAGCTCAAGCTCTTAACCACTGCGCTAAATCGTCCGTCACTTATGAGAAGTTGAGTAGATATTTTCCATACTGAAACACATTCATTTGTATTATTTAACAAAATACTGGGGAGGCCGGCACATCCCGTCCGATGCCACCTGCATTCAACGACTTCCTGCGATTCTTACAAGATCGTCGGTCCATCTGGTAGGCGGCTACCCCACGCTACGCTTGTCAATACGTGGTCTCTACTCTAGAATCTTTCTGTCCCAATATCCGTCCGATCTTCTATGGGCTATGTGAGTGATCTTGGTTCTTCTACAAATCTTCTAATTCCTGATTCGATCACGTAGAGAAACGCCGAGCATAGCTTTTTCCATAGCTCGCTGAGCAACTCTGAGATTTTTATAAGGCCTATTGTAAGAGATCTCACGTCTCTGATTCGTATGACATCATTGGCAATACACCTTGACTAAAAATTAACGACCAACAATACGAATGCGTAGATTGAGATATTATGGGTGTTACGTCTATTCTATAGGTACCCTGCCATTGAACTAATCAGAATATTAACCGACTTCAAAAAAGGAGGAGCTCAACAATTCGTCTGAGTTTTTAATGCGTCTTTATTTATGAACTGATTTTGATGATTCTTTTTGCGTTGGGTTTAGTATAGTTTCGAGGTGGTCTCATTTTATTGAAATCGGTGTTGAACTTTGGACTTTGAAGATTCATCAGAGGACTCCTTAACGGCGAACAGCACGAATGTATAGATTCCGTTATTATGGTTATTATATCAATCCTGTAGGTACCTTGCCGTACAACTTAGCGAAATAATATAATATAGGTATATAAATATTAGTAAATAATTCACTTACCACCTAAAATTGTAATATAAAAATCTTTAACAAAAACAACCGACTTCAAATTGTAATTTTTTGCTTTTTGAAGTCGGTTTTAAATGTTTTTTAAAGATTTTTCTTTTGTAGGTACGAGTATGCTTTCATCTTTATTTTTTACTCGTTTTTTAGATATTGTAATCAGTTTTCGAAAAAATCTTATTAAATAAATAAAACGAATGAAGTTAATATTACAATTTCTAAGTAGTCAACAGACAAAGGTCAATGTTTAGGATTTGTATTTTATTGGTTATACCAATTCTAACTTTACTTAATTTTAGATTGCTTTAGGATGGCGCTTAAAACGGGTGGTGATCACGAAGTTTTCGGTTCAAAATACAGAAAGCCAAAGTGTGTTTTTATATAAAAAATTCTTAGTCACAGTTCTAAATCTACGATTGTGATGGATTGGTTCATTCTTTGTTACATTTGGAGGTCTAAACATCGTTGCCATCACACTAGGAATGTGGGCCTGACAGTTAGTTTTAAAGGTTTGGTTAAATAACCAACGGAGCGCGACGGAAGCGCTCGGCAAGTCGTCGGTCGGCAGCGCGCTACAGGAGCGACGTTGCGCCGGCCGGGCGGCCGCCCAACACTAGCGACCTGCTCGCACGCCTATTGACGTCTTGCTTCCCCGTACTTCGTTTGTAATCCCGTCGAGAATGATGGCAAGGACTCGTGACGGCTGCCGTTGCGCCGAGCGGGGCTGCGTTGTGTGGCGTCTCCCGTACCTTTCAGTACATTACCAAGCCGCGCCACCGTCGCGCTTCCGTCGCGCTGCGTCGGCTATGCTGCAAAACCTTTAATCGCCCAAAATAATAGATACCTACTGTATTTTGTTTTTACTGTCATCATACAAAAATGCTAAGCAGAGTATGAACACACTGAGAAACACATTGGGAACTTACATTACTTAAATTTTGAAAAAACAGAACGTATTTTAAGTGTCACTGACCAATGGTTTTGTTATTTTTTTTCTCTACAGCAGTAAAATTCCGATATGGTGATAGAGTCTTGATTACTTTCTGATGATCTATAGGTACTATAATGGTTTGCATTAACAAGAAAATATATATTCTGATTCTATTCTACAAAGATACAATAACAGATTTTGCTGAATTCTGTTACAATATTGGCCCCTAAACTTTAACACATTACGAGTGGAGAGCGACATAGTAAAGGTACGCAGGGTGGCCGGAATCATAACTCAAATTCGTGAAAAAAAACCATTTATATAGAACTTTGTGCCATCTATCACGATTCAAAGAGTTCGTTGGGTAACGACTGATTTTAATGGGTATCGGCAATCGATGCCTCTCATATATCATGGCGTTATAACAACCCAGTGTTTTGGTTGAAAATCATTGAAGGATGGCGTGGGAACAAAGGATATATTTGCATATGTACGTACATATTGTATTCATAAGCAAATGAAATTAATATTTTGTGTTCAAGGTAGAATCTTCTGTCTTCCAATGAGTTAAAGTTTAATATCCTGAAGTTATTTTGAACACCTACGAAGTGTTTTAACATCTAAATGATAGATCTTATCCCACGCTTGTTTGAAGTAGTAGATTAAATCACTTAATATACTACGCAAGTCGGCTTGAAAAATAAATGCCTCCCGGTTGCCACATCCCGTATAAGTTATGAATAAGTTACAAAACGCTACTTTTTTCATATAGAAGTACGCTGTTTTTGTGTTTAGCAGAAGATAAGATTTATTTAAGATCATAAGTTTGAAGCAAAGACGTAATATAAATGATCTATTAGTCCTTCACAAATATATAAATGGCTCCATGGATGGATTTTTGATTAATCACCTCTTTTCATGCTGAGCTCTCTGCTTTAAATTTAATTCGTATACTAGAACAGTAACGAAATTTATCCTCACGGTTCATCTCAAAATATACCATAATAAACTTTTCTAATCCATCGGAAGCCATTAAGTTTACAATCCTCAAGCAATAAGGACCACAAACTCGTTCTGAATAGCAATTCCTCTGGAATTGGCTCATTCGGTAGCGGAGTGCGTCCCGTGGATGCCTCGCCTCCATTTTGTATTGATGTTAAAACGGACTTGATTGAAAATCTTTATATATATTATAGCGTTTGGGAAATGAAATGTGTAACTTTTATAGTTGTACTACTGAAAAGATCTTACAACCGAACCTGAGATCCACTTCTACCTAAATCCCAAATCTGCATCCGATGGACTTTGAATCGATTGATCGGAATGGGATGCTTCTCGAAATATCGAATGAATCGAACGTTGAATCCATTTAGATTCTCCCCCTCTCGCGTCTTATTCGAAGTCTGAGATTTTCTTGCGTCTCGGGAACTCGATTTTCTGAGAAATACTAAAGCATTAATTCTATATCGATACCTATTTTTGTTGACGTTGTTCTTTTTCATTTTATATTCCAGGGATAGATTAGAATTGGAATTAAAAATAGTGTATGTATTTTTTTAGTTTTTCAAATTTATTTCAGTGAAACGGGATCTTTCCCAGTACAGCATACCGCTATATTATTTATAGAAATGGTATTTTCAGACACGGTCCGGGTCTGGATATTAGGAAGTAGATTTGACCTTGATACGTATATTTTGATAGAAAAAATATTTTTGCCGTATATTTCACTAAAGGTTTTACCATTACTAAGAGGACTCCCTCTTGAGGAATTTAGCCGTAAAGGTAAAATCTTTAGTGAAATATACGGCAAAAATATTTTTTCTATCAAAATATACGTATCAAGGTCAAATCTACTTCCTAATATCCAGACCTGGACCGTGTCTGAAAATACCATTTCTATAAATAATATAGCGGTATGCTGTACTGGGAAAGATCCCGTTTCACTGAAATAAATATGAAAAACTAAAAAAATACATACACTATTTTTAATTCGAATTCTAATCTATCCCTGGAATATAAAATGAAAAAGAACACTACACTTCTATAATCCCCTCTCTATAACTCTATAGAGAGGGGATTATAGAAGTGTAGTGTGAAGTACTTTCATTTTGCCGTCGATGTTAGGTCCTAATATAATAGGAGAGCCTATTGACGATCGTGAACTATTCAAAAATCCTGGATCTCCTGATCGCATCTAGACAAATGAGTGTCTTATGGTACTGTGTGTGTTTTTTTTTATAACTCAACCCCACACTTCGGTTTATTCCTTTCGTGGGTACATTTACAAACATGAAAATTCACATACATAAATACCCAGACCAGAACAGACCGAAACAAATATTTGTGGGTCACACAAAGAATTATCCCGTGCGGGAATCGAACCCGCGACTATTCGACCCAGTTGCCGGAGCGGCTTAAGCCCTCGACCACTGCGCCAAATCGTCCGTCAAATTGGATTGGACTTGTGTCCGTTTTATTAAATATAAGGGATATTTTTTTACATTTACGAGTGTTTAAGTACCTAAATTCACTTTTATATTAACATCTTTTAAACTCGCTACAAATACCAAAGGCCTATTTTAAAACTGTACTTGAACTTATCGAGTATTGATTATCCAACAGACGACCATTAATTATTTACTACTTAACGAATACTTGAGCTTAACCAGTGGTCAGCGGCCATACAAATTTGGAATCCTCGTTTAACCTTAAATCTTGTTTAAAACTTCATTCGTTACACTCAAAAAGTGATTATAACTTAAACGGCGACGTTTTATCATGATCAGCACTATAAGTGATTTGTCAGGCCGAATCTCAATTTAATTTGAAAATCTAAAACTGATTTATAGAAGTAAGGTCTGGGTTACAGGAATGTAATAATAAATTACTAGATAATAATACCTTTACTTGTCTTTTGTAAGGAATTATCAGTTTTTGGGTTTAACGCAGTCTACTTGGTGATACTAAATACTTAGGTCCTGTATTCGTGCTGAAATAATCTTATTTTTAGTGTAGTGAAATTCTCGTATACCAATCTTCCCCATAAAATGCCTGGGGAACATGCAATTTCCCCTTACTGCCATTGGAAAAGTGTATGGTATATTTATTAAAAATTATTGAACGGAGAATGCGCGAGAAGTCCGATGGAGTGTTGTGTGAGGCACAGGGAGGTTTCAGGTCTGGAAGAGGATGTTCGGATCAAGTTTTCTCCCTCCGCAACATCGTAGAAAAGCATCTGGCAGTAGGCCGGAAGGTTTTCTGCGGTTTTGTGGACCTGGAGAAGGCGTTTGATAGAGTCGTGCGAAAGAGACTTTGGGACATTTTGCCAGAGTATGGTATAAACGGCACCCTGTTGCGAGCCGTCCAGTCCACCTACGTGGACCGCAAGGCATGCGTACGGGTGGGTGGTAACATGTCACCTTGGTTTGACGTTAAAATCGGCGTCAAGCAGGGTTGCGTGTTGTCCGCTAGACTGTTTATAGTGTATCTGGATAAAAGTCTTCAAAGACTGTGTGCGATGACTGAAGGGGTAAAAATGGGTGATCTAGTGATAAACCACCTATTGTATGCAGATGACGCGGTTTTGATAGCGCCAACAGCCACTGATCTGCAAACACTAGTCACAGTTATGAGAGACGACTGCATGAACAATGGCTTACATTTGAATGTTAAGAAAACCAAAATTATGGTTTTTGAACGGGAAGAAACCAGAACGAATGCAAGGATTGTGGTTGGTAACGATGTGCTGGAGCAAGTGAATGAGTTTGTATATCTTGGATGCGCCTTCAGTAAGGATGGGAAATACACCGCTGATATAGAGAGAAGAGTGAATGCAGGTAATAGAGTGAATGGTGCGATGGGAAGGCTACTTGGGAGCCGGCACTTAAGCCAAAAGGCGCAGCTTGCCATGCATAACGGAGTGCTTGTCCCAACGCTGTTATATGGCAGTGAGAGTTTGGTATGTAAGAAGGAGAACGAAAGCAGGATAAATGCGGTTGAAATGCGATCTCTGCGGAAGATGTGCGGAGTCACGCTGACCGACCGTATTCGCAACAGCGTATAAAGAAAGCGAGTAGGTATGAAAGATAGTATCGGTGTAAAGATGAGAAAGGGTATGCTCCGTTGGTTCGGGCATATAGAAAGGATGCCAGAAGAAAGAATGACAAAACAGATATACAATGCGAAAGTGGAAGGATGTAGGTGCCGGGGAAGACCTAGACTATCTTACCATGACCAAATAGACCGTGTCTTAGCTGAAGGGCAAGTCAAGAGTCTCCGTAACCGGCGAGTGTGTATGAGACGAACTATGAGAGTGGAGGAAGTCAGAGAGGTATGTAAGGAAAGAACCTGTTGGAACTCTGTACTCTCTGCCTACCCCGCGAGGGAGCTGGCGTGATGATATAGATAGAAGTGATATAACAATAAACGACTGCCTTGTTTGTCTAGTAGCAAAGCGCATCGCTTTGTTATCACGAGGTCCTGCGTTCAAATCCTAGGTTATAATTCCTAGTATGAGTCCGGGGTCTGGAATTGTGCCCGATATATGGCAATAGGCTCGGCCCCTATTACATGGGACCTAACATAGTCGGCGAAAAGTGGGTGTAAAATAAAATACACTGATCCACTTTTGAGCAAAACGCTTTCTTTTACAAATCGAGGTAAGAGTGAATAAGGATTCCACTTCGCGACCCAATACGGATTGGGAGAGGCAGGTTTGTGACTACCTACTGTTGATATAATAAAATAAATAGGACTATACAACCCACTGGATTTTTCTCACAAACTGACGAGAGAGAGAACCGATTTACCATGCAACCCAGTGTGGTTTAGCGGAGGCAGATTATGTATGGCAGAGTGTTTTTTGATCCCAATATTACCGCTGCATTAATAATTATTATCGAATGATCACCATATTTTTCATATTACCGTCATTATTAACTGCTGAGTAAAGGTTCTATCTATCTATCTATAACCTCACGCCAGATCCCTTGCGGGGTAGGCAGAGAGTACAGAGTTCCAACAGGTTCTTTCCTTACATACCTCTCTGGCTTCCTCGACTCTCATAGTTCATCTCATACACGCTCGCCGGTTACGGAGACTCTTGACTTTTCCTTCAGATAAGACTCTGTTTATTTGGTCGTGGTAAGATAAGTTCTTGTATGATATATTAAAAAATCAACCTGTACTGGATCCAATGCTGCGCAAAGGCTTTCTCAGAGTTATACTCCACCACGCGACCTAGTGCGGATTGGTGGGGGCAGGTTTGTAGCCACATGCTGTTCGTCTTGATCCCAATTATAATATCATCCTATACTGCCCACTTGGGGAATGGGCTTCTCTCACAAATCGAAGTAAGAGAGATTAGGTCATACTCCACCACGCGGACCCAGTGTGGATTGGTGGAGGCAGTTTTGTGGCCACCTGCTGTTGGAACTTATCAAGCCGCCTTTAAGGCTTCCAACTCGGCTTAACGACTACTACATTAAGTGGTAACCGGGACCAACGGCCTAACGTGCCTTCCGCACGGAGACGCTCGAATATGAAAATACAACAAAAAGTCACCCATCTCAGGCTATTCGAGTCGAACGCTGCTTAACCTTGGTGATCGATAAGAACACCGCGGTCGCACAGCGCTACGAGCACCTCATTTCCCCATTGATCCGAATTGTTCGCTATAATAAAAATAATTAAGGGATGAATTGATGATATTTTTCTTATTACCGCTATTACCGAGTAAAGGTTCCCATACGATTATAATTAAAACGAATAGATCCCCCATTCATCCAAATCATGAATCTTGTCGTAACTGGGACTTATTGCGGTGGAATCATATAACTTGGTGGCTCGTACGAATGGGCAGAGCAATAAAGTGCCCACCGTGCAATTCGAGACGTTTCATTTGTCCCAAGCTCACGTATTCCTTTCTTATAATTCCACGTTAGTAGAGTTACCATGCTTTTGGTGAAGGAGAATTTGAGGAATGTTTATTGACTGTTTTTATTGTTTCAGTGGGTGGGTATATCAATTTGGTGATGCTTATTACGTTTAAAAGATACTTTGAAATAATAGGTAAATGGTTTCAGAATTTAACACCAACTTATTAGGAGACTAAGCAAATTCTGATTTGAAAATTTCAAGAAAATCATTTTGTATGTATGGATTGAATACGTATTTAAAATGTTTGGTATGATTTTTAAGCCTGTTCTGCAGGGCGAACAACAACCTCTAGCCAGACATATTCATATTTTAGTGTTAAGACGTATTTATTAACAAATTTACAAATTAAAAATCGCTAAAATGATGATTTTCAAAATAAATCTCTAATACAAAGCAATTATAGATACCACATGCATCAGTGTATATTTTTGAAATTAAAAATCTTAGCTCCTTTTCTATACCCATGTTTACTGCGGTGTATTTCTCATCTTTTTTCCTTCCCCTTACGAAACCGAGTATCTTTAACACATGTTTTCCGGATATAACAATATCCCTCGCGAAGTAGGCAGAGAGTACATAGTACCAACAGGTTCTTTCCTTACAGACCTCTCTGGCATCTTCCACTTTTTAGTTCGTCTCATACACGCTCGCCGTATAAAATAAAAATATACAATGGATTATCCTGAAAAAACGCAGAATCTGGTCACCCTACATCCGACTAGCACTCAACTCTCAACGCTTATTTAATTTAAGCCCCTCACTGATGGCGAGACCTGAAAACGCAATTATAGCTCATGTATTTTTCAGTAAAGACGCGAGATTATTGAATTTGTGTGTTACATCATAATTTAACTTGATATTTACTTTTAAAGGTTATAAAATCTTTTGTTGGGCGTTTCTTGAAAAGGTTTCCTTTATGTGGCTTTTTTGTGAGGAAATTGTATGAGCTATTTGAAAGGATTCTATGAATAAAGTTAAGTTTGTATGTTGGTAGCGTTGTTTAATTAGCATGTTATATAAACTAGGAAGGGTACATCATTGCAGAAGGAACTTACTAATATGATTTCTTTTTGCTTTTTCTTATTCATCAAAGACATCTTTAAATACAATAAAGTTGCCAGCTCCGTTTAAAACATGCAATAACTAAGGTAAATACTACGTCGGTGTCATCATAAGTTAAGGAGACAAGCCACTTGGCTTGCCTAACTTATGATGACACCGAAAGTCTATTACTCCGCGTAACACAAAAACAACGGACAATAAGATACATTTCGATATTTATTCTATATTATATTATATACATCATATATTCAACACTATAATCATACACATTAGACATTTGAATAGTTTTTTTTTTAAATAAACGTAGCCCCACATTGGGATTTATTCCTCTATCGTGGATGCGTTTACAAACATGGAATTCAACATACACAAATACTCAGACCGGAACAAACAATTGTGGGTCCCACAAAGATTTGTCGCGTACGGGAATCGAACCCGCGACTATCGACCCAGTGGGCGGAGCGACTTAAGCTCTTAACCTTTACGCCAAATCGTCCGTCATTCCATCAATCATTTTATGTTATGAGTTAGTTTACTTTTGCAACGTCGACTGAAGTGTAAAAACATTTTTGCTATCTGGATTCGGCACCCACGGGACAGGGTTGCCTACAAGGCCACTTGTAAAGTATTATTGTAAACTTTTCACTTGTTAGATAGTCAAATAAGTTTTAGATTTTTGATTGATTTACTGCATGTTCTTTAGGCGATCACGAGGTCTAGAGTAGAAATAATAAATCGGCTTTGTCTGACTAATTTCTGTATTGAAAAAATCCTAAGTCGCAGTTCTGGTTCTAGAATTGTGCTCAGTTTAATGACCACAAGCTTGTTCCTGTTACATAATATGTACTTGTGCACAGTATATGACTAGTTACTGGTTAAATACCAATAGGCTTGCCCTTATCAAATTCAAACTTGGTTGAGTTGCATCAGTTAAAGTAACTGTCCAATGTTTGTAAAAAAAAATTGATTTTGATTTCTAATAACTCTCAACGTACAGCCTATTTCAATCAAACTTTAACAAAATTATAACTTTTATTAGTCTACACGAAATCTTCGAATTCATGCTAACAGCATTTTCATATCGATTTCTTCTGAAATACCGTCGCCTTCATATAACACTTGTTATAGATTTCAATCACAACTAAAAAAATCTACAAATAGTAATAGTTTTTATACAAAGTTTAAAGGTTTGGTCAAATAGCCGACGGTGCGTGACAGGAGCGCGACGCAAGCGCTCGGCTACGTTCGGTAGTAACGCTTGCCTTCGCGCCGAGCGGGGCTACATTTCAGTACATTAGAACTCCCCATGCTGCGCCCCCGTCGCTCTCCCGTCGCGCAGCGTCGGCTATGTGGCGAAACTTTTAAATTTTGATTGGAATAGAATCTAGGTAAAATTAACTTCAACCATCAATACAATAACTGAGCCTAAAAGCAGTCGTAGACATGTTATTTTCCGCATTGCATCTACGTTTGTGAAACCCACAAGTACCAACTACGCTAGTCTCGGAAATGTAGTATATTTTTTTCTATATATACATTGTTGCTAGCTTCTTCGCTAAATGTAACAAATTGAGCAGTTCTACAATTCCACAGGCTGGTAGCACTATAAATTGTATTTCGACAGCACTGCACCTGCTTTCTTTAACCTCGTTCCGTTTGTGATATACTGGATGTAATATTGACTTGGAACTAACTTGTAACTTAATGTTGAACAAACTTAGTGTTTTATAATTTGCTGAATTTCAAAAGGAATTATTTTGACTTCGAATTCGGGAAAAAGGTTTAAAGGCTGTTTCAGCAGTCATACTCGTGAACGGGTGCAGCTTGTGGGGACTGGTTCTTGGAATCTTTTAGATACTCTTTACTGATACCATGATTAGATTCATATCTCGATCGTAAGGTATCACACTGGAGCTAGATCGTGAATTATTAAATTGTGACCTAAACATTCTATCCACACAATATGATGCAAAAAAACGAAAAGAAATAAAAGGAAGTGAAGTAAAAAAAAGACAAGCCCGTTGAGTTTCTTCGCCGGATCTTCTCAGTGGACACCCCGTTCCGAATCGGTGGTAGATTAGTAGTTAAATTAGATTAAAAAAAAATGACTATTTGTAAGCGCCCTCGCTGGGCTTAAACAAAATAAATTATTTGAGTTTGAAAATGCTATTCGATTCTAACTTGTTATTTATAGGTAAGACCGTATAACGTTCGAAAAAAGTTTTTTTAAGGTTTTTCAAAAATTTACTACAGTAGTACGGAATCTGGAATTGCAACCGATATGACGTAGTATATGCATTCTATTACATTTTGGGACATAACATCGCCGCCAAAATGTGGGTATACATCATCTGTATCCAAAATTACTGAGGTTATTTTACAAGCCCGTTAATAGCACAGATCCTGCAATCTCATTTGATATTTGAAATGTTAGTACAGTACGTTACAAATTGAGCTAGTCAGCGTTTAGCTACTGCCGGCAATCCTAGGCACTATAAATCGTATCTGGCCTGAGCCAGCCTATTTCTTGCTTTGCTCCTTTTGCCCAGTGGCTTTAGAGACTCGAGTTTTGATGTTTTAGTAGGTACTTCCGGGGAAGTTAATATTTATAGAAAAGTCTCTTAACTTGGTTATCCCCAAAATTATTGGTGTGGTTTTCCTATCTAAATATTATGATATTAGCGGTCCAATATCTGGAACCGGGACCGGTATGACGCCTACGCTCCCTTTTATATTTAGGCATGTTAAATTGTCTACTACAGCTACTGCCGGCAGTGCATGGCACTATAAATTGTGTCTGGCCTAAGCCAGCCTATTTCTTGCTTTGCTCCTTTTGAAGAGTGGCTTTACAGATGCTCCAAATCGCACGCTTGGAAATTTACTGTCCACGATTTTTGATATGTTACTCGGTATTTATGGAGAAGTTAATATTTATGGAATGTTGTGCGAGGCACAAGGGGGTTTCAGGTCTGGAAGAGGATGTTCGGATCAAGTCTTCTCACTCCGCAACATCGTAGAGAAGCATCTGGCAATGGGCCGGAAGGTTTTCTGCGGTTTTGTAGATCTGGAGAAGGCATTTGACAGAGTTGTGCGAAAGAGACTTTGGGACATTTTGCCAGAGTATGGTATAGATGGCACTCTGTTGCGAGCCGTCCAGTCCACTTATGTGGACTGCAAGGCATGCGTACGGGTGGGTGGTAACAGGTCACCCTGGTTTGACGTTAAAATCGGCGTCAAGCAGGGTTGCGTGTTGTCCGCTAGACTGTTTATAATATATCTGGACAAAAGTCTTCAAAGACTGAAAGCGATGAATGAAGGTGTACAAATGGGTGACTTAGTGGTAAACCATCTACTTTATGCAGATGACGCGGTTTTAATAGCGCCAACAGCCACTGATCTGCAAACACTAGTCACAGTTATGAAAGACGACTGCATAATCAATGGCTTACACTTGAATGTGAAGAAAACCAAGATTATGGTTTTTGAAAGGGAAGAAACCAGAACGAATGTAAGGATTGTGGTTGGTAACGATGTGCTGGAGCAAGTGAATGAGTTTGTATATCTTGGATGCGCCTTCAGTAAGGATGGGAAATACACCGCTGACATAGAGAGAAGAGTGAGTGCAGGGAACAGAGTGAATGGTGCGATGGGAAAGCTACTCGGGAGCCGGCACTTAAGCCATAAGGCGCAGCTGGCCATACATAACGGAGTTCTTGTCTCAACGCTGTTATATGGTAGCGAGAGCTGGGTATGTAAGAAGGAGAATGAAAGTAGGATAAATGCGGTAGAAATGCGAGCTCTGCGGAAGATGTGCGGAGTGAAGCTGACCGACCGCATTAGCAACAGCGTAGTAAGACAGCGAGTAGGTATGAAAGATAGTATCGGTGTAAAGATGAGAAAGGGCATGCTCCGTTGGTTCGGGCATATAGAAAGAATGCCAGAGGAAAGAATGACAAAACAGATATACAATGTGAAAGTGGAAGGATGCAGGTACCGGGGAAGACCTAGACTATCTTACCACGACCAAATAAACCGAGTCTTATCTGATGGAAAAGTCAAGAGTCTCCGTAACCGGCGAGCGTGTATGAGACGAACTATGAGAGTCGAGGAAGCCAGAGAGGTATGTAAGGAAAGAACCTGTTGGAACTCTGTACTCTCTGCCTACCCCGCAAGGGATCTGGCGTGAGGTTATAGATAGATAGATAGATAGAAGTTAATATTTATATAGAATATTTATATTCTTCCATATCCCTAACACCATAGTTTTGATGTAGTCTTTCTATCGAAAGATTCTCAATAGTAGTCCTGAATTTCGGATTTCCTCCCTGTTATATGTAGGCATAATATCGATAGCAAAATTTGGGTGCAAAAAGTTCACCTTTGCACTTGGGCTACATAGAGATAAAGTGTTAATTTATTCTGCATATACGAAAGTAGAGATGTTACTTATCGGGCCCGTTAATAGCACAAACCGCAGTATAGAGTAGTTTTTCATTGGTTTGCTTTGTTCAGCTCACTGCAACTTCGTTCGATGTGTTGAATGTTAGTACAGTACGTTACAAATTGAGCTAGTCAGCGCTCGACTATTGCCGGCAGCCAACGGCACTATAAATTATGTCTGGCCTGCGCCAGCCTGTATCTTGCTTTGCTCCTTTAGCAGAGTGGTTTTACAGACGCTCCTTTGCGGATGTTGCTTTATTGGTCCATCAATAGCACATACCCTAGCAGGTTCGAACAAAACGAAAAATGAGTGTACATTGTACACCGCTGTAATCACCGCTTGAGGAATATGGAAGTGACGGTGTAATACCTTTGGTGTTGGTTTTTTCTATAAAAATATAATCAGTAGCACTCCGAAGTCTGGAATAGCGGTACACTTCTTTCATAGGAAAATAGAGATGACTCTTTTAATTTTTCATCTATATCTGAAAGTAGATGCATTATTTTACTGTTATGTTAATAGTACAGCCCATTGAAATATAGTTTGCTATTTTTAATGGAAGTACCGTACATTACAAATTGTTTTAATGTTAGTACAGTACGTTACACATTGAGCTAGTCAGCGCTCAGCTATTGCCGGCAGTCAACGGAAATATAAATTGTGTCTGGTCTGTGCCAGCCTGTATCTTGCTTTATTCCTTATGCCGAGTGGCTTTACAGACGCTCCTTATCAAATTCTTGAAGATTTACCATTTAAATTTACCATTTTAAGATTGTCCATTTTTGATATCTTACTTGATATTTATGGGGAGATTAATAACTTTGGTGCATGGAGACCTAAGAGTTAAAATGCTGAATTGTTCAAAAACTTTCCTTGTGAATGCACCGCCGTTCTAATCACAGCTACGGGGTTGAATCACGCCACCTCAAGGATTTTTTTATACTTACACACCGTCTCGCCTATATTCCCCAAGCGGAGGTGGCAGAGGTGTACTGAGTTCACCCACTTTTCGCCAACGATGTTAGGTCCCATGTAATAGGGGGCGAGCCTATTGTCATATACCGGGCACAATTCCTGACTCCGGACTCATACTGGGAAGTTTTCGTTGGAAAAGCTGCATCTGTCTGACCTAGGATTTAAACCTATAAAACTTACAACAAGAAAAATACATAACACTATACCTATATCAGAAACACTCACAGACCTTAGAAGTTCATTTCGTAAACCAAATGTCCGGTTTTCGATAGCCAAATTAACTAAGAAATGTGTTTATGTGTACGTATTGAAGGGTATGTTTTAGAAAAGCATTGAAATTGCCGTATTATCCTTAGCCTTCTGTTAAATTATTGTTAAATTTCATTTGATACAACAAATTGAGAAATGAATGGAAAGTTACAGCATTTGTAATATAAAAAATAATTGAACATGGTTACATAAAAATAGGGTTTTTAAAATATTTTGATTATAGGTTTTAGAAAATATTTCATACTGTATTAGTAAAAAACAAATACATTGGCACTGTTACACTATCTCCTAAATAGGGTCATCAATGTGTAGCTTTTTGTAGCCATTCATATATTTTTCATATCAACCACTCATTATACAAAACCAACCTTGACATCATTTTTATTAAGTTTAAATTCAAATACGGGGTGTGCTGCTAAATGCATTACAAGAACTTGTAAGTAAGGCGAGTCGGCACACTCGCTGGTTCTATTTCGCTCGGCGGAGCAGAACGCGTGGGCTTCTTGTAGCCGCTCTGACAGCCTGACGTATTGAGTGAACGCCGAAGCAGTTTCCAGTTTATTGCTTTACTTGAAATAAGTGCACAAATGTTCGTTTTGTGTTTAAAAATATTATTATGGTGATATGTAATAGCCACTTTATATAAATCTAACCTAAAACCGCAATATACCTACCCTGTTAAATGCGGTGTTGCAGATACATCTTAAATTGCACTTACACAAATACTCAGGCCGAAATACACATTTTGCACCTTCAGAACGGTATAGACTTAACTCATAAAAGGTTATTAAAAGGTATGCTCTATCTGTTGAATATTCTAACAGCTGCGTTTTTAGGGTAGAATGAAGAAAAACGATACCTAGGTTTCTTTCACTTTCCCTCGCGCCACCCGCGTCGCTCGGTACTGAAGGGACACGATTAGTTTCCCAAAAAAATTGATTTTTTGAGATAAGTCGGTACTGTTCTGAAGGTGCGATTTATATGTCAATCGAAGATTTATCTGTGCGGGAATCAAACCGCGACAACTCGATCGAGTGACTGGGACGACTTACGCTCTAATCTACTGGACCGAGCCATCCTTAAGCAAGTCACCGCACTCACTGATTCTATTTCGCTCGGCAGAGCAGAACGCTCGTCTCGTGCAGCCGCACTGACAGCCTGATGTATTGAATGAACGCCGAGGCAGTTTTCAGTTTATTGTTTTACTTGAAATATGTAGCGTTTTGACGGTAATACTGCAGCGCTCTATATACTGTGGCATCTTTACAAGGATAATGAAAAATCTTAATTATTTCTCTCCTTCATATTTTATACACTTTTTGGTCGACACGACTTTTTAAACGAATATGATTATTAATTTCAGAGTGTGGTACATAATTCTCTTAACTTTTAGTCTAAGCCTTAAATAATTTGCGGGTATTAATTGGCTTGGCAAAGGTCAGCAAATTGTTAAGAAAAATGAAGGCTAAATGAGGTACGTTTAAGTACTTATTGGTCTGGTGGATGGCGATCACGAGTTCCCTGGGTTTCTATGGAAAAAAATACATCCTGGATTCGGTGTAAGTGCAAATGGCTCAAGCCCTAGTATATTGGAATCTAACATACGTGGATTCGTGAATACTTGGATTGAAAATGTAAATACATCTGTGTTACCCCTGCTTTGCAAATATGGACGCGTAGGTATTTAATTATTATTTTGTCGTCTTAACGAAAAAAACGTTCCAATAAAATGATCACATAAATTATAATAAAATGGTCATCTATCGAAAAGCATCCAATAATAATTTCACGTCCCAAAAACACGTAATTTATTTACAGAAACGTTCTCATGTGTCCTTCCCAAACAAAGGCAGAGACGGCCCACTGACCTTTAACCTAAATAAACTCAGCTTGGTGATGAATTAGATCTATCCGAGACAGATGTATTTGCCAACAGGTTGTGTGGATCAATGCATCCGTCTTTTTGTGATAGGCATATTTTTCTGAGAACCGTTGATCACTCTACTCTCAGTATTTAACATGTTAATCAGAAAACTGTATAGGGCGCGAATGGTGAACTAGCAATGCGCTGTTTAGAGGTAAATGGTCTATTTACTAGTACCCAAACATACCGCTGGTCGAAGTTAACAATGCCACAGCTTAGAAATTGAATTTTTTAAGTAAGCTCTTAAGAACACTAATTTAAAAGCTTAATTTCTCTTGGTATTTCTTTAATGGGGTTAATTTATCTCTACATTCCCACCATTGTTACTCCTGTTATCTAGGATTTAGCCTTCTTAGATGTTACCTAGGTTAAAATCGGTATCTGTTTCCACGAGTGTTTTTAATTACCTTCAAATCCGCAACAAATTTATTCTAAATGAAAACAGGAGCAGGAAATAATGGATTTCAATATATTCATTTGTTCTTGCATTTCCAGTTGTACCACCCACTATACCCATTAACCCATCCGCACTACCCAACATAAATATACATTTTAAAACACCCCTCTCTAACTGACCCAAATGGGCTATCCACGAATACCCAGCGGGTAGTACCCCATAAACCAACTACGCACTACGTCCGGATTAGTAAAACAAGGAATTTATAGCACTCAAAGGGCGTAAAAGTGTCGATATGTCAACACAAGTAATTCGTACCTCACATAAAAATATGTAATAAACAAACACTAATAAAACCCTTGAGAGGTCATCAAAAAACTTTCGGGCTTTACGATTCGTGATATATGGCCGTCACGTAAGGTCCTAGGGGCAGTTAAGTGCGTTGCGTTGGCACCTTTAGGGGCGATCAAGTGCCTTGCGTTGGCACTTTTTGGGGCGGTCAAAGGTAGTTTATTTCTTAACGGTGTTAGTATACTGTAGTATAGTACGGGACGATTTACGGGTAGGAAGATTATTGTAACTTAGTTTTCAGTATTTTTTGTATAAGGGGGGAAGTCACTTTTTCTTAAATTTTGGATTTGTAAATTTTGAGCGCCAAGTGAACACCCGTGTGTTCTAGTACAAAGTGCGCATAGACTAAACAAAATATTTTTACCTAATTCAGTGTGAGATGGGTGACCGTTTGTGATATGTCTATTTTTGAAGGATTCTGTGCGTCTAAAGTCATGTTATCTATTGGTTTTTCTTACCATTGCACGTGTTAAACCGTGTTGAAAGCCTTATGGGTGGCTTGATTAGTTCCAATTGTAATTTAATCTCTCTTACCTCGAGTTGTGAGAGAAGGCTTTTGCCTAGTATAAAGACAGCACTCCAGGATACGTTTGAGAGAGATGGAAGAGTCTTGTCTTGATTTTAAGCTGTGTTAGGTTTGGCAGGTTTTGGTGAGATAAATTTCCCAAGGAAAAGGCACGGCATTATATACTCAAAAGGAACTAGGTTACCAAAACATACAAATTCTTTCAAAAAGTATCATTAATCTTTTCTTCTCTACGTAACTTTTCTGTGTACATAAATAAATTACCAATTTTTTCGTCCAAATTCTTCGGTCGATAGATTTAAAAAGCCCTAACATATTGTGTGGCCATTAAAGACCATTCTATATAATGGAGGGAAAGTTAGTCTTTTATGAGTGTTCACATAACAGTGCGTGCGGCCATAATTCACTTTTTAACGTATTTTTTATGACTTATTAATAAATGTTCCATCATTTGCTGTTTGACCTATATTAGGTGAAATAATGGTGTCCGTGTGGATTGAGGAGTCAATTTTGATATTTAAACGCAGCTGCTGCCACTCCTTAGTAGCAAATTAGAAAATTGTGTAAATCCAATCCTGGAATATGTAGTAGAATACGCCAAGAGTTACAAGGCGTTAAATAAATTCTGTCTCCTTAATTCAAACCATTGAACCGAGGAACCACCATTAACATCCTGTTGGAAATGTTACTCTTAAGTTTAGTTAAGACTACCTCGTTAGCCCAATGCTGCCTGTTATCGGTAGCAGTGATGAGGTTTTGGGTCCTGGGCACGTTAAACACTATTCTGGCTGCTACTTAATGTGGCGGTTGTTAAGCCAAGTTAGAAGCCTTAAAGGTAGCTTAATAATTTCTAGCAGTAGATGGCTACCACCCTACCTCTACAAATCCACACTAGATCTGCGTGAAGTATGACGTTTTCTCTTATCCCGAAAGTGAAGGAAAGTTTTTGCTTAGCAGTCAGTTTATAAAAAAAAATGGTGGGTGTAAGGGAGTCAAATACCACCATATGGCTCCAAGTCATCCTCACCTGCTCGTGGTACATCCTGCTAATCAACGAACGAGGCTCTGACGACCGAAAAATGGCGGTATAACCATAACAAAAAAAACTGCGTACCTAAATACCGCAGATCGGTGACGGGCAGCAGCGGCACCGATGCGAAGAGTTACGCACTGCGATCGCCAACCCGCATGCCCAGCGTGGCGATTATGGGCAAACCCTCCAAATGGCAAGCCAAAATAAACCACGGCCCCCAGTTCCCGGCCGCCCTGCTATTCCGGATCACGGCGGCGGTCACGGTAACGGCAGGGTAGGGGGTGCGAAGAATCCCCGGGCTACGAGAGGCCGCCAAAACCAACTGACCTTGGCGACGTTTAATGGACGCACGTTACGGCTTGACGAGGACATGGCGCAACTAGAATCCGAACTCGAAGGGATAAGGTGGCACGTTCTGGGACTGTGTGAAGTCCGAAGAAAAGGCGAGGACACCGTTACCCTAGAATCAGGCCACCTTTTGTACTTCCGAGAAGGCGACCAGCTATCCCAGGGCGGCATAGGGTTCTTGGTCAATAAAACCCTCTATGACAACGTTGTAGAAATGTCTAGTGTGTCGAACAGGGTAGCGTATCTTGTTATTAAGCTAACCGATAGGTATAGCCTAAAGGTTGTGCAGGTTTACGCACCGACTTCGGCACACTCTGACAATGAAGTTGAAGATATGTACGAGGACATATCGAAGGCCTTACACTCCACCACTAAGGCCCACTACAACGTTGTCATGGGGGACTTCAACGCTAAAGTGGGAGTACAAATTTGCAACGAATCGGTAGTAGGATCTCACGGTTTCGGTAGCAGGAATCATAGGGGGCAAATGCTTGTCAACTTTCTTGAGAAAGAGAGGCTTTTCTTGATGAACTCTTTCTTTAAGAAACAGCCCCAAAGAAAGTGGACATAGCAAAGCCCCGACGCTAGGACTAAAAATGAGATTGACTTCATCATAACGGATAAGAAGCACATATTCAGGGATGTCTCAGTGATCAACAGGTTTAATACCGGAAGCGATCACAGACTTGTCAGAGGCTCACTGAATATCAACTTTCAGCTCGAGCGAGTCCGTTTGATGAAGGCCAGGCTTCGGCCCAACCTCCTCCAAACCGTAGTAGGATCTGAAGCGTTCCAGTCAAATCTGATGAACCGATTCGTTACCATAGAAACCACAAATGACGTAGACCAGGCCCTCACAAATGTAGTTAAAATCCTCAGGGAGGGAGGTACGAGATTTTGTGAAATGCGACGTATAAGTAAGAAAACGAAGCTTTCGGAGGAGACACTGCGGCTTATGCAGGAACGACGTGTAAACCCACCCAACACTTCGTTAGAGCAACGTGCACTCAACAAACGAATTAGCAAACTGGTACGACATGACCTACGATGCGCTTATACACGCGCTATTAAAAAAGCAATTGAGCAAAATCGGGGGTCGAAAGTGTTTGTCCAGTCTTTGGGGAGGAGTCATCTGACGAAGTTGTCCAAAGCCAGTGGAGACGTCATCACTTCTAAGCTGGGGATTCTTTTGGAAGTAGAAGACTTCTACAGCCGACTATACGCCTCGCATACATCTCGTCCTGATCCCGGAAATGAGGATTCTAGAGCTACATTAAGTCGCCACTTTACAGAAGACATGCCCGAAATCAGCCTAGACGAAATCGTGATGGCCTTTGAGCAGCTAAGGAATGGAAAAGCCCCTGGAGAGGACGGAGTTAAAACTGAACTATTAAAAGCAGGAGGTAAACCGGTGCTAAAGGAGTTCCAAAATATCTTTAACTCTGTCCTCTTTAACGGGAGAACTCCAGAGGCTTGGGGCTAGGAGCGTGGTCGTATTGTTTTTCAAAAAGGGTGATAAGACCCAACTGAAGAACTACCGCCCTATTTTGCTCCTTAGCCACATTTATAAGCTGTTTTCAAGAGTTATCACGAATCGTCTTGCGCGAAGGCTCGACGAATTTCAACCCCCGGAACAGGCCGGGTTTCGAAGAGGGTATGGAACCATAGACCACATCCACACTATACGACAGATTATACAAAAGACCGAAGAGTATAATCGGCCCTTGTGCTTAGCATTCGTGGACTATGAGAAGGTCTTTGACTCGATCGAGACCTGGTCAGATCTAAAATCCTTGCAACGCTGCCAAGTCGACTGGCGATACATCCAAGTGTTAAGAAGTCTCTATAACGCCGCAACCATGACCATCCAGATACAAACCCAGCAGACTAACCCTATCCCAATGCATCGAGGAGTGAGACAAGGGGACGTTATTTCCCCAAATTGTTCACAAATGCATTGGAGGATATGTTTAAGACGCTGGACTGGAAAGGTCATGGCATAAACATAAATGGCAGCCATATCTTACACTTGAGATTTGCAGACGACATTGTCATTATGGCCGAAACGTTGCAGGATTTACAACAGATGCTGACCAGCCTAGCCGATTCTTCCGAACACATAGGTCTCCGCATGAACTTGGACAAAACCAAGGTAATGTATAACCGACATGTAGTACCGGAACCGGTTGCAATTTCGCGGTTTGCGGTTGCGCTATTCTCGAGGTTGTTCAAGAATATGTTTACCTAGGGGAAACTCTGCAGATGGGGAAAAACAACTTCGAGAAAGAGGTCAACAGAAGTATACGGCTGGGCTGGGCGGCACTCGGGAAATTACGTCGAGTATTTACCTCGCCCATTCCATAAAGCCTAAAGACAAACGTCTTCAATCAGTGCATCCTGCCCGTTATAACATATGGAGCCGAAACATGGACACTCACGGTTGGAATGGTCCATAAATTTAAAGTCACTCAGCGAGCTATGGAAAGGGCTATGCTCGGAGTTTCTCTGAAGGATAGAATCCGGAACGAAGTTGTTCATGTGAAAACCCCTTCGATAGCTCAGTTGCTGGTCCTGAGTTTTCTATCGGTTAGATTTGGGAGTCCAGGCACCGCAATCCCCAAATACAAGGTGAACCACTCACCTTGACTCGTCTCCCGAAGGTAGCTCCGCCGTGCACGGCTGCCTGGTTGTTTCAATCCTTTTATATTGATGTCTTTAGCATACCACCTTATTGTCCGAAATCTCACAAGTTGTTTTGCACAAATAAACCGACGAATAATGTAGTAATTTAAATATTTCCGGTAATCGATCAACACCCTTGCACCCGAATTCAATGTTGTAGTTTTCCAACTACCCTCATATTCCGAGTCGCAGTTTTTGCGGTCCACCCACATAATTGGTGAATCACAATGCCCGAACATCCCCCCGCCTAACCAAGACCCGTCTTGGTTCCTAATTATCTATGGGTAACCTACACAATTTAGAAATGGGCCTCATCAGGACACCGTTTTGAGTTTTCACTTCTGCAACCCGTACAACCCCGTCTTTACCTGGTAAAAGTTTGACTAACCGTCCGCGTTTCCAATGTAAAGGAGCTAAATTATCTTCTTTAATCAAAACCAAGTCATTGAGTTTAGGAGGTTCCGTCTGTGAGGTCCATTTGAACCGCTGTTGAAGAGTGTGTAGGTATTCATTTTTCCACCGAGACCAAAAGTGTTGAGACATCTTTTGAATTTGTTGAAACCGAGACAGCCGGTGCACACTGACATCGGTGTAAGGGTATTCAGGGAGAGCCACCAGTGGTTGTCCAATCAAAAGGTGCCCCGGAGTTAATACATCCAGATCCGCCGGATCCGTACTAAGCGGATATAACGGGCGAGAGTTCATGACGGCCTCCACCTTGGTGAAGAACGTGGTGAGCCCTTCGAACGTTAAACGTGCTTCGCCGAGCACACGCTTGACGTGTGTTTTTGCAGATTTAACCGCCGCCTCAAATAAACCGCCGTGGTTTGGACTCGAGGGCGCATTAAATAGCCATTTAATGTGATTCTTCGTCAAGTTCCGTTCAATTTCAGATTGGTTGTCCCGCAAGAAAACATACAATTCTTTTAAATATTTATCCGTGCCCGTATAATTTGTGCCACAATCCGACCGCACTAGTGAGGGTAGTCCTCGACGAGAAATAAATCGCGTAAACGCCGCTATAAAGGCTTCAACCGATAGTTGACTGACTACTTCCAAATGAACACATTTAGTACTTAAACATACGAAAATGCACAAAAAACATTTTTCTATCTTCGCGTTCCGTAGCGAGCTAGATTTAATATAAAATGGTCCGGCAAAGTCCGTACCGACTCCGAGAAACGGACGAACACCCTGTACACGATCTGCGGGCAGATCCGCCATGAAGGGTTGGACAGGTCGCGCCCGGGACCGGTAGCACTGTACGCATTTAAAGGTGATATGACGCGTCACGCGTCGAGCCGAAACAATCCAATAGGTCCGAGATAAAATGGCCGAAAGTGTATTTGCACCGACGTGACAAAATATTTTATGATAATGAGTTACCAATAGTTCCGTGAAGCGACCTTTGCCCGGTAGTAAAACAGGATGCCGCGCAGCGTACGGCAGCTCCGACGCACCTATTCTGCCGCCGACACGAAGCAACTGATCGTTATCAATGAATAAATTCAACCGCCGAAGTGAGCCCTTAATTGATTTCTTTGACTGAAGGGCCGAAATTTCTTCGTGAAAATATGTATTTTGTACAATTCGTATTAAATGTATGGTCGCGTTTCTACGTTCCGCAACTGAGAGATTACCGCCGAGTTTACATGTATTTTTACAATTATTAGCGAACCGTAGTGTGTACGCCGTTACATTTATTAATTTATCGTACGAACTGTACCGATCCAATAAATCGAATTCTGAATCGACGGTATTAAGGTTAACAACTTTAGCTTTCATGCCCGGTAACATGTCCGCCGGAAAGTCCGAGCACTCGCCGGGCCACCGGGCCGGGGGGTCCCGCAACCAGCGCGGCCCCCACCACAGCGGGTGCTGCAGCAGCTCGTCGGCTGTCGCGCCGCGCGACGCCACGTCCGCGCAGTTCATCTCGCCGGGGACATGTCTCCATAAAATATCTACTTTAGATGAAATAATTTGAGATACCCGATTTCCTTCAAACACTTGTAATTTATGTGGTGATGTTTTTAGCCACGCCAATACAATGGTACTATCACACCAACACACGACATCATCAATCGCAATGTCACTCTGCAGGGAGGGGACTATGTGGTTGATAAGCGTAGTCAATAGGGTCGCACCACTCAGCTCTAACTTAGGGATGGTCCGCTTTGTGTTTAATGGTGCCACCCGAGACTTAGCCATAAGCAACCGCATAAAGACATTACCGGCCTCATCCACCGACCGCAAATATACGACCGCAGAAAATCCTACCGATGATCCGTCACAAAACCTATGAACCGAATAACTGCTATTTTTATCCGGTTTCAGACATCTAGGTATTGTAATCTTTTGTAGATTAGGCAAATCCGAAACGATATCGCGCCACGCTCGCACTATATCCTGCGGCGCGGGAGCGTCCCAGTCTACCTTCCGTGAATTATCACCAGTGCTAAGCAATCGTTGTAGTAATAATTTAATTTTGAAAACAACCGGACACACCCATCCGAGAGGGTCGTAAAGGCGAGCCGTCAATGATAAAATACTGCGCCGAGTGACAGTAGTGTCCGTTGGTAGATTCAACTTATACGAAAAACTGTCTGACCTTGGGTTCCACTGTATACCTAAAACCTTCATAAATTCCGATCCGTCGGTATCCATGTTAAGTGACTGAGCCGTCTCCAAATGATCCGCCGGCAAGTCGTCCAACAGTTCCGGTGCGTTCGACGACCACTTCCTGAGCTCGTAGCCCGCCGTGTGCATGAGCGCCACGAGCTCGTCCTTCAGATGCCGCGCGTCGCGCAGCGTGTCCGCGCCGCCGTTCAGATCGTCCACGTAACTGTTGTGACGCAGCAGCCGGGCCGCCCGCGGGAACCGGTGCTCCTCGTCACTCGCCAACTGATGTAAACACCGTATAGCGACGAATGGACTGGACTTTAACCCGTATGTGTTTGTGGTCAGCTCATAAACTACCAACGGTTCATCGGGTGACGAGCGCCAATATATTAATTGGTATTTCCGATCGTCCGGATGTATCCAGGTTTGCCGGAACATCATTTTCACATCCGTAGTGAACACAAACAGAGGCAACCGAAAATTAATTATAATTTGTGTGATGTCATTTTGAAGTCGTTCACCCGTGAACAAACAATCGTTGATGGACGCACCGGTGCTGGTGGGTACACTTCCGTCGAAAACTACCCGAATTTTTCCGACGTCGCCTAATTTTTTAAAAACACCGTGATGCGCAAGAAAATAATGTTCCTGTCCTGACGAAACATCAAATTTGGAAACCGTCATATGACCGAGTCTTAAATATTCCGACATAAATTCCACATGAAATAAAACTATTTTTTCGGATTTTATCGCGGTTTATTTTGATTTTTAAGTTCCCGACGTTTCGAGTGCTTTGCAGCACCCATGGTCACGGGAAGGACTGAGGTGTTAGACGTCCAAAAGGCATAGTTGTTCCGGGGTACCCTCAAACTTCTTAATTATTTTTGTTTTTGTTGGTCCGATCTACGCAGAATGAGCTCACGGTGTCTTGAGGTCTTGCAGTGTTATGCTTGGTTTTAGATTTGATTATATTAATTACTGGATCCCAAGACGATGGAAGCACCCAGCCATCTTCTCTATTGAAATTAGGATGTTTTTTAATTTCAATAGCCTCGCGAACCATCCTTGGTAGGAATCGGTGTTCTTTCACGAGGATTTGTGGTCTATCAAATCTGATGTTATGGCGGGTGCGGTCAAGGACATGTTCACAGACTGCAGACTTCTTTGAGCGACGGTGTTTTAGGTCAGCTATGTGTTCTTTAACCCGAGTTTTTACTGGTCTTTTTGTTTGTCCTATGTAAGAGAGACCACATTCACAATCAAGCTTGTATACTCCTGCATCTTGAAGAGGGATGTGACACTTGACAGATGGTAAAAACTGACTGATCTTCTTTGGCGGCTTATAAAATGTTTTAATTGAAGCACGCTTCAAGATGTAGCCAATCTTGTCTGTGACTCCTCTTATGTAAGGTAGTACAGCAGGGAGACGCTCGACTGTGGCTGGTTTCACTCGGTCACTGTGACGTTGGCGTGGGACTCGAAGCTTATTGTCGTGCAGGACTTGCTTGACATGTTGAAGCTCGGCAGCCAGATGTTTCTTGTCACAGATCCCTTGTGCTCTCTGAAACAAAGATTTACCCACAGTAGCTAACTGCGATGGATGGTGGTGAGATTCACCGTTTAAGTACCTATCAGTATGGGTCTTTTTTTTCTATAAACCGTATGGCTTAAGGTGTTGTTGGGGTTACGGATTACTGAAACATCTAGGAAAGCTAGGGAATTATTTGCCTCCAACTCCATTGTAAACTGAATTTTAGGGTTAATGGAGTTAAGATGATTAAGGAATACATTAATTTTGTCAGATGGTAATATTGTGAAAGTATCATCTACGTACCGCTTGTAGAAACTTGGCTTTACAGGTGAGGTACGAAGGGCTGTCTCCTCAAAGTCTTCCATGAATATATCGGCAACAATGGGAGATACAGGGGAGCCCATCGCCACACCATCTACTTGCTTGTAGAACTGCTCCTTCCACAGTAGGTAGCCAGATGTAAGGCAGTGTCTCAATAGTTCTGAGTATTCCGCTGGCATGTTGTTCTCCGCTAGTTTCCTTTCTACAATTTCGACACAGTCTTGTACAGGTAAGCATGTGAATAGTGACTGGACATCGAAACTGACCATAGTTTCATTGTCAGTGAGATGTAGATTTTTGATCTCACTAACAAAATGGTATGAATCCTTAACATGTGCTCTTGTGTGTCCTCTGAGTGGCGAGAGCACTTTCGCTACGTGCTGAGCCAATCTGTAGGTTGGTGTGTCGATTTGGCTAACAATTGGACGTAGGGGAGCATTCGGTTTATGAATTTTTGGGAGCCCATACAACTGTGGTGGTTTTGCGCACGAAGGTATTAGTGATTTGACGTCCAGATTCAATGTTTCGGAGTGTTTTTTTATTAAATCATTAGATTGTTTTAATATACTGGTGGTTGGGTCTGTCTTGACCTTTTTGTATGTGTTTGCATCCGATAAAAGTTCTTGTATTTTGACATTGTAATCTGACGTATCCATTATGGCCGTAGCATTACCTTTATCCGCGCGGAGAATAGTGATATCCTTCCTATTGCGTAAGGTTTTCAACGCTAAATATTGATTTTTAGGAAGATTTAGTTTGGGCACTGAACTTCGACGTAACATGGATGAGACATCCTGACGTATTGCCTCCGAATCTTCCCTCCCTATACTATTTTTGGATAGGACGTCTTCAACGGCGCTGATAATTTCCTCATATGGTATCCTTCGAGGTGTTACAGCATAATTTAAACCTTTAGATAGGACTTTTACGATGTTTTCATCCAATGTTTGTTTTGACAGATTGATGACTGCGCGTGATTCGTTGTCTATGGTGCACGGTTGCGTTTCGTTACACCGTAATGATTTGTTCTTGACATTTGATTTAGTTGTTAATTTATTATATTTTATTATGTGTTTATTTTTGCATTCATTATATTTAGATGTTTCACGCTTATTTAAAGTATCAATGCATTTATTAAAATCAAATGTAGTTAACACTGTCTTTAATTCATTGGATGAAATCTCTATATTTCTGCTGAGGTGGTGTAGATCGGAACGCGTTTGATGAATCACCGTTCGTAACAACTTTTTACTTGCCTGGTTTAGGATCTTAGCGCTTCCTCGTATGCCTTTCTTGGTGGATATCTTGACACACGTAGGAATGAGATTGTGGTCTCTGCATCTCTTCAAGAAATTTAGGGATGTTGTAAATCTTGCGCGCTTAGTCTTGAGATCTTCTAACCGGCGTATTTTATTTGCGATTTCCAGTCCGTACTGGTTCACATACTGAGTTCTTAGATTTACGCGAATATTACACATGAAATAAAACTATTTTTTCGGATTTTATCGCGGTTTATTTTGATTTTTAAGTTCCCGACGTTTCGAGTGCTTTGCAGCACCCATGGTCACGGGAAGGACTGAGGTGTTAGACGTCCAAAAGGCATAGTTGTTCCGGGGTACCCTCAAACTTCTTAATTATTTTTGTTTTTGTTGGTCCGATCTACGCAGAATGAGCTCACGGTGTCTTGAGGTCTTGCAGTGTTATGCTTGGTTTTAGATTTGATTATATTAATTACTGGATCCCAAGACGATGGAAGCACCCAGCCATCTTCTCTATTGAAATTAGGATGTTTTTTAATTTCAATAGCCTCGCGAACCATCCTTGGTAGGAATCGGTGTTCTTTCACGAGGATTTGTGGTCTATCAAATCTGATGTTATGGCGGGTGCGGTCAAGGACATGTTCACAGACTGCAGACTTCTTTGAGCGACGGTGTTTTAGGTCAGCTATGTGTTCTTTAACCCGAGTTTTTACTGGTCTTTTTGTTTGTCCTATGTAAGAGAGACCACATTCACAATCAAGCTTGTATACTCCTGCATCTTGAAGAGGGATGTGACACTTGACAGATGGTAAAAACTGACTGATCTTCTTTGGCGGCTTATAAAATGTTTTAATTGAAGCACGCTTCAAGATGTAGCCAATCTTGTCTGTGACTCCTCTTATGTAAGGTAGTACAGCGAACGGTGATTCATCAAACGCGTTCCGATCTACACCACCTCAGCAGAAATATAGAGATTTCATCCAATGAATTAAAGACAGTGTTAACTACATTTGATTTTAATAAATGCATTGATACTTTAAATAAGCGTGAAACATCTAAATATAATGAATGCAAAAATAAACACATAATAAAATATAATAAATTAACAACTAAATCAAATGTCAAGAACAAATCATTACGGTGTAACGAAACGCAACCGTGCACCATAGACAACGAATCACGCGCAGTCATCAATCTGTCAAAACAAACATTGGATGAAAACATCGTAAAAGTCCTATCTAAAGGTTTAAATTATGCTGTAACACCTCGAAGGATACCATATGAGGAAATTATCAGCGCCGTTGAAGACGTCCTATCCAAAAATAGTATAGGGAGGGAAGATTCGGAGGCAATACGTCAGGATGTCTCATCCATGTTACGTCGAAGTTCAGTGCCCAAACTAAATCTTCCTAAAAATCAATATTTAGCGTTGAAAACCTTACGCAATAGGAAGGATATCACTATTCTCCGCGCGGATAAAGGTAATGCTACGGTCATAATGGATACGTCAGATTACAATGTCAAAATACAAGAACTTTTATCGGATGCAAACACATACAAAAAGGTCAAGACAGACCCAACCACCAGTATATTAAAACAATCTAATGATTTAATAAAAAAACACTCCGAAACATTGAATCTGGACGTCAAATCACTAATACCTTCGTGCGCAAAACCACCACAGTTGTATGGGCTCCCAAAAATTCATAAACCGAATGCTCCCCTACGTCCAATTGTTAGCCAAATCGACACACCAACCTACAGATTGGCTCAGCACGTAGCGAAAGTGCTCTCGCCACTCAGAGGACACACAAGAGCACATGTTAAGGATTCATACCATTTTGTTAGTGAGATCAAAAATCTACATCTCACTGACAATGAAACTATGGTCAGTTTCGATGTCCAGTCACTATTCACATGCTTACCTGTACAAGACTGTGTCGAAATTGTAGAAAGGAAACTAGCGGAGAACAACATGCCAGCGGAATACTCAGAACTATTGAGACACTGCCTTACATCTGGCTACCTACTGTGGAAGGAGCAGTTCTACAAGCAAGTAGATGGTGTGGCGATGGGCTCCCCTGTATCTCCCATTGTTGCCGATATATTCATGGAAGACTTTGAGGAGACAGCCCTTCGTACCTCACCTGTAAAGCCAAGTTTCTACAAGCGGTACGTAGATGATACTTTCACAATATTACCATCTGACAAAATTAATGTATTCCTTAATCATCTTAACTCCATTAACCCTAAAATTCAGTTTACAATGGAGTTGGAGGCAAATAATTCCCTAGCTTTCCTAGATGTTTCAGTAATCCGTAACCCCAACAACACCTTAAGCCATACGGTTTATAGAAAAAAAAGACCCATACTGATAGGTACTTAAACGGTGAATCTCACCACCATCCATCGCAGTTAGCTACTGTGGGTAAATCTTTGTTTCAGAGAGCACAAGGGATCTGTGACAAGAAACATCTGGCTGCCGAGCTTCAACATGTCAAGCAAGTCCTGCACGACAATAAGCTTCGAGTCCCACGCCAACGTCACAGTGACCGAGTGAAACCAGCCACAGTCGAGCGTCTCCCTGCTGTACTACCTTACATAAGAGGAGTCACAGACAAGATTGGCTACATCTTGAAGCGTGCTTCAATTAAAACATTTTATAAGCCGCCAAAGAAGATCAGTCAGTTTTTACCATCTGTCAAGTGTCACATCCCTCTTCAAGATGCAGGAGTATACAAGCTTGATTGTGAATGTGGTCTCTCTTACATAGGACAAACAAAAAGACCAGTAAAAACTCGGGTTAAAGAACACATAGCTGACCTAAAACACCGTCGCTCAAAGAAGTCTGCAGTCTGTGAACATGTCCTTGACCGCACCCGCCATAACATCAGATTTGATAGACCACAAATCCTCGTGAAAGAACACCGATTCCTACCAAGGATGGTTCGCGAGGCTATTGAAATTAAAAAACATCCTAATTTCAATAGAGAAGATGGCTGGGTGCTTCCATCGTCTTGGGATCCAGTAATTAATATAATCAAATCTAAAACCAAGCATAACACTGCAAGACCTCAAGACACCGTGAGCTCATTCTGCGTAGATCGGACCAACAAAAACAAAAATAATTAAGAAGTTTGAGGGTACCCCGGAACAACTATGCCTTTTGGACGTCTAACACCTCAGTCCTTCCCGTGACCATGGGTGCTGCAAAGCACTCGAAACGTCGGGAACTTAAAAATCAAAATAAACCGCGATAAAATCCGAAAAAATAGTTTTATTTCATGTGTAATATTCGCGTAAATCTAAGAACTCAGTAAATTCCACATATTTTTTTTTTAATTCTGGTAGCCGTTTCATTTTTCGTTCTAAGGCCGTAAATCGACGCAGGGCCGTCTCCTTAGATTCTCCCAACCGCTGTCGATCTGGCAACAGTGGTAATCTGACAACATATTTTCCGTCCGAGCCGCGTGAGGTAGTTGTAGAAAACAAATGTTCACATTCTAAGTCCGCCGGGTCCTTGATTTTCAGCCTGGGTGGTTCTTCCGATCGCCAAAATCTCTCGACCGCTTCAATTAATGTAACACCAACATTAACATTTGATTCCGAGTTATCATTTTTTAATGGTTGCGCCGGACCGAAAATCGCAAAATCAAAAATGGTGCCTAAAGCATACGGTCCATCAGTACCGAAATTCACCTTTTCACCATTTAAAATTTGACCTAATATGTCACATCCGAAAATTATGTCAACATTTGACATATTAAATGAACCGTCATCCGAAAATTTTATATGAGCAATTTGTTTACTAAACCTACGCGCTAAATATGAAGTTGGTTTCTTCAAAACCACCGCCGTAACCGATAACAAATAACTCGAATTTACCGGTTTAAAATAAAATTTAACAACATGACAACATTCATTGTTATTAAATCCGCCGACGCCTGTTAACGGTGTTTGGTTGTAATGTCGCCTTAAACCCAAACTTGCTACCAAATCACTCTTAATTATAGTGACTTGACTACCCAGGTCTAGCAGGCCTCTGGATTTGATAAAATCCCCCCGATTGGATCTTACTTCTACAATGACCGTGGGTAAGATGACATTATCCGCTAGCCGAGGTACCGAGGCGACATTACACGACTGTAATTGCTATTCCTGTGGCACACGCGGCACCACAGGACTCGACTGCCGCCCACCCCAATCAGTCCGCTCCCGGCGGTGTCGGGTCTCCCAGTCCCGCTGTTCCCGTGGGTCCGAATCACGCCCGTAACCATCCTTTAACTCGCGTACCCGGTCCATAGATCCCGCGGAACTATCACCACGCCGTGGATAACGCGAGTCTCGAACCGACGACCTAGGAGACGCGTGCCGTGACCGCCGCGACTGAGTAATAGGTGAGCGCCGCCGACCGCCCGTCGCTCTATCGCATTGCGCCGTAACAAATGCGCGCCGTGTATACGGCTCGCCGTCCGCCGGTGAGTCAGAGCGCGCAATGGACGTTGTACAAATTAGTTTGTTATGTCCGATATTTCCGCACCGACTGCATGGTACCTTGCGGGTACACGATGCCGCCAAATGAGTACCGAAGCACCGAAAGCATAAGAATTGTCTTTTAACCCAATCCTTACGTTTAGACCTGGACATGTCAGCAAATTTATAACAGCTGTCTATACCGTGCCCCGACCTCTGACAATAGCCACAGTCTTTAATACGGCCGTAGTTGTTCGCCCGTTCCCGCTGGTCCTGTGCTGGTGGTTCCGTCACAATATTATGCACCCTGCGCTCGGGCCTGTTGTGAGTGCGATCCGCGTAATAAGAAACCGGTTCCGCAGTGGCCGTGTCTATAAGTCTACATTCATGTTGTAGGAATTCTATGAGCTGATCAAAAGTGGGTAAACTTATATTATTGCCACCGTGTTTTTGCTCAAACCGTGTTCTGACGTCAATTGGTAATTTTTGTAGACTTACATGCAATAAAATGTAGCTCCACTCGTTAATTGGAAAACCTAAATTAGCTAATGCCCGCGAAGATTCCAATAACGGGTTCAATATTTTAGTTCGAAGCCCAGCACACTTATTCAACACCGGCAAATGTAAAATCCGCGCAATCAGTGAATCCGCCAACAATCTTTTATTTTCATACCGGCCTTTTAGGATATCCAATGCCGTGTCTAACGACCCGTCCACCATCGGCAGATGTTTAATAAGTGCTTTAGGCTCCTTTTCCACGTGCGAAATAAGATAATGAAATTTTTCCGTTTTAGTGATATCTTTCCGTGTTAAAACCAATGATGTAAACAGACTAATGAAGCTACACCATGAAAAAACGTCCCCGTCAAACGTACTAGGCACAATCCGCGGTAGCCGCGGCGTTGACGCGCCCTCCGTGGGCATGTGGGTGCCGTCAAGGTTCGGATAGGCCGCCGAGACCGCATCCAACTGGTTGTATAACTCCGTGGCCTCTTTGTATTTTACCTCATATCTACCGATTATTTCTTCATCTTCTGAAGAAGTATTGGTCAGTATGCCCTCGTATGACTCCGTTAAAACATTGAAATAGTCATGCAGTTTTTTGAACCGAGCTGATAAAACACCCGAACTACAAGTTTTACTATTTACTAATTTTGACGAATCTACAAACCAGTCGTATTTAATTTTAAATTTGCTTTCAAAAGATTTTGCCATCTTTGGAAAACAATAGAACCTCTAAACACAATGCCTATTACAATTTAAATAATTATTTCTATGCCAAAAGTAGGTACCCCGTTTGTAACCGTTATAAATAAATGAAACCCCTATCTAACCAACTAATTTACGAAAACCCAATCCGGCTCGGGGACCAAAATTATGTTCATGTGAAAACCCCTTCGATAGCTCAGTTGCTGGTCCTGAGTTTTCTATCGGTTAGATTTGGGAGTCCAGGCACCGCAATCCCCAAATACAAGGTGAACCACTCACCTTGACTCGTCTCCCGAAGGTAGCTCCGCCGTGCACGGCTGCCTGGTTGTTTCAATCCTTTTATATTGATGTCTTTAGCATACCACCTTATTGTCCGAAATCTCACAAGTTGTTTTGCACAAATAAACCGACGAATAATGTAGTAATTTAAATATTTCCGGTAATCGATCAACACCCTTGCACCCGAATTCAATGTTGTAGTTTTCCAACTACCCTCATATTCCGAGTCGCAGTTTTTGCGGTCCACCCACATAATTGGTGAATCACAATGCCCGAACAGAAGTCATTCCACAGAGAAGCAAAGTAATCGACATAGTCCACCGGATTAGTAAGCTGAAGTGGCAATGGTCCGGTCACATTAGCCGAAGAACCGATAACCGCTGGGACAAACGAGTTCTTGAGTGGAGACCACGGACTGGCAAACGTAATGCAGGACGCCCTCAGGCTAGGTGGAGCGATGACCTTCGTAGGGCGGCTGACAGAAACTGGATGCGAGTAGCCGCGGATCGTACCCAGTGGCGTGCACTTGGAGAGGCCTATGTCCAGCAGTGGACTGCTATAGGCTGATGATGATGATGATGATAAAAAAAATTACTAGCAGTACAACAGAATAAACTATTTTTTAAAGTTTAAAAGCAGCTTAATGGCACCTTAAGTTAGCTATGAACTAAAGGCGTAGGGCACCCTGTAGCTAGGTGGGGCGACGATATTCGTAAGGCAGCGGGCATCAAGCTCAGTGGCGTGCCATGGGAGAGGCCTACATCCAGCAGTGGACTGACACGGGCTGATGATGATGATGATGATGAAAGGTATCGGAAAAACCATCTTAAACATTTTAACACATTCAACTTTGCGCTCATTACGGTCACACATTTAATAAATGACGCCACAGAAAAAGCTTCTAAAACTATTTAACAACACACGCCAACTTATTGTTTTCCATCTAAACTTTCATAAAACATTTCAGCTCGCATTTTAAGCGAAAACCTTCCATTACTGTACCTAAACTTATTTGTGGGCCATAACTCCTCGAGTGTGGTTTCTCAAGCGAACAATAGTGCACCTTAAATCGACCAGTTTGGGTTGAAATTCATTTTTGAAGGACCACGCTTGCAAAATAGCTCGGCTGTCTTAGAATATGCGTAGGCATCGCTTCCGAAAAGAGCATCTATCAAAGTAAATCAGACTTCATCTTGTTCGGTATAGAGTCGAGGTTATATTGTGGGTCGGTGGTTTAATCTTGGAGTCAGAATCGTCGACGCCCGCAAACTCCTTAAAGTGCTATCTGGGAGGCTTATAGCTAAATGGAATACAACTTTTTTATTCGGGAGCGAGTGGAAGCGTGAAAATTGCTAAGAGATCCTGGAGCACTGGTTTTTGTTCGCAGTCTTTAGATTTTAATGGAAACCTCTGATTTTGGATGATGCGTTGGTGTTTACACATTTCATTTGGAAATAAAAACCAAATTAAACAAATTTAAAACAAGATAGACAAACACTTTCTTAAACTTCTTTTACGTAGCTATACCATTACCCAATTATATAAACTTATACCGAATTTATATAATGCCCATGCCACTTCTCGCATGGAGCATATACTTCGTACGTTTGCTTCCCACTAGCAAAATAGGACTACGAAGGGAGTGCCAGACAGAGACTACGAGAGAAGGGGATGACAGCATAGGTGACGAATTTACACGACTGAACTGCCTTTGCTTTGACACAAGAAAAAACTCCAAATTTAAACGTACTCCAAATTTAAAACCCGTGCTTCTACTCAAAGCCGTATTTAACGGACTCTCAAAGAACCAAAGCAAAGAACGCAGCACAATACCCGCTGTGAAATTCTTTGAAATTTATATTCAAAAACTGAATACGCCGTTCCCACCAAATCAGCTGCTACCGGCGTTTGGCGGAGCGCGTCCGCTCGGGTGTTTCCGCTACCCGTCGGTCCGACGACGTCCGGTCGGATTCGAAATTCGAAATTCGTGAAGCGTCGGCTCCGATCTTGGCAGTCGTCACTGATGGCATGTGTTGATCGGAAGTGGGATTATGCTCGCCTTCGCATGTGCAGCGTTTGAATTTAGAACGATTCGTTCCTTTGACGGTTATCTTATTTTTCTTTTTTGGTAATGGCCTTTGACTACGAAATTGAGACGGTTTTCCTAGTGTTTTTTTTACATAATGGCAGTCGGTTTCGAAATTGAACTGTATCTGCCAATATCGTATAATATGATAACTATTTAATACTGCCTCAATTTTAGACCAAAATGAGCGTTGTAATCACGAGGTCCTGGATTCAGATCCTAGGTCAAACAAATGTAGTTTTTCTATAGAAAAATTCCTAGTACCAGTCCCATGTTTGGCGTTATGCCCGGTATATGGGAATAGGCTCGCCTCCTATTATGTTAGACCTACCATTGTCGGCGGGTGTACACAACCTGCATAGCAAGGTCAAATTTAGTCGAATTAGTTTATTATGACTAAAATGTATATTTTTTTAAAAGGTGAAGTTGCATTATTTATAGCAAAGCTTTTAATTGCATTATCAATAGCAAATCCACAAGAGAGTATCAATGGAATTATAATTTAACGCACATACCAATATGCCAGATAAAATTATTAATTATAGAATTATAGATTATAGAATAAACCCATAGGCCTTTTTATCATTCAAATTTCAATTCATATTATTTTATTTAAAAAAACAATTCATATTACTACAAGCCCTCATTATTAGTAAGTGTTATTCGTTAATTACAGTTGATATTTTCCCGGAGTTTTGATTAATTGAAGAATTATATAATAGTAAAATATACTCGCTCAACATATTAATTTCTGTCAGTGTTATTATATTATGATCAATTTATCTATCTATATCATAACGCCAGATCCCTTGCGGGGCAGGTAGAGAAAACAGAATTCCAACTGGTTGTTTCCTTACATACCTCTCTGGCTTCCTCCACTCCCATAGTTCGTCTCCTATTCGCTCGCCACTTACGGAGACTCTTGACTTTCCCTTGAGATAAGACACGGTCTATTTGGTTATGTAAGATGGTCTAGGTCTTCCCCGGTACCTACATCTCTCCACTTTAGCTTTGTATGTCTGTTTTGTCATTCTTCCTTCCGGCATTCTTTCTATGCCCGAACCAACGGAGAGAATGAGAGAGAAGAAATGGAAGAGGAAAATACGTAGGGTAGGGTAATTCCCAGTATAAGAATACGTAATACACTCTGATGCTTAAAGTTTAGCTTCTTCTTCTTCTTCAGCCGAAAGACGTCCTCTGCAGGACAAAGGCCTCTCCTAAAGACCACCACCAACTTCTACCCGCGACCACCAGATCATCGGCCCATCTTGTAGGGGGCCTACCCACTTCACGTCTTCGTGTACGTGGTCGGCACTCGAGAACCTTTCTACTCCAACGGCCGTCAGTTCTACAAGTGATGTGCCTCGCCCACTGCCACTTAAGTTTAGCAATTCTAAGTGCTATGTCAGTGACTTTAGTCCTCTTGCGGATCTCCTCGTTTCTGATTCGATTCCGCAGGGTAACTCCGAGCATACTTCTCTCCATCGCTCCTTGGGTGACCTTGAGCCTTCTTATGAGGCCCATCGTAAGCGTCATGTCTCAGTGCCGTAAGTCATCACTGGCAACACACACTGGTCAAAGACTTTTGTCTTGAGACACTGCGGAATTTTGGACGAGAAGATGTTACGTAGCTTCCCGAACGCCGCCCAGCCGAGCTGGATTTAACGATTGACCTCTTTGACCTTAACAGTTTCGGGAATATAACGTATCCCTGTCTCACACCACGCTGCAGTTGAATAGGTTTCGATCTCTAGTCCTGAAGGCGGACGGACATGGTAGCGTTTTCGTACAAACTCTTCAGCACTTCAATATACCGGTAGTTAGGTAAAGTTTAGCACCTAGCTGAATTGACTTTGATAAACTAAGTATACGTCAGAATATCTCACGACCTACATACCTATTCAATAGAGAATCAGTCCCAGGTATCTCTTGATGTAAAAGCTATGTTGATATGTGTCACACGAGTCCTTTAATATACCTTAATGGAAGAGGAAAATACAGGGGTGATGGGAAACAAATGCCTTCGGACGCCGCGTAGCGCGCTGTTCGGGGCTAGAAAACCAGCGGTTTAAGGAAATTGACCTAACAAAAGCTTTCAAAATGGTAGTGTAAGGAATAAACTTATTGAATTCTGTACTCCCTACCTACCTAGTAAGGCGTATGGCGTGATGGTATAGATAGTGTAATTTGGAAAGGTTAAACTTATTAAAATTAAAGGCGATTAGCGACTCAGATTAGATTTTTACATTTTTTTTTAAACGTAGCCCGTAGTTTCCAAACATGAAAATTCACATACACAAATACCCAGACCGGAACAAATAATTGTGGATCACACAAAGATTTGTCCCGTGCGGGACAAATCTTTACGACTTTAATCGCGAGATGAAAGTTAGAACTGTTTATTTGTTGCAGAAATCAAACATTCGATCTGAAAAATACTCTGGTTGATTTGTTTCATATTCAAATTAAAATATATTTGTTAATTTTTTTTTATAAGATCCGTCACGTCTGGTACTTAAGCAGGCATTGCAGGGTTGTATTGTGGACACCCATACCCTGTCTTTTACTATAATACTAGGCTTAGTGTCAGACTTCGGACTGCCCAATAACCCTATATCCAATCTAGGATTGGAAAATAGGACGTTGTAATTGTCAGCTGCAACATGCGCCACTAAACTGTTTGTACGTCCTTGTCAGACACATATAATTAATGATTTCTGACTTTACTTTGTCAAATTTGACTATTTAATTTTAAGTCCAATATCTTTTGATCACATCCGCCTATTTTGTGGCCCGCCTCAAGCACAATATTATACCCTCGACGCTTCTTGTAACCATCTGCGCTAGATCTCTTTGTGGTGTGAAACCCCCGGCTTCAGAGTTGTTTCACGCCATCCTTGTCAAACTCTGCGCGTTAGAAAGAGTCGAAAAGCGTGTAAACAGTTCATTGTTTATGGTGTGGGCTATTAATATTTGTTCAGTGGCTTTGAAGCGTTTTTGTTTGAGGTTCTTGTGAATATTGTTTGTTTGTGAATCGTAAAATGAAAATTGCAATTTTTAGGATGATTTTTTAGTTATGACCTTATGGTTCGTTTGTCTGAATGCAAATGATTGTTATATGAAACTAATATATTGCTGCGTTGATCACTATCCAGTGAAGCTGTAAAGGCTCCGCGGCCAACAGCGTCGGTCATTTACACACCCAAAATAGTAGATAATATTATTCTATAATTATCTTTTTGTAAATAGGCTGTGTCTTATCTGAAGGGCAAGTCAAAAGTCTTCGAAACCAGCCAGTATATTAGACGAACTATGATAGAGGAAGAAGCGAGAGCGATGCAAGAAAAGAACCTGCTGGAACTCTGAACTCTCTGCCTAGTCCGCAAGGGATCTGGCGTGATGATAGGAATAGATATAAAGAGATCTTTTTGTAATTTTCTCACACTTTAAAATTATTGGATTCCCATTCCCAATCCCTTTTCGAATTGATGTCCGACTCTTGTGCAAAGCCTTCCCCTTATACTAGACTAAAAAAAGATGGCGTGACGATTTAGACACTTTTGCGGGCACTTCGTGACCAGAAATAGCAATAGACAGCTGTTGATATATTTCTATTCCTGACAGCTCACAAATAACTTATATAAAACCTAAACTCCTTCTGTTCTCAAACCAATCTAGCGCGCCAACCCCGCAAAACTAAATGGATACCTAATCAATACAAACATAGTACCGAGAGCCGTCCTTCGCTTCGCCAGGGTAAGTGATCCCAGCTGTAGGGATTTGCGTTCTATCTTCACTCCTCTACGGGTAGAATATAATAAAAGATTTCATACTTCAGGACGCTAGAAATGGGATAGGAAGGGCATGTTTCGAAGGCGAAGCGAAGATTAAGATAGCTTTGGACAAAATGGACACCTGTCTATCTATCCACAAATACATATATGTCGGCGAATAGGTTTTGGGATGACCGTTTTAATGCTGGTAACGATGAAAGGTGGATTTATCTTTGTTATTATACTCATCTGCATGATGGCCGAACATGAAGGAAATCTTGAAATAACACCTGGGTCTCGTTCGGTACACTGATCTTCCTTGATATTCGAGGATGAGCACAATAGTTGGAGATTAATATTGTAACATGGAATGCGGTAAGGCGATACGCGATACGTCCGACCGTTCGGCCCGTTGCCAACCGAATAACAACGTAGCGCCGTTCGCCATCTTACATCGACTATCTGTCATCGGTAAATCGTCATCTGACAGCTGTCATCTGTCATCGCTTCACAACTAAACACACTCAAGCAATTATTAAAGGCATAGGGTATGTTTATATAGAAAATATTAAACAGTTACTAAAATAAAAATAACTGCTTGACATTCTATTGACTAGGTCTTCCTCAGTACCTATATATTTATTTCCTAGATAAAGGGCTATTGTTGGTAATCATGAGGTCTTGGATTCTACTAACTAAACCGATAAGGGTGTGTTTATTGCTGCCTCATTCTTTTCGTGGCAAATAAGCGCTTCCACTTCCACTTCGGGAATATAGGCGTGGCGTGTCCATTTTATGTTGATATTTCTGAATGCTGCTTGATCAATATCTGTACCACTTAAGATCAGTATAATATTATAAAGGGGTCACAGTAAAACACGCCAAACTGTGCTGATGTGTTCTACTCCTCTGTGATAGATAGCGTTAAATCACTTTTGATGAGCACAATCTTTATAGTAGTGTCGTCAAAGCTTGGTAGGTAAATCTTCTGTCCATCTGTCTGTGAATATTCCGCGTTATATGCTGACACGTATGGTATCTATACTTACTGCTTACAATATTACATACAACTGTATAGGATTGAAGGAAGGATAATAGAGGAAAAGACTAGCTAGGGACCCTTATTGACTCGTGGCATGTTACGAAAACTTTGTGGATTGATCGTCTAAAACTATTCTGTATGTCACTGGAGGTACCAGTAAACGACCATTTCACAAGGTTTTCGTAACGCGCCGCGTTATATGTTTATTTTTCATTGCGAATAAGGACCCTAGATTGGAACGAATGGCGTGGTAGAGGAGAGGCCTACACTTAGCAGTAGCATATTAAGATGGCTACATTAGCTTCAACTTCGGTTATTTATATCATACAATTATTCGTTAAATAGATCGGTAAAATAGTTTACTTAAAGACGTGTCCTAAATGGCGACAAATGCCATGAAGACAAATCAGTGGTGGATTTGTCTTGGACTGTTGATCAATTGACTACCGTCATAAAATGTAGGAAAAACGCCATTGCAGATTATTCCTTGTTGAGTTGTCGAACGCGAGGCAACGCTATGAGGGTGCCCGGTAGTTTTTTCTGAGTTACGTTGTGATGCGAAAGTGTTTAATTTGTGGAAGTGTTTATTGTTGTTTAGTGATGTTAAGCGAGAAGATGCGTGTTAATCATGTTTTGATAGATGAGTTATAAAATAATGAATATGGCTTTTTCATTATTATTACAACGGTCGAGCTGACATTATAATGATAGGATACAATTTTAGTGATCACCAAGATTAAGCGGCGTTCATCGCGGTATGTTTGAGATGAGTGACCTTTTGTGATTTTGTAATTTTGTCTTACTGTATGTTATTTATAGCTATATAATAATCTGTGTACATGGGGAGTTAGAGGTCCAAATTTAACAGCTTGCGATTGTGGTGCGACCTTACAGACTATGTCGCACCTGCTAGTCTGCCCTTTATGGGGCACCAACTGTACAAGGGAAGAGATGAGCGCGGCCACCGACGGCGCGATCAAACTAGCCACTCACTAGCGGGACAAATATGAACTATTGACACAAAAACAAGAACAAAACTAAATAACAGTTTATTCGCACTGCCAAATAACGCTACTAGTCCTCCTATCGATCCCGTCTAGCTGCGAAAGGATAAGCGCGCCAGAATTTAACCCTGTCTCGATATTATAGCCTGGACGTACAAAATTCAACCGCCGCGTATCAACAGGGTTTAGCTGTTTTTGTATTCTACTGCAATACTAAAACATTGATCGTTGTGCAGTTTACACTCAGCTTAGGATCGACGTTAGGCTCCAATGTAGTTCCAAATTCTAGATTCCCGAAAGCTATGAAGAATTTTTGTAAAAAAAAACCCTATACCACTATGTCAGTCCCTCTCTGGCTGCAAAAGGATAAGTTCCTCATAATAAACCCAGACTTGATATCACAGCCCCCATTCTAGCAACAAAAGTTCACTAAAACGAAATCACAACTATCGCCGATCAACAGCGTACTTTAATCGTCCTCTGATAAATAACGCCACTGGTATCTATGTCGATCCTGTCTAGCTGTGAAAGGATATGCTTTATAGAGTTAATAGCCTCGCTTGATTTTAGAGTCCAAAGTCTAGTAACAAATCTCTACTAAAACTGAATCGTAACCGCCACTAATCAACGGCGTTTAGCAGTTTTCGTATCATCATCATCATCAGCCCGTATCAATCCACTGATGGAAATACGCAAAGACCTAAGTCCGGGCTAAATAGCGTACCTGGGGCCCCCTAAGCCACGAGCGCCGTCTTCGGCGCTTCTCCTCTAACTGATATTTTCATATATTACTAGAATTTGAAAGCATTGATTGGCTGCAGTGAAAATTCAGTTTTGAAATATTTTTTTTGTAGATTTACTGTTCAAATTATAAGCACTGTATGTAAAAGAAAATGTATATAGGTTTTTTTACGAATATTTGAATGTACTCAACTCGGTGTAGGAGTAGGGGGTTCGATTCTTTATACGACTATGGTGTACTAAGCGATCCCCAAGGTTAAGGACTGTTCGGATCGGTCGGTCCGAGACGAATGATCATTTGTAGCACTTTCGTATTCGAGCATCTACGTGCTAAAATGTAATGTAATAGTCGTTAAGTAAAGTTGGAATCCTTATATGCAGCTTGATCTGCTTTCATAAAACCTTTACTGGGTTCGTGTGGTGGAGTTTTTATGACCTAGTCCCTTTCATATCGCTTTGTGCGACAAGTCCGGCAGTGGAATAGTTTAGGGAGATTTATAAAAGTTTGTGTTAAATTTTTTGTAGCAAATCAATACAGTTGAAATAAAACAGAGCTATCTGATATATCTATATTCTATTTATCAGTACAGAGTTCCAACAGGTTCTTTTCTTACCGACCCTGTTGGCTTTCTCTACTCTCATAGTTGGTCAATCAAAACTGTCTTTTAATTTCAAGTCCTCGTTTGTAATAATCATAATCAATCGTTACTGCTTCTTTCTGTTAATGCAAGGAATAAATTGAAAAAAAATATATATATATGTAAAATAATTACTTCTCATACGAAAAATGGTACAAGCTGCTTCTCTTTATTAAAAATGTAAGTAATAAAACAACTAAATTAGAATATTTTTGTATGAAATTTGAATATAAATGCTAAAGAAATGTATTATTTGTTTCAGGTAATTTGCATTGACCCTACGTTATCTACATTATACAAGAGGTATTTCTGTATTCTGTTTGAATTAGATAACTTCATTTGTTTTTCAGGTCAGACTTGGTATCTATAACAGTGCTTATATAAATTGGAATTAGTTACGATTGTGTTTATTTACTGGTAAGACACATACCTTACTAGTTTAGCAGACATAAAAATACATTTATGGGACTCAAAACATTATAAAGTTAAAGTTACAATGCCAACAATTATATTTGACAAGTATTTCATTGTTGAACTTAGAGATTTAGTTGGAACTACGAGTTCATCCCGTGATGAATCAGGTAACAGTTTCTCAGAGTTGTAATTTTGTGTTGAATATAAATCTTGTTTCTGGTTTGGAGTAGCGCTTAAAATGTTTTAGTTTCTGAATATTGGTAATAGTGATGGTTTAAGAGCTAACAGTTAACTTGATTTTACTATTTAAGTGGACTTTAATAACTTAATTTTTAAACAATATGTCAGTTTGTCAAGTTAAGTATGTCGAGGTTTAAGTTAAACTTTGATATAAATTACGCCACACTTAGGAAATATAACATAACAGTAAATATACAGAGATATTAATTTTGTCTGAGCCACCTAGAACGATATTAATAACACACAAACATAGGAGAACAAACAAACACAACGGTAGCTTTATATTCACGCTAACGACATTTTTATATTAATAAAAACAAAAAAAAAAATCTCGTCTCTCCGCAATTTACATAAATGTAAGCTCGGTCTTACGTTCATCGTCCTTTTGCAGAAAAAATACGTAGACTTCATTTGCATCGTAACCATATTTTTTTAAGAGTATAAATGACGAAACATACGGGTAGGGAATTGAAGCGATTACTTCAGGATGTTAAATCGTCATAAAATTTAAATTGGATTCCGGTAATCTCACATTTTATCGTTATACAACAGACTCTTGTCCTTTTTCGGGCCATGAGGGCTCGTAACATCTTATTTCGAAACATATCATCTCATCTTGTGCCTTATTGTCCGTGTACTATGTTATCCCATTCCTCTATATCTAATTCTGTACAGTTCTGTGTGTTGTAGTAGCTACTAGCTGTAACCCGGGACTTCGTCCGCGTGGATGGTAACAAAAAAAACTTTTTCTAAAATAAAGTAGCCTACGTTACTCTTTATAATATCACTATCTGCCAGTAAAAGCCCCTTTAAAATCAGTCCAGCCGTTTCGGAGATTACTCGGAACAAACAGACAGACTAAAATTTTACAAATTGTGTTTTTGTTAATATATGTAGGTTATAAGTACCGTATATACTTTCATATGCATTTAATAAAAAGCTGTTATTTTGACATTACAAACAGACACTTCAATTTTATTAATTGTATAGATGTTAATAGAATTTAGCGGATGATTTAGCGCAGTGGTTAAGAGCTTAAGCCGCTCTGCCCACTGCGTCTAATAGTCGCGGGTTCGATTCCCGCACGGTACAAATCTTTGTGTGATCCACAATTATTTGTTCCGGTCTGGGTATTTGTGCATGCGAATTTTCATGTTTGTAAACGCACCCACGACACAGGAATAAATCCAAGTGTGGGGACTTAATTTAAAAAAAAAAGATTAGTAAAGAGTTATTTCGTTCCAGATTCTATTCTTTATAGGAACTTCAACTATACTAATATAGCGCCCTGAGCAGGTGAATTTAATAAAGTAACAATTTAACCTTTTAGTTTCTATTCCATTGTATACAATAAAGATAAACACATTGTATGGTTGACTAACTGGCCTTCTCTAATAAATTAAAGGAAGACAGTTATCTTTACAATAAGACCTTCATGTTGGCAAGTAATAGCCACTGGTTTTTACTGGTATCTACTAGGTCATCGCTCGGTCGATTGGCCAGCGCCGTCACGAGAAGGAACAAAGTAAAAGGTTGCCTGCACTGCCCTCGTATCTCGTAATTTATGGTTGTACCGAAGAAATAATTTGCAAGCTATCTGAGAAAAAAATGTAGGCAGATAGGTGTTATCGTGCTTTTAAATTTTTTCTAAGAGAAAAAGTTTGCGAAAGGTACCGTGATATTTTATGGGCATATTTTTCTGAAGTTGTAGACGGAATATTTTTGACGTTTGTTTCCCTATTGAGTATATTACGTTGGATTGATATGTTTTGGAATTGGAAGCTATATGTATTTTATTCTAAGCTTTTTATCATTGCCTCTGCCTCGTTGGTCTAGTGGCAAAGCGCATCCCTTTGTGATCACGAGGTCCTGGGTTCAAATCCTAGGTCAGACAAATGTAGTTTTTCTAACGAAAAATTCCCAGCATGATTCCGGAGTCTGGAATTGTAGCCAGTATATGGCGATGGGCTTGCCCCCTATTACATGGGCCCTAACATCGTCGGCAAAAAATCGATGTACTCAGTACACCTCTGCCAGCCCCGCGTGGGGAATATAGGTGTGACGGTGCTTTTTATCATTAGTTTTTGTTTTCATAAGGTTTTGTAACAAAAATGTTCTCTGCTTATTTGTCTCAACCTCTCAACCGCGGTTTTACGGGGATTTGAAGCAATTTTACGTGTTTTTATAACCTGAGGGTCGGCTATCGTTACTGAAATTTCCCCTCACCAAGAATTTATCGTGTCATAAATGCGTTTACAAATGTGAAATTAGCATACCTTGTGTGTAACCACAAAAAGATTTGTTTGCTGAGTTCAAATCCGAAACTACTTGATCCAGAAGTTCATGCCATCAAACTATAGTAACATTGTAGATTGTATAATACAGCAAGCAAGTACTTGACCAAATCTGTTATTATGCAATCCAATGCCACATTTTGTGATTTTAACAGAAGATAAATCGTAACTGCTTTGAGCGGGTTAACAAAATTGCAAATTCGTTTGGGAGTACAATTGATCTCTTTGTAATGCACATGATGGTAACACTTCCTCCTGTTGCCCCGACACTACTGCTGATTTGTGTTTCACAAATATCTTTTTTCACTTCAGTTTGCTTAAAGAATTACAAAAAGATATTCAATTATGTCATTCTAATTCATGTCGAGGTAATAAGCAATACCTAAAGAATATGAATTCAAGAAATGAAATGTAATGAAATTTATTTGCTTGAAACATGGTATTACAATAAGGTGTCGCATTATAGTTCAGCACATTTCACCTTACAGGTCTGCAAATATAATATTTATTAGGTTATAGCAAACACAAAATGTGTCATTAATGTCAATATATATTCTGAATTAAAATAATATCATTCCACATCATCATCATCTCAGCCTATACTTGTCCACTGCTGAACATAGGCCTCCCCAATCGCTTGCCAGCGTAACCGGTCCGATGCCACCTGCATCCAACGACTTACTGCTATTTTTTACAAGTTCATCGGTCCATCTGGCATCATTAATTTAAATAGTATCATTAATTCATAGTAATTTCGTATATTCTTCTATATTATAGTTACTCTTTCTGAGTTCCGCAAGCGTTCCAGTCCCAATTATACTTTTGTATATTCTAAAACAATATATTAGAATTTACGCCTCGTCATATCATCGTGAAATCACGTCACTAGTACATATGAATGTACACAATAAATCAACGGAACATATGAATTATTCATATTGTGTAAAGTTTCACTTATATTCCGCCGGAAGTCGTGTAAGTCCCGGAGTATTCTGAGATGAACCGTTGAAATAATGAAAAGTTCATGCTACGACGGCACAAGTATGCGACTTCTTTCAGCTCTACGTATATAAAAAAAAAACACGAACATTTTTTGAATTTAAAATGAAAAAAAATGAATGAATTTACATACCTAGCCTATTTTTATATAGAAGTAGAAATGATCTAGTTGCCAGAACGCTTACCTTGTATAGATCAGGACCCACATTCTAATACCAGCTGAGTTTTTTGAACCATAGTGAGATTATCGTGATGAGACCTACAGGTTCGATCTTTATTCATATCATCGTAAACTGTTTTAAAAAGAACCCATAAGACAAGAAATCCTGCCTATCTTGCAAGGGATCTAGCGTGATTATATAGGTAGATATAAAATACGAGTGAGTAGAATATGATCAGAATCAGAATAATTTTTATCCATGAACACTATTATAGTATTTATGAATCGTCAAAAAAGTAACAAAGACTACCACCCCTTCGGAATGTCATTTCCCGCTGGGTAATCATTGGACTTTAATTAGTCGCCTTTGATCACCCAAGTAATAAACGTAGAATAAGCCTTATAATGATATTAACAAAAAATATTTCCCACTTCATAACTTAATCCAAAACTATACATAAATTACTACAAACCAAACAATATCACTGATAAAATTCTCAAAGGCACTTATAAATTTCCCTGAAACGTTTCGCGTCGGCTGAAACACTTCAATAGACAATAAATATGAATACCGGAATCAATTCCTTTCAAATTTGTTTTGCAATAACTGAAGTATTCGAGGACCTCGCGAGAATCTCTTGGGAACTGATATAGCATGGCTGATTGAACAATAATATGGCGATATTGTTTTAATACTTATAAAAATACATGGGAATACATTTTTCATCGATAGACATGTAGTCTGTTTGTAAGAAACTTTGCCAGGCAATAGGGTTGTGTACGCTGATGTGTTTTTGTAATTTTGCTAGTACAGACATGCAAGGATCTTGTGGCCTGCGGCTGAAAGCGGAACTAGCGCTGTCATCAAGTGAAATGTCACTTCTTGACAGTCGCAGAGTTGCCGTTCGCTCTGAAATTTGCCCAAGTTCTTTTTTTAATTAGAAAAAGTGCGGTCTCACCTGTTGAAATATTTCCCTGGAAGCAGGAAAATTTGACTAAATGGTAACCCTAATTTAACACCAACGCCCCCCTGGCAATGTCATCTACAGGGCAAAATATCCTTATAGCACTATATGATATTCTTCATTATTTTAAAGCATACGATCTCTTGATTTTGTAACAAGTGATAGAAGGTTAAATAAAAAAAAGGTAATACTGTCTCAGTAGTGAGTAATTATTTTCTTTACAAGTCAAGTTAAAAGCGAAGGTGAATTAAATAATAAAGCGATGTTTTTTAATACTGATAATAATAATAATAATAATAACTTTATTAGCTTAGAACCATACTACACTATTACACAAACCAGGCTTACAATTTATACAAAAATATAATTAAAAGAGGGTAAGACTTTAAATAAAATACAATAGTTAAGCAACAACATGCACAGTTCAACCACTAAAACTTTGAACTGTGCATTTGTTGACAATTAATTCAGAACATTGTTTAGAAATATATATATATATATATATGTATATATATATATACATATATATATATATTTTATGCTACATATGACATTGTGTTTTTTTGTTTGTTTTTTTTTGTTTTTTAGTGTATATAAAGCCTATGTTGTCGCTAGTATCTAAACTAGGCCTAGCCTGTATCTTAGATACTAGACTCTTCCTTAAGTGTATTTTTGACAGAGTGCACACAAATAGTTATCATAATATGAATATATTATTAGGGGATGTTCTGATAAATTACATAGGTAAATTAAAAATTAAGCTCATTTTATTATTGTAAATAGATTTTCAATTTCTATATAAGTTTTTGTTTTCAGCCAAACTGTTAGTTTAGTTTTACAGTCAAAATTATTTAACGGAAATATGTTAAGACATTTATTAATTTTATTGTATAGGAATGGACCAAGAAAGCATTGGAATTTGTGTATGAAAAAAGTTCTGTAACGACTAGTGGGACATATATTGTAATTTCTTCGCTGTCGCCGTCTCTTAGGATCATAAAATAGACTTTTATGTTGGGTTAATATAGTTTCTACTATGAACAGTGATCTCACTGTCAGCACATCACACTGAACATATAATTTAATGGTAGGGAACCTAAATGGTTTGAAACTCATAACCTTAAGTAAAACTCGTTGGGCCCTTTCAATTTTTATCAAATGACTTTTTTTAGCTCCTCCCCAGGCTCTGATACAGTAAGATATTACAGACTGTGCCATAGCATAGTAGACTGTTCTTAACAGTTTTGGATCAGCAACATGGCGCAATATTTTAAATACATATATCAGTTTACGAGTCCTTTCTGCTATCATGTCAATATGCGGAATCCATGTGAGCATTTGGTCTAATATTACACCTAGGTATTTAGCCGAGGTCGCCCTTTCCAAAACTGGGCACTGACAAGAAGAATTCGTATCGACATTATTTTTACAAGAGTGTGCTTTAATTGTAAAATTATTATTCGGGATTTGATTACGGGATAAGCCAAATATGATATATTTAGTTTTAGTTGTATTTAATGCAAGTATATTTTGACGAAGCCAAAGGATTATAATTTGTAATCCACTTTCTGCATTGGTCCTAGCTTCTTCCCATGTCCTACCATTGAAGACTAATGCTGTATCATCAGCAAATGTAAATATATTACAGTTGTTCAGTTGTAGTCGACATAATCCATTTATGTAAATTAAGAAGAGGCTAGGACCAAGTACACTACCTTGTGGCACTCCATATGTGACAGGAGTATCAACACTAGAAATGTCACCTATTTTAACTCTCTGTATTCTATTTGACAGATAACTTTTGAATAAATGAAGCGTTTTCCCACGAATACCAATTTTTTCCATTTTTCCGAGGAGTAGGGAAACAGAAACTGTGTCGAAGGCCTTCGCCATATCTAAAAATATACCTATGCATTTATTCTTCCTATCAAGGTTTTGAGCAATGTAGTCTGTGATTCCAATAACAGCGTCGGTGGTAGATTTGCCAGCCCTAAATCCATACTGATTATTACAAATAAAGTTTTGTTTATCTAGAAATGACAGTAATCGTTTATTTATAACCTTTTCTAAAATTTTTGATAGCGCTGGTAAGATCGATATAGGGCGATAGTTATTTACACTGTCTCTTGCCCCAGTCTTATAAATTGGATGGATTATAGATATTTTAAGTAATTGTGGAAAAACGCTCGTGTTTATGCATAGGTTGACTAAGTGTGTAATAACCGGTACTAAATATTTTTTACAAGTTTTTAAAAGCGTATTTGATATACCATCCCACCCTGTAGTGCAGTCTTTTTTTAGTCCCATAATAATGCCGTCAATTTCCTTATTTTCAGTTTCTAACATGACCATGGAATTTATAGGAGGGGGTGTTTCGATTTCATCTAGATTTAAATTTGCATTATTACTCTCTTTTAGTATTTCATTTGCATAACTCCTTCCTACATTCGCAAAAAACTGATTTACGCATTCAACCGATTTCTCAGGGCTATCTCTGATTTTTAGAAGGTCGTTGGCCAGTATTTTATCTTTTTTGTTATGAACAATGGATTTAATAGTGTCCCAGGTCTTTTTAGGATTTTTTGAATGCTTTTTTAATTCATTTCTTTCGTAAATTCTTTTTAGTCTTTTAAGTAAGTCATTGCAGTAATTTTTATACCTATTATAAGTTATAGCCATTATTTCATTTTGAGGTTCTCTTTTACATTTGAGATGCATTTGATCTCGATTCCTAATACAGCGTAACAATCCTGGCGTGATCCAGGGCTTAAGACAGCGGGATCTGCGAGGCACGAGTACTTTAATAGTGTGGTTAATTAGGTAATTTGAGAGGAGATTAATCAATTTCTCAGTTGCCCAGTTCGCATCCCCTGACATTAGTATCTCATCGAAGTTAGTTTTTTCTAGGTCAGAAAGAATACCTTCATAATTTACTTTATATTTAATAAAATTTCGATTTTGACTTTCATAGCTTTTAACAGCCAAACCCAAGCACAAAATTACTGCTGAATGGTCTGTTATTGGGCCTTTTAATACTAAAGTTGTTATTGACTTTTTTGTCTTTGCCATAGTATGGTCAAGACAATTTGCTCCTCTGGTTGGATGACTGTGACTTGCTAAAAATCCATGAGAAGCAAGAAAATTTAGATAAATCTGTGAGTTCTGGTCGTCATTATTCGGCTTAATATCTATGTTAATGTCACCCGTTATTATTACATTCTTGTAGGACTTATGCAATATCAATAATTTATCTAATGAATCGATGAATGCGGATATATTTGTTTTAGATGGAGATCTATATAGGGCAATAACGAGAGAATCAGAATTTATTTTAATTAAGAGGCAACTAGCATCATTGAAATTTGGTTCTTCTACAGTACAAGTAAGACTATTTATACTATATATGACTATTCCATCGTTTTGATTACTATTATTTTTCGTATAGTGCAAATCATAGTTCGGAATTATAGGAAAGACTGAAGTCGTTTTATTCCAACTCTCTGTTAAGACATAAAGTTCACAATTAATGTTTATTCTTGCTAGTAACACGTTAAACTTATCGATGTTACAATTTATACTCCTTATATTTTGTGTTAGTATTTTGAAAAAATTAGATGCTAATGCAGAGGCCAATATAGGTTTACAAGATTCGGGTTCACACAAATATGAAATTCCTACATCAATGTTATCAATGTCGTTAACTGTATGTATATTATTTATGGGTCCGAATTTGGAAGTTTATCTAACAATGACTCAATTTGAAACGGTTTGGCAGAGCATTTTAACAATTTCATGATGTTTTGGTATATAGTAATATCTAATAGAAAGAAACGAGCGAACTTTACTGTAATTAATATGTAGGCATTATGGTCTTGAATAAACAAGTTTAAATTCAAACTTAATGTAAAAAGCATGCTAGAATTTAAATATAATAAAAATGTAGAAGTATAATGAAGTTGTAGCGAACAGAAACAAACAACCCTCACTAGTCACTTAGTGTTTTATAGATTCATCAATTCGTTTTCATTCTTAATTTCTATGTACGGAGAGTCTTCGGTCTTACGCAGAAACACCCTGCCATTGCTTGTCCAGCAGAACTTGTACTGATTAGATGATGCAAAATCTCGAGTAAGATATAAAAGCCGGCGTCCTTTGCTCGTAAGACCTTCGGATATATACACAGGTACAGAGCGATCGTCTAAACCCAAAATAGTTGAGTTTAATCGCTTGCTTGGTTGGGTTTTGTTGTAGGTTTTAGCATTTTTGATCACGGCTTGTTTTGTCATAGTTCTAATGAAATCCACCACAATGGTAGGTGTCCCTGACTTCCCTTTGGTGCGAAAGACGTCCTTAATATCAGTTTCCTGAACATCAACAGAAAGTATCTTACTAATATTTTGTACTAAATTTATTAAGTCTGTTTTGTTCTCATTCTTTGATTGAGGTACATTTCTCAGCTCTACAGTTGACGACTTTAGCGATCTTTGCATGTCCTCAACTTTTGTTTCTAGAGTGGAGATATACAAGAGATGATCCTTTCTTTCACGCTCCAAAGTTTCCACTCTCGCAGATATCGTATCGAATTGGTCAGATAGGAACTGCACCGACTTTTCAATCTCTTGGTTTGATGCTTGAATTAATGAATTTTGTAACTTTATTTCACCTACGTCCTTAATTAGTTTACTAAGACTTGAATTTTGGGCATCAGCCATCTCCTTAATCATTAATTTGATATCTTCCTTAAATTTTGACAGGTGATCCTCACAACATGCTTCCCTAGGCCTTTTATTACGTTGAGTTACGTAATGTTTGTCTGTTTGCTGTTCAACTAAGTTGGGGACATCAGAATCCGAAACTGAGTAAGCTACTGCACTACTAAAGGGCGGGCTTCTTGTTAATCGGCTCATTGTAAAAAGTGTCTTAGGTTCAAAGTTTATGCTTTCAGTGTACCTTGGTATTTTGCTGGACAGAATCTTGCAGGTAGTTTTGTATAACGCTGTTTTTAGTAACTTCACTTGCACTAATCGTACACTATATCTGAGAAACTTACGGTGCTATATATTTTATAAGAAATCAAAAATAATACAAATCATTTGTTGTTAAGTAACAAAATGAGTAATCAAAAACACGATGATAAAAATACATTTTTCATAGATATCGTACTAATGTGAAGTGTGAAAGTTTGTATGTAACTAAATCACACGCAAAATTGAATGAAATTTGGCACACAAATAATTTATTACCCAGGTTAACACATATGATACTTTTTATCCTGGAAAAAGTGTAAGGTTCCTGTCTAAAGTCAACGCGTAAGAAGTCGCGGACCGAAACTAGTATATAATAAATGTAATATATGTGCGAGGGACTATGACAGGCAAGACGCCAGTATAGGCTGGTTTCTTTTGTTTTCGAAAGTACTAACTTTTATCCTGGATTGAAAACAAAAAGAAATAATAAAATGACAGAAATTAGTAGGCAATTTAATAGAATATTATTATACTATACTATACTGTCCCAATGCTGTATTGGCAAGCGCAGCGTAGGACGACCGCCTGCCAGATGGACCGACGATCTTGTGAAAGTCGCAGGAGGTCGTTGGATGCAGGTGGCATCGGACCGGTAACGCTGGAAAGCGATTGCGTAGGCCTATCTTCAGCAGTGGACAAGTATAGGCTTAAATGATGATGATGAATGCTAGGCAAAGGAATTCTCTCGCCAACCGAAGTGAGAGAGATTAAGCCACACTCCACCATGCGGACCCAGTGTTTAAGGTGAAAGGACATTTATGATCACCTGTTGACATTTATGAAGCCCCCTCATAAGACTTCCGTCTAGTTTTAACGATTTTATGTGGCTACCGAAATGTACGTCTTAGTATGGCTTCCAGAGAACAGAGGCGCACAAAAATGGAAACACAATCACATCATATCATATCATCATCATGTTATCACACTCACATCTCAGGCTGACCGACCCGTACCTATACCTTGATGATCGCCAAGAACACCGCTTCCACAATGCGGCAGGTGTCTAACAAAATCTAAAACACCGTCACACCTATTTTCCCCAAGCGGGGGTGGCAGAGGTGTACTGAGTACACCCAGGTTTAGCCGACGATTTTAGGTCCTATGTAATAGGGGGCGAGCCTAATGACATATACCGGGCACAATTCCAGACCCCGGACTCATACTGCGAAGTATTTTCGTTAGAAAAACTTCATTTGTCCGACCTAGGATTTGAACCCAGGACCTCGTGATCACCAAGCGATGCGCTTTGCCACTAGACCAACGAGGCAGTCTAACAAAATCTCTCTAGATTTTATAAGGACATCGAGGTGCTCCTCACACATACGTTGAATGATGGTATCTCAGTGAAAATTGTTGAAGAAAAATGACACAGGAGCTCATATTCTTATGCTAATGTCGCTCGGATAAGCTTCGCCGGGGCTGTGTGGCTTTTAACCCTGAATTCTCGGCTTCCACGATATTGTAAATTTTGAGCGAGTGTTCAGGAAGTTTCTTTCGTGAGAACTAAAATGTTTATGGAGTTACTTGAGCTGAAAAACGTGAGCATACATGAATTATTCCTATATAGAAGGCACGTTCAAAAACATGGAAACCATGCACACAAGTACCCAGGTCGAAACAAACATTTGAGTGCCACACAACAAACATTCGTAGAACCTTTATTGACGCATTATGACTCATGTGGCATCCGAAATGAATACATTTGAATTTGGAAATTGATACCCATATGGAGATCGAACTCCCGTCTACCCCTTTTAGTAAGTGAAACGGTCTACGTACTAATCAGAAGAAAGAAAAAAAACATTCATTAAACCACACATACACAGACAACGAGATAACAATATATACATCTACACTGCATATTTGTTTTAGTATACTCCTGCACCATAACGTTGTATCATGGTGCAGCGGCGGTATTCTCTAAGCACCTATAAGAAGGGTCCCGTAATCACTACAAGCCGAATCTAAATTTATTTAATTTTGCAGTGCTATGAACTTCGTCAGAACTTAGTCTTTACTGGTTTGTGATAAGGCTCCGTATTCCGATGTGATAAGCGTTTTTAAGCTTACACTTTAAAATTCGTTCCCGGCTAAGCCACGTTGAAAGCTTCAAAACGGTTTGTACAACTTTAAAAAAGTGGGCGTATAATCAACCATTCACCAAATCTGATCAAATAATCTGAATTACATAGCACTGTCAAGGATTACGATATTACAAGGAGCGTATTTTATTACAGGAAAGCTGTAATTACGGTGAGCTAAATGAGCCGAGCGCGTAAATTGCCCGAAAACAATATAGTTCCACGAAATAATTGCATCGCTGAACATTGGTCGATGTTTGCCGTACCGTATTTTTGTCTTATTTAGATGATGATAGAATCGAAGTAATAAATTGAGATGATTTATGATGACGGGAGTGGAGGCTACTTCGCTCATAAGAACCAGTCGCAGGTTTTATCCTCGCACGAGGCATATATTTCTGTGACAAACAACCTTCAAAATGTTTTATCCGGGTTTCGTACGTGAATTTCATGTATCCAATACAGGAATTAATGTGGGACTACATATCACTGTATATTATAAAACCAAGTCCGCGTCTGTCTGTCTAAACGCGATAAATTCAATAAGTATCGAACGGATTTTCATACGGTTTTAACCAATGGACGGGGTAATTCAAGAGGGCGGGTCGCTAGTTTTAAAGAAAGAAAAGAAGCAAGTTAATAAAAAAAATCGTGTTCGCCTCCTAGCGACGAGCTCCTCAGTGCTGTGGGTCCTGATCGTTATGAAGAACTGTAGCCGAGAGACGAGTATGCAAGAAATAATGGAGAGTAAATGGACCCACTTGTTTTTTATGCCTAGCTTTCGGAAATAGTATATTTTTTAAATAAATTATCACATTTATTTAGATACCTAGTGAAATAGGAATGATTGAAATACTGAATGTTGATCGAGAAGTAAAACCCCCTGATTTTTTGTACACCGAATGCCTTAAAAAGTCCTTATATTGACACAAAATAAGGTACGTTTGTCGATCTTATTTCTTAAAGGCAAACAAGTCCAAAGAAATACAACAAAAATTGAGGGTAGCTAGTTACAAACAACCTTGTTTTCCATTCTGATCTCAGTCTCAACAGTATTCGCGCATATATAAAAAAGGCGACAACCCGCTTCTTCGCGAACGCGTCCAACTATCGGAACCCCTTAATCGTAGCCGCCACCGACTACGCACCTGACTCCCCGCCTATCAGCCGCTACCGCCTTACCGACCCTCCCGATGCCCTTACTTCCCTTCTTTACGAATACAGATAACGCACACAGGATCAGACACCGACCTCACCGGCGAGGTCGTAGAATCCCTTGCCCGTCGGCCAGTGCAGAGCATCATGGCAAAACACCAAGCCGAGGCCGTTCCTCCTTGAGGCGCCCTTGAGCAAGTCGTCCCCTTGCCCTTCTGACTCGAGCGTAGTGGTTGGACGTTCGCCCTCTTGTCAGGGTGAAGCTGGAAAAGCCCCGCGGCCAACAGTGTAGATCACTCACACACACATATAAAAAACACCTTTTAATGATTGTTTTATTATGATTTTTTTATGTAAAAAAAACGTAGCCCCACACTAGGAGTTAATCCTCTGTCGTGGGTGCGTTTACAAACATGAAATTTCACATACACAAATACCCAGACCTGAACAAATATTTATGGGTTACGCAAAGATTTTTCCTGTGCGGGACTATTCGGTCCAATGGGTGGAGCGGGGTAAGCTCTTGACTACTGCACAGAATCTAATGATCGTTGGTGAAATGTGGTGTCATAGTGTTTATTTTTTTATTTAAAGAGATATTAGATGTTGGACTACGTTTTTCTCTCTCAAATTAATCATAGTTCAACTGAGACCTAGTCACTAGCGACGCTTAAAAATATTTTCAAATTAAATATAGGTTAGTGACATCCAAAGTTCGATATAAATCAATCGCGCGACGTTCACGCGTCGTTACCTGGACCCTTATTCGCTAACCAAACGCGATACGTTATGATATCTTCGTGAAGGTATTATGTAATCGTATTCTATATGGTACTTGAGAACGATCTTTTAGGTCTGGACACTATCCTACTACCTACTAATATTATAAACGTGAAAATTTGTATGTTTGGATGTTCGAAAGTTTGTTACTCAGTCACGCAAAAACGGCTTAACGGATTTGGATGAAATTTAGCACACAGATACTTTATTACCTGAATTAACACATAGCATACTTTTATCGCGGAAAAAGGTTCTGGTCTAAAGTCAACGCGGATGAAATCGCGGGCAGAAACTAGTTATTCAAAGAAAACAATTCACCGACACTATTACCTAAACAACGTAATCCCTATATCCCCTAAGCGGGGGTGGCAGAGATGTACTGAGTACACCCATTTATCGCTGACGATGTTAGGTCTCATCTAATAGGGTGCGAATAACATCAGACTTCAGACTACGGACTGATAAGAGGAATTTTTCGATAGATAAACTACATTTGTCCGACCTTGGATTTGAACCTAGGACCCCGTGATAGCGCATTATTCGCGACTAGACCAACGAGGTAGTCACTAATTTTTATATTTTTATTACAATTCATGCACTACTCACGTACTCGTTTTGTTGCTCACACGCAAGACCTTCTGGAGGTCTTGGTCTAGTTCCGATACCAGTGGTATATTAGTGTTTACCACTGAACCAAACACTTGCAGGCAGAAACGAGAAAGCCATTTCTTGTAATTAAAAGTGTTTAAAATGCAGTCTCAATCTAATCACAACGTCATAAATCTCACAAATGGTATACTCGTAAAATATCGACATCGAATCGAGATCGGACCGAAAGTTGATCACGATATGCCATGAATAACAAATATTCAAAATATCGTCAAATTTAAGATTTTAGTTAGATATTTTTTATTTAGACGGAAGCTGCTGAGAGTAATATGTGATGAACAGATGATTAGAAATATAATTTAAATTAAACAACTCGACATTCTATCAAAGTTAGACTAAGATGATACGGAATCGGATCGATACTTTAGTGGAGCAGAATAACAAAGGTAAGTCAATTTATAATCAAATCTCAGTTCTGTCAAGATTCAGTCTAAGTGTCAATTAAATATGAGAATTGGCCTTCTGGTTCATAGTTGGGCAGCAGTTAGACTAAGTACCTTAACGACTGACTTCTGATGAAAAACCAGGGCTTATTACAGACACAAACTGCTGATTGGAAGTATTGTTGGTCATTATTCAATCATTTTTTAAATTGTAGGATAAATTGTGAGCTTAAGCCACACTCCGCCCACTGTGTCTAATAGTCGCGGGTTCGATTTCCGCACGGGACAAATCTTTGTGTGACCCACAATTATTTGTTCCGCTCTGGGTATTTGTGTAGGTGAATTTTCATGTTTGTAAACGCACCCACGACACAGGAATAAATGCTAGTGTGGGGCTGTTTCTTTTTAAAAATGCGTAAAGTGAGAATCAATTGAAATTTTAATGGAACTAAATTAATTCCCATAAAGTACTCCGGAATATGAATCGGGCCAATGACTTTTTGACGTCAAATGCGTCAGTCCCTCTCGTGACCATGGATGCTGTAATGCACTCGAAACATCGGAAACTTAAAGACCGAATTATTTTAATTGTAATGAAATTTTATCTCAATTGATTTTTCATCAGTTGTAACTCCAATTCAGCAATATAGCCATGAAAATCGAAGATGTAACAGATTTCACGAAGCTATCGTAACGCGCCACGTTAAGTTTTTAATTGGTTTTTATAGAATATGGGCTAAAGGTTTGAGATTTGAATCTGACAGTCACGGTGCAAATACAATGAGACGTCATTTTGTAACTAATCTTGGAACCTATCGAGCTCAGCCGCCGACTCGATGTGGAGTGAACGCGGCAATTTCAGAACACTTATTAATAATTATAAATCAACCTATAGGTACTGTCTGAGGCAAAGGCTTCTCACAAATCAATTGAAATAGAATATTAAGCAGAATTTTTCTATTCAGTTTAAACGTACAGATTTGTGGAGGTAAGTTTGTTCTGTTGGAATTTATAAAGTCGGTCATAATACTTACAATGGGGTATATAGGTACAAGACTATTACTCATCGGTTCTTCCAAAGCATTAAAACTAAAAATTGAAATTAAAATTGAATTAATCCCACAAAAGATCGCCTACTTCACACTAACCGAGTCGTTCGCTCGTTGACCTTGGTGATCGCAGCAAATATTAAACTAAGTTTCAGACATTTTTTAGCGCTCTACCACGGTCAATGCAAGGGAAGCTCACGAATCAACGTGAGATAGAATAAATAAGTCATACTTCACCACGTGGAATATGGCTTATTTGGTGTGGGCACCCATGGTCAAGGCAGCGACCGAAACATCGGCAACCTAAAAACCAAAAAAAAGAAAAAAAAAACACCGTCACGCCTATATTCCCCAGAGGGGGTGGCAGAGGTGTACTGAGTACACCCACGTTTCGCCGACGATGTTAGGTCCCATGTAATAGGGGGCGAGCCTATTGCCATATGCCGGGCACAATTCCAGACTCCGGACTCATACTGGGAATTTTTCGTTAGAAAAACTACATTTGTCCGACCTAGGATTTGAACCCAGGACCTCGTGATCACAAAGCAATGTGCTTTGCCACCAGACCAACGAGGCAGACACCAAAAATAAACCGTAATAAAATAGCTGTATTTCATAAATTTGGATATTTTTCTACAAAACACCGTGTTCAACTCGGCCGCGCTCACCCGAACAGTACCCGAAGCAAGTTTAATAGGGTCTGACAGATTTCGAACGCACTTTACCCGCTTCTGGCCAAGATTAATGACGCGAGGTGCCACTGTATCCATTACTTACGAGCGCGGCATGTTAAGCTAACACTTGGGTTCCCGCATATACTCAGTTTAATTTATAAAACATTGATTGCCGCTTCGATGTTTGAGGAATCGATTTCCTTGTTTTGAAAAGAAGGCGCGTAATGGCATAATTTTTGGAAATTTAAGTGATGTTCCCTGATTTATATACAGTCGACTGTAGTAGCAGTGTGCTGGGAAGTGTTTATGAAGAGTAATGTAGGCATATAAAAGTTTAAAAAACCTCTTCGCTTTTTTATCATGCCCATTTTCCAACTCACTACACCAGTATATATTTTTGAGTGTATGTTCTAACGCTGGCAAGTTTGATGCCTTTTATACATTAGTTAGTATGTTATGAGTAACGTTACTTCTAATTCAAAATTCAAATAGATTTTATTGTGGTACATAGGTATGAAGTATAATGTTTAAAAAACTATTACAATTATATACTATATATACTAATTATTATTTATATAATCAAATCCAAAACCAAGCATAACACTGCAAGACCTCAAGCCACCGTGAGCTCATTCTGCGTAGATCGGAACAAAAAAAAACAAAAAAAAAAAAAAAATTAAGAAGTTTTAAGGGGTACCCCGGAACAACTATGCCTTTTGGACGTCTAACACCTCAGTCCCTCCCGTGACCATGGGTGCTGCAAAGCACTCGAAACGTCGGGAACTAAAATAAAATAAACCGCGATAAAATCCGTAAAATAGTTTTATTTCATGTGTACTATTCGCGTAAATCTAAGAACTCAATATAAAATATACATTTCATTCAATTTCTATTTATTATTTACGTCAGTCAGATAATCCTTTAAGTTATAATAACATTTTTTATTTAAAAATTTATACAAAGCTGATTCGAACTTGTCAATATTTTTCACTTCTTTAATTTGCGTTGGTAGTTTATTATATATGTCAGGAATCAAATAAAATACAATTTTATAAATAATGCAGTTTTATGTGGTTCGTGTGTCATTTTGGTCTTAAGCCTTGCTCGGTTTCTAAATTAAAACAAGATTATGTTTCATCATCATCATCATTTCAGCCTATACTTGTCCACTGCTGAACATAGGCCTCCCCAATCGCTTTCCAGCGTAACCGGTCCGATGCCACCTGCATCCAACGATTTCCTGCGATTTTCACAAGATCGTCGGTCCATCTGGCAGGCGGTCGTCCTACGCTGCGCTTGCCAATACGTGGTCTCCACTCTAGAATCTTTCTGCCCCAACGCCCGTCCGATCTTCGCGCTATGTGGCCAGCCCATTGCCACTTCAGCATGCTTATCCTAAGGGCTATGTCGGTGACCTTGGTTCTTCTACGAATCTCCTCATTCCTGATTCGATCACGTAGAGAAACGCCGAGCATAGCTCTTTCCATAGCTCGCTGAGCAACTTTGAGCTTTTTTATGAGACCTATTGTAAGAGACCACGTCTCTGATCCATATGTCATCACTGGTAACACACATTGACTAAAAACTTTAGTCTTTAGGCACTGAGGTATTTTGGATGAGAAGATGTTGCGCAGTTTCCCGAACGCTGCCCAGCCGAGTTGGATTCGTCGATTGACCTCTCTCTCAAAGTTGGACCTACCTAACCGGACTGCCTGTCCCAGGTAAATGTATTCGTCGACAACTTCAAGAGTAGAGTTCCCAACGGTGAGTTCGGTGGGTACGACATGGACATTAAACATTATTTTTGTTTTGTCCATATTCATTTTAAGACCCACTTGTTGGGATACTCTATTGAGGTCACCGAGCATTCGTCCTAGATCTTCCAGCGACTCCGCCATGACCACAATGTCGTCGGCAAATCGAAGGTGAGTGATGTATTCGCCATTGATGTTGATGCCAAGTCCTTGCCATTCCAAGAGCTTGAAGGCGTCCTCTAAGGTGGCCGTAAACAGTTTCGGAGAAATGACGTCTCCCTGTCTTACTCCTCTTTTTATGGGGATCACCTTCGTGCACTGCCCCTGTACTCGGACTGACATGGTGGCGTTATTATAAAAGCACTTCAACACTTCGATGTACCGATAGTCAATGCGGCATCGCTGGAGAGATCTAAGAACCGCCCAAGTCTCGATCGAATCAAAGGCTTTCTCATAGTCCACAAACGCCAAGCATAGTGGCCGATTATACTCCTCAGTCTTCTGTATAACCTGCCGCAGCGTATGTATGTGGTCTATGGTACTAAAACCTTTCCGGAAACCGGCTTGTTCGGGAGGCTGGAAGTCATCAAGCCTTCGTTCGAGACGATTCGTAATGACTCTCGAAAACAACTTATAAACATGGCTCAGCAGTGTGATGGGCCTATAGTTCTTCAATAAAGAATTATCACCTTTCTTGAAAAACAGCACCACCACACCCCTGTTCCATGCTTCCGGCGTTTTCCCTTCAAGCAAGACGGAATTAAATAGCCTCTGAAGGACTTTAAGTACCGGCGATCCGCCCGCCTTCAGAAGTTCTGCAGTAATTCCGTCTTCACCCGGCGCTTTGTTGTTTTTTAGTTGTTTGAGAGCCATCCTAATTTCGCACAGGCTGATGTCCGGGATATCTTCAGTGCAGTGTCGGGTTAGCTTGGCTCTTGGGTCTTTTACCAAGTCAACAACAGGTTTAGCTACTGAGGTATATAACTGTCCATAGAACCTCTCTATCTCCCTGAGCACCTCTGACCTATTCGACGTTACGTTTCCGTCCTCCATCTTCAGCTTCGTCAACTGGCTCTGCCCAATAGACGCGTCTCTTGCGAACACTTTAGAGCCCTTGTTCTGCTCTATGGTCTCCTCAATACGCCTTGCATTGAAGGACCGTAAGTCGTGTCGCAAGGACTTCAATATCTGTCCATTAAGCTGCCTATAGGACTTAGCATCATCGGAGGTTTGGAGCGTCATGGAACGTCGCTCAGCCATGAGGTTTCGGGTGTAGTCAGATAGCTTTTGAGGCCTATTTTTACGGTGGGTCTTAAAATACTTGGACCCGACCGTATGAACAGTCTCTACCAGCCTGTTGTTGATTTCGTCCACTGATGCGCTGCTGTCTAGCAATTCGAAGCGGTTTGACAATTCGAGTTGAAAGTTCTCGGGGTTTTGGATATATGCATGAGTAGGTCGGAGCGTAGACCTCATCAGACGCGATCTTTCCATTTTGACATTAATATTTGATTAAGATTATGTTTGTTTTAGCAAAAATAACACATTCATAGACATTTTATGAACCCCTAGACCGAAAAAGACATTTTAGTAGCACAAAGATTTATCGTCTCCAAAAATAGTATTATTGGCTAAAGTAGTATCTAAATAAGGAAGCTTAATTCATGCCAAACAGATTTTAGCTCGCTTATCCTGTAAGCCAAACGTCAGCACATGTTTAAGCTAGTAAGCTGTGCAGTTAGATGCGGCCACGGCTGCTGCCCGTCAGCCTGTCCGCTGTCTACCATCACTGCAGCAGCTAAATTTATAGACCCTCCGGTTTATACAGTGGCCACCATTGCAGATTTATTTGCTGTTGGATGGCTGGGATAGTTCCTTGGTGATTTATAAAGAACTAGATTTTATCTAAGGTTACTATCGTGGATAATACTGTAAAAGTACATATTGTCTTTAAAACAGCGTAGATCTATTTTTAAATATTGCTAGAACAGACAAATATAGGCAGATATAAAAATACTAAGTACAATATATACCTCAATATTTTTTGAAATCATAGACGCTTCTGAATGATCTTGAAAAAAATAACATTTTTAAAGTTTTGACGGACGGCGCAGTTAAGAACTTAAGCTGCTCAGCCCACTAAATCGATTAGTCGCGGGATCGATTCCCACACGGGATGAATCTTTGTGTGACCCACAAATATGTGCCTGTGTGGATGATTGAGTATGTGGGTATTGTGGGTTTGTCTTTTTAAACGCACCCCTCATACAGGAATAATTCGAACTGTAGGGCTTCGTTTCTTTTTGAATATCAAAAAAATAAACTACCTTTATTCATGAGAAAACCTTTACACCATCTTTCTTTATTTTGCGAGCAGAGGCGGTAGAGGTGTACTGGGTGTTCTGTACTGTACTACACATAGCCATTGACGTTGGATTGTTGAACTGGCTACAATTCGAGATTTCGGATTGCGACTGCGATTTTGCCGATAGAAAAAGCACAATAAAGCGACCTAGGATTCATACCAAATCACAGATAGGCAAAAATATTCAGTTTCAGCTTCAATTATAATTTCTGGACCCGTCATGACCGTTGGCTCTCGTAATGTCCAGTTTAGTTAAAAATATACAAGGTGTACCATAATTAATGCAAGACCTGGAAGTAGGTCGTTCTAAATGGGCAACTAAATCTATTCTGACTATTTTGAAAGTAATTTAAATCCTTTTTTTTTAAATATTTAAATTGCTGTTTGCTGTTCAGATCGCTGTATTAACTAAAATTTAATCATTACGAGTATTCAAAGCAATGCGGCTATTTGAAATGCATTTCTTACACATAACATCAACATGGACTCAAAATTACTCGTGGTGAGTTTAGGTACCAAAGAGCTTAAAAAATGGTAAAAAGTCCTTAAAATTGAAAGTTTGAATTTCGTATTGAATTCGTAAAACAAAAATCTTATTTGGGTGTCTGGCGTTATATATGTTACACCTTGTATACAATGTTTCTTCTTCTACAATACCGCCCAGGATGCCTATTCTGCGATGTTTCACGAATATTTATAGGCACTTGGAAGTACTCGCACGTATTCAAGGCAATTCAACACTTATCTGAACCTATAAAGCGTATGATTCCTTATACTTCAGACGCATTACGCTGCCATGCTGATACCGGAGTGAAAATAGCGCTGAAATATTTGAATATATTGCTAGTAATATCGTTTCCGTGGAGAAATTTATTGATGTTAGTTTTCGGTGAAATGATTTTATAGCGTTCATAAATGACATAGGGTTAGTTATGGTCTGTGGTTGTGTAGAGGGAGATTGATTTTTTTGTTTATGAAGCAAAAAAGTGTGCTTATCACTACTGGCCGAATAAGTGCAGTGAATTGACGGACGATTTAGCGCAGTAGTTAAGAGCTTAAGCCGCTCTTGCACAGGACAAACTTTTGTGTGAACCACAATCATTTGTTTCGGTCTGGGTATTTGTGTATGGGAATAAATCCTAGTATGGGGAAGCATTCAAAAAAAAAATTAAAAAAAAAATATTGGAATTATTAGAGATCATTAAATTTTAATTTTTTTAAATGAACCATACTTCTGGTTTCTACCAAATGTTATTCATACAAAATGCGATTTTAAGCGTAAAATATAGCAACTTTTCTTCAAGTAATAAATAGACCTCCTCCTCCTTGCGTCGTTTCCTCAATGCTGAGGGTCGTGACCTCCGATGCTGGTTGCTAACAATATTCCCTTTTGCACGACGTCTTTCCATCTTGTGCGATTTCCGGCAGTGTGTAGAGCTACATGTACTTGGGTTTCAAGTGTCGAGCGGATCTGGTCGGTCCAACGTGTTGGGCTATGGTCCCGAGGTCTCTTTCCTTAGATCTTCCCTGTGACTAGGAGTCTTTCTATATTATCTCGGTTTTTACGTGCGATGTGACCGATGTACTCGAGATTGCGGCAAAGGCAGATCGATGTTAGTCTTGTCTTGATTTTCAGTCCTTTTCGCAGTCCAGGGGATGCGTAGTATTTTTCTCTTGCACCCCATTTCGAAGACTGCGCTTGCGCTTGCGTTTATGATCTGATGCTTTATGAGTTCATGTTTCCGCTCCATACAAGAAAATGGAGAAGATCAGTGTATGTACGAGTTTTATTGTTGTTGTCTGTGTGATGTTTCGATCTCTCCAGATTCTTTGCAGTTGGCCCATGGCACTCTTTGTTATTGCACGCACAAACAATCTATCATAAATATAGAAGTCGTTAAAATTACTCAATGACCCGGAATAATAAACCATCAACCCTAAATGACGGAAATTTCATTTACCTGAGAGGTAAATGAAATTTCCGTATATATAATATGTAACAGGAATCAGAATATTCCCCTTACAAATACACCGTACCACACCAGTTGCTATTACCATAGATGGCTGCACCGCACTGCCTCATACATAACATACGAGTATATTAACTATAACCACAACATGTATGGCGGAAACGGATCTGACGTCACCGCAAGCAACAATTTCTCTGTCAACACTCGTCTGTATCTTGGGGTAGCAGGCGTAAGTTCCCAGGAGAGGTGGCGCCAGTCATAAGATATTAGCGAGTGTTAACAGAGAAATTGTTGCTTGCGGTGACGTCAGATCCGTTTCCGCCATACATATTGTGGTTATAGTTATATTATAATTGACTATATCGCACTTGCCGGTCTGCGCTTTGTGCCCCATCAACTGTACAAGGAAAAAGCTGAGCGTGGCCACGGATGGCGCTTGAGCTAGCCACTCATTTAACAGGACAAATATTAACCATTGACACGAAAAAAAGGAGTAATTAATAAAAAAGAACCCCGTGTATTACGGCTTCCTTCCCGATCCCAATATCCTGACGTAGTGGCCTAATAACCTCATTACCCACGCATTAAAAAAAGGATTATAGTTCTCGTACGCGCCACCGGCAACAAATCATAGAGGTAACGCACAGAAAAAATCTACAATTCAAGATCGCGGCGGCCGCCATGCGTCTCTAAAATAAGTAAATAAAAGATATCAACCTCAAACCATCGGGTGAGTAGGGACTAGCTAGATAAATCAAGTATGGCTAGGGTAGCCATACTTGATTTATCTAGCCGTCAAATATAGTCAATGTTAACCACCGTGTTTGTATTCCCCAAGCGGAGGTAATAGAGGTGTAATGTGTACTGCCACATTTTGCCTACAATGTTAAGTCCTGTGTAATATATGACGAGCTTACTGGCATTTCACCGGGAATAACTCCAGGATCCGGACTAATACTGGATTTTTCGATATAGAAACTACCTTTTTTCGAACTAGGATTTGAATGCAGGACCTCGGGTTCGCATATTATAAGGTGCTAGACCAACAAGGCAGTAGATGTATGGGGAAAACGGATCTGATATCACTGCAAGCAACACTTACTCGGTTAGCACTTACCTATATCATGAGGTAGCAGGTGTACGTTCCCAACAGAGGTGGTCATTAATAAAAAAGACTTTGCCTATATATTCTCTAAACGCGGATGACAGAGGTGTTCTGTGTATTTTTGCCACCTTTTGCTAATCTATTGCCATGTTACCGGGCACAATTCCAGACTTTCTACTGATACTAGGATTCATCTGATGGGAAAACCTCGATACTATTTTATTTGGCCAATTACTCGAAGTCAGACTGTCCAACACGCTGAAAAAAAAATATACCTAAAAAGCCAAAATTTGCCTCTACCTCACCGCATTGATCCAGGGTAGTGGATTGATTGATTTGTAAAAAAATACCTTTGCCCAGCTGCGAGATAATATATGCTGCATTATTATTATTAATAGTAAAGATATAACAGCTTTTAACGCGCATCGCTTATCACTTGCAGCATGCATTAGCTCATTCAATATCAGTGAGCGGCAGCGTCTTCGGTCAATTTGCAGTATCACCACTACACACGAGCCACCCAACTATTTCACGCTATATATATGGTACATAGGTCTTTTGATTATTTAGAACTAGTTTCTGCCCGCAACTTCGACGGCGTTGACTTTAGATAGGAATCTTACATTTTTCCGGGATAAAAAGTGTTACTACTCTGTACTCTCTGCTTACCCCGCAAGGGATCTCGCGTGTTAATATAGATAGATAGATAGAAAAGGTGTTAATCCAGGTAATAAACTATCTGTGTGCCAAATTTCATCCAAATCCGTTCAGCAGTTTTTTCGTGATTGGGTAACAAACATCCAAATATTTAAACATTTATAATATACGTGGGCTACAGTGTACGTCCACATTATCCCGACCATTTCAGGTTCCAATACAATAGGAAGCAAGGTTGTTGCTATTTTACCCAACACGATTTCAAACACCAGACTTCTTCTAATAATTCCTGTAGCAAAACCTCAAAACTTCGCCTGACATCCGAAATAAAAACTTTCAAACCAACAGCAGCGCTTTAATGTAATCCTTTAATTATAATAATAAAAAGCTCATCGCTCATCCCTTGCAGCATGCATTAGCTCATTCAGTATCAGTGAGCGGCAGCGTCTTCGGTCAATTTGCAGTATCTAGCACTACACACGAGTCGCGCCTTAAATAAATACCCTATTTCACGGTGTGAATATAGAGAATAACAGTATTTTGATTTATTTCACTTGCCCTGTTGGTACAGTAGCGCATGAAGTCTCCTGGGTACAAATAAAAACTTAGGGTTTCCTATAAGTCGAGAGTCTGGAATAGTGTCCGGTATTGCAATAGGATCCCCCTATATTAGATTAGGATCTGAGTCGTCGGCTAAATGTAGGAGTACTTAATACGTATTTACCCTCACTTAAGTAATAAAGGCATGTAATTTGCATGTCCAACAAAAACAGAAAGATGTTGATACCAATGTTTCTAATAAATAAACAAAGCTCTTATAATTATGTAACAACAGTTTCATAACTCAATTAATTTCACGGAATACCCACAACCTAGAAATTTTAACAGTCCCTCTCAAAATTTCGAAAATTCAATTATCTCGCTCGTTTTTCTTCCAAAAATCCAATCTGGGAACCGTCATCCGATATTAAAATATCACTTTAAACAATAGGAAGTGTCGGGCAATTAACTGTGTCCAATTAATTTGGGACGGCTAAGAAACATCAAACGTTCTAAGGCACAATTTCGGGCGAACATCAGAAACGAATTTCGGGATCTAACAGTATTGGTGTGATTGCTTTGTGTAAAAGCAATTTGCAACCGGTCGCTCCTGTAAATGGAATGTTTTATAACTAGTCAATTTTGGGTATTTGATTTTTAATTCTTGTTTATTAATTAGATTGTGGTGGACATTTTTATGCCTACCTATGTGATTTAAGTTTGGCAGGTAATTCAAACACATTGGTAAAAGTAAAATAATATTATTGCTCATAATGTCCTTACGAATAATATAATTAATAATTTTTGATAGATTTAGCGCAGTGGTTAAGAACTTAAGCTGCTCCGCCCACTGTGTCTAATAGTCGCGGGTTCAATTCCCGCACGGGACAAATCTTTGTGTGATCCACAATTATTTGATCTGGTCTGGGTATTTGTGTTTGTGAATTTTTATGTTTGTAAACGCACCCACGACACAGGAATTAATCCTAGTGTGGGGCTACGTTTTATATAAAAAAGAAATAAGTAAAGAATAAAGAAAGATTTTTGCATAATAATTATTAAATGAGATATATAAGATACTCAATCATTCGTTTCTTCAAAATCATTTACTCCAAGAGATAGTGAACAGAACCGAAAAGAATAACCCAGTAGCTTTTTTATCTTCTTTTTCACAATAATGATGTCGATTCGTAATCTCATCAAGAGAAACTTGATTTTTCAACAACAAAGTCACTAAATTTACGAAAAATAATATAATAACTCACATTTCAAACTCGACAACCCAATCGCAATCTCCAAACAATTGATCGCAAATAAATTTGACATAGCTATCGAAGTAATTTTCAAAAAGAAACATTTGGCTATTCTATAAACAGACGAACGGGCGCCATTCAAGCCTTGCCGACAATAAATTCGGAATTAATTAAATTGGTCGACGTCTTCGGATGACGGATCGATTCGCTGGGTTCGGACAATTAGAACGTTTTCATAGCGTGCTGTTAGATTAATTGCATTTGTCAACGTCGAGTGTTCAAGTTGATTAACTTCTGACCGTGATTTGAATTCTCAATGTTCAAGCTGGGTAGGTAATAGAATTAGGTGAGTCAAGTTAGAAAACTTAAGTCAAAATTTAAAATATATGAAACGATAAAAATCTTTATGAGGCAAGCTTGTATTTATCAACTACTCGTTTCTTCCAGTGACTTCGTTCGCGTCGACTTCTGTCAGGAATCTTGCATTTTTCGTGGATAAAAAGTTCTATGTGTTTGTCCAGAAAATAAACTATCTGTATGCTAAATTTCATCCAAATATGTTCAACCGTTTTTGCATAATTGAGTAACAAACATCCAAACATGTAAACATACATACAAACTTCCACATTTATAATATAAGTAGGATTAAACTAAAAAAAAAACAAAAATTATCAAATCCTGAACACCGCTTCAAGATATATACTTGACAAAACAAATCCAAGAAGTCGGAAAACCACCAGGCTGTTGTAAATGTGAAGTTCCTGTGATCACCTTTTGGCTCCATCATTAGACCAGACCCATAATGTATTATTGCATCCTCACCGAAGTTACAAAGGTACACCTCAGTTCAGTCAAAAGCTAGCAAGTACGTAAATATCAATGTTTTGAACGAATCAAGTACATTACATATAAGCTAGTAAAACGTTATCCGTCCGTATATGTCAGATGAAAGAATGACAAAACAGGTATATAATGCGAAAGTGGAAGGATGTAGGTACCGGGGAAGACTTAGACTATCTTACCATGACCAAATAGACCGAGTCTTATCTGAAGAACAAGTCAAGAGTCTCCGTAACCGGCGAGCGTATATGAGATGAACTATAAGAGTGGAGGAAACCAGACGTGTTTGTAAGGAACGAACCTGTTGGAACTTTGTACTCTCTGCCTACCCCGCTAGGGATCTGGCGTGATAATATAGATAGAAACTAAAACATTGTGATGGCAATAAACCGCACAATAAGTGCTCGTGAATATACCCTTAGTATGCGATCTCAAATTCAAAGCAAGGCCGACAAATTTTTGGAAACATTTTTATACGAGATAAAACATTTTGTAGTAGATTTCAAAATAACACTCTCTGAGATCATTAAAAATTAACTAGTTAATGTAAACTGTAATAATTTGACAAGAACAAGAAATTGAAGACCTTGTGCGTAGGAGTTGGACAATTTAATCATCATCATCATCTCAGCCTATACTTGTCCACTGCTGAACATAGGCCTCCCCAATCGCTTTCCAGCGTAACCGGTCCGATGCCACCTGCATTCAACGACTTCCTGCGATTTTCACAAAATCGTCGGTCCATCTGGCAGGCGGTCATCCCACGCTGCGCTTGCCAATACGTTAGCTCAGAGTTGCTTAGTGATCGAATCAGGAATGAGGAGATTCGTAGAAGAACCAAGGTCACCGACATAGCCCTTAAGATTAGCAAGCTGAAGTGGCAATGGGCGGGCCACATAGCGCGAAGATCGGACGGGCGTTGAGGCAGAAAGATTCTAGAGTGGAGACCACGTATTGGCAAGCGCAGCGTTGGACAATTTAGACTTATAAAATAAAAAAAATAAAATGTTGCCTTTTTCAAGTATAATTTAATACTAAACCGGTAAACAGATGTAAAGTGATTTTGTGACATTTAATGAATAAACGACTTCTAAGAAGACCTCTTCACTGAACGAGAGATACTCTCGAGATGGATACTTACTTGGAGAATACGAATCTATTCTGTTGAGCCCTTAATGAATTGTTTATGAGATACTTATGTTCGCAATATAACGGTATTTTTAGCTCCACGTTAATTAAATTATTCTTATGTTGTACGTGAGTTTACAAACACTACATTCATATGCATAGGCTCGTATTCGTCTGGGACAAATTTGCACGTGTCGTTGGTGACATCAAAGCGTTAGGCACGAAAACGTTGACGTTACCGTGACGGTAGCGAGTTGATATGCCATCCTTGTCACACTACTAATTGACTAAATAAACATGAACGTGATAGCACACTTACTCGCTAGCGTCACGCTAACGTTAAAGTTTTCGTGCTGTCATCAGATGAAGTCGCTCAACATATTGTTCAGAGACCTATGGCATCTACCATTAATACGGCTGGATCAAGTCGTTAAGAGCTTGAGTCACTCCACGGGCGGGATCGAAGAGTCGCGGTTCGACAAATATCTGTTTCGGTCTTGGTATATGTGCATGTAGATTCCATGTTTCATAATTTCAAAATATTTCTTCTATATCTATCTATATCATCACCCAGCTCCCTCGCAGGGTAGGCAGAGAGTACAGAGTTCCAAAGGATGTTTCCTTACAGACCTCTCTGGCTTCCTTCACTCTCATAGTTCGTCTCATATACGCTCGCTGGTTACGGAGACTCATGACTTGCCCGTCAGATAAGACATGGTCTATTTGGTCTACGGTCTAGTCTAGGTAGCTATGGTAAAATAATTCTTAATGTAGTCCTATGCAGTCCTATGTAGTGCAGCTTAATGTAGTCCTGTCTACCTCTTCAAGGTTAAAAGGCATGTGAGTATAAAAGTTTGAGGTGAATTTGTACCATATACCTACAAATACAAAACCGAGAATTACCTCCCCTGAGGTCCGCATTCAAAACCACTGAAGATAAATATTTCCCTTTTTTTCAACGCATTATGCCGAATAACATTAGTCAATGTCTGTTGTTAATTGACTCCGCTATATATCATTCGGTGCGAGCATTAGTGCGGGTTCGATGCTGGGTTGGGGCGCTTTATTCAGCGTTGTTATGATAGAGTGATTAGGGTATCGTACTGAATGGTGAAGCTATGATTATGTTTTGGATATGTTTAAGTGTTAACAAGTGTTATTTTCTGGAGTGTCGGTCCAAATTTGTATGGGTGGAAGTTTTGTTAACCGATTTTGTCAAGGGAAACATTATTTGTATAATTTATAGCTATGGTTATTTGGTAATAGGGGCGATACGATTGTTCTGTATATGAATGCAACCGGGGCACAGAACTAAGGGCCTAGCATAATTAGGATTGACATTATTGTGACGTTAGCGAGTAATCATGTTCTTTTGTTTATTTTTTTTTTAATTATAAACTTCAAGTATAAACTTCCAGTACTCTCTCTCTCTCTCTCTCTCTCTCTCTCTCTCTCTCTCTCTATATATATATATATATATATATATATATCATCATCATCATCATCATTTCAGCCTATACTTGTCCACTGCTGAACATAGGCCTCCCCAATCGCTTTCCAGCGTAACCGGTCCGATGCCACCTGCATCCAACGATTTCCTGCGATTTTCACAAAATCGTCGGTCCATCTGGCAGGCGGTCGTCCTACGCTGCGCTTGCCAATACGTGGTCTCCACTCTAGAATCTTTCTGCCCCAACGCCCGTCCGATCTTCGCGCTATGTGGCCAGCCCATTGCCACTTCAGCATGCATATATATATATATATCGCTCGCGGGGTAGGCAGAGAGTACAGAGTTCCAACAGGTTCTTCCATTACATACCTCTCTGACTTCCTCCACTCTCATAGTACGTCTCATACACACTCGCCGGTTACGGAGACTCTTGAATTGGCCTTCAGATAAAATACGTTCTATTTGGTCATGTTAAGATAGTCTAGGTTTTCCCCGGTACAACTTACAGCTAATACATAAAAATATAAACATAGATACAGAACACCAATTACAAGTTTTCACAAATAGATACAGAATAGAGAAGAATCAGAAAAACCAAGACATACACATATTAAACACATTCCTTGTTCCTTAGACAGACGTAGATAGATAGCAGTGTAAGGGCAGTTATAGGAAAAACCGGTTACTTAGGTGTTTACTAATTTTTGACACTTTATTTTAGAACAGGTGGATGTCTGTGTCATGAGCTAATGTATTACACGACCTACTTGCTCTAATAAGAAATGAGTTTTATCGAGTTATGTCAGGTCTTCTCAGAAATGCAGAAGGTATACACATTCCTATTTTGCTCAGTAATTCAGAACAGTCTACAACGCTATTTACAATATTCGATGGGTATGTCAAATCAGCTATTAGCTATTTAATAAATTATACTATGTCAAAATTGGAATATCAATTTGCTAGCGTAACGCTAACGTCAAAATGTTCGTGTTGAGCCTGTTCTGTACTGTACTGACGAAGAGCTAAATGTTTTTTTTTATAAAAAAAAAATACTCTAGTCTTCCCAAAGAATAACAATGTACAACCTGACTTCCCAAAATATAATACAACCACTTAGTTTTACTAACGACGTAAGAGTAGGATTCCCCAATATAAGTAAATATTTCATATAAATAAAAACAACAAGAAAAAGTTAAATTAGTTTAGGAATATACATGCACCTCTACTCACCTCATAACAATTTAATCAACAAAATTCTACGTCTGAGCGTGTTCCCGGTAGCATCTTTAGCTGCTGCTTTGGAGCCTGGGGTCCACTTTCTTGCACTTTCTTTTTCACCACGCGCAGTCTTTGGGATCCATTGTGGGGAGGACATCGTCGCATGTCATCCCTGATGTCGTATAGCCAGTATTGGAACTACTCCTTCTTCCGGGACCCGGCGGAGGCGATATGGCCAGGCACTTGTTGCCTAACTAGCCGGTTTCCGTAAGACGTGGCCGTAGCATCGTAGATGGCTCTCCTGCAGTTTACCTGCTATGTCACGGACTTGAGGGCTGCCCCGGATGCAGGAGTTTCTAATGATGATTCCTGATGAATTTACTTAAAAAACATTTATACCTAACAAAAACAACAACTGTTATACTAACCAACCAGCTATTTCCAAACACAAAACCTCATAAACAAGCCCACACCGTCCATTGTATATTTGGGGACGAGCGTACAGTTAGCAATAATAAAGACTTGATGAATATGCGAGTGCAGACCTCGAAACTCCGGACTCCGGATCCAACCGGATCCCCAATCCACCCGGATCCCGGATCCTATTGAGCCCGGATCTAAGTTTGGAAATACGAGTGTATTGATTAAAGTCAAAGTTTTCCTCTCCAAGATGGAAATTGGTGGTAATTAGCGGTTTTAGTTGTCGTATCACGTACCATGAGCGTTGTGGCATTGAATATTTATAAGTGAATCAATAGATTGTAAGCGGACATTTTGTATCTATTTTGTGAATATAATTGTCGTTTCGTGATTTATTGGCATAATTCCCATGTCGAGGTGCCATTATTTTTCTTTTTCTTATTTATTTTTTCATTTAAACAAACGTAGCCCCAAACTAGGCCTTATTCCTGTGTCGTGGGTGCATTTACATACATGAAAATTTACATACAGAAATACTCAGACCGAAACAAATAATTGTAAGTCATACAAAGATTTGTCAAGGTCATTGACAATGGATAGAGGTTATTTTAATGTAGGTAGCATATTTTTTTGTTTTATTCAAACCAAAATGAATTTCATTTCAATATGATCTGTACTGATTAATATCATAAATGGGAAATGAAAAAATATAAATTACATTTTTCGATTTTTTACAACAAAATAACTTAGTTACTACGCAGCTACGGATGCTACGGTGCTACAGATTCTACGTAGCCGTAGTTATAAATGCTACGTAACTAAGGGCTTAACGAAATTCGTAGCAATTTAGTTTAATAGTCAGAGCTGGGCAAAAATTAATTTATTTTAAAGAATGAATTGGCAATTGTAATATTTCGGATTTTATTTCAATTATTTGTGGTTTTAAAGTATCTGACGTTTTGAGTGCTCTACAGCACTCGTGATCACGAAAGGGACTGAGGCGTTTGACGTCTAAAAGTCATAGTTATCCCGGAATACCTCAAGGGGATTAATTTAATTGCAAATGAAATTGCCATTGATTGATCCTACAATTGAAAAAGGCCGAACATTGTTAATATTGTGTGTATCTGTATGTGTCACTAGTTTGCTTAGCAAATTATCTTTTCAACAAAAGGCCACCCAATTCATAAACAGCTTAACCAAAAAAACAGGCTCTTTCACTAAAATATTATAATATATAAATAACATTAGCCCTGATAAGAAACTGTCCTACCGTTGCGCACCGGCTTCCTCTCAAACTGAGAGGGTTTAGGCCAAAGTCCACCACGCTCGCCCAGTGCGGGTTAGCGAACTTCACACACCTTCCAGAAACTCTTAGGCATGAAAGTTTCCTCACGCACTTCCTTTCGAAAAGAGAGGTATGTGCCTGGGTTTGAACCCGAGACCTCTGATTTTGCAGTCCAACGGTCTAACTACTAGGCTATCACTGCTTCACTAAAATATAAGAACAATAAAAATAATAGTTTACCAAAGTATTTTGATAGCCACCTCCCACCACCCGCCGGTCACAAGCTCAAACGATTCCCTTATTTTACTTTCATGAGGCACAAAATGTCGTACGCTTTAAGAACTTTTAACACCGCCACATAAATCGTATACCGCCACTAATTAAATACATATATTAGCATTCTATTGTGTTTGTTAGTATAATCAGAGTTGCGGACGCTGGGCGGTATTCAGACGCATAAATTAGATGAAAAGAGGTCAAGAGTGTGTGTTGAGATAAAGGTTGTGGTTCCGTAATTTTATTAGTTATTTTTTTAGCAAATTTTTACAGTGAGTGGTCTGTAAAGTACCTACCTGTTAGGACTCTGTACTTTCTGGCTCAAGGGATCTGACGTAATGATATAATTATATAGATATATTTTTTATACTCTCGTGTAGCGTTAGTGAATTCTGTCACGGTCTGTTTGTGCCAGTAAATTTTGTTTGGAACATAAAATTTTGTGGCACAAACAGACCGTGACAAATAAACGTGGCTCAGACAAAATTTCTAAATTATTTCTTATCCTTATAGTTGATTTAATTTTTTTAAATAAACTAAACCTTGTCCTTTTCTTATTTTTTGTAATATGCATATTTTTCTGGATTTTGAAACATAAAAAATGAAAAAATACTGATAATCAAACTTTTTGATTTAATAAATGATTTATGTTACGATTAAATCCAATGTGCCCTTACGCCTGAGTTTAGCTGACCAGGACTAAGCACAGTCGGTTGCAGCTGGTTTAAATTAGATGTCCTGTTTATTCATGATTAAACTTATGTGCCTTACATAATTATGTAATTTTCGTTATCATAGGTCTATCTAACCTAACTTTGTTTGCGACCGTTCCCAGCTTAATCTAAATAAACACCACTTTCGCCGGTATAATAATCATAATCCATTGCAAAATTCAAGGCAGATGAATGTAATGAAATTTTTTACGTTTTTGAACCCTAAAAATAACTTTTCTTCAGTAACGTGTGGCGGTCTGTAAGTTATTATCATTTTAATGTTAATGCCTGCTTTGCAATTTTGTTTAATGTTATATATGGAGATTTCAGTAAGTTTACTTTTGACTTTTTAAAGATATATTGACTTGGCATTATTTAATTCCGTCCTAAAAGCTTTTTATAAAGAACTCAACATCAAGATTGGTCAATACTTCCAAAACTAGAGGGCATAAAACCTAGGTTTTGAGGAACTATTTAAGGCAATAGAAAAACTGCATACATAGTGACGGACGAATTGGCGTAGTGGTTAAGAGCTTATGCCGCTCCGCCCACTGGGTCGAATAGTCGCGGACTCGATTCCCGCACGGGATAAATGTTTGTGTGACCTACAATTATTCGTTTCCGTCTGGGTGTTGGTGTAAATTTTCATGTTTGTAAGCGCACCTACGACACAGGAATAAATCCTAGAATGGGGCTAGGTTTTTAGCAAAAAAGAAAAAAATAAAGAAATAAAATTCAAAGAACTTTTACACTATTCGAAATATAGTTCAATTTTTGGGCACTTTTTAGTAAAGTTTGGCAATCTTGATAACACATCATCGTCATCATTAGCTTTCCATATTAAAATACAAGGAACAAGCCCTTTTATTCAGTTGTTCGTGTTTTGTCCAGTACACATCATAATCATACTATTTTGAGTCAATCTTGGCCTTCCCTATGCATTGACCCATCTTTGTACTGGCCTTTCACAATTGTGATATCCCTTCCAAGGCCATCATTGCATAGATTAATCCACTTGCCACCACACACATACCTGACGTATGTTCTGTCAACAATTATAAATACTCAAGTTAAATCACTAATTAATACAAATGATTCTGACTTATTCGAACAAACAAGCCGAATTGAAGACAGAACATCGTGTCGGCGTAACTCACAACCAAATATTTAACTCGACTAACAAGGATTGCATAATTACTTAATAGAATAATCAAACATAAACAATAAGCTTACAAGTACTCAAACAAACTGAACGTGTCTCCGCTTTGCCTAGTCGAAAATTATTCGCATTCACAGAGCGTTACTACGCGTGATAGTTTCAAGTTGATATGCCATCCCTTTCACACTACACATTAACTAAATAAACATGAAAGTGAAAAAACGCTTACTCGCTAGCGTCTAAATAAAGTCATTTTTTTTTTCTTGCTAAGCCCTTAGACCTTAGCATAAACAGATTGATGTTAGAATAACACTATTGAGTTAATATGCCATCCTTTTCACACTAAAATTTCCTTAATATTTACTTACGATTACGTCAAATGGTTTGTACTCAGCTCTTAGCATGATTGTTAAATTCTTCGTGGTTAAATTCTTGAATGTTTGTAATTCAAATATCTCTCTCAATAAATATAATTGATATTTTGTTTGCAAAGTTAGTATATATAGCATTTGTAGTGTATCACCCCCCTACCTCACGGTAGCCCACATATAAAGGGCTAAGCAAATACACGTAAATCGTCAATATGTTAACTTTCATTTATTAATACCCATAATGCACATTGCCCCAGATGCCTTGCAGAATGGGCAGAGAGTTCAGAGTTCCAACAGGTTATTTCCTAACATACCTTCTGGCCTCTGTAATGTAGTACTTTACCTACATCTGTCATCATTGCCTCGTTAGTGTGACTAGCGATCACAAGGTCTTCGTTTAAAATCCTAGTTCGTGCAGGTCTAGTTTATGGCACTGTTTTTGACAAACTTAATTCTTTTTACTTGGGGACACTCCAAGCACTTATGATATTTTGTAAATCATATACTGTCCAGGATATTTCCATGAACACATATACATTTTTAAATGTATTTTAGACAAAATTTAAAAACCACATAGTGGGTCCTACCAGACGGGAAACGACAGCTTGGCAAGCCCAGAAAGAGGTGGCGAGACAGCTGGACTCCTATGATAAGGACTGGAATCAGCTTGCACTAGACCGGGACAGGTGGAAGAAGGAAGGGAAGGCCTTCGCTTTGCAGTGGAACAATATAGGCTTATAACAATAGACCAAATTGAGTTTTTTAAGTCCAGAGTTTGAAATTCTACAATAATGGTAATAAGCTCATCCCCTGTTACATTAAAACTTAACATCGGCAGTACAAAGTACCCTTCTGATATCCTCATTTAGGAAATATAAACGTAAAAATGTATATTTCAAACTTTTGTTGGTACGTCTGGTGACCTTCAATTTAAGGAACTACCGCGAAAAAAACGTGCTTACATTGCAGTGCAACACGCGCTCGGATTCGGACGTGCCACACTGCATTTAAGACTCTTTTATAATTCGCAATTTGCTGCTGTTGCTGCTATGAGTTCGGACAAAATCATAGCCAATGAAGTATTGGCGTTTCTACAGTACGCCATCGACACCATAGACGAAGTTAGCATCTTGCAGATTTGCAAGACTAACTTCAAACATGAAGAAATCTGCAGAGCAAAGGTGCTGCTGTACGGGATGAGCGATCGCTCATCCCGAAGGGACGAAAAGGGCGGAAAAAGTCTCCAGGACATCATTACCCTGCTGAAGGAGATAGATCCCGACAACTTGCCCGCCTTCGTGGCGAAGTAGCTGCACAGCCTGCCCCCCGTCACATTCGAACACGTCGATGTCACCAGGCTACTGAAGGACATAAACACCCTGAAGTCTAGTCTAGCTGAGGTTCAATTCAGGTTGGAGGCTTCGGAAACTCCCATCCGCGAACTATGGGAAGAGGTTGCATCATTGCGTGGCGCTAGCCTCGAAAGTATTTCTTCGTGGGGCGCAAAATGCATCCGTCGGCAGTTTTGAGTCAGCCGATGAGTCGCCGGCCGTTGCTACGGCCCCACGCGATGCACCGCGTCCCGCCACCCGCAGCACACCGCGCCGCGCCACCCGCAGTACACCGCGCCCCGCCGCAAGCTCCGCGGCCCCGTCGGTGGCGTCAAACTTAAACACAGCTTCTCCTCGTCGTGATTACGCCGCCGCTGCCGCCCGCGCACCAAAGGGGACTATTGGAAAGGCACGTAAAGTGCTTCGGACCCCCACCAAGGGTCAAGTTGATGCGGAAGGCTTCATCAAGGTGGAGAGGAAGAAGAGGCCTCCTAGAAAAACCGATGTGGGTCTGCACCGGTTGATGATGGCACACTCGTTTAGCGGTACCGACGACGCTGCTGTACGTGTGACGGCTACACTACACCACCAAAGCCGATGACATTGTGGAGTACGCCCGCAAGAAGTTCTTGTATACTCCGAGGGTCGAGAAGCTGAATTCGCAACACAATGCGGCTTTCAATTACTTTGTTGTGAGAGTTCCCACTGCCAAGCTGGAGACCTTCATGAGCGAGGACTTCTGGGCAAGGGGTGTCGTATTCAGAAGATTTCGTGGAAGACTAAGAGATACCCCTGTACAGCGCAACATGTCGCTGAAAATAAATGTTATTTAGATTACAAGTTTAATATATTATTATATGTATGTTAGTCTGTAAGGCATATATTCTATGGGCCAGTAAATTGTATAAAAATATTTTTGTCAATTTGCCTGAATTAAATAAATTATTGTTATTATTATGTACTCCATGCACTTAAAGAAGAATATGGATTAGAGAGACCTAATATTTCGAAATATGATTTTTAACTGTATATTTTGAAATCTCGGATAAGGAATACACGATTAAACGAATTTTTCTAGATACAAAAAAATCTAAAGTCATCTATCCATCTATATCATCACGCCAGCTCCCTCGCGGGGTAGGCAGAGAGTACAGAGTTCCAACAGGTTCTTTCCTTACATACCTCTCTGGCTTCCTCCACTCTCATAGTTCGTCTCATACACACTCGCCGGTTACGGAGACTCTTGACTTGCCCTTCAGCTAAGACACGGTCTAAAGTCATCATCTCTATTGCTTTGATTTTCTGATTCCAACGCCAAATTATATAAAATTTACTTAAAAACTTAGCATGAAATTGTAGCAAAGTTCTTGTAAAGCAGTTTTTTATTTCATAGTGTAGTTTATTTTCGAGCACACTATATCCGTCCGTAATACTATATCCGTCCCTTATTATTCTTTTGTAAAGAAATTCCAGCACTGTCACTCTTCCGGTAATGGTCGATCGAGGTAGGCCCTACACAACAAGTGTATCGTATACGAAAAAGATTTATATTCATTTCCATCCACAGCTAAAATCCTTTGCCAATGACAGTTCTCAACAACTTCACGAGGCTCTGATTCAACAGTTGAATATTAATAAGCTTTAGACTGTTGATTCGGTATTCTTAATTCAAAGCTCGTCCTAACGAATTGTGTATGCATCGGAGCTTTCGGATTGAGGCAACACCCAATGATAAAAGTAAAAGATGAAGTTCACTTTGATAAGTCCTATATCGAACTTGTAGTAAATATAGTAATATTATAATAATATCCCAGCTCGGACAAATGTAGTTTTTCTTAGAAAAACTACCAGTACGAGTCCGGAGTCTGGAATTGTGCCCGGTATATGGCAATAGGCTCGCACCCTATTACATGGGACCTAACATCGTCGGCGAAACGTGGGTGTACTCAGTACACCTCTGCCACCCCCTCTGGGGAATATAGGCGTGACGGTGATTATTTTTTTTTATAGTAATATTAAATCGGTTTATACTGATGCGAAAAAGCCTTACTTTACTAATTGAGGTAAGAGAGATTAGGATAAATTCGACGACGCGGATCCAGTGCGGATTGAAATTATTATTGGAAAACTAACAGCTCAAAAAGACAAAGATACTTGAAATAATAATAACAAAAAGTCGTTTAGAGGTTTTAATAAGTGAAGGTATTGATGGCATTTGACTATCTTTGGACAGTGATGATCCTTGATGCGTATTTTAAGTTATTTTCTATCTATCTATCTATATCATCACGCCAGATCCCTTACGGGGTAGGCATAGAGTACAGAGTTCCAACAGGCTCTTTCCTTACATACCTCTCTGGCTTCCTCTACTCTTATAGTTCGTCTCATACACGCTCGCCGGTTACGGAGACTCCTGACTGGTCCTTCAGATAAGACCCGGTCTATTTGGTCATGGTAAGATAGTCTAGGTCTTCCCCGGTACCTACATCCTTCCACTTTCGCATTGTATATCAGTTTTGTCATTATTTCTTCGAACATTTTTTCTATATGCCCGAACCAACGGAGCATACCCTTTCTCATCTTTACACCGATACTCTGTTTCATACCTATTTGGTTTCTTACTACGCTGTTGCGAATACGGTCGGTCAGCTTCACTCCGCACATCTTCCGCTGAGCTCGCATTTCCACCGCATTTATTCTACTTTCATTCTCCTTCTTACATACCCAGCTCTCGCTGTCATATAACAGCGTTGGGACAAGCACTCCATTATGTATGGCCAGCTGCGCCTTTCGGCTTAAGTGCCGGCTCCCAAGTAGCTTTCCCATCGCGCCATTCACTCTGTTTCCTGCACTCACTCTTCTCTCTATGTCAGCGGTGTATTTTCCATCCTTACTGAATGCGCATCCAAGATATACAAACTCATTCACTTGCTCCAGCACATCGTACCCAACCACAATCCTTGCATCTGTTTTAGTTTCTTCCCGTTCAAAAACCATAATATTGGTTTTCTTCACATTCAAATGTAAGCCATTTTAAGTTATTTTCTCACTTTTATTTTCGGGGTGGTCGTTTCAATGCTAGTAACGGTGAAGAAATTATCTTTAATTTTCATAGTCATCTGCATAGCGGCCTATCATGAAAGAATTCTTGAAATAACATTAGGGTCTTGGCTGGTACACTGATCTTCCTTGATATCCGAGGGTGCAACAATAGTTGTAGATTAATATTGTCACATGGAATGCAGGGAAGTTCGCTACTCCGCGATACGTTCATCCACTCTCCCCGTAGCTAATCTAATAACAACGCAGCGTCGTCCGCCATCTTACATCGACGATATGTCATTGGTAAATTGCCATCTGACAGCTGTCATCTGTCATCGCATTACAACTAAACACACTCAAGCAATTGTTATAGGCATAGACTGTGTCTACAGACAAGATCAAAACGTTACCAGAATGAAAATAACTGCATGACATTCCATTAATTTAGACTTATTTATTGTTTACTTCTACAATCCTATTGTTGAATAAATTATATTTTTATACAGTATTTATTACAAGTTATTACTTCTCTCAGTCAATGCAAGTAATAGTATGCTGCTTGTTGACCAAAGTTATGAAACCGACTCGTAGGATATTTTTATTTTCATTTCCCAATTTGTTATAACTTTTCCACTACAATGATATATTAACACAATTATTATCGGTATAGTAATACATTGACGGACGATTTAGCGCAGCGTTAAGAGCTTGAGCTGCTCCGCCCACTGTGTCAAATAGTCGCGGGTTCGATTCCCGCACGGGACAAACCTTTGTGTGAACCACAATTATTTGTTCCGATCTGGGTATTTGTTTGTGAATTTTCATATTTGTAAACGACACAGGAATAAATTGTAGTGTGGGGCTACGTTTTTATTAAAAAAAAAAACTAATTGTGTTGTAGCAGAAATGCTTATAAAACCATTTTCATATATATCATCAGTGAAATGTTTGCACATTATTAATTTATTTTTTAAAATGCAAAACCACTTAATTTAAGGAATTCATGATGTTTTTTTCTTAAATAGAAGTTCTTCCTTTTTCAATTTCGTTACATTAGCGATCATTAAGGCTAAGCAGCGTTTGACTCGGTCGGTCTGAGATGGGTGACCGTCTCCATGCTTCAGAAGGCACGCTTAGCCGTTAATCCCGGCTACTACGTAATGTGGTAGTCGTTAAGCCAAGTTGGAAGCCTTATAGGCGGCTTGATATGTCCCAAAAGCAAGTGGCCACAACCTGCCTCTGGCAATCCGCATTTGGTCCGCGTGGTGGAGTATAATACCTAATCTCTCTCACCTCGATTTATAGAATTTCGACAGTATAGGCTGATATTAATACTATTATTTGTAACTCACTGAGATTCACGGGCTTTACCCGGACCTTTGAAAGGCTTGCATGGGGACATGGGTTCAACACGTAGGGGCCCTTTGCAAGAAGTTAATGTTATGCAAGTCACCTGCTGAGATCGCTTGCTGAAAATGAAGAAACATAACCAGCGAACTGACCCCGGCAGGTGCAAGGTCTATTGTAAATTATGGGCTATATATTTTTGAGGTTTTATGGACAAAGACTGGACTATTTCAAAGCGGACGGACTATTATTATTCTGCAATAACGAACCTTCGTTGAACACTATGCTAATATAAATGCGTTTAACGTATACCAAAATTTGCATCACTATAACTCCGAATCTCAATATTGCTAGAATTTCTGCAACACGTTTCAGATCTTCAACGACTTTACACATAGTTCTAATCAAATCTTGCAGACCTTGCAGGTCAAAGATCGTACGACGTGACTAACTTATGCATAAAATAACAAACTAAGCTACTTTGATAACGCCAAGATCAAAGGTCTAGTCGCTTAAGCATCTCTATTTCTTTCAAAGATATTTTATGTTCTCAAACGTCCAACACGTATTCATTTTAACATATTGCTGAATACGCAAATTTATAATGTTTTCGGTGAATAGGTTTTAAATTCAAAGATGCAGCATATGTTAAAGTTCAAGAGCACATGAAGAACTCCAAGAATTTTTAAATGAAAGAAATTTGAAATTCTTTTTCAGAATATTATTCCTTTGAAGTGCGAAATCATTAATAAAAGTTGTGACATAAAGTAACGGTTTTATACATATTCCACAGTCTTTTTTAAATGTTATTTTTTAAAGTGCCGAATCATCATCAGTTCAATTTTTGAAAATAGCAGTACCAAATCCAGTAGCAAATCTTAAAGATTCTAATTAATTAAGTAGTTACTAACATTTGAAATGAACATATATTTTTTTATTTTAACAATATAGTCTTATTATAGAATTATGGTACTCATATTAGATATAGAAGAAGAAGTAATACAAATTTGTCTGAAGAATCTAGAACTAGAAACTCATTTAATTAAATAAAATAATAACGGATAATGTTGTTCGAGTTTCGCCAGTCAAAAAGAACCCGTTTTCATATATATGCTATAATAAGCCATAATATTGCCGTGCTGTGTAGCGTTGATACATCGTGTTGAGAACAAAATATATAGAAAATATTTGGGTGAGCAGTGCCAATGCATTGTTGTAGTTCCAATGATAAACAGAGCGAGCAAAATAAAAATGATGGTTTGTTGTACACGGTATCAGTGAAAGTGTGAGCTTTACTTAACTGTGTTACATGCCTAATAATTGGGCTCGTATATTAATTTAGGTATGCAATTACCCCACGCGAGTATCTCAACCATCACCAGTAACTCGTATCATGTACAAGACCCATTACAATCACCTACTAATTACATTATCGTTTCAAATTTAATCGTAAATGACATTACAAACGCCAAAAGCATTAATAACACAGATAATTCAAAAGAGGTTCATAAAGCTGTCATAAAAATAATCTTGTTAAACAATAAACCAAACGTGTCAAGGGCCAGATTCAGAAGCTTATCATCGCAGGCTTTTATCGAAAGTGGGGATATTTTTTTATAATAATAATTGTTACGTGCCACGAGTAACGCGATGTTGATAAAACAGATTGGTAACACGCGATGGTTATTGCAGTTGGTAACCTAAATGGGTCAGAAAGAAATCCGGTTGTAATTGAGGCTAGATTAGACGATAACTTCTAAGTGCTGGTTATTATGTTTATTGACGCTACTCTTAAATAGTTAAGTTGAATTGATGTAGGCTTTTTCCGACGTTGTTCCAATTATATATGCTTTGTGCCCCCAGACTGAAACATGTTTGTGGGCCACAGAAAGGTGTATACTATGCAGGGATGAACCCGCGACTAATCGATTTCGTCTATTATTATAGGTAAATAGGTTATTTATTTAGTGCAACGAACTTGTGTTTAATATCAATTAAAATTGATTTACGGATCAGTGATTATTTTAAATTACGATTGATATACAGCAATATATATATAACAACAACAATAAGCTTGAAAATTACTGACTGACTTTATCAGTATTGCACACAAACTTAAATTACAAGAAAATAACAGCCCAAAAGTATTCGTGAGAGACTTAATAAATTATGTATTCGTAAAGCTAAGCACGAAACTTATATTTTTTTTTGGCGTATAATAAAGTAAGCACTGATTAGGTTAGTGTTAGCATATACTTAAAAATAAAGGAACTGATACATCGTCAGCCATAAAAATATGCGAGTAAGCAAATTACTATATTATTCAATTTCATGCAAATTTAAACACAACCAGTACAAACTTCAAGTTGAGCTAAAAACGGAAAATACTCATTTTAAAAGTATAATTTAACACAAATTAAGCGCACACATTTATAATTCATGAATGTAAGGCTCTATGTTGAACACGGAATTTCCTCAATTTAATGTACATATAAATTAAAAAGGTGAACCCAACACAGTACCTTACGGCATCCTCGCTTATTCGGGAGATAACTGCTTTCTATATTGTACGTAATCTCGTGAGATTTATTATGTGAAATTAACGTTAAATAAAGTAGGGTATTATGAAATATGGCGTGGGTAGTAACACTATGTATATGAAATAAACGTATACTGGAACAAGTCTAATGCATTCCCCTGAATTGTTTGAATAATGTATTACGTTTCTTCGAGTTTATTACCGCGTAACATCTTTGTTTTATCTCTATCTATCCTTTTAATGAAATCAGTATAATACGAGGTTATTTGTGTGTTTATGTTATGACCATGCCAGCTATATTGCTTCCGAATCCGAGGTTTTAGAAGACTATTGGCAGAAACATATTAGTCTGTTACTGTTTTCGATTGAATGTGGCGAGCTTTTATCGCTAATTATGTTATTCTCCACGGCAAAGTTACTACAGGTAATGGTTTTACATGGTATTCTGTTTTGTTTACCGGTACTATTTTAAGAGAGTTACATAATGTTCGCTACATATTTATAAAATTCTGAGTTCAAATTTGAACTCTGACTTTATCATTACCTTTGCACAACTGTCATTTACTAGATTTGAAAAAAATCATTCTAAGGAAACCTCAATGTTGAACATTATTATACTATCAAATTTAATAATTTTGGGGAGCGCTAGAAACTAATTTATTTCGAAATTAAATTCACCTGTGTATAATTAATCTTACATCACGTACCTTTTCAACTGTTCTCAACAAACCAAAGCTACCCAAATTAATAAACTAGAACTGAATCCATTCATTACCCATTTCACTGATACCTATCAAATCCTAATTTAAGACCCAGACTTAGAAGTACAAACACAATAACCCGAAAATGTTCAATTATTAAATTCGTTAGGCTCAGGTCATGGACAAGGCGAGAGCTTTTAATAAAGTTAGGTCTGTTATGTATTGCTCAGTGCTCGGTCTCTGATACTCCAAAAACAAAATGTTAAACACTTTATTTGAAATTCAAAAATGGCTGGTTATTGCCCTGAACATTTTAATGTGCCCCGTCATGAATTAATTTATCCAGCGGTCACTTATGTTTAAATTTAGTAAGTATGAAAGTTAAATTTGCTTATGACTGACTCTGTTTATGCGAATGTAGTAACTTTTCTATTGTAAAAAGTTTGTTTTGTTTCTGCAAATTTAATTTTATTGTCTGTTGCAGTTAATTGTGTTTAAAAAAATATTTTTAGACAGTAATTTTTACAATGCGATATTCTTTTTTTTTACAGTCCAAAAAAAATATTTTTAGACAGTAGTTTTACAATGCGAAATTCTTTTTTTTCAAAATATTAAAGGTTGTATATAACTACATGCTAAGTTTTGAATATTCAGTTGTCATGTAATAAATATTATCAAATCAAAAATAAAAGGCATCAATTTTATTTTGAATATAGAGAATGTGTTTGTTTAAAAACCTTCACTTTCCAAAACTTAAATTTCACCTGATCAAAATTCTTTCAAAATTGGGGCGTGCAATGTCGTCGTCGAGATACTTAATAGGAAACATGTCACACCAAACAACATAATGCTATCCCTACTCCTCTATTTGCCTCAACAAAACTTTGGGTGCAATCAGTCACGCCCTTTCCTTGTCCAGGGGTCATGCGAAAGCTCAATTGGCCCCATAGCTTGACATCGGTACATCACACCGAAGGGTGTGAACTACACCAGAATGGTTTTATGGTAATTTTAAGAGTATCCAATGTTAAGTATACAACGAAATGTTTGGAGCATTAAGTTTGTTTTGGAATTTTATTCAATACTGTATGCAGAATTCAGGTTAATTATTTTATTAAGAGCCAGTTTTGGACATTCATTTTCAGTGATAGGTAAGTTCTCATAGGATAGACTGAAGCCGTCCCCAGGTATATTGTAAAAAGTTTAGCAATAAGAAGTTCTTAGATCTTGACAAAGTATATGAATGAACAAAAGTATAATATACGAAAATTTATTGACTTAAATTCACCGAAGCTTAAACCAACCACAATGATTACTGGGTCTGAAAATGCTTTTGATATTTCCAATCCTATATTGAGTTCTTAGATGTACGCGAATATTACACATGAAATATAACTATATTTCGGATTTTATCGCGGTTTAATTTTGATTTTTGGACTATGGGTGCTGCAAATCACTCAAAACTTAATAATCAAACATAAATCGCGATAAAATCCGAAAAATAGGATTATTTTATTTGCAATCCTCCTTTTTTTCTAAATTTTATTCTTGATCTAATATTGTCTTTATTTTCTAGAAAGCTAACAGTCCTAGCAAGAAATCTGCTACTCCACATCATAACTTTAAGATCACAATAGACTTCCTTAATCCAAAACCGTTGAAACCCATATCGATATTACAATTTACATCTCAAACAAAATCGATATCAACTACTGTAATTAGTTCCGTGAGTTCGCAGCCAACGGTACCACACAAGAATTCATTATGAAATAAATTAATAAATGGCTGTAGAGGGCCAATTTTTCTGTCCATTGTGCCTAGGATAGCGTTGATAAGGAACAAAGCTTCCGGAACAAAAGGCGTACAATACAGCGGCAGAATGAAATGCGAACATCGGTATTTTAAATTCATTTCCGTTATGGGTAAAGGCGATGCTTTATTGCAGCGTATATACACGCAACGTTCTTATGCTTAGCTTTATATTAAGTGAGAATTTACTTGACGTCATCTACAACAACTCACAAACACGCTATAGATTGATGCAAAGTTTAAATATCCATGATGGCAACGTGTGTAGCAAGTGTTAACAATTTGTGATTATTCAACATGATGGAGTTGTTATTCCGTTGGCCGAAAGGAGTAACTGAATTGCATAAATAGGAGTCATCAAGGTTTTTTATTATTAATTTAACTAACTGCATTTTTATGTTATGATAATATTAATTTTGGTCAGTTTTTGTTTCGTTAATGTTAACCGATAAATCTGCGGGTACGGCAAAAGCCATGACTATTTGATTAGAAAGTTACTGCTTGATTCTATATTCAATTTTTTTTATTTTTTTTTTGTACCTAACCTAATTTTGGCCGTTATAGGCTGCAAGCACCTTTGGCAAGCATAACAAAGCAAAGTGTAATTTTAAACAGTACTGAATCTGAAAAACTTTCTTACTAAAATCCCAAATAATGATTTGCCTCTAATATCTTTTTTGTCGCAAATCTTTTTAATCTAGAAAAACTTACACAAGACAAAAATATTTCCCAACAACAAAAACACAGAACAAAAACCACGCATACCACGTAAGAGAGGAACGATATTATTTGCAATATAAAAATATCTTAGACGGGCTGTATAAAATTACTGAAGTAGGTACCTATGTAAATAAAATTTCTTAGAAATCAAATAAGAGGAAAAGGAGGTGAAACGAAAATTGCTCGTGAGAACAAAGAACATGAAATTAATTTCGTTCCAAGGCCGAATACAGTTTGACTCCAAACAATCTATACTAACAAGAAAACGGTTAAGTGTGAGCTCGAGTGGCGTGTTCCGTAGGTATTATTAATTAGGTCTGTAGAACAAAATGCAAGCAAGAAGTTTGTTTTTGATGTGTAGCATCTTTTCTCTCGGTTGCTGGATATTTTTTTTGGGAGTGATTTTGGAAAAGGCACGGAAATGTGTTACAGGAAACCGAGGAAGCGCGCGCTATTTGATTCGACCAATGAGCGCTCGCGGTGGCGGAGAGATGGCTGTGGGATGGTGGCAACTTTATTTTGCGTGAGGTTGGTACCACGACGTACTGCCGGCCAACATAGTGTATACGTGTGTGTGACGAGAAAGAGAAAGGAAAATAGAGAAGGAGAACGCATCTGCTGTGCACTCATCTACAGTTATACAGTGTTGTGTATAAAATCTGAGGTTATAATTATATGTGTAAACTATATTAATAATTATCTTTACCATTAGGCACCTGCAAAGTTCATCATTTTTAAAAAAATGAGAGTAAGTAATATGGAATTATTCAAATAAATACTTTATTCCTGTCGCTGTCAATGTAATATTTTTCATTGTGATTAAAAAGTTTCCTTGATTAAAAATATGAGGAATAAATTGACTTCACATATATTTCATCTCAATTTCATAGCAGGATAACATGTCAGATGTTACACATCATATGCGATCCTGTAAGGCTCGTCTCGTCGCTAGATAATTAATAACTACCTTGTTTGTTTAGTCGCTCAGGTAAGTAACGATTAGGAGATTCTGGCTTCAAATCTAGGTGATACAAAGTGTGATTTTTCTGCTAAAAATATCTGTTGCGTCTGCTGTCCAGAATCGGGAACTGTGCCCAGTATAAAGGTAACAGAGTCATACCCTTTTACATTGGGGCCTTAAGTAGTAGGTGTATATTGTCCATGCTTAGCAAATTATATGCGTGGCGGTGGCGGCATATCACATTAATGTACTAGATATTATGGTAATTGATCATTTTGAATACTATCTCTAGGATATCATATAAGTATAATATAACATAATAAATACTTATTTTTGGACTGGTATTCGTATGTTTGCTTAACTGTATTGACATGAAAATATGTATATTTATAACTATACAGCCACATGAACGGTCCAATGTATTCGGATCCCAACATCAATATTTCATAAAAATGATCTCAGACGTATTGCCTAATAGGTTGAGTGTCACGATAACGAACCTCATGATTGATGCTAAATGATTTTTATTCGATTTGCCTATATTAGGAATACAAATTTTCAATATACCTCTTACCCACAAGGGTACAAATTACCAGACCAGCCTTGTGGCTGGTCTGGTAATTTGTTGTTTGTTTGTATCCTGTATCTCGCTTTGCAAAGGAAGGAAGTGGTATTATTTTTTTCCTACTCCTATTTTTGTCTTAATTGAATTTGTTTTAGGTTCCACGAGTGCTGATTAGCACTCTATGAGACACCCTGATGTAACTATGGATTAAGAAACTGCACGATTGAAATGCTGATGAGTGTAAAGTGTGTGTGCTGTGTATTGGCAGCGGTGGAATGGAATAATATAGTTAATAATAATAAATTTATTCAATGTTTCAGAGGCATTTTTTTACATCACAGTTATTATATGTACTTAATAATAGGGAACAAGAGCAACAACTTTGTGGTGCGGTGGTATCTGTACTAGTTATAGAAAAACTGTATGACAGTTACAGTTGTACATACTTGTGGTAACCGATGTCATGTCGATGTCACAATTATTAAAAATGTTTAATGATAAATGTCTTAGGTACGAAAGTTATAGCTATGTTGTTTGTTTACCAAATAAACAGAAACAGAAAAAAAAATCGGTGTGATCTGGGATAGATATAGAATCAGATTCTGGCTTACAGCAAATATAGTGATGAGAATAGGTAGCGGGCTTAATCGCATTGAAATATCTCTGACACGTTTTACCCCGAAGAGATAGGCATAAAAGTACACAGTTTTTATTGCATTTTGACGAGATAATTTTTGGCCCTAATGTAACAGGAGGTGGGCTTGTAAATACAATATTTTCACATGATATCCTTTTTTTTAGGTTCTTTCACTCTTGGATGTTACATCGCGAAGGTTTCCTTTATGGTTGACTGGTATCAATAGCACAAAGGTATTAAAAATATAAAGTTGCGATTCGTGGTTAGAATTTTGGCCTGCGTAACAAGGCAAGGTTCGTGTACCAGCTAGGCTAGTCAACTGTAGGTAATTGAATAATTTTCCAAATTTCAATCTGTTGTAGAATTTTGTTTACTAGAAAAGGTAAATGGGATCGAACGTACTGGAATTGTTTGAATGTTTATTCCGATATTAAATTTGGAGTTATTGGAATTTTAATAAAAATGCCTCATTGCATGTATTAGCAGCTTTTACCATTTTAGTACTTTAATACATAATAACAATATTCTTAGCTTCTTAACTTCTTATTTGAGTAAAAAATTTTAGAAAATCAATGTTAGTTGTTGATAATCTCCTGGAACTGCCGTGATAATGAGCAAACCAAGGGGCTCGATTCTCGGGCCATTTCTATTCCTTACAGCTAGGTCTGCATATTTTTATGATGCCCCAATTAGGCAGAAGATGATAAAACTATTGTATTGTTCGCTAATGATACCTGTTTGGTATTCAAAATTAAGAAGATCCTAATTACGACAACGGTAATAACGCTCTGTTTAATATTATTTATTGGTCCAACATAATTATCTGTTTTAAAATGAGAAGAATAATTAAATGTATTAAATTTCTTTACTTCATGTTAGACAAGTAATAGTGATACAGGCAACAGCTATAAAAAAACCACCTCAGAATCGGTTAATTCTTTCCAGAGCTAATCGCAAACAGATAAAAAAACCTCAAACGTAAATCGTCTTTTCATCGAAATAATATCGAGTTCTTATATTATTACTAAGAAAATTAGTCCCCATCGTCAGATCTTCAATATTTTGTCCCACAATACTTCCAAAGATTTTTTTCTGTAACAAATAATTACACAGCAAGATGGAAGCTCTCAATAAGATTCCTGTACGTATTTTCCGAGGGCAACCGTAATCGTTTCCACTTTCCGCTGTCATTATCTTAGCGGGTAAATTGACGGTTAATGCCTATCATTTTCGTGGTAGATGTTGGGAATATATACTAAATAATATCGTGTCTACTTGGTTTCAGAAATCAAAGCAATAAGATCTCAAGTATTATACTAAGACTTGTTAAGACAAAATTGATAACCAAAATAGCGCCAATATGTAGCCTTAGTTACGCACTATGTATGCGTGGTGCCAGTGTTCGATTTGTTCAAACGCTTTCAATGTGTCAGGAACACATTGACAGCTTTTGAACAAATCGAATCGCATGCGTTACGTACTACATTTTATATCGATATTTTATATACTTATGAGTAGATAAATTTTATGCCATGTCCGCGTATGCTCTATCTAGACAAGTAATTAATCTAAGATAATAATATATATTTGTCTTGGACTAGTCCCGGTAATTATGAAGTCCTCAGTTTTAATAACTAAAGTCTTGATCTTGTTCTAGTTTCTCTAAACATGAGGCCCTGAGTTTGAATGGGGTCGGACAAACTGTTTGTAAAAAAAAAATTAAAGTACCTTTAACATATGGTTATCAAAACCTTTTTTTTAAAAAAAGGAACGTAGCCCCATACTAAGATTCATTCCTGTATCGTGGTTGCGTTTACAAACATGATAATTCACATACACAAATACCCAGACCGGAACAAATAATTGTGGGTTACACAAAGATTTGTCCCGAGCGGGAATCGAACTCGCGACTATAAGACACAGTGGGCGGAGCGACTTAAGCTCTTAACCACTGCGCTTAATCGTCCGTCGTCGTTAATTTTGTGTGGGTATACGATACACTTTTTAAGAAACCCTAGTCATCCGAATCCCACGTCTGCCCTGTTGGAGCGCTCGAATTGAACTAACTTAAAAATGGCCGGTGTTATCAAATGAAATTTGTAGTTGAGTCAAATCAGACACCATTTACATTCGATGTTTTCGGAAAATCAAAAAAAATCATGTACTATTTCTTTTCTCTAACAATTCAGAGTCAGATAAAATACTCCTAAAATTCAAAATAAATAAAATGTTACCGGAAGTCGTGATATGTTATTGAGGTTAGAGGCATCGAACAATTTTCAGCTGCAGTAGGTTCGCCATCTTTTACATTGGGCCCTAGAACCGTGTAATAAAAGTGTACATAGTACACCTCTTCCACCGTTGCTTGATAAATATAGGTTATGTTTCAAATTAAATTTTAGAATATAGTTAAATTTTCTATTTTTATTTTTGTGATGTGTATGTTTGTGGTGTGTATGTATATAATCTAGTCAGCTCCGCCAGAAATACTTAGATTTGCGCGAAGGCACACTATCTATCTTTGGCTTATCTTAATTCCCCTTTTACAAGTTGCATTAGATCTATAGTTACATATATAACCCTATCTTTAAATTCTATTCAAAGTATTCTCCACAAAATCAAAAAATATAGCTCTTACAAGATCAAAATGTTATGATAACGACTGTTCAGGTAAAATGTCTAAGTCTAGCTATTAAGAGTTTAGTTTCAAAGTTTACGGAATTGATAAAATATATTAGAACATGTCGGTTTGAATTCACATCGTTAGTCAGTGAAGTGGATTATCTTAATGCTCTTCGACTGTTTTGAGTATCCCTGTCTTATATGTGGCGTTAATAGTACACATTTCGCAAAGGTTTTTTTGCCTTAACGTTACAGATAACAAACTTTTGTTGGGTTGTGAAAGTAGGTTTCTGGCCACCGGTATTTTAAAATTATGACTTATTGATACTTTATGACTGCCATAAAATGGTAACTATTGTAATCAAATAGGTATTTCAACGGTAATTGGCATCCTTGTCATAATAGATTATAATCAAATAAATAATTCAATGTCAGTTTGTGTAGTCGATTTCATAATCGATATAATTTATTCGTTAAGTTAAGACACCTTTTATGTTTGGCTATGGTTGGTCGAAAGCGCGAGGAGAGACCCTTTTTATTTTAAGGCAGATTATCGCCTGACTTCGTTGTGTAAAGATGTGCTCAGTAAAATATAATTTAAAATGTTTCTGTGGAGTTTAATTTAATGTACATCGGGTTCCTGGCAACGTGATATATGTGCAGTCTTACACTATGAACAAAGCCTTAACGTGTCTTCCAAGGCGTTCGAAAATTGAAGAGCTAAAAACGATTACGCATGTCTAATATTATTGAGTCTTAGGACAAGTTTCACCGCCCTCGAGTAGAACTGGCTAGTGTAACCACCGGATAGAGTTACTCAGAGATGGTGAAATTTGTATGTCGACTTACTTGCAACTTCAATTGTCGCTTAGTATGCTACTACTTTATTTATTTTTTATTTATTTATTTATTCTTTATGCACATGTGTACATTGGCGGACTTAATGACCGAGGCATTTTCTGCCAGTCTACCTTGAGGTGGTGTGGAAACAACTGTGGTAGGTGCTAAAAAATCAGAATTTAAAAAACTTTACTGGAGGGTAATGAAGATGAGCCCCTAGCTTTTTTAAAAGCAGGTGTCGCGTGTGTGTTATGGTTCATATACACAAACACTAAGACCAAAACTAATGTTTGTGGATCATAAAGAGATTCGTTGCGTGCGACTACTTAATCTAGCACTTGCTAGTGGCACTCGATCTAGCAAGTGGAGTAGTCTACGCTCAAACAACTAGTCTTCTTTGTAGCGTTTCGATGGAAAGCATGATGATAATTATGTGGATGCGGTCCAGAAGGTGGCCACACTAATTGCATTGTCGGAAACGGACATCAAATCTTGCTGCGTGCAAGTGTTACACAGAGCATGACACAAGGTGGGACTGTCTGTGAATCCTTACCTGATCATGCTTAATAGTCTAGTGGTTAGACTGTAACCTATCCAGCATTGTTTAACCTTCAATGTTCACTAAGAACAACACAGCCCCAGCTTCACAGAGTCAATCTAAAATAACTAAATATACACTTATTAATCCAAAATACTACTAAGGCGCTAAGTGCCCACATCATAAAGGTAAGATGCTCAGTCCCGGGCTTAATTTCCGGCATCCAGCCTCGGAGCGTTGGTTTACTTTAATCTCAGCGGCGGCGCCATCTTGAATGTTTCGGCTGTTTGTTTTCGTTGTTACTGTTTATTTACTGTGCCGTATCTGGAGAGAGTGGCGTTGAATGAAATCCTTGTATTTTAAAATAGTAACCTAGGAGTTTCTTGCCCTTCTTCTAACTATATTACCACGTTATTTCCTGTGACCGTCTTTTCTGTCTTAAGTCTTTCTGTGCTGCCGAGGCAGGGTTAGAAGTGTTGTGTGCAACCACATATCTTCAACGATGCTAGCTCTCAATGAATATATGGAGAGACTATTACTATTATGCCGGTCACAATTCCAGAGTTTGAATCGCTATAGGGAATGTTTACGTGGATAAATCCAGTTTTTCTAACCTTAAAATCGATCTCAGGAACTCGTGATCGTTAGCTGCAAACTAAGTTTGTTTGACCTAGGATTCGTGATCGTCAACTGCACTAAGCGCCACTTAATTAACGAGGAAGTATCCAGCAAGCAAGAAGGAAGTATTCCAATCCAATATAATGTTTTTTACCATACCAAGTACTTCAAAATAATAACAGCTTTAAAAGTAGATAGTAACGCCTAATTATGTAGATTGTTATTTATTTTTAATACGATCGATAACCAACTCAACAAAGGAACAACCAATTGATTTGAGTCAGAAATAGTCAGTATCGATAAAATTTAAAGGATAACTTTGAAGGTAATTGGACCGGAGTTATTATTTTGTAATTTATCTATAGAGAAACTGATAGTCAGGTTAACAAAGGGATCTCCCTTTGTTTGGAGCGAAAGAGTTTATTATTCAAACTGGTTTATATTCTTGTAGGATTTATAGAATACTAGTTTCAACCTGCGAATACGTAGGCGTTGATTTTAGACAGGAACCAAACATTTTTCTGAAATAAAAAGTATTCTATGTGTCAATCCAGGTACAAAATTGCCAAATTTCATCCAAATCCGTTCAGCTGTTTTTGCGTGATTGAGTAACAAACATCCGAACACACAAACTATCACATTTATAATATTAGTAAGAAGTAATAAATGAAGTATTCTACATTACTTAAAGCACGATATCTATCTATCTATAACATCACGCCAGATCCCTTGCGGGGTAGGCAGAGAGTACACAGTTCCAACAGGTTCTTTCCTTACATACCTCTCTGGCTTCCTCGACTCTCATAGTTCGTCTCATACACGCTCGCCGGTTACGGAGACTCTTGACTTTTCCATCAGATAAGACTCGGTTTATTTGGTCGTGGTAAGATAGTCTAGGTCTTCCCCGGTACCTGCATCCTTCCACTTTCACATTGTATATCTGTTTTGTCATACTTTCCTCTGGCATTCTTTCTATATGCCCGAACCAACGGAGCAAGCCCTTTCTCATTTTTACACCGATACTATCTTTCATACCTACTCGCTTTCTTACTACGCTGTTGCTAATGCGGTCGGTCAGCCTCACTCCGCACGTCTTCCGCAGAGCTCGCATTTCTACCGCATTTATCTTACTTTCATTCTCCTTCTTACATACCCAGCTCTTGCTACCATATAACAGCGTTGGGACAAGAACTCCGTTATGTATGGCCAGCTGCGCCTGATGGCTTAAGTGCCGGCTCCCAAGTAGCTTTCTCATCGCACCATTCACTCTGTTCCAGTACATCGTTACCAACCACAATCCTTACATTCGCACCTTAAAGCACGATATATTTGTATATATATATATATATATATATATATATATATATATATATATATATATATATATATCTAAATTCTTAGACGGAAAAAGAAATGATAATAAGCACCTATGCACCTACAATCCCTAAGCGGAGATAGTAGAGCTGTATGTACAATTGTCCGGGATCCTATGTGTTAATTCGGGTAATAAAATATCTGTGTGACAAATTTCATCCAAATCCGTTTAGTCGTTTTCGCGTGATTGAGTAACAACCATCTAAACGAACAAACTTTTACATTTTTAATATAAGTAGGATTGTACCTCGAACCAGTGTTACTTACCAGGTACAGTTACCTCGTGACTACCAGCCACATATGCCATTAGACCAACAAAGAATCTTAACTCAAAACAAAATTACAACATATCAATCATTCGAAAAGTTGACTGTAAATAATACTTACACCCATCACTTTGATACACCAAAGACGCCACACCAAGAACAACTCAAAAAAATACCACAAATCGGTATCAGTTACCCTTCATACCAACACTGCGATGGTAAATCGCAATCTAACAACTCTGTGTTTATACTAAAGACCTTACAGACGCTAACAAAGGATTTTGTGTGTGTGAACTGTTACATCCCTAACTCCCACGGCTATATTGCTGACCCACGGCTATATTGCTGAATTGCAGTTCCCACATTCTGCCATTTCTGTTAAAGCAAATCAGCAATATATGCCTTTATAAACCCCGGGTTTTTAACAAAAGTCAGTCATTCTTCATTTGGTAATTAGTCTAATTACTGCCCAACTACGGACCTGGTTTCTGCCTGCCGGTTGGTTCAGTAGTGAAAACTAAGCTGCCAAAGGGGTCTGAATTTGGCAAAGACCTTCAGGAGGTCTCGCGTGTGAGCGACAAAAGTACCGCGTTACAAGTGTAGTTGGTTATAATAATTGTGGAACAAAAATAAATAAGTGTCTAGTACTCTAGTTGTTTTTTTTTATAACAACTAAGTGCCCGGACCTAACAGAACGATCTATGCTGTTGGCCGCGGGGCCTTTACAGCTCCACCGGACAAGACTTACAAAGGAACCACCACTTCGAAATGTTATTCCTGTGGAGAAGAAGTGTAAGAAACTCCACGGTAACTCTTTTTAAATATTCAATTCTTTTTTTTTATCTATGTAATGTCAACCACGTCATCTTTGATACAATTTTTGTATTTTTTTGTTCTGCTTTATTTAATATTTTATTACCTGTTTTTAAAGTCTTCAAAGACTGAAAGCGATGAATGAAGGTGTACAAATGGGTGACTTAGTGGTAAACCATCTACTTTATGCAGATGACGCGGTTTTAATAGCGCCAACAGCCACTGATCTGCAAACACTAGTCACAGTTATGAAAGACGACTGCATGATCAATGGCTTACACTTGAATGTGAAGAAAACCAAGATTATGGTTTTTGAAAGGGAAGAAACCAGAACGAATGTAAGGATTGTGGTTGGTAACGATGTGCTGGAGCAAGTGAATGAGTTTGTATATCTTGTATGCGCCTTCAGTAAGGATGGGAAATACATCGCTGACATAGAGAGAAGAGTGAGTGCAGGGAACAGAGTGAATGGTGCGATGGGAAAGCTACTCGGGAGCCGGCACTTAAGCCATAAGGCGCAGCTGGCCATACATAACGGAGTTCTTGTCCCAACGCTGTTATATGGTAGCGAGAGCTGGGTATGTAAGAAGGAGAATGAAAGTAGGATAAATGCGGTAGAAATGCGAGCTCTGCGGAAGATGTGCGGAGTGAAGCTGACCGACCGCATTAGCAACAGCATAGTAAGACAACGAGTAGGTATGAAAGATAGTATCGGTGTAAAGATGAGAAAGGGCATGCTCCGTTGGTTCGGGCATATAGAAAGAATGCCAGAGGAAAGAATGACAAATCAGATATACAATGTGAAAGTGGAAGGATGCAGGTACCGGGGAAGACCTAGACTATCTTACCACGACCAAATAAACCGAGTCTTATCTGATGGAAAAGTCAAGAGTCTCCGTAACCGGCGAGCGTGTATGAGACGAACTATGAGAGTCGAGGAAGCCAGAGAGGTATGTAAGGAAAGAACCTGTTGGAACTCTGTACTCTCTGCCTACCCCGCAAGGGATCTGGCGTGAGGTTATAGATAGATAGATAGATAGATAAATTTATGGAACATGTTGTGTGTATGGACCCGCAAAGGTGGGCACATACCGACACGATATTGACCCATTAAGACGATCACAGACGTCGTGGTCGACCGAGAACAAGATGGCGTATCGACTTTGGAACACTTTTATTTTTAAAAAACTTATCGCTACACAAGCATTAATTCCTGTGTCGTGGCTGCGTTTATAAACACGAAAATACACATATACAAATACCCAGACCAGAACAAATAATTGTTGATCACAAAAAGATTTGTCCCGTGTGGGAATCGAAACCGAGACTATTAAAAACAGTGGACGGAGCGGATTATGCTCTTAACTACAGCGCTAAATCGCATAATAAATAAATTTTACAGTTAGCGTAAATTAATGTAATTTAAAAATTTGGATAAAAATATAGAATAGATATGAAATTCATCATCATCATCTCAGCCTGTACCCGTCCATTACTGAACACAAACCTTCCAATTGGCTCTTCTGCCGAACTGGTCCGATGCCACCTGCATCCAACGACTTCTTGGGATTTTCACAAGATTGTCGGTCCATCTGTTAGGCACTGCGCTAAATCGTCCGTCTAGTCTTTTGCGGGAAAAATATGGATACTACAGGCCCAGGATCGGATTGTATGGTAACTTAAAGGGGAGGCATTTGCCCAGAAGTAGAATTAAAAATAGGCTATTCAAATAATGTTATTTTAGAATATTGAATTCATTGTGGGACCTTACCCTTTTTATCTTATTTTAAACAACTCAAAAGTTGTCTGGAAGAAATAGCTTTAAAGAAGGCCGCCTTACTGTAACATTATGACTATATTCGATTTTTTTTATATGTTAAAATATTGTATGTACAATAAAATTTATTATTATATTCTGTTTTATTTCAACACGCCAGGTCCCTTATGGAGTAGGCAGAGAATACAATGTTCCAATATGTTCTTTCCTTAAAGATGTCTCTGGCTACCTCCACTCTCACAATTAGTCTCATACAGGCTCGCCGGTTACAGATACTCTTGACTTGCCCTATAAATAAGACACGGTCTATTTGGTCATGGTAAGATATTCTAGATCTTCTCCAGTAACTGCATCCTTCTACTTTCGCATTGTATATCTGTTTTGCCAATTTTGTCTTTCACATTTGCTGTGCTGGAGCAAGTGAATGAGTTTGTATATCTTGGATGCGCATTCAGTAAGGATGGAATTTTCCATCCTATGTCAGCGGTGTATTTACACCGCTGACATAGAAAGACGAGTGAGTGCAGGGAACAGAGTGAATGGCGCGATGGGAAAGCTACTTGGGAGCCGGCACTTAAGCCGAAAGGCGCAGCTGGCCATACATAATGGAGTGCTTGTCCCAACGCTGTTATATGGCAGCGAGAGCTGGGTATGTAAGAAGGAGAATGAAAGTAGGATAAATGCGGTGGAAATGCGAGCTCTGCGGAAGATGTGCGGTGTGAAGCTGACCGACCGTATTCGCAACAGCGTAGTAAGAATGCAAATAGGTATGAAAGAGAATATCGGTGTGAACATGAGAAAGGGTATGCTCCGTTGGTTCGGGCATATAGAAAGAATGTCCGAAGAAAGAATGACAAAACTGATATACAGTGCGAAAGTGGAAGGATGTAGGTACCGGGGAAGACCTAGACTATCTTACCATGACCAAATAGACCGGGTCTTATCTGAAGGACAAGTCAAGAGTCTTCGTAACCGGCGAGCGTGTATGAGACGAACTATGAGAGTAGAGGAAGCCAGAGAGGTATGTAAGGAAAGAGCCTGTTGGAACTCTGTACTCTCTGCCTACCCTGTAAGGGATTTGGCGTGATGATATAGATATAGATAGATAGATAGACATTTCTAATGATTAACCAAACACGCCTCACCAACTCAAAAGAATACCACAAATCTCTATCAGCTACCCTTAATACAAACACTGTGATGGTAAATCGCAATCAAACGACTCTGTGTTTGTACTAAACGAGCTTACAGCCTCTAACAAAGGATGGAAAGAGGGTTTTGCGGTAAAAAAGAGTTAAAAAGCAAAGCAACAAGCCCCTAGCTTTCATCTGCACCCTTTGTTGGTACAGGGTCCTTATTCGCTATAACCAAACGTACCACGTTATGATAACTTCGTGAAATTTAATGATACGGTCCTTCTTACTTGTCTCGATGGAAAATCGCGCGCACGGAAATAGCTTAAAATTTATCGGCATAAAATATGTAGGCGCTCGTAGCGCTGTGCGACCGCGGTGTTCTTACCGATTACCAAGGTTAAGCAGCGTTCGACTCGGTTGTCCCGAGATGGGTGACCGTTTGTGGCATTTTCATATTCGAGCGTCTCCGTGCTTCGGAAGGCACGTTAAGCCGTTGGTCCCGGCTACCACTTAGTGTCGTAGTCGTTAAGCCGAGTTGGAAGCCTTAAAGGCAGCTTGATAAGTTCCAACAGCAGGTGCTCACAAACCTGTCTCCACCGATCCGCACTGAGTCCGCGTGGTGGAGTATGACCTAATCTTTCTCACCTCGATTTGTGAGAGAAGACCTTTGTCCAGCAGTGGGCAGTATAGGCTGATATTATATTATATTATATTATATATTAAAATAATGTATTATATTAGATAGATAGGGGAGTCCGTGGCTACTACGTGGGCCGGTGTTGACGGGGAGCCGGTCTAATTCCTTGTCATCAGATATGTTGAAGCGTAATAAGCAATCATAGCAAAATAAATAATGTCAAATATGTCAAGAAAATGATATATAGAGAAATTCTAGTACGAACACGCACACACACAACAGCTTTTGAAGAAATCGAACACTGGCATCACACATAGGCTAGTGTGGGGCTACGTTTAAAAAAAAAAAAAAACTCATAGTGCGTAACTGAAGCTGCTTTTGGTGCCATTTTTATTAGCAATGCTCTGTCGAGACATGTCTCAGTCTAAGCGTACGTTCAGAAACATAAGTAGGTCAACATTTTAAATTTTTATAATCGCTTCTCCATTTTTATTTTTCCTAAACCCATTATTTTTGTTGTTCTAAACCGTTTTTAGGCGCTTGTAGCGCTGTATTACCGCGGTGTTCTTAGCGATCACCGAGGCTAAGCAGCGTTCGGCTCGGTCAGCCTGAGATGCGTGACCCTTTGCTGCAATTTCATATTCGGTTCGGGTCCCGGTTACAACGTACTGTGATAGTCATCGAGCTAAGTTGGAAGCCTTATAGGCAACTTGATAGTAAGTTAAAACAGCGGATGGCCACAAACCTGCCTGCGCTAATCCACACCGGATCCGCGTGGTGGAGCGTGGGCCTAATCTCTCTCACCTCGATTTTCAAAGCTTGCTGGAATTTTTATTATAATGTATAAACATTTTTGATCATGTCACTAATAATATTAATTTGATAATATACACTAACGTTTGTAAAATTATGTAAAATATAAGTGATTTGAGAAACTGGGTATTTTAAGTGACTTTCAAGCTAACTGTACTCCAGTGGCAATCATCATCTTCGAAAGGCGATGTACTCTCAGTAACGCGATCTATGATCAAAATTTAATTTTAGAGTATAGGAGCTATTGTTTAGCCTCCGGTGCTGCCGTAGCGCCTCGAATCCACCTCTGAATTTCTTAGTGGGACAGTTTTCCACAATGCGCTAGATAATCTGCACTGAGTCTCCACAACAGGGAGACTCGGTGATGCCCTACTTGGGCAGATGATAATAATTGCATCTTGATACAGAATACTGTTACAAGATCATTTCATATGATATCAAAATCAAAAACTTTATTTTATTCATGTAGACTAAGAAGTACTTAGAATAGTCAAGAAAGAAAAAAAATAGTGATTACTTAATACTACCACCCGTTCGAAATGTCATTCCTGTAGAGAAAAAGGGCAAAAAACTCCACGGTTCCTTTAATGTTTATTGCCTTCATGGTGTTCACACCTCCCTTCCGGATGTTGACAAGTAAACATTGACAATTGGAGCTCCCCAAAGTTTTATTAATTTGTGCTGTCCTAAGTGGTTTATCACCATTGATATATCAAGATTTATAAAGACATAACCTCAAATCTGAAGAATTTCTATCACGCACAATCCTGGCCCAGATATTTGGAAAGATTGCACTCCAGGTGAGAAATAAATTCTGTCAGTTAACTTCAAAACCAAACACATAATATAAACAACGAATCCTATTTGCTATAAAGATCAACTTCCGCACATGATCACTAAATCAGCTGATTGGCTGACACAACAAAAGTGACAAGAACCCTGCGGTGTTACCATTTCTTAGTCATTGTGTGGCATAGACTAGGAATTTTTGAGAGCACGTTCCAGTTGTGCGCTGACTAAAAATAAATCTGCAGAGCGCGTTCCAATTGTCGCGATATTTGCCGTACCATAAGCATAAGTGGACGGGTTAAGGTGACATACATACCTATATAATCAACTGCTCCCTAAGATACAGATTTTACTGCTACCTTTATATTAACCTGGATCCGCATTATACAACAAACTTAGATAAAAATGCCCATCAATAGAACACCTCCCGCCTCACCTGCTCCGATGTCGACTTCTGCGACGCCTGCCCTTGTGTCGGGCCTAAGCGCGGAAAATATGACTCGAACTCCAGCCTTGAATGCAACGGCGCTTCAACACTGTGAATCGGCGCCAGATCTTCATATCTTAACCTCAAACATCACGGAACGTAAAAAAAGAAAGTATGACGAAGATGAGAATAACATCTCGTCAATTATTAAAGAAATGTTTTCAGCTTTTTCGCGGGAACAAGAGAGGAGATTCCAGGAGCTTCAGTGCACAATTAGCAGGTTGAGCGAACAAAATATGGAACTAAAAAATAGCGTATCCATGATGTCTGATAAATATGATGACTTCTTACAAAAAATCAGTAAACTGGAATCGGAGCGCAGAACTGACAAAAAAACAATTAGAGACCTTGAGGTTAAGCTCGAAACACTGGAACGGAAATCACGCGCATCCGGTGTTCAAATATGTAATATTCCTAAATTGGACGGAGAATCTAAGGATGGCCTGCGCGGTATGGTGCAGAGCCTGGGTAAAACTTTGGATGTCAATATTGATAACTTGGGAATAAAAGACATTTATAGAATTAATTCCAAAGATAACGCAAATACGGTCATTGTTGATTTTACCACCACACTACTCAAGGAAAAGTTTATCAAGGGTGTAAAAATTTTTAACAAATCTAAACCTAAAGCGGGAAAACTAAATACTACCCATCTCAACCCCAATTATCAACACAAACCACTGTAAGTATCGGAAACGTTAACACCCAAGTCCCATAGACTATTTTATTTTGCTCGAACATTACAGAAGACCCATGGATTCACGTTTTGCTGGACAAATAACGGAATTATTTATCTTAAAAAAACCCAAGAATCCGCTCCGATACGCATCTCTTCGGAACCCGATTTAGATAACTTAAGAAAGTCTAAATGACTATATATTGGCATGTTATCTTGCGTTTCTTTAGTTCATTATTTTTGCATGCATACACATTTTTTACCAATTGTTTTAAGTGCCCTTATAAAACCCACAATTCAAAACATATTTTCTAACATTTATATAGTTTTTAAATCGAAAAATAATCTATTTTGTATGTGTTTACACTCATTTTCGCACACCATAATTAACCAAAGCAAAATCATCTTGACAATCATTTTTGACCTCATACACTTCACATCATATTATTGTTCACTTACACATCAGAAAAATCAACATCAGGACATAACACTAATAAAACTATTCCAAAAATCACATAGACTTGCACTAATCAAATCATTTACTCAAACCATATTTATATACCTACACCAATGTTCTATGCTTGGATATACATGGTATATGATAATATTTGTCAACTTAACTATATTCCAGAGATTAACACAAGTAGAATCTATAACAGTGCCTAAAATTCGATCAAAATTCACAAACCATTATAAACAATGAATTGGATGACCTGCAGGTTGCGGACTCCTATGTATGTGACATAGACAGCTGCTCCAGGTCATTTTTTACACAAGATACATCCTTAAATATAATTGTACAAAATATAAGGAGTGTAAATCGAAATATTAATGGATTGCATGCCATGATTACACGTACAAAAATTGATTGGGATGTAATAATCTTAACTGAATGCTGGATTGCAAAAAACAAGCTTATACCATCCATAAGTGGGTACCATACTGCACACACAAGCAATAACAGGTCACAAAATGAAGGTATAATTGTATATTATAAGGCTACCCAGCCTTATAATGTATACGAACCCCAGTTGGAAGACGCAAATTGTCTAATAATTAAAATTAATTATCAAACCGTCATACTTGGTATTTATCGCCCTCCAGGTGAAAGAAATGCTACAAAATTTCTCGAATCCCTTAATAATCTTTTAATCACTCTTTCAAATTATAAAAACGTTCTTCTTACAGGTGATATAAATATAGACATTTCAGCATCCACTACAGATACGCGAGCCGAAATTTACCTCAATCTCTTAGCGTCTCATGGCATGTTACCAGCTCACTACATACCGACCCACTCATACACGTGTCTTGACCATGTTATAGCGAGGTCAAAACTCAAAATTAAATGCTTAATTTCACCCACGACTTTAACGGATCACTATAGTGTTATCATAAGTATGTCACATATTAATGTTCTACGACGTCATACGAAATCTCTTAAACGTATAAACTACACATCTTTGGATGATAAAATGAGTAAAATTGATTTAAATAGTATTTATGCCATGAATTGTGCAAATGACGCTGTGTCTTTATTTCTAGAGACACTAACTACCACGATAAATAGTTGTACCCAAATCATTACTATCCCAAGACGCAAGCGTATAATTAAGCCCTGGATTACACCAGGATTATTGAGATGTATGCGCAACCGGGACAACTTGCACCTTAAGTTTAAAAAATATCCTTATGATAACAATTTAAAACTAATATACACTCGCTACCGTAATTTTTGTAATGACTTACTAAAAAAGGTTAAGCAAGAGCATGATAAAGTCGAACTTGCTAAATGTGCAGGAAATACAAAAAAAATGTGGGAGAAAATTAAAACTATTACATATACCAACAAACAAAATACGCCACCTACAAATCTAATTAATTTGGAAAACCCACTAAAATCGGTTAATGATATAAACCAGTTTTTTGCAAACATAGGCTTAAAACTAGCTGGCTACAACTTAAGATTACACAGTATCACCTACCCACTCCCAACACTAAAACCGTGTGAATTTTCCTTTGGACTTTTACCTGTTGATGTATCGGAGATAAAAACCATTATATCCACTCTAAAAACCAATTACGTACTAGGGTACAACGATATTCCTAGTAGTTTAATAAAAAGGTATTCAGAATTACTGTCAGATCCAATAACATTTTTATGTAATATTAGCCTATCCACAGGAGTATTTCCAGTGGACTTAAAAAAATCCCTCATTCATCCAATCCACAAGAGTGGCAACAGGGATTGTGTCGGTAACTATCGCCCAATATCGATCTTGCCTACACTATCAAAAATTTTGGAAAAAGTTATTAACATGCAACTAATTGCATATCTGGAGTCAAAAGAATTGTTATCAGACAACCAATACGGGTTTCGTAAAAACAGATCAACTAGTGACGCAGTACACCAACTAACTGATACAATTGTAAATAAACTAGATGAAAGGAAAAAAGTACTCACAATATTCCTAGATTTGGCGAAGGCTTTTGACACGGTCTCTGCACCACTCTTGATAAAAAAGCTGGAAAACCTTGGTATTCGTGGCAATCAGCTTGAGTTATTAAAAAGTTACCTAAACGGCCGGGGTCAACGTGTAATTGTAGACGAATGGCTCAGTGATGAATGTGATGTCACTATTGGAATTCCACAAGGGAGCATTCTAGGACCTACCTTGTTCCTAATCTTCATCAACGATCTCTGTCATTTGAAGTTAACCAATGGTAAAATCATCACATTCGCAGATGACACGGCTCTTCTTTTCTATGGTGATACTTGGGAGGAAGTGTACCAATTTGCACAAAGAGGTTTTTTGATGGTAACTAGGTGGCTATATAATAACTTACTCACCCTCAACACAGATAAAACTAAGTACATCGCGTTTTCACTATCAAACCCCCACTTCATTCATAGCCCCTCTCTCATATTGAGAGCTCATTCTTGTGACGGCTATGTGTCCAACACGTGCTCATGTCCTTAACTTAAAAAAGTGGACTCCATCAAGTACCTCGGTGTAATTATCGACAAAAACTTAACTTTTAGTACACACATAGAACTGCTATCAAAACGGATAAGAAATCTGATCTACATATTTAAAAATCTTCGCCATGTTGCAGACGAAAATGTTCTAAAAACAATTTATTATGCATTATGTCAATCTTTACTAACCTATTGTGTCACTACCTGGGGCGGCGCCTCCAAAATGTCTATGTTGAAAATTGAACGAGCACAAAGAGCAGTGCTCAAAGTAGCCTACACTTTACCCTTTTTTTATCCCACGTCTGAACTATATAAAAAAAGCAAGGTTCTAACGGTTCGACAACTATTCATCCTTAAAACTATTCTGCGCAAACATTCGTTAATCACATATAATCCAAACCTATACGCCAATAAACGCAGGAAATCTAAAGTTTGCCAGACAAAATTGTATAAAACCAGCCTTTCACATCGCACCTACTGTTTTCTTAGTTCCTATCTATATAATAAAATAAATTCCATGTTAAATATATACCCCTTGACGAAGTCCAAGTGCAAGCAAGTACTTAACACATACCTACTCAATCAAGACTACAATAGTACTGAAAACCTTTTAATCGTACAAAAATAAGATGAATAAACACACATACACACGCACACACACATTCACACGCACGCACACGCGCACACATACACATTTACACACACGCACGCACATACATAGTTTTATTTTATTTTTTTTTCCTTTTATTTTTATTTTTTTTTTTCTTCTACCACCACTCGGGCACAAACTGTTCTTACTTTTGCATATAAACAGATTTAACATTGTAATAATAATTTTAGCAAGATCACAACAAAGGTTTCAAAATTTGTTAATAAAATATAAAATTGTTTTATGGGGGGCCTGGTAATCTGTGTGACAGGGTTTCCTAGTGCGGATACCAGACTCCCACAAAGGTTTAAAATTTAAATCACAATGTAAGCATTACTGTAAGTCACCTTTGTGGAAGTGAAATAAATGATTATTATTATTATTATAATCATCATCTTCGAAAGGCGATGTACTCTCAGTAACGCGATCTATGATCAAAATTTAATTTTAGAGTATAGGAGCTATTGTTTAGCCTCCGGTGCTGCCGTAGCGCCTCGAATCCACCTCTGAATTTCTTAGTGGGACAGTCTTCCACAATGCGCTAGATAATCTGCACTGAGTCTCCACAACAGGGAGACTCGGTGATGCCCTACTTGGGCAGATGATAATTGCATCTTGATACAGAATACTGTTACAAGATCATTTCATATGATATCAAAATCAAAAACTTTATTTTATTCATGTAGACTAAGAAGTACTTAGAATAGTCAAGAAAGAAAAAAAAATAGTGATTACTTAATACTACCACCCGTTCGAAATGTCATTCCTGTAGAGAAAAAGGGCAAAAAACTCCACGGTTACTCGTTTAAAAATAGAGTTTTACAATTCCTTTAATGTTTATTGCCTTCATGGTGTATGGGAGAACAATGCAGAACGAGTTTAATATCCAGTCAAGGCTTAGATTAAACGTACACCACGTACACTCATGGTATCAATCAGTCTGTATCGTAACGCGCTGCGTTTGATCATAACGGATAAGGATCCAGGGTTCTTCATTAAACGTTTGTGCGGTGGTGACGATTTCAGTAGCTGCTGTAATAATGGAACAAATAGTATTTGATATTGTACATGGCGTTTAATCAAGATGAGGGTTGCTTTAGTTATACATAAGCCTATGTAATTATTCTTCCATACCTCGTGATCATACTGCATCCGAGAACTATATTTCGGAAACTGGTAATGGAGTAGTTTCATGCCCTTCAGAATCAGAATGCTTTTTTATTTATGTGAACCATTATTAAAGCGAGTAGGTATGAAAGATAGTATCGGTGTAAAGATCAGATAAGACACGATCTATTTGGTCATGGTGAGATAGTCTAGGTCTTCCCCGGTACCTACATCCTTCCACTTTGGCATTGTATATCTGTTTTGTCATTCTTTCTTCTGACATTCTTTCTATATGCCCGAACCAACGGAGCATACCCTTTCTCATCTTTGCACCGATACTATCTTTCATACCCACTCGCTTTCTTACTACTACTAAATATATGATTTATTTTAACGTTTTTCGCAATATAATAGAATATTTCACAGACAGACACCGTCACGTATATTTTTCCAAGCAGGGGCGGCAGAGGTATACTGTGTACACCCACTCTTCACGGGGTGAGCCAATTGCTATATACCGAGCACAACTCCAAAATCCAGAGTAATACTGAAAATTTTTGATAGAAAAAGTACCTTTGTCTGATCTAAGATTTGAACCCAGGACCCTGTGAAGCCCATTACTCGCCACTAAACCAACAAAGCAGTCATATTTCACAGAAAAAAAATGAAATAATATTTTCTGCTCAACCAGTTGAACTTCTTGCGTTTATAATTATGATAGTTTTCGCCTAATCTGTTTCGAAAATATACCCCTCATGATATAATAACGTCTCCCTTGACAAAACCTTCACAATTAGAGAGATTAATACTAGGTACATAATATATAGAATTTACTCATTAAACGTAATAATACGATCCTTAATAACCAGTAAGTAGGTAAACACCCGTTCCTCTAGAGAACTGATCCCCTAAATTAACCAGCGAATTATTTCTCGAAGGGTTAATGAGGACTAAAATATATAATAAACAGGTTTTTGGCTTATATTTTACTAACAGTAACTCAATATTACGTACTGATGAAATAATGTGTCGACACATTATTTTTTTCGATTTTAGTTTATTATTTTTAAAGACCTTAGGAGCACACGAGGAATTATTAAGGTTTCACCACATAGCTAACGCAGCGCGGCGGGAGCGCGATGGTAGCGCGGCTTGGGGATTTGTAATGTACTGGAATGTGCGGGAGACGCCACACAGCACAGCCCCGCTCGGCATGACGGCAAACGCCACGACCGAGCGTAGCCGAGCGATTCCGTCGCTCTCCGTCGGCTATTTAACCAAACCTTTACTGTGTCGTGTTGCGTTTACAAATATGAAATTCACGTACACATATAGTACACCAAGCACACATACATTTATCTCGAGTGGAGATCAAACACGTGACTCCAGTAGTCTCCAGTTGACAGAGTGGCTTGAAGTCTTAACCACTGAAGTAGCGCGTGCGGGGGTCAAACTCAATCACAAACTCAAATCGTTTCTTTTGTAAACCCTGCAGGGGTATTTACTAATTGTCATGTATACTTTTTTTTAACTTACTAATATACCACGGGATCGGAACACGGCCTACAGCTTGCCTTTCTTGACTAATGCTCCATTTATTTATTTGTTCATTATGTTCTGTATAGATACATACATTTTTATATTATACAAAATCATATGCGATCCAGCTCCAGTGTGATGCTTTACGACTGAGATATGACTAATAATAATATTTTTAAATATATTTTACAATGATAAGCTAGAGGATTCTGAGTGGACCAGTCTCCACAGCACTCGTTCACGAGTACGACTACTTGAGCATCCATCAAGTCCCGACCATATTAGAGGAAAGGAAACCCAAACCGGTCAAACCAGCAACTATTGGATCTAGCGGGCTGAGCAGCTGATTCTCTTTACCACTGGATCAAGCAGTCTTCACAGCTCATTGGGAAGTTATTAACGATAACTACACTTTATACTGAACAGAAAAACAAACAAGAGAGAAAATCACATAAAACGGAACTATAAAATATTATCAACGAATCAGTATACTGGGCCTTTACACGTGGCGAGTTAAGGCCCTACCGCGATCGACCATTATATCAACCGGAAGAGTGACAGTGATGCAATTACTTTACTAAAGAAAAATAAGGGACGGATGTATTGAGCGCGCGGATCGGATATAAACGACGTAAGTGCAATAACAAATTTTATCAGTATTGAATAAACTACACTATAAAACAAAAAACTGCTTTACAAAAACATTGCTACAATTATTTGCTGTTTTTCAGTAAGCTCCATTAGTTCTTAAGTATTTCGCATTGGGATCAGAAAATGTAACATAATAAAGACTAGAATAAAGACTACTTTAGATTTTTTTATCGAGAAAATTTCGTTTAATTGTGTATTCTTTTTACCAGATTCTTAAACAAACAGTCAAAATTTATATTAAAAAAAATTAAGTCATTAAACCATATACTTCTAGAAATGCATGGTGTAAAAAACCACGGTTTTTTCGCGATAGCCCCTTAAAATAACCTCGTGACATTATCGTATAATTGTATTCTGTATGCCACTGGAATGCCCTTAAATGGTAATTTCTCGAAGTAATCGTAATTATTTATTTTTGTTATTTTTTTAACTAAAACGTAGCCCCACACTAGGATTTATTCCTGTATCGTGGGTGCGTTTACAAACTTGAAAATTCACATACACAAATACCCAGACCGAAACAAATAACTGTGGGCCACACAAAGATTTGTCCCGTGCGGGAATCGAACCCGCGACTATTAGAGACAGTGAGCGGAGCGGCTTTAGCTCTTTACCACTGCGCTAAATAGTCCGTCGAATTAATTGGTCATAGCAAATAAGGACTAGCATGTATGAGACAAACTATGAAAGCGGAGGAAGGCACGGAATTCTGTGAAGAAAGAACCTGTTGGAACTCTGTACTCTCTGCCTTTCGTGCAAGGCTATTGCGTGATAATACAGATAGATAGAATAAGGGCCCTGAACCAGTTGTGCATATGAATATCCACCTCGGTTAAATTCTGTAATTAGCCGTGCAAAAGGGTCTCATTGTTTTTTAATTAAATTAAAATCCACATGTGCCACCGCTAACTGCAAATGGAAACATGGGAATGTATATACATAGTATACCTATTTATATGACCTGGATTTCTTTGTCGGCTGGCGGTGTTATTGTAGTTTTCTAGCAAAAAACTTAGTAGCAAAGTGGTATATTGGTAATTAGGATTACTCGTATTTACATTTGACCTATTACTACAAAGTACTAGTTTCTGCCCGCGACTACGTCCGTGCTAACTTTGGACAGGAACCTAACATTTTTTCGAGATAAAAAGTATTCTATGTGTTAATCCTGGTTATAATATAATAATTCCAATTAAAAATTATAATATAATAAGTCCAATTGTACACATATCAGATGTGAACGATTTAAACAAAATAAAGTAAGAACAAAATTGTCTTTGTACTTTGCTTTAGATTTCTATTTAATATTTTTGCTTGCGGTTATGTTAATGTTTAAATATCTAGGTTACTCTTTTTTGTTGTATGTTTGTTGTCACACACACGTTAGCATGGATGAATTGTTGTTATCGATTTCTGAGGGTACAGTTTTTATCAGTAAAAATAAAGTAAAAGTTAATTTCATTATATATTTAATCTATTCTCTTTCTGGCTGCTTTTTAAGGAAATCTAGGATGTTACTATTGTTAAGTATTTGTAATAACCTTGCCTCCACTTACAATGCTTTGAATTATGCAATTGACTTAGATTCTCCTCATGCTTGGATTTAACTTTTCAGCCTATTATCAAAATGTTCGTGGCTTAAGGACGAAGACCAATGTCTTTTATAAAAATGTTATGACGACTGATTATGATTTAATTTGTTTGAGTGAAACTTGGCTTTGCTCTGGGATATACGATTTGGAACTTTTCGATTGTCGTTATAATGTTTACCGATGTGACAGGAACTATGCATCTAGGGGCGACAGCATGGGGGGTGGTGTGCTTATTGCATTGCGTCGTGACTTTTCGGTCGTATCTGCTAGAAGCTTATCTTTTCCCGATGATGCTGCCGAGGCCATTGAAGTTATTGTTAATATATCATCGAGGCCTTCAAATTTATTAAGAGTTTACTGTTGTTATTTTCCTCATTGCCGTCTTCACTTGGAATGTTTAAATCATTTTTTAGACTTGATTAGTGACATTTATACAGATAATGTTAACGATGGGTTCCTGATACTTGGTGATTTTAACATCAGTTCTGCCATGTGGAATATTTCAGAGGTCGATGATAGTATTATTGTGGCTAACTATGATCGTAGTAATCCGTTTATTAATCTTGTCCAAAACTTTCTTAGTTTTACAAATTTTATGCAGTTAAATGCTGTGCCTAATGCAAACGGCAAACAACTCGATCTTGTCATAAGCAGAGTTTACTGTACGGTGCGGCAGTGTACTGAACCTTTGGTTAGTGAGGATGCGCATCACCCAGCACTTTGTACTTCCATACTTCTATCAGGTATGAGAACTCTTCGTCCTTCTTCACATCTGATACATATTTTCCAAGCAGCTGATTATGATGCTATCAATTTAGATCTATCTCTGGTCAATTGGAATGAGACTCTCAATTATAATGACATTAATACTGCTTTAATTGAATTTTATGATATTATAAATAGAATTATTATAAAACACGTACCTATTAAGATAACTCGTAGTAATCACTACCCTCCTTGGTTTTCTAATTCTTTAATAAAAATAATTAATGAAAAACTTAAGTATCATAAGAGATGGAAAACCTATGGTAGGATTAGTGATTATGATACCTTTTGCTGCCTTCGTAATAGGCAAAAACGTGTGCAAAAGGAGTGCTACGATAAATTTATTCATACTTGCGAGAAAAAAATTATGGAAAATAGTAAATACTTTTGGAAATTTGTAAAATCAAAAAAGGACGTTAACCAATTGCCTGAGGTAATGTATTTCAACGACGTGCACACTTCTAACGCATCACAAATTTGTAACCTTTTTAACAGTCACTTCCAAGCAGCGTTTGAAAGTTATTCTCAGGCTACCGCTGACGACTTGGATGCTATAAGCTATGATAATATTTCTATAGGTTCAATTGATTTGTCAATAACTTTAATTGAAAAGTATTTAAATACTCTAGACGTTTCTAAGGGTTGTGGACCTGATGGGATTCCACCTCTATTTCTAAAGTCTTGCTCTAAAAATCTGTCTGTGCCTTTATTTATATTATTTCAACTTTCTCTTAATACTGGGACTATGCCTACGGATTGGAAAAAATGTTTTGTTGTGCCCATTTTCAAATCAGGTGACAAACATAATATACAAAATTACAGGCCTATCTCGAAACTAAACTGCATCCCTAAGCTGTTTGAAAAAATTGTGTATGACAATCTATACCCTGTTCTTAGACCTACGATTATTAACCAACAGCATGGCTTCATTGACGGTAGATCCACGGAATCTAATCTTTGTGAATTTACTTATCAAATAGTCACCGCTATGGATGGAGGAGGTCAAATTGATGCAGTTTATACCGACTACTCCAAGGCATTTGATAAAATTTCTCACTTTTTACTAATTAAGAAACTTGAATCGGTAGGTATACATGGAGACCTTTTACGTTGGCTTGAATCGTATCTGAGGGAGCGAAGTCAGGCGGTAACAATTAAGGGATACTGTTCTTCTTTTGTTCCTATTACTTCCGGTGTACCTCAAGGATCTCACATGGGACCCTTATTGTTTAATGTATTTATAAATGATATAGCTTTGATCATCAAGAACAGTAAAATTTTGCTTTACGCTGATGATTTGAAAATGTTTAGAACTATAAAATCATATTCTGACTGTGTTTTATTACAGAATGATCTTGATAATCTTCAACATTACTGTACTAGAAATGGATTAAAGTTGAATTTAAATAAATGTAGCGTAATAACTTTTACCCGAAAAAAAAGCCCTATACATCACTCCTATTCAATTAGTAGTGAAGCCCTTCAAAGACTATATGAGGTAAGAGACTTGGGTGTACTCCTTGACCATAAATTAACTTTTGCTGCGCATTTCGATTACATTACTGCTAAGGCGTATCGTATGCTTGGCTTTGTTTTGAGAATTGGCAGGGAGTTCAGAAGATGTTCTACTATGATTACACTTTTTAATTCCTTTGTTCGTTCTGTTCTCGAATACGCCTCTACAGTGTGGAACCCCCAATACAAAGTATATACAGACGGTATTGAGCGCATACAAAATATGTTTATAAGGCATCTACGTTATAGGCACGGTTATGCTGAAAACATTATTTCTAATATCCCTTCCTTGTCTGTTCGGCGGTCAGAGAGAGACCAAATATTTTTATTTAAAATTATTAATAATTTGGTAGACTCTCCATTTTTGATGAGCAATATATTATTTAGATGTCCACGATTTTTATCGCGTAATAAATTCCCTTTTACTATACCTTCTTGCAAATCTAAATTCACAAATAATACTTTTTTGTACCGTGTGTGTAGAAATAATAATAATGATTACTCTAATTTAGATATGTATAATTGTAAATTGCATGCTTTTAAAAACATATTAAAAGCGAAAAAGAATGTAGCTTTGTAATCACAGGAATATTTTACTTTTATTATTAGTTTTATTTTAATTTCAGTTTATCATTTTAATTTTCATCTTTTTTTTTTAATAGTTTATTTGCTTCAACTGTAATTTTAGTTATAACCTTTGTTATTCTAGTGCCTTTTTAAATGTACTTATTAATAGTGGAAACTTAATTGATCTATGTATAAGTTAATATATTATAATTTAAGGTGTATTACATATTGTATGTTTCCCAAAAATAAATAAAATAAAATAAAATAAATAAAATAATATACTTTATTGCACACAAAATAAAAATAAAAGGACAAAAACCAATTGTACATAGTTGGTGGTACAGTAAGGCGGCCTTATCGCTTACAACGATTTCTTCCAGGCAGCCTTTAGGTAGAGGACAGCGATGCTTATGATAAAAATTTACAAAGTGCAACAATTCAATAGATTTTTACTAAATAATAAAAATAAACAATTTAAGGGATATAAATGAAAGAGTCAATTTTACCTATTACACATAATACAATATATATAAGAGTTAAGAAGTAACGAATGAATAACGAGCGAACTAAAATTTTGAAGAGGAAGGGAAGCTTGTATTAAATTTGAAGGAAATGTGATTTAATTTAATTTAATATACCAGTATCACTTTCATCCAAATCCGTTCAGACGTTTTTTAGTGATTGATTAACAAACATCCAAACATCTAAATATACAAACTTTTACATTTATAATATTGTATAGAGTAGAATTAATTTTGCTACTTCCACTTGGAGATATTTTTTCGATAAACGAACTTTTATTCGAACTGAAGACCTCATGATTGCCAACCAAGGATCACTAATAATACACTTACGATAGAACTACTATGTATGTAGAAGACGTGGAGTAGGCAGGATCCCCACAAGGCAGACTATGACCTGGTTAGGTTCGCGGATATAATAATAATAAATAATAATATTAGCCCTGTATTATATTAGCAGCAGCGCGCGCAGCGTGGGACGACCGCCTGCCAGATGGACCGACGATCTTGTGAAAATCGCAGGAAGTCGTTGGATGCAGGTGGCATCGGACCGGTTACGCTGGAAAGCGATTGGGGAGGCCTATGTTCAGCAGTGGACAAGTATAGGCTGAAATGATGATGATTAGCCCTGTTAAGAAACTGTCCCACCGTTGGGCACGGGCCTCCTCTCAAACTGAGAGGGTTAAGGCCATAGTCCACCAAGCTGGCCCAGTGCGGGTTGGCGAACTTCACACACCTTCGAGAAACTCTTAGGCATGCAGGTTTCCTCACGATGTTTTTCTTCACCGTTAAAGCAAGTGATAGTTATTTTTAATACGCACATACTTTCGAAAAGACAGAGGTGCGTGGATTTGAACGAGGTTTTTTCTTTCTTTATTTTCTAATTTCCATTATCGACAAACTCGCGCACCTTCGCCCCACTGAATACAAGTAAGAAGAAGCATGGACCAAATTGTCTACTCCATGAAAAATTTTTCGGAGCAAGACTCTGTGCTCCTATTAACTACCAACTCCCAACTTGTAGAATAGTAGCATGCACTCGTTCGCCAATTCCGCGCACCCTTGCTGTACGCTCTCCTTCACGGCAGTTCTGGTTGTGATCTGTTTGCGGAACATGGAGTGAATATTTTGTGTGAGTATCTGAGGTATTGAAAGGGACTGGAATGAATGAGCTTGTATACTGCACTTCCATACTTTTAATTATTCTCTTACATTTTATATTTTCTTTTATACTAACGTAAATTGTGTATATGCCGTGTTAGTATGTAAATAAATATATACATCAACCGAGAGACCTTTACTGCGGGATTTGTGGTGACGCATCTAGCTTTAACCTTCGACTTCTTGGAACCTATAATACTATAAAGTTTATAATTAATCCTGTATTCTAATGATCCAATTTCGGCACTCATAGCGCTGCGCGACCGCGGTGTTCATACCGATTACCAAGGTTAAGCAGCGGTCGACTCGGTCGGCCTGATATGGGTGACCGTTTGTAGCATTCTCATATTCGAGCATCTCCGTGCTTTGGAAGGCATGTTAAGCCGTTGGTCCCGGCTACCACTTAATGTGGTAGTCGTTCAGCAGAGCTAGAAGCCTTATAGGCGGCTTGATAAGTTCCAAAAGCAGGTGGCCACAAACCTGCCTCCACCAAACCGCACTGGGTCCGCGTGGTGGAGTATAACCAAACTTCTCTCACCTCGATTTGTGAGAGAGGCTTTGCCCAGCAATGAGCAGTATAGGCTGTTATTATTAATGATCCAATCCCATTCCCTTCTATCTCCAACCGAAAGACGTCCACTTCAGGACAATAGCTTGCCTAAAGATCGCCACGACAAACAGCTTTTGTGCTGTACTTATCCACCCGCAACCTTCACCAGGTTCCATCGGTCCATCTCGCAGAAAGCCCTCCGTTTCACTGCTTTCGGTTCGTGGCCATATTCTCTTCATCATCATCTTAGCCTATATTCGTTCACTGCTGAACATAGGCCTACCCAATCGCTTTCCAGCACATCCGGTCCTATGCCGCCTGCGAGGAGATTCGTAGAAGAACTAAGGTCACCGACATAGCCCATAGGCTTAGTAAGCTAAAGTGGCGATGGGCAGGCCACATCGGCAAACGCAGCCGCCTGCAAGATGGACCGACGATCTTGTGAAGATCGCAGGAAGTCGGTGGGTATTCTCTTAAAATTACTATTTAAAAGAACATTTCACTTTAATATTAAAAGAATTTCAAAGTTAATTAAAATTAAAACAAACTTGTACTAATATAATATTGAACAACTTAACCTTGTTTCAACATAAACAATTCAAAACACTGTACCGAAATTGGTTCCATCGATCGATTGATCGTCGACGCGTTTGTATAAAATATTCACGAATTTCTACCACTATTGTAGAAGAATGGATCTTTACTAACTTAAATAGCTACTGAATTAAATAGTAACGTATACCTACCGTGGCTTGTCTAAAGGGCAAGTCAAGAGTCTCCGTAACTGGCAAGCGTATATGAGACGAACCGTTAGAGTAGAGGAAGCCAGAGAGGTCTGTAAGGACAGAACCTATTGAAAATCCTCTGCTCACCCCGGGAGGAATTTCGCGTAATGATATAGATAGATAGATAGATAAATACATACGTACATACATAGAGTTATAGGTTCTTAGGTATCTTTTGTTGTTTAGCGATAACTGTATAAGCCTGGTCTGCCTGGTTCAGCGTGTCGAAGAGTTTCGGATTTCAGGCATACGCATTAACATTTTGTGTAACCCACAAATTTGTATTTGATCTTTGTGCATGTAAATTTACTTGTAAACCACTTGTAAACGCATTTACAATACAGACAGTATTCCTAAGGTGGGACAACGTTTAAAAAAACATAACACACTACCCAAAAAAAAAGAAATTAAAAATTGTGACAAACTTCTTGAAATCGCACCGTCAATGCACCAGTTAGTATGCATTACTGTAAACCAATTAGTATGAATAGATTTGAATTCCTTCACGAAACACATTCGAGGTTCCTAAGGTCATCAGAGAATCTAAGGCTGAAAACAGCAATGCATTCCACTAATACTTCTCAAGCTGTTCGCTTGTAGAATGCATTGCCTGTTACAGTCCGACGTGCAAAGTCACTGGCTGCCTTTAAAATTATGGTTAAGGATCACTTTCTGTCTGCTGGTTAATATGTAATGCTGTCATAATTTAGGTAATTTGTATGTTTGTGTTAATATGTATCTATGTATTGTGTGTATATCATAGTAGTTATATAAACATTTAGAGTACGCCACCAACTGCCCTATATTATTGTATCTATGGCTTTATCCAACGTGCTGTTTGTCTGGAATAGATTGCTTTTAGCAATAAGACCGCCAATTGTACCTACCGCCATAAACTAATTGTATTTCTTTACTATAATCTATCTTGTTATTACTATAATATCAATTAATCCAGGCATACCGTCTCCTAATGCAGCATTACCGATCGCCCATTGCTGCAACCGTTGTGGTTGACACGAGGGGAACAAATAGTATTACTATTAAAACTGAACTTAACGTACAGAGTACAATATTTTAATTAAATTAAGGGAACGTTACATACATTTCCCTCAAAAAATCTGATCCCCCTTTAAATGTGGCATAGTTAAAAATATGTAAAATGCCCATAACCGTAGCTCTTCTGTCACAGAAATCTTTAGACTTAAGTCACTGAAAATCCATTCAAAAAACTACAGAATTGAAACCAAATATGAAAGCAAAGTTTACTTATAAAATCAAGCGATCTTACATCCGATATCCACCAATATCCACTCAAACTGATCGGCCCATAATACAATAAGTATTTAACATATTTTCTCCCAGTAATACCGAACAACGTTTTTCCATTTCCACAATGAGAAGGAACGATGTCGTACATGGAACAGACCCCTGCTGGTAACCCATTTTTCCGCTCCGTAACCCTCTGAATAAATCCCCTTAATCCTCGCTAGTAGCCATGGTCCGAACTTACGGAAACTATTTATGAAATACAGACGGTATTAAAAAGGTAAAGCGGGGGTGGCAGAGGTGTAGTGAGAACACCCACTTTTCGCCGACGATAGATAGATAGATAGATTACTCTTTATTGTACACCAATACATTTACATCGAGAAAAAAAAAAACAAAGGCACAATTGGCGGTCTTATCGCTAATAGCGATCTCTTCCAGACAACCAAAACTGAAAGAACAAGGAAAAAAGATATACAAAAAATAGAGGGCAGTAGGTGGCGTACATTTATTAGATTGGTTTTACTTTAATAGGTATAGGTATATAAATATATGCTTATAAATATATATGATACATAACAATATACAAATATATGAAAGATAGAAATAAAGAAACGGCATGATAGTAGGTGACTTATTACAGAGTAAAAGTGGTGCTTGACGATGCTGGACGATGTTAGGTCCCATGTAATAGGGGGCAAGCCTATTGCCATATACCGGGCAAAATTTCAAACTCCAGACTCGTACTGGGATTCTTTCGTTAGAAAAACTACATTTGTTCAGCCTCGGATTTGAACCCAGGATCTCATGATCACAAAACGATGCGCTTTGCCACTAGACTTAATAGTTAAAGAAATCTATTTATCTGTATTATCACGTTAGATTATTGTGGGTTCGGCAGGCAGTCGTTGGTCTAGTGGCAAACTTTTTTATTTTAATTAATTATATTTGAATTCTCTGCCTGAATCTGAAATGTGTGACTCAATCCGCACTGCATCCGCGTGGTGGAGTATTACCTAATCTCTCTCACCTCGATTTGTGGGAGAAGGGCTTTGCCCAGCAGTGGGCACTATAGGCTGATATCCTTATATCTGAATTAGTTGAAAAAACCTGCAGGGTAAGATAAAATTCCAGATTTTGGACTCAGAGAATCTTACGATAGGAAAACTACACTGCCAATCTAGGAATTGAATCTAAAGTCTCGTGATCGCCAACTGCACTATTCTTCAGCTCTTTTTTTGATGGGGGAAATCCTTCATAGGATACCCGCTCGCCATTGAGGGAAGCGAGGGTTTATGCCGAGACTCCTATTGGCTAAAACCCCCACCGTGTTCCAATTCGTGGCTGTGACTGAGGCGGGTTACGGGAACGCGTGAGCAACCACATGGGAGTACTATTCTTCATCTTTCTTTTTTGTCTCGTGGAGGAAATATTTTAAAGACTAGCCCCCCACCTGCCTCGGGTATTCAAACGGGAAAGTGTCAGACTCTCTGCCGCAGTCCCCGCCCCGCTTGAGCGGTGCAGAGACCGCGGCATCATAGCGACTAAAACTTCCACGTGTTCTGCTTTCCGCTTTAAGGAGATGCTACAGGTACGGGAACTTCATCCGCAGCCTCTCCGGCGGTTGTCAATAGTTTGGACCCACTTAGTTAAGGCCGCGACGCCACAAGATTCGCTCCTATGACGGGGACGTGCTGGAACATAGGCACGCCCCTTCACTTCGTCGTCCCGACCCAATGTCGTCGCCTCCAGCGCCCGCGTCTTCGTCGGCGGTTTGGGTCAGCCAGGGGATCGTCCTCCCTGGCTCGCTCCACGGCCTCCTTGCGTGCCATTACCACCTTAGCAAAGGTGGCCACCGCGTCCCACGACCTCTCGCTGCCGACCATAGAGCGAACGATCGCCAGCAGCGAGAGATCCTTCCCCACAACCGCAGCTAGCAAGCCACGCTGTTCAGCCCAAGCAGGACAAACCTCGAGCGTGTGCTGCGCCGTATTCTCGGCGCAACCACACTCATGGCACCTCTGGTCCGCCTCCCTTCTGGTACTATTCTTCACCTAGACGAACCATTGTACCCAAACAACTGTTGTACTGTTGTGCTAATCAATACTGGAGCTTGATAAATAAATAAACATAATAAGTAGCCGGTACATAATTTTTATATATTATTTATACCCGGGGTATTTAGCATTTAATTAATAACCTTTTAAGGGTTATTAATTAGTCCCAATGACCCTTCACATTTAATTTTCGACTCTAATTTCTCCGAAATATAATTAGTTACAGCCATCATAAAAACCGGTTAGTTTCCATTAACCCCGGTGTATAAACATCGCCATATAATGCGGGTTCAGTTGACTCCACTTTACGGCACTACCGAATAACTATGCACATAAACTGTTAGTTGCAGTGTACGGCCAGCGTCAAAAATGGTTTAGCTCTTATATTCAATGAGTACTTCTTTTTGTTTTCTAAAACATAGCCCCACACTAGAAATTATTCCTGTATCGTGGGTGCGTTACATGAAATGCATATGCACAAACACCCAGACCCAAATAAATATTTGTGGGTCACACTGAGACTTGTTCTGAGAGTTTCTGACTTTGGAGTTGAAGAACTAAAGGTTGGAGACAAGACTCCAACCTTAGTTGGTTTAATCATCATCATCAGCCCGTGTCAGTCCACTGCTGGACGTAGGCCTCTCCCAAGGCACGCCACTGAGCTCGATCTTCAGCTCTCCTTCTCCAATCCCTGCCCGCTGCCTTACGAATATCCTCACCCCACCTAGCTACAGGGCGCCCTACACTACGTTTGCCAACACGCGGTCTCCACTCAAGAACCAGTCTGCCCCAACGGCCATCGGTTCTGCGGCATATGTGACCTGCCCACTGCCACTTCAGCTTGCTAATTCGCTGAGCTATGTCGGTAACCTTGGTTCTCTGACGAATAACTTCGTTCCGGATTTGATCCCTAAGAGAATGGAGTTGATTTAATAGAGATGTTTAATCCTTATACTCGTAAGGAACAGGATCAATTGGTATCAAAAACAGTTTCTGTGTAATTTGCCCATTTTCTTGTTGACTGTACAATATCAGCCTATACTGCCCACTGTTAAGCAAAGGCCTTCTCTCACAAATCGAGGTGAAAGAGATCAGGTACATGCAGATATCCACCATGCAGACCCAGTGCGGATTGGTGGAGGCAGGTTTGTGGCCACCTGCTGTTGGAACCTCTCAAGCCGCCTGTAAGGCTTCCAACTCTGCTTAACGACTACCATATTAAGTGGTAACCGGGACTAACGGCTTAAAGTGCCTTCCGTAGTACCGTGACCGTTGTGGCATGTTCATTCGAGACTCTTCACTCTCGAATATGAAAACGCCACAACGATCACCCATCTCAGGCCGACCGATTCGAACGCTGCTTAACCTTGGTGATCGGTGAGAACACCATGCACAGCGCTACGAGCGCCTCGCCTACTATACATTATTTTTAAAAGCTGTAAAGCAGCTCCAAATGTTATAAAAAGTTGAGGATAGTCTTCTTAGACCGTTTTCCTGTAGGCACAACGGTTAAGATAGTTGCCTTTACTGCCCCATCTTAAAAGTCCGGCCTATATTATCATACCCAACAGAGAAAAGACAAGATGTTTATAAGATAGGTTTACAGTTAAGTACACTACAAAAATAAATGATAACGGTAATATCCGTGAGTTCAAGGGGGTTTTTCCATACCTATTACTGGAATCAAACGTAATGTTCACAAATGGGTTTTCTTAAGATTATTTTCGAATCCGTGGTGTTTTACAGGTTGAGTTTATCCTAGTTATTGTTTTCTTTTTTATGGATGATCTGCTTACATTAAAAATAATGTAAAATACATATATTTCACAGGACTGAGAAAAGAAAACTTAGACTATAATTAATACGACTATTATAGATAGTCCCTGCAGAACTGCACGGGTAGCAAGACTTTAATATGAATAGCCTATCCTATATTCAAACGCTGGGGAAAGGCCTCCCCTTGACGTTTCCACGTACATCGATCTTGGGGCAAGGCTTTTTACGCGGGATAAAATCTTGTTGACCTGTGATTCGCACTTGTGTCGTCAGTCAAAGTCAAAATAATCTACGGCCCCGCAAGGATCTTGTACCCCCGCGGAAAAATCACAAATAACGCTGTCACCAAGTCTCACTACATGACATTCGCAGAGTTACCGTTTACTATGAAATTTACCCAAGTCCGTTTTTTTATATTAACCGTGCGGACCTACCTGTAGAAGTATTTCCCTGGAAGTAAGAGAATCTTACTGAATGATAACCGTAATTTCACACCAACGCCCTGTCAATGTCATCCTTGGGCCAAAATATCGTTGTCGCTCTATATACGTTAATATAATACAATTGATGAAATGAGTTTTCTCGTGTTAGACTTTTGTCACGGCACGCTATCCTAGAACGTAAGACAAAACGGTAATCTTACACTAGGATGACTAAGAAGTGACGTGTGTTTTGTCGCCTGTACTACATAGTAGACCACCTGCTAATGGATTGAGATAGACTTAATAAGCCGTTGGTCTTGTGCTATATAGACTATGCAAAAGCCTTTGATTGCGTGCAGTGACGGACGATGTTTGATGTGCTCGTGGAGATGGGCCTACCTCAATACCTTACTTTCCTTATACAGAATTTATATCTTGATGGTTCAAGCTTCGTGAAACTGGAAAACCAGAAATCCAAAGCTTTCCACACTGAACGAGGCGTACGCCAGGGATGCATTCTGCCTCCTAAGTTGTTCAATCTGTACGGAGAATATATCAGGAGGAAAGCCCTGGACGACTGGAATGACGGTGTTACAGTGGGCGGTCGCAGGGTCAATGATTTAAGATATGCAGACGATACAACGATTGTTGCGTCGGAAGAAGTGGAGATGGTAACTCTCCTATAGAAGTTTGAAGTAGAAAGTGCTACACTCGGGCTTAAGATCAACCTATCCAAAACAAAATAATGGTGGTGCACAGAGCAGACGTACTTCCAGTAACCGACGCACTCAACGGGTACTAAAAAGTTAGCGAGTTTGTGTATCTTGAGTTATTAATAACCGGTGGCGGAGGCTGCACTTTCGGAAATTCGCCGTAGAGCCGGTATGGTCAAAAGTGCTTTGGCTAACCTCGACAAGATCTGGAAGAACAGAGGTATACGATGAAACCAAAGTACGCTTAGTTCGAGCTCTGGTCTTCTGTATTCTTGTTTGGTGCCGAAACTTGGACTGTGAGAAGTCGCGGTAGCAGTAAGATAGATGAGCCTTTGAGATGTGGTGTTGGCGAAGGTTGCTCCGTATACCTTGGACTGCAATGAGAACCAACGAGTCCATACTAAAAGAACTTAAAATCACCACACGGCTCTCGACGATTTGCCGACAAAGAGCCCGCAGCTTCTTCGGACAGATTATGCGGTCTTCAAAGCATTGTCTGGAGAAGATTATTTTAGGCAAAATGGACGGTAGACGTACTGAGGAAAGGGCACCTGCAAGATGGTCTGATGCAATAAAGAAGGCGGCGGGTGGCCGCATGCATCGGGCGGTACACTCCGCATATGACCGCACCCAATGGAGACTGTTTGTGCATGGTCGCGATCCTCAGCAATGAGGGAACGAGGAAGAAGAACAATGGATTGAGAAATCTCAAACCGGAATCAATTAGATGATTACATTGAGAATGTCATGATTAGTTTGCTGTTCTTTGCAATTTCAATAATTTTAATAATGATATATAAAAAAATTAATATTATTTTTACTAAAGCAACTTATTTGACGTCCACTTGGTCTTGTATTTTAGGGATTTAGGATCGCTTGACATATGTACCAATACCCTATATAATTATATTCCTTCTACTACCTACCATCTATACAATATAGTGTTAAACAGAAAGTACGGTTCCAATAGGTTCTTACAGATTTCTTTGTCTTTCTCCATTCTCATAGTTCGCAGAGAGTACAGAGTTCGAACAGATTATTCTCTTACAGACCTCTTCGTTTTTGTTTACTGTCATAAGTCATCTCATACACGCTTGCCGGTTACAGAGTCTTGATATTGTGCTCGATATAACGACAATAAACTTACTCTCTATTACATTGGAATCTAGCATCGCCGGCAAATTGTGAGCTTACATAGTACACCTCCCATGAGGTGTACAGGCTTGAAGGATTTTTTACATTTTTTAAGCTGACTGTACTCACACAAGCACCTAAACGACGAGCTCATAAACAGCTTAGTTTTACACATTAATTAAAATGTTAATGCGAACACGAAATAGGCGGTGTGTGCTGACTTGCGCCATCGTAACAAACTTGTTACGTTTGGCAACGTAATATCGAATCATTAAAGTGTAGACTAGTGGTATCATATATATTTAATTAAACACTAGCAGTTCCCTGCGGCTTTACTCCCGGTTGATATCGGTGCCACCTACTGAAGCCAACTGTAAAGAAATTAGGAATTGCTTCATGGGTCGAACTATTCAGGAAACCACATGAGTACAAAAAAAATCATTGAATCAGTCAAGGCGTTAAGGAGGAGAAAAATTACGAACACACGTACATCGGAATTTTATATAAAGATTGTCAAACAAATGTATTATAGTATAACAGATATTCAAAGTACAAGTGTCACAGTGATATTTAATATAAATTTTTATATTATTATAAACATTGAAAATCTATCTATCTATATCATCATTTCTGCTGGTATGCTCCGGTGGTTCAGGTATATAGAAAGAATGTTTGAAGAAAGGATGGCAAAACAGATAAACAATGCGAATATGGAAAGATGTAGGTAGGTAGACTAGCTCCATGGTACCATATTGTTGCATAGCCATCAAACTTACATGCGTATGCCAAATTTCAGCTCAATCGGATAAACATAAGTGTTCGAAAAATGTATCACAAGATTTGAATCGGATGGACAGACAGATAGCATGGTTGCCGTCGTTTATTATTAAGTTAAGAATTATTTTTTTGATGCCGGTGTTTTCAATAGGGTATTCAAGAAATCGTTGCTATGATTCAGTAAAAACTCCTATATTAATACGTGAAAAAATAGATAAGAAAAAAATTACTTCCCTAAAAACTTCATTTTCTTAAAACCCCATGCTTCACCCAGCGCATCCAGTTATAATTCATCACCCTACCTACCCCGTCGTGGGACGACGTGAGAATATTTAATTAAAATAAAATACGTGGCATTTATTAAAACGAAGTACGTACAAGAAGGGATTATCTTTTCCTTGGAGATCCTCCCTTTACCTTAATTAGTAGCTAGGACGACCCACCCGCCATTGGGGTGCGGAATTTTTATATTTTTTTCCCTTCTTACATGGGTTATTTGCGTGCCGCTATAGAGTATTAGTGAATATTTCTTTTTATGCAAGAGAATTATCGTTATGGTACTTTTCTGGCTAAGTCCGAATTTGAATTTAAAGCTCTTTAATACATATTTCCAATATTTCCAATACAACATAAATATTATAAAAATACGGTGACGCCTATATTCTCAACCGGAGGAGGAAGAGGTGTATTGTGTACACCCACTTTGCGCCGGCGATGTTAAGTTCCATGTAATAGGGGGCGAGCTTATTGCCATATCGGGCATAATTCTAGACCCTGGACTAATATTGGGATTTTTTCTATAGAAAAACTACTTTTGTCCGACCTAGGATTTGAACCCAGGACCTCGTGATCGCAAAGCACATTATTCGCCACGTTTATAACATGTTACGAAAATAACGCTTTTAAATGGTGTTTTTTTAAAAAAAAACGTAGCCCCACACTAGGATTTATTCCTGTATCGTGGGTGCGTTTACAAACATTTAAATTCACATACACATATACCCAGCCTACACCGCAAGGGATCTGGCATGATGATATAGATAGAAATTTACTAAATATAAATTAACGTTTCTTTTCCGGTCGGGTCGTTTTCCCGAAAATTAATCACTGTAACCAATCATTTCAAAATACAACATTCCTTTTCACCAATTTCAATCGCTTCTTTAATCTATTTAGAAAACAGACATCGAAATCAAAGTTCCCAACATCGGAAAATGAATTTCCCTTTTTTAATGGAAGCTGTTATCTGAAAACACAGTTATTTTCAATTAAATCTGCTTTTAATCGCAATTAATAATGCTGCGTTATTAATTTATAAGAATTTATTACGGGTAGTTCTCTTCAACTGCAATTTATCGTGGGTAGTAGGCGATTGGACAGGTATTTATGAGTGCCGATACGGAAAAGGCTGATTAATGATTGAAGATATGATTTTTGGGGCTCAGTCCGTTAAAAGGAAAAATTGGAACCCTCTATAAGTCGTTTATTTCTTGGAAACGATATCACGAGCCCCGATATTTCGCTTTGTAATTTACCTTGATAGTTGCATACTCGTACTTACACAATCTCTCTTGTGTGTGAGTGATGTACGCTGTTGGCCGCGAGGCCTTTACAGCTTCACCGGACTTAAGGGCGAGCGTGCAACCACTACGCTCGAGCCAGAAGGGCAAGAGGCGACATACTCGAGGGCGCCTTGAAAAGGCGGCTTCGGTTGGGACAGTCCCTGCAGGGTGAGGGGGTGCACTACTAAGTGCACCGGTAAACCGACGGCTAGGGGAGGGGATCTATGACTTCGTCGTCGTCGTCACATCTCTTCTACAGTCTTATAGTAGTTAGAAAGTAAAAAAATGGAGACTTTTACTACTACTACTTGATAGAATCGACATCAAGATAAGCAGCTTTTGATTTAGAGTTTGTACTAGAGCATGCACCTCAACAATTTTTTGGCAAAAGTTGAGTGCATTCACCCTTGCTCACTTTGTACCAGGTGCTTGACTTGTTCGAGTAATTAAATTTATTTAAAAATGATGCTATCATTCGCGCTGTTACTGTTTAAACAACTCAATAAAGAAGATTGTACTCGTATTATGAATGAAAACACAGGATCAGACACCGACTTCCCCGGCGAGGTCAAGAATCCCTTGCCCGCCGGCCGGTGCAGAGCACCACGGCGAGACACCTAGTATATGCCCTCCCTCATAGCGACTGTCCAAGCCTAGGCGGTTCCTCCTAGAGGCGTCCTTAAGCTAGTTGCCCCCTTGCCTCTAGCTTTGACGGACGATTTGATGCCGTGGTTAAGAGCTTAAGCCGCTCCGCCCACTCGATCGAATAGTCGATGCGTGTTGGCGGGATTGTCCCCGCACGGGGCAATCTTTGTGTGACTCACAAATATTTGTTGTAGTATGTGGATTTCATGTTTGTAAACGTACTCACGATACAGAAATAAATCCTAATGTAGGGCTAAGATTTTGTTTAAAAGAGAGAAAGAAAAAAAAGCATCTCCGCAGTCATCAAGTTGTGCGCGATGATCTAGCTTTTCTAGAACACATTGCATAATAACTTAATGATTGGGATTGAGATTTTTTCGATAAAACACACACGAAAAACACAATGAGCAACCCAGGACCTAGTATATGCTACCCAAACTATGCGCAACTAGGCCAACAAGGCACTCATGTATGTATATTCATTGATTAAGTCTATAATAGATCGAGTCTTATTTGAAGGACCAGTCAAGAGTCTCCGTAACCGGCGAGGCGTATATGAGACAAAATATGAGAGTGGAGGAAGCCAGAGAGGTATGTAAGGAAAGAACATGTTGAAACTCTGTACTCTCTGCCTACCCCGCAAGGGATCGGGCGTGATGATATAGATAGATAGAGAAGTCTATAAGATACACCAAAGTTTTCGTATCGTTATAGAGTACCATAGATATCCTTCTCTTGCATCGTACTCCTCAGTCCTGAGGGTAGCGATCATTATGAAGAACTTTTGGATTATGTACGGACGGCTTGATTCAGTAGTGAAGAACTTAAGCCGTCCTCTCTCCAGATCGAGTAGTGGCGGGTTACACCCCGCACGAAACAAATCTTTATGCAATTTACAAATGCTAGTTTTTGTCTAGGTGTCTGTATATGTCTAGCACCTACGCCATATGAATAATTTCTAGTGGGGGGTTACGATCCATTTTTTAATGTGGTCTTTGTGAAGTCTCGCCATATGGTCCTATCTTCTGTGCCATAAAACACATTGCTAACACTGGCCTCGAGTGATGAGCTAACCGGACCAACGCAGAAGACTCGACCTCCAGATCTCCTCTTTTTCTCTCTGCTAGTAACCAAAGTTTTTTGAGGTAGTTGTTTATCTTCCTGACAATCATCATCATCAGGCTACAGCAGTCCATTGATGGTCTAGCTCTTACCAATTACACGTCTCTTCATTTGGTCCTATCCTCTGTGACATAAAACACGTTGCTGACACTGGAGTAGAGTGTTGAGAAAACTAGACCAACGTATAGAACTTCAACCTCTAGGTCTCCTCCCATTCTCTCTGCAAGTAATAAAAAGGTTCTTAAGGTAGTTGTTTATCACTCACTCATTATCATCACCCTAGAGAGTTTAATGCTGGATGTAGTTAGACCTTGGCTTCATTTTCTTCTTTAGCCAAAAGACGTCCATTGCAGCGCAAAGTTTATACCCAAAGTTTGCCATGACGACCAGCTTTGTGTTGTATCCGTTCATTCTTCATAATCAGCTCCACCATTATCATCCATCCTCGGCTACCCCCATCCAATTCCAGCCAACCGCTCTACAAAAATCATCGCTCCACCTAACCCAAGGGCGTCCTGCACTACCTTTGCCAATCCATGGTCTCAACTCAAGAACTCGTTTACCCCAATTCCAGAAAATGCAGCCGAAATTTTCCAAGATTTCACAAAAGCCCCACTATAGGCATAATCCCGCTGAAATCGAAGACCCAAAAGCGAAACATTTTAATTATGGAACCCAGGACTTTTAATTAAAAAATCTAAAGTTAGAAAATGCTGCTAACGATGTTACGTTTGCGTGAACGACTTTTATGGGGACTCTCTCATTTTGTGTGATTAAAAAAGTTTTTTTTCTGAAGTTGGGTAATTTTGTTCGAGTAATGGAGCTTGAAATCGAACGTGAAGATAGAGTTCTAGATATCTCTAAGTTTGTGTATTGATGGACTTTGAAAGTTTTTTTAGTGACATATCAATTATCTACGAGTTGTTAGTCTTGTGTGAGCTCGTTTGAATTACGTACTTTAAAAAAACTTTTAGGAATTGAATAAGTTTTATAAAAAGAAAATTAAAAAGAAATAAAATAGATATATTTTTTTAATAAAATGATATATTTTTTATCTTACTTTTTTAAGTCTAGACAAAGTGTAAAAAAACTTAATATTCGAGGTTGAATCATTATACATCGTCACCCCTACGTTTCTCAAGCGTGGGGTTTCAAAGGTGTACCAACCTATTGTCATTATACATAGCACAATTCCAGACTGCGAAGGATTTTTTTAATAGATAAGATAACGATACTTTATCCGAAAATTAGAATCTAAAACTTAGTGATCGCTGACCTGAATGTGTACCACTGAATCAACAAAGCAGTTCTATTCGCTACTAGATCAAGAGTAGAGACCTAGAAATAATATAATTAGTGCACATTACATCTATACCTATAACATAAATTGTTCCCTTTTTGGTTTAATTAAGCTGCACGCACCGCGACTAAACCCACTTTAATTAATACCCAACTTCAATAATAACAGCGTCCAATTAAAACACTTGATTCCGTACCTCAATAACGAGGAACGTTATCCGAACAACAGATGGCGCGAGTTCGCTCCACCGGATTGGTTAGTTCGCACACCTATATAGATAATATCTGTGTAACACATCCAATGACGTAATACAGTCCGACAAAGATCTTTTCGTCCGCGGCCAAAATCGTACTAACACTGTGATCAAGTGAAATGTCACTTCATGACGGTTGCGGAGTTGCCGTTAGCTGTTGCCGTGTGGACAGACCTTTTGAAATATTTCCTTGGAAGTAAGCAAATTTTACTAAATGGTAACACTAATTTCACACCAACGCCCCCTGTCATTGTCATCTATGGGCCAAAAGATCGTTGTCGCACTGTAGCTTACAAACCTGTATAGATAATATGTGTGTGTCACACGCCATATAGTATACAAGCTGTAACATAATTAACGCAAGAACTGAAAGTAGTTTCTTTTAAATGGGTAACTGAATTGATTCCAACTATTATGAATGTATTTTACATTTTTTTTTAAATTTGCATAATATGCTGTTACTCCTTCAGTGCGTTATAACAACCTAAATTTATTCTTGATTCAAAGCAATACGGAGATTTAAAATGCATTTCTAAAACAAATTTCTCAATACGCACATATACATATAATAGTGTTTAAAAAGCTTTAAATCTAGAAGTTTGGTTTTTTATACTGAATTTGTGAGCAATTATCTAATCGGAATCTGAGGCCTTGCATTATTTACAATACACTTTGTATAATGTTGGCCAGCGTTATGCCACGATGATGAAGTTACTTAAGGAATGGATGAAAAAAGATTTACAAAAAGAAGCATAGCCCCAACATTAGGAATTATTCCTGTGTTGTGGATGCGTTTAAAAACACCCAGACCGAAGTATATTGTAAGTCGTAAAAAGATTTGTCTTATGCGGGGATCGAACCGGCGACTTCTTGATCCAGTGGGCGGAGCGGCTTTAAGCTCTTAACCACTGGACTAAGTTCTCCCTCAAATTTAGTACTAATAATATATCCATGATTAGTGCATATTAAATGTATATACAACATAAATATTACCTGTTTGGTTTAATTAAGCTGTACACACCGCGCGTAAACCCACTTCAGTTAATACCCAACTTCAATAATAACGTCCAATTATAACACTCGATTCCGAATCACAATAACGAGGGACTTTATCCGATTGACAGATGGCACGAGTTTTCTCCACCGGATTGGTTAGTTCGCACACCTTTACAGATAATGTTTGCACGCTAGCACGCACTTACGATACAGGAACAATAGCCGACAGAACGCGACCGAGGCGGTCGGCTGACGCTCGTCTGACGCTCGGCCGACGGTCGGCAGCGCGGCGTGCACCTCACATGGCAGGCGCGATGTCACGCCAGCCAAGCGGCCGCTTAGCACTAGCGTCCTGCTCGCACGCATGTTGGTGTCATGTCATGACGTTTGCTATCGCGCCGGGCGTGACTGCGCTGTGTGACGTCTCCCGTACATTTCAGTACATTACAACTACCCAGGTCGCGCCACTATCATGCTCCCGTCGTGCTGCGTCGGCTATGGTGCGAAACCGTAAATATATACCGACACCGACTATATTCCCCAAGCGGGGTTGACAGAGTTAGATCACACGTAATAGTGGGCGATCGTGATCACAAAGCGGCATCGCTTTGCTACTAGACCATCGGAGCAGTTGACTGATAAAAAACTTACGAGAAAAAAGAAAAGAGAAGACTCAACAGAATAGGTATATGCTTCATATTGAGTGTTCTCTCAAGAGTCAGTTACCACAACATACTCCAACACTTCAACTACACAAGCATCCAATTAAAACACTCAATTTCTCCCCCTTGATAAAGCTGCTCGTTATCTGGGCGCTTATTCACAACGACCAATTAAACTCTTAACGTGGCGCGTTACGATATTTTTGCGTGAAATGTTACATGGTACTCCAAGTGGCATACAAAAGTTTATTTCACGATCTCTCTATATAATCACGCTAGTTTTCTTGTAAAATAGGCACGGAGAACAGAGTTCCAACAGATTCATACTTTACTGAGGGCCTAGATTATTGGCAAGGGGTTTGTTTATATTATCTTCTCGCAATCGATAGCGTTTTATTCTGATCAGGTGAGTTTTCGTTAAAAAATGTAATTTACATACATTTTTCAACGAAAATAGCCTATAGGATTAGTACGCTGAAATGGCAATGTAAAGACCACTTTTTGGTAGCGCGGGACGGCCGCCTACTAGATGGACCGACGATCTTATGAGGATCGCAGGAAGTCGTTGGATGCAGGTAGTATTGGGGATTGGCGATTGGGGAGCTCTGTGTTCAGCAGTGGACAAGTATAGGCCGAGATGATGATCATGATGATACATTTATTTGATGTCTATTAGCGTTAGCGACTGTCGAAAATCCACTTGGCTACAGGCACAGACCTCTCCGCCTTCATCCATTCACATAGTTCGTCACGCGCTCTCCGATTACGAGCATTTGCTCTTCAGATAATCATGTGATTACACGGTAATTTCACGAAGTTATTTTAACGCACCGCGTTTTGTTATATCGAATTTGGAACTTAGTCGTCAGATGGCGCGATCGCAGCGATATTGGTTTATTCGTAATGCGAATATTGCGTGATCGCATATAGTAAGCTGCTAATGTACAATATAACGGAGAGATCAATCTTGGGAATGGATTAAGGAATATTTAGTTGGGGAGAAAACGTGCGGTTGGTTGGAAGTTGTATAAGAAACAGAGTGAGATAATTCGATAAAATGAGAATATACACAGTATTATTTCTGTCGTCGTGAAGCAAAAGCCCAGGTGATGTATCCAATGCCTACTATTCGCTGGTACTAAAAAAAATATAAAAAAGAACACACAATAAGTAAAATCTCCATAATAATACTGTTACGTTACCGATTTGATCACTATCGCTTCCGAGGAGAGACTGTGTCTGTCCCCGCGCTCTGAGTTCCTTTTATACTCATATGAAAGTTCTAGAACGGACACGAACCCTCGTAGTACATTAATACAAGTAATTATATCATGAGAATGTGGCAAAACCCGGGGTTTTACTCCCTCATTACGCCTCCGCTGTCATTCCCTTTGATCTTAAATCACTTGTGAACGATCTTTTGAAACGCTTGTAACTGGTAACAAAATATATAAACACGTAATCAGCACCCATTCACGAGTATGTCTACTAGAACAAACGTCATTCCCCTCGACCATATTGAAGTGTAGAGAGTGACCCGCGCCAGACATCCATCCCGCTGCGAATATCCATGTCATATGTTATTTAATCCCCAAAAAATATTCCTAAAACGATAACCTTTTTATTTAGGTGCCCTTTAAACATTGTTATTGGAAAATCGACCTACTTTTTACGATTTGAACCTTAAATGGCGCGTAAGGATAAAGCGAGACGATCGTAAAACGTATTCTCAGATGGAGTTTTATTGTGTTTGTACAATGAATAGAATTTTAGATCCAGATATTATTTAAACGACTTATGCTAGAAGCAAATTATAGACTTGTGTAAGACAAGATCAAAATCAAAACTCAAACAGCACCTGGTCGGTGAAAATTAAAACGTCTTGAAGGTAAATTGTAATATATTTTTGCATTCGATTACAACCGTATAACCGTCTTCGACCGCTGTCGCCAACAGAATGTGTCACTGACCGCTCCCTCCTACTCAACATCGAGTTGATTGTCTATAGACAATCTGTAACTATCCTCGCGTTGATACTTTTAGTCGATTAATAGATTTTACTTCATCATCATCATCATTTCAGCCTATATTTGTCCACAGCTGAACATAGGCCACCCCAATCGCTCTCCAGCGCAGCCGGTCCGATGCCACCTGCATCCAAAGACTTCCTGCGATCCTCACAGGATCGTCGGTCCGTCTGGTAGGTGGCCGTACTACGCTGCGCTCGCCAATACGTGGTCTCCACTCTACGAATTTACTTAAACGAAATAATTTACTATTTTGTGGTCGAATATTTTAGCTAAATAATAAAATTAATAACGATTTTTATCTATCTATCTATCTATAAACGTCAAAAATATTACAGAGCGTGGCGTCAAAATATTACAGTGTGCGGAGTGAAGCTGACCGACCGTATTCGCAACAGCGTAGTAAGAAAGCAAACAGGTATGAAAGAGAGTATCGGTGTAAAGATGAGAAAGGGTATGCTCCGTTGGTTCGGGCATATAGAAAGAATGTCTGAAGAAAGAATGACAAAACAGATTTAAATGCGAAAGTGGAGGGATGTAGGTACCGGGGCAGATCTAGACTATCTTACCATGACCAAATAGACCGGGTCTTATCTGAAGGTCAAGTCAGGAGTCTCCGTAACCGGCGAGCGTGTATGAGATGGACTATGAGAGCAGAGGAAGCCAGAGAGGTATGTAAGGAAAGAGCCTGTTGGAACTCTGTAATCTCTGCCTACCCCGTAAGGGATCTGGCGTGATGATATAGATATATGGAGAAAAATATTACATTTTTTATATCTAACACCAGATTGGAACTTGTCTACTCATTACACCTCTGCCACCCCCGCTTGGGGAATATAGGCGTGACGGTGTGTGTATTTTAGTTCGCTGTTAAACAAAGCATATTTTTACAGCTCTTCATCTTGTAAAGACGCCTATCACATTTCTACCACTACGAAAACATTAAAGCAATCCAACTTAACTCTATATAATGGCTTTCAAAATAAAAAGTAACGATCATAATAAGAAAAAAACATCTGAAAGTCAAATACTTATTACTTATTTCAAAGTGTGTATGTTTAAATCTGTTACTTAATAACGCATAAACGGCTTAACGGATTTCAATTAAATTTGGCACAAAAATAGTTTATAATATACTTTTAATCCCGAAAAAATGTAAGGTTCCTGTCTAAAGAACACGCGGACGAAGTCGCGGGCAGAAACTAGTAATAAATAAAAATTAACGCCGTCACGCCTATTTTCCCTAAGGGGAAGTGGCCGAGGTGTACTTTTTACACCCACCGACCACGCCGACGATGTTAGGTCCTATATAATAGGGGGCGAGTTTATTGCCATTTCAGAATGTCATTTCAGAATGCCATTTCACAATGTCAGACTCCGGACTGACACTGGATTTATATCAACTGTAAAATTGCATTTTTATCTGAACCGGGGAACTCGCGATCGCTACGTGCATCATTCACCTCTAGACTAACAAGGCAGTCAATACTTTTTGGTTCGCTTATGCTCGATAATAGAATTTTAATAAACGGTCTCGGGACTGCCTCGTTGGCCTGGTGGCAAAGCGCATCGCTTTGTGATCACGAGGTCCTGGGTTCAAATCCTAGGTCGTACAAGTGTAGTTTTTCTAACGAAAACTTCCCAGTATGAGTCCGGAGTCTCGAATTGTGCCCGGTATATGGCAATAGGCTCGCCCCCTATTACATGGGACCTAACATCGTCGGCGAAACGTGGGTGTACTCAGTACACCTCTGCCACCCCCTCTGGGGAATATAGGCGTAACGGTGTGGGTCTCGAGTCGAACGGTGTTTAACGTGATCGCTAAGAACCGCGGCCCTGCAGAGCTTCGAACTGTTAGGCCCGGGCACTTGGTTGTTATAAAAAAAAACAACCAGTTTGCTAGACACTAATTTAATTATTGTTCCACGATTATCACAATTAAACAACACTGGTACCGCGGTACCTTGTTGCATACACGCGAGACCTCCTGAAGGTCTTTGCCGAATTCAGACCCCTTTGGTAGGTTAGTTTTCACGGCTAGGCCGACCCCCAGGCCGAAATCAGGTCCGTAGTTGGGCAATTATATTAATTACCAAATGACTAACTTTTGATAAAAACCTGGGGCTTATATACGGTATATTATAAATAGCGAAAGACCTCGGCCATCCTGATTACATAATTGCTTCACAAATTCAATACGAAAACCAGTTTTCCAAATTTAGCATTTTTTACACCTTTTTTAAGCATTTTAATACCCTTATTAACAATGAAACTTGTACGTCTGTGTGCAAATTAAGAAAGACGTTTTATAAATGCATTTAAAATCTCCGTGTTGCTTTGAATCAAGAATAAATTTAGTTTATTATAGCGCGCTAAAAGAGCAACAGCATTTATTGCAAATTTAAAAAAAATGTAAGATATATTAAAAATTGTTGGAATCAATTCAGTTAGCGGTTTGGAACAAACCACTTTTAGCTCTTGCGTTTCTATGTTACACCTTGTATTGGCATATATTGCTGGCTGATATTAACAGAATTGGCATGAACGTGGAAACTGCAATTCATTAATATAGCCGTAGGAGTTGGGGATGTAACAGACCGCCTCTAGTGCAATACCACATCACTTTACCCACGAAAACATTTAAACAATTTAATTTAACCTCGTACTGCGGTCTCTGAGGCAAAAGCAACATCTCCATGGTGCCAAAGCATAATTTTATTATCATTTTATGCTAAAACACTGCACGGGTGCTCTCTCGCTCAGATGGCGTCCAATTTTATGGGTTATTTCTTTAGTACAAAATTATTTTGCTGAGTTTTGGTAGCCATTTGTTATATAAATGTTTGGGGAATACTTATGGCGGTGGAGGTGCTTTTTGAGTGGTGGTCTGGATGTGGGGGTAATTTTAATTGGTTTTCCCTTTGTAGAAAATGAATTAGGTAACGAAATGATGATTTTAGGCCGATGCTTCTCCAAAAAAAGGTTTTATTGGATATCATAACGATGTCATTAACAGGTTTCAAAGTATAATAAATATGTAAAATTAGTATTTTTGATGGGAATAAAAATAAGTCCAGGATAATCAAAGGTGGTAATAATCACCAATGGTTTGTGTAGGCCGAGTCGGCTTACTCGATCGGGTAGTTGCGGGTTCGATTCTTGCAAGGGATAAGAGTATTACAGTGTTTGTTTGCGTAATAGTAAATTAGTTATTCTGAGTTAAAAAAAAACAGCTCCAAATGTCTTTACATACTTCTTTTCTTTATTTTTATCCTTAAATCGCACTTGCACTCCATAACGTCTAGTCAAACAATGACATAAGTTAAACAAAGGAACTATTCTCCTTGGATCTATCCAAGGAAAAGACGAATTAAATTGGATGGAAAAAAAGGATTGTGTTGGTTTTATCTTTGTTTTTCAGAATCGGACAACAAAAACAAACAAAATTAAATCAAAAAGTATAGTCGCTCAAAGAAGTCTGCAGTCTGTGAACATGTCCTTGACCGCACCCGCCATACCATCAGATTTGATAGACCACAAATCCTCGTGAAAGAACACCGATTCCTACCAAGGATGGTTCGCGAGGCTATTGAAATTAAAAAACATCCTAATTTCAATAGAGAAGATGGCTGGGTGCTCCCATCGACTTGGGATCCAGTAATTAATATAATCAAATCCAAAACCAAGCATAACACTGCAAGACCTCAAGACACTGTGAGCTCATTCTGCGTAGAACGGACCAACAAAAATAATTAAGAAGTTTGAGGGTACCCCGGAACAACTATACCTTTTGGACGTCTACCACCTCAGTCCTTCCCGTGACCATGGGTGCTGCAAAGCACTCGAAACGTCGGGAACTTAAAAAACAAAAAATAAACCGCGATAAAATCCGAAAAAATAGTTTTATTTCAAAAAGTATATCTTTTACTAAGTGCTTAACGTTATGGTTTTTTCAGAATCGCATATTGAGCAATGTAAAATTACTAAATAAAACATCCAATTTCTCATTTGTGGATCTAATTCAGTGTGGGTGCGAAATATAATAACAATAAGAAATTACGTCTTTATGTATTTTGTTACCAGTAACAAGCGTTTCAAAAGATCGTTCACAAGTGATTTAAGATCAAAGAGAATGACAGGGGAGGCGTAATGAGGGGGTAAAGCCCAGGATCTGACACACTTTCATGATATAATTAGCTGCGAGCTCGCTACGAGTAGCAAGCTATGTGTGTGGGATAAAAGAACATTTTATCCTTGATTTTATTTATTTATATTAGACACATTAACAATACACATATATTACAAATAGCATATAGCAATGGTGAGTTTACAGACGTACACAGCATTCTTTTATTTTTTTATCTTTCAACAAAAACGCAGTCCCATTCTAGTATTGATTACTGTGTCGCGTGGGTGCGTTAACAAACATGACATTTTACATACATAAATACCCAGACCGAAACAAATAATTGTGGATCACACAAATATTTGTCCCAAGCGGGAATCGAACCCGCGACTATTAGACACAGTGGGCGGAGAGGATTAAGCTCTTAACCACTGCGCTAAATCGCATAATAAAATAAAATAATTTTACAGTTAGCATATCAAGTTACTATGCAAGATAAAAGCGTTAATTAATATAATTAAAAATTTGGATAAAAATATAGAATGGATATGAAATGAGATTCATCATTATCTCAGCCTGTGTCCACTGATGAACAAATACCTCCCAAATCGCTCTTCTGCCGCACCGGTCCGATGCCACCTGCATCCTACGACTTCTTGCGATCTTCACAAGATTATCGGTCCATCTGTTAGGTGGCCGTCTCACGCTGCACTTGCCAATACGTGGTCTCCACTCTAGAATCTTTCTGCCCCAACGCCCGTCCGATTTTCGCGTTATGTGGCCTGCCCATTGCCACTTTAGCTTACGAATCCCATGGGTCATGTCGGTGACCTTGGTTCTTCTACGAATCATTTGATTCGATCTCATAGAAAAACGCCGAGCTTAGCTCTTAATATTAACATTAATAAATTAAAAGTAAATTTTAATAATTAAATTAGTGCTATACAAAAACTTCTTAATCTAGAGACTAAAATAATTTTTCAGTCTATTTCTAAAGTTGCTCTTTCGCGCATCGCTTTGTGATCACGAGGTCCTGGGTTCAAATCCTAGGTCGGACAAATGTAGTTTTTCTAACGAAAAATTCCCAGTACGAGTCCGGAGTCTGGAATTGTGCCCGGTATATGGCAATAGGCTCGCCCCCTATTACATACCTAACATCGTCGGCGAAACGTACTCAGTACACCTCTGCCACCCCCTCTGGGGAATATAGGCGTGACGGTGTTTTTTTTATATTTTTTATATATATTTTTTTTATACAGGTTTGATTAATAGTTTGGCAGCCCGCCACGAGGTCGAATCCTAGAGGGGTAAAGTATGTTTTTTTTCTATCGGTACAGATATGCGTATTTTGGAATTGTCCCCGAAACAATTGCAATGGACTCTTTCCCTTTTACATTGGGACCTAATGTCATTGGCAAAGGGTGTACATAGAACGCCTTTGTCAATCCCTCTTCAGGAATGTAGGCGTGACGGTATTTATTAGTTTTATCCCAATTGTGTAAAGATGAGAAAGGGTATGCTCCGTTGGTTCGGGCATATAGAAAGAATGCCAGAAGAAAGAATGACAAAACAGATATACAATGCGAAAGTGGAAGGATGTAGGTGCCGGGGAAGACCTAGACTATCTTACCATTACCAAATAGACCGTGTCTTAGCTGAAGGGCAAGTCAAGAGTCTCCGTAACCGGCGAGTGTGTATGAGACGAACTATGAGAGTGGAGGAAGCCAGAGAGGTATGTAAGGAAAGAACCTATTGGAACTCTGTACTCTCTGCCTACCCCGCGAGGGAGCTGGCGTGCTGATATAGATAGGTTTATACCAATTATGCATTCTCGCATGGAGTGGAGGCAGACAGAGAGTACAGGATGAACTAGACACCTTTTTAAAAGACTAGCATACGCTAGTCTTTTAAAAAGGTAACAACCTAGAACAGGAAAATGGTAGGAACGTTGAAAAAAGTAGACGTAGAAAAGGAGACCTTTGCCCAGCGATACGACAACAATGCCTCTATAAATAATAATGGACAGGCGAAAGGCAGAGAGATCTGTAAGGAAAAATATGTTGGAACGCTACACTCTTCGCCTACACCGCAAGGGATCTGGCGTGATGATATAGACAGATGGATAAATCCTATCGATCTATCTGTCTTTATCATTACGCCGGATCCCTTGCGAGGTAGGCAGAGAGAACAGAGTTCCAACAGGTTCTTTCCTTAAATACCTAGAGAGGTAAGTGAAGGAAGCCAGAGGGCTTCCTCCACTCTCATAGAATAAATATAAATAAATAATACTCCCTACTAATATTATAAATGTTAAGGTTTGTATGTTTGAATGTTTGCTATTCAATCACGCAAACGGCTGAACTGATTTGGACGAAATTTAGCACACAGTTTATAACTTGACTTAACAGATAGGATCGTATATTAAAGAATAGGGTCTTTTATCCCGGAAAAATGTTAGGTTCCTGTCTAAAGTCAACGCGGACGAAGTCGCGGGTAGACGCTAGTAATATACAGGTTGTAATTTTAGTCGTCGTGGAGCGAAAGCCCAGGAGATGTAACTAATATCTACTGTTCATTGGTAATAATAAAATTAACTCAATTAGTATTGCTGCGACTTTAATACACCCCGATATCTCGTACACCCCTTATCGGGAATGTTAATTTTAAAATGCATTACATACACTAAGGTCCCCTAGCGATCTGTCTAGAAAGATCTAGAATCCGCGCTTAAGTGCTGAAACGTCTAGAATAATCGCCGGCGCGCGGTCGCGGTATATAAGTACCTATTTGTTCACGTACAAATAGGTATGTAATAATAATACCGCTTTGTGGGCCGCGCCGGCTATTGTTCGATGTTAATTGCGAGCTCGCTACTAGTAGGAAGAAGCACATATAGGTGTGTGGGATAAAAGAACATTTTATCCTTGATTTTATTTATTTATATTAGGCACATCAACAGTATCAATATATCACATTTACAAATTAAGCAATTGATGAGTATAATCAAGTTCAAAGTATATAGGTCACGTCGAGAGTCTCCGTAACCGGCGAGCGTGTATAACACGAACTATGAGAGTGGAGGAAGCCAGAGAGGTCTGTAAGGTAAGCGCCTGTTGGAACTCTGTACTCCCTCTCGCTGCCTTGCCCCGCGAGGCAGCTGGCGTGATGATATAGATAGATAGATAGAAATTAATTGGGTTTGAGTTTACTACTAGCACTGGATCCATTTATGTAGAAACGTCAAGTGAAGGTTTTGCCCAGGAGTCAGATACAAAATAGACTTAAAAAAATACCTGCTGCGTTGGCCTGGAATGTCGAAATGGAAGTTTTTGTCGAATAAAATTTAGTGGCAGTCTAAAGTCTGAAACTGTGCCCAGTATGATGCTTAAAGGCTCACTTCCTGTTACATTAAGGCTATAATTAGCAAAATCTGGGTGTATATTTTAGTTATAATTTTTTCTTTTGATGAATAGAGCATAAGTATCGATTAGGAAAATATAGCTTTATCACCTAACTTTATCGGTTTTATCTGAAGTATTCTATTAATAAAATAGATACACTTATTAAGGCAAACTTTGATTCAGTTAAATCGGTGTATTTTTAAAAGTAGCAATATCTTATACGAGCATTTTAATTTAACATTTGTCTATACTCCAATTTTATCAATTGAAAAAAGTAATGAAAGTAGCTTATATATTCTAAATCGGTAACTGAATTGATTTTAACATATTTCTAATGTATTTTACATGTTTTTTTTAATTTGAAAAATATGCTGTTACTACTTCAGTGCGCTGTAATAAATAGAATTTATTCTTGATTCAAAGCGATACGTAGATTTAAAACTTATTTCTAAAACTTAATATATAATATATAATAATTAAATAAACTTAATAATATTATATAATACGCACACATACAAGTTTCATTGTGCATTGTGGTATAAAAGCGCTTAAAAAAAGGGTAAAAATCTTTGAATTTGTAAATTTTTAAGTTCTCACGACACAGCTTGTATATTGCCATTCGAATAACTATCTTTATTCGTATCAAAAATAAGACCTTTAAAAATCACAATGGTAACCAACAGACAAAAGTGACTATCTAAAAAAAGCAATAATTTATCCACTCAACCATTTCAAATAACATAAAAACTCGTTCCCTAATATATTTTCAACGAACACGAGATAAAAAGCACTAGATATAACTAAAGATAATATGACAGAATCACAGTTACCAGAGCGTAGTCTATTTTAACGAAAAAAAGGGTCCATCCTATCTCGTATTCCCGACGTTAATTTTAAAACCATTTTTCTTCGGTAAAAAAGGTGACTCGCTCAAAGGAAATTCTATATTCTAGTGCCGTCTCCGAATCAAATTTCCACAGGGGAGAGACATCAGAGAGAGAAAACTAGTAAAAATATTTTTGTTCCATTACTGACTTGTGGTACGCAATCATCGGTGTCTATTTGGGTTGAAGGGGAATGGCGCGGCTACAGCTGCAATTTCGGTTGTTGGAATTTCGTTACTTAATATTATTATTTTCAATTACACGAAAAGTGAGTGATTTTGTGGTTATGTTATTTTGTCTGTAAAGTATTTTTAATTTATTATGTCTTCTAAGTAGTTTCAGGGTTGACTTATACCAGTTACAATAGTTCAAATAGGTTTTTTCTCACATGAGGTATGTGAGATGTATTTAGCTTCCTCCAATCTCATGTTTACATACTTACGGATTACGAAGATGCACGTGTCCATCAGATAGGACACATCTTATTTGCCTAATCTTTCACTTTAACCAAATAAGCTGTGTTTTATCTGATGGACACGTATGTATGTATGAATATGCAGAAAAGCTTAATTAAGCAGCGTATGAGGACCTTGAGGAATAAATCCACCCACAACGTTTCGCCTATATTCCTCAAGCATCGGTAGCAGAGATATACAAAAATCTCAAACTACAGAAAAAAAAAACAATTTAAAATGGTGTCATTTTCCCCGCCATCGAACACTTAAGAGTTCCAGGAATTAGCATCCACTACATTTGTTTTAACGTGACGCAATTACCATGTTATACCGAAGTCCATGAAACACTTAATGTCCAAACGTAACAAAGATGGCGTAGATTTTTCGAAGCGAATTTCCCGTTTCTGAACTTATGGCACTTGACATTGCGTTTTAGCACTCGAGTTGTACTTATTTAACTCTTCATTTATCGAAATGTGTCCTTTGAGCGTTTTTTTTGGAGAAGTGGAGAAGTTTGTTACAAATTTCAACTTCCCTTATTTTATGGGGTGAAAATGTAGGTACAAAGATTAGAAGAGATGCTCCGGTATTTCGGTTATATTGAATGTTGAATGTCGCAGGAAAGAATGACGAAACAGATAAACGAAGGGAAGTTGTATGATGTAGGTACCGTGGATGTCTTAGACTGTCTTGCTATAACCAAATACACTTTGTCTTATCTGACGAATACGTCAAGAGTCACTGCATCCAGCGACCGTGGCGACACACTATGTAAGTGTAGTAAGTAGGATAGTTATCTAAAAAAAACCTATTGAAACTCTGACCTCTCTGCCTATCACTCAAATCTCGCAAGATATAAAATGATAACAATTTAATATAAACATTAAAAGCTTACACCAAAATTTAAACGGAGCATTGCATTAATAAGCTTTAATTAACATTACAAAGGCAGACCATAGCCTAGAAAATTAACGAAACACGTGTTATTATTTTAAAATCAAACTTAACTGAAGAAAAGCTTTGAAAGGGAATATGTTACTTTCACCTCTTCGCTTTTCTTAAGGGAATAAAAATCCCCATCTTAACGTGGCTTTAGCGTAAAATGATCTCAAACATCACGACGCCTGAGAAAAAGTTAATTACTACGCAGATGTCAGTCCTCTTTCAATTAAAAACCCTTTTAAGAATTTCACGAGATGAAAATTTGAGCCAAAATTGGAACTCATCAAATAGAAAGTAATGAGGTAGTATTATTTTTTTAATAAATTATATTTAGATTCAGGTTTAAAAACTTTCACTCACTTACTAAGCATATACGTTGCCCGCACGTTTTTCTAAAAGGGTTATACAGAGGTATTAATAATACACATAATTGTAGTGACTGGAAATAGGTGCTTGAATTTTGTAACTTAGAAAAATGTACGAAGTTTACAATATTAACTCTGATATTAATCTGTAAAACGTCCTCCATCACTTTAAACTTCCTTTCCAAAATTTTTATGAACTATATGAACTTGATTCCAAACTAAAAGAGTTGTATCAGATTTTTTTTTTTAATTATCTTAAATATAAGTTGCCGCGTGGTTCCCGGCTTAGAATAGGACCAACCCATCTCATCCCATCGGGTGTCGTACAAGGCGACTAAGGGAAAACTAGGGAATGGGCAGCAGCGTTCCCTTAACACTTCAACCATCAAAAACTGCGCTCGCCAACCCGCCTGCCAAGCGTGGCGAGTATGGCGGTTTCCGGAAAGGCTTTAGTACCATAGACCACATACATACGCTGCGGCAGATTATACAGAAGACCGAGGAGTATAATCGGCCACTATGCTTGGCGTTTTTGGACTATGAAAAAGCCTTCGATTCGATCGAGACTTGGGCGGTTCTTAGATCTCTCCAGCGATGCCGCATTGACTATCGGTACATCGAAGTGTTGAAGTGCTTGTATAATAACGCCACCATGTCAGTCCGAGTACAAGGGCAGTGCACGAAGGCAATCCCCATAAAAAGAGGAGTAAGGCAGGGAGACGTCATTTCTCCGAAACTGTTTACGGCCACCTTAGAGGACGCCTTCAAGCTCTTGGAATGGCAAGGACTTGGCATCAACATCAATGGCGAATACATCACTCACCTTCGATTTGCCGACGACATTGTGGTCGTGGCGGAGTCGCTGGAAGATCTAGGACGAATGCTCGGTGACCTCAACAGAGTATCTCAACAAGTGGGTCTTAAAATGAACATGGACAAAACGAAAATAATGTCTAACGTCCATGTCGTACCCACCGCACTCACCGTTGGGAACTCTACTCTTGAAGTTGTCGACGAATACATTTACCTGGGACAGGTAGTCCGGTTAGGTAGGTCCAACTTTGAGAGAGAGGTCAATCGACGAATCCAACTCGGCTGGGCAGCGTTCGGGAAACTGCGCAATATCTTCTCATCCAAAATACCTCAGTGCCTTAAGACTAAAGTTTGTAGTCAATGTGTGTTACCAGTGATGATATATGGATCAGAGACGTGGTCTCTTACAATAGGTCTCATAAAAAAGCTCAGAGTTGCTCAGCGAGCTATGGAGAGAGCTATGCTCGGCGTTTCTCTACGCGATCGAATCAGGAATGAGGAGATTCGTAGAAGAACCAAGGTCACCGACATAGCCGTTAAGATTAGCAAGCTGAAGTGGCAATGGGCGGGCCACATAGCACGTAGATCGGACGGGCGTTGGGGCAGAAAGATTCTAGAGTGGAGACCACGTATTGGCAAGCGCAGCGTGGGACGACCGCCTGCCAGATGGACCGACGATCTTGTGAAAATCGCAGGAAGTCGTTGGATGCAGGTGGCATCGGACCGGTTACGCTGGAAAGCGATTGGGGAGGCCTATGTTCAGCAGTGGACAAGTATAGGCTGAGATGATGATGATGATGATGAAATATAAAGTAAAATATTTTACTTTTAAGCAATTCATTCCTTAAACTTTCAAAATGTTGCTGTACGAAGGACACATTTCGGATTCCGTAAATTATGATCGAAATTTATAAGGTTTGAAATATTCGAATTACATTTACATTTCCGTGGACGGAGCAATTTAAAAATGTTGGCCGATTTTCTTTGTTCATAAGAAACAACGAAATAATTTAAAATACGGGTTGTTTTTTCTTCGTTTATTAAAAATATATTTGAAGTTTGCTATGAACTGCTATAAGGTAGATGTTGATAACGAAAATGTACTCATCACTAGATGAGTACATTTTTATATAAATTTGATTCCATACGATTCGATACTACCCCCACCGTCCGCGGCATGTCCTCACCGACCCGGCCGATGCCCTTATATCCCTTCTTTCGGATACAGATACCGCACACAGGATCAGACACCGATCTCGCCGGCGAGGTCGAAGAATCCCTTGCCCGCCGGTTGGTGCAGAGCACCACGGTGAGACACCCACAGTATGAGAAGAACAGTTCTTCCCGTGACCATGCACCGCTAGAATTTTGTCTTCCTGAAAATGGTCGAAAAGGTTCTTAAAAAAGAACTCTTCTGAAATCAAATTTCAAAATTCTCAAACAGAATCCCGCTATTGATTTGTTTAACAGTAGTCTTAAGAGTTTCAAAACCGAAATTCAAACTATTCTCTCTTTCAGAAGATTCGGCTTAGTATCATCTAGCACTCATCTTTTATCATTCATTAGCTATTTTATTTTCTTTTTTAGTTTATACTAAAATACTAACACTTTAGATTTAAGCAGGTATCCCCGTAATGAAAGTCTAACACAACTAACCCTTTTATTTGGATCAATCTGTGCACACATAGCTAGAGCTAAAATCTACTTTTATCTTTTGATACGTATATGTTAACTATCTCTGATTGTTACTCGTTTTGTGAGCCAAATAAATAAATAAAAAATCATTCCTCATGGGTTCGTTTAGGAACATGAAATTCAAATCTAAACATCTCGAAATCATCTTATCATCGAAAATCACACATGTGCGTGTTGCACACCATAAAAAATTTCCACCACACACCACACTTTTTCTCTTCAGCCTTGTGTAGTTTTCGCACCTGCCTCACTTGTTTCTGCATCACCCGAAGGTTGACTGGTAGAAAATGCCTAAGGCATTAAGTCCGCCTTTGTACCACTAGTGCATTAAGAATAAATAATAATAATAAAAATATTTATGAGCCACACAAAAATTTGTTCCGTGTGGGGACCAAACTGCAACTGGTCGATCCAATGGGCCAACCGTCTGTACTTCCATTCTTTGAGATTCGGAGACACTAATGAGGCATAAATATAAATTTATCTTCTCAAAGAAGGTCAAACTTATTAGTTTGACCTCCCTTGAGAAGACATCTCTAAAAGGAAATATTCTTCCAACCATCCCGTAACAAAAGCGCACCGACAAATTAACCAACCAAATTGATACTTCAAACAACCTTAAAATAACACACCATTTTTTATTTTGATTCCCCGAACCTTCAATTTCGCAGTCTAGCGTCACAAACGAGCAAACGTTTTACAACACGCCTTTTCGCTTTACTTTTTTTAAGGAATTCCGAATAAAGGTGGGCCCGTGAGGAGTTTTAATAAAACTTGGGTGCACGCTTAAGTGTCACTCCCGATATACACTTGGTATTATTACGGCCAGCAAAAATTACGCTTCTAAGATTAAAACTCATTTTTTTATTAAATTAAAGTCCCTCTTTCGAAGAATGGTGTATAAAGGATGTAATTTTGAGCTTAATTTTCTTTGGTAAATTGAATTTTGGATATTAAACGTTTATAATGAATGTTGGCAATATTGTGGAACGCGGATTTTGTCATTGGTGTCCTTACGATGGTTTGAATTATTTGTTGTATAGTTTATACTTCCCTCCACCTTTTTACTGATCTCTCTGTTTGATGCTATGTTAAGCCAGTCAAAAAAAAATAATATCCTTGTTTTCTTTCGATAATTTACAATAGTCTTTGCACTGTCGGTGTGTGTGTGTGTGTGTGTGTGTGAATGATCTACGCTGTTGGCCGCTGGGCCTTTACAGTCTCACCGGACAAGTTGCACTGCTGGGACTAGATGTCGTTGTTTATGATTCCTCATTTTCAACTATTGATCTCAGAAGTTGACTTACATAACAATAAATTCTCGCCAAGGACCTCTAAACCCATGACCCCATTCCAACCTTTCAAAGGTCCAGATAAAATCCGTGAATCTCAGTGAGATACAAATAATAATTTAGACTTGATGTGATTTTGGAAATTATAGGAGCTCGAAGGCCTATGAAACTGGGAGCTCCTTAGCAATAACCAAGAAAAAGCAGCAATCTATTTAGTCTGTTTGATATGATACCATTTTCATTTTGGTGCATTTTCTGTGCTTTGGAAAGCACGTAAAGCCATTGGTTATTTGGATGCCAAGCGTAACTATACCAATTCTCACTAGGGCCACGTCGTGGAGTACTTTATTTATTTATTCTATACCTGACATAAAATACTGCTTATTTCTACTGAGAAAAGAGCATTCTCGCGTATTTTTATATATTCAATTAGTAAATTGTCGCATTGCTTTGATTCTATGTCAACTATGACAATGAAGATTGAGTTTAGAAAAGTAAATTGCGTTTTTTTAGGAATGTATCGAGAACTTGTGAGCTCTGAGCAAAAATACTCTTCAAGTTTAAAGAAAATGAGGGCCTTATAGTTATAAATCCAACAAATAGGCGTATCAGCCCCAAACTTTTGACCTATCAGATCAAACACAATGACATGACAGCTGAAAAAAGCAACTCGAAAAAAATATCGTTTTCGCATTTCGCGGTAGAACAATCCAATCGGCGTAAAACTCGTGGGGTCCCTAGAGAGGGGTTGCCATGGCAACCTGTCGGGTAGGCACCACCCGGTCGAAAGGGGTCACAAAATCCAAACTTATCTCATAAATTTACACGGGAGCTGGATCTCGTTTCGGCGAAGCGGCGCGATGGTGTTCCAGCAAATTTCATTTTGTGGCTCAAATCTCGTCAGACCCATTTAATTGGTGTGAAAATTTTAATTGTTATGCGTTTTTAGTGTGGTGCCGTAATGTTGGGGAAATTTTTACGTTTACGTTCTTTTAATGATGCTACTTTAAATCTGTTGTGTACTGTTTTAAATAGTTTTTTTTAATGAACAAGATTTTGTTTTTCCAATTTAGCTTACTTCAAATTATAATATTCCTATCTACAACTTATACGACGAGCATAGAACAGATTTACATTATGTTTACTGTGATAGTATTAAATGTCTTTGTTAATATTACTTTCAAGCCGCATATTGACGGACGATTTAGCGCAGTGGTTAAAAGCTTAAGCCGCTCCGCCCACTGTGTCTAATAGTCGCGGGTTCGATTCCCACACGGGACAAATCTTTGTGTGATCCACAATTATTTGTTTCGGTCTGGGTATTTGTGTATGTGAATTTTCATGTTTGTAAACGCACCCACGACACAGGAATAAATCCTACTGTGGGGCTAAGTTCTTTAAAAAAGCAAAAAAAAAAAAAAAATTTGACTTCCAACATAGCTAAACGAAAATATTATTAACCGGCCACTTCCCAAAGCACGGAAACCTAGAGAATGTAATTACCACAAACGGACACCCATCTTATATCGACCGAGACGAACGCTGCTTAACATTGGTGATCGCTAAGAACACCGCGGTCCCTCAGCACGACGAACGCGTCACGAAACTAAATACATTAAACCCCCAAATTCCCCTGCAAATAAACTTTCAATGACAACGGAAATAAAATTACAATAATTCTAAAAATATCGCTAACTGTAATAACGCCACAAATCAATATGTTGGTTTGTCGAATTAGGACTTTTACGTCATAATTACAAAGCTCAATTTCCCATATTTTCGTACTTGTAATGCCCCTATTCCACTCGGCTAGCGATATACCTATTTAAAACCAAACGTTCGCTGTTAATTTCAACCATTTCATTTTATCCCCGTAACCCGACTCATTTCCAGCGGTATCGAATGAACGAGTTAAAACTGTCCGATTAAAATATCCGATTGTTCAATCGATTTGGGAAATCGGAGTTGTTCGTGTGCCGTTTCGGTGTGAAATGCTGAATACCCTGATTCCCTGATTGACGCTGCTGATTTTAATTCCGGATAAACTGCGTTGTAGTATAAAACGTTGCGGTTTATTATAATATTTTATGTTCGTGAATCATTGTTTGGTAAATTAATACTTATATTATCATCAATCAGATTTATCCTACTAATATTTAAATGTAAAAGTTTGTATCTTTGGATGTTTGTTACTCAATCACGCAAAAACGGCCGAACGGGTTTGGATAAAATTTGGAACATAAATAGTTTATTACCTGGATTAACACATGGGATACTTTTCATCCCGGAGAAATGTTAGGTTCCTATCAAAAGTCAACACGGACGAAGTCGCGGGCAAAAACTAGTATTTACATATTGTTGAGTGTCTGCTTCTGCGTGCTTTTTGTTCTGGTCCTGTGCTAGTGTATTACACAAGTTGCCGGTAATTTAATACTTACATCCATTTTTATTAATGTATTCTACTGCAAATACAACAAGAATTCTAAACATACTGAGTTCTTAGATTTACGCGAATATTACACATGAAATAAAACTATTTTTCGGATTTTATCACGGTTTATTTTGATTTTTAAGTAGATGGAAGCACCCAGCCATTTTCTTTATCGAAATTAGCCCCCCAATTAAGGTATCCCACAACAACTATGCCTTTTGGACGTCTGACATCTCAGTCCTTCCCGTGACCATGGGTGCTGCAAAGCACTCGAAACGTCGGGAACTTAAAAATCCAAAATTAACCGCAATAAAATCCGAAAAATAGTTTTATTTCATGTGTAATATTCGCGTAAATCTAAGAACTCAGTATGTTTAGAATTCTTGTTGTATTTGCAGTAGAATACATTAATAAAAATGGATGTAAGTATTAAATTACCGGCAACTTGTGTAATACACTAGCACAGGACCAGAACAAAAAGCACGCAGAAGCAGACACTCAACAATATGTAAATACTAGTTTTTGCCCGAGACTTCGTCCTTCGGCTTTTGATAGGAACCTAACATTTCTCCGGGATGAAAAGTATTCTATGTGTTAATCCAGGTAATAAACTATTTATGTTCCAAATTTTATCCAAACCCGTTCGGCCGTTTTTGCGTAATTGTGTAACAAATATCCATTAACATATTTTAACAATAATTAAGTAAAGAACGTAAGTAAAGAAAGTAAATCTAAGAACTCGGTATTTACATAATATATCTGCAAAACATACGCCCACTATGCCCCCGTCACTACGCCCACAATACTACACGCCTATATACCTCAAACAAACAAAAGCGTACTGTGCTCACCAGCATTTTGCGGACGATGTCAGGCACCAATGTAATAGGGAACAAAATTTTAACTATCATACCGGACACAATTCGAGACTCCGAATTGCTACGAAAAGAAAAAAAAGCACTTTATCCTACTCAAACCTAGGACCCCAAGGATGCAGGCATGTTACTGCACTTATAACAAACACTGTTTTGATATGGTTTTGACTTATCCGAACTCCGCGCAGGTGTGGCCAATGCCGGATTACGTGGATGACAAATGAGGTGGGATAACGCTTTAATAATTAGATATGTGTTCGTACAGACTGCAACAAAATTCGCTGAACAAAAAATGTCTCTTTTTGTTAGTGGTGCATAATACAGTGGGAGATAACAATGTCTTGGAAGCTTATGACAATTATTTCCTTTGTATTATTCTAATCTTGAGGGAAAGATATGTAGATATATGTAATTTATGCCTGCCTCGTTGGTCTGGTAACAAAGTGCATCGCTTTGTGATCACGAGGTCCTGGGTTCAAATCCTAGGTCGGACAAATGTAGTTTTTCTAATGAAAAATTCCCAGTATGAGTCCGGAGTCTGGAATTGTGCCCGGTACATGGCAATAGGCTCGCCCCCTATTCGGCGTCGGCGAAACTGTACGGCGGTGTACTCAGTACACCTCTGCCACCCTCTCTAGGGAATATAGACGTGATGGTGTTTTTTTTTATGTAATTTATAACTCCGACTCTATCTCACGGTAAAATAAAAAGTAAGAAAAAAAGCAAACCTAATTATCATGGGTTCGAATTTCAAGTCGATTAAAATGTTGTTGACTATTTTGTGGCGATAAATTCTTAGTAGCTGTCCAGAGTTTGAAATATGTCCGGTATAGTGAAAATAAACTCACTCTTCATTACATTGGAATCTAACAGCGTCATCGAAACTGTGCTTATCTATATCTTAAAAATGCCGATCAATTTGAAACGAGATCGCCGATCTTTTAAGGTTTTTGATAGGAATCCTAGTTCAAAAGCACAGCCAAGCTGCTGCAGTTTTCACAGTTTATATTTTTTACACACAGCTAATTTTAGAAGATGTCTTTTCGTTATTTGCTTTATTCTATGTACTGGAACAACTAATCCATCAAAGCACAACTGTAGATTAGTTTAATCCAGGAGTCATCCAAGTACGTCCTTTTTATAAATATTTCTTTAAAAAACCGTAATTAGGTTTTCAAAAACGGTCTTCAAAGATTTTTTATTCACTTTTTCGCTAACTCTACCAAGGTTACGTGTGCAGCGAACACGAGCAGGTGACAATAATTAATTTTGTTACGTTCTCGTATGATTGGCTTCATTAATTATTGTAACGTCATTATTTGTACAACATAACATAATGATGGGCAACTGTGAGAGTGGAGAAGGCCAGAGAGGAATGTGAGGAAAGAAATTGTTGGAACTCTGTACTCTCTGCCTACCCCGCAAGGGATCTGGCGTGATGATAAAGATAACATAATTACCGCAAAAACTAACCTATTTTTCCATACAAAATGCTTCTTTGCACTTCAAATTATTCCTGCGTTGTGCATGCAAACATGAAGGTGACACCAATAAATATACGGAAACAAACATATTTCAGCTTCATAAGGATTTGTTCCGTGCGGGAATCAATTCTGCGACACTTGAGCCCGTGGAGCGATCTCGACCTACGCTAATACTACTAGACTAAGCAGTCTTCATAAGGCATCATCATTTCTTCCCTCACCATTTTCCTGATATGTCAACGTTATTCAATAATAACGTTGACCAAGGGTATTGGGAAAATGGGAATACGTTTTTTTTTGTGATTTATCATTAGTTTTACGACCAGCTGTCTACTAGACGTTAACCTTTCTCGAGATTTGGACAAATATGTACGTACTTGAGAATTCGCAAGTATGGTTTCCTATAGCTAAGAGAATGTTAAAAATCAAATAGGTGTAAATAGATGCCAATTAGATATATTTTGATACTGTTTTGACAATGCAGCTGACCCAATACGTAGGTACTTGCATGAAATTGCAAGAATATAATTTCTCTAAAATTCTAGATACTGTTACAATGAATTTCAGAAATCTAACCAAGCACACAGCATATTAAAAATCAAACGGATGAAACCACATTACGCGGCTAGTTCCCAATTAAGTATATTTTGATACCTCTGTGGATATGGACGTAATTTGGATAAACAAATTATTTGATTAAATATTGAGTTTGGAATTACATATTTGCTTTTCATGTCCTAAAATATTGTTACGCCATGTTACGAGTATATGCTTGATATTATGAATTCGAATTGATATATTTTACACTAATGTTTGCTCGTGGTTCATAGCTCGTAGCTTGTGGCTACAGCCTCGTCATTCACGTAGTATTAAGGTCAACCATCTAGGAGTTGATAATGGATGCCATATTCGAAAGCAGAGAGCTTAGCATGAAAAGATTGACGTTAGCGTGACGCTAGCGAGTAAACGTGCTGCGTCTTTGAGACTTATTTAGTAAATTTGTAGTGCGACAAGGATATCAACTCGCATATCAACTCGCTAACGTCAATATTTTCGAGCTAACCCGCCTGTATCCTTGAATATCAATAGACCGTGTCTTAATAAGAGTGTAGGAAGCCAGAGAAGTATTTAAGAAAAGAACCTGTTTAAACTCTGTACTTTTGTGTGTGTAAATAATCTACGCTGTTGGCCGCGGGGCCTTTACAGCTTCACCGGAGAAGAGGGCGAGCGTGCAACCACTACGCTCGAGCCAGAAGGGCCAGGTGATAACTAGCTCAAGGGCGCCTCAAGGAGGAACGGCCTTGGCTTGGGCAGTCGCTATGGGGGAGGGCGTATACTAGGTGTCTTGCCGTGATGCTTTGCACCGGCCGGCGGGCAAAGGATCCTTGGACCTCGCCGGTGAGGTCGGTGTCTGATCCTGTATCTGAAAGATGCCGCGGGTGGCGGCAGCGGCTGATAGGAGGAGCGTTAGGTTTGTAGTCGGCGGCGGCTAAGATTAGCGGATTTCTATAATTGAACGTGTTCGCGAAATATCGGGTTGTAGCCTTTATAATAAAGGCGCGAATTGGTTCGAGGAATGGAAAAAAACTCTGTACCATCTGCCTAGCCCAGAAGGGATCTGGGGTGAAATATAAATATATAGTACCTTGGAAAACCTAGCGAATAACACCATATCGGCCACATCTTGTTATCATTGCCAGCTTATAATCTACCTTTCAATCAAACAATCAATCAATCAGCCTATCGTAGTCCACTGCTGGACATAGGCCTCTCCTAACACGCGCCATTGCACACGGTCTTTCACCTTCCGCATCCAGTCTGTCCCAGCGACCTTTTTGAGGTCGTCGGTCCATCTAGCTGGGGGCCGTCCTACCTTACGCTTTATATCGAATTAAATCTTATCTCGTTTAACATATTACTAAGCTTTTGAAAGGTGCTTAGGAATTTGAATACCTACCAATGCGGTGTATACATATTCTGTCTACGCCTTGAAGAATCAAACTTGATACTAATGCCTAGTCTCTACATGTGTTTTTCTTACGAAACATATACTAACAACGTTTCACGTTCAACATCCCACTAAAAAACAGAACAAATATAAAATAATAGCCGTACATTTTTCATCTGGAAACGTAAACATTTCATTTAAAAACATAGTTTCACAGACAAAAAAAAATAATGAAAACCCACCACTGTAGGGCTTAAATTTTTCTTGTAATATAACATAACATGTTCATGTTTACTTTGAAATCGTAGATAAAATGTCAAAACAAATGCTACATGTTCGTATGATACGAGTATAAACTAAGCCCTACAGGGCCTTTATTCACTATAACTAAACGCAACGCGTTACGATGACTGTAAAATGATCGTCCAATGGTATTCTGTCACGGTTCATGGTATATGACTGCCTCGTTGTTCCGGTGGCAAAGCGCATTGCTTAGCACAAATGTAGTTTTTCTTACGAAAAATTCCCAGTATTAATCCACTGTCTAGAATTGTGCCCGGTATATGGCGAAAGGCTCGCCCCCTATTACATGGGGCCTAACATCGTCGGCGAAACGTGGGTGTATTCAGTACACCTCTACCACCCCCTCTGGGGAATATAGGCGTGACGGTGTTATTATTATTCATGGTCTATACCATGTCCTATCAGAAGGACTAGTCAAGATTCTCCGTAACCAGCGAGCGAATATGACACCAACTATTGACAGTGGGTGGAGGGAGCCAGAGATCCATAAGGAAATAACCTGTTGGAACTATCTACTTACCCCGCAAAGGATTTTGATGCTATAAATAAAAATTAAACGATAATTTCACGAAGATATCGTAATGCTCCGTTACGTGTTTAACTTTTCATAGCGAATAAGGATCAAAAACATAGAATGATGTTTCAAGAAATGCCTCAAGGCCTGATGTTAGAGATCGTTCTCACTTAACAAGGTCCTCGAAGAAATTATACTGAAGTAAGTGACGCTTCATAAGTAGGTACGTGTAATAATTTTTTGTGTTATAACTATCTTTGTGTGATCCACAATTATTTGTTCCGGTCTGGGTATTTGTTTGTGAATTTTCATGTTTGTAAACGCACCCACGACACAGGAATAAATCCTAGTGTGGGGCTACGTTTAATTTAAAAAAAAAACAAAAAAAAAATGCTTGTTACGTGATTTTAAATCGTAGTTCAGTTTAACTATGTCCATTATTTTTGTAACTTAAACGTATGCTATAAATTTTATATGCATCGCCTAAAAGTTATAATAAAATAAACAGCAATTTACAAGAACGTGATAAACCAAATTTTTTAATTAAAAGAAAAATAACTCACAGCAACTCATTTTTTACACTAAGTTCATCATCATCATCATCTCAGCCTATACTTGTCCACTGCTGAACATAGGCCTCCCCAATCGCTTTCCAGCGTAACCGGTCCGATGCCACCTGCATCCAACGACTTACTGCGATTTTCAGAAGATCGTCTGTCCATCTGGCAGGTGGTCGTCCCACGCTGCGCTTGCCAATACGTGGTCTCCACTCTAGAATCTTTCTGCCCCAACGCCCGTCCGATCTTCGCGCTATGTGGCCGGCCCATTGCCACTTCAGCTTGCTAATCTTAAGGGCTATGTCGGTGACCTTGGTTCTTCTACGAATCTCCTCATTCCTGATTCGATCACGTAGAGAAACGCCGAGCATAGCTCTCTCCATAGCTCGCTGAGCAACTCTGAGCTTTTTTATGAGACCTATAGTAAGAGACCACGTCTCTGATCCATATATCATCACTGGTAACACACATTGACTAAAAACTTTAGTCTTTAGGCACTGAGGTATTTTGGATGAGAAGATGTTGCGCAGTTTCCCGAACGCTGCCCAGCCGAGTTGGATTCGTCGATTGACCTCTCTCTCAAAGTTGGACCTACCTAACCGGACTACCTGTCCCAGGTAAATGTATTCGTCGACAACCTCAAGAGTGGAGTTCCCAACGGTGAATGCGGTGGGTACGACGTGGACGTTACACATTATTTTCGTTTTGTCCATGTTCATTTTAAGACCCACTTGTTGAGATACTCTGTTGAGGTCGCCGAGCATTCGTCCTAGATTTTCCAGCGACTCCGCCATGACCACAATGTCGTCGGCAAATCGAAGGTGAGTGATGTATTCGCCATTGATGTTGATGCTAAGTCCTCGCCATTCCAAGAGCTTGAAGGCGTCCTCTATGGTGGTCGTAAACAGTTTCGGAGAAATGACGTCTCCCTGTCTTACTCCTCTTTTTATGGAGATCGACTTCGTGCACTGCCCTTGTGCTCGGACTGACATGGTGGCGTTATTATACAAGCACTTCAACACTTCGATGTACCGATAGTCAATGCGGCATCGCTGGAGAGATCTAAGAACCGCCCAAGTCTCGATCGAATCGAAGGCTTTCTCATAGTCTACAAACGCCAAGCATAGTGGCCGATTATACTCCTCGGTCTTCTGTATAATCTGCCGCAGCGTATGTATGTGGTCTATGGTACTAAAGCCTTTCCGGAAACCGGCTTGTTCGGGAGGCTGGAAATCATCAAGCCTCCGTTCGAGACGATTCGTGATGACTCTCGAAAACAACTTGTAAACATGGCTCAGCAGTGTGATGGGCCTATAGTTCTTTAATAAAGTCTTATCACCTTTATTAAAAAGGGTATCACCACACCCCTGTTCCATGCTTCCGGCGTTTTTCCTTCGAGCAAGACGGAATTAAACAGCCTCTGAAGGACTTTAAGTACCGGCGATCCGCCCGCTTTCAGAAGCTCTGCGGTAATTCCGTCTTCACCCGGCGCTTTGTTGTTTTTAAGTTGTTTGAGAGCCATCCTAATCTCGTACAGGCTGATGTCCGGGATATCTTCAGTGTAGTGTCGGGTTAGCTTGGCTCTTGGGTCTTTTACCAAGTCAACAACAGGTTCAGCTACTGAGGTATACAACTGCCCATAGAACCTCTCTATCTCGCTGAGCACCTCTGACCTATTCGACGTTACGTTTCCGTCCTCCGTCTTCAGCTTCGTCAACTAGCTTTGCCCAATAGACGCGTCTCTTGCGAACACTTTGGAGCCCTTGTTCTGCTCTATGGTCTCCTCAATACGTCTTGTATTGAAGGACCGTAAATCGTGTCGCAAGGACTTCAATATCTGTCCATTGAGCTGCCTATAGGACTTAGCATCATCGGAGGTTTGGAGTGTCATGGTACGTCGCTCAGCCATAAGGTTTCGGGTGTAGTCAGATAGCTTTTGAGGCCTATTTTTACGGTGGGGCTTAAAATGCTTAGACCCGACCGCATGGACAGTCTCTACCAACCTATTGTTGATTTCGTCCACTGATGCGCTGCTGTCTAGCAATTCGAAGCGGTTTGACAATTCGAGTTGAAAGTTCTCGGGGTTTTGGATATGTGTATTAGAAGGTCGGAGCGTAGACTTCATCAGACGCGATCTTTCCATTTTGACATTAATATTTAATGTGCCTCTGACCATTCGGTGATCACTGCCGGTTTTTACCCTGTGAATCACGGAGACATCATTAAATATTTGTCGCTTGGTGCTCATGATGAAGTCTATCTCATTTTTTGTGAAACCATCAGGGCTCATCCAGGTCCATTTCCTATGAGACGGCTTCTGGAAGAAAGAGTTCATCATAAAGCGTCCCTCCTTCTCCAGAAATTCGGCCAGCCTCTGACCCCTGGGGTTGCGCTGCCCATATCCAAATTGCCCCACTCTCAACTCATCATCGCCCCGTTTGCCCAGTCGCGCATTGAAGTCACCCATAACTACTGTAAAGTGTGCTTTGGAAGTATGTATGGCTCTACTAATGTCCTCATACATAACTTCGACCTCATCATCTGAGTATGCCGAGGTCGGTGCGTAGACCTGTATGACCTTCAGCGAATATCTTTTGGATATTCTGAGTATCAGGTACGCTACCCTGCTCGACACACTAGTGATGGACACAACGTTGTCTATGAGTGACTTGTGGACGATAAATCCGACACCACCTTGGGACTGCTGTTCGCCCTCCCGGTAGTAAAACAAGTTGCCGGATTTTAAGGTTATCGTGTCCTCGCCCTCTCTTCGGACCTCCGATAAACCAACAATACTCCACCGCAACTTGTTTAACTCTTCTTCCAGCTTAACTAGCTTCTCATCTGTCCTCAATGTGCGTGCGTTGTATGTCACCAGGGCCAATTTTCGGTTACTCGCTTTTATTTAATTTTTATCACAATAATTCAATTACACTTTGCCAGACATTGCTTTAGATCGTTGTACCTGTATATAAAAAAAACACGTTGGAATATCAATGAACATGTCATGAAATAACCAGGCTTTCTCTTGTCACAATTTAAAACCAAATATAAAATCATGAAATAAATGTATTTTTACTGATTTTATCGTGGTTTATTTTTGGACGTTTCGGAATGATAGTTTTATTTCATGTGTCATATTCGCGTAAATCTAAGAACTCAGTATCTCAGAATCATTAAAGTCAAATATCATACGGTATTGTATGATATACATTGTGCCTCGTCCAATTTAACTGCTCCTTTTATAGTTAGCAAGGCCACACGCTGCATGTTGTACCTCGGCGGTCTACTGCAGGGAGCGGAGGGACCCTTATCATTGTGATGTACCTCCCTTTGGGCGACCTCTTCTATACTGAGAACACAGTACTATGAACTACTACGAAATAATAACGTACCATTTTATATGTGGGTAGTTGCATGTTGTAGGTTGGCATTTTGTATTCTCACGGAATTTACGAAATACATCATTGATAGAATACCTGATAATTCTACACTACTTAAAACTCGTTAGGTTTGTTTTTGTCCATATTTTACTAATACTCATTTGACATTAAATCAGAATAACCTAGTTGAAGCGAAGAATATGCTACCATTTAATAGGTAAACATACTTGTAGCTTTCCTTGGCCCATTTACATGGGCTAGTGATTTCATACTTAGGGCAATAGGGCAAGATTTTTATTAAATTTATAAATGTTAAAATATTTGTTGCATGGCAGCGAGAGCTGGGTATGTAAGAAGGAGAATGAAAGTAGGATAAATGCGGTGGAAATGCGAGCTCTGTGGAAGATGTGCGGAGTGGAGCTGACCGACCGTATTCGCAACAGCGTAGTAAGAAAGCGAGTAGATATGAAAGATAGTTTCGGTGTAAAGAAGAGAAAGGGTATGATCCGTTGGTTCGGGCATATAGAAAGAATGTCAGAAGAAAGAATGACAAAACAGATATACAATGCGAAAGTGGAAGGATGTAGGTACCGGGGAAGAACTAGACTATCTTACCATGACCAAAAAGACCGAGTCTTATCTGAAGGACAAGTCATGAGTCTCCGTAACCGGCAAGCATGTATGAGACGAACTATGCGAGTGGAGAGACCGAGAGAGGTGTGTAAGGAAAGAACATGTTAGAACTTTGCACTCTCTGTCTACCCCGCAAGGGATCTGGCGTGATGATATAGATAGATAGATAGATAAAATATTTTTTTCGTGTTTAGTTTTTTTATGAATTTGTGTACAGTAAACCGCTCTGCCCACTGCGTCTAATAGTCGCGGGTTCGAGTCCCGCACGGGACAAATCTTTGTGTGATCCACAATTATTTGTTCCGGTCTGGGTATTTGTGTATGTGAATTTTCATGTTTGTAAACGCACCCACGACACAGGTATAAATCCTAGTGTGGGGCTACGTTTTTTAAAAAGAAGAAGAAGAAAAGAAGTATCACCAATACAGCTACTCCTGCGAATTCCGCGAGCACAAAACAATAGTCTGTGTATTGTGCCTCGTCAAATGTAACTGCTCCTTTGCTAGCAAGTCGACACGCGGCGTGTTGTACCTCGGCGGTGTACTGCAGAGAGCGGAGGGACCCTTATCATGGTGATGTACCTCCCCTGGGGCGATTCCGTTCTTCTGTACTTGGAAAACAGTATAAACCTACTACCTAATATAACACACCATTTCACGTATGTGTGTTATGTATTTATAGAGTAGTTAAATTATGTTGCGAGTTAAACTTGTCGTAAATAGACTAGCAAAAAATATTTCGTACAAAATTACATAATTAGGGATTCTATAAAATTCTAAAACTACCCATGTAAGTAATATATTGTTATTGATTTGCTTAGTAGATAGAAAAAATATTATTTTCAAGTTCGACAAAAGTGCCAGACTCAGGTGCCAGATTCCTGGCAATTAGCAGAATGCCCAGAAGGCTGGCAGCTTTCTCGCACAGGAGAAGACTTATATTTAAAAAAGTCTTTATGGACGACTGCCTCGTTGGTAAAGCGCATCGATTTGTAAGCACGAGGTCTTGGGTTCAAATCCTAGGTCGGACACGTGTAGTTTTTGTAACGAAAAACTTCCCAGTACATTCCGGAGTCTGGAATTGTGCCCGGTATATGGCAATAGGCTCACCCCCTATTACATGGAACCTAACATCGTCGGCGAAACGTGGGTGTACTCAGTACACCTCTGCCACCCCCGCTTGGGGAATAAAGGCGTGACGGTGTCTTTATGGACACGGGAAGTGATTAGGTATCATATTATTGTTATATTTTTTTCTGACATCACTTAACTTACATAGCCTTAAAATATCATCGCGAATGACATAGGTGTACTGTGGGCATCCACATGTCGTCGATGAGGCGGCAAGGATATTTTAGCCCGTGGATGGCATTGGGCGGGGGGTGTTGGTGTGAAATTAGAGTTAGCATTTAGTAAAATTTTTCTATTTCCAGGGAAATATTTCCACGTGTGGGTCCGCACTAATTAAAAAAAAGATCTTGGGTAAATTTTATAGCATGCGGCAACTCTGCGACTGTCACGAACTGACATTTTACTTGATGACAGCGTTAGTTCCGATTTTAGCCGCGGGCCACTAGATGTATGACTGTAGTTAGGAAACGTACTGTCAATACAACGGGCACAATCTGACTACGGGCTGCTATTAATATTGTTCCTATAGAAAAACCACAGGTCGTTCGACCTGGGATTCGAGCCTAAGACTTCGTGAAAGCCAACTAAAGAATGTACCACTAGACCGACCAGGCACAGAAAACAGCTTATTTAACACCGTCACGCATATATTCCACAAGCAGAGGTGGCAGAGGTGTACTGCGTACATCGATCATCTGCTTACTTAACCCGGAAATCATTAACAGTTGGCGGTAGAATTTTGACCAATTTTCCATAATAATAAATAATAATATAAGCCCTGTTAAGAAACTGTCCCACCGTTGAGCACGGGCCGCCTCTCAAACTGAGAGGGTTTAGGTCATAGTCCACCACCCTTGCCCAGTGCGGGTTGGCAAACATCACACCCCTTCGAGAAACACTTAGGCATGCACGTTTCCTTACGATGTTTTCCTTCACCGTTAAAGCAAGTGATAGTTAATTTTTAATACGCACATGCTTTCGAAAAGACAGAGGTGCGTGCCTGGGTTTGAGACCTCTGACTTTGCTGACTGCTTCGATTTTCTATACAAAATATATAAAAATTATATCCGTAGCAGGCAAATATATCCTTGAGTTAAATATTGAAACCGGCCGTTAATCTACCAAAGATAGCCGGTTAAGCCCCCACAACACGGACTTGACCTGAGATAGGTGACCGGTTATAGCATTTTCATATTTGAGAGTCCCCGTGCTTAGGAAAGCACGCTAAGCCGTTGGTCCCTGTTACTATTTAATGTGGTAGTCGTTAAGTCAAGTTGGTAGTATGACCTAATCTCTCTCAATTTTTTTATTTTTTATTTATTTGGAAAAAAAACAGTAATACATTATGAGAATAACAAATACGAGTAGTGTTGGTTATGGTAGTCTATATAAATGTAAAACCAACTACATTTTCCACATATTGCTTAATAAAGAAGTAACATTATAACTAGGGGCATCAATTATAGGTGCATGCGATGATATGTAAAAGTGAGTTATAGCGTAACTAGTTTAGAGATAAAAAAGTAGGTATAGTGCAGAAGATAAAGAAGTGGGAGTGAGTCAATGGTATACCAGTATCATATCACTCCCCTCTGAGTATTTTGGTGATTAAACTTTTAAAAACATGCAAGGATAAAGAGAAAATATCAATGTCTGTGAAGCGATTATTATATGTGTCTACACAGAGATTTGTAAGAGAAGCCCTTTGCCCAGCAGTGGGACTATATTGGCTGTAATTATTACACAGGTGTACCGACCTTCAGATTAAAACATATAACGCTACCACATTAAATCGATCACCAGCGACACCTCTTTATAAATATTTATCGAGTTCCCCTACATAAATATGTATGGGAACGTTAAGCACAGACCTCCCGTATAATACTATACCCTCCAAATTAATACGAGCGAAGCCGGGTCGTTATGGAAAATGATATGATATGTGAATTTCAAATTAAATGGCCGATTTATACTGGTCGGGAAAAAATACTGAATTCATTGGTTGATTAAAGTTGAAGACGTGGAGTAGGCAGGCTTTCAAGATGGATCGATCTTCGCAAAAGAGTGTGAGGATGGATATGTTAGTGGTAGTAGTGAGAGGTATGTTAGTTACTCTGTTACGCAAAATCTGATCGGATTTTGATAAAACTTTACAGCAATGTGGCTTATACATCAGAATAACACATCCTACTTAATATTGTAAATGTGAAAGTTTGTATGTTTAGATGTTCGTTACTCAATCACGCAAAAACGGCTGAACGGATTTATGTAAAATTTGGCACACAGATTGTTTGATACTTTGATTAACACATAGGGCACTTTTTATCCCGGAAAAGGTTCCTGTCTAAATTCAACGCTTACGAAGTCTCTAGCAGAAACTAGTAGGCTATTTATTAAGATATTATAAAACAAACGCGTGCCCAGCCGTGGATTAACTGCTAGTGGTTTATATTTGTCTCACCCAATAAGTGGTTATCATAATCGCGCCATCCGAGGCCGCCCTCAGCTCATCCCTAGTACTAATGGTGGCGCAGAAGAGGCAGATCAGCAAGTGCTACATAGTCCGTGAGGTCACACTACAATAGCAGGCTGCTAGATTTGGATCTCTGAACCCCTATTTATGTAACTGCGGAGCCAAGTAAATTATTTCCACACTGACTGCACTAGCTGGATGACCTGGTAAAGGTCACGGGTAAAAACTAGATGCGTACAGTACAACGGCAATCGTAGTCCCGATTTTTGGGAAGACCTATATTCTGTAGGTCTTTCAGCTAATGATAATGATTGGTTGATTAATGTGGATTTAATTATCCTAGAGAAATTATCCTCCATCACCGCACAGGTCATATTTTTGTTGAACCCCCAATTTTATCTGAGCGTTATAAAAGGAACCTTCGACGTTTTGTTTGATTTACGCTATTTTCGTTAGCCTTAGGAATAAATTAAGCTTTTCCACCTAAGGTTTGTTTTAGTAAAGAATAAAGAAGACAAAAAAGAAGACCGCTAAAGTTACATTAAAATTTACATACATACATCACAGACATAGTAAAATTACCTTTCCAAACATATTAAAACGATTTAAAAGAACTTATATAATATATAGATATACGGCCGCGCAAAATTAGCATTGTAAAGGACGCATATAATACAAAATCAGCACATAAAGAGGCAAAAACTCAATTACATTCTTGAAGTTCAAGTTTATAATTTCAAATGAATTAAAAAAGAATTCCATCTCAAAGGAAATACTTATACATTATGAAACAGAGACGGTACAGAATTAGCATTGCAAAGAAATAGAATATAATGGAAACATCTTAGTTCGCTGCTTCGTCTTTGTAAAAGTATCCAATGATTTGGAAAATTAAACTCGGATGCAGTTCTACGGGCATGATGAAATGGACCGTCTGTTACACCGTAGCGGAAGAAATGATTAACAGTACCGTTATTGGACGAACTAAAGCTAGTGGACGGTATGCAGATATTAGTCTACCGCCTAACATATCAGCTTAACGTGATTTTACATTAGAACTTGTTTCAACCTATGGCGACTACCTATAGCCATTCTATCTATAGAGATATCTACACAATTAAACGTGTAATAAATATGAACTTTTAATATTGGATAGGTTAATGGTTTGTCTTTGTTTAATTTAACAAGTTAAAAACCCTTGAGGTAAGCAGTCTTTCTAAAATCTCCATACAATGTTATTTTACAGATCTTTTTTTTTTTAAACGTAGCCCCACAGCACTAGGATTCATTCCTGTGTCGTGGGTGCGTTTACAAACATGAAAATTCACATACACAAATACCCAGACTGGAACAAATAATTGTGGATCACACAAAGATTTGTCCCGTGCGGGAATCGACCCCGCGACTATTAGACACAGTGAGTGGAGCGGCTTAAGCTCTTAACCACTGCGCTAAATCGTCCACCCGTCGTAAGTAATAGAATTAGCCCACCATGATCTACTTCACTTAAAAAAGTGTGTTTTAAATATTGTTCCAATTCAGCCAAGTCCTTCAACACAAATAAATGTATAAGATGCGTGTATGTCGGTGTAAATAAAAATACTTGTTAAAAGTATTCAGAGCACCATTTCATCTCGTTACGCCGAGCGTCGTGTTGTTGCTCAATTAATGTAATATTTTAATTGTTATAAAACCGTCTAACAGATGAGAGCCACAAAGAAAACATTTCTACAGGCTTCTAAGTCATTAGACATTTGTTTTCTTTCATCTTGTTTATTTCGTTACCAATTTATACATTTTCCGTCTATTATATCGGATTCTTAAAACGTAGACGATCTAAGTTATTGTGTGTGTATGTAACAAAGCTATGATGGAAACCTTATAGGCGGTTTATAAGTTACAACAGTAGATGACCTCAAACCTACCACCGACAATCGGCACTGGTTCTGCGTGGTGGAGTATGATCTAATCTCTCAACTCGATTTATGAGACAAGGCCTTTCCCAAGAGTGGGACAGCGTTGGTTTATTTATTATTAATATGTCTAATTTTATGATAATGTAATTCTTGCTTCAAGAATTAAAATTGTACATAAAATCAACGATGAGTAATTTTCCGAATACAATAAATATTATCAATGCTTCCATAGTTACCTTCCTTTTATAAAACAATAAGCCTTTAAGCCTCCACGATATGAATTTCCCTTAAATATAAAATTCACTTAATACCCCTCTAGGGGACAACTAGGCCTAACTAAATGTAACTCCAAACTAGTTCGAAACCGGCCTATAGTAACAAGGGAACTGGCTCACAATTTATGTCCGTACGATATTTCTAGCTCAATTTTGCTCTGCGCCACTCAATCGTAAAAAGTGCGCAGTTTGGCGAGTTCCGTTATTTCAGTTCTTTTGCTAAGATTTGGTCGAACATTTTTTCCGTTGGAACAAATCTTATTTTAGTTTCAGACGTAGATATTCAAGATTTTGTTAAATTCATGGACACAAAACCATATATATAAGACTTTGTTCAAAGCTGATATTCCAATGCGGACATGTTACTAGTATAAATTATTGACGTAAAGATTATTTAGTAATCTTCACGTCAATCATTTATCCTACTAATATTATAAACTAGTTTCTGCCCGCTACTTCATCCGCGTTGACTTTAGGCAGTAACCTAACATTTTTGCGGGATAAAAAGTATCCTTTGTGCTAATCCAGATAATAAACTGTGTCCAAAATTTCATCCAAAGCCGTTCAGCCGTTCTTGCGCGATTGAGTAACAAACATACACGCAAAAACAGTTCAACGGATTTAGATTAAATATGGCACACAGATAGTTTATTACCTAGATTAATACATAGGATACTTTTTATCCCAAAAAAATGTAAAGTTCCTGTCTAAAGTCAACGCGAACGAAGTCACGGGCAAAAACTAGTACAACATAAATTCATGTAAAATGAACTCAATTTAAATTAAAAATACCATAAAAACGTCATGTCTATTCCCTAAACTGTTCTATTTTTCTCCAACGACATTAGGTCCCAACGTGATAGGGGATTGGTTATTGCCAACATACCAGATATGATTTCAGACTGTTTTGATATTTTTTATAGATAATACGATCTCAATAATACGTTATCCGACCTAGGATTCCAACATGACCTAGTAATTGCCAGTCTCACCATGCGCTACTAGACCAAAAAGATATTCATAGTACTTAACATATCAACGATTATGTTTTTGGGATGGCCGTTTCAATGCTGATAACGGTGGAACGTGGGGTTATTTTTCTTCGTTTTCAAATCTTGAAATAACACTAGGCTCTTGTCCGGTACACTGATCTTCCTTGATATACTGACTTTGGTAGCAAAATATCAGAAGATGCTCACAATAATTGAGGATTAATATTGGCACATGGATTGCAGTGAGGTTAGCTGCTCCGCGACACGTTCGATCGCTTGCCCCGCTGCTAATCGAATCACAAAGTGGGGCAGTACGCCGTCATCGGTCGGTCGTCATCTGACATCTGTCACAAAGGCAAAGAGTTCGTCTATAGACAAGATTAAAGGTTACTAAAATGACAATAATTGCTTGACATTCCATTACCTGTGATCGTCAAATATTGTTCAAATGATACGCTCCGACAAATATTTAAAAGATAAGTATCCAATTGATGGAAGCATGTCCTCGTATATACATGTTCATACCTACTATACATACACCAGGCATGATTTTCCAAATTCAAGCCTCCACCGAGGCCACTGAATAAATGAATAAAATTTCACGTGTATACGAACCGCGCATTATTCGCAATGATATCGCACAATTCAATTCTGTTGGCATACAGAAAGAAAGGGTTCGGAATTTATTACGAAATTAGTACGTGCAGGTTTGGAGTTGACACGTGTTCATGTACATATGTATGCATATTGATTATTTTGTATCATATTTCTGAATTTTAGTACTTTTTTATTAAGACGTAACGTAGCCGCACACTGGGATTCATTCCTGAGTTATTCTCTTGTAGGTCACAAAAAGATTTGTCCTTTGGTCACAAAAAGAAAGAATAAGAAACCGCGACTATTATTCTCTATCTTTAAAAAAAAAACGTAGCCACACACTAGGATTTATTCCTGTATCGTGGGTGCATTTAGAAACATGTAAATTTACAAACACAAATACCCAGACGGAAAACAATAATTGTGGGTCATACAAAGATTTGTCCCGTGCGGGATTCGAACCCACGTATATTTGACCCAGTGTGCGGAGCGGCTTAAGCTCTTAACGACTGCCCCAAATCGACCGTCTAAAACTACTAGATCGATATGGTACGCGCTCTAAACGACTGGACCAAGCAGATGTCAAAGGAGTAATAAAAAAGTCTAGGGGTCTTTCGCAAAAAAAGTGTAAATATGCCAAAAAGTACGAATTTCCGATTTTTGTTAAGTAAGCTTTACTAATTGACAGAGGACCATCTCCTGATCGATATTTGTGGAGCGGAAGGTACACTCTTAAAATAGATTTTTGAAAAATATCTATCTATCTATATCATCACGCCAGCTCCCTCGCGGGGTAGGCAGAGAGTACAGAGTTCCAACAGGTTCTTTCCTTACATACCTCTCTGGCTTCCTCCACTCTCATAGTTCGTCTCATACACACTCGCCGGTTACGGAGACTCTTGACTTGCCCTTCAGCTAAGACACGGTCTATTTGGTCATGGTAAGATAGTCTAGGTCTTCCCCGGCACCTACATCCTTCCACTTTCGCATTGTATATCTGTTTTGTCATTCTTTCTTCTGGCATTCTTTCTATATGCCCGAACCAACGGAGCATACCCTTTCTCATCTTTACACCGATACTATCTTTCATACCTACTCGGTCGGTCAGCGTGACTCCGCACATCTTCCGCAGAGATCGCATTTCGACCGCATTTATCCTGCTTTCGTTCTCCTTCTTACATACCCAACTCTCACTGCCATATAACAGCGTTGGGTCAAGCACTCCGTTATGCATGGCCAGCTGCGCCTTTTGGCTTAAGTGCCGGCTCCCAAGTAGCCTTCCCATCGCACCATTCACTCTATTACCTGCATTCACTCTTCTCTCTATATCAGCGGTGTATTTCCCATCCTTACTGAAGGCGCATCCAAGATATACAAACTCATTCACTTGCTCCAGCACATCGTTACCAACCACAATCCTTGCATTCGTTCTGGTTTCTTCCCGTTCAAAAACCATAATTTTGGTTTTCTTCACATTCAAATGTAAGCCATTGTTCATGCAGTCGTCTCTCATAACTGTGACATTTGAAAAAAATAATGCAGAAAAAAGAGGTGGCCAGGTTAATGAGAAAAGTCTATCAGGTAAATTAGACATTGACAGGTTGGTGAGGAAAAGTATGTAAACATGGGTTATTTATTTAAAAAATAACAAATAAAATAAGTTTTTTTTTAAAAAATCAGTGTTAAAAAGAAAATATCTGAAAACTAAGGGACAAAACGTATTACAATCACAATGACATAACAAATTTTAGTTAAGTTATTAATAATTAAAGCACAACATAAATGTAACTCTAAAAGAATAATCTTAACGAAACCAGGATTAAATCACAGTGTAATTAAAAACTTAATAAACAATTTAACACTTAATAGATCAATTAGTATTGAATCAGTACAACGGTTAGCCGGATCATAAAAAGTGGATATAACAAAAACGCAAAATAACTCAATGACAACTAATTAAGACTAATTTAATAAAGTTAAATCTCACTAAAAAACGTAGGATCTTTTCTTCTTTCTTTTTCTTTTAATTTTTTTTAAAAGTAAACTTAGTACCATGCTAGGATTTACTCCTGTGTCGTGGGTGCGTTTACAAACATGAAAATTCACAAACACAAATACGCAGACCGGAACAAATAATTGTGGATCACACAAAGATTTGTCCCGTGCGGGAATCGAACCCGCGACTATTAGACACAGTGGGCGGAGCAGCCTTACATACCTCTCTGGCTTCCTCGACTCTCATAGTTCGTCTCATACACGCTCGCCGGTTACGGAGACTCTTGACTTTTCCATCAGATAAGACTCGGTTTATTTGGTCGTGGTAAGATAGTCTAGGTCTTCCCCGGTACCTGTATCCTTCCACTTTCACATTGTATATCTGTTTTGTCATTCTTTCCTCTGGCATTCTTTCTATATGCCCGAACCAACGGAGCATGCCCTTTCTCATCTTTACACCGATACTATCTGTCATACCTACTCGCTGTCTTACTATGCTGTTGCTAATGCGGTCGGTCAGCTTCACTCCGCATATCGCGTGACGGTATAATATAAGAAATTTGAATGACCAGAAAAAACACAACTTACTTCTTACTATTTCGTTTGGTTCCGATAAATTTACACTCATAAACTTTTTAATTAGTGTATCTCACACTATCGTTGGAAGCACACTGACTGCGATCATATTGAAGGGTGCGGGGTAAGGACAGCTGGCATTGTCTATTCTGTGATGTATTTTAATTAGTGTCAGGTTAATTAGGAAGTCTCTCGACAAAAAGCTAAAGGCTTAACGTTCTTAATTTATTTGAAAAATTAGTACGTTTATATATAAAAATACACACTAAATAGCAACCTTAGATAGACAGAGTTTAACATGTATTATTAATGCACAGGCGCTCGTAGCGCTGTGCCACCGCGGTGTTCTAACTAATCACCAAGGTTAAGCAGCGCTCGACATGGTTGGTCTGAGATGGGTGACTGTTTGTGGCATTTTCATATTCGAGCGTCTCCGTGCTTCGGAAGGCACGTTAAGCCGTTGGTCCCGGTTACCACTTAATGTGGTAGTCGTTAAGCCGAGTTGGAGGCCTCATAGGCGGCTTGACAATTTCCAACAGTAGGTGGCCACAAACCTGCCTCCACCAATCCGCACTGGGTCCGCGTGGTGGAGTATGACCTAATCTCTCTCACCTTGATTTGTGAGAGAAGGCCTTTGCCCAGCAGTGGGCAATATAGGCTGATATTATTATATTAATGCACACTTTTATAAGAACTTAGGTACTAACTCGAGCAAATCTTCAGTACTCGATCAAGATCGTTGCAGGTGTATGAGATTAATGGTGCATTTCATATAAAATCAGAATAAATACTAAACCAATACTATAATACATACTTGGCCTGTTTAGAAGAAATACTTAAAAAATATTTTAGTATCAGAGTAGAGGCTTATATATTATACCTCACCTTCAAATTCGCAAAACGTTTACGCCAGATGAAATAACACTTTTTTTGAGAAAGACCCCTAGGCAATCATCCAATCAAGCAACTCAAAATAAGTTGCATTGTCCGATCGGTAACATCGGTTAAGTAACTTCGGGCAGTTAGAACCTTAAATTGGTGACCATCAGCATTATATCTTTTCAGCGTCTCCGTACCTCGGAAAGCATATTAAGCCATCGATCTCCGCTTTTGATACTAGACAGTAGTCCTTTAGCCAAATTAAATGAATAAAACGCAACGTTGTGATTCATCAAAATCCGTATTACGAGCTACTCTAAGCTTCGTGAATAAATACTAAACATCCTGCCACTGGGGTGTTATTGCATCATACTTTTCTACCTACATATCATTCACACAAAAGGTAACCGCCATTATTTGAACTCTAAAAAAAAATTACATATCTCGATAATATGAGATTGCCTAACTTTTGCCAAAGCATGACATTAAAGAATCCTTGGAACGAAGTTTAATAGTTAAAGAGATAACGATTTATATTATATATATAGAGTATTACTAGTACTAGATACTAGAATTCTCTCGCGAAATTACAAACGAATTTTCTGAGTGCTTATTCTACTAAACAGCAATGATTTATTTTTAAACATCTTCAGATATAACAAAGAGACGTCTCTCACAAAACGAACAATACAGTCGACATCGTTTGTGACGTCACCCCCGTCTGAATTCGTATTTAATTCAACACACTGCCTTATAAATATGAAAAAACCTTTCAGCAGATGTTATTTAGGAATCTATCTTGTTTTCGTTATGTATCCTACGTTCTGTTGGTATTCAAACAAATTTATTTCGTACAAACTCTACGGGGGTACTTCCAGTTGGTCACTCTTACATTCATTTCAATCTGGAATTAAAAATCTACTATTGGAACAGAACGTGACCTTGATTAAGGGGATCCGTCGAGAAATTCAGAAGGCATAATTTCGTTGCAATATTAAGGTTATTAAGTTTACTTATGGTCGAGATATGAGACCAAACCCTTGAACTTCTCGTTCATATATATATTGCGGTGTTCCAGACGCCAAAATTCCGCGCTTCCAAATTCGATATTTTAAATTATTTTATATTTTCGATACTTCTACTAATCATGAAAAAATATTGTAATGTATAATAAAAGCTTGTTGGATGTTCTAACTCTATAACGGTGTTAGTATAGCATATAGCTGAATAAAGGAAAAAACATCAAATGCGAAAGATAAAAGCATAATACTACAGGGGCGACATGGGCACGAAAACATTTGTCGGATAAACTCGAATGGGACGGTTAAAAGGTTAAAGATTTAAGATCTAAATAGTATCGGGAGGACCAGTCTTAATAAACAGCACTAGCTCTCTAGAATGACTACCAGAACAGCCATCACTTCCGTTGTTGAAGAAGTAAGTATATCGTCAAGATATATGTACTTATTACAATATGAAAACATCGATTTATCATAAGTACTAGGTCCAACACTAGTATTAAGTTTAAAAGTCTGTTAGTCATGAGTTCGGTTTTCATGAGTTAAATCAATATATTGTTTATACACCATGTTTTGTTATATCTGAACTCGAGTCAAATCTGATAATATCCTCAAGCGAGATCTGAACTACATTCGTTTGATGATCAGTTATATGTTATTTCTCAGCAATTTGTTATACATTTTGCCTTGTTTATTCAATGAGGCGCTCGTAGCGCTGTGCGACCGCGGTGTTCTCACCGATTACAAAGGTTAAGCAGCGTTCGACTCGGTCGGCCCGAGATGGGTGACCGTTTGTGGCATTTTCATATTCGAGCGTCTCCGTGCTTTGGCAGGCACGTTAAGCCGTTGGTCCCGGCTACCACTTAATGTGGTAGTCGTTAAGCCGAGTTGGAAGCCTTAAAGGCGGCTTGATAAGTTCCAACAGCAGGTAGCCACAAACCTGCCTCCATCAATCCGCACTGGGTCCGCGTGGTGGAGTATGACCTAATCTCTCTCACCCCGATTTGTGAGAGAAGGCCTTTGTCCAGCAGTGAGCAGTATAGGCTGATATTATTATTCAATGACATGCTTAAGGAAAAATAAAAATCTTTTATAAAAAAAGGTAAACCGACTTCAAAAAGCAAAAAAATAAATATTTGAAGTTGGTGCTGGTTGGTGCAGTCGGTTACTTGGCACCGACTTCAAATATTTATTTTTTTGCTTTTTGAAGTCGGTTTACCTTTTTTTATAAAAGATTTTTATTTTACAATTTTAAGTGACCAGTGAATTATTCTATAGTAGGGTACCTATAGGATTGACGTAATACCCATAATGTCTCAATTTACACATGCCTATTGTTTGTCGTTAAGGAGTTCCCTGGTGTATCTTCTAAGTCCAAGGTCCAATGTCAATAAAATTAATATGGGACCACCTTGAAGATATACTGAACCCAATGCAAAAAAAAATATCAAAATCGGTCCACAATTGACGGAAATATCGCTGAACATACATAAAAAAAAAAAAAAGCATACATACAACCGAACATAGAACCTCCTCCTTTTTGAAGTCGGTTAATTATGGCTACTATTATCTGCTGATAACTAGCTACTTGAAATTTTAAAAACTGTTTTTTTCTTAGAGCACATAAATTGAAAAATCTATTTTTGTTTAAGCACATAACTTGCTTTTTAGCTTTTCTAGAGTAACTCTGAGGGACGGACGGCTTCCGCTAATATAAAAGTAGGAACATAAATAAGGCTTAGTCCCCATCGTCGCCTAGTGCCTTGACGGTGACAAAGTAAAGCCTCTTTAATGCTACCTTTCGCTGTTAAAAGCTTCTTTCGATAAAGGGGTGTAGTTGAAACGTTTTTAAACCTAATGTAATGTACATTTTATGCTCAAGTGTTTTCAATGATTAAAAGGCATTTGCATGTAGAAAACCCTTTTGTTTGAAAGCTCAATTCAAATTTAATTTCGCATAGATTGTAGAAATGAATTTTACATGATTCAAATTTTATTGTTTCTAAAATTATGCAACTAATCATAAATGTAGCTCTATTTAAATTCATTGATTTACATTTACTTAAACTATTAGTATCAACTTTGTTAACATTAAACTTATTATTTTTGTTTAAGTTAATGAATTCATTCAAAATACAACTACAATAAAAAATAGTATCTATTTTAGTTAGAGAAATTAATTTCAGAATTTAGTCTGAGTTAGAAAAAAATTCACTGCATTAAGCAGACATCCCAGCCCAAATGGTATATAAGCCTCTATTTTAATTGGACCTCAATATGTTTCCACAAACATGTAATACGACCAATGATGTGTTATTTGCGGTTCGCTGGTCAGGTCAAATCCCTTGCGATGCGCGTAAATACGTCATCAAAATGTTACCGTTCATTTTCCAATGAAGCCTCGTAATGGGCGTTTTAACAACAGCAAAGTTGTAGCGATCTTTGGGGGAGCCCTTTGTCCTGCAGTGGACGTCTTTTGGCTGATAAAGATGATGATGAACTGAAGTTGCATTAAAAATAACTAAATTATTATTTTTTAATGTAAATTATTATTTTTTATTCAACTACTAGTTTCTGCCCGCGACTTCGTCCGCGTTGACTTTAGAGAGTAACCTTAAATTTTTCCGGGATAAAAAGTATCTTATATGTAAACTTGTTACACAAAAATTCAAAATTCATATATTCCACGATAAGTTATACAAATAGCTCTTATTCTAGTTGAAACCAGTATTATTAAATATATTTAAGAAAGAGATTAACGCAGATAGTTATGTGTCCCAAATTTCATCCAAATCCCTTCAGCCGTTTTTGCCAAACATCCAAACATCCAAACATCTAAGCATACAAATTTTCACATTTATAATATTAATAGGATATGTGATAATCCGGCGAAGTTTGAGAGCCATTTGTTTTTCTGTTGTTGGATATTGAATTTTACCTTAATGGTAAGAAGATAAGGTTTTGTTTCCTTGTTGCTTGGTAAATCTTCTTTCTTCGTAGTTCAACGTCGGGTGCCTATTTCTGTTGAAGCATTCTATTTTCTTTAGTCTAGTGCTATAAAGCCCTCTATCTTTGTAAGTACAAAGACTAAGGGGTTTCTGTCTATATCTCATAGTATAAAAATATGCATTTAATTTCTTTTTTACAACATGTTTATACCTGTCAACAATACGGGAAAACTTTACCAAAATAAAATAAAGGTTTAGCCACATTGCCGACGCAGCGCGACGGGAACGCGACGGTGGCGTGGAGACGCCACACGGTGGAGCCCCGCTCGGCGCGACGGCAAACGTCACAACCGGCCGTAGCTGAGCGCTTCCGTCGCGCTCCGTCGGCTATGTAACCAAATGTTAAACGATCTTGGATTTTTCCCGAAATAACAATAAAGATCAATTTCCTTTGCATCATACAGCGTAGCAACAATTTACTCACCAGACGAATTTATTGAACACGAATATCTTGCAGAGCCCAAAACAACCAATAAACACATAAACAGTATAGTATAACACACAACAGTATTTGCATAATGCCATCTATCAAGAGCCGTTGACCGCCGAGCCCGGATTGCGAACGGCAATAAATACCACCAAAGGTTCCGTACATCACAATATACGACCGATTTTAGATCGATGGCCTATGTAAGGGGATTTTTTATTTTCATAGGGTGAGTGAAGCGAAAAAAGGTTTGAGACAACTGCTTTTTTATGTTTTAAGGGGACGTTTTGTCTTAGAAGCTTTTTATGTTTGATCTTTCTTTTGCAAGATGTCATTTGATTACCGATGTGTCGGAGAAGGATAGACGAAATATTATTATTTGATTTTGAAACAATAATTTCAATTTAAAATGACCTTTTAAAAAACAAGATTTCATAGCAAAAACATAATGAAGATATCATGCTTAGTTGAGGAATTCCTTTAGCTTCCTTCTAGCTCCATCATCAGACCCTGAATACCATTCGGGTCTAAAGTCCTCATCAAGACAAATCCAACGAGCCCAAATATAGTATAGTTACATTGAGTAGTTGGGTGGTTCCATTAACCACCTTTCGGCTTTATCATCAGACCCTGAACACTATCTGGTTGTATAGTACTTGTCAATACCAATCTAACAAGCCTAAACACGAGGGGGCTACGTTATATACTTCACATGGCCACCTTCCGACTCCATCATCAAACCAGCCCTATGGTACCATATTATTGCATTTTCCCCTACTTTACAAACGTATGCCAAATATTAGCTCAATCGGATACCTGCAATTTTTGAAAATTTGAACCGGAATGACAGACAGACATACGAACATTGCAAGTTAAGTAAAAGCTTGTAAAAATAAGGGGAAATGTTTTAAACGCTTAAGTCGTCAAGTTTTTTATTTACCTCATCATCATACAAAAGTCTTCAACTGCTGGAAAAAGGCCCAAAGACCTTTGGTTTTGTGCTGTATGCATCCAGCTCTTACCTGGAGCTGGCAGGCCACCACGTGGACCGATGACGTGGTGAAGATAGCAGATTATTATCCTATTTAAAAAAATAATCACCGTCTTGTCTACAAGGTATAACATAATAAAAGCATGACCTCAGACACCCCGATTAGAGAATTGTTTCATAAATTCTGAACTAAAACCAAACTCTAAATTTAAAGGGTTTACCCTTTTTAAGCATTTTTATACCCCAATTAACAATGAAACTTGTACGTGTATGTGTGCGTTTTGAGAAAGACGTTTTAGCAATGCATTTGAAATCTCTTTATTGTTATGAATCAGGAATAAATTTAGTTCTGTTATAGTTCATTGAAGGAGTAAAAGTATTTTTTTGCAAATTTAAAAAAAAAATTTAAGATTCATTAAAAATAGTTGGAATCAATTCAGGTACCGATTTAGAACAAACTACTTTCAGGTCTAGCGTTTATTATGTTACACCTTGTATATTACCCAATTGGAAGTGGTAGAGGTGTACTATGCCCACCCTTCCGACGATGTTAAGTCCCAATATAATAGGGGATAAGCTTATTACTATTAGATCGAGCAGTATGCTATCAAATTAGCTTACTTACCCTGTACTTATTGGCCTTCAATTGTCAATCATAATCCAAAATTATCGTTTTAAGGTGAAGGATGTTTCATATTTAAGTCGGTTGTTAGTTTTTCAATCCTTTGGAGATGTTTTAAGTTTTTTTTTCCATTGAAGAAAAGCATCTTTATATATACATTCTATGTTTACGCAAAAGGGTATGTTTCTGTTTGCTTCAGCGATTATATGTACAGTGTGGATTGAGTTAAACGTATTAGGTCAAGGGGCCAATAAACCTGCTACTATTTTGGCTCCATACGAGTAAAATATTTGCCAACAATTGTAGGGGCAGTGCAATCAATTGCTTTTCAGTCATCGTTCCCTTTTATTTAATAAATATGCGGGGCTGATATTCTAAACTAACTTCTGCCCGCGACTTTGTCCGCGTTGATTTTAGACAGGAATCTAACATTTTTCCGGGATAAAAGATATCCCAAAAGTAGCCAAATTTCGTCCAAATCCGTTCAGCCATTTCGCGTGATCCAAACTTTCAAATTTATAGTATAAGAAGAACTTGCCAGGATAGTGGACATGTTTTCTAATTTATATTATGTAACAAATATCATAATGAGAGATAATTGTATGATAATTTATTCCAACAGTATTATAGTTAATAATATTTAGAGTATTTACGATCCCTACGGTCTGCCAAAAGAAAAGAAAATCTCTATGTAAATATCAATATGCTTATGATTATTCACAATATGAGACCCTTATATCCCGACTTAAAACAGATATCCATATCATCACACTAGGTTTCTTCCGGGGTAGGCAGAGAGAATGGAGTTTGAGTAGGGTTTTCACCTTACAGACCTCTATGACTTCCTCCAAATTTGTTGTTCGTCTCATGCACGCCGGTTAAGAATACGCTTGACTTACCATTTCGCACCGTAACAGATGCTTACCTTACCATATTTTGACAAATTTAACTGACCATAATCATCTTAAGAAGTAAAACTTAAATTTGGATTCAATGGATCTGATTCATCAAGTGGTTAGTAAACTATAAACCTAAAGTTGAACATGTTCCATGCACCATAACCGCCTGCTATTTCTCTACCTCTTCAGCGACTCAGTTTTGGATGCGCGCCCATGCCGCTCCATAGATTTTGACGGGCCGATGTTTGCCAGGACGATGTACAAACTATAAAACTAATGGGGGATGAAGTCGTACGTTTTCTATTTTGTACACATTAGATATATTGCAAACATTCCTTACAGCATTGGAGCCAAATTTCGTTTGAATTTAAATACTCTAGTAACATCTGTATTAGAGATTACGTTATTAGTTTGCGGCAGTTGTTTGTTTAATAGTTCAGAACCGAGATTAGTACAGATTAAACTATGAGTATTATGCATAATTACTTCAATAAGCTGAGATAAATTAATTAATCCAGAGCCAGTAGAAAGTAACAGATATGAAAGATTGGAAAACAAGTGTCAGATCTTCAGTCAAAAGGTGTCATTTGGACTCAATTAACCAATATCATTGCTTATTGGGATACAGTTTCCGGACTATACGTATAATTTTAATTAGTAACTCAAATACCATACTCGTAAAGCTTCAAAATAAACCTTGACCTCTCTTCAACACCAAATAAATTCAACGTGCTATGGACCAAAGCGATCCAACTTAAAGCAGTTATACCCTAAAACTGTTTATAACTATTAAACGGACCCTTTTTTCTTGGAAAAACCTTTTGGTGCCTAAAAATTTCTCACGATAGGCCCTATCGGGGTTCATATCCAGCGGGAGTAACAATTCGGAAGTCGATTTAACTTGGGCCTTTTGCGAGCAATCTCAGTTGGAGGCCCGGGGCGTAAATTCACTTCGCATATCTTGAAAAACAAAATGCTCCCTGTTTGGACCCGATTGGAAATTTTGTGAGCAACTGCGCCCAGAAACTTCCTATTATTTTGAATTAAGTGAATTCGTTCGCCTGTGTACACTTTTTTTTCTCTTTCGCCTATTGTATTTCGTAATTTGCTTTCCGTGTTGTTGTTTTTCCTTTGAAAGTTTTCTGCGGATATTTTATTGGCAAACGAACCATTGGCGCGAAGTTAACGCGGTTTGGAATTTTGTAAATCAGCCCATGATTTAATGGAGCTCTTGTAATTTAATATTGTTGGAACTAGCCCTTTTCTATTTTTTAAACCCTTTGGGGAAGAGAATATCTTCATAATAATTTATAAATATTGTTAGATACTGGTTTGTCTTATTTGTTCAAACGGTCGCTCGGGGTATAAAAAGGCGATTGTCAACGCGTGGCGGTCATTCTGCCAAAGAGAATATAATCACTACTTTTCAAGAGGCAGAACTTCATACTAGAGCACGAAATTGCAAATTGTATGAAACATACACGCAATGTTCTACCACTATGATAACATTAAATGTTATTGCTGCCAACATGAAATTATGATATGCTGCCAACCTAACAAAACGCCAACATAAAATAAAGATTAGGGATGTAGCCTTGACGTTAAATTTAATAGATCTATCGATATCGACATGTAACATTTTTAGGGTTCCGTAGTTTACCAGTTTCAGCAGGTGTTCGTAGTTCACCACTTACAATGAAATAAAAATAATAAATAATGATTTTACGTAATCACACTACGAATTTCCAACGATGTAAATATACAGAAAGATAAATTTACCATTTTAACTACCAAACAAAATTTTTATACAAGGATTAATTTATTTGATTGATACAGCTTTTTATAGAAATATACACAAGTCTTCACATTCCACGTACCGCTACTCACTGTTTACATCTAAAAAATTAAGTTTGCGTGTCAAAAAAATAGAAAAGTGCTTAGTACTAGATGCTTATTAACATTAAGGATGAAAGGTATCGATAACATGAATGTACATCACTATTGTTTTTAATATTTTTATTTATCTGAACCGCAAGAACTATAATGCCTGTAAATAAATGTAAAATACTCGTATAGTATTACAGAAACATACTTACCGATCTTTATCCAGTGGAAATTTAGCCATAAATATTATTTTCTGGTCACCTACCCGACTTGTTTTTACTTGGCATATTTTGAATTTAATTTTGCTCATTTTGGAATATGCAACGCCACAGAAAAAACAACGCTAATTATATTTAGTAATACACCTTCTAAAGGGATATTAAATTAACATTTTCCTTTTAATTAACAATAGTAATATTGTATTTTATAAAAGATACAATACTTCGATTTGTCAAGCCCAAATGACAATTTGAATTGACATGTCAGATTAAATATGTCAGTAAATTGAAAAGTAGACAGTTATATAGTACGTATTGAGGATACACGGCTTTTGCTTTCAACAGTTTTAAAAAGACAGCAAATCCAATATAAATCGTTATTTCTACAAGACTTTCGCCAGCCTGCATTCTGCCACCAACCGTTGGAGGAGCAACATCGTGTCTCTGTTCCTTTGGTTATATAAGAAACCGACAGGGCCACGATAGGGGCGGCACGGCGTAAATTGCTTCAGAGTCAACGCTTGGCACTGATATTTTTGTGTAAGGCAGTACAGAAAGGTCAGTACCGAAGTCCTACCGGTACTTGCGGGTGTGCATCCAGTGCTTTCGAGGTTCAGAGATGTATGTCAATGTACTATCCCACTCGATACAACTTCAACACCGAGTTTCTATTGCCTCGAGGCCGTTGTAAAATCACTAGGTTATTTAAGCCGCAATCAATCTCCTATGAAGATCTCCTGGCCAAATGGCAGGAAAGATGGGATACAACAACAAAGGGCCGGCACCTTTACCTGTTCTTTCCTTCCTTACGTGAGCATTTGGCTAAAACATACAACAGGTTGACCACTGTGTGACTCAATTTATCACCGGACATGACAACTTTAAGAGTAAGTTGTTCTCTTTTAAACTGGTACCTTTTCCGCTATGTCAGTGTTCCACGTCTAACTACGAATATGAACAATCAGCACGTGACATTCTTTGGGAGTGCAGTATCTGGCTCAACGAGGATACCATTATGTTAAACAGCCTGAGAAATACGTCTGGGATACGTCTACTACACGGATTTTGTAGAATCTCAGGATAATTTGCGTGCGTTCAAGCGTTTTTGCCACACCTATTACTGGAATCAAACATGAGGCTCACAAATAGGTGGTGCTTGACAACTGGGTTTATCCTAGTTGTAGTCTCTTACTCTATGGCTGATCTGTCAATTTTTTGTACCTCCCGCTTTGCAAAGGAAGGCAGTGGACTTTTATGTTTTCTACTCCTCCTGTTTTTCTTTCTAATTGAATTTGTTGTGGGTTCCAAGACAATTAAAGCGCTTCTCGAGGTTCAAACCTTCGTGTCATCTAAGGAGACCATTGTGGATTCTGGCTTATAGGAGTTACAATGAAGGGAATGTGGGGCGAGCTTAGTCATAATTGCTGATTTGAATTAAATTAAAATCTTTTGAGAAATTAATTACGTAATAATTTTATTTTTAATGTTTTATTTATAAAAATATTTAGAATGATTGTCTAACATAAGTCCCATAAACCTGTACCTGTAGAAATATGTATCTTCTAACGATTGTTTTGCATGAACACTAACTTTAGGTTGCTCCTTTGTTACATTCAATATATTCAAATAGGTATTATATTGTTGTTGTATTTCGACAAATTTATGACAACTCCTTATACCCTTTAATGAAATTTGCATTTTTTAGAAATACCTCGATATAAGGTATGTAAAGAAAGAACCTGTTGGAACTCTATACTCTCTGCCTACCGCGCAAGGGATCTTGCGTGTAATATAGATAGATAAATAAACCTCGATATACTCTTACGAGTAGACTAGGGGTTTCAGGTCTGGAAGAGGATGTTCGGATCAAGTCTTCTCACTCCGCAACATCGTAGAGAAGCATCTGGCAGTGGGCCGGAAGGTTTTCTGCGGTTTTGTAGATCTGGAGAAGGCATTTGACAGAGTTGTGCGAAAGAGACTTTGGGACTTTTTGCCAGAGTATGGTATAGATGGCACTCTGTTGCGAGCCGTCCAGTCCACTTATGTGGACTGCAAGGCATGCGTACGGATGGGTGGTAACAGGTCACCCTGGTTTGACGTTAAAATCGGCGTCAAGCAGGGTTGCGTGTTGTCCGCTAGACTGTTTATAATATATCTGGACAAAAGTCTTCAAAGACTGAAAGCGATGAATGAAGGTGTACAAATGGGTGACTTAGTGGTAAACCATCTACTTTATGCAGATGACGCGGTTTTAATAGCGCCAACAGCCACTGATCTGCAAACACTAGTCACAGTTATGAAAGACGACTGCATGATCAATGGCTTACAGTTGAATGTGAAGAAAACCAAGATTATGGTTTTTGAAAGGGAAGAAACCAGAACGAATGGAAGGATTGTGGTTGGTAACGATGTGCTGGAGCAAGTGAATGAGTTTGTATATCTTGGATGCGCCTTCAGTAAGGATGGGAAATACACCGCTGACATAGAGAGAAGAGTGAGTGCAGGGAACAGAGTGAATGGTGCGATGGGAAAGCTACTCGGGAGCCGGCACTTAAGCCATAAGGCGCAGCTGGCCATACATAACGGAGTTCTTGTCCCAACGCTGTTATATGGTAGCGAAAGCTGGGTATGTAAGAAGGAGAATGAAAGTAGGATAAATGCGGTAGAAATGCGAGCTCTGCGGAAGATGTGCGGAGTGAAGCTGACCGACCGCATTAGCAACAGCATAGTAAGACAGCGAGTAGGTATGAAAGATAGTATCGGTGTAAAGATGAGAAAGGGCATGCTCCGTTGGTTCGGGCATATAGAAAGAATGCCAGAGGAAAGAATGACAAAACAGATATACAAAGTGAAAGTGGAAGGATGCAGGTACCGGGGAAGACCTAGACTATCTTACCACGACCAAATAAACCGAGTCTTATCTGATGGAAAAGACAAGAGTCTCCGTAACCGGCGAGCGTGTATGAGACGAACTATGAGAGTCGAGGAAGCCAGAGAGGTATGTAAGGAAAGAACCTGTTGGAACTCTGTACTCTCTGCCTACCCCGCAAGGGATCTGGCGTGAGGTTATAGATAGATAGATAGATAGTAGACTAGAAATAATTATTTTGTTTTCCGTGCCTCTACAAATATATAGTTCACATACACGAATATCCAGAACGAAACAAAAAGTTGCGGGTCACAAAAAGACTTTTCCCGATCGGAGATAAAACCCTCAACTACTCGATTCAGTCATCGCAGAGATCTAGCTCGGCTCTAAACACTAGACCAAGTCCTCGTCAAATGACATCTAATACATCACGTTCCTGTAATTTACTGATCGACTAGTTAGTGCAACTCTCGTGATTAGTTACCGTTAATGACGAGTAATTAGATTCCCCACCAACCTATACAGTTGTATAATGATATAACGGACGTTAGGAAATTGAACCTGTGAACACTCAACTCGCTATAACATTAGCAATAAAACATGTAACGGGCCGCGTCACGATAACTTAGTGAAATGGTACTCCACATGGCACAGAATACCATCACACAGTATTTTCACAAAGTTAAGATGACTTGCCGCGTTTTATAATAGCGAATAAGAATCTTGGTTTACTATTGTTACTATTGTTATTTCATTATGAAAACAAGCTGTTGAGTGGAAATTTAATCATATTTGTAGTATCCATGTTTGTTATTTTGAGCAAAGATAATTCCACCTAGGGTCATGTATAAAGCCTAACGCTTACAGAGAGGTATCAACTGTGTTCTTGTTAGATTACGTGTTGCGAGTGTATTATGATTCAAAACTAAAACAAACTCCATATGTTTTTGTGAGAGACGAATAAGTAAACTTAAAGTACGTTAAGTTACGGCACCATTCGGAGCTCAAAGTGCTTAACATTACACTATCGATTTGATGTGCCGTCTCTTTCACACTACAAATAAACTTAATTAGGATGACGACAACGATGATAATGTTAAATGTTTTGTGGTTAGCCCACAGTAGAGTTACACATAGGTAACCTTGTAGAGGCAAGGATAATACAACAACAACATTGCGTCGTGGATTTTACAAAAAATGATGTAGGAAGTAGAATTTAATGATGGTAGCATTCTACTTCATGATTTCGCATATCAAATAAAATTATCTTTATGGAAAGGGAATAAAGATATTTGAAAAAAAGAGACGGGAGACTTTTCCCAGAAGTGGGAGAAATTAGTTTAGTGAATTTTATTAGCAATATGGATAATAATTAATTAGCATGTACTGTCCCACTGCTGAAGGCTTTCTCTCTAAAATCGATGAATAATGGATCACATCACATGATCAGCGGAAAGACGTCCACTGCAGGACAAAGGCCTCCCCAAAGATCGCCACAACGGCCGGCTTTGTGCTGTACGCATCCAGCTTTTACCTGCGACCTTCACCAGGTCATCGCTCCACCTTATCGGCCTGCCCACTCTACGTCTTTCGGTACGAGGTCGCCACTCGAGAACCTTTCTGCCCCAACGGCCGTCAGATCTACGAGCTATGTGCCCCGTCCAAATAATGGATGTTTGAACCAAGTTTTTTTCCGTATAAGACTACTCATTCGTAGATTCGGGAGATATAGAGAAAATGCAAAGAAATCCACATATTTGTAACTTTCCAAAGCAGTACAAAAAACTAAACTGATGCTGATCATAAATAAGAATAATACGACGAGACTACTTATTCAGACAATAAGACAGCGACGGGAATACCAAACAATCTCCTCGGTAAATAGGCAAATATTAAAATAGAAACACAAGATTCTTTACACAAAGATTTTCTGAGACGTTGAATAATACAGGACCGAGTAGGTCCATCCATAATGGAATTACACAGGGGACGCGCGTGTTTGCCCTAAGGAATAAGTGGCGCAAAAATATTTGCTATCTACAGTGTGTATTTTAGGCAACGCTCCTTTGATTGCTGCGTTTGATGTTTCATAACACAGATGGTCTTTCATGTCTATTTAGAAGTCGACCATATTTGTATAATGGAGGTGGAATTTTTGGTCATTAGGTAATTGCTAATTTTGCATTATAATTACAAGTATGGCTATGCATGGGAACATGGCTTGTAAGTATTCTTTTGGCCTATAAATACATGATTTTTGAATTTGATTAAAGTCACCAATCAGTCAGCCAAGTGTCCGCAGTAGGATTTAATTAATATCATCAACATTTTCTGCCTATTCCACAAGTGATCTAGCGTGATTTCCTAGATATATAAATCAAGATTTTCTGTACAGCAGTTCTGTACCTTTTTGTTACAAGCTATTAAGCAAGACTTTTTGATTCTCTCATTTTCTCTTATTATTTATTTATTTATTTATTTATTCTTTATGCACTTATGTACATAGGCGGACTTAATGCCAGAGGCATTTTCTGCCAGTCTACCTTGAGGTGATGTGGAAACAGCTGTAGTAGGTGCCAAAAATTATGAGTTATTTAGAGAAAAAAAATATTAAAAAAATACTAAAAACACAATTACAATTTAAAAAAAAAAGGAAATTATAATATTGAAAGACACAAAACTAATTACATACATACAACAAAAGCAGTTGTATATAAATAACATATAATACATACAGGTATAATACATACATATACATACACATATAACTATACTATATATGAAACAGACAGTATGACATAACGACATGAAACAACTAGCGTTTAGAAGAATCCACCAACATTTTGGTCAACAGATAGTCCTGCAGTTTTTTTTTAAATGAGAGACGATTGGTATTATGTACTTTTTTTTCATTATTTCGTTCTAAAGAGCAACAAATCGATGCTACATCTATTATTACCAAGTATAATCTGGCCGGCAGAGGGCGGGCGCACCGCTGTATCTCAACGTCCATCCGCGCATGCCTTCGTGTAAACATGACTGGCTAGTTACTTATTTACGACTGATCTGGCCCTGTGAGTCTCCTGATTGATATGCAGAGGCAGGTAATTTTATTTACACTGTCTTATCTTTATCGAACCTTAGGTCTTGTCGATATAGTAGAGCATAAAACAGTTCAAGATAGTACGCTTGTAACGTTGGGCGGTTAATTTTCTTATTTTGTTAATGGTTAATCCAGTTGTTTAAATGTCCTGAAGATTTCTGATTTAGCTGAACGATTGCCAACTAGTTATAACAGTTGAGACCAACCAATTTAAAAATGCCCTCCGAAGTACAACGGTGATCACAAGACATTTATTACGGAAAAAAGGAGCCATAGCCTGGCAGTAGAAAATGACAAATGAAAACAAGTCATAACGCTCTTTAATTTATGAACACTTCTTACCCGCTTTCATTAGAATTATCTTATGATAATGAAACCAACATATTTTACAGCTAGTTTATTAACAAACGCATTTCAAGTATCTCAACTGCGGACTTTTACGACATTCACAAACAAAACGAAAAGCTGGTTTCATGAACAACACTCGTAGCTACTCAGATCCTTTCACGGGCTCCCCTATCCGTACCTAATGCTCCACATAAATATTTAATACCAAATTAAATGGAACGACAAAACTTCCGACGTCAAACGCGACGTCGCAAACGCAATAACGCGACGTCGCTCCGACTGCTTAATCCGGGCAATCCTTGGCCTCATCTAGATAGAACGAGCATTACTCACAGTCAGCTCCTTCATATCTCACGCGTGGGCCGCGGGCGGGACAAGCGGATATTTCCCAAAGGACGAAAATGACGCAAGGTCGAAGTCGTCTTGCAGTTTTCTTTTTGGTTCAGATTATGATCGAGTGGCTTTGTTGCAGGATTGTTTTGAGTTGAAGTTTGTATGTTCTATCTATCTATGTCATCAGGCCAGACCCTTATGGGGTAAGCGGCTTTCTGCCTTGCATACCATTTTAGTCAACTTAGATATCTTCCTTTCCGCTTTTGAAATCTATTTTATTTTTTCAATTTAATTATACATGGGATGAATGGCTATGGTCACTATTTATATATACTTGACATTCTATCTATTTTTTAATTACGTCAATTCCCTTGTGAGGTAGGCAGAGTATATAGTTTTAACATATTCTTTACTGGCCTTTCTGGCTTCCTACACTCTCATAGTTCATCTCATACATGCTTGCTCATATATGTTCGTATGTTAATGATTTATTTGTAAGTTCGGTTTATAGTAAGGTTAAATATGATCGTGCATTGGCTATGAGCTTCTCGCATGCATCGAGTCCCTGTAATCATAATCTGACAGTCGGACTACCACTCAGTACGTTACCTACAACATACTAGCTAAATACATAAAGTCAGTTCATTTATAAATAGTTCACACTCAACATCATCATAAGCAATTCAAAATCTTGCCTTAAAGATGCTCCAATCGTAGCATCTCTAATCCCGATCCCGTACAGCTACAAGAAAGCAAAAATGGGTACGAAATATAAAACTTGAAGTTTCCAATATCCACCGACCAATCACAACAATTTCCTCTCGTAAGGAAACATCCGTGAACGGACACCAATGCTAAGACTTACGACGAATTGTTTGCATTACGTGGACCAATAGCCAGTGTTTGTGTGAACCAATGTTAGGTTACGTGCTACCGTTTTATATTCTGATCTTGGCTTCTCCATGAACGAGATGCTATCTAAGTGTCTGGATATTCTTGCGTTTAGTGTTTTGCTGGGAAATATTTTTGGGGGTGAGCAAGTTTTTGTGGTTTGAGTATTGGTTGATTTGTATAGGTTGACGAGTTTGTTGCCATTTTGAACACTTAAAACCGGTTTCAATATTTAATTCGAGGATAGGTTTGCTTACTATCAATAGTGTTTTGATAGATATTCCATATAAAATATTATGTCAAATCAAGTATATGAACACACACAAGTATTTCTTTGGCTTGAAGAGAAACCGTGCTGGTTCAAATGTATGGATCAAAGGTAACATATTTCTATAAAAGCAAACCTTATCTTGGAAATCTTAATTCGAATGCCAGCAATAAGTTTCTTTAAGCGGAGACTAGATTTTGTATCATGAAATTGCTTGATGATGAAAATAAATAGTAAATTGAATCCAATAAGAATCTCGCAAAGAATGTTGTGTGATGATATTGGTAAATAAAAATTAAATGAATCCAAACTGTAATTGTGGTTTGTACAAATCTAGTACAACGGCTCATTAAATTCTTGCATTTTTGCCCACACTAACCCTCTGAGAAACTGAATAAATAGATAAAGCCGCTTTTTAATTATTCAAATGATGTCCCAAGGCCGTCCTCAAATCGGAGCTTCAAACTCCAATCATCGAGCTGAAAATAACTTTATACACTAATCTCCAACGTTCAATTTCGCGTGTAGAGTGTTTTGAATAGCAGTGGAACCATTTCCTTTCTGCGATATTGGTACTTTATTAAGCTTTTTGCCAGTTTGAGCTTGCAGTTTGGGAGTAATAACGTTTTGAGCAATTTCGTACGAGGACAAAAAGATTGGATTAGGTGTGTTGATTACCTCATTTACATAGAAGTCGTTAGGGTTTGCGAGAGAAAACTATTTTAATGGCATTTTCGTGTAGAACTGTCTTGTTTTTGTTTCGTTTAATGGGATAGCTATTATTATTTATCATGCTTACGAGTATTTGATTTAGGATTAGTGAACATCGTAATAAACGGAAGATTTTTAGATGTACTATCGAGAAATCAAATCTTGATAACTACAACTAGTTTGTATATCCACTCAAAGATTAAGGGCTTGTATTCTTCTTTTAAGTGAGGTTGCGAAAATTGTTTGAAATATTGGAACACTAAGATCAAAGTTTATTACTTGTCTCAAGCAAAATATCCATAAATTATCTCATGATGACAAAAACTGTAATTGAGTACTCATCAGTATAAGCATCCAACGATATAGTATCTAATATACAATCGCGAACAAATTCACATTCAGCGTCCGAGTCGTTTCATCTCAAACGCCGTACATTTCGAGAATTCTGAATAACATCGACACGGTCCATGTTTAAACATCAAAGCCAAATTAGAACAGCTTAACTCGATTTCTCCGTTACTGTACTGAATAGTCAAATTTGGCGGATGCCAACGTAACGAAACAGGATTTATTTGAACATGTTCGCAGTCGAAAGGTTTCTAAACACGATTATGGGATCTGTTTGGAACTGTCTCGGGGGCTGTAACACGTGATGACTTTGTTCTTGGCGAGGTGACGTTCACGAGTAGGTCGGTAATACTGTTTCCGGATCCGGAATACGGATGCGAATGCGGATTTAATTATTGCAAGCCCTTTAAGGAGTTGGGTTGACTGTCCTTTGAAATATATCACGTTAGATACTGGAGTTTGTATGTATGGATATTGGTTTCAATTTCAATAATCATAACAATTGTTTTGTTTTATATATATTATTATTATAAGTCTTATCTGAAGGACAGGTCAAAAGTCTCCGTAACCGGTGAGCGTGTATAAGACTTACTATGAGAGTGGAGGAAGCCAGAGAGGTATGTAAGGAAAGAACCTGTTAGAACTCTGTACTCTCTGCCTACCCCGCAAGGGATCTAGCGTGATAATAGATAGATAGATAGATTAATATTCCTTCATTAAGTGGCGATGTGTCTTAAATATGTTATAAAATTTAGTCACTCCTCTTTTAATATCCTTATAAGCCGTCAAATTTTCCGAACCCTAATTGCGTAAATATCTATAAATATTCCGATATGTATAGCTTTTCTGATAACTGAGTAATTTGCATCAAATATTACGTTAATGTAGACAAAGATATATTCTCCAATAGAGATACTAAAATACTATTCTATTCCTTTTAAGGTTGCATAGAATTCCTTTAAGTTTTGAACTGAAAATACAAACTGAATAGCACAGAAGTATGAGTCAATTCACTTAATCTAGAACACTACGTTACACGGGGACCGTCGATTTCAGCTTCACAAATTTTCAACAAACGAAAAACACAAACCGCTTCCGACACCTACAAATTTAACTCGAAACCGTATTCGGTACAACACTACATATCGTAGAAGCCGACACAGAGCCGACATTCGGAAATTAATAGCATTTCCGCGACACTGCGTCGCTTGAGGACCGATTTCCATTGCAACCGTATCCAGCTCGAGTATATTCAATAACGTCGGATGTTCGATACGTAGGTGCAGGCAGGTCATGAATTCTGGAGTTCAATTTCGGATAGGATGCGGCTTGGAAACTACACTTAATATATGCTGTACTAAGGATACATTTCAATCGATGAATGTATCTACAAATACACAAATGTTATTCCAAAATGACCTCTTGTTGCTTCATATACCTACCCAATGAAGGACAGGTATTTCTAAGAACAATTTTAGGGAAGACAAATTCGATTTTATCGGTCTTCTTTTTTTTCCATATTTTGGTATTTCTAAGAACAATTTTAGGGAAGACAAATTCGATTTTATCGGTCTTCTTTTTTTTCCATATTTTTTGCATGGGCTTAAATTTTAATATAGTTATATGCTTTAGTAATTCTTATATAATAGTAATTTATTCTTATTATGCTAAATTTTAATTATTATTATAATTTAATCATTTTCATTACTTCGCCTACAACAATCAGGCTATCGGATATTGCCTTTGCTAAATAAATAACATAGTCTTACAGTGGAGTGGGGACCTGGTGACCTGTAACACAGGTATTTCTATACCTATCTCAGGCACCAGTCTCTCACAATATAGTGAAAACTGTTTAGTTAGTTTTAAGCACAACATGTACAATTATTGTGATGAGAAAATAAATACATTATTATTATTTTATTATTATATTACCATCTTAATTCATATTTTAATTACCAAGTCTTATTTTATTTATTTATTTATTGAGAATGGTACACCAACAGCACACATATTATTACATTCGTACAATCATTTATTAGAATACAATCCTGATACATGAGCCAATAACAGGTGTACACAACATTGGCTAGTTGCTTGCAGATCTTAAAACAATACATAAATCACGAGCATAATAAATATAAATAATATGTGGTTGGAAATATAATATAAAATATGCAGAATTAAATCAACACAATGGTGTCACGTCATAATTACAAAAAAAATTAGTTGAAATTAAAATTGAATCCACTTAAATCGTCATTATAATTCATAATATTCTTTCGTACAAATTAAAATATCAATATTGAATTAAATTATATTATTTTAAATAAAAAAAAATTATATATTTCTACAAAAAAAAAACAATAACGATAGATACAATTAAAATGATGATATTGTATTGAAGTAAATTGATTTAAAATAATAATGTTGTGTATATAATAGGTCATATCGACAATAATAGTTTCAGCACTTTACGTTTTAGGTTGGGTAACGATTCATAAAAAATATCAATGTCTATTTTAGAATTTAAAGTCTTGGGTGGGTATCTTGGGTGCCTTTTTAATATTTTTTAAATTTGAAATAAAAGTATTCTTCGGATTTTATCGCGGTGTCGTGACCATGGGTGCTGCAAAGCAATCGAAACGTAGGGAACTTAAAAATCAAAATAAACCGCGATAAAATCCGAAAAATAGTTTTATTTCATGTGTAATATTTGCGTAAATATAAGAATTCAGTATTTTTTAAATTACTAGTTTCTTTCCGTGACTTCGTCCGCGTTGACTTTAGAGAGAAACCTTACATTCTTCCGGAATAAAAAGTCTATTAGGTCATCCAGGTAATAAACTATATATGTGCCAAATTTCATCCGATTTCATCCAAATCTGTTCAGCTGTTTTGCGTGATTAAGTAACTAACGTGCAAACACCTAAACATACAAACTTTCACATTTATAATATTAGTAGGACTTCCGACAAGTAACGCCCATATCTGTACAAAATTAGTCTACACACCTAAGTCCATTAGATGAATCTTTGTTTAATATTAGAGATAAATAAAGTACGGTCGATTTCCCTGTATGTATATAAATCTGTATGCAGCTGTTATCAAAATATATTGGTTATTGCATGTATAACCATAAAAATCACCCACGAAAATAAATACCATTGAAAAATACACGCAAAAGGCTGTGATACAATAAATCCGGCGGTGCGGGCGCACGCGAGCCGGATAAGTGACGCGTCCGGACAACCGGACGGGCCGGACGTCCGGACGTTCCTTACTCCGTCCGGATACAATGAGACAATATACGGAGAAAAGCGCACTGTATTTGTATTAGCCCGGACGTAGTTTACCAGTGGTTCTCTTAACAACTCACTGTTTTCTTTTAAGTGATTTAAAATATCCTTTAGTTCTACCTTTTCAGCTTTATTTTATTGAGTTTGTAGATAGTTCTTTATGAGATTTAGCTCATTACTGTAATTCTTTATACATTAGCACTGGATTTTTACTTTCAATCTTCATCAATAATTTACATAATCCTAGATGTGTCCGCGACTTTCACCCTTACCTTTTTAGGCAAGTGATTACCAAAATTGCTTGTCACTAAGCACAGTCTATTGAATTATTACTAGTCTGCTACTTTCGGCCACTTTTTATCCCACGTCACACTCACATCCATTCTTTAATCTCTTAAATAACGTAGCCCCCATACTAAGAATATATAATATAATATATTTCTATGTCGTAGGCACTTTAAAGATATTAAATAAAGCAAATAACTATGGATCGTACAAAGATTTGTGCGTTTCCAGTCAGTGGAGCGGCCCGGCTCAAATACTAGACCAAGCTGTCGTCGGTGTATCGGAAGGCAAAAGTCTTTCTTCACAAAATATGTCTCCTTGACCTAGACCCTTATTCGCAATGATCAATTACACACGTAACACAGTGTGTTACGATAATTTCGTGAAATGTTTGTTAAATAGTACACCTGTGATATACACAATACCATCACACGATCATTTCGCAAAGTTATAGAAAAGTGCCGCGTTTGGTTATAGCAAATGAGCTTTCATCTAAGTAGTGTTTCTAACCTCTGTAGGACGCCCGGACATATCACCTACCTTCGTAATATATACGATATATTGCAATTTACAATTTGAAAAATTTAGAGAAATAAATATACTAACTGTTGCCTCACAATTTATATATATATATATACAAGTATGAAAATCTTCTATATGTTAAAAAGAATATAAGTAACTTTAAAAAATATAGCAACATTCATCATGTTAATACACGGAACAACGATGATCTTATCGTACATTCTTCTCGTCTCCACAGAATTAGTAATTCTTTCATGGGGCAATGTATACACTTCTATAACAAATTACCCATAGATATTTGAAACATGCCTATCAATAAGTTTAAAAAGGCAACCAAAACGAAACTATATAAGAAAGGGTACTACAATTTTTCGGATTATCTTGACGATAAAACAGATTGGGATTGAGCAGCTCCTTAATCAGCAACACAGCACTGAAGCAATTCTATATAATAAGTGATCAAACGAACTTACCTGAAGTGAAGTTCGATCATTATTATACTGTGTCCTTCGTTCTCGATTTAAACATGAAGCTCTCTCTACTCGCTTGGCAGTCCGCTAAGTTTAGAAACGTTAACGCCTCCTCTATGGTATCTGTGGACATAAGCTCTGCGACCATTCCTTTTAGAAGTAGTGCATTTTATCTTTACTAACGAGCAGGGCAAGTTGGGTACTTATATCTTCGAACGAAGGACTTCGTATAATAATGATCGAACTTCACTACAGGTAAGTTCGTTTGATCACTTATTATGTACTCATGACATGTTATGTTTTAGAGCTCACGCTTAAAAATGGCATTCATGTGGTATACTTCAACTTTACCCTTATAGCTCTAAACAGCTGCATAGTTATATCGAGAACGAAGGACACAGTATAATACAATATTGAAAAATAAAAAAAAATGGTTATCAGAAAGGCCAAACAAATTAAGTTAAAACTCTACCCCGCTGAGTTTCTCGCCGGATCTTCCCACTGGAGGTCGTGTTCCAATCCGGTGGTAGATGTAATAAATTTAATAATTTTAACATTTGTGAGAGCTATTGCAGTGGCCTATACAAATAAATGATTTTTGACTTTGACTTATACGCCCATCCTACACTTTTTCCAAAACCTTCTGTCTCAAGTACCAGTTTATCTTCACCCGAAGTATTGATTCTTTCCTTACACAAAAAACGTATGCTCACAGACAAACGAAAAATCGCCCACGTTGATCCGGGTAAACCGTCAAAAATATGAATGGCAGCTCCAATAATATTCAAATTCAAATCCTCCCGATCGACGGAATCCCGGCAGATGTGAAACAATAACAGAAATAAATCTACTAGTCGAATATATAGATCCTAAACATACGGCGATATAAGGAAATGATAATTCGTTGGTATTATCTACCTAAATTCTTTGAAGACAGATGCAAGTCTAAAGTAACTTTAAAATTTAAATGTCATTAGTTTATTTTGATATTCTTTTAAATCGCGTATTGACTACAGCAAAGTCACCAATCATAGTTTCAAATATATTTTGCTATTGTATACCAGTGATAACAGTGCTTAGTGCGAGGCACGCTCGTAACATTATAGTACCACGGTGTTTATAGGGATCAACAAAGTTAAGATTTTTTCTGGTCGATCAGAGGTGAGTGCAGATTTTGGCATTTTCAACCTTTCAACAACGACAGCCTCTATGCCTTGTTGAGCATGCTGAGCTAATAGACCCAGTTACCACTCATATGGCAGTTGTTAAGCTAAGTTGGAAACCTTATCTGACTATTGTAAGTTCCAATAGCAGGTAGCCACAATTTACCACCACCAAATTATACTGTGTTCACATGTTGAAGAATTGTGTCTTACCTCAATTTCTGAATAAAAGCCCTTGCAGTGCAGAAAGACATCATATGCTGACTTATAAACTGTGCTTCGGAAAATTAAAAAAGTATTCGTAGGGAGCCAGTTTCTTTGCCAACCGTTAACATTGTCGAGCAACTATCTTCTGTATTAGTTCTTACAGCCTGGAGGTTTATACCCAAATCATTCACATGACATCTGTTTAGAAAGTGAATATTTTAAAATAAGCAAACATGTAAACCATACAAGGCCGCACTACACAGTTTCACGTCCATTTCTCTGGTCATGCTTTTCAAACGAATTGCAAGAGATACTGTATTTTCCACTAAAATCTTTATCATCACACCATAATAAAATCGTATATTAATCAATAGCAGCGGAGATTGCAACGGTCTGATAAAGACAGCTCATTAGAATGGAAATTGCTGATAGCGATGCCAGATTGCTTAATTCAATATTTAGGATACAAAGTTTATGCGATGGAGTTTGTAAGCAGATTGGTTATTTTGTTATTTACTCAAAATACAAAAATGTTTTTGGATGCAAAAACATTTTGTATTTTGGTAACATGTAATAAGGCCCTTTTACCCACTTTATTTTATATCTACTGTCTTTCCTCTAGGTTAAGGGTTTAGGGTTTAAAAACCCTTAACCTATTTGTTCAATGAAATATTTTACACTAAGCAAATACCAACCCAATGGACAAAGTCCACCATAATCCTGCTGCATAAAAAAGGAGATAAGAGCGATGTTAATAATTACAGACCAATATGCCTAATGTCAAATATATACAAAGTGTTCTCAAAAGTTGTACTTGGAAGAATAACCAAACAACTCGAAGCAAACCAACCAAGGGAACAAGCAGGGTTTCGCCACGACTATTCTACTATCGATCATATTCATGTAGTAAAACAGATCATAGAAAAATATAACGAGTATGGTCAAAAGTATTATTTGGTATTTATAGACTACAGTAAGGCTTTCGATTCCCTGAGTCACACCTACATCTGGAAGACACTAGAAAACCAAGGCGTAGAAAAAGAGTACATATCAATCATAAAAGAAATATACAAAAATTCCACAGCAAAGGTACAACTTGAACGGGTAGGAGAAGAGTTTGTCATCGAGAGAGGCGTCAGACAAGGAGATCCACTCTCGCCAATATTTATAGCCGTGCTTGAAAATATATTTCGAAATATAGAATGGGAGAATTTTGGAATAAATGTAAACGGAATCAATCTAAATCACCTAAGATTTGCGGACGACATTGTGCTATTTGCCGACTCACCAGAGACACTCAAAACTATGATACAACAACTGGATCAAGAAGGCAGGAAAGCAGGCTTATTGATGAACCCAACAAAGACCAAGTTAATGACAAATGCATCACAAGAAAACATAGAATTGGGGCAAGAAATTATCGAATATGTCGATGAATACATATATCTGGGACAAATAATATCCACAAAGGACCAATATACAAAAGAAATAGACAGGAGGATAAGCAACACTTGGAAACGCTATTGGTCTCTAAAAGAAATAGTTAAAAACAAAACCATGCCCATGTCAATAAAAAGTAAATTATACAACACATGTATTCTTCCATGTCTTACCTATGGTTGTCAAACGTGGCCTGCTACCAACAAAAATATCCAAAAACTTGTAAGTTGCCAACGCCACATGGAACGAAGTATGTTAAGTATAAGGCTAAGTGACCGGTGGACCATTTCAAAAATAAGGAAGAGAACCAATGTAATTGATGTTTTTAAAACAATCAAAAAATTAAAATGGAACTGGACCGGACACATTATGAGGACAAATAAAGAAAAATGGACGAAAGACATCATGGAATGGTACCCGAGAAACGGAAAAAGACAAAGAGGACGTCAAATAAAGAGATGGGAAGATGATTTACCAACGGGATGGAGAAGATTAGCTCAAGACAGAAAAGTATGGAAGAAACTAGGGGAGGCCTATGTCGAAGGACAACCTGACTAATAAACTGGTTACTGGAAAATAATGTTTCTTTACTTACAATTACTATAGTTTTTAAGCCATTCATTATTATAATACTTTAAGTTAAGATACTAATATGGTCAGCGAATAAAGGATATATCTATCTATCCATCTATCTGTCTTTCCTCTGGTGCCCGCGTCATATTTTTTTTTTTAATTAATAAGATCTTTATTTTAACGCTTCTATGTAAATTTATACTAATTATTAACGTCCGATGGATATTCTATCTCTTTTCATTTTTACTCTCTATAGCACGTAGCTGATTAAATAAGAAAAATATCAAATAAGATTTAATGATATACGATAAAGTTCTGCCGGATAAATACGACAGGATCTCTAACGACAACAATTTATTTGGCGTATTAATTGACGAAGGAAGTCGATAGTTTAACTGTTTTTTTTTTCAATCGAGGAAACGACACAAAAATCAGTTAGAACGAATGTATTATTCAAATAAAAAAAGTTACAGAGCTAAGGACGAATAGATTGGTATAAGAGTAAAGCTATCAAGCTGATCATTTTCACACATAACTTTTTTATAATAAAGATGAAAGGGTCACGACCCTTTCTCGTCTCGTTTCTGTATTTAGAGAATAATGCGTGACTTTTCGCCATTCGCGTATAATAATAATGCACATATAACAGGTATCTGAGGGGTTCACACGAAATCTTTGTCAGAGTAACGCTAACGAGTAATCATGCTAGTACGTTTATGGTAATTTAGTAAAGGACATTATTCTGCACAAATACATAATTTGCCCCACAACCAACAGCAATGTAAAAATACTTGTATAATTTCAAATAACCCATAAATTCTCTTAAGGCATTTATTATTAAACGGACAAGCGAGGGAATTGTAATAATGCACGAAAATTATTGGATTTTGACGTTATAATTCAGTAGCCATAAAGACGTATATACCATTAATACACACAATATAACCTTATATTGTGTGCGTTGACATTTAGTAAAGATATCGGCGACTTCGATACAAATACTTACAATACTTTGAAATATTCGTTTTAGATTGCAAATTGTCCGTTAGATACGGATATTTGCCATTATTTGAAAAAAATAGATAAATTATGATGACATGGGTCAAATGTTTGTTGGTTCTGGGGCAACTTTCGACAATGTCCTTTGTAGTGTGACAAGGGTCACTCTAACGACAAGTTTTTTTTTTGTGTTAAGCTCTCTACTCTTCAAGCCAAATTGTTATAAACACACTAACTCCGTATTCCTTTGTCCGCAGTGCCAATGACGCAAGTTGTAGCCGTAGCCGGTGAGCCGGTGTATCTGCCGTGTGATATCGCAACGCAAGACGAAGACGACGCTGTGCTGCTGGTCCTCTGGTACCGGGAAGACTTGGGAACACCTATTTACAGGTAAATTTTATCGATGATTTGGCTAGTCAGAGATATCTGTAAGGAAACAACCTGTTGAAACTCTGTACTCTTTGCTTATTTCGCAAGGTACCTATCCTATATCCTACCTATCTATCTATCTATCTATATCATCACGTCAGATCCTTTGTGGGGTAGCCAAAGAGTACAGAGTTCCAACAGGTTCTTTCCTTACATACCTCTTTGGCTTTCTCCACTCTCATAGTTCATCTCATACACGTTCGCCGGTTACGGAGAAACTTGACTTGTCCTTCAGATAATACGCCATCTATTTGGTCATGATAAGATAGTCTAGGTTTTTCCGGTACCTATATCCTTCTACGTTCGCATTGTATATCTGTTTTGTCATTCTTTCTTCTGACATTCTTTCTATATTTCCCAACCAACGGAGCATTCCCTTTCTCATCTTTACACCGATACTATCTTTCATACCTACTCGCGTTCTTACTGCGCTGTTTCGAATACGGTCGGTCAGCTTTACTCCGCACATCTTCTGCAGAGCTCGCATTTCGACCACATTTATCCTATTTTCATTCTCCTTCTTACATACCCAGCTCTCGCTGCCATATAACAGCGTTGGGTTAAAAGAGAAATAAACGTATATAATAACCTATATTGCGGCTGCTTTGTTAATACATGATCCCGAGTTCGAATCTTAGGTAGGACTAAGTGTTATGGAACAGTCTTTAGTAGGATCAGAAATTGCTTCTTGTAAGTATAATGACAATATGCACGCTATATACCAATTATTATTAAGATCTAACATCGTCGGTCAAATCTGTACTCTAGTAATACTGTCACACCCGGTTTGGCAATATAGTGTGATAGTGCTCCTTGTATTATTTACTCTACTTTTAAATAAAAATAAAAATTCCCTCAAATACTAGCAGCGAACAACTTGCTAAGAATACCAATTTGACCCACATATACTCTGGTTTAAAGTTCAAATTCAATTACCCCAACGCTGCCAAGCCATACTTAGAAATACCTGTGAAGCCCTAAGTATACCCCTAGAACTTAATTTAGATCTCCAAGTTCACTTTATGTAGGTCTTTTTTGTAAGTCTGAATGCCTTTGATTGACGGCCTTGCGGTCACGTAGTGACTAAGTTAAGTGTGTTAATGGGGCTATTTGTACGCACTTAGCCATAAAAGCTAGCTTTATAGAGCAATAATAAAACAAATGTTAGCAGTAACTACAGAAATAGGTAATAGGGTTGGTTTGGTTTCTTTAGAAATCAAAATGACAAAGTCTAGAGCTGTTTTTTATTTTACTTTAGAAAGTAGATCTGTTTGAAGTACGATCAGATAGACCAATAGGTTGCTCTTTATTGTGTATCAATAGATTTGCATAAACATAAAACAGAAGACAAGGGTGGTCCTAACTGTAACAGCAATTTCTTCCACAACCGTGATAGGAGACGAGACGAAGGAAAAAATAGAAAACAAGCACATTCAGGTATTTATGTGGTGTATATGGCAAGCGAAAGATGGGACGGCCGCCTACCAGATGGTTGGATCTTGTGAGGATTGCAGGAAGTCGTTAGATGCAGGAGGCATCGGACCGGTTGCGTTGGAAAGCGATGGGGGAGGCCTACGTTTACTAATAGACAAGTATACTTTTTACATTTACATTTATTATCAATTGATTCATAGGACGCATAAATTAATAAATAAAATAAGCAAACTACGGTAATTATCGCTTGTTTTTTTATTAAATTTTTACACAGAACGATCAAGCCGCCACTATTTTTGACCATGAAGGATTTGATAATCAGGTTACATACAAGTACATGAATCTGTAAACGTACTCATGCATAATATGAATAAAATAATAAACAAGAAAATATAAAAAGGGACCATAAAAATGGTAATTAAAAAATATGTATATATTTATGAGAGTGTGATGAATTATGCATTCAAAAAGCAACCCAAAACCTTAAAAAAATACAACTCAAAGTTTCAAATCACACCTTTCGTTCATTCAGTAAAAGCCCTACAGCAAGAATGTTCATCCTCTCGAACGAATCGGCAAGCTGAGCTTTCCCCCTATGCTCTTTCAACTATGCATACAAAAAACTTTTGAGTGCACACCGAATGTATCGGCACAAAAAGTATCGAATATTCAAGAAGCCTTTGACGTTCAGGTGCAGACGATGTTAGAATTTTTACGTAAAAGTATCTTTTAGTATCGAGTTTTCTAACGTTGCATTGAGTGCGTACTTACAGAGTATGCAACTACAGTCCAGGTCAGAAATATCGATCTATGTATTTCTTCCTTTCGAGTTCCACCAGATAGTACAGAATTCCAACCGATTGTTTCCGTAGAGAACTCTCTCGCCTCATCCACTCTCATAGTTCAATTTACACGCCCCGCCGGTTACAGGTCTTGACTTATCCGTCAGATAACACAGTATATAAATCACGGTAAAACAATCCAAGTTTTTGGCACTTAATGCTTCAAAGTTTGCATTGTATTTCTAATTCATTGATGCCTCCGGTACTCTTTCTACATATCCAGACCATCAGAGCATGCCCCTTCTTATTTTTACACCCATATTTTTTATATCTACGCTCTCTTACTATGCTATTGGGAACTGTGCACGGGCCATTCGCACCGTGGGATTAAAGAGCTGTGAACGCCTGTAAAAAAACTCTGAATAAAGAACAACTATTACAAAAATGTTCAGTCATTCTACCTTAACGTCCTTAATCTTAAGGAAGACAAGGGGTAAAAGAAGAAATCTTTTCGCTGTCTTTCCTCTCGCTACTATTTAAAACTCTATCGACATCCAACAGAACTCAGCGAACATTATTTAACAATAACAGAATGCATAACTTACATCCCAATAAAAAGTAAAGAACTAGCAAAAGTATGTCAGATAAAAGAATTTACAATCATTGCTTCTCAAGTTTCTTGCTCCTTAAGTAAAAATATTCTGCAAGAGATTTCACAGGCATTCACAGTATGCGCTCTCTACAAAAGAATAAAGACAACATTAGAAAGTTGTTCTGTGTGATTCAATTCTGTGTTGTTCATTCTAGAACTGAAACACTCATGTCTAAAATCTGGCAACAAAGCGTGAGAAAATTTTAAATTGTGCATCTTTTCTTCCCGATTATTTGACATCGCTCTGCAACCAGATTGTATGGGTTTAAGAGCTTCATCTCCATGTGTTCTTTTATTACGAGTACAATTATTTGCGATTCTTGTGACAGAAAAGGCAACGTTATTATCACTGACATTTTTTATTATACTCGCAATTTATTAGACTACGGTGAAATAACATTTGCAAGCTTTTAAACATATATATTTATTATATGTCTACTTGAACAACTTATTATAAACTAGTTGTTACCCGCGGCTACGCACGCGGTTATTTTGTAATTTGACATCGGTAAGTCTTTAAAGCGCGAACTTATTCAACGCTAACGCCGTCTCATAAAAAAAAGATATACATTACCTGGGTACAATTATTGGTAAAATGGCTGATTTAAACCTCTATTTACCCTGCCACTGATCGTAATCTAGACTGATGATAATAATAATGTTTACAAATGGTACATTGCGAGCTAAGTATGTAACAAACTTTTGTCATTACATTACGTGTCAGTCTTCTTGCAAGAATAAACAGTTCATTTTCATGGTTAAAATCATTTTAAGATATCTTAAATAAATGAATATACAAAGTTTCGTGTCCAGGCCATTTATCGTTAAAGAGAAAAAGAAGAGACAATGCACGAAATCATGTGTGAGTGTTTAAATCAAACGTGTATGCACAATTTCAGGTAAGTTTTTTTAACCACCGAAGAGTTTCTCGTAAGGAGACGAACCTGAATCATTTTAACGTAACATTACAGATCGAGACTCACAATAGTAAATATAATAAAGTTTTATTGTTTATCCTGCGACTATCCCGGATTAGTTCTTGTTTCCGGAATAAAAAGTTTATTATTTTAAGTTAGGGTGTAAGTTATTAACGAAATTTCATTGAAATCCGGTTAGTAGTTTTTGCGTGATTGAAATACAAAGAGACCGACAAACCGACAATAATTCCAAAAAAAATTCTTTCGGCCTTTATATCGACCAGGAAATGTACCCCAATTAAGATAAAAATAAAAATTCAATGTACAGATTTGGCTCCGTTACAGTTTTATTATATGTATAGATGTAAAAATATGTGTACTGTTGGTATGCCTTTCCATAAATAAATATAAAATAAATACATGTTAGGTTATTGCCTAATTGCTATTACCAAAGCAAAGTAAATATTCAATTTATCAATTAATTCTTCATAGTACTCTCAATTCTCTATAGTAGTATAGTATAGTCTTCTCAACAGTACTAACACAAAACATACATGAAAACTAGTTGACAACTTCTTTCCTTTCAAAAATGGTTAAAAACCGGCAGCAAACAAACAAAACACCAATAATATTCCTCAACAGCTTCGAAAACATTTGCTCGATTCTCGCAACAAACTGAAACACTCGCAACTTGCAAGGAAGAAGCATAATAGAATCGCTGTTTCCGCACATACATGTTTATTTGAGAAATTTTATAGACAACACTTGAACTAGTTACGAGCTCATTTGGCACGGGCAATAAGCAAACTGTAAACGGGTTAACTTTTTTTTTACGAAAGGGTAATATACGTTCTTTTATGACTGCCAATGACAGAGATACGTTTCGAGAATTCAGGAAACGCTATTCCGAGTTTTTTGAGTTCTGTGATAGTGTTTATAGCCATTTAGACCTCGTACATTATTTTTTTTATAAAAAGACTAATAATTTTGGATTTCTAATTTTTGAATATATGGTACACGGTCGTTAAATAGTATTAATACAAAAGTGTAATGGGAAAGACCTAGGCTGTTAAAATATGGAGAAGTTAAAACTTTCTGTTGGAACTCTGTACTTTCTGGGTATCCCATAAGGGGTCTGGCTGGCGTCAAAATAAGTATAGAGAGACACCTAGATTTATTCATTGTATTTTCAATTCTTCTTGTGGTGTCGAGCCTTGTTAAATTATCTAGTTCTCGAATAATGACACTTATATCTTACGGATATTGCATAAGTGATCTAAGAGAGTAGAATCTAGTTATCATTGCTGAAGTAGCTTTTCCATACAGAGAACGTAGAGCACTGTAAAGTTGTCTGTTCAAAATCGTTTAGGTACAATCTAAATATTACATTTCCTTGTTGCTGTTCAGCCACTCGAATATTATGACTGTGATAATATATGTGCTCTATTTTGTATAAGTACTATTTTGCAGAGGCCATGGCTCCATTACAAAAGCAAACCAGACATAGTTTGTGGAGCCCAAACTGTACACACAAGTTCTTCAGTTAGACCAGATCAGCTTTACTACAAGTCTTGAACAAGAAGCAACTTGAAACTTGGTTTGAGCTAAGATTAATCAGTTAATTTGATTTTGTACTGTAACTAATTTTAGTTATATAACAATATTGCCTTTTCAAAGTTAATTCAGTTTGTTTGAAATTAATTAGAGTCAGAAGAGTATTTAAGTTACACAGTCTTTAACAGAAAGTTTTATCAAATACCTATAGGTATACGATACGGTAACAAACGATAATTTACTAAAACATTCCTATGGAGATAAAAGGAAGGAATCTATTATGATACACTTTTAGCATGACCAATATACGCCAAAGTTAAAACTAGTTACTTATTTGTAAATACAACACTGAGAAAAACAGACCGCTTTGTTTGATTATATGGCTGACATGTTCGTTTATGTACTAACAAGGGGTAAAAGAATGCAATCAATATTATGAATGCGAAAGCTTAAATGTTTATCACTTAATCACGAGACGCTCGTAGCATTTGGTTTGGCCGGTCTGAGATGGGTAACCGTGAAGCTCATCTATCGATCATTTTCGTGCTTAGCAAGCACGTTAAACCGTTGATCTTGGGTACTACTTGATGTGGAAGTTATTAAACCAATCTCAGACTGACCGAGCTGAACGCCTCGGTGATCGTTACAAACAATGCAGTACCACAAGGCTACGAGCGCTTCTCCTATATATGTATGTATATCCTACCTCGACCTAATACATCTACTATATATAAAATAATTCTTTCAGTGTGGACGCGCGAGAAAGAGATTTCGGAGTAGCAGAACGGTGGTCAGACGAGAGCGTGTTTGCTTCAAGAGCTTACTTTCTACCGGAGAGGAGACCAGCGGAGCTGGGCGTGGACCGAGTGAGGGCCTCCGATCAAGGAGTTTATCGGTGTCGAGTGGACTTTAAACAGGCACAGACGAGGAATTCAAGAGTTAACCTGACTGTTATCGGTAAGTAGTATAAGTGGTAATTATAAAACTATATTTCAGTAGCAATTTCTTGTAAAAATTCTGACAAAGGTTGAGTTGATTCGGTTAAAAGTAGTCAATGCATAAGCCACTGTATCAGGTGGTATCTGTTTTAATTTCTGCACACAAAAAAATATATTATTCAATATGGGAACGTCCCTGTCCTATTCTATATATACCTATAAATAAAAGAAGATATTTTGCACTAATAAATTGGTGTGCCATTTTTGTTGCATTTACTTTTTTGATAATACGGCTGTTTAAAATATCAAAGGTTTTTAGAATATGGATCTTATGCAGTAGATCCTAAGGCTAATATGTAACAGATTTCCCCCTTACGTTAAACTTTCATACAACTTACTTGACAAATTTGCACAGCCAACCGGTACTTATTAGCAAACCACAAAAGCCGGTTGTTATGGCAACGAGAGGAATACTCTGCAACTGAATAAGATTATTCGTACGAATCGAGACTTGGACGGCGCACAAAGGCGTTATTGCTTTACACATGAGGCCAACAAATTGATATTATTAAGATGTTTCGTCGAAACATGGGTGAAATTGTTGGCGTTTCTTGTGATTCCTTGGGGAAATAAGAGAAACATTTGTTCTGTTAGACAGTTTGTTCTATATAATTATAATAGTAGTTGAAGTCTAAAATCAAGTTCGGTAATAAAGAAACTGTTCGAGTTATAAAAATAAATCAACCCAAGATGTAGATAGAAAAATAGTATGTGTTGTATGTTTTTACATGATTAATATAACTGATTACGATTGCTAGCTAATTAAGAGTCGTAAGGGAATGTAGACTAGACTGTTATAGCAGATAATATTTACACATTAAAATATAATAAAGGACGCAACATAAAGGATAAAGAAAGTAATAGAAAAGGAAAATAAACAAGTCCATGCAGTTCTCCTGATACACAACAGACATTCAGACTGAGCAGATTGAGCATTTCTGAGCCTCAATAAGAATAACATAGATAAGTAACGCGAACACTATGTTTAAAAATACAAGTAGCATCGTATACTTTATTTTGCAACTAACACAATTGCAAGGCAGACAAAAGGAACGCTCAGTATTTATGGCAATGGCCGTGGTGTCTTTTATACTATCCGTTTTATCGCCAAACGAGATCGTATCGTGCCGTACCATTCTAAACATCACGTGAAATAGTGTGCACTTAAATAACTATGAATAAAAAATACTTTTTGTATTAAGTTAAATTAAGGTCACAAAATATTCTTAACGGTCATTTAGGCTAAACAGCGCTCGATCAGTCTGAGCTGTCTGACCGCTTGTGACATTTACATTTTTAAGTATTTCCATTTTTTTAATGCATGTTAAACCATTGGTCCCTTCCACTAGTTTATATGGTAATCGTTAAATCAAGTTGGAAACCTTATGGGCGACTTAACAAGCTCAAACAGTAGGTGGCCACAAACCTGCTTCCAATCCGAACTGGCTCCCTCCGGTGGAGTACGACGTATTTTTTTAGTTCGACATTGTAAGATAAAGCTTTTACCCACAAGTGGGACTAATATACTGTTCTATTAAGATTAGGTCTAAAGCTGAAAACTTGTGCAATATGAAATGATGTAAGAGCTAATTTTTATACACTATAATACTAGAACCTAAAACTTTCACTATAGACAATTATTTCTGCGAAATGTGTTTATTAGTAATAAATTAAATAGGTTTAAAACAAGGAAGACCAATAATTTTAATTTCTTCTTCTTTGTCTGAGCGGTTTCCTGGTAGCATCCTCCTAATGATTCGGACCCCGGGGTCCGCTTTCTTGCTTTTTGTTTTCGACTGCACGTGCTCTTCCGCATCCTTTGTGGTGAGATCATTGGCACGCATGTCTTCTCTGACGACGTCAAGCCAGTACTTTTTGGGGTCTACCCATTCTTCCGGTACCTGGCGGAGGTGGCATAGCCACGCACTTGCTGCCCACTGCCCACATAATTTGCCGGTTTCCGCAAGACGTGGCCGTTCCATCGTAGGTGGCTCTTCTGCAGTTTATCTGCTATGTCACAGACATGAAGACTGTGGCGGAAGCGGGTCCCTGATACGATTTTTCTGCGACACTCCACATATCCAGCGTAGCATCTTCATTTCCGTGATACGCAGCTCTTGCTTGTGGCTCTCAAGCACTGGCCACGTGCTGCCATATAGAAGAACAGGCCTAATGATGGATTTATTTTAATTTCTTCTATTTCAGCCTAAAAATAACTAAACTTCTAAATGCAGTAAACAAGTGTCAATAAAAAGGATTGTATTACCCACAAAGACAATAACCGACTAAGTGGCTTAAATTATTGCCGCAGAATTTGCATTTGACATTAGAAACCGATTAATGCATTTGACAAACTGGAATTACCGTTTAAGTTAGATAATTATAGCCCATGTTAAACTGAAATCTAGAAAATGAGGTATTAATCTATATTGTGGCCATCATTATTGTGTCAGAAGTAAATATGGATTAATGACTGATGTTTGTGTAGTTATTTAGCTATTGGGTATAGCAAAGCAACACTTTTTACAGTTGACAACGGAATAAACCCATTAGAATTTTCATCAAGCCGTTTGTTTCGGCAATAGATCAAATCAAAAGGCCTTACTATTTAGTATTATTTATTTTTTAGAGGAGCTTACAAACTTTATAGTAATATAACATGTTAGACAAGTTGCAAATTACAAGCTTCTACAGAAAAAAAAATGAAATCTAATTTTTTTTCTGGTGTAGAACTCTGTTCTATCAATTTACAAAACATAGTGCAAGAAACTAGTGGTCAATAGTCTAGAATCAATCTCAAACCTATCAATTTACAAATACATAGTAGGAGAAACGTAAGAAACGAAGGAGAAAACTGTAGATAATTTTTAAGGCAAGGTTAAGTTACTACGCCATACAACAGTTTGACAGCCGCCTGCTGCAGACAAAAATAAATAAATAGGTAGGTGCTACTAACTTAATTTTTCGAGGAAAAGATATGGATATAAACAGTCTTCAACCCTGTCTCTTACAAATTACCTTCCTAATCAATATTGAGGAGCAAAATGAGCTTGAAACAACTAACATATAAATTTTAAGCGAGAATAGTACGCTGATTATAAACGAAGCATTGACATCATTGACATTTATTATCATACATCAGTCCGAAGACTACTACTAAAATAATAACTGAAATTGTTAAAACAAATTTAAAGAAGCAATGCTAAGGGCACCAGGCCAGCATAATGCTAAGGTTTATCCCGTTTCCTCTTGCTAGCAGTGTGCTTGTGATTTGTATAAAATATAAGCCATTAATTTCAAATACCTTCCACCATTCGATTGATTGGTTGCAATGGTATTATCACTACATATTAATAAACAAAGTCTCCCGCTGCGTCCGTCTGTCAGGCTGAATGCAATAAACTTAATAACTACCGAACGCATTTTCATACGGAGTGATTCAAGAGGAAGGTTTATGTGTATTATGCACACGTGCGAAGTCGGGGCGGGTCGCTAGTTACCTATAAAATATTTCTAATAGAATCTACAAATTCTTCTCCTAGGAGGATTTATAAATTCTGCTGGAAATATACAATCATATCCTTTTCTCTTGCCAACAGTTCCACCAAACAAAATGGTTATAGTCGACGACAAAGGAGATGTAAAGCAGGCTATCGTTGGACCATACATAGAGGGTGACACTTTCACGCTTGAATGTGATGTTAGTGGTGGTAAGTAGAATTCAGATAGATAGATTTTTAGTCGGCCTCACATATGCACCTGCTTCAATTGTTTCTATATCAAACTTAGGTAGTCTGTTAGATAATGTATCAAGCCACTTTAGTAGCAATACTGCATAATGTATAATAAATAAATACTATTTTTTCTTTTCTTTTTTAAAAAACGTAGCCACGCACTCGGATTTATTCCTGTATTGTGGGTGCGTTTACAAACATGAAAATTTACATGCACAAATACCCTAACCGAAACAAATAATTGTGGATCACACAAACCCGCGACGGACGACGACATACAGTGGACGGAGCGGCTTAAGCTCTTAAGCCCTACTGTGCTAAATAGTCAGTCCAATTTATTTTTTACCACCATTTATTACCAGTATCAGGTAAATAAGGGCGAACAGTTTAGTGTTATCACACTAAGCAGCTTTTTATAGGTAATGCCCTATTATCAGCATTTTGTTCTCGACAGCAGAATTTTATTATTTTTATAAGCCTATACTAAACTACTCGATGTGCTAAAGGGATCCAGAAAATACTCGAAATGTATGCGTAATAATATCGCATTTTCATGCCTTTTCGCTTATGCTACAAGATTACCAATTAAGGATGAATCTTGCTTTCTTTATCGTAAAGGTTATATCTATTTTTTCATGTAAAGCCCACCGTAGAGACACAGTACAAATTATATCGCTAATTATGTATCAGTGTATTTATTTACTTTGGTTAAATATGCTCATAAAAAATCCCAATGTTTTCTTTATCATAGAAAAAGCGTCAAAACTATTATGTTTTCCAGGCCGGCCAAGACCTTGGGTGAAATGGTTCAGAGATGAAGTAGAAATGGACACTCCGGCAACACCACTATCTGGGAATGGCGTTCGTGGAGTTCTGCGAGTGGGTCCGTTGACCCGCGCGGATGTCCGTGCAGCGTTTACCTGTCGTGCATCTAATCATCCGCGAGCACATCCTATTGAAACTACGCTTACTTTGGATATGAATTGTGAGTATCAATCTTCTACTTCTTTTTCAGCTGAAAAGCATTCACTGCAGGATATAGGCCTTTCTGAAACATCACCAAGAAGACGAGTTTGGTAGTGTTTGCATCCAGCTTTTATCCGCAATCTTCAAGTCATTGATTTATTTAATAAGCCTCCCTATTCCACGACTTCCAGTCCGTTGTCGCCACTCGAGAACATTTCCACCCCAACAGCTGCCGATTTTGTGAGCTAGTGTTAATATATAAAATAATATGCATCTATGAATATCATGCATTTAGGCGTTCATCTGTTCATTATCTCCTTATCAAACGCAAGATCTTTCTTATTATCGAAGTAATCGACTGGACACAATTACCGTTTCCACCCTGAATCTACACAGTAAATGGAAAAATGTCAATGACACATTGCGCACAAAACCATCTGTGCCGACTCAACTAGTAGAACTTTTTGCCTCGTGCGCGGACGTGCGTGCAGTGATCATGTACCGAGCGACGAGCCACGACCCTTCGAGATCACGATGACAAAGTCCAGAACTCAAAGAGACACCTTTAATACTGAATGAAAACTTGCCACAGTCTGTGCGATATTAAGCTTAGACAGGCTCATTTCTGGTCTTAGTCTTTCGTTTTATGCTTTTCTTTTATTTCGCATTACGTTTTTCTGATTGAGACAATTATTTTTCACTTGTGATAATGAAAAAGCTGCTTACTTATTTGCGATGAAAGCAGCTTCTCTTGGTAAGAAAATAGTTCTCTTTATTGATATCGTTCTGGTGAAATGTATACGTCTCAGTTCCCTGTCGTCTACCTAATAACGTTTTCTGAAAATGTTGACTTATCAAGAATTCTCGGTTATGTTTGTGATTTGCCAAAAAGAACTTATCAGTAACCGTATTCAGTGTAACGAACTTATTACTATTTGTAAAAAAGTTAGTATGAGAAAAAAATTCAAACTAGATCTGGATGCAACTAGCATAAATACAAATAGGAGATTTTAATACTGCAATGGATGGAAAAAGGCTGATGTGATGATAACGATTCACCTGAACATAAAGTTAAACTAAAAATTTGTTCACAGTTCCTCCCCTAACAGTCCACATACTTGGTTCAAACCAGCCTCTGTCAGCAAGCAGAAGGTACGACCTGCTATGCCAGAGCTCGGGATCCAGACCTCCAGCCTCTATCACTTGGTGGAAGAACGGCCACAGAATTAACAATGCTAAAGAAACGGTAAGTTTTTAACTATAAGGAATACCATCGTAGTTTGAGTTACTTATTCTATCCCACTCTGGTTTACAGGTTTTATAATAATAGCATCCTTATTTAATACCATACCATTTTGATACCACAAGAAGATTTATTGTAACGTAATTAACACCGAGGTATTGTGTTATTGTCATTTTATTAAGATCTTTGACATCCAAATCAACTAATAAATCTATATGTATATGCGTATCATGGATACCATGGTGCGTATTGAATAATTTGTTTTTGAAGTACAATCGAAATTGCCGTATTTTTTTAAGTATAGTTAAATTTTTATAGTTAAGTTTTTGAAAGGGAAGAAACCAGAACGAATGTAAGGATTGTGGTTGGTAACGATGTGCTGGAGCAAGTGAATGAGTTTGTATATCTTGGATGCGCCTTCAGTAAGGATGGGAAATATACCGCTGACATAGAGAGAAGAGTGAGTGCAGGGAACAGAGTGAATGGAGCGATGGGAAAGCTACTTGGGAGCCGGCACTTAAGCCATAAGGCGCAGCTAGCCATACATAACGGAGTTCTTGTCCCAACGCTGTTATATGGTAGCGAGAGCTGGGTATGTAAGAAGGAGAATAAAAGTAGGATAAATGCGGTAGAAATGCGAGCTCTGCGGAAGATGTGCGGAGTGAAGCTGACCGACCGCATTTGCAACAGCGTAGTGAGACAGCGAGTAGGTATGAAAGATAGTATCGGTGTAAAGATGAGAAAGGGCATGCTCCGTTGGTTCGGGCATATAGAAAGAATGCTAGAGGAAAGAATGACAAAACAGATATACAATGTGAAAGTGGAAGGATGCAGGTACCGGGGAAGACCTAGACTATCTTACCACGACCAAATAAACCGAGTCTTATCTGATAGAAAAGTCAAGAGTCTCCGTAACCGGCGAGCGTGTATGAGACGAACTATGAGAGTCGAGAAAGCCAGAGAGGTATGTAAGGAAAGAACCTGTTGAATCTCTGTACTCTCTGCCTACCCCGCAAGGGATCTGGCGTGAGGTTATAGATAGATGGATAGATAAATTTTGCGTAATATAGCAGAGCAAACGATTAGAATGAGTGACATCAATATTAGCTAATTATGTATTAAAAAAGAAACTTCTGAGTCCTGTTTCGGCAAAATAACAATAATAGGTCAAAAGTGCTTTATTAACCAACGCTTGTCACATATTTTGTCATTTTGTGACAAATATAAGTTGCACTTTTAGTTTTCTGATTGGGGATTCTGGTTCAGGAGATCGTAGTGTCTTTCCGACACTTACGTTAATTTAATTATTGCCCCATTTCCGTCTAAAAGAACTTAACAGAAAACCCTCGTCACTCGACTCAAATTGTCGTGTGTGTTTACCCGTGATTAGGGTTTCTCATTATGAACAATCGTTTACTTGAAATATTGGTGGCTTCATTAATTAAGTGTTTATTTTGAGAGAAACAGGAATTTAATATAAAGAAATTCTGAATTGCAATAAAAGCGCATAAAACATTATTAGATACTACTTGATTGTTTGAGGAGTAGTTAGAAGGAATAATAGAGCTTGAATAGACTGATAAGCTTTTCATACTTAAGGGCCCCAGTTTTACTAAAGAAGGTGTAAAAACAATTAGGGCAAGCAGATCTTTTGAGATATTATTTGCGAAATTTGGTTAGAAAGTTTAATTTTCTTTAAATACTTCGGAGTACGTGATTCTCAGTATCAAAATATCAGATATCAGTGCGCATTTAAATATTTATCTTATCTTAATCCAGGCAACCTCATTCAACCTGAAGCTTCGTTGAGTTACAAAGAGCAACACTCAAAATCCATTGAACTGGTAGCCGACCCCTTTGAAAATATAACAAATAATGTTCAATATTACCTCGACGATGATACTCCAGCTTCTGTGCCATCAAAGCGAAATTCTATGAAGGCTTGCGGTTATCTAGATCGTCAACAAACGAACAACAAGAGATAAGGGCCCAACCTCATCAATTCCGCAACTTTTAGGAGCCGGGGCTAATTTTAAGGAATTTATCAAAGTGTCCAATCTTATAACGTCAGTGTACCTACCTACTTAAAAGGGCACGAAAAGTAATAAATGTAAATTGAATGGGACAGCAAATGCTTTCGACTTGCACAAATCGCTCGTAAGGGACCATAGAGTCTCGCTGTGAATCTCAGGAGCAAGTGAAAGTCCAAGCTTAAGATCCATTGAGGCTAATTTGTCAGGAGATTGTAGGGAAGCGGCATTATGGGGCATAATGAGAAGAAACTAGTATAAGCAAGTTGATTTATTCAAAACTTTAATTTAAAAAAACAATTTGAATAGTAAACGATGTCCATTTGTCGCAATTTCTCGTGAGTGAATTTTTTAGGCTAAATTATGCGAAAGTCATGTTGAATTGAAAAATGGACTTTTGAGTGGGTAATTTGTATAATAAAAAATGTCATTGAAGTCTTTTTATTAATCACTTGATGTATTCGGGTTTTTATTTACCTAAACGGCTTGCCTTTTTGTCTTTCAATAGAATTAGATTAGGGGTTAATTTACTAAAAACAAATCTATATATTCGAAAATGAAATTTTGGGGATTAGACGCATTTAATTAAACGCCATTTTCACACCATAATCTGTGTTGCTGAATGAACAGGTATCTTACATTTAGTGTAATTATTATACATCTAACATGCACTTTGTAAATCTAATCGACTTAGATATTAGCTTCATTGATATGCTTTTTACTGCAAAGAGCATTATGAAAAAGGCTAAGATAAATACTCCAAAAACATTTATTTATTTACATTATCATCATCATCAGCCGAAAGACGCCCACTGTAGGATAGATGCCTCCCCCAAAGATCGCCACAACGACCGTCTTTGTGCTGTACGCATCCAGCTCCTACCTGCGACCTTTACCATATCATCGCTCCACCTTGTGGGGGGCCTGCGTCTTCCGGTCCACTTCACGTCTTCCGGTACGAGGTTGCCACTCGAATACCTTTCTGCCAGTCAGTTCTACGAGCGATGTGCCCCGCCCACTGCCACTTAAGTTTGGCAATTCTGAGAGCTATATCAGCGACTTTGGTTCCCCTGCAGATCTCCTCATTTCTGATTCGTTCTCCTAAAGAAACTCCGAGAATAACTCTTTTCATTATAATGATCATCAATCAGCCTGTATCTACCCACTGCTGAGTGTAAACCTCTCCTCTATCATGCCATTCGTTCCGATCCTGTGATTATCTATTCCACCATTTGCCAGCCACTCTTACGATGTCATCGCTCCATCTAGCCGATGGTCTGCCTATGGGTCGGCGTCCTGTTCTGGGCCACCACTCTGTTACGGCCTTTGTCCACCTGTCATCTTCACGCCTCATCAAGTGTCCTGCCCATCTTCACTTTAATCTTGTGATCCGTTTACCAACATCTTCAACTTTAGTCCGCCTTCGGATTTCTATGTTTGGTATTCGGTCGACAAGGGAGATGCCCAACATGGCTCGCTCCATCGCTCTCTGTGCCATTTTGATTTTATAAAAGCTACCTTTTGTGAGCGACCAGGTCTCGGCACCGTAAATAAGGATGGGCAAGACACACTGATTGAATGCCTTGGTTTTCAGGCACTGTGGGATGTCTGCGTCAAATATACTAGCAAGTTTTCCATATGCAGCCCTAAATGGATACGTCTAGCGATCTCTTTGCTAATAGACTTGTGAGCCAAAGGATAAACAGTGCCCAAGATAAATGTAATTATCTACTACCTCTATTTGGTAGTAACCTATAATGATGTTACCTTGACTGGTGTGGCGATTTGACATTTTTTTTGTCTTGGACAAGTTTATTCTGAGGCCAATTTTGAGGTCTTGAGATCTGCATCGTTCTCTGCTAGGAGGACCAGGTCGTCGGTAAAACGCAAATGCGACATAAATTTACCATTGATATTGACGCCTCTTTTACCCCAGTGTAAAGTCTTCATTACATCCTCTAACGTATTGGTGAAGAGCTTGGGAGAAAGGGTATCACCTTGTCGCACGCCCCTTTTTAGTTGTATTGGTTGAGTTAGTTCATGGATGCGCACCCGCATTGTGGCTGATTCATACAGCTCCCAGAAGATGACTACGTATATTTTATCGACATTGCAATGATGGAGAGAATGAAAGACGGCCCAATGTTCGACACTGTCGAAAGCTTTCTCATAGTCAACAAAAGATATCCACAGTGGTCGAACATATTTCCTGCATTTCTCCATCACTTGCTTGATGGTATGGATATGATCCATCGTTGGGTAATCTCTCCGGAAGCCAGCCTGCTCAACCGGCTGATATTCGTCTAAGGATAGAGTTAGTCTGTTACATAGGACTTTAGCAAAAGGTTGTATACTTGTGAAAGTAAACTGATGGGTCGATAATTGGAAAGTTTCGATTTATCGCCTTTTTTGTACAAAATTGTAACTATTGCTTTTTTCCATGCTGAAGGTGTAATTGAATTGGTTAACACATTGTAGAAGAGTTTTTTGAGAAAAATCAAAAAATCAAAATCCAAAGTTTTTTATTCATGTAGATCAAAAGGCACTTATGAATAGTCCAAAAGAGAAAATTATTAATTACTTAAGACTCTACCGCCCGTTCGAAAAGTCATTCCTGTGGAGAAGAAGGGCAAGAAACTCCACGGTTACTCTTTTTTAAAAATGAGTTTTTCAATTCTTTTTGTATACATTGCATTTATGGAGTATGGGAGAACAATGCAGAACGAGCTAAATAGATGTTCTTAAGTATAGATTAATCATAAGTGTACTTAGATTCATGACATTGACATTCATAGGCATTGGTCAGTGTCTACATAGTCCTCTCATTTACAAAATAGAGATGTTGTAGAGGTATATAACAAAAAGCATAATAATAATAGTAAGAGAAAGTGTTACTATAAAATATGTAAAGAGTGCGTACAAAACAACTGGTCATAGCTCCAGTGTGATGCCGAAAGAGACAAAATTCAACAGCATTATGGTACACGTTCAATCAGACAAAGGACAGGGGATGGACTAGTCCCCACCAGCAGCACCCGTTCACGAGTATGACCTGAGAAGCAGCCATCACTCTCCTCAACCATTTTAGAGGGAAAAGAATGACCCGCTTCACAGAGCCGCCACTAGCAAAGACATTTTAGTGAGCATGACCAATCCACGACCCTGTCGACATCGTTCGAGAATAATATTTAAAATCAGTGAACGCTTGCTAGGCAGGACACGTTGCACTTAACATTATTTTCTTCTAAATTTCAGTTAATTTGTGTAAAGGCATTTTTTTTCATTTAAAAAATCATTTATATCTTTTAGGATAGGTTGTCCTCCAGCTTGCAGCATTTCTATAGATATGCCATCGTCTCCAGAAGCTTTTACACGCTTTATACTTTTTAAGGCAAAACCAATCTCGTCTTCCATGATAGACGGTAGATGGGCATCACCTAAACGTTCAACTGGTTAGGCTCTAGGGTCAAAGTCTTCTGTAGTCGATGGCTCCACTGTTTTTGATTTGTATGGTTCTTCATAAAACTCCTCAACAACGCGCAATATCATATCACGATCTGTTATGATATTTCCGACTTTATCTGTGAGTTTATTAATTTACGATTTTCCACTATTTATTTTTCGTTTAAATACCTTTTGGTCTCTATTATTTTTTATGGGTTCTGCAATAATTTTTGTTTTGTGTGTTCTTAAATCTTTTCTTATCACTTTGTAGATTTTCTTATTCAGGCTCTGTAACTCTTTTAGATCATCTCTGGTGTTGATTTTCAGTTCTCGTCTTTGATTAAGTAGGGACAGTGTACTCGGTGATAGTATGTTTTCTTTCGGCTGCTTACACCCTGTCAGTTTTTTGATAGCGTTAATAATTGTGTTGCAAATGTCGTCATTTAGTGAGACTATGCTCTAATCTACATCAAGTTCTTTGTAAACGGTTATTCAACTCTAACTGGAATTCCTTCCGAAGAGGTTTAAAATCTGTTTCACATTTATGGCATTTTACCATTTTTGATCTTTCTTTTTGCACATTGTAGCTAAACCTGCTCACTAAAAGATGATCACTGCTGGTTTTAAAACAGTTTAATATGCTAACATCAGTTATGCAATATCTTTATGGGCATATAATGTAATCTATAAGATTTTTAGTTCTTCCGTCTGGGCTTAACCAAGTCCATTTCCTAGTATGACGCTTTTTGAAAAACGTGTTCATTGCGTAATTATGGTTTTTCTCCTAAAAGTTAACCAGAATCTGACCTGGAGCTTTACAAACTCCTAGCCCATGCGTTTCTAAAGACTGTTCTCCGTCTAATGGCAGACCGATTTTGACATTAAAATTTCCCAGTATGACCGTATAGTAACAGGAATTTTCATGGTACGCTTTCTCTATATCTTCATAAAATGACTCTATTTCATCGTCGGCGTGGTCTGTGGTGGGTGCACAAACCTTTATTAGGTTTAGTGTATATCTCTTCTTCAATTTTAACATCATATAACACAACCGAGTTGATACACTTAATACATTCTTTTGAGCTGAAGATAATCTTTCATGTATAATAAATCCGACTCCTCCGGAAGTTGACTCTTCGTGGCCTTTGTAGTAGAATAGATGGCTATCGGGGAGTTTGATTAGATCCTCGCCTTTGCGTTGTACTTCAGCCAAACCTATTACATCCCATTTTATGCAATTTAGTTCCTTTATTAATTCGTACAATCGTTCATCGGTACTCAGTGTCCTTGTATTATACGTAGCGAGGGTCATCGTTTGGCAGCCGGATCTCTTCCGGGGATCCTTAGCACCCTCTGCTCCGCCGGAACCAGGACCGCTGCCATAGTCCGGAACAGCGGAGCTGCCGGGGACTGAGGGCCGTACTTTTTTGGTGTGTTTCATATTGCAGAGGGGTTTTTAGCCATAAAACACCACGTCCTGGTGAGTCTTCTTGTCATGTTGGCCTGTAGTGTACCTTACAAGATCAATCATTTTAAATACTTGATTTTGAAAAGTGCACTATCAGTTACCAGGAGAGACCACTAGGAGGGGTGACTAGGAATTCAAGGTCAAATTTATTAACTTTCGTGAATTGCTAATTCAAAAAAATTAACAACTCCATCCAGTGCCAAAATGAGCCTTCATTTCCCTCCCTCATTATAATAATAATAATAATGTCCGTCCCCTTTGAAATAGTCAAGTTTTTGTCCATCAAACCTCATTTATATAGCCCTTGTTTTCTTTCCATAGTTTACAATAGTCCTTGCACCTGCCGGGGTCAGTTCGCTGGTTATATTTCTTCATTTTCAGCAAGTGATCTCAGCAGGCGGCTTACATAACATTAACTTCTCGCAAAGAGCCTCTACGTGTTGGATCCATGTCCCCATGCAAGCCTTTCAAAGGTCCGGGTAAAGCCCGTGAATTTCAGCGAGATACATAACAATAATAAAAATGTTTTTATTTTGTAACGCACAAGTAGTTTCATGGAAGCTTATGACTATATAGTGTACGCAACAAGATAACATGACATAAGGTAACAATTTTAGATAAAAATAGGACGTGCATTACTAAAAGGGTCCTAACTCAGCAATTTTGCTGACTGAGGACAGCCAGCGCTGATCTTCCGTTAGCACCTTTTTGCGGACCGTTGACCTGACAGCACGACACATAACAAAATGCGCAGATTTGCTTTCAGTGAGACTATGAAAAAGTACTAATACTAGACTATCTTACCACGACCAAATAAACCGAGTCTTATCTGATGGAAAATTCAAGAGTCTCCGTAACCGGCGAGCGTGTATGAGACGAACTATGAGAGTCGAGGAAGCCAGAGAGGTATGTAAGGAAAGAACCTGTTGGAACTCTGTACTCTCTGCCTACCCCGCAAGGGATCTAGCGTGAGGTTATAGATAGATAGATAGATAGACTAATACTAGAAAAAAAAATACAAAATGAAACAGTAATAGTCCTATGCTAGTCACCGAGCCAACACGCCGGGCTGAAAACTGTAAGCGCTTTCCAAAATGTTATTTTAGCCGTTGGTTTACTCCAGCGCTACACCATCGCGTGCTGAAAGAGCGCTCTCACGAGCGTAGGGTTGCACATTTGCAGTGCGCTCCAGTTGCTATTAAAAACGCCTAAGCGCTGTTTCCGCTGAACCAGTATGGACTTATGGAATGACTAAATTTCATATACATAAGCTATTCAAATATTTCGATGTCGTCAAAATAGGTTCAGTGGTTTTTGCATTATACACCAAAAATAATGTATAAGTGATTTTATTTGCATGAGACCAACAAGAAACGGTATTTTATTTGAATATCTTCAATAAACATCATAGCCCCTCTACAATTTCGTAATGGTATAGATTCAAAGTGACACACCCCTTATTATCTCACAAACTCATCAACAGGGATTTGCAAACGTTTCAACGTTTCGCGCAATCTACGGCGTACATCTCCCAACAATTGCAGTCACGGATCCATACACAAAAGTCACGATTTAACAAGATTACACCACTTGAAAGCCCGTAATATCTCCAAGCTCCTTGATTACAAGATGTGTTACGTCAATCAGAGCCCTTATTCTGTATGATTAATTAAATAGGTGGCGCGTTACGATAACTTCGTGAAATAATTAGTTAGGTCCGGGTACTTTGCAGACACTATTTTTATTTACACTTTGCAGATCTATCTATCTATATTATCACGCCAGCTCCCTCGCGTGGTAGGCAGAGAGTACAGAGTTCCAACAGGTTCTTTCCTTACATACCTCTCTGGCTTCCTCCACTTTCATAGTTCGTCTCATACACACTCGCCGGTTACGGAGACACTTGACTTACCCTTCAGCTAAGACACGGTCTATTTGGTCATGGTAAGATAGTCTAGGTCTTCCCCGGCACTTACATTCTTCCACTTTCGCATTGTATATCTGTTTTTTCACTTTGCAGATAATATTACAATTGTCGCACTAAACTACACGTTTATACACGCTCACACGCGATACCTCTTAAAGGTCTTGGTCTAGTCCGTTTGGTATATTCGCTTATTGGATTTGTATTGACAGGTACTATACAACCATATGGTGTTCAGAGGTGATTAAGCTAAAAGGTAAATGGAACCACCCAACTACTCAATGTTTGAGCTCGCTGGATTTGTCTTGATGAGTGCTGTAGACCCGAATGGTGTCCAGGGTCTAAAGATAGATCTGGAAGAGACCATAGGAACTCGTCAACTTAGCAGAGATCTTCGTTGAGTTTTTGCTATGAAAGCTTTAATTAAAATTATTGTTGAGACACAGGGGTTATATTGTAGATTAGCATTTTTGATTTTGTATTTTTGATCATATCAATAAGTTATTGTAACATGTCGCGTTCAGTCAGAACGAATACGCCCAGCTCATACGCGCACAATTCCGCTTGGTTAGATTGTCGTGCGTAGTAATTTAATTAAACTGTACAGCCAACATGCCAACTAGAAATTAATATTAACAAGGCTTAATTAAAATCAATCCGGTATAGATTCGAGCGATAAGCGGATTGAATTGTGTGGCATAGATTTGGCATATATTGCTGGGTTGGAAGGACCAAACTTTCTTGGTAAATAATATTCATCATCATCGCATGGCGGTGAATTTTTAATAATGCGAACCACGATCAAAACTTAATGTCAAAGTGGAGGAGCCATTGTTTAGCCTCTGGTGTCAGCTGGTGTAGCCCCTCGAATCTGCCGTGGAATTTTCGAGTGGGACAGTCCTCGATGTGCTGGATAGTCTGCACTGTGTTACCACAGTCACAACAGACTCAGTGATGTCCCACCTGTGAAGATAAATAATATTGAAAAGGGGGGATAGTGGCTTGTATAATATCACCATCATCATCGTCAATCAGCCTGTAGATATAGGGGATAGGATAGTAGTGGGTAGGCTAGATACCCACTGCTAAGTGTAGGCCTCCATTACACCATTTTCCTGGTCTTGTGCTGCTCTATTCTAAAATTTACCAGCTGCCCTCACGATGTCATCGCTCCATCTAGCTAAAGTTCTGCCTATGAGTCTGCGTCCCGTTCTGGGCCATCACTGTCACGGCCTTGGTCTATCTGCTGTCTTCCCGCCACATCGAGTGTCCTGCCCATTTCCACTTTAACCCTGTGATCTGTTTACCAACATCTTGAACTTTAGACCGTCATCGGATTTCTTTGTTTTGTATTCGGTCGACAAGGGATATGGCCAATATAGCTCGTCTTATGGCTTTCTGTGCTACTTTGATTTTGTAAAGGCTGCCTTTTATAAGCGACCAAATTTCGCCACCATAAATGAAAATAGGTGAGACATACTGATACATATTATACTTATATAATAATGATAATAATTTTAGCCCTTTTAAGAAACTGTCCTACCATTGGGCACGGGCCTCCTCTCAAACTGAGAGGGTTTGGGCCATAGTTCACCACGAAACCCAGTGCGGGTTGGCAAACTTCACACACCTTCGAGAAACTCGTAGACATCCAGGTATCATTACGATGTTTTCCTTCACCTTTAAAGCAAGTGATATTTAACTTTATATATGCTCATGCTTTCGAAAGGACAGATGCGCGTGCCTGGATTTGAACTCGAGACCTCTGACTTAGCAGTCCAACGGTCTAACCACTAGGCTATCACTGCTCTCATTTTACTAACTTGTAGAAAAATAATCCGATTCATAGGTTCCGAAGTAACTTTTATGAAATTCGATTGATTGAAGATAACTTTTCTTTTAAGATTTCTACAACTTGGGTCAATGGTTTAGTAGGCCATTCTGCTCAATGGATTGAGTATTCGAGGGTTCAATCTTTGCACCGAATAAATATTTGTTTGACCTACAAATATTTATTTCGGTGTTGGTGTTTGTGAATTATGTTCGCAAAGACTCCACCCACCAAATAGGAATAATGCCTAGTGTAAGGCTACGTTCAATCATTCCTAGTGTGCGTTAAAATAAACTTGTTGAAAAATACTCCGAGCAGTAGATTGCAAAATAGCTATTATTGTGTTTTGAATATTGATGACCTAGGGATGACTTCAGCAGCTTCTCGAACGAACGAACAAAAGACTACGAACAATTATTTCAGCAATATGGCAAACAGAACTTAAAACAAAACTATTAATTTTTCAGTAACTCTAGCGCTAGATTGTCGTTTGTTTTTTTAGTGGCACTAAGTGGAAAATAAATTACCAACACTACCTTCTGTAAGCCAGGTTCCACCTGTCATATTAGCTAGACTGAATTAAGGGGTTACAACATATTATAATATTTGCTATATGTTTTACTCCCCTACCTCAACTCTTTTTGTATTCACCGAAGGTTTTGCACCTCAGAACGATCGAGGTGATTAAACTCATACGTGAGTCTTTCGAATATTTTCTGTATTTTTGATAGAGTATATTTTAATAGGGTTGTAATGCAAAACAGTAGCATATTTTATAAAACATAGACGTGACTTGAAAACCTTTTTTATTTAAAAAGAACCTAAGTCCTATTTCATATCTCTTAAAAAATAACGAGACGACATGTTTACGGTCTGAAACACAGAAATATATATTAAGATTAAAGAAAAGTTTTTTTTGGGAATTTTGTGTAAACAAATGCAAAATCTAATCTACTGCAATAGTTCGAAATAATAAAAATCAAAACTCACAATCATAGTCAAGCAACCAATAGTTTGGTATTTATTTTCAAGTGTTCAGAAATCAAACTAAAAATATGTTTTTATAAAGTATTGAAAATGAAACCGATGATGAACCGTTCCAATTCAGTCCCATCTAGTCTTTGCATAGTTTTGTCCGGTGAGCTGTAAAGGCCCCGCGGCCAACAGCATAGATCATTCACACACACAAATCTTTGCATAGTAGGAACTAGTTTTATTAGTATCTTAGTACTATAAGAAAAAGGAGTTACCAGTATTAAAGATACTTCATAAACGACCCTGTCGATTGTCTTAAAATCCTTGCATACTAACATTAAAAGTTACAGAACCGCTCACCGCTTGTTCCTTGCACATCTCTAAATAATATACATCTTTCACAACAGTGTCTCAGTTCAGAAGACATGCGTATAGAACCCTCCAAGCCCAATTACAATAGATATAGCTGTATAACAAACTATCAATACTCCTTTGTTTGTGGTGAGCAAAGCTAACATGATTCTGCCAAACCGATGTAGATATATGCGGTGTTGTTACTTAGCGGTCATTCTGGTCAATTTAACTATTATGTCACTTAGCCAGAGATTGTGGTGAAACGCAATTGTTGGTAAACAAAGCTAATAATATAATATAAATAGGCTAGAAATATTGTGCGTCGCACAAAGATTTGATAAGTAAAAATCAATTTTGGTACAACGGAGCGTAGCAACTGACCACTAGTTTAAGTCGTTATCTCAGAATACTGCTTAATAAAGGCATCAATAGTCTAGATACTTTTATAAACTACAAAATAATTCTCTGAGTAATATTCAAGGAAATTTAATACTATCTGAAATGCTCACGACACAAATATTAGGATCTGAAAATGTACTTTACAAGTAACGTAATAAAGCTCATATTTGTTTATTTAATTAAAAGGAGGAAAACGTTCCGAGAGACACACAACGAGGGGAGTTCGTCCCTTTCTTGCAATTGCCAGTACAAAATTTAAAAAATAGAGTCGTAGTTTTCTATTCTTCTATTACCTGTCATTAAAACATTTTTGTGTACTTTGCCTTAACATAAAATTTATATGAAATAGACGTGTTTGTCTTAAAACAAGATTCATATAATATTTAAATTCTATTAACTACTATCCCATTTTTTTCTTAATAGTATTTAGTTGATGGTAGTAACTAGCACATTTTACATGGCAACATTCAAAGCACAGTAGAAACAATATGGCCGATATACTTTCGCATTGAAGCCGAATTTCGGCTTGATTCTATATATTTTTTACCGTGTTGATTGAATCTCTCATTAAAAAATGGTTAAAAACTTGCTGTGTCAAAGGGTTGTAAGACAGATTGTGGAATTTCAAATTGTAGGAAAGAATTTTGATTTTGTTTACTAATACGTGTAGGGTGACCATAACGACAATATTTTAAAAATAGGGATATTAAAATCTTATCTGGTTATTTCAGCGTAAGCCTTTTGTATTTGTGCTGTATCTCTATAAATAATTATGGATTGTCGTCTCTGTATAGATTTTCTATAAATATAAAGATAGAATAAATCATAAGTTCATAATGCACTGGACTTAGGAGCCCTGGCTTTTGAGTTTTTGGCATAAGTAAGTGCAAAAAACACGCTTTAATTTTCGGACCACAGAGGACTAACATAGGCAACTACTACCTAGTACGTATTATTGTTTCCTTGCCGGGCTTCCGAGTGATGAGAATATCTGTTAATGGTGGCTTGATTACTGTAGTTTAGAGCTATTAGTTGAAGTCCGACAACATACGTTTCCATGAAATTATAAGTCATCAATGTTTAATCTGTTGAATAAATCTATAAATTTATATTAAGTCTTTTTACTGTAGACAAGCTAAAGTTACGTCATTATTAATATTTCAATCTTGTAAGCTTATTTACTTTTTTAAAATCAACGTCTCCTACGACACGAATATTAAATGTCTTAATTTATATCTGTAACATAAAAAAGATTGTCCCAATTATTAGTACGAAGCTGGACACCATAGTTGATAGAAACGCCATCCACTCTCGATGCGATACTCTTCGGAACGTTTTTGAGGGGATCGTTATCATTCTAGTTAGTTTATAAGTTCCTTGGTGATATTATAATTATGTAGGAATCCCCCTGGGAGATCTTTTTGGATCTTCGAAAAGAAAAATTTGCTTTCATTGGATTTGTTAATATTAACATAATAGAAAGGCGTTCGTAGCGCTATACGACCGTGGTGTTCTTATTGTTCACCAAGTTAAAGCAGTGGTCGACTCGGTCGGCATGAGATGGGTGACCGTTGTGGCATTTTCATATTCGAGCGTTTCCGTGCTTCGAAAGGCACCTTAAGTCATCCCCGGTACCGGTTACCACTTAATGTGGTAGTCGTTAAGTCGAGTTGGAAGCCTTGTAGGCGGCTTCTTTAGCTCCAACAGCAGGTGGCCACAAACCTGCCTCCACCAATCTGCACTGGGTCCGTGTAGTAGAGTATGACCTTGATTTGTGAAAGAAGGCCTTTGCCCAGCAGTGGGCAATACAGGCTGATATTATTATAATAGAATATAGCATTTTTATTTTATTTTAACCTTCGGGGCAAATCATGAGGCTCACAAATACGCCCCGTTATGCTTTTCCCTTATTGACAGTGACGGTGTTGACAGTTGTGCCTTTTCTAGTTGCTATCTTTTTTACTACAGCTGACCTTCCAACTTTTCAAATTCTAGCTCCCACTTTGAAAATAAGGGAAGAAATTATTTTTTCTACTCCTACTAAGAATCCGTGGTGCTTTTCAGGAGGCTTATCCTAGTTACATTCTTTTCCTCCATCTGATCGTCAGCTTCTTTCAAAAAGATGTTCAAAGACCACTCTTAGACATCTCTCTGCTTGCTGATAAAATAACTAAGATGCATCATAGTCAGTCCTTTTTGTTAACTTATCTGTGAGTATGTATGTAGTTATAAATGTTTTAAACTTATTTACGTATATATGTATTTATTTATCTTTTATACTCGTACATACTTAAATACTTGATATGATAGCGTACGCCACCAACTACCCTGATTACTTTTCTTTCTAGTATTTTGTATTTAACCAGGTTGTCTGGAAGAAATTGCTCTTAGCAATAAGACCCCCTATTGTATCAGTGTCTAATTTCACATGTTGTTTTATAATGTTGGTGTACAATAAAGAGTATTCTATTCTATTCTGATTTCCGAATTTTCGCTATAATTCGCTCATGCTTTGCAACGAATTTAAGTTATTTTTTCCGCTCCTCCTGTTTTCTTATTCAATTTGTTGACTAATTGTCAACAAATTGAATCAGAACAAAGAATACTTTCTAAGACAATTAGAATAATCCCAAATACTTCTTGATGTTTAAAGTTCGGTGTCATCAATGGTGGCTATTGTGGAGTCTGGCTACCTGGAGCGTCAGTCATGGGAAGGTATATGTAATATGTCAGGCTCCGACTCCATTAAAAGCCTTGAAGTCTAAACGTCAAGAAATTATTTCCTAATCCTTTTGTAAAATTAAAACTGGTTCCGCGAGTTAATAGATTTTCGAAGAAAATATCTCGGGCAACGTTTCCTCAGCAGTGAGATTGCCTAACTTTCTGATCTTTGAAACAGTTCTGATTTGATAATACGAAATAACGGTAATTGGGTCGAAATTTTCGATTTCAAGCGTCGGTTTAAAGGATTTGTTTTATTATAAGTCAATATTATGTTCGTGTAAGAAGATTGCTAGATTTCTGGATTTTGCTTGTTGTACTTAATTTGTGACACGCAAAATTAATGTGAAATGAAATAATATAAAGAACAACTGTGGATAAGTAACGGCTGTTTGATGAAATTGCGTATAGATGTTCATTAATTAGATTTTTTTTGAGTGAACAGTTTAGCTTAAACTAGACTGTGAAGCTTCAAGGCCTCCAATTACGTAGAAGCAGATCCAACCTTTAGCCGATTTCGAAATCTAAAGCCGTACAATGATGCCCGCTTAGGTTATTCTTGCCTAAAGTTTACGTTACATACGTGCACACGTTCACAGACACAGTATATTTATGCTAACATCTTCTACAGGCTCTAGTGTGAATAGATTAATATTATCGTTATCACAACATCAATTTACTAAATAAATATAAACTTTACAGCATGCTTCTTTAAAACGTTACCATGACGTCAGTGTTTATAATTATGCCTATTTTGATCCAGCAGAGAATCTTTTGTTGAGACTTAGGTAGAGCCTTTGGCCTGCAGTGGACGACTTTCGGTTGAAAATAGATAGATAGGAATCTTTGGATAATTCGTTTCATAGTTCGCCACTTAAGCTAAGCATCTCATAAGGGGCTACTGCGAAAAAGAAACTTTCTGTACTCTATGTACTTCAAGATCTATATAGATTAGAGATATAATATTAAGAAATATGATTTTTGGCTGTATACTTTAGAATCTGGTAAAAGGAATACACAATTAAACGAAATTTCCTCGATAGAAAAAAAATCTTAAGTCATTTTAATTGCTTTGCATTTTCTGATTTCAACGCAAAATGCATAAGAACTAGTCAATAGAAGTTACTTAAAAACATAGCGAATAATTCTAGTGAAGTTCTTGTAAGGCAGTTTATTGTTTCAAAGTGTAGTTTTTTAAAAAAATGATAAAATTTGTTTTTTGCACAAACGTCGTTTATTTGCGAGCGTGCGCTCAATATATCCACTTATTATTTATTTGTAAAGGAATTGTATCACCATCACTTCCGGTCGATCGAGGTAGGCCCTTAAGCAATACATTTCGAAATTCGTGAATCAAAACCAGCTGTTAATATTGCTTTTACTGGATTGAATACTAGAGATATTGTATTTTAAGAGTTAAGAAGAATAATACAACCATCATCGTCACGAAAGCCGTCCACCTTAGGATCTAAAATATTTATATGAAGTTTGAATAATTATATCATTTCTTTTTCTTTTGTCCATCAGCTCTCGACTGACGGGAATACCACCACATCAACAGTTTCACTGCAGTTGACGAAGGCTGATGCTGGAGCCAAGCTGGCTTGCAGGGCATCTAATCCGCAAATGCCTTCAGTACCAGCTTTGGAAGACGACTGGACATTGGATATACAATGTTAGAATTATGTGCACCTTTGTCATGAATCAGCTTGTATCTATCCAATTCTGAATATAGGCCTCTCGCCCCAAATTCATTCCACTATTTGCGGGTTAACTTCAAGATGTATTTTCATTAATATAATTTCCAAAAATATCTCGTTAGTTGGTGAAGTTGTGCCGATTACGAGGTCCTGGGGTCGAAACCAAGGTCGGACAAAGACGTAATTTTTTGACATGTGTCTGGCATTGTGTCCGGTGTAATGGTAATGGGCTCGCTCCCTATATGGACCAAAAATCGTCAACGGAAAAGTACACAGGACACTTCTTGGAGAATATAGACGTGACGGTGTTAATAAGTTATTATGCCGAGATATGTCGCTTTTGCGAGTACAGTACAGGCTTAGTATGAACAGATTTATGTTAGCGTAACGTTGTCGAGGAGGTGGCAGAGGTGTACTGAGTACACCCACGTTTCGTCGACGATGTTAGGTCCCATGTAATAGGGGGTGAGCCTATTGCCATACACCGGGAACAATTCCAGACTCCGGACTCGTACTGGGAAGTTTTTCGTTAGAAAATTACACATGTCCGACCTAGGATTTGAACCCAGGACCTCGTGATCACAAAGCGATGCGCTTTGCCACTAAACCAACGAGGCAGTAACTTATTAAAATTTACTTTAATTACTTACTAAAACCAAAATCTCTTAATTCCGAAATTCCTTTGGTTGTAAAAATGCTAATGAAATATTAATATCACCCAAAAGATCCCTTCCCAATTTTATTTAAGCGAAATCTTGGAACTTCTTGATAAAGTTTGTTTTCCTGAATTCTACATTTTACGACCAGGAATATAATTCTGCGAATGTCCTTAAGAGCCGACTTGTTATTGGCATAGGGACTAAGACTTAAATTAGTTTCCTAAAGTAAAGATATTTTAAGACAAATTTGGTATCGTATTTTTACAGCTAAACGGATTAAAATATCTGAAATCAATTTCATTCATCAATTATTCGGAATAATGTAAAGGGTTTTCGAATAACAACATTGTATTTTAACAAGTTGATCTGGATTCAGGCAACATGCTAAGTTGCCTGAATTTTGCCTGCAAGTTCAAAAATAATTTTGAATGTATACCTCTCAAAAGTCGACGCATGACGCGAATCAAATGTCATGCAAATTTACTTTAAAATGTATCCCCATTGTACCATTTATTGATACATTTCATTTTTTGGCATACAACCTGCTTGTCCCGTTTAATTAAGCTTTTTGAAATATTGCACTCTGGTTTGAATAATAATATAATAATAATAATCATCAAGGGCCATCCCTCACCTTCTAATCACCGAAATTATTAAAGTCTAGGAACGTTTACTGATTATATAGATAACTGGATTCATATCAGATATTATTTTAATAATAATTTATTATTTTATTAGTCGCTGTACCAAATATAACTTAACCTTCTATATTTTGCTACGCCAGATGTACCGGAAACAACAGTCCGGTTAGGAACGAATCTGGATCCGTCCAACATTAGAGAAGGCACCGATGTATACTTCGACTGCATCATTAAAGCCCATCCTTATGTTTACAAAGTGGAATGGAGACACAATGTAAGTACACTTGTAATAGGTACTAATTGAAAATTTTATAACTACGGAAGTGTTCGGTATATAACAATCAAATTTTTTTACAGTGTATTATTACTAGGAGGGATCAAAAAGTAGTGAGAACGACATCCTCCTCGGTAAAAAAAAAAACAAATACTGGCAGGCATAGCTCAAATACATATATGTAATATTAATAAAAAAAAATCTTCGATTCTCTTTTGTTTTTTTCTGAATGTAGTCATTTGTTTGCTTCGTGTCGGAACGTGTTCTCGAAAATGGAGAAAAACGAAGTGCGAGCCGTTATTATATATCTCTGTTTAAAAAAGTTAACGACGCAAGAGATTCATTGCGATTTGGAGGCAACATAAGGAGAGTCTGCTCCGCCGTATTCCACTGTCGCAAGGTGGGCTTCTTAATTTCGAGTAGGGAGAACGAGCACGGAAGACGAACATCGTTGCGGCCGTCCATCGACGTCAGTCAACCAAGAAAATGTTGCGAAAGTCAAGAAAATTGTATTGAGTGATCGAAGAGTTACCATCCGATACTTAATTCAAAAAACGGGCATTTCATATGGAAGTATCAATCCATATTGAAACAATCTTTGAATATGAGAAAAGTCTCCGCAAGATGGGTGCCGAGAATGTTAACCGACAGTCAGAAACAAAATCGACTTGACATTTCGAAGATATTGTTGGACAAGTTTCAAGAAGATTCTGAAAATTTTTTGTCTCGTTTCGTAACAATGGACGAAACATGGGTCCATCATTTTGATCCCGAGACAAAACAGCGATCTTTGCAATGGAAACGGCCATCATCACCGACCCCAAAGAAGTTTCGTGTCGTGGCATCGGCTGGCAAGGTTATGGCCTCAATATTTTGGGACTCAGAAGGAATATTGTTGATTGATTACCTGGAGCGTGGAACCACTATTACAGGCCAATATTATGCAGCTTTAATTCCCAATTTGCGGAATGCCATCAAATAGAAAAGGAGAGGAAAACTTCAAAGGGGCGTGCTGTTTCATCACGAAAACGCACCCGCGCACATGTTGGCAGTTGCGATGGCTGCCATTCAGCAAGCTGGCTTCGAATTGGTTGACCACCCCCCTTATTCACCAGATCTGGTGGCTAGCGATTTTTATCTGTTCCCCAAATTAAAAAAATACTTAAGGGGAATCAGATACGAAGACGATAACGAGGTGATGGATGCCTTGGAGAGCTTTTTGCAGGACCAAGACAAAACTTTTTTTGTGAAAGGGATTGAAGCCTTGGAAAAGCGCTGGACTCGTTGTATAGAGAGACTCGGAAACTATGTAGAAAAATAAATTATTAAGTTATCAATAGTCATTATATTCTATCTCATTCTCACTTTACTCTACTTTTTGATCCCACCTCGTACTACCTTGCTTATGTTATTTGTAACTTGGGGGCTGCTTTTTCGTTGACTCCATGTCCATAGTTACTTCATGTACCTACATCAAAATCTATCATTTATGAAAGTATTAATGCAGAGTGACCTTGAGCCGCTGGTACGAATGACGAAGACGACTACCAAAACCATGTGACTTATGCAAAATAAAACCAAGATTGGAGATTATTGAAATGAAAAATCTTACGAGTCGTAAAAGTAGTATTTCTGATGAGATACATGTAATAATTTCTAAAATTATAATTAATTATATCTTAGTTACTACAAAGGCTATGAACGTTATCAGAGGTAAGAATAATGAATGGTTCAAAAATGATAATGCAAAGGGTAAGGTTACAGATAGCTAAAGAGAACTATTAATTATCAAATTGAATATGTATGACAAACCAATGGCAAAAAATTATAATAACCAATAAAAAAAATTATAAATGTTAAGAGTGTAAAAACGGCTAGAGTCGCTGTTGCACAATTGATGATCTTATCTAAAGCTATTTCTTATTTTCAGGGTAAAACACTGCTCCACAATGTTGGCCAAGGGGTTATCATAAGTAACCAGTCACTAGTATTACAAGGGGTTGGTAGACGAACAGCTGGCAACTACACTTGTGTTGGTTTCAATGCAGAGGGAGATGGAGAGAGCAAAGCCTTCTCACTCAATGTTCTATGTGAGTTAAATCTTTATTACTACATACTGCATACATATCATCAATAACTATCTTTTTTTCTGAAAATATATATATTTTTTTAACCCTAGAAAGATACTCATATTGTATTTGGCATAAAAGATATCTAATCATACTTCTCGGTGACGTTTCCCTTAATTGTTGTGTGGCATACAAGAACAAGAATGTGCTTAATGAAACCTATATACTTTTTTTTACATACATTAATGTTTTAAATAATTGTTCAAGTACTATTTAACGATACTAAACAAAGTTTTTGTAAGAAAGAAACACATTCATAGCTTCATCAACCAATTTATCTTTAGTGTCGCTCTGCACATCATATTCCGAGAAAAAGTCTACATCTTCACAATTTTCTTCACAAAACAAAATTCGTTAATTCTACTATTATTCAACACTCTTCGGTTGTCCCTGATGATAAAATAATAATCTATCGATCTATATCATCACGCCAGATCCCTTGCGGGGTAGGTAGAGAGTACAGAGTTCCAACAGATTCTTTCCTAGAGCCATGTAGGCTCTATGGCTTCCTCCACTCTCATAGTTTATCTCATAAAATCATTATAAATACAAAAAAAACCCTTTAAATTACTAAAGTTAATCATATGTCTTGCGAACATATGACACGGCTATATCTAGTAATTACAAGTACTTACCGTAGACCCCATGTCATCTCTGGCAAGCTCTGGACCCCCATTTGAGTTGGTCAAAACAACAAGCTGCAATATATAATATTAAAGTGGTAACAATATTCAACCGGGCCATACATCTCGCAGACCTTAATTATCTTTTTATGGTTAAAAGGAAGAAAAAAGGAATGTCACTCATAAAATACAAATTACATTGTTCATACCTGAATTTAGTATACTTTTTATAGTCATCCTAGTAAAAAAAAAAACAAAGACCACGCTTCAAATTAACCAAAACGTAATCCTATAGTACAGCGATATAAGAACCAAATCCTTTTGCTAAATAAATGTACGAATATCATTTCGTTCTTACAAGATAAGTTTCAGAGTTCTCAACTGGTATTGCCAAAAGTTCATCTATTGTGATCCTCGTGTAACTTGTTCTAGTTCTGTAGTTCCCCATCTAATATCTGAACAATATTCATAATGATGGATTGTTTTGGAGTTTCAAAGGATGCTTCAAATTAATTAAGTGGTTAGTTACGTAGTTTTAGGAAATAACCAGTTCTACTTTTCGTCGAACTTGTAACAAGCAGATAAATAAATACACTGCTTATATAATCTTAATCCGTTTGAATTTAGTCCTTTTAGATTAGTCGAATAAAATATGGGCATTCTTAATATTAATAATTCTGAAAAATATCCGAAGCAAAATCAATATGGGACGCAGAAAAGAAATCTCGTATTAAGCTTCGAGAATAGGACGAAAATAGTATATAGTAGTATATGTGTAGTATATAGTAGTATATGTGTAGTATATAGTAATATTTCTCCACCAATACGCACTGGGTCTGCGTGGTGGAGTATGACCTAATCTCTCTCACCTCGATTTGTGAGAGAAGGCCTTTGCCCAGCAGTGGGCAGTATAGGCTGATATTATATAGTAATATTTTACTTAAGTTACATAATAAATACATTTTTTAAGAGATCATAATTAGACTGCTTCATTGGTCTAGTGGGGTATAGTGATAGTGGTGATCACGAAGCGCAAGATTCGAATCCTAGATCAGACAAAATGTGCTTTTTCCATTGATAAGCGTATTAATGGGGTTATTTTATTTAAAACAAAATCATAGTAGTAATTCAAAGTCCAGAATTGTGTATTTTGGATACTGGCAATAGGCTCGCCCTCTCTAATTTTGGCATCTAACATCATCAAGGATATATGAGCGTACTCAGTAACAACTCTGCCTGCCACACCCGCTTGGGAATAATAGCCGTGACTGCTTTTATGTAATTATTTTAACTAACGAATATAGACAGGAAACTGTAACCGTATAAACTGGGCCTCACTCGTTTTCCAAAAAGGCCTGCAAAATTTATAGACCCGCAGTTTCCTTTTCTAAAGTGCTTTTATTTACAAATGGATGCCCAATATGCAAATGTGTTTGATTTTCAGACATTGTTTACGTTCGATACTGCCTGAATGTAGTTCACTCAATTAATAGATGTAGGGATGTGTGAGATTCTAAATATAAGTCAGCCTATACTCACCGGAACTGGTGAGCTAAGACCTTCTCTCACAAGTATAATTGAGGGAATAAGTCATACTCCACCCAGCCAGCCCACTGTGGATTGATGATAGCAGATTTGTGACTACCTGTTGGTGGAACTTATCAAGGAGCCTATGATGCATCCAACTTAGCTTAACGGCTATTACTTTAAGGCCCACTTGTACAAACCACTTGCAGTACCGCTAACCAAACAAAACCGCTAAAGTTTAGGGGTTAAGAGTAATAACGTTAAGTTGAACGGACTTTAATGTTATTGCCCCGAGTTAGTCAATAGGTAACGTTAACCCTGGTTCTTGCAAGTGGGCCTAAGCCATGGCCCTGATCGAAGGCTCACTTAAGAGGCTTGGAAATGGAATTGCCATAATCGCAGACTGACCAAACCGAAAGCTGCTTTACCTTGGCGTTTGCCAATGATATTGTTTTCTTGCAAGGCTAAAAGCGTCTAAAGAATTTTGAGTCCAAAATATTAATATCTGCATAATTTCCAGTACTAAAGTACTTTCTTCATCAACAGATGCACCAACATGCAGAAGTTCCCAGCAAAGAGTACATGGTGTTGCCAAACAGGAACGAGCTCACATTACCTGCCACGTTGATGCCAATCCGCCTGAAGTCACAGTAAGTATTCCAAAAATTCATGGACTTTCAAAGATTTATGTTTTTTTTTTTGTCCTAAAACATGTAATACATATGAAAAAAGAGATATTCATGATATAAAACGATTCTTAAAGCTTTGCAACAGAAATTAGCATTAAAAAGTACACAAATAAAATTGCAGTCTTCTTAAGCAAGATACATGTTTTAGTTCTTATGGTATAAGGTTCACTATCTATCTATCTATCTATCTATAACCTCACGCCAGATCCCTTGCGGGGTAGGCAGAGAGTACAGAGTTCCAACAGGTTCTTTCCTTACATACCTCTCTGGCTTCCTCGACTCTCATAGTTCGTCTCATACACGCTCCCCGGTTACGGAGACTCTTGACTTTTCCATCAGATAAGACTCGGTTTATTTGGTCATGGTAAGATAGTCTAGGTCTTCCCCGGTACCTGCATCCTTCCACTTTCACATTGTATATCTGTTTTGTCATTCTTTCCTCTGGCATTCTTTCTATATGCCCGAACCAACGGAGCATGCCCTTTCTCATCTTTACACCGATGCTATCTTTCATACCTACTCGCTGTCTTACTATGCTGTTGCTAATGCGGTCGGTCAGCTTCACTCCGCACATCTTCCGCAGAGCTCGCATTTCTACCGCATTTATCCTACTTTCATTCTCCTTCTTACATACCCAGCTCTCGCTACCATATAACAGCGTTGGGACAAGAACTCCATTATGTATGGCCAGCTGCGCCTTATGGCTTAAGTGCCGGCTCCCGAGTAGCTTTCCCATCGCACCATTCACTCTGTTCTCTGCACTCACTCTTCCCTCTATGTCAGCGGTGTATTTCCCATCCTTACTGAAGGCGCATCCAAGATATACAAACTCATTCACTTGCTCCAGCACATCGTTACCAACATTTGCTAAAATACCACTTTTGACTGCATCTTTGCTATTCTGTTTACCTTGCTTGCTTTATTGCTACCTTACCTTACCCATTATAGTCTTAGCAGCTACTACCTAGTAGACCAGTTATTTTAAAAGCGAACTTTGTATCTGTTGGAACTCCGTACGCTCTATCTACAGAGCAAGGGATTTGGGTCTGTAAACAAGCTGATTTTCTGCAATCGTTGACATCAATTAAACAGACAAACAGACAGAAAATAAAGCGACTTAATAAAGACGGTTACGTTTACAACGAAAAGTCCTGCGCAAATAAGATGCTATCAAACTCAAGTCCTTGCTTTTTGCTATTGATTGCAGAAATAGAAAATAAACAAAACACTTGAAACATGTAACCCTCTAGAGCCATAGTATAATTAGATTTTTTTTAAAAACTTCCCGTTTATATCACAGTTCCAGTGTATACATTAGAAGCCGACGCCTTGTCTTATACTACTAGTATATTATATCATATATAGCGCTACAAGGATATTTTAGCCCGTGGATGACATTGACATTGCGTTGGTTATTCATACCAACCCATAGTTAATTAGGGTTACATTTAGTAAAGTTTCCATACTTTCAGGGAAATATTTCGACAGATGGATCCGCACGGTTACTAATTAAAAAAAGAACTTGGGTAAATTTCAAAGCAAACGGCAACTTCGTGATTGTCATAAAGTGACATTTTTCTTGATGACAGCGTTAGTTGCGATTTTGGCCGCGGGCCAAAATATGACTGTAATTCTAATCTACAAAGCTACCATAAATGATAAGCAATAGATATTACTTTGTAACATCAAACGAGGCAATACAAAGTTCCGAGTCAGAAGTTTATCAAAATCATCGCAGCTCGAGTCTCTTTAAAACGTAACAGAGTTTTGAATAAGTAATGTGACTTCGTTATTTAGATGGAATTAGTTTAAGAGTTTGTTTAGTACTTCTTACACTTCCTAATTCTGAAGAATATTTTACAAGAGTACCTTAAGACTTTTAAAGTATTAAATATTTAAGCTAATGTCTTGTACGAACAATTTTTATCGATGTAACAAAATGTTGTATTGCGTAAAACTTTATACAGACGAATTTCAAGTAGATACTAAAGTATAAATCAACATTGTCCGAAGGATTATAATCACACAAAGTTTTGATCATTATTATTATTCAGGCATTACCATACCAACTTCAGAAAGGGGCCTCCCTCGCTGCTCCGATAAGATTATACTTTCGGCCTTTGAAGATTAGTCTTATAAGAAAGCATCAAATTTGCTTCACCTAGGCATTTCCCAATATAATTTATAGTTTTTTAGGACCCAATTAGTAATTACTTTGAACATCCTGTGTTGAATTTAGTTCAGCGACTGTGTGACCTAAATCAGATTTTTTTTTGTCATAGCGCACTTTCCCTATATGTTTTAACATAATAAGAAAAAAGCAGTTTCAAGAATAATTCACAGTTTAAATACGAGTTCAATTTAAATAAATATACTAACGATAAACATAATGGAATAGGACAAACGCCGAAAATCAAAATTTATTTGTCTATTTGGCTGCTAAACAAGAAAAATGTAGGAACAGTTTTGGCCGAACGCCATACAGAGATTAGGTTTTGATCAAATCTATGGTACCTATGATAAACAAGTTGATGGGAAGAAATTTGTGCTATGAATATTGTTAAGTATAGAGAAAAAAAAAGGGAAATGAGTTTCAAGGCTCTCTTTGTTCGAAAAGAAATATCAGATGTCTTATCACAATCAAGATTAGGAATATCAAGTATTAATGAAGAAAATAGCTCTTATGTTATCTGACTAATGTCTGGTTTCTGATTTGAGTATTAGAAGATAAGTATGGCCTAAATCAAAAAGCATATAATTACGACGCGCCTAAATTATTAAATGCTAAACAATTCCATACCTACCAAATATTGACAATTCGTCACCATACTTAAAACTCCAAATGCCTGCCGTAAATAATATAAAATCATTATTCATATCAAGAAAGGGTTAAAATATTTAGCAACAAATAGTAACCCAGGAAATCGATAAGATTACTATCTTTATTACTTTGAAGGCCTCAAAGTGCCTAAACATTTTAAGGTTACAAAATATCCAAAATGTATGCATTCTTATAAACATTTATCGATTAATTTATTTTAAAAATAGTATTTACAATTACGTCGGTGTCATCGACATCTCTTATCCCATCGTAAGCAATTCTTATATTGTAAATATTATTATATTATATATTATCCATTCCCAATTTTTAATCAGTTTACAATCTCTCACTACATATATTATAAACTATCGGTGTTTAGAATAACATCTGTCTCATCGACATAATTTACCCTATCGTAACCAGTCTTTATTTTCACCAGTTCCGCTGGACCTTCAACAACACAGCCAACAGTAATGAGGTCAGCGACACGTACGTCTCCAGGGCTGGTACCAGTTCCACTGTCACCTACACTCCTCATACGGAGATGGACTACGGCACGCTTCTGTGCTGGGCCCACAACCGGATTGGCAAGCAAAGGGTACCTTGCGTGTACCATATCATTGCTGCAGGTAAGAAAAAGAGAAATGACTTAAATAAACGATAAATTTAATAAAGATTTAAATTCCTTAATGCATCCACGGCAACAATCTCAGGCAACTTAACATAGCTCAATCTAAATCTTTCTGCATCTGCAAGAAAAGGAGAGCTATTGTGGCAATATATACCTAACTACATTGGCCAACCTGCTATGACAATTAGTCTAAGAAGAACTATAGTTGGTCGTAACTATACTAGCTCCTAGCCCTGTAAGACCACAGTGTTCTCAGCGATTACCAAGGTTTAGCAGCGGTCGACTCGGTCGTTCGAAGATGGGCGACCACTTGTGGAATTTCCATACGCAATTATTTCCGTTCTTTGAAAGGTAAATTTAAGTTGTTGGTCCTGGCTGCCACTAAACGCGATAGTCCTTAAACCAAGTTCGATACCACATAGGCGGGTTGATAGCTTCCAATAACAGGTCGCCACAAACTTGCCTTCATCAATCCACACTAGGTTCTAGTGTATGTAGTATGACCTAAAATTCTCACTTTTATTTAAGAGAAAAGGCTTGACAGTGGGACAACAAACGTTGATTTCATATTACAATTAATTTTGTAATGAAAAGATCCACAAATGCCCAATTTAAATCAACGACTATCATAGACTATTTCTCCATCCAGTGGATTTCCGTAAAAGGTACTTAAACAAATAGGTTAGCAAGTCTTCACTTCCAAACGCAAAGAGCCGACCCACGAATCGAAAGTCCGACGTACTTCTGTAAGGCTATTAACCTTAGCTTCTCAATTACTCAAGCTTATTTTGAGTAGAATAATAAGATGTGGCTGGATGTTTCCAAATATTATTTGTGTATTTCATCCTACAAATACCTTAATAAGCCCGGGGCGACTGAATATTCCCTGTGAAGCGTATAACAAGGTATGATAGCGGCACGAGGAGTGAACCAAAACGGTCTAATTTTGATGCTGGATTTACGTAAAATATAATTATGACGTCATCCATCAGCCGTAAGGTTAAAGACACACGCTTAACGGGAGGTAAATGGAATACTTTATACATACAATGACGTCAAACTTTTGAGGGTGCCTCAAAAATACATAATTAAGTTAGGATGCTAGGATATTCCGTGTAAGTAAATATAGATAGACAGATAACACTTTATTGTTCCACCAGAGATACAAAAAGGAGAATAAAGAGGCAAGATTACAAATTGAAAGTTAGTGCAACAATGGGCGGCCTTATCACTAATAGTGATCTCTTCCAGGCAACCTTTAGGCAATATCTGCGATAGTATCGATGTAAAGATGAGAAAGGGTTCCCTATAGTGGTACGGGCATATAAAACGAATATTGGAAGAAAAATAATAAAATAGGTATACAATGCGAAAGTGGAAGGATATAGGTACCGGGGAAGACCTAGACGATCTTACCATGATCAAATAGGTCGTGTTTTATCTGAAGGGAAAGTCAAGTCTTCGCAACCGGCAAGCGTGTATGTGACGAACTATTACAGTGGAGGAAGCCAGAGAGGTCTGTAAGGAAAGAATCTGCATATATATATATATATATATCTCGTATTGTGTGTGTGTGAATCTACGCTGTTGGCCGCGGGTCTTTACAGCGTCACCGGACAAGAAGGCAAGCGTGCAACCGCTACACTCAAGCCAGAAGGGCAGGGGGGCGACCAGCTCAAGAGCGCCTCAAAGATGAACGACCTCTGCTTGGGCAGTTGCTATGGGGGAGGGCATATACTAGGTGTCTCGCCGTGGTAGGTACTCTGCATTGGCCGGCGGGCAAGAGATTCTTCGACCTCGGCGAGGTTGGTGTCTGATCCTGTGTAACCGTATACCGCGTAACATAACTTGACGACGATTTGGTCAAATGGCTAGGCCACTACTCTCACTGGATTAAAGAAGGCGTGGTTTCGAGTCATGCATGGAAAAGTCTGTGTGACCCACAAATTTTTGTTTTATTCTGGGTGTATATGTGTTTGAATTACATACATGTCGCAACCGGGCCATGAGTACAGTTTTTAAACGACACACAAACGTCAAAGTAACGTATACAGGTGGTGGGAGGTAATCAAACGGTAACTGGTAGAATGGGGATCACTCTGTCTTCGTGAGTCACTTCGTTGCTGTTCGTTGCTGGAAAAGTTAAACTGAAGCCTAGAAACTGTCTTGTGCATCGTGAGTGGGTTATATGAGAACTTTAAGTGTATTTTCCATCGTGCCTGTATTTATCATCGAGTTAACCGCTAAGAGTTTGTTTTCTCGCCCGAATCCCTGATTTTGACCACAATGAGTGATCAGGAAAGTAATGATCCTCCGTTATACATATGTGTAAAACATCAATAGATTCATAAATAATTTCTAGTGTGGGACTATTTTCTTTTTCAAAAAGACAAAAAAAATGCGATCTCTGCGGAAGATATGCGGAGTGAAGCTGACCGACCGCATTAGCAACAGCGTAGTAAGAAAGCGAGTAGGTATGAAAGATAGTATCGGTGTAAAGATGAGAAAGGGCATGCTCCGTTGGTTCGGGCGTATAGAAAGAATGCCAGATAAAAGAATGACAAAACAGATATACAATGTAAAAGTGGAAGGATGCAGGTACCGGGGAAGACCTAGACTATCTAACCACGACTAAATAAACTGAGTCTTATCTGAAGGAAAAGTCAAGAGTCTCCGTAACCGGCGAGCATGTATGAGACGAACTATGAGAGTGGAGGAAGCCAGAGAGGTATGTAAGGAAAGAACCTGTTGGAACTCTGTTCTCTCTGCCTACCCCACAAGGGATCTGGCGTGATGATATAGATAGACAAAAAAAAACAAACGAGTTAAAAACGCTTTTGTAAATGTTGTTACAACCCCAATAAACCTTAATCAAATTTTCTAATGAAAATTTGGAATCTCAATACTAAGAGCGAATATTTGTTACAGGTCGTCCAGATCAAGTCCACAACTGCACAGTTGTGAACGCGTCTCTCACTTCGTTTGGGGTTCGATGTTCCGAAGGCTTCAACGGGGGGATGCCCCAGTCATTCCTTCTCGAAGTTCGCGAGATACTAACTCAGGTAAGACCAATAACAAGATATCATACTATACCACGGACAAAGTAAAAAGCACAATATGAACACAGAGGAAATAGCCATAAAAGTGATACCTAATCTCTTGGCCATTTTGTCCTTCTTTTCTTTTTTTATAATATAAATTTTGTCACGGCATTGTAGGACGATTTCGTGTGTTTCTGCAATCTACAGGTTTATAAAAGGATATAAGATGTGCAGTCCCACAAGGATGTTTTGGCCCGCAGCTAAAATCGGAACTAACGCTGTAATCAAGTGAAATTTCAATTCATGTCAGTCATATGACAGTCCCAGAGTTGCCGTTTACTATGAAATTTATTAAGTTGCTTTTTTTAATTTTTAATTTGACGACGATTTAGCGCAGTGGTTAAGAGCTTGAGCTGCTCCGCCCACTGTGTCTAATAGTCGAGGGTTCGATTCCCACACGGGACAAATCTTTGTGTAATCCATAATTATTTGTTCCGGTCTGGGTATTTGTGTTTGTGAATTTTCATGTTTGTAAACGCACCCACGACACAGGAATAAATCCTAGTGTGGGGCTACGTTAAAGAAATTAGTATCCGTTTCGACCTAACTGTTAAAACGTATCCTTAGAAGTCAAAAAAAATAGTTAATGGTAACTCTTTTTTCACTCCAACGCACACTAACACCAACGAACCCTGGCAATGTCATCCATGGACCAAAAGATCCTTATCGCACTTTATGTCAGTCATCATTCCAAATTTCGTCATAAAAATTTTTCAATCTTATATCCTCGTAATAAATATCATTATTTTATGCAGATGCAGCGGTCAAATCGGGCTTTTTTATTTTGTCCGGTGGGTAATCTGCACTATAACCATAGTGCAGCAATATGCTGAGGCAGAGTCCTGTTTGGCCCCACACAACTTGTGCCGTACTATATATAACTGCCTATTTACTCTGTTCTGTCTGTACAGAAAATAATAAAATAGAAAAAAACATTTATTTTCCCAACACACCACGGAGTTGGTCAAATAAACGTTTTTTCTTTCTTTCTTTTCTTTCTAATCTTTGAAGATTTGTATTCTGCAACGATCAAAGACGAAGCTTTTGTACTTCAGACAGATCCACTTAGAATCCTTTAGACATTATCTTTAGTTTCATATTTAAGCCTAAATTCTCCACGCTGAAGCTAGAATGGTGGTTTTTAGTATCACTTATTCAACATCTCCAGACGTATCTTCAAACAATAGAGGTACAAGTAATTTGTAGGTAAAGTGTAGGACCTACTATTTAAGACAGTTTACTGATTAGATTTCGGCAGAACAAATATATACGTGCTGGCTGCCGATATAGTGAAATGTAGAGACAAGTGGACACAACATGCTAATGAAAATAAAAGAGAACTACATAAAGACAACCCGCTGAGTGTTTTGCTGGATCTTTTAAGTGAAGACCGCGTTCCGATCCGGTGGTAGATTAGAAGTAAATTAGATTGAAATAGGAGTACTAAAATATAAAAAAATAACTATCACTTGCGTTAATGGTAAAGGAAATCGTGAGGAAACCTGCATGCCTAAGAGCTTCTCGAAGGTGTATGTAAGACCAACCCGCACTGGGCCAGCGTAATGGACAATGGCCTAAACCCTCTCAGTTTGAGAGGAGGCCCGTGCCCAACGGTGGGACAGCTTCTTAACAGCGCTAATATTATTTTTATTATTAAAATATATCGAAAATGTCTAAGTACCCCTCCAAATGGTAAATACAAAACAAGTGAATTGAGTTTCAGTATGATAATTATATAATGATTTCTAGCACGGAACAAATTAAATGTTTGTGTGATGTACATATTTTGTTATGAGCGTATGTCCACGCATGTAAAATTCGTATTTGTAACCACCCACGACTCAGTAGGGAAATTCTAGTATGGGCGTAACATTTTTTAAGAAAAGCAAATATTACATATTAACCCATAGATGTTTGTTTCATATAAGCAGTGATAGCCTAGTGGTTAGCCCCTTGGACTGCAAAGTCAGAGGTCTCGAGTTCAAACCCAGGTACGCACATCTGTTTTTTGAAAGCATGTGCGTTTTTAAAAATTAACTATCACTTGCTTTAACGGCGAAGGATAACATCGTGAGTAAATCTGCATGCCTAAGAGTTTCTTGAAGGTGTGTGAAGTTCGCCAACCCGCACTGGGCCAGCGTGGTGGACTATGACCTAAACTCTCTTAGTTTGAGAGGAGGCCTGTGCCCAACAGTTTCTTAACAGGGCTAGTATTATATTATTATCATTTATATGTACCTCGCTGAGATTCACGGGCTTTACCCGGACCTTTGAAAGGCTTGCATGGGGATATGGTCCAACACGTAGAGGCCCTTTGTGAGAAGTTAATGTTATGTAAGCCACCTTCTGAGATCACTTGCTGAAAATGAAGAAACATAACCAGCGAACTGACCCCGGCAGGTGCAAGGACTATTGTAAACTATGGAAAGAAAACTGGGGCTATGTAAATGTGGTTTGATGGACAAAAACTGGACTATTTCAAAGGGGACGGACACCGGCCATAATTAGTGATACCTAATTACCCGTGGCCGGCGGTGGCTCGCCGCTTACTAGATGGGCCCTCAAATGGTTGTCCTAGGACAACTGAGGGCAACACCGGTGTGAGCGGCTCAGGGGTGTAGAGAGGTGTGCTGCGCTTTCTCCGAAGTTACTCGCGGCGTTATGCCCTTTAACACTTCCACCCCTGGTGTACATCGACGTAGGAATGCATTATCTTCCTACGTCAATATAGCTCTCACGGCTCCTCCCTGGACGGCCAATTAAGTCTAGCCAGAGCCGAGAGTCCTGCGGGCACCCTTCGGTTTCCACTCGACCGACGAAGACACGCTGAGTTGGGGGCTCTGACCGACTCTCTGAAGCACTCGGGTCCGTGGTGTCGTTACTCACCAACAGCATTATTATTATGTTTGTTTCAAGAATATTCCCAAAATAATCACGAACCAACGTTCTTTTGGCATGCATCACAATGGATTTATTTCTAAAAATAATTAGTCAATGCTTGTTAATTTGTGAGAGATTGGTACCTGAGATAAGTATAGCACACGGAAATCGTAATAATAAAACACAAGACAATAAGACATATATCGATCTCAGCAGGTGACTTACATAATATTAAATTCACGCAAAAGGCCTCTACGTATTGGACCCATGTCTCTATGCAAGTCTTTCGAAGGTCGGGCTAAAACCCTTGAATCTCACATAGGTACCTAAATAATATGGCGCACGATTTCGTTAGTGTACGAAAATTGTGTCACAAAGTATTGCCAACATTGATTCTATAAAAAAATGCTTTTCGTAAATTTTTTTTTATAAAAAACAAAGCCCCACACTAGGATTTATTCCTGTGTCGTGAGTGCGTTTACAAACATGAAAAATCATATACACAAATAACCACACCAAATCAAATAATTGTGGGTCACAAAAAGATTTGTCCCGTGCAGATATCGAACCCGACTATTCGACTCAGTGGGCGGAGCGGCTTAAGCTCCTAACACACAATGGTCCAGTACTAACACACACCGTCACGCCTATATTCCCCAGAGGGGGTGGCAGAGGTGTACTGAGTACACCCACGTTTCGCCGACGATGTTAGGTCCCATGTTATAGGGGGCGAGCCTATTGCCATATACCGGGCACAATTCCAGACTCTGGACTCGTACTGGGACGTTTTCGTTAGAAAATCTACACTCGACCTAGGATTTGAACCCAGGACCTCGTGATCACAAAGCGATGCGCTTTGCCACCAGACCAATGAAGCAGTTATAGGTCCAGGTGGTCCAGTACTAAATTACGTAATGCACATTTAATATACGATTTCTGTGGTATAGCAATACCCGTCATGCAAAATACTAATAATATTTGCATTACAGCTAAGACAAGAGCTAAACTCAAACTTAAATAATTTATTTTGTATAAGCCCTGCGCTTAGAAATAGTGAATATACATTATTTTTTATCGGAACGCGGCCTCCATTGAGAAGATCCGGCAAAGAAACTCAGCAGGCTTGTCCTTTTTTTTATTTAATTTTCTTTCTCTATTTTCCTATGTATTTTTTTCAATCATATTGTGTGTATCAATGTTTCGGTTACAATAAAATAGCTTACAATCTAGCTCCAGTGTGATGCTGTACGACCGAGATATGACACTAATGATCTATCTATCTATCTATAACCTCACGCCAGATCCCTTGCGGGGTAGGCAGAGAGTACAGAGTTCCAACAGGTTCTTTCCTTACATACCTCTCTGGCTTCCTCGACTCTCATAGTTCGTCTCATACACGCTCGCCGGTTACGGAGACTCTTGACTTTTCCATCAGATAAGACTCGGTTTATTTGGTCGTGGTAAGATAGTCTAGGTCTTCCCCGGTACCTGCATCCTTCCACTTTCACATTGTATATGTGTTTTGTCATTCTTTCCTCTGGCATTCTTTCTATATGCCCGAACCAACGGAGCATGCCCTTTCTCATCTTTATACACTAATGATGTTATTTATAAATAGTGTCTAAAGTATTCCAGATCGACCAGTCCCCACAAGGAGCACACGTTCACAAGTATGACTACTGGAACAGCCATCATCAGCTAACAGAATATTTATAGGCAAAATACTAGCAAGCGTCTTTCATTCTACTACATGTTATTTTGTTAAGGAGATACTTCTTTCCATTGCGCCATGATCACGGCAGTTTTTACTAAATAATGACAGTTTTAACGAGTGCAGACAAAAATAAACAGGTCACTAGGCTGCCATTTGTCAATGTCCTAGAATTTAAAATTGTTTGCTGCACCAGCGCTACGTTTTACTTTGAATATTTTATTAACTGTTTCCACTATGAACCCGGTGCTGTTTTCCGCGGAAATTAAGGGAGATATATAAAATAAATATCGTGTTTCGTATCCTGCACTTGTGAAAATACTGCGGTATATGGTAAAGTATTTGTGAATTGTGGTGCTTGAAAAGTAAGTTAGAAGTTATTCAAGCCCCTTCAAGGTTCTTAGAGGCTCTTAACAATGTGCGACCACAGTTTTAAGCGATCACCAAAGTAACGCAACATTCGGCTCGATCGGTCTGGGATGGGCGGCATATTCATATTTGAGCATCTTCGTTGCATCATCTAAGCTGTTGGTCCCAGCTACCACTTAATGTAATAGTCGTTAAGCGAACTTAGAATCCTTATAAGTGACTTGAGAAGTCTTAATAGCAGGTGGCTATGAACCTGCCTTCACCGATCCGCACTGGGTTCACATAGTGGAGTATGATCTAATTTCTCTTACTTCGATTTGTGAGCGACGATCTTTGCCCGGAAGTGGAATAGTTTAGGCTGATATTATTATTATTTTAAAGTAATGAGGCGCTCGTAGCGCTATACGACCGCAGTGTTCTTACTGATCACCAAGGTTAAGCAGCGTTCGACTCGGTCGGCCTGAGATGGTTGATCGTTTGTGGCATTTTCATATTCGATCGTCTCCGTGCTTCAGAAGGTACGTTAAGCCGTTGGTCCCGGTTACCACTTAATGTGGTAGTCGTTAAGCCGAGTTAGAAGCCTTGAAGGCGGCTTGATAAGTTCCAACAGCAGGTGGCCACAAACCTGCCTCCACCAATCCGCACTGGGTCCGCGTGGTGGAGTATGACCTAATCTGTCTCACCTCGATTTGTGAGAGAAGGCCTTTGCCTAGCAGTGGGCACTGTAGGCTGACATTTATTATTATTAAAGTAATATTTTTAGTTAGCATACAATACTTTCCAAACTACCGAGTTAATGCAAACAAAATCGTAAATTATGCTATATTCGTAGCTACAAATATGAGGTTTGAGAAGCCCCAATGGTACGTTGTTTATTTAAAAGGATAATAAACTCATAAATAATGCAATGATTTACTTAAGTTAAACTCATCAATCCAAATCCATCCACCCACTAAAAAGTTTCTCGAATACAAGAAATCTATTCTTCTATGTACAAAAACGTCGATTTGACAAATCAACGTGCGCGTACCTTGCAACCAGTGTTTGTACCCTTACAGTATTATTAATCTCTTAGGGTGTATAAGTCAATTTATATTTAAGATCTTTTAAAGGTACATAAGAAAGATCACGCTTTTACGTCAAAGTGTCATCTCACACGTGAAGTAAGATACAAGGTGTAATTTTAGTCGTCCTGAAGCGATAGCCCAGGTGATGTATCCAATGCTGTTCACTAGTAATAAAAAATGTGTCGCATCCAGGTCATGTGTACAGTTTTTAAACGAGATACAAACGTCAAAGTGACGTACACAGAGCCTAGGTGGTGGTAGGTAACTAATAAAACAGGGAGCACTCTGAATTCGTAAGTTACTCCGTTGCTGTTCGTTGCTGGAAAAGTTAATCTCAAGCCTAGAAACTATATTGTGTATCGCGAGGGAGTTATGTGACAAGTTAATGTGTATTTTTATGAAATCCAAGTGAATCTCTGGTTTTTCCCACAATGAGAGATCAAGAAAGTAATGATCCTCCGTGAAATGAATAAAGAGAACACTCTAATAAGTAACATCTACCTAGTGACCAATCCGGATATTAGCTATCTAAGGTAAAAATCTGAAATACCGAAAGTATCTACTGGCCAGCTGACGATCCACGCCGATGCTCAATATCATTTTGCGCTTGGTACAGATCAAATGTTAGTTTTTAAATGCACTTTTCTGTTTTTTTTAGCACCAGTGAACCATAGGCATTAAATACATATGCCAAATTACACCGTATATGTCAACTAGACAACCAAAATTTCTTATCATGATTTCTTATCGAATGTGATAAGATCAGTTTATAAACCTTTAAATAGGAGTAACCAAAGTTGTATAAAGTACTCACATTCTATCAAGATCCCAATGTGTCAGATGGCAAACTAGTCTTTACTTTTAGAGCATATTATGTTACAAATGTTTTTAGACATCAGATTAGTTAATGACAGTAGCTAAACCAATTCATTTGTCCACAGGAAATTGTAGCCAACGTTTCAAGTGCAGTGCCACGGTTCACTGCAGTGGGACTAGCACCAGGGAGGACGTATGCTGCTGCGGTACTAGCCTACAATGCGAAGGGCAGAGGAGATCCTTACCCTTTAAGGGCCGGCACTCTAAGGCCCCCAGAAAAGCATCACGTTCATGACAAGAGTTTGGGTAAGTTATCGACAAATCTGGTAACCTTTTTCTAATGTTTAGTTAAATAAGAACCAAACCACACTCGCTATTTTAGTGATATAAATATTTTTTAATCATGAATCGTCATTGTACATCACCTTGATTTCCATATAAATACTCGAGCTGAGCGGTGGAAAACTTTTTAGCAAGCATGGACTGCGTAGTAGAAAAATAAAGTAATAATAATTTATTGACCAAAAAAAGTTAAACCTAATGTTTACATTAAAATGTACACAATATAAATAAAAAAATAACATTAGGCTATAAGCACGGGAATTGGAACCCTGTCTCCTAAACTAGGTGTATAAACCTGTACTCACTTTAGAGCCTGGCGCTAAAATAGACAATTAAAGAGAAAAAAATAAAAATATATTAGGTGTGTTAGGTAAATCTTAAACTTATATATATATATATATATATATATATATATATATATATATATATGTGTGTGAGCAGAAAAAGAGGAGTGAGAGTATTATGTGTAATTTGTAGAGTGAGGTGTGAGTGGCTGTGAGGCGTGTAATTTTATTTAGGGAATGTGTTGTGTGTTGATTATGGTGTATGTTGTATGAGGGGGTAAGTGAAAGTGTTTGATAGCCTTATACACAATTTATGTGATCACTAAGCCTCAAGTACGCGAAGCAAGATCCTCAGACTCGTCATAAATGAGTGATTTAAGATAACTTGTTAATTTCAATTTAAGTTTGAATTTGTTTGTGACATTAAATATGTTTTAATGTTTATTTAGGGTATTATATAGATGTGTACTGGAAATAGGATACTGGCGCTTAACGAATGCTGTACGATGCGACTCCAGGGGAAATACCCTGTATTTGATTCTGCCTGAAGGCTGGACTGCAGGGCGTGTGGAGTGTTTGCGAAGAGTAGTTAATAGAATATAGAGTTGTCTTACTGTCAAGAAAGGGGACTCAGAGTAGAGTTAAACTGTAGGATACCTATTTGGTTTTGAGGACATTACCTTAAAGACCACCCGTTGAGCACGTTCTAGTTGAAGGAATTCTGTTTTGGACGCGCCGCCCCAGACAGTAATGCAATAGGACAATAAAGATTGGCAATAAGAGCAATAAACTAGATCTAAGGTTTTGCGATCAGCTACTTTACGTAATTTTTTAAATAGGTAGGTAATTTTACGTATTCGAACCACTAGCGAGTCAATGTGTTTATGCCACTTTAAGTGCTAAATACACTAGTTGTTCTCTCAATTATTAGACAGGTACATTAAACAGATGACGTACATGAATGGCTCTTTAAGACGTAGGAATGAGGTGGGCAAAGATTGGATGTAATGCTAAAAGAAACATGGACAGTTTTATTAGGATTCAGGGTAAGCAGATTATCTTTTAACCTCTTCATGACGCCAGATAATGCAACTTCTGCGTTATTATAGGTTTGACGCCAATCGGGTCCATCAATTAGTAGTGCGGTGTCATCTGCGTAGGTAAAGATTTTACAATTTCCTTTAGAGAGATTACAGAGGTCGTTGATAAAGAGTAAGAATAGCGTTGGACCTAGTATGCTACCTTGAGGAATACCGTAGGAGATAGGTATTTTGGTAAGTAAAATTGGGGCAGAGAAGGTGTAGAAAACATTGCTTAGATCAAGGAAGATTCCAAGGCATTTTTGCTTCTCATCCAATGTCTTAATTACATGATCAGTCAAGGCCAGTATAACATTTTCGGTGCTAACTTCAGGTCAGAAACCAAATTGGTTTTCGGCGATATTCTTGTGTCTATCAAGGTAGCTTATACAAGACTTTTACTTAATAGACGCTCTAAGATCTTTGACTATGTAGAAAGGACAGAGATATGCCTATAGTTACTTAAAATTTGGATGAACTATAGCCTTTTTAAACGCTTTGGGGAAAACCCCACTAGAGATACATAGATTACAGATATGTGTAATGATTGGAGTTAAAACATGACGCGAGGCCTTAATTATAGAATCCAGTATACCGTCCCAACCAACAGAACAATTAGACTTTAAGCCCAAGATTATTGAGTCGACTTCATACTCAGTAGCTTCCATGATCACCATAGAGCTAGAGTGACTAGTCTGGAAGGTTCTAGTAGGGTGAGATAATGGTGAAATATTAACGGCAGAGTTGGTGAAAACCTTGCCGCTCGCTTGCTTGCCTACTCGCAAAGTACCTATTTATAAAATTGAGGGAAGAAACTGGGAAGCTATGTAGGCTTAGAAGATCAGAAGATAACTTAGGTTGGGTATGCATATCGGAGACATTTTTTAATTACGTCCCAAGTGGCTTTAATGTTATTCTTTGCTTTGTCAAATTCCTGTTTCTCATACTCACGCTTGAGCTAACGAAGCAAGGAATTGCAGTAATTACGATAGCGGGTATAACTAATTTTAAGTATATCATTGTTTCTGGTGTTTTTTATTTTAACGTGCATACGATCACGGTGGCGTATGCAGCGCAGCAGGACAGGGGTAATCCAGGGTTTCATGCTTCTTAGTTTTCTAGGTACAGTGCAAATAAGCGTATTTTGATTAATGATAGAGGAAAGGTTATTCACTAATGTATTAACGGCCCCTTTGGGGTCAGTAATTGTTTGTATTGGGGACCAGTCAGTACATTCTATAGAATTTATGACAGAACTATGGTCGATTTTGTACTTAGTACTCACTACGCCCGATTTTGGGTTATAGGATTCAAGAAAAAGTAACAAGGGTAAGTGATCGGTGATTGTGGTCTCAATGACAAGGATTGTAGCTGGCAAGTTATTTTTTGATAGAATATGATCTAGACAGTTGTTAATACGAGTGGGAAATAGATGAGCTGGAAGGAGCCCGTGTGAAGCCGCACAGTTTAAGTATTCATCAGAACGACTGTCTAGGTTGCCATTCTTGATTTCAATGTTAATATCTCCCATTAAGATTACCGTGTTAGTCAAAGCTGAAAGAACATTGGTTAAAGCTATCAATGAAAGTGTGGATGTCTTTATAAGAAGGCGAACGGTAAAGAATAATGAGTGTGATCTTATTACCGATATGGCAGATTAATGAATTGGCACCTTCGAAGTTAGGCTCAGAAAAGTTGTATTTAACATTTGTTTTAATATAAATTGCATAACCATCGTTTTGGTTTTAGATTTTTTTGTGTAGAAGAATATAAAGCCCTCAAGCACGGGCATAAGAGAAATTTTGGTTAACCAGCATTCGGTTAATACTAAGATGTCACATTTGATGCATAAGAACGGGAACTTCGTCAAAATTCTTACAGATACTGTATAGGTAGATATGTTAAGGTGAATAATTTTTAATCCTCCAGAGGGATTAGGAATGTATTGCGTACAATTTTGTGGTTTGCATTTGAATGATTTGGAGATACTGAGCGAATCAATATCGTTTTGTATATCCACTAAGTTAGCCATTTGTAAATAAAAACGAAACAAGAGAACACATGTACGCAACTACAGAAAAGGTTAATTGCTGGTAAGTGCAAGGTACCAGTAGAAAATTGAATGCAACAATGGTGATAAGGGATAGGGAGTAATTTCAGTACGCATGGAAAATGTAATATGTGAATAAGAGTAGTTAGGTTAGGTTAGGTTAGTTAAGAGTAGGAGAGTTTGTAGATTAAAATTAGAATATTATACCCAGTTTTCACTAAAATTGTGTAATGAATATGTAAGTCTGTAAGATGTAGAGAGTTATTGTGTGTGTCTGTAATGTGGGACAGTAGCTGAGTGTATTGCATATAAGGCACCCAGAACATGACAATTGATAGGTTAGATTATATATTACAACATGCAAGGGATACATGTTGCTGTAATGTCTGGTTTTAGACATTAGTGTAAGAAAAACGTAACTGAAAATATGATTAATATACAAGGTGTAACATAATAAACGCAAGACCTCAGACACCCCGATTAGAGAATTGCTTCATAAATTTAAAACGAAAACCAAATTTTCAAATTTAAAGATTTTTACCCGTTTGTAAAGCACTTTTTTACCCCAATTAACAATGAAACTTGTACGCGTATGTGTGCGTTTTAAGAAATACGTTTCAGAAATGCATTTGGAATCTTCTTCTTGCTATGAATCAAGAATAAATTTAATTTTTTATAGCGCACTGAAGGAGTAAAAGCATTTTTTGTAAATTTAAAAAAAAGTGTTACAACTATTGTTGGAATCAATTCAGTTACCGATTTAGAACAAACTACTTTCAGGTCTTGCGTTTATTATGTTACAGCTTGTATAGTGATATTCCATGTAATTTAATATAGAGATAAAAAAAAAATTATCAAAAACTTGCAAAGTAAATTGTAATGTAACAATTTTGATGACGAAAGAGTTTGACAAATATTATATGAAAACAAAAACAAGGATCGTTCAAGTCTTTTGGAACAGCGCGGAAAAACATTCACTTGATTTGATCTGGATGAGTTTATCTCCATCAGTCCTGCGCAGAAAAATTCGCCCATTCGTTGGCCAGCAATATTTGTAATTATGTGATTTCGCAAAAGCCCTTGCTTGATGAAAAAGTTTACGCAATGTTTGAGGCAAGTATTCTTCAACATATATAAGTGAGCTGTTTCCTTGTAGACCAATTGTCGCCTTGTTCAGTTTGTCGGACACCGAGCGGTTTTTATTGTAATTTTTAACACTCTTCAGGACCATATTTTTCTTTGGAACGGTCATAAATTCAGTAATTATAGGTCTATTTGACTCGGGTTTACCCGGTAAACGATAGGTATCCCTGATTTCACTGGGATCTAGCTTTACCTGGAGAGCTTTGCTTGTATTCATGACCATCATCATAATGTCTTCAGAGCTTTCATTTTCCAAGTGCGGGACATTTCTGATTTCTATACTGGAAGATCTGTAACTTTGTTTCAAGTCATTTAACTGAGACTCCAAGTGTAGAATATGATTTTGTTGTTTTTGTCGTTCAAATTACAATTTACAATTTACTGACCTCAGATTTTATGTCCTCATAACTTTTATTTATAAATTCCATAGATCTTTCAATCTCAAAGTACGATTTCTGTATGAGTGTATTTTGTTGTTTCGATATCGTTCACCAATCGGTTTAGTACGGCATCTTGGTCTGTCTTCCACGTTGATAGTAGGCCCATGAATTCTTTTTTGAATGATTTGAATTCATTATTATTAGGCGAGGAATCGGGACGTGGTCATTTAGAACTAGTAGAAACATTGTAGGTATCAAATTTTTCGTATTGTGACTCTGACATATCGGGTGTCGAAAGCGCGTGTGTTAGGGCTGGCGAAGCAAATGCGCTGATAGGCGGTGAGCGATTAACTCTGGGCATATTGCTTCAATTTTATTGTAATTAACAATTTTTTTAATTTACAAAAATCAAATCTTTTTGATCAAGCTTGATCCTGCAAACTCTGCGTGTCCGTGTGCCTGGTAGTGTATACGATAAAGGCTTATCGTATACACTACCAGGCCAGTAGGCTACTTTCCTTTGTGGCGAATATTAGTAGCCCATTTTAGTTAACATTTGTAATGTAAGATGACGATATTCCACTGCTAATGAGTCTATTGTTCGATTTTTTACACTGTTGTTCGACACTGGTTTTACGAGTTTTTTTCTGAACTGTTTTCGTTGATAACTTTTGATCCACTTATCACTTTGTAAATCTAAAAACACAGATGAATAGTAAATTGTCCTCTATTCACAAATATTTTAATTAGCAAAATGAGAAATTTTTACAATTTTTTTGGTTTTTTTTTCGGAGCAAAAAATAACAGGTATGAACGGTAGCACGTCTTGCAACGGAGTTTACCAAGTTAATGCGGTTCGCACTTGTTCCTAATTATGTTTATAAATATGGCGAAATTATTCAATTAAAAATCAAAATCAAAAGGTTTTTATTCATGTAGACCAAAAGGTACTTATGAATAGTCAAAAGGGGAAAATTATTGATTACTTAAGACTCTACCACCCATTCGGAATATTATTCCTGTGGAGAAGAAGGGCAAGAAACTCCACGGTTACTCTTTTAAAAATGAGAGTTTTAAAATCCTTTTTGTATACATTGCATTCATGGGGTATGGGAGAACAATGCAGAACGAGCTAAATAGATGTGCTTAAGTATAGAAGAATCATAAGTGTGCTTAGATTCAAGATATCGGTCAGAGTCTACATAGTCCTCTCATTTACAAAATAGAGATTGTGTAAAGGTATATAATAAAAAGTATAATAAGAGAAAGGTTACTATAAAATATGTAAAGAGTGCGTACAAAATAATTGGTTCCAGTGTGATGCCGAACGAGACAAAATTCAACAGTTCTACAGTATATGTTTATTCAGTCAAAGGATAGAGGATAGACCAGTCCCCACTAGCAGGACCCGTTCACGAGCATGCCTTGAGAAGCAGACATCACTCTTCTCAACCATATTAGAGGGAAAAGAGTGACCTGCTCCACAGAGCCGCCACTAGCAAAGACAGTTTAGTAAAATAAAATTGTCATCATCAAGTTAGGACAACTTTGACGACTTCGTTACGCCCCTCAAGTCCAACAGAGCAACGAGTTATGCCTTCTGAAGCAACAAGCCGAGTGATAATGCGATTTGTGACAATACAACCATGGATCTCATGTTTCTGAATGTGAATCTCATGTTTAAGGAGCATGAGCCAAAGCTCCTTTTAACTCTTTACAGCCTTCTGTATTATTTTTTTCCTCTTAATCTATCACAGATTTACCGCGAACAGCCTTCCAAATGTCTGGAGCGATGTCGGCAGCGGTTGGTGGAGGAGGTATCCTCATGGTGGTCTTAGTACTATTCATGATAGCAGTGAGGCAACGGTGTGCCAAGCGTAAGCCAAGATCGGCACCCCCACCCTCCTCGCAGCCAGCCTCCCCCGACAAGCTGAGAGAGAAAGAAGATAGTGAAAGCGACGATAGAAACCCTGATATTATACCTTCGGATACTGATCAGATGCAGGTAAAAATTATTTCTATTTAGGCCAAGGTAAGGTTTATTTTTGGAGATCCTGGGTACTTACCCAGGTGTATCTCTAAGTACAGAAATGGAAAAGGTGACCGTGTTGATGTTTATCCCGGTAATATGTAGTTCATATCTCAAAGAAAATTACTTTTTCCAAAAGAAGACTGGAGAAAGACTACGTTTATCTTCAAGAGTGAGACTACCTACTACGTTTGTCTTTTCCGGAGTCTAGAATGGTGCCTATTATTACAATGGCAATACACTCGCCCATATTATATTGGGACCTAACGTCGATAGCGAAATGTCCTTTAATAGCTCCGCCATTCGTGTTTGGGGAATCTGACGTTGTTTACAGATTTTATATTAGGACTAGACATCTTATTGCTCCTTTTATCGTATAGTTAAAAAGGACCTTTTAGTGGTTGAAAACTGACAGAGGATTTTGTTGAAAATTTAAAAGATGTCAACGTAATATCTATAGTGTATATTTTCTCCATAGATGGACTACTACCGCCAGCAACAAGTTTCGACGATATCCCCACCGTTGGGCAGTAGAGTGCCTCGGGGCAGTGTAGCAGGGGTGCGTGGGGGATTGCCAGGTTACTGTCCACTTCGAACTGTGCCTCCGCCATCACACGCCCCAATGCACGAACCAACGGTAAGTAGATAATACGTTTTATCGTCAGCAAACTTTAGTTGTTCATATTTATTATTGATGTTTTGAGTGGGACTAGATGCTTCTCAGCTATCATAGCTAAAGACCGATCTTAATTATGGTCTCAGGAATATTACGCCTTATTGTCAACCATAGTGGCAAAGAGTGATTAAAAGTTACAGACAATGAATAATCAGATTCTTTGTTGGTCATATGCAAATTGCAAATATCTCTTCAACAATAATTTTATTGTTACTGCCATTTGTCTTTATTACTCTCATTTGTCATCATTACTGTCATTTTGAAAATATTTTTAACAGCAAAAATAATGTTTTGGTGCCAACTGCCGAATTTGGGAATTTGAACGCAAAGGCCATTTTAAGTAGTTATCTGGCAACTATTAAAATCAGTGACGGGCTGACCTTATAGCAAGTCGCACGTGCATTTATAACTCGGTTTATCGTCTCGTCTATTGTTTGTGCCGCGGGTCCGGGTCGGCGCGGCAACGCAGCCGGCCACCCGACTACCTGAGTTGTTTACGCGAAAGTGTTGTTTAATAATTTTATTATTATGTCCATTAGTTACCATTCCGATGAGGAAGTTAATATGATCACGGATACAATACTGAGAGAAGACAATACAAATTTAGAGATGGTCAACACTGAGGAAGCATCAACAAAAACTCAACGTTTTTCGAATAATAAACGATTGAGAAAAATTGATGAATCAGAAATCTGGAATGTAGTTACGAGACCCGGGAAACGGTATGCTCGTAGTCTCGGTAATGACACACGCCTTGCAGAGGAGAAGATAGAAGTCACACTTACAGGAAAAGATCCGTTACCGAAACAATTCAAGTTAGCAAAACTGTTTAAAGAATATAAAATTGAAAACATAATAAAAATCAAATACTTCAACCCATTCAAGATTTTAATTCAATTTGAAAATGAAGAAGATTTAGATAAATTATTAACTTGTACGGAAGTAAAAGAAAAAGGTTGGAAGTTGCAGAAAACAATGGAAGTGGGTACAACATATGGAGTAATTAAAAACATTGAAACTGAATATAAAGAAGAGGAAATTATGGAAAGCATTAGGTGTGATGCAGAAGTAATAGCTTTAAAACGGCTTAGCCGTAGAAAAGATGATGGCTTGGGATGGATAGATAGTGAAAGTATACGGGTATGTTTTAAAGGATCGTCATTACCGGACTATATTTACATATATGAGATGCGTGTGAAGGTTGAACCGTTTATATTTCCCGTTACGCAGTGTTCGAATTGCTGGAAATTTGGCCACATCAAAAAATTCTGTCCATACAAAAAAATTATCTGCCCCAAATGTGGTAGCTCTCACGCAAACTGTGAGGTCACGGAATATAAATGTGTTAACTGTAAAGGAGATCACATGGCGTTAGATAAGCTTTGCCCAATATTCATTAAAGAGAAGAAAATAAGGTCAATCATGGCGCAATTTAATTGTACGTACAGAAAAGCACTATCCATTTACGTCCCGTCATCGACACCTATTCCAGACAACATTGGTTCTGAAAACCTTTATGAAAACACAAGCAATGTTGATCCGCAAAACCTACTACAGGAAAAAGTTACTATTTCTCCGCCTACTCAAATTACACCATCTCATAGATACGTCAGCAGACCTTCGCCGGTCAAAAATTCAATCTCCAAACCATCAAAAAATACTGATCCAGTTCGAACTAGTACTAACGCGGCAGGTAAAAGTAGAAGACAAAAGAAAGATAAAACCCGTAAAACACACCACCGTCAAAACTTAAATGATATATCTTTCGAATGGGATTGTTTATGCTCAAACACGGACTGCAATTCTAGTTCTAACGAAGATAATGTCGAAAATAAAACAAATAGTGAGGACGGTATTGGTAAATTTGATTTAAAAGATTTAATATATAAACTGAAGATTATCATATTCAAAAAGAAATGGAATATCGGAAAGAAAATAAAAGCTTGTATTCAAACTATTCTGGAAGTTCTTACGTCATGGTTATTTAATAATATCATGGATAACATGTCTTGGGCAAAGTATTTTTCTATTAATCCTACCGAAACAGACGCATAGCATGACGACACGTTTGAACATAATACAGTGGAACTGTCAGAGTTTGAGGAGAAAACTACAACAACTGGAACTGCTATTAAGTCACGAGAGAATACATATTGCGGCACTTAACGAAACCTGGCTTGAACCGGATTCCAACATCCGACTGAGTGGTTATAGTGTGTTCCGTAAAGATAGAGACGATGCCTACGGAGGTGTAGCCATTATTACCCATCACTCGATAAAAGCTCAGGAAGTTCAAGTTACACGGCGTAACTCTGGAATAGAAGTTATATGTGTAAAAACTTTCAACTGTTGGCCAATTAATAACATTATATGTATATACTGCCCCCCATCTGTACAAACAACTCAACAAGACTGGGATCATATCTTCGGCATGTTCAACAAAAACGCCTTATTTCTGGGAGATTTAAACGGACATCACAGTAGTTGGTCATATAAAAATGATACGCGGGGGGTGCAGATATATGACTCCCTTCTAAATTACAACCTTGTGTGTATGAACAACGGAACTTTTACCAGAATCAAGTGGGTCAACGGCAATCTGCAGAGATCTTCCCCTGATGTATCTATTCTTTCAAGCGACCTCGCGGTAAGGCACTGTTGGAGTGTCACTAATGAGACACTGGGAAGTGATCACTGTATTATTAAGATTACTACCGAACTCACAGCGAATATAAATCCTATCAAGAAAAGAAACTTTAAGAAAGCAAGTTGGGACCAGTATCACTTATATCTACGGGACCAATTCTCGGCTTTCACTATTTCCGACGATCTTCAACAATCATATGATCGATTTGTAGAAACTTTAAACAAAGCAGCAGAACTTCATATACCGATAGTGACAATTAACAATAACCCTACTAGTAACTTTAAACCAAAAATATATTGGAATACAGAATTGTCTAAAGTGGTAGCTGAACGTCGTCTCGCACTGGCTCGTTTTAGAAGGAATCCCACACCAAGGAATTTGACCACCTTACAAACTAAAATCAGTAACGCTCAGAGAATGATTCGGAACGCCAAAAATATATCCTGGTATAATTTTTGTTCTTCAATAGATAATTCAGCCATGACATGTGGCGGCAAATGAAATGGTTTAAAGGGTATCATTCTCAAAAGAGTCATGTAGACGAAACTCGGGCCTGTGAACTTCTTTACAGTTTAACTCCTGATTATGCTGCTGTCAAACCACCAGTATTTGTATCCAATAACACTATTTTAGAAAAAGAAATTAGTCGCCATGAGTTAGATAAAAATATTAAGGCATCTGATACGGCCCCCGGATGCGATGATATATCTTTCTCCATGCTCAAAAATTTACCAAATAATGGAAAAGAAATTCTCATTTTATTGTACAATCTTTTTTTAGCCAACGGGTTCGTCCCAAAACAATGGCGTACTATCGGTATATTCCCTATATCTAAGCCTGGCCGTGACCCTAACTCTCTTAACTCTCTTCGACCGATATCACTGATATCATGTTTGTGTAAAACGTTACACTCAATTTTAAACAAACGTTTAGAATGGTTCTTGGAAAAACAAAACGTATTTTCAAACAACATGGTTGGTTTTAGAAAATCACGATCTTGCTTAGATAATCTAAGTAGTCTTATCTCAAGTACAATACGGTTTTACTAAGGATTGTTTCACTCTGTGTTGTTTTATAGATATCGATAACGCTTACAATAACGTTGACATCAGCGAACTTTTGACTTTGCTGGACGAGTTGAAGATTGGTTCAAAACTTTGTTCGTACTTGTATAATTTCTTAAAAGAAAGATATTTGCGAATTAATACCAGCACCTCAATGAAATCCCGTTATACCGGAAGAGGGCTAGCTCAAGGTGACCCACTCTCCCCCTTATTGTTTAATGCTGCGACTCATAAAATATGTGAGATATCTCATAATGATGTGGTGATAGGTCAGTACGCTGATGACATCGTCCTGTATGTGACCAGCACAGACTTAAGAAGCGCCGAGACAGATATTCAGCTATCGCTAGATTTAGTTGTCAACGAATTAAGCAAATTAGGGCTTGAGATTTCTGCTGGGAAAAGTAAATTATATTTGTTCACAAAACGTCGTAAATATTTAAATTCCTCAATAAAAATTAAAGTTGATAACAGAAATCTGTCAACAGCCGATAATATTAAATACTTAGGTATGTGGTTGGATCGTTCGTTAACATGGAATAAACACTTAAATGAGATCACACAGAAATGTCAAAAATTCCTTAATGTCTTTAAAGTTTTATCAGGATCAGGTTGGGGAATGCATCAAAAACACTTGAGACGCCTGTACATTGCAACGATAAGAAGCCGGTTAGACTATGGTAGTTTTCTATATCAGGATAGTTTTAAAAAACACTTGAATAGACTGGATGTTTTACAAAACCAATGTATGCGTGTAATAGGAGGGTTTATTAAAACAACACCGACGCATGTGATGGAATGTGAACTTAGTCTTCCACCACTAGATGTTCGGAGATGGTTTTTGGCGGGCAAATTCTGGATAAAAACAAAATCGTTGGAGTCCAATAACATTATTGAGTTATTAGATAAAATGCTCAAAAGATACACTAGTAGCCATCTAAGAAATAGGAAAAAGCCCCTCCTAGTTTTAGCTCACGAAGCATTCAAAAATCTGTCTATTAGTACTTGTAAACAGCTTGAAATGTTTTCCTTTGACACATGGATTACTGATGTCGATCTCTCTGACGTTTTGAAACCGAATATAGATTCCGTCACTAATGCTAAAAACACCTATGATGCTGCCGTGTTAAAACAAAAATGTTTTAAACTCTTAGACTATTATTCTGATTTCTATAAGATTTACACTGACGGGTCAAAGGAAAACAACATTTCCGGAGCCGCATTCTATGACGAGCATAAAGGGACCAGTGCAACATTTAAAATAGTTTCAGGAGTATCAATAATGCAGACAGAACTTTTAGCCATTTCAGAAGCACTATCATACATTGAATCTATTGACCATTCGAATTTTGTAATTTTCACTGACTCAAAGAGTTCTATTCAACATTTGTTGCGCTGCACTTCTACTTTTAAAGGTCGACCAATTGCTTATGTCATTATTAAGACAATATTAAAACTCATCTCCCAAGAGAAAGCAATAGTTATACAATGGCTACCATCCCACATTGGGATCGATGGTAATGAATGGGCAGATAAAATGGCCAAACAGGCATGCCATGAGGGTATTGATTGTTCAGTTAGTCCCCACTACTGTGATCGTATTCAATTCGTGAAAAAATCATCTTCAGAAAAGTGGAAAGAATATTTTGATCAACGATCAAAAGAAAAAGGAATATGGTACCGAACGATCCAATCTCAACCTTCTTTTCAACCATGGATTGATAAATGCACCCTTAATAGAAGTGATCTGACCTTATTAATGCGACTTAGGTCTGGACACATGCCCTTGAATAAATTCGCTTATTTAATGCGTAAAGTCAGCTCACCATTTTGTGATGTTTGCAACGAGGATGAGGATACGTATCATATTTTAGCTAGATGTGTTCGCAATCAAGTTCTCAGGAAGCAGCTGGGTGGTGAGATCTCTCTTTCAGATCCTCTGTCTGAGGGAGTGATTTCTATACTCAGGATGGTTAAGTTGGCACTGACTAATAGACGATCTGAAGTGTTTTAGAGATAGTACATTGTGGTTGTATAGACTCTTAGCAGTAAGACTTATTTTTAGTATATAACTTAATTTGTGTCTGTTACAGAGTGGCATATTCGCAGTAGCGAATAAAATCTTTAAATAAAGAAAAAAAAAAACAAAAAAAAAAAACTATTAAAATAAACTGGCAAATTTTATAGGCAACTCAGTCCACTGCGATTTTTAGCGACGATTTGACAGGACAATGCAAGGTGAAAGTGATCACATGACAATAGATAGCATTCCATTCGTAATTGTGAAGCGATGGCTGAAAACCTCATGAATGAATCTTGTTGTTGAACTCTGAAATTTAAATATAAAACAATAATATTCTTATTCATGTCCAAACAGAACGGAACTTCCGGCATACCACCTCCCGCGCGGTTCGCGACCGGTTCCTGCACGCTGCCGCGTGGCTCCACTCTCAGCGGCGCAGGCGACGTTCGCTGCGGCATCCCGCTCCAACACCTGCGCACGCTGCCGCGGCCGCTGCCTGCTCCCACGCCCGCGCCCGCCGCTGCGCCGCGCGTGCCCCCGCGGGACACCCCGCTCTGACAGATGACCCAACTTTAGGACACGTGTAAATAAAACTGTACGGTTTCAAGTGCTCAAAACTTTTTTTAATTGGGTCGATAGTGAGTTAGATTTTGTTTTATTTGGTGTCGGGTATTTGGTGATTGCGGAATGGATATAGTTTGTGATTTGGTTTTGTGTTTGTGACTGATTTGTTTATGTGAAAATTTGAGTCAGTTTAGTAACTTACTTTGTTTCAGGGCTAGCTAAACGTTAGTTGCTGATAGTACATCAATATCTATCACGAATAAAATATAATAATATCTATCAATCCGTGTCTATATAAATATTATCTACGTAACTTAATTTTTTTGTTGCTCTATTTATGAGTTTCCCATTCTCTCTTATCAAGTGCCTGATACTACTGAATTGAATTCTAATTAGGTAGGACAAAATAAAATTCTGTTAAAAGCTCGTTTGTAAATCATAATGTAAATAAATCATAATAAACCCTAGTTAAACATTCGGAAATCAATATTTATACTCGAAAAAATGTTACACAGTGTAAAGTGGAGTTACTGTTATTTTAATCTTCTTGTTTTGTTATAAATGGTTGTGAAAATAAACAGTTTTGTAACCTAGTATATAATTATCAATACACGGTTTAAAAGTTTGAACGTAAAATGTGTTGGAGATTTAATTAAAATCTTTCCTACTGTAATATAGTTAGACACTGATTAACTAGATAATAACGTACCTAATCACGGGAATGTGATAATTATTATACAATAATGCCTCAGTTTTTGTTCATTTCGGTGTTTGCTCGGAGATGTGAGAAAAAAGTCAGGGTATGGTACAAGTGACAGCGGGTAACACATGTTTTAAATTGTTTTATGAATTGATTAAAAATATTTTTTTCATTATTTGTTAATGAATAAATTGCCATATTGTAAATCAATTTAAATGATTAAATATAAAATTACAGAATTATTTTTTTATAGAAATGACAATTTTTGCTACACAAAACACAGTCCGAAGATTATGTTTTTTTCAGTATAACTTAAAATCATAGTTACAAAAGAAAACACATGAGAAATCTCACAGCAAACACCATTAAATGGCCATAAGACTTGAGCTCTTAACAATATACATAGTTCATATTACGTTGTCCATTAAGGGTTTTGTACATACAGTAACAGTGTAAATATGTTTTGTATACGGTTCATCCTGTCTCACAAATCGCCAAGACATTGCGAAACCAACCTATTAGATCACGTAACTTAACATGCCAAAGTAATCGTCTGCAAGAGTCTGTAAAGTTTTGAACGATTAAATTATACACGTCGAACTTTACGAAAGTATCAGAACACCTTTTTATTTCAAATAGAGAGAATAAAATGGATGCCTATTGAAGCTAGACAGACGGTCGATTAGGCTAATAGTTGGATTGATCGACCGTTAAAATTGTTTTGAACGAAATCTTTTATTTTCGACGATTCTTCGTCGCAGATATATTTATCTTAAATATTTGAGAGTAATGAAGTGTGAAGGTAAGACAAGTTGTTTATATTCAATATTGAACTATTGTGGCTTTGTGTAGCTGTAATCACAAATCGGAGTGTAGTCATCATCATCCTGTTCCATCGCACGAGTTCTTGCACCGCTCACAGTGTAACACGGCATTATTAATATCGCTTCCACTTCCATTCTTCTTGTTCATTTCTTCAACTCTACTCGAATATCTCATTCAATACTGATACATTGAATGATTATACTTTATCAAAAAGATCGTTACTCCTTCCTCGAAGGTTCCAATTCATATAATGTTGTTTTGATTAGTTGTCCCTTACCTATCGAAAATTATGCACATCAAGATACAAATCCATAAAAAAAATCACAGGGATCCACTAAAGAGTCTACACTACTACATCAGACTGGAATAAATAGAATGACAAATTATCGCCCTGCATTTACAAATATCTGGTGAATGTGTTACAATTTTTGCATAATTAACTTCTGCATTTATTCATACTGTGTATTATATCTTAATACATAAAAATTATAATATAATTGTTTATTCTGGTTTCACAATGTCAAAATCGCAATTCGGATCATCAAAGATAACCGAGGGTAATTACTTACTCAATCAAAAAATACACATACCTACTTTTAACAACTAGTTAAAATTTTAATCGCAATTTTATTTTAGCGGATATAAAATATCCAGTTATGTTGCTAGTTAATAATTTTATTATTATAAATTAAATGAAAGAAAAACATTAAGTTTGTACGTTAAATAATTGTAAATAGTTTAAAATGAAGTCTTTCTAACTGTCGGAATGTTTTCACTAAACTATTGGGAAAAGAAAATAAATGGAAATATTCGCAAATGTTCGCTTTTGATGTTTCATTTCGTCCGTTAAGTTTTATGAGATACCTACATTAACTTTCCCAATTAAATGTGATATTTATGATCCATATAAATGCGAGATCTAATAACACTTTATTAAAGAGCACCTAAAACGCATATTAGAAGTTCTATTACACGCAGATAACAAGATAACACGGACATGTTTGGATGACTTGAAGTCACTGAATTGGTACCACATAGAGGTAGAATTTGGAGGTAAAATTTATACCAATAGATACCTGAGGTATCTATTGATCTGAATTTCTTTTATGCCTCCGCCATTCTCTTAAATTTGAATGTAAACTAAAATAATGTAGGCTTTTGTCAAGATTCGTTGCCCAGCTTAAAGGTTGGAAAGCATGCATTAGACATGAAGGAGTAATCGACACTTCTTTAGACCGAGAAGATCATCGAAAAAATCGATTTAACGATTCTCCCACTAAATTTGATGGCATTATCTGTGTACGATCATAACAAACGTACACACATACAAAGGTGTGTGTATGTAGCTGTTGTATCTTTGTAGATACCAGCTGTAGGTATCAAGAGACTCGTAATAATAATATATATTATATAAATTTAACATCTTCAAAATTATTCATAAATAAACGTCTTGTTTTTCTGAAAAGAATATATAATCATAGCAGGTACCATACGTACAGTACCGTAAGTTACAAAATATTCTTTTTTTTTTTTATATTAGGCCTGTTAAGAAACTGTCCCACTGCTGGGCACGGGCCTCCTCTCCAACTGAGAGGGTTTAGGCCATAGTTAATAAAATATTCTAAATTTTTTAAATCATTTATTCTCTTTATTTTACCAACGATGGTGAACGTTGTCAAAATCAAATATTAGCGGCATATTTAAATATTATTTGAATGAAGAAAAAATGGGTTTTATGCAAAACAAGAGTGTAAAAGTGCTTTAGAATGCTTTGACTGTTCAATGTCTGACCGTACCAAAACAGCGGTTAAAATTTTCATAGTGGACACAATTTTGAACGTGTGTAATGACTACAGTAAATGGTGTACTGTGTTGTCCAATGAAAAAACATCCTAAAGCACTAACAGTTAGGGCACCTATTTCAATACTTTAGACCAGTCTATAAGTAAACTTAGAGCTTTCCTCTCATTTTATTTACGAAATTAATTCGTCTCATAATTCATGTCAATCATTTAATGTCAAAATACCTTGTTCTATTTTGTCCTCCAAATGAAAAAGAAAACAATTTCGCGTTATTGCTTTAATATACACATCTAAGTCGGACAATTTCAGCCGCCTACTCATGATATTTGTAAAAAATAACGTTGTTATAACAGAATCCCTCAAAATAATTATAGCTGCTTCATTTTAGAAGAAATTCGTATTTTATGAAGCGGTACAAAAGATGCGGTAAACGTAATACCGGCTATTTGTTGTCTTATTTAGAGCCAGTCTTGTACATCTATTTATCTATGTATATTATCACACCAGATCCCTTGCAGGGTAGGCAGAGGGTTCGGATTTCCAACAGGTTCTTCCGTTACATACCTCTCTAGCTTCCTCTGCTCTTATAGTTCGTCTCATGCACGCTCGCTGGTTATGGACTGGTATGTACATAAAATTTTATTAGTATATATTAGTGTAAAGGCTTCGAAACTTTAATCAATCAAATTGTTATTGAAGTTTTCTAGCAAAAAAATCTCAGAAATAGGTAATCCGGAGCCATCAGTTTTGCCCATAATAGTAGCAAGTCGTTTGCCATTTATTACATTAGAAGGACTTGCCCGTCACTTAAATGTGAGTATACAGAATACTCTTAAACCCTCACCGCTTGGGAAACGTAGATGTTACGAATTTGTTCTATACATCATTTTCAGACTACTTATGACTTTAATTGGGGTTATTTGCCTTCGTTGCTGTACCGTTAAAAATGAGACTAATCCTCTTCTCTTTTTCAAGCCCCTGAAAAGCCTACGCTCATAAGTATTGCATTATAATATTTGATGAAAAAATTTGAACTCAACAAAATGTTGTCATCAAAGAACGTGATTAAACAACTTTAAGTGTATATTACATAACATATATCATAAATGAAAAAAAAAATTAGTTGTAATACGAGCATGCTTGTGAAATAATACACCTTTCCACATCCCTTCAAGAGTAACAAGATTTAATAATTTTATTTTTTCTATTCCTGAATAATTTTTTCACCCGCTCTCACTGGCACCACATCCTACCGACCTTAATGCGTACCCGGAGAAAATATCGTCGCGGTACAGGAGGCCACTACTAAGCCGGGATTAAGGATTTTTGTTCCACATACCCGCACGGAACCGGTCCGGGTATATCCAAATACCCTACAATGTGTATTTGAGTACCGGATTTAGATCCGAAAGGTTTCATTACCAGTTTTTCGTGGTTATTTTTCTGGCGATATGTTAGTACATATACATATTTCTTTATGATGGAAGAACTATGGGGAAATGGGAATAAGGTAAACATTGGTACGAGGTGAGATTATTTATGAGGTAAAATGCTTGTTATGACTTGGTGATACAGGCTAATGTAAGTCCATTTGGCTTAATTGTGGAACACACACTATCTATAGTCGTGAGCCTTTGGTGGGAAATCTAAGAGTGATGTCGTTAATTTGTTTTAATTTTCCAAACTTGTTGTTTCGAGTAATAATGTAACTGACGGACGATTTAGCGCAGTGGTTAAGAGCTTAAGCCGCTCCGCCCACTGTGTCTTATAGTCGCGTATTCGATACCCGCACGGAACAAATCTTTGTGTGATCCACAATTATTTGTTCCGGTCTGGGTTGTGTATGTGAATTTTCATGTTTGTAAATGCACCCACGATACAGGAATAAATCCTAGTGTGGGGCTACGTTTAAAAAAAACAATAAAATTGTTGGTGGAATATTAACCATTATGTATTCTTATGTGTGTATGATTGAAGGTAATTGTAACAAAATGATAAACTGTGCCTTTTCAATTTCCCTCAAAACGGCCGTCGCAATTGGTATGTAAAGTATCCATCGCTTTACCACCCAGTGTGGGGTAACCATCAATTTCATTATCATCGTTCTCATCAATTCATCGTATCTATAAAAATACCACTTATGACTAGGATGCATGGGCTAGATCCCTTTGCCTACCCCAGAAGAGGGAAAATTAAAAACAAAATATCTATAGTCGTGTTCACATTTCCATAGACAAATTAACAAATACAGTGTTGTCAGAATTTGACACTTTTTAAATAGTCATATACCACAGTTTACTTTACTGTCGATAATAGAAATAAAAAAAATAATCTTATACAGCAGTGATAACTTAGTGGTTAGACCGTTGGACTGCAAAGGCAGAGATCTCGGGTTCAAACCCGCACCTCTGTATTTCCAAAGCATGTACGTTTTAAAAAATGATTATCACTTGCTTTACCGGCGAAGGAAAACATCGTGAGGAAACCTGCATGCCTAAGAGTTTGTCGAAGGTGTGTGAAGTTCGCCAACCCGCACTGGACCAGCGTGGTGGACTATGGCCTAAGCCCTCTCAGATTGGGAGGTCGCCCGTGCCCACCGGTGAGACAGTTTCTTAACAGCGCTAATATTAATATTATACCACTAATACTTATTTTTATTATGTTTTTAATATTAAGACAGATGTAAATTTAATAAATATTGTTAAGTATGTAAGAAAGAAAATACATTTATTTAACCACACACAACAAACTATAAACAAAAGGTAAATACACAAAATACAGCATATGCCAGCGATTGTGTGGGGCTGAACAGGCTACTGGTGCAGCGCTAGTATTCTGGCAGCACCTATGAAAAAGGTGACGTCACAGATGCCATATTGACGATTCTACACATTCAGATGTAAATGAATAAGAAATTGAAGAATGAATATAATATAATAATTATAGTTAATATAATAAACGAGCAACAAATATAGGAATATAAAACTAAACAATTTATAGGGTACATAATAAAAAAGAAAACTTCATTCAGTCGTGAAGAAGCATTCCAGCATGTACACATATTATGAATCCAGCTGTCACAGAATCTCTTTCATACTACCTATGCTTAAATTTATTATTTATTGATAAAGTTTTATATAATTATATACATTTGATAGTTCGTTTGCAAAAAAATACAATGAATCCAGCTGTCACAGAATCTCTTTCATACTACCTATGCTTAAATTTATTATTTATTGAATAAGTTTTATATAATTATATACATTTGATAGTTCGTTTGCAAAAAAATACAATTAAAATCAGAATTAAATAATAAATAACAAGAAAGAGGACATGGACAGACATAAATCTACAAGGTGACCATCAGTGTGTATAATAAATCGAAAAATCACTTTAAGATTTCAGTGCTGGTACATAAAAAAAGGTGTGCCTTCATACAGGACGTACAAAAACGTTAGGAGAGTGCGCTAACATTGTTTTAGCGTATCCAGGAGTAACTTTTTAACCGTCGTTTTAAATGTACCAATTGTTTTAAGGGCACGCACAGGAGAAGGCAAGTCGTTCCAGCACCGGGAGGCAGCAAATCTGAATGAGCCACGAAACGCCATAGACCTGTGTTTCGGGGTAGAAAGTACTAAAGTACAGGTCCTTCTCTTCTTCTTCTTTCGGTCTTAACTACGCCGAACAAAAGCGATGCAAGGTGATGCTTTCGATGTGCTGCCATTTTTAAAAGGTTGGATGCGTTTATAAAGGGCGTGATGTGCGAGCGAGGGGGAACTTGAAAACAAAATCGAGCACATGCATTTTGGACACGCTGGACCAAGGGCTAAGGGACATACTACTGAGTTTAAGAATATTTTTCTTGGTACCTATAAGCAAGTACTTAAGTTTGTCGATAATTTATGTCGATTGATTAAATCTTGGAATATTTTTCTATGTTTTGACATTTGCACGTGTCAAGTTGTTCGTGGATTTTTGAACACGATTATACAGTACTAGGTAACCACCTACTGTATTACAATTTTACTTACTTTAGCAACGACGAAAATGTTTAAAATGGCATTGAAGACAACTGTAAAAATAATTAGCACAGTACAGTGCGACAAGGATCTTTTGGCTCGTGGATGACATTTTCAAGGGGGCGGTCAAAATTGGTGTGAAATGAGGGTCAAAATTTAATAATTTTTGTGTGTGTGTGTGTGTGTGTGTGAGAGAATGATGTACGCTGTTGGCTGCGAGGCCTTTACAGCTTCACTGGACGAACTTCAAGGGCGAGCGTGCAACCACTACGCTCGAGCCAGAAGGGCAAAGGGCGACATACTCGAGGGCGCCTTGAAGAGGCGCCCTCGAGTATCGATCGTAGTCGGCGGCGGCTACGATTAACGGATTCGCATGGGTAGATGCGTTCGCGAAGTGTCGTGTTGTCGCCTTTTTAATTAGGCGCGAGTAGGTTCGAGACCTAGATCGGAGTGGAGATTCGACATTCCGTACGAACCAGGGGGTTCCTACGGCTTTACAGAGGAAGCGGTTTTGAACCACTTGGAGTTTATCGATGTGAGAGGGGGCCGAATGCCCGAACACAACACACGCATAAGTCATAATGGGTGTGTTGTGTTCGGGCATTTTTTGTACCTCCAAGGACATATTTTAACAGGTGAGTCCGAACGTTTGGTTATTAACAAAATTAATTGGGTAAATTTCATAGCAAACGGCTGTCATGAAGTGACATTTTAGTTAATGACAGCGTTAGCCCCGCATTTGGTCGCAGGCCAAAAGATCCTTGTGAGACTGTACGTCGGTATTAAATCAATATTTTACACAGTACTGCATCGAGTATTAGGTAATAATCTGTTTCAATATGACATGCTACACAAAATTCACACTGTCGATGCCGTGACAGATACCGACAGCCACAGAACAAAGAAGACCAGAAAAAAGTAGGTACTTTCTTATTCCGCGGCGACCACGGCAATGTGAATTTGAAATAAAAATGGCGAGTGTGTATGAGACGAACTATGACAGTGGAGGAAGCCAGAGAGGTATGTAAGGAAAGAACCTGTTGGAACTCTGTACTCTCTGCCTACCCCGCGAGGGAGCTGGCGTGATGATATAGATAGATAGATAGATAGAAATAAAAATATCAGTATATTAAACGCACATGAACAGTAAAAAAAAACCCCGTATTTTTTTTATAAAAAAAGAAAACGTAGACCCGCTCTAGGACTTACTGCATCGTGGGTGCGTTTACAATCCTGAAAATTCACATACACAAATTCTTCTTCAGCCGAAAGACGTCCTCTGCAGGACAAAGACCTTCCCTAAAGACCGCCACAACGACCGGCTTTGTGCTGTACGCATCCAACTTCTACCCGCGACCTTCACCAGGTCATCGTTACATCTTGTAGGGGGCCTGCCCACTTCGCGTCTTCCGGTACGTGGTCACCACTCGAGAACCTTTCTGCCCCAACGGCCGTCAGGTCTACGAGCGATGTGACTCGCCCACTGCCACTTAAGATTAGCAATTCTGAGTGCTATGTCAGTGACTTTGGTCCTCCTGCGGATCTCCTCGTTACTGATTCGATCCCGCAGGGTAACTCCTAGCATAGCTCTCTCCATCGCCCTTTGGGTGACATTAATCCTTCTTATGAGGCCCATCGTAAGCGATCATGTCTTAGTGCCGTAAGTGACACTGGTCAAAGACTTTTGTCATACACCAATACCTAGACCGAAACGAATCATTGTGGGGCACACAAGATTCTGCCGTACGGGAATCAAGCCCACGACTATTCGACCCAGTGGTAGGAGCGGCTTAAGCTCTTAACTACTGCGCTAAAAAGTCCGTCCTACTTCTGTATTAAATATAAATGTTTAGATAATAACTTTTACGTGTGTACGTACGTGTATTTTTATTCTGTGGTACCAAGAATATGGTTTGTCGTCAAAGTAAATAGTTGAACAACAAGGACATTAACATTTGATTTCGAAGAATGTACGAGGGAATCTCCCAGAACTCCCAAAAAGGGGGAGTGTACTAAACTTGGGGATGGTTGAGCCATTCCCCAAGTTTTAAGCATACTGGGTAAGTTTTGAGTTGTATAACAATCATGTGGTCTCCCCTTTATGATGGCCCTTTATGAGTTGCGTTTGAAAATGTTTATTCACACAAAAATGTGTCATATGTAAGTGGTTATCAGGTTGTTCTTAGGACTAAAAATATAACTAATATTACGACACGGCTTTAGCCGGTGGATCACATTGACAGGAAGGGTTGGTGTGAAATAAGGGTTATCATTTAGCAAAATTTCCTATTTCCAGGGAAACATTTTACCAGATGGGTCTGCACGGTTACTAATTAAAAAAAAACTTTATTAAATTTCATAGTAAACGGCAACTCTGCAATTGTCATAAAATGGCATTTAACTTGATAACAGCATTATTTCCGATTTTGACCGCGGGTCAAAAGATCCTTGTCGGATTGTAGTGCACACAAAACTTATCCAAAAAATTTTGTCTTAATACCAAATGTAAGGAATTACTTAAAAACAAAAAAAAAGTCTATATACAGAATAAATGAGAACAAACAAAGGGAAATAGCGAAAATCACTTTTTTCCTACAAAAATTTTTTTTTTTTTTTATAAACGTAGCCCCACACTAGGATTTATTCCTGTGTCGTGGGTGCGTTTACAAACATGAAAATTCACACACAAATACCCAGACCGGAACAAATAATTGTGGATCACACAAAGATTTGTCCCGTGCGGGAATCGAACCCGCGACTATTAAACACAGTAGGTGGAGCGACCTAAGCTTTTAACCACTGCGCTAAATCGTCCGTCCTTACAAAAAAAGTCGAAATTAAATGTATATGTTGATTTGTTTTTTAATTCATAATCAAAGTCTCACACATTTCTCAAGCAGAATTGACAAATGTGTCTGAGATACACTTAAATTTTCCAGACGATGTTAGCTTTCAATGCAATGTGGGGTGAGCCTATTGTCGATATATTTTAGACACACAACTTCAGACTTCTACTTCTTCTTTAACACTTTGTCTGACCTTGAATTCGAAACTCGACCCTCGTGATCTAAAACTTTACAGATCACAACTAGCTGCTTTCATACGAGCCATATATACATTAAAATAAATTTCTTTCACAACCAATTCCACCACCACTCGAATTTCTATTTAAGTCTAAAAAGCCGTTCATTACTAAATTTACTCAATACTTATTGAAAAAATCGCCCACTTCTGGCATTGTCGGCACTAAAAGACCTAAGTACTCTACTTCGCCGCGAACATTTATCGGTCTATGTAATTTTAGTGTGCCCGATCACTAAAAGAACGTTACATAACCATTCATTTATTTTATATAACGAGTAAGTTTTTTTTCTACATGAGTTATGAAAATAGAAAATAGAATATTCTATTTAAAAAAGAACCTCAAATTTTCGGACAAAGAATATACAGCTTAATGTACAGCTGTGTTCCTAGAGAATTTATATTTTTGTATCTTAATTTAGTAAAGAACAATGCCCAAAACCGAGCTAAAGATGCGTCACAATGCACAGACACTATTTATATACCAATAATTTGGATTTTGAACGGTTTATGGTTTTTGAACGGGAAGAAACCAGAACGAATGCAAGGATTGCGGTTGGTAACGATGTGCTGGAGCAAGTGAATGAGTTTGTATATCATGGATGTGCATTCAGTAAGAATGGTAAATACACTGCTGACATAGAGAGAAGAGTGAGTGCAGAGTACAGAGTGAATGGTGCGATGGGAAAGCTACTTGGGAGCCGGCACTTAAGCCAAAAGGCGCAGTTGGCCATACATAACGGAGTGCTTGTCTCAATGCTGTTTTATGGCAGCGAGAGCTGGGTATGTAAAAAGGAAAATGAAAGTAGGATAAATGCGGTGAAAATGCGAGCTCTGCGGAAGATGTGCGGAGTGAAGCTGACCGACCGTATTCGCAAGAGCAGACAGTAAGAAAGCGAATAGGTATGAAAAATAGTATCGGTGTAAAGATGAGAAAGGGTATGCTCCTTTGGTTCAGGCATATACAAAGAATGTCAGAAGAAAGAATGACAAAACAGATATACAATTTTTGTTATAAAAACATAAAAAAAGATATACAGTGTGAACCTAGACTATCTTACCAGGACCAAATAGACCAAGTCTTATCTGAAGGTCAAGTCAAGAGTCTCCGTAACAGCGAGTGTGTATGAGACGTACTATGAGAGTGGAAGAAAGCCAGAGAGGTATGTAAGGAAAGAACCTGTTGGAATTCTGTACTCTCTGCCTACCCCGCAAGGGATCTGGCGTAATGATATAGATAGATAGATAATTTGTATCTGAATTATAAGTCCCCGCTGGCAATTTGTAGCCCAATTAGTATTTACGTTTAAAAATATAGTATAAACATAATTATTACAATACCAGTCAATGGAGCTTACTCCATTGACTGGTATTGTAATAATTATCGAAATAAATCATATTGGAATCGTATAAAATAATACCGTATCTTGTACATTAGTATCTTATTGAAACCCAATGTTTATAACAAAACACATACATGAGGCGCTCGTAGCGCTGTGCGACCGCGGTGTTCTTACCGAGCACCAAGGTTAAACAGCATTCGACTCGGTCGGCCTGAGATGGGTGACCGTTGGTGGCATTTTCATATTCGAGCGTCTCCGTGCTCCGGAAGGCACGTTAATCCGCTGGTCCCGGTTACCACTTAATGTGGTAGTCGTTAAGCCGAGTTGGAAGCCTTAAAGGCGGCTTGATAAGTTCCAACAGCAGGTGGCCACAAACCTGCCTCCACCAATCCGCACTGGGTGCGCGTGGTGGTGTATGACCTAATCTCTCTCACCTAGATTTGTGAGAGAAGGCCTTTGTCCAGCAGTGGGCAGTATAGGCTGATATTATTATTATTATATTATTACATGCATATTTACGCGATCCTATAAATAATATGGTAAAAAATATACTTACGATTCAGACTACCCAAAATATTAAACAATTATTTTCATAAATAAGTTGAAGGTTAATTCGATTCAGTATAACAAAATCATAAGGACAGTTTTGCCATTGCGTTAAACTTGTTTTTTTTTGTAATTTTCTGCGAATATAGGAGTTGGAGAAGTGTTTCTGTGCCTACTAGATATTTAAGTGCAAGTGAATCTTGGTACTAATTACGATGTCGTCAAGATTTAATACAGCCACATATCACGGCGGTGTAGTAACTGTTCGTTGTAGTCTGTCGTTGTGCCACGTCATGAACGAGTTCATTATATGGATAAACAATATAAAATCTATGCTAAACGTTTTGACCTCCTGGATTGCATCTGTTTCAGTAAGCGTTTTATCTTTATTAATAATATTTTTTATGCATTATCATGTTTATGCATTATTATCATTATTCTGGAGTTCTTTCATTCTTCTCAATTTTTTTTGTTGGTCCGGTCCTACTTTCTACTTGAAACACCGTCACGCCTATATTGCCCAAGCGGGGGTGGCAGAGGTGCACTGAGTACACGCACGTTTTGCCGACGATATTAGGTCCCATGTTATAGGGGGCCTATTGCCATATACCGGGCACAATTTCAGACTCCGGACTCGTACTGGGAAGTTTTCGTTAGAAAAACTACACTTGTCCGACCTAGGATTTGAACCCAGGACCTCGTGATCACAAAGCGATGCGCTTTGCCACTTGAACCACGAGGCAGTCTTTCTAGCTAGGCGAGTACTTTCTACTTAATATTATAAATGTGAACGTTTGTATGTTTGTTACTCAAGCACGCAAAAATGGCGGAGCGGATTCTGATTAAATTTAGCACACATAGTTTATTATCTGGATTAACACATAGGATACTTTTTATTGCAGAAAAAGTGTTAGGTTCTTGTCTTAAGTCATCGCGGGTGAAGCCGCGGGCATAAACTAGTAATTTATAAAAATACATACACCGGTAAGTCGCAGGCTCCGCAAGTCACATACAAGAATATACTCTATGATCCGGTCTACGCAGAATGGGCTAACACCACGGCTCACGATCTATTATTATATATTACTACTACTATATCATTACGCTAGATCCCTTGCGGGGTAGGCAGAGAGTACAGAGTTCCAACAGGTTCTTCACAGGCCTTGATTACAGGTTATTTCCTTATAATATGTATGCCGTCTATAATGCGGTTAGGTATTTTGAGTGGAGTGGGAAAAATTATGTTGCAATAACTCTATGAAATGTTCGTGTAAAGCTTTTCTGTATGCTACTTGGAGTACCATTTTTGTTGTTGTTTGAGTGATCTATGTTGGTCTGTTGGCCTTTACATCTTCACCGGACAAAAGGGCAAGCATGCGACCACTATGCTCGAGCTTAAGGGGCAATGGGACAACTAGCTCAAGGGCGTCTCAAAGAGGAACAGCCTCAGCTTGGGCAGTCACTATGGAGGAGAGTATATACTAGGTATCTCGCCGTGGTGTTCTGCACCGGCCGGCGGGTAAGGGATTCTTCGACCTCGCCGGCGAGGTCGGTGTCTGATCCTATAAGCGGTATCTGTATTCGAAAGAAGAGGTGGTAGCAGCTGATAGGAGTCAGGTGTGTAGTAGGCGGCGACTACGATTAGGGGGTTCTGACGATCGGACGCGTTCGCGAAGTAGCTGGTTGTCGCCTTTTTTATATAGGCGCTTATACTTTCGAGACCGAGATCGGAACGGAAATCGACATTCCGTATGTACCACGGGGCACCGACGGCTTTTCGGAGAAACTTGAAGTACCATCAAACGCTCATTTCACAAAATTCACGAAGTTATCGTGACGCACTACGTTACTTGTTTATTTGGTCATAGCAAGTAAAGGCCCGGTCAGAATTTACGAGCACGTGCGAACACCCTTCGACCGCACTCTGGCTAATGTAGGTGCATTAGGTTCACTATCCCGTTGATTGTTTCGTTAGCAAAAACTGGAGCCAATCGGCTTGAGTGTACTTGAAATAAAAAAAACGAGTCGAAGAATAAATTGGGTTCAAGTGCTATGGAAAAAACGGGACTGGAATTTAAATTGTTGCTGCGTGGGTTTTTTTCCAAGAGAAATGTAATTTGGATGATGCTTTGAACAGGTTTTTTTTCTAACTAGGCAAGGTTACCCTTAAATTTTGTAGAGCTATTTTATTAAATACTAAGGAAGAACCTGTTCTTTTTGCTATTTTTTGTGGAAATTTTGAAAAGTATCAAACTTTGCATAATCATTGAAAAATAGCTGCAATATTAATTGATGACGTAAGCAAATTTATTCTAGGAATTTTCGCGACAGTTGAGTCCTACAATGACGGGCTAAGATTATTGAAAAATATATATATTAACATTAATCAGTGCAATATTTAACAAACCAAAGTCGCATCCAGTTTCTAAGATACCGAATTAGACAGTCGATTGAATGTTAAAACATTAACGAGAGTTATAGTACTGCCCTCAGTAGTCCAAAAGGAGAGGCGAGCGAAGGAGAGTGCTTCCAGCAATTTGCATTTATTTACTGCTTTTCACAGGTAAGGATAGCAAAACAAAAGGTACTCGGAATACTCGGAAAGTTTTTGTGTATTCGGCACGAAGCCTGTTTGCGGGTGCAAATATTTTGCTTACTTTTTTTATTTTGGCACGAGCAGAACTGATAGGGTTTGTGAGGGGTCGGTTTCTTGTATTCTGCAAATTTTTTGGTGGAAAATTAATATTTAAAAAATAAGTGAGTGATTTTTTCATATTTCAAATGAAAATTTGACTGCATCGTTGGTCTGGTGGCAAAGCGCATCACTTTGTGATCATGAGGTCCTGGGTTCAAATCCTAGGTCGGACAAATGTAGTTTTTCTAACGAAAAATTCCCAGTATGAGTCCGGAATCTGGAATTGTGCCCGGTATATCGCAATAGACTCGCTCCCTATTACATGGGACCTAACATCGTCGGCGAAACGTGGGTGTACTCAGTACACCTCTGCCACCCCCTCTGGGGAATATAAGCGTGACGGTGTGTCTAATGAAAGGAATGTTTGTATTTTGTGAGTTCACACGGGGCTAGTTCCCACTTTAATGAATTTAAGCCCTTGAGAACAATAAAAATATGGATGATATTTTTTAATTTCAGACGAAACCAGTTTTTGTTTTATTTATGAATTGATACAGATAAATTTCAAACATTATGGATTATAAGGTAATTGAAAACTATCGAGTACCTATTCATATTAGAAGGATAAGCACGAAAAGATTGGCATTCCTTGTCCTGTCCTGTCATCCTTATCACATACGAATTTACTAAAGGCCGGTTTCAGTATTTACCTCAAGGATAGAATTGCCTACTATCAGAAGAATTTTAACATATTTTATTCGGAAAATCTGTCACATATATTCTCGAGTTCAAAATGTTAAAAATGGTTATAAATAAACACGAACGTGACAGCACGCTTACTCGCTAGCATGACGCTAACCTCAATTTATTCGGGCTAAGACCAAGTACCACAAGTTTTTGATAGTTAAGCCTACATAGCAGATAACAAATAGACTATCTGGGTTTTATTAAATAACGTCTAGTTGTTAAGAAAGTGGAAAAAGTAGCAATTTTTTAAATTCTACATAATTAATTATATTAAAGAACTTAAAAAGAAACTCAGAAAGCAAGCTTTTATGCAAAATTTTCTTACGAAAATACGTTGTTCCACTACGTTTAAATGGCGAGATAACAGAAATTAGTTAAACTAAATTAAGAGTGCGCTGTTGTTAAAAATATCATCAAAACCACTTCTAAACGCGATTTGGGACAATTTATGGCACACATTTTTTTTGTAAAAATCAACGTCACGCCTATTACTGTAGTTTTCCTCAAGCTTATCTCAGATTCTATGCCATATAAGGAAAGGTAATATCCTCTCTCCACAATAAGAGTATGTATCTAACTCAACGTTCACAAAAAATACAAATGACTGTGATTGTCATAAGAATAGGTAGAACATTAAGGAAAATGTATTGTTTTTGCAAATTTGAGCATGTAAAAATGATTGTGTAGAGTAAATATGTTTAGAGGAACATTGACAGAAATGAATCCGAAAGATTTATCGGTAGATGGCCTGGACGTCGTTCTTGCTTTTAGGCTTGGGCCATATAGCCGACGGGACGGGACGGCGGCGAGACACCAGCGGACGGTAACGCGGCGGGCGCATACATTACACCGCGGGCGTAAAGATGCCGTCGGCATCGCGCCCCGCTAAACAACATACTGACATCCCAATCGATACGACAGCAAAAAAAAAAACACAGACCCCCAGTTTTTTGTATAGTGCTACAATCATATTTTGGCCCATGTGTGACATTGACAGGCGTTGGTGTGAATTAGGGTCATCATTTAGTAAAATTTTCTAGTTCTAGGGAACTATTTCAACAGGTTTGTTCGCACGGTTACTAATTAAAAAAAAGAATTTGGCTAAATTTTATAGCAAACGGCAACTCTGCGACTGTCATAAAGTGACATTTAAGCGTTAGTTCCGATTTTAGCCGCGGGCCATAAGATCCTAGTATTATTTTGTTCGTATGAAATGTAGCTTATGTAACCCGGATCGTAATAACGATCGATTGCTATCTCAAACATCAAAATTTGATAAACAGTATAGGTCCTACGGTGAAACATACTTAAATACGTACAAACATACGTAGACTACTAAAAATATAACCTTTTCTTTTGGGTTTGCTGCAGTCGGGTAACAAGTATAGTTACTATAGTTTCATCACCAAATACGTGGACGTTATGAAAAAAAAATATGCTTTCCTCGGTCTGAATGGTGAAGTATATTCTATTCTTTCTCACATAGGTTTGTAATAGAAAGGTTATGCCATATAGGCCATTATATTATTGTATTACACCTACGGGTGATTGTAATAATAATTAGATTTGGGCTTAACACGTTGCGTTCGTGACAATCAGGCGTACGTGCAACACGTTTTCGGCTACATGAATTGGTATATATGATATTTAGCTGATAATATCGGTGTATGGACCTCCGATACTCCCGGTAACCACGGTACATTAAGCCCTTATGTAAAATTCACTGCATCCGTAATATGTTTTAAAGTGGGCCCTTATTTGATGTGACTAATTAAACACGTAACGCGGGGTGTTGCGATAACTTCACGAAATGGTTGTTGTTTTTCGTCGGAGTACCGCTTGGGGTATACACCAGTGGCATACTTAATTCGATAATTTTACGAGATTATCGTAACGCACCGTGTTTGGCCATAGCGGTTAAGGGCCCTAGTTTAGGAACTATCGTTTCATACAGAACTGGCATATGGACGGGACGGACGGATTGGAAAAAACATCTCCGGCGGTGATGTTTAATAATTTAAGGTAATAAAAATAATATTGCGGAAATTCTCGTTCTGTTTTGTCTGGCTTGAAACACATTATATATCCCTCTCGTCCTGTCATTTTGTATCAACAATGTTTCCAAAAATTGTCATTCCGTCCGGTTTAGCTTGAAATAATTTTCTATGTAGCAATCTCAAACATCGTCGATATTTTTTTCTATCCGTCGTCGTCTCGTCCGCCGTGCGCCCATCATGTGCAAATAAGTGCAAAATTGTTTACATTTTGCACTTTTTTTTTAAATTGTGATCCCTTCCGACTTGAAACGACTTTTAGTATCGAATTCTCCAAGTTGAACTAGAATGCAGTTTATTAACACTGATTAAAACAGCGCAGTGAGCCGCGGGCGTGATATCGACTAATGACTATTAGCGACCTCTGTCGGCCGCCGCGAGCTGGATTACTGGGCGCGTGACGGCGATTACACCCTGATATGATTTTGTTTGGTCCCAAACGATGAAAATAGGCTGAGGGCTTAGTAATAGCTGAGGTACTCGCAGCGCTGTGTGACCGCGGTGTCCTTAGTGATCACCAAGGTTTAGCAGCGTACGGGTTGGTTGGAACTAAGATTTTTTACTTATCTTTTACTGCTGTTTAAAGAACTTAACTTAAAAATAAAAAAGAAATCTATCTATCTATCTCTATCTATATCATCACGCCAGCTCCCTCGCGGGGTAGGCAGAGAGTACAGAGTTCTAACAGGTTCTTTCCTTACATACCTCTCTGGCTTCCTCCACTCTCATAGTTCGTCTCATACACACTCGCCGGTTACGGAGACCCTTGACTTGCCCTTCAGCTAAGACACGGTCTATTTGGTCATGGTAAGATAGTCTAGGTCTTCCCCGGCACCTACATCCTTCCACTTTCACATTGTATATCTGTTTTGTCATTCTTTCTTCTGGCATTCTTTCTATATGCCCGAACCAACGGAGCATACCCTTTCTCATCTTTACACCGATACTATCTTTCATACCTATTCGCTTTCTTACTACGCTGTTGCGAATACGGTCGGTCAGCGTGACTCCGCACATCTTCCACAGAGATCGCATTTCGACCGCATTTATCCTGCTTTCGTTCTCCTTCTTACATACCCAACTCTCACTGCCATATAACAGCGTTAGGACAAGCACTCCGTTATGCATGGCCAGCTGCGCCTTTTGGCTTAAGTGCCGGCTCCCAAGTAGCCTTCCCATCGCACCATTCACTCTATTACCTACATTCACTCTTCTCTCTATATCAGCGGTGTATTTCCCATCCTTACTGAAGGCGCATCCAAGATATACAAACTCATTCACTTGCTCCAGCACATCGTTACCAACCACAATCCTTGCATTCGTTCTGGTTTCTTCCCGTTCAAAAACCATAATTTTGGTTTTCTTCACATTCAAATGTAAGCCATTGTTCATGCAGTCGTCTCTCATAACTGTGACTAGTGTTTGCAGATCAGTGGCTGTTGGCGCTATCAAAACCGCGTCATCTGCATACAATAGGTGGTTTATCACTAGATCACCCATTTTTACCCCTTCAGTCATCGCACACAGTCTTTGAAGACTTTTATCCAGATACACTATAAACAGTCTAGCGGACAACACGCAACCCTGCTTGACGCCGATTTTAACGTCAAACCAAGGTGACATGTTACCACCCACCCGTACGCATGCTTTGCTGTCCACGTAGATGGACTGGTCGGCTCGCAACAGGGTGCCGTTTAAACCATACTCTGGCAAAATGTCCCAAAGTCTCTTTTGCACGACTCTATCAAACGCCCTAAAAAAAAATATAAATTTAAATTGAAAAACCAAAGCTTCCTTTTTAAAGTACAACTTACTTGACAAGAATCACAAAAATAATGGTGTAATTATTCCATTTTCAATGTTCAGGGGATTAATAACGATCTACTATAACATCAAAACAGTAGCATTTAACCCCAAAAAGAACATCCCCGCACCCAATCACTCAATTCAATTAATAAAGTCCAAACGTTTAAAATATCACCGGGCTATCTTCAAAAACTGCCTTAACTCCAAAAACTTACTACAGCTTACGTAAACAGATAGCCCACTCTAGAAAACTTATGAGCGTGATATTAAAAGTGCGTTTATAAATGGCAGCTAACCCATGGCTTTAGCGGTTTACTATGAGCGCGCTCCCTATTTTATTGGGAACTAACATAACAGGTGAAATTGTAGGTGGATATTTTTTTCACTCCCGCTTAGGGAGTGTAAGCTTGACAAAGTGTATATGAGTATGTGAGATATAGCTTGATCCAGTGGTTAAGAGCTTAAGCCGCTCTACCAACTGGATCGAGAATTTGTTCGATCCCGCACGGGACAAACCTTTTTGTGTGACCCTCAGCTCTTTGTTTCGATCGGGATGTTTGTGCCTGTTATTTTATGTTTGTAATCGCACTCACTACAAAATAATAATTTCTAGTGTGGGGTTACGTTTTTATTATAAGAGAAACAAAAACACCCGAAAGTTTCAGATTTGGTTAAATAACTGTTTTCTAGTGACAATATTGGTTTATTATTTATTAGAACATATAAGAGCGTATTTGTGCTTCGTCCTGAAAGACTAGGATCACTTATGTAAAGTCTAAATTTACTTTGCAGTTTTTTTCTAAATTTATTACTCTAATACAATCCACTAAAGATTGCATAACATTTTTTAGATTAGAGTGAACTAGCTGTAAACATGCTGTGCTTCTACGCCGCTAGTTGGCAAGGGCGTAAAAGTTTTACGTCGTGAATCGAGTGTTCGAGCCAATTTGCATTTATTACAGTTACGTGCTTTTGTCTGTGGGCCGTTCCTATTTAGTAGAACGGATGTGTGTTCGCCCTCTCGTCCCGCCACGTTAAGTGAAATGAAACGTGAACGTCGAACATTTGAGCTTCGCAAATCTTTTGTTGGAGGCTTTTGTTCGGGAACTTTCCATTATTCTTCCACTATTTGGAGCTATGTCAACGCAGTTTTATAGTGGTAACACCTTGAACAGTGCAAAGGTCATGTTGGAATCGGAATCAGTATATTTTATTCATGTAAACCATTACAGTATTTATGAATCGTCAGAAAAGAAACAAAGACTTTACCACCACTTCGGAATGTTATGGAACTTTCGGAATGTGTACAGTTACTTTTTTAAAATAGTATTTTACATTTTCTTTTTAACTGACTTCAAAAAAGAGGAGATTCTATGTTCGTCTGTATTTAAGCTTTTTTATGTATGTTAATCGATGTTTTCGTCAATTCTGGACCGGTGTTGATAATTCTTTTTGCATTGTGTTCAGTATAGCTCCAAGGTGGTCTCATTTTAATTTCATCGGTATTGGACCTTGGACATTGAAGATACACCAGGGAACTCCTTAACGACAAATAATACGAATCTGTAGATTGAGTCATTATAAATATTTTGTTTATCCTATAACTACTCTACCTTAGAACTAATCAGCATATTAACCGACTTCAAAAAATGAGGAGGCAATTCGTGTGTGTTTTTTAATACCGTCTTTATTTATGAACTGATTTTGATGAATATTTTGACGTTTGGCTTAGCATAGTTTCGAGGTGGTGACATTTGACCCTTGGAATTTTAAGATACGCCAGGGGACTCCTTAACGGCAAACTGCACGAAGGTAAAGATTCCGTTATTATAGGTATTATATCAATTCTGTAGAACTAAGCAATAATAAAGGTATATGAATATTAATAATTAATTAACTCGTCACTTAAAATTGTAAACTAAATAACTTTTAACAAAGGGAAACCGACTTTAAAAAGCAATCTTTGAAGTCCGTGCCGGTTAGTGCAGTCGGGTAATTGGCACCGACTTCAGACATTTATTTTTTACTTTTTTAAGTAGGTTTACCTTTTTTAAAAAGTATTTTTTTAGTCTACTTTTTTTTTTGGGGTATGGGAGAACAATGGAGGCTGGTCCATCAGGTGAGTCTAAGTAAAATTAAACAAATTATACTGTTTATGAGAATGGCTACATGGTTCCCTTATTTACAAGGAAATATATGAGAAAAAAAACTAAATTAATATGAAGATAGGAAATAATAATAGCTGAACAAGTTATACATATTCAATTTTCAAGTACAGCTAGAACACAGTTGGTAATCTACAGGTCGAAATTTTGTTTTAAACGGGAATTAAAATTAGTAATACTCAACTTAACGTATCACAGTCAAAGAACTACTGTGATATAGTTTTATTACTTGCTTGCTTATCTAATCATTCCGCTTTAATTTGGCATCTCACAATACCACCTAATAATTTACACATCTAAAACAATAAAAACGTCCTGCCTATATCCTACAAACGGGGATGACAGAGGCATACTTTATGTACTCACATCTTTGTCAAATTTAGGTCCTCATGTAATACGAGACGAGTCCATTGCTAATAGCAATATCGGACACAGCACCAAATGTCGGGCAGTTATTAAAAAAATTAATACTTACCCGACTTATGATTCATCTTAAGCCCTCGTGATTACCCATTGAGATTTGTAACCAGGAGGGCTTGGGTCAGAATATTGTTGGTCTTTTGTTGTAGGCAACATACCATAAGACCAACAACATCGCCAAAACCAAACTGCATTACCCCAGAAAAACAATTCCCTTATCCTGGCCCTACAAGCGGGCATACTTTGGACCTCGTAAGAAAACATTTTTCTCGTATTTTACAAATGGCGACCAACAAAGGCTCGGCCGTCCGCGGCGCATAACTCTGCGTTGCTTTTATTAAACGTCTCATGTAGTTTGTCACTAGCACAATAAAGGACCGTGGTCTGTGCAGGTATGGGCTGCTTTACTGTAAGTTACTGGTGCACTGTTTGAGGATATATTAAAAATATAAACCGTACTCGGGTAAAAAATTAAGAAAATAATTATTTACGCGTATATCCTCCAAAGTAATATGTGGGTAGCGTAAGGGCTTATACATTTTTTTTAGAATATTATTGCAATATAGTACTTTTTATCACAGACTATACTTGTCCATTGCTGAACGTAGGCCTCTCCAATCGCTCTCCAGCGCAGCCGGTCCTTCACAAGATCGTCGGGCCATCTAGCAGGCGACCGTCCCACGCTGCGCTTGCTAATACGAGGTCTTCACTCTAGAGTCTTTCTGCCCCAACGCCTCAATATAGTATTATTAAATGTAAAATTTAGTATATAACTGTTTGCTGTTCCTCAATAAAATAGCTCTGGATGGTAGGTACTATGTACAAGTGTACGTGTACAGCCATATATGTCTGTTAATTTCAGGTCCCAATAAGTAGGAGACGCCTTTATTACTATAATACCGGAAATACTATTAGACTTCGGACAGCTATTAACAATTGTTGTATAGAAAAATAACTTTTAACCCAAGCCCTCTTTATTTTCAGCCTCATTACACGCTACTATACGAACTTTTTGCCAATGATATTAGATCTTATATAATAGGGGGCGAGCTTGATGCCATATACAATACAATTCCAGACTCCGGACTGATACTGGAAATTTTTCGATAGAAAAACTACTTTTGTCCGACCTAGGATTTGAACCCAGCACCTCGTGATCGCAAAGCTTATCATTCTCCCACGAGACCAACGAGGCAGTTACAATTCACTTCAATTCAAAGCGACATTTCGCAATAAAGAACTAACGAAATCCCCGGAATCTCGCAATTCCCAAACATTCGACTGGATTTGAGTGCTCAATCGACTGGACTATCACACTTCCTAAACCAAAACGTGGAACAAACTTCCAGACAGCTACTTACCCCAGCGCTGGAGTCAGGGAAGATAAAACGGTTTTCAGCTGAGCCGTATCTCCGGGGTTAGTCTTAAATGGTATAAGTTATTGTGTTTGTCTTGTTTAGTTACAAATGTAATACTTTGAAGATATTTTTAAGTTGAAAATAAAGTTCTCTGACAGCCTAATTGTTCTAGCATCGCATTATTCGGTTAACGACTAAGATTTCTCCGGTTCGATTTAGGAATCAAAACTGTTACCTTGGAGTCACATAAATTGTCACAAAGGTTTTCTATTAAAAAATATCAATAGCAGTCTCCGGAGCGAGTTTGGAGTTGTATCGATCAAAAATAATTTAATAATAAGAATCACTATTTTCTGCTGCGTTTGTTTTTTGTTGTTGTTAATATTGCACTGTAATCCAACTCTGAACTATATTTTAAATTTCAAGTGCTCTTTGGGAAGTTAGTTTAAAATCGATTACAAAATGGGTGATTAACTGACAAACTGACCATATATGACATAACCGTTGGGGTAGACGTGTTCTTAAGTGAAGACTGCGGCTCAGAAAACGTAGCGTGGGACGCCCTGCAGCCAGGTGGAGCGACGATATACGCAGGGTGGCTGGCAGCGGTTGGAAGAGAAGAGCTGAAGACCGGCCTCAATGGCATGCCTTGGGAGGGGCCTATGTCCAGCAGTGGACTGATACGGGCTGATGATGAGACAAATAGACAGACAGATGTGAAATTGTGATACATGCACTCACGCAAATATGCACAAAATGATTTTATTTGTATGTGAATAATGCACTGTTTGCCATTCCAATTCGAATTTCTTACCCGTGTTTTACATATTCTAACCCTACCGTATCACTAGAACTCTTAAACATAAGCCCTCAATCAAACATAAATACCCAGTGAACAGACGAAAATACTAACACTGCTTTATGCCTCTATAAAACCTTGGCTTCTACTCGTAAGTAATTTACTTACATGGAATTTCTTTTCATGTACGCCATTTTTAGCTTAAGGCATAATGGAATAATTTCCTCGCCGGGCATAAGGAACACAATTTTAATTAAGTCTTACGACGAACGAGCACTATAATTTCTTGACCGTATTTTGGTTCTTGCACTAAAGTGCTTTACATTTTAAGCCGTAAAAATGTGCTATGATTTATGCTTGTTCAAGGTGAGAGCCGTTGGGCTATAAGAACTGGTAGTTTTAGTATTTTGGTTACTACTTAGTATTGAGTTCTTAGGCCTCAAAAGATCGTGAAGTCATTCTGCGTAGATCAGATAAACAGAAACAAAGCTATGCACGAATTAACTGACGTCATCTTGAGGTTGTCGAAATTGTGTTCTGTCATCTTTATTGAGTAAATTTTTAGTGTGAAAAGGATGGCGTATCAATTTGATAACGATATTTTAATGTAAAACAGTTTGAACTAAGCGCTCTTTTCAGAATGTAGCGCCAAGGCTAGCATTGTGCAGAAGGTGTTCACATCTATCAATCTATCTATATCAATGCGTCAGACCCTGCGGGATAGAAACAGAGTATAAAATTGCAACAGGCTCGTTCCTTACATCTTCTCTCGCTTCCTCGCTCTTCGTTTCATACACGCTCGCCGCTTACAGAGATTTGACTGGCCGATTAGGGAGAGACACGGGCTATTTGATCATCTACAAACTTCTATTATACTGTGTATCCATATAATCTTTGCTCCGATATTCTTTCCATATATCCATATCACCCTTTCCTTTCTTTAAACTTCTTTCTATTATACATACACGCGGTTTTATTATGCTGTTCCGAACGCGGCCGGTCAGTTTGACTCTAGTTCAGTTAGGAAGTCTATGATAATATTTATCGAGCAAAATGATTCAATAAGGTCTACATTGCTATCTTATGTGCATCAGACCGAAGTTAGGCTTGGCAAACAAGCTGGAAACAGGATATTGAGCTGACCTAGCAGTGCTTGCACAATTCATGACGTAGGTTGAACTGAAGAGCATCGGCCGTCTTAGAGAGGAGTCTGATCATGGTATGATTTATTTATCTCATTCAAATTCAAACTCATATAGGCGCGTGAAATTGACGCCACTGATGTGAGGAGATTATCACAAAATGCTTCAGGACTGTGTAGACCACTGTCCTATATGATACTGAACTTGTAAGTGTACTTAAGAGGTCCCTAATACAAACTTTTTTTCGAAAAATTATTTATCGAAAAGTATTTTTTACAGCAATAACTTTAATTTACATATGAGTCTGTGTCTACTTTTTTCAAACTTTCATTAAGGCAAAATAGCGACTGTGGTTCCAAAGAAAAATTGTTGTTTTATTATTACGATTTGTATATAATTTATCTTACGATGAAAATCGTTAAGCCAGTCGTCATGGTAATCTTTGCGAGCATCTATATACTGCAATGGGCGTCATTCGATTTAACAATTTGCATTCAAAAAGATTTTTTTTAAACTAGTTTTTATAGCAAAAACACTACGGATATATTTTGCTTTGTTGAGCAGTTCCTCCTCCTCCGACCTCCTTCCAGCTGCACCATCAGATCCTGCTCATCATCTGGGTCTACGCTACTTACCAAAATAAAACCAACGTGCTGAAACATGACGGGGTTGTGTTGAGTAGTTGGGTAGTTTTATTGACCACCTTCTGGCTTCATCTTGAGACACTGGCCACCATCCGAGTCTACAGTATTTATCAAGGAAAATCCAACGAGCCCAAACACGGCGGGATTATGATCAGTATTTGGGTTTGGCCTTTCATTGGTCATCTTTCGGCTTCATCATCACACCCTGAACATCATCTGGTTATACAAGGTGTGACATAAATAACGCAAGACCTCAGACACGCCAATTAGATTATTGCTTTACAAACTCAATACGATAAGCAAACTTACAATTTTAAGGAGTTTTCTACCATTTTTTTAAGCTAAAATGTAAAAGAAATGCATTGATAATTATTAAAAATTTTGTTTAATACACCGAACAGAACGATTTACAGCATTTTTTGAAAATAAAATAAAAAATTAACTCACTTTACAAATAGTTGGAATCGATTCGGTTGCAGATTCAGAACATAATAATAATAGTTTATTTCCAGATAAAATTTTACATAGCAACCACTTACATAATCTTAAGCTACTAATTAAATAAGAATTGTAACAATAAAAGCAAGTAAGTAGTATTTATGAACTCTGGTACCCAAAATAAGATTTAACTTGTGTTATGGGTACCAGCGCTCTCACATTTTTTACCAGAAAGTTACTAATGGTCTGGATGGAAGTGGTGTCAAGTGGACTGGATGATAATGGTCATTAAGTATTATCGACATGTGTGTGTGTATGTGTATAGAACAAACTACTTTCAGGTCTTGCGTAAATTATGTTACACCTCGTATAGTACTTATCAGTACCCATCCATCGAGTCTCAACACGAGTGAGTTTTGTTTTGTAGTCGATATCTTCCTAGGGCCACCTTTCGACTCCATCATCAAATCAGATCCATAATACTTATATGATACTTTTATTATTATTAACCCTGTTAAGAAACTGCCCCACTGCTGGGAACGGGCCTCCTCTCCAACTGAGAGGGTTGATGCTTATTATTGCATTATTATCGAACTTACATACATACGTATACCAATTTCCAGCTCAATCAGATATCCGCAAGTGCTTGAAAAATTGTAGTGTTTTTGTTTGATACAGCGAACAGAACGAGTAACAGCATTTTTTGCAAATAAAACAAAAAAAATCACTCACTTTAAAAATAGGTGGAATCGATTCGGTTGCAGATTTAGAACATAATAATATAATAACAATAATTATTTATTTCCAGATAAAATTTTACACGCCGTTAAATCTTACGCCGCGTGGTTCCCGGCTTAGAATAGGACCAACCCATCTCATCCCATCGGGTGTCGTACAAGGCGACTAAGGGAAAACTAGGGAATGGGCAGCAGCGTTCCCTTAACACTTCGACGACCAATAACTGCGCTCGCCAACCCGCCTGCCAAGCGTGGCGAGTATGGCAAACACCCCCAATTATGGAAGAAAATAGGAAAACCAGGCCCCTATTCCCCGGCGGTCCTGTTCGTCCTGGCCACGGTAGCAGCCATGGTAACGACAGGACAAGGGGTGCTAAGAATCTCCGGCAGAGATTCGGCTACCACCAAAACCGAAAATTGGCCCTGGTGACATACAACGCACGCACATTGAGGACAGATGAGAAGCTAGTTGAGCTGGAAGAAGAGTTAAACAAGTTGCGGTGGAGTATTGTTGGTTTATCGGAGGTCCGAAGAGAGGGCGAGGACACGATAACCTTAAAATCCGGCAACTTGTTTTACTACCGGGAGGGCGAACAGCAGTCCCAAGGTGGTGTCGGATTTATCGTCCACAAGTCACTCATAAACAACGTTGTGTCCATCACTAGTGTGTCGAGCAGGGTAGCGTACCTGATACTCAGAATATCCAAAAGATATTCGCTGAAGGTCATACAGGTCTACGCACCGACCTCGGCATACTCAGATGATGAGGTCGAAGTTATGTATGAGGACATTAGTAGAGCCATACATACTTCCAAAGCACATTTTACAGTAGTTATGGGTGACTTCAATGCGCGGCTGGGCCAACGGGGCGATGATGAGCTAAGAGTGGGGCAATTTGGATATGGGCAGCGCAACCCCAGGGGTCAGAGGCTGGCCGAATTTCTGGAGAAAGAGGGACTCTTTATGATGAACTCTTTCTTCCAGAAGCCGCCTCATAGGAAATGGACCTGGATGAGCCCTGATGGTTCCACAAAAAATGAGATAGACTTCATCATGAGCACCAAGCGACAAATATTTAATGATGTCTCCGTGATTCATAGGGTAAAAACCGGCAGTGATCACCGAATGGTCAGAGGCACATTAAATATTAATGTCAAAATGGAAAGATCGCGTCTGATGAGGTCTACGCTCCGACCTACTCATGCATATATCCAAAACCCCGAGAACTTTCAACTCGAATTGTCAAACCGCTTCGAATTGCTAGACAGCAGCGCATCAGTGGACGAAATCAACAACAGGCTGGTAGAGACTGTTCATACGGTCGGGTCCAAGTATTTTAAGACCCACCGTAAAAATAGGCCTCAAAAACTATCTGACTACACCCGAAACCTCATGGCTGAGCGACGTTCCATTACGCTCCAAACCTCCGATGATGCTAAGTCCTATAGGCAGCTTAATGGACAGATATTGAAGTCCTTGCGACACGACTTACGGTCCTTCAATGCAAGGCGTATTGAGGAGACCATAGAGCAGAACAAGGGCTCTAAAGTGTTCGCAAGAGACGCGTCTATTGGGCAGAGCCAGTTGACGAAGCTGAAGATGGAGGACGGAAACGTAACGTCGAATAGGTCAGAGGTGCTCAGGGAGATAGAGAGGTTCTATGGACAGTTATATACCTCAGTAGCTAAACCTGTTGTTGACTTGGTAAAAGACCCAAGAGCCAAGCTAACTCGACACTGCACTGAAGATATCCCGGACATCAGCCTGTGCGAAATTAGGATGGCTCTCAAACAACTAAAAAACAACAAAGCGCCGGGTGAAGACGGAATTACTGCAGAACTTCTGAAGGCGGGCGGATCGCCGGTACTTAAAGTCCTTCAGAGGCTATTTAATTCCGTCTTGCTTGAAGGGAAAACGCCGGAAGCATGGAACAGGGGTGCGGTGGTGCTGTTTTTCAAGAAAGGTGATAACACCTTATTGAAGAACTATAGGCCCATCACACTGCTGAGCCATGTTTATAAGTTGTTTTCGAGAGTCATTACGAATCGTCTCGAACGAAGGCTTGATGACTTCCAGCCTCCCGAACAAGCCGGTTTCCGGAAAGGTTTTAGTACCATAGACCACATACATACGCTGCGGCAGGTTATACAGAAGACTGAGGAGTATAATCGGCCACTATGCTTGGCGTTTGTGGACTATGAGAAAGCCTTTGATTCGATCGAGACTTGGGCGGTTCTTAGATCTCTCCAGCGATGCCGCATTGACTATCGGTACATCGAAGTGTTGAAGTGCTTGTATAATAACGCCACCATGTCAGTCCGAGTACAGGGGCAGTGCACGAAGGTGATCCCCATAAAAAGAGGAGTAAGACAGGGAGACGTCATTTCTCCGAAACTGTTTACGGCCACCTTAGAGGACGCCTTCAAGCTCTTGGAATGGCAAGGACTTGGCATCAACATCAATGGCGAATACATCACTCACCTTCGATTTGCCGACGACATTGTGGTCATGGCGGAGTCGCTGGAAGATCTAGGACGAATGCTCGGTGACCTCAATAGAGTATCCCAACAAGTGGGTCTTAAAATGAATATGGACAAAACAGCTAAAAATGTCGTACCCACCGCACTCACCGTTGGGAACTCTACTCTTGAAGTTTTCGACGAATACATTTACCTGGGACAGGCAGTCCGGTTAGGTATGTCCAACTTTGAGAGAGAGGTCAATCGACGAATCCAACTCGGCTGGGCAGCGTTCGGGAAACTGCGCAACATCTTCTCATCCAAAATACCTCAGTGCCTAAAGACTAAAGTTTTTAGTCAATGTGTGTTACCAGTGATGACATATGGATCAGAGACGTGGTCTCTTACAATAGGTCTCATAAAAAAGCTCAAAGTTGCTCAGCGAGCTATGGAAAGAGCTATGCTCGGCGTTTCTCTACGTGATCGAATCAGGAATGAGGAGATTCGTAGAAGAACCAAGGTCACCGACATAGCCCTTAGGATTAGCATGCTGAAGTGGCAATGGGCTGGCCACATAGCGCGAAGATCGGACGGGCGTTGGGGCAGAAAGATTCTAGAGTGGAGACCACGTATTGGCAAGCGCAGCGTAGGACGACCGCCTGCCAGATGGACCGACGATCTTGTGAAAATCGCAGGAAATCGTTGGATGCAGGTGGCATCGGACCGGTTACGCTGGAAAGCGATTGGGGAGGCCTATGTTCAGCAGTGGACAAGTATAGGCTGAAATGATGATGATGATGAAAATTTTACACAGTAACCAGTTACATAATCTTAAACTACTAATTAAATAAGAATTGTAACAATAAAAGCACGCAAGTAGTATTTATGAACTATGGTACCCAAAATAAGATTTAACTTGTGTTATGGATACCAGCGCTCTCACATGTTTTACCAGAAAGTTACAAATTGTCTGGATGGAAGTGGTGTCAAGTAGACTGGATGATAATGGTCATTAAGTATTATTGACATGTGTGTATTTGTGTGTATGTGTATAGAACAAACTACTTTCAGGTCTTGCGTTAATTATGTTACACCTTGTATAGTACTTATCAGTACCAATCCATCGAGTCTCAACACTAGTGAGTTTTGTTTTGTAGTCGATATCTTCCTAGGGCCACCTTTCGACTCCATCATCAAATCAGATCCATAATACTTATATGATACTTATTATTGCATTATTATCGAACTTACATACATACGTATACCAATTTCCAGCTCCATCAGATATCCGCAAGTGCTTGAAAAATTGAGCACAAAAACCGGAAAGACAGACAGACATACGAGAAACCAAACCCATACGAGGATTTGTGGTCTATCAAATCTGATATTAAGGCGGGTGCGGTCAAGGACATGTTCACAGACTGCAGACTTCTTTGAGCGACGGTGTTTTAGGTCAGCTATGTGTTCTTTAACCCGAGTTTTTACTGGTATTTTTGTTTGTCCTATATAAGAGACGAACTACGAACGAACAGTGGAAACTGTCGTCTTTTCTAAAGACACCATTTACTCATCGTTACTTGGACCGTGTGAAAGGAACCTAAGGCAAGAGCATTTATCTTAGGTGCCTTCAGTTCATCGCAATGACTTTCCAGTAACGATCGCCGATGTTAGGCGACGTTGGGCGGGGTCAAATGGTAATAGGTCACAGATTTTAGAGACGAAAATGAATGAATTGGATAAATAGAATACTCTTTATTGTACTCTCAAGTAGTTATACTCGTGAAAGAGTTCGGAGAATTATTCTGGGTGGACACCCAGAATCCTTAAGATTTTCACGCTTTAGAAATATTATTTTCATAAAAAAAACAGTGATAGCCTAGTGGTTCGACTGCAAAGTCAGGAGTCTCGGGTTCAAACACAGGCACGCACCTCTGTCTTTTTGAAGGCATGTGCGTATTAAAAGTTAACTATCACTGGCTTTAATGGTGAAGGAATACATCGTGAGGAAACCTGCATGTCTAAGAGTTTCTAGAAGGTGGGTGAAGTTCGCCAACCCGCACTGGGCCATAGTCCTAGCCTAAGGCCATAGTCCACCACGCTGGACTATGGCCTAAACCCTAAGTTTGAGAGGAGGCCCGTGCCCAACGGTGGGAAAGTTTCTTGACAGGGCTAATATTGTAATAAAAATGAATATTATTGCCCAAAATTGTGCAATGTTGACTAACAATTGGTAAGCGTAACTACATCCACGATGCCAATAAAAAAAACGTAACACCTATATATTTTTAAATCTTACAACCGAAAACACGAGATAACAAAAATGACAACTGCAGCAAAATTTTAAAAAGCTAAAAATATTTGACAGTATCAAGCAACCCCAATGGAGGAAAAAAACATCCCCTAAATGACACAGTTTATTCTTTTATAGGGAAACAAGTAAAAGAGGGGTGAGAATGATAGATAATGCTGAATAAGTACTTTTTAAGATAATGATTTTGTTAAATATAGAATGTTTCAGAATGATGACTGCCTCGTTGATCTATTGGTGCATAGTGCGAGTAGCGATCACGTGATCCTTGATTCAAATCTGACAAAATTTCCTTTTCATAGAAATAAAATTAGCTGAGTCTGGAATTGTACACGTTATATGCCAATAGGCTCGCCTCCTATTGCATGGGACCTAATATCGTCGGCAAAGAGTAGGTAGGTGTACACGTTACATATTTGGCACCCTCGCTGGGGCAAAATAGGCGTAACGGTGTGATTTTTAATGTTTTCAAGTCCTTGTAGAATTATTTGGCCGCAGTGCTTTAAATGATCACCAAAGTGCGTTCGGCTTGGTTAGTTTGAGATAAATGACCGTTAGCGGCATTGCCATATTTGAGTGTCTTCGTGATTCGGAGAGTACAATATCTCGTTGTTCTTGGTTATAACTTTACGTTAAAGTTGTTTAGTCAAGTTGGAAGTCTTATGGGCGACTTGATAAGTTCCAATAGGATATAATAGACACAAACTCGCCTTCACAAATATAAACTTGGACCGCCTGATAACTAATTAGATAGATAAATATAACCAAGCAAAAGGAAAGTACAGAATTTAGAGGCAGATTTATTAGAATATGTATTGAAAATATCAGACAAATGATCAGCTTAGCACTCATGCTATTAAGTCTAATTTGGTGTTATCGATAGATGTAATTCTTAGTACTTCTTAAGTTACAATTATTATCTGAAGGACAAGTCAAGAGTCTCCATAACCGGCGAGCGTGTATGAGATGAACTATGAGAGTGGAGGAAGCCAGAGAGGTATGTAAGAAAAGAACCTGTTGGAACTCTGTACTTTCTGCCTACCCTGCAAGGGATCTGGCGTGATGATATAGATAGATAGATTTAGTGTTGCACAAGTCGCGTACCCCTTATAACACTAAGTTAAATCGTGTCATTGTTTTTTAGCATCACTTTGATCTTGTGAAATGTGTGGGATATCATTACAATAGAATATATCTTTGATGGTTTCTAATAAATGAAATTGGGCTGCACCGCATTACGGCACATTAAAAGCTCATTGCGCTGCGCTAGTCTCGTCTGGCGCAAATTATGCAACCACGCCGCGCGCTGTGAGCGCCGCCCGCTGTATGCGCTAGACAAATTACTGCACACGTACAAGCGTGCGAGGCTCAGGCAGCTTTGAACGGATGCTTTAATATTTAGCAAAATTTTGGTACTGGATATTTTGATAAAAATATGTTTTTTTGGATAATATCATTGAATTTTGAAGCGCTTTGATGTCGAGTAACTTAATTACCATGCGGGTAAACGGATTCTTCCGCTAATATTTAGTTAGTTGTTTGTCAGTGGTATCATTCTTAGCTGTATTTTCACAAAATTCTTTCAAGTTTTAATTATGTGCTTCGGAAGTACTATTACATTCTTGTTTTTAGTTAATTAAGGTTATGTTTTCGATACATTATCAAGTAATCCTTAACCTATGGTTATACTTAAACATGTCCTCTATGTTTTCTAATAAGCGATAATAGTGCTAGACCGCATCACGGCACATCAAAAGCTAATTGTGCTGCGCTAGTGTCGTCTGGCGCAAATTTATGCAACCGCGCCGCGCACTGTGAGCGCAGCCCGCTGTAAGAACAGACAAATTACTGCATACGTACCAACGTGCGAGGCTCAGGCACCTTCGAACGGATACATAATCCGTAACAAACTACATATCCGTTCCGAATCCGTTTATGCAAACGGTAACTCTGTGATTGTCTCATGACAATCGCTGTCATCAAGATAAATATCACTGTGAGGTGACATTTATCTTGATGACAGCGTTAGTTCCGATTTTGGCCAAGGCCAAGAGATCATTGTATGACTATATACAGTGCAACAAAGCATCTTTTGGCCCGGATAATATCGACAGGGAGCGTTGGTGTAAAATTAGGGTTATCATATAGTAACACTTTCCTACTTTCCGGGATTTAATGTCGTCGGTCCGCATGGTAACTAATTAAAAAAATGGGTAAATTTCATAGCAAACGGCAACTCTACGACGGTCATAAAGTGACGTTAACCTAATGACAGCGTCAGTTCCGATTTTGGCCGCAGGTCAAAAGATCCTTGTATTGTTTTTGTTTGTATGAAATGTAGCCTATGTGACGCGGACCATAATAACTATCGATGGCTATCTCATTCATCAAAATCTGATAAATAATATAGGCGCTACGATGAAATATACTTACGTAAACACCGTCACGTCTGTATTCCCCAAGCAGGGGTAGCAGAGGTGTACTGAGTACACCCACGACGATGTTAGATCCCATGTAATAGGACTATTACATGGCAATATAATATACCGGTCACAATTCCAGACTCCGGACTCGTACTTGGAAGTTTTTCGTTAGAAAAACTACACGATGTCCGATCTAGGATTTGAACCCAGGACTTCGTGATCACAAAGCGATGCGCTTTGCCACTAGATCAACGAGATACGTAGATTACTAAAAATATAACATTTCCTTTTGGGTTTGCTGTAGTCGGGTAAAAAGTATAGTTACGATAGTTTCACCACCAAACAGGCGATGTTAATAATAAAAATTTTTTAAAAAAAAAGGTAAACCGACTTCAAAAAGCAAAAAATTAATATTTGTTGTCGGTGCTGGTTGGTGCAGTCAGTTATTTGGCACCGACTTCAAATATTTATTTTTTGCTTTTTGAAGTCGGTTTACCTTTTTTTTTAAAAGATTTTTATTTTACTATTTTAAGTGACGAGTGAATTATTTAGTAATATTTATATACCGATATTATATTATTTTGCTGAGTTGTACAGTAAGGTACCTACAGGATTAATATAATGACTATAATAACGGAATCTATATATTCGTGCTGTTCGCCGTTAAGGAGTTCCTTCCGTCTTGTGTCTTCAAAGTCCAAGGTCCAATACCAATAACATTAAAATAGGACCACCTCAAAACTATACTGAACCCAATGCTAAAATAATCATCAAAATCGGTTCATAAGCAAAGGAGTTATAAAAAAAGGATGCCTATTGTTTGTCGTTAAGGAGTTCCCTGGTGTATCTTCTAAGTCCAAGGTCCAATGCTAATCAAATTAAAATGGAACCACCTTAGAGCTATACTGAACCCAACGCAAAAAAAATCATCAAAATCGGTCCACAATTGACGGAAATATCGCTGAACATACATAAAAAAAAAGCATACATACAATCGAACATAGATCCTCCTCCTTTTTGAAGTCGGTTAAAAATATGCTTTCCTAGTCTGAATGGTGAAGTATATTCTATTCTTTCTCACATCGGTTTGTAACAGAAGGCTTTAGGCAAGCCGAGGGATATTACGTATAGACACCTACGGGCGATTGTAATAATAATTAGATTTGGGCTTAACACGTTGTGTTCGTGACAATCAGGCGTACGTGCAACACGTTTACAGCTACATGCATTGGTATATATGATATTTAGCTGATAATATCGGTGTATGGACTTCCGATACTCCCGGTAAGCATGGCACATTAAACCCTTATGTAAAATTCACTGCGTGCTTCTTAAGTCCGGGCACTAAGTTGTTATAAAAAGAAACAACTAGAGTACTAGACATAGCTTTATTATTGTTTCACAATTATTATAACCGACTACACTTGTAACGCGGTACTTTTGTCGATCACATGCGAGACCTCCTGAAGGTCGTTGTCGAGTTCAGACCCCTTTGGTAGCTTAGTTTTCACTACTGAGCCATCCGGCAGGCAGGAACCGGGTCCGTAGTTGGGCAGTAATTAGGCTAATTACCAAATGAATATTGACTGCCTTTTGTTGAAAACCCGGGGTTTATAACGGCATATATTGCTGCAATTCAGCAATATAGCCGTGGGAGTTAGGGATGTAACAGTACGTAACGTGTTTCAAGGTGAGCCCTTATTTGATGTGACAAATTAAACACGTTACGATAACTTCACGAAATGGTTCTTGTTTTTCGTCGGAGTACCGCTTGAGGTATACACCAGTGGCATACTTAATTCGATAATTTTACGAGTGTATCGTAACGCACCGCGTTTGATCACAGCGGTTAAGGGCCCTAGTTTTGGAGCTATCGTTTCATACAGAACTGGCATATGGACGGAACGGACGGATTGGAAAAAACATCTCCGGCGGTGATGTTTAATAATTTAAGGTAATAAAAATAATATTGCGGAAATTCTCGTTCTGTTTCGTCTGGCTTGAAACACATTATATATCCCTCTCGTCCTGTCACTTTGTATACATCGTATATGGAACAATGTTTCCAAAAATTGTCATTTCGTCCTGTTTAGCTTGAAATACTTTTTTTATGTAGCAATCTCAAACATCGTCGAATATTTTTTTCTGTCCGTTGTTGCCTCATCCGCTTTGCGCCCATCGTGTGCAAATAAGTGCAAAATTGTTTACATTTTGCACTTTTTTTTTTAAATTGTGATCCCTTCCGACTTGAAACGACTTTCAGTGTCGAATTCTCCAAGTTGAACGAGAATGCAGTTTATTAACACTGATTAAAACAGCGCAGTGAGCCGCGGGCGTGATATCGACTAATGACTATTAGCGACCTCTGTCGGCCGCCGCGAGCTGGATTACTGGGCGCGTGACGGCGATTACACCCTGATATGATTTTGTTTGATCCCAAACGATGAAATAGGCTGAGGGCTTAGTAATAGCTGAGGTACTCGCAGCGCTGTGTGACCGCGGTGTCCTTAGTGATCACCAAGGTTTAGCAGTGTACGGGTTGGTTGGAACTCAATTTTTTTACTTATCTTTTACTGCTGTTTAAAGAACTTAACTTAAAAATAAAAAAAAATATATAAATTTAAATTGAAAAACCAAAGCTTCCTTTTTAAAGTACGACTTACTTGACAAGAATCACAAAAATAATGGTGTAATTATTCCATTTTCAATGTTCAGAGGATTAATAACGATCTACTATAACACCAAAACAGTAGGATTTAACCCCAAAAAGAACATCCCCCTCACCCAATCACTCAATTCAATTAATAAAGTTCAAACGTTTAAAATATCACCGGGCTATCTCCAAAAACTTACTACAGCTTACGTAAACAGATAGCCCACTCTAGAAAACTTATGAGCGTGATATTAAAAGTGCGTTTATAAATGGCAGCTAACCCATGGCTTTAGCGGTTTACTATGAGCGCGCTCTCTATTTTATTGGGAACTAACATAACAGGTGAAATTGTAGGTGGATATTTTTTTCACTCCCACTTAGGGAGTGTAAACTTGATAAAGTGTATATGAGTATGTGAGAGATAGCTTGATCCAGTGGTTAAAAGCTTAAGCCGCTCTACCAACTGGATCGAGAATTTGTTCGATCCCGCACGGGACAAACCTTTTTGTGTGACCCTCAGCTCTTTGTTTCGATCGGAATGTTTGTGCCTGTTAATTTTATGTTTGTAATCGCACTCACTACAAAATAATAATTTCTAGTGTGGGGTTACGTTTTTATTATAAGAGAAAAAAAAACACCCGAAAGTTTCAGATTTGGTTAAATAACTGTTTTCTAGTGACAATATTGGTTTATTATTTATTAGAACATATAAGAGCGTATTTGTGCTTCGTCCTAAAAGACTAGGATCACTTATGTAAAGTCTAAATTTACTTTGCAGTTTTTTTTCTAAATTTATTACGCTAATACAATCCACTAAAGATTGCATAACATTTTTTAGATTAGAGTGAACTAGCTGTAAACATGCTGTGCTTCTACGCCGCTAGTTGGCAAGGGCGTAAAAGTTTTACGTCGTGAATCGAGTGTTCGAGCCAATTTGCATTTATTACAGTTACGTGCTTTTGTCTGTGGGCCGTTCCTATTTAGTAGAACGGATGTGTGTTCGCCCTCTCGTCCCGCCACGTTAAGTGAAATGAAACGTGAACGTCGAACATTTGAGCTTCGCAAATCTTTTGTTGGAGGCTTTTGTTCGGGCACTTTCCATTATTCTTCTACTATTTGGAGCTATGTCAACGCAGTTTTATAGTGGTAACATCTTGGACAGTTCAAAGGTCATGTTGGAATTAGAATCAGTATATTTTTATTCATGTAAACCATTACAGTATTTATGAATCGTCAGAAAAGAAACAAAGACTTTACCACCACTTCGGAATGTTATGGAACTTTCGGAATGTGTACAGTTACTTTTTAAAATAGTATTTTACATTTTCTTTTTAACTGACTTCAAAAAAGAGGAGATTCTATGTTCGTCTGTATGTAAGCTTTTTTATGTATGTTAATCGATGTTTCCGTTGGACCGGTGTTGATGATTCTTTTTGCATTGGGTTCAGTATAGCTCCAAGGTGGTCTCATTTTAATTTCATCGGTATTGGACCTTGGACATTGAAGATACACCAGGGAACTCCTTAACGACAAATAATACGAATCTGTAGATTGAGTCATTATAAATATTTTGTTTATCCTATAACTACTCTACCTTAGAACTAATCAGCATATTAACCGACTTCAAAAAAGGAGGAGGCAATTCGTGTGTGTTCTATAATACCGTCTTTATTTATGAACTGATTTTGATGACTCTTTTGACGTTTGGCTTAGCATAGTTTCGAGGTGGTGACATTTGACCCTTGGAATTTTAAGATACGCCAGGGGACTCCTTAACGGCAAACTGCACGAATGTAAAGATTCCGTTATTATAGGTATTATATCAATTCTGTAGAACTAAGCAATAATATAGGTATATGAATATTAATAATTAATTAACTCGCAACTAAAATTGTAAACTAAATAACTTTTAAAAAAGGGAAACCGACTTTAAAAAGCAATCTTTGAAGTCCGTGCCGGTTAGTGCAGTCGGGTAATTGGCACCGACTTCAGACATTTATTTTTTACTTTTTTAAGTCGGTTTACCTTTTTTAAAAAGTATTTTTTTAGTCTACTTTTTTTTTGGGGTATGGGAGAACAATGGAGGCTGGTCCATCAGGTGAGTCTAAGTAAAATTAAACAAATTATACTGTTTATGAGAATGGCTACATGGTTCCCTTATTTACAAGGAAATATATGAGAAAAAAAACTAAATTAATATGAAGATAGGGAATAATATTAACTGAACAAGTTATACATATTCAATTTTCAAGTAAAGCTGGAACACAGTTGGTAATCTACAGGTCAAAATTTTGTTTTAAACGGGAATTAAAATTAGTAATACTCAACTTAACGTATCACAGTCAAAGAACTACTGTGATATAGTTTTATTACTTGCTTGCTTATCTAATCATTCCGCTTTAATTTGGCATCTCACAATACCACCTAATAATTTACACATCTAAAACAATAAAAACGTCCTGCCTATATCCTACAAACGGGGATGACAGAGGCATACTTTATGTACTCACATCTTTGTCAAATTTAGGTCCTCATGTAATACGAGACGAGTCCATTGCTAATAGCAATATCGGACACAGCACCAAATGTCGGGCAGTTATTAAAAAAATTAATACTTACCCGACTTATGATTCATCTTAAGCCCTCGTGATTACCCATTGAGATTTGTAACCAGGAGGGCTTGGGTCAGAATATTGTTGGTCTTTTGTTGTAGGCAACATACCATAAGACCAACAACATCGCCAAAACCAAACTGCATTACCCCAGAAAAACAATTCCCTTATCCTGGCCCTACAAACGGGCATACTTTGGACCTCGTAAGAAAACATTTTTCTCGTATTTTACAAATGGCGACCAACAAAGGCTCGGCCGTCCGCGGCGCATAACTCTGCGTTGCTTTTATTAAACGTCTCATGTAGTTTGTCACTAGCACAATAAAGGACCGTGGTCTGTGCAGGTATGGGCTGCTTTACTGTAAGTTACTGGTGCACTATTTGAGGATATATTAAAAATATAAACCTCGTACTCGGGTAAAAAATTAAGAAAATAATTATTTACGCGTATATCCTCCAAAGTAATATGTGGATAGCGTAATGTGTTATACATTTTTTTAGAATATTATTGCAATATAGTACTATTTATCTCAGACTATACTTGTCCATTGCTGAACGTAGGCCTCTCCAATCGCTCTCCAGCGCAGCCGGTCCTTCACAAGATCGTCGGGCCATCTAGCAGGCGGCCGTCCCACGCTGCGCTTGCTAATACGAGGTCTTCCCTCTAGAGTCTTTCTACCCCAACGCCTCAATATAGTATTATTAAATGTAAAATTTAGTATATAACTGTTTGCTGTTCCTCAATAAAATAGCTCTGGATGGTAGGTACTATGTACAAGTGTACGTGTACAGCCATATATGTCTGTTAATTTCAGGTCCCAATAAGTAGGAGACGCCTTTATTACTATAATACCGGAAACACTATTAGACTTCGGACAGCTATTAACAATTGTTGTATAGAAAAATAACTTAGGATTCAACCCAAGCCCTCTCTATTTCCAGCCTCATCAGACGCTACTAAACGAACTTTTTGCCAATGATATTAGATCTTATATAATAGGGGGCGAGCTTGATGCCATATACAATACAATTCCAGACTCCGGACTGATACTGGAAATTCTTCGATAGAAGAACTACTTTTGTCCGACCTAGGATTTGAACCCAGCACCTCGTGATCGCAAAGCTTATCATTCTCCCACGAGACCAACGAGGCAGTTACAATTTACTTCAATTCAAAGCGACATTTCGCAAATAAAGAACTAACGAAATCCCCGGAATCTCGCAATTCCCAAACATTCGACTGGATTTGAGTGCTCAATCGACTGGACTATCACACTTCCTAAACCAAAACGTGGAACAAACTTCCAGACAGCTACTTACCCCAGCGCTGGAGTCAGGGAAGATAAAACGGTTTTCAGCTGAGCCGTATCTCCGGGGTTAGTCTTAAATGGTATTAGTTATTGTGTTTGTCTTGTTCAGTTACAAATGTAATACTTTGAAGATATTTTTAAGTTAAAAATAAAGTTCTCTGACAGCCTAATTGTTCTAGCAACGCATTATTTGGTTAGCGATTAGGAGTTCTCCGGTTCGATTTAGGAATCAAAACTGTTACCTAGGGGTCACATACATTCTCACAGAGGTTTTTCTATTAAAAAATATCAATAGCAGTCTCCGGACCGAGTTTGGAGTTCAAATATAGTTTAATATTTTTATTAAAATATTTTTAAACGATACGGAGAACTCCTAATCGTTAACCGAATAATGCGTTGCTAGAAGAATTAGGCTATCAGAGAACTTTATTTTTAACTTAAAAATATCTTATCAAAGTATTACATTTGTAACTGAACAAGACAAACACAATAACTAATACCGTTTAAGACTAACCCCGGAGATACGGCTCAGCTAAAAACCGTTTTATCTTCCCTGACTCCAGCGCTGGGGTAAGTAGCTGTCTGGATGTTTGTTCCACGTTTTGGTTAAGGAGTGTGATAGCCCAGTCGATTAAGCAATTGATTCTTATGAATCAATATTTTCTGCTGCGTTTGTTTTTTGTTGTTGTTAATATTGCACTGTAATCTAACTCTGAACTATATTTTAAATTTCAAGTGCTCTTTGCGAAGTTAGTTTAAAATCGATTACAAAATGTGTGAATAACAGACAAACAGACCGTATATGACATAACCGTTAGGGTAGATGTGTTCTTAAGTGAAGACTGCGGCTCGGCAAACGTAGTGTGGGAAGCCCTGCAGCTAGGTAAAGTGACGAAATATGCAGGGTCGCTGGCAGCGGTTGGAATAGAAGAGCTGAAGACCGGCCTCAATGGCATGCCTTGGGAGGGGCCTATATCCAGCAGTGGACTGATACTGGCTCATGATGATGATGAAACAAATAGACAGACAGATGTGAACTTGTGATATGCACAAGGTGATTTTATTTGTATGTGAATAATGCACTATTTACTGAGTTCTTAGATTTACGCGAATATTACATGTGAAATAAAACTATTTTTCCGGATTTTATAGCGGTTTATTTTTGATTTTTAAGATCCTGACGTTTACTTAACTTAAAAGTCAAAAATAAACCTCGATAAAATCGGAAAAAATAGTTTTATTTCAAGTGCACTATTTGTCATACCAATTCGAATTTCCTTACCCGTGTTTTACATATTCTAACCCTACCGTATTCTGGTAATCACTATAACTCTTAAACATAAACCCTCAATCAAACATAAATACCCAGTGAACAGACGAAAACACTAACATTGCTTTATGCCTCTATAAAACCATGGCTTCTACTCGTAAATAATTTACTTACATGGAATTTCTTTTCATGTACGCCATTTTTAGCTGAAGGCATAATGGAATAATTTGCTCGCCGGGCATAAGGAACACAATTTTAATTAAGTCTTACGACGAACGAGCACTATAATTTCTTGACCGTATTTTGGTTCTTGCACTAAAGTGCTTTACATTTTAAGCCGTAAAAATGTGCTATGATTTATGCTTGTTCAAGGTGAGAGCCGTTGGGCTATAAGAACTGGTAGTTTTAGTATTTTGGATACTACTTAGTATTGAGTTCTTAGGCCTCAAAAGATCGTGAAGTCATTCTGCGTAGATCAGATAAACAGAAACAAACCTATGCACGTCATCTTAAGGTTGTCGAAATTGTGTTCTGTCATCTTTGTTGAGTAAATTTTTAGTGTGAAAAGGATGGCGTATCAATTTGTTAACGATGTTTTAATGTAAAACAGTTTGTACTAAGCGCTCTTTTCAGAATGTAGCGCCAAGGCTAGCATTTTGCAGAAGGTATTCACATCTATCGATCTATCTATATCAATGCGTCAGACCCTGCGAGATAGAAACAGAGTATAAAATTGCAACAGGCTCGTTCCTTACATCTTCTCTCGCTTCTTCGCTCTTCGTTTCATACACGCTCGCCGCTTATAGAGATTTGACTGGCCGATTAGGGAGAGACACGGGCTATTTGATCATCTACAAACTTCTACTATACTGTGTATCCATATCATCTTTGCTCCGATATTCTTTCCATATGTCCATATCACCCTTTCCTTTCTTTAAACTTCTTTCTATTATACATACACGCGGTTTTATTATGCTGTTCCGAACGCGGCCGGTCAGTTTGACTCTAGTTCAGTTAGGAAGTCTATGATAATATTTATCGAGCAGAATGATTCAATAAGGTCTACATTGCTATCTTATGTGCATCAGACCGAAGTTAGGCTTGGCAAACAAGCTGGAAACAGAATATTGAGCTGACCTAGCTGTGCTTGCACAATTCATGACGTAGGTTGAACTGAAGAGTTTCGGCCGTCTTAGAGAGGAGTCTGATCATGGTATGATTTATTTATCTCATTCAAATTCAAACTCATATAGGCGCGTGAAATTGACGCCACTGATGTGAGGAGATTATCACAAAATGCTTCAGGACTGTGTAGACCACTGTCCTATATGATACTGAACTTGTAAGTGTACTTAAGAGGTCCCTAATACAAACTTTTTTTCGATGAATTATTTATCGAAAAGTATTTTTTACAGCAATAACGTGAATTTACATATGTGAGTCTGTGTCTACTTTTTTCAAACTTTCATTAAGGCAAAATAGCGACTGTGGTTCCAAAGAAAAATTGTTGTTTTATTATAACGATTTCTATATAATTTATCTTACGATGAAAATCGTTAAGCCAGTCGTCATGGTAATCTTTGCGAGCACCTATATACCGCAATGACGCCCGTCATTCGATTTAACAATTTGCATTCAAAAAGATTTTTTTTAAACTAGTTTTTATAGCAAAAACACTACGGATATATTTTGCTTTGTTGAGCAGTTCCTTCTCCTCCTCCGGCCTTCTTCCGGCTGCACCATCAGATCCTGCTCATCATCTGGGTCTAAGCTACTTACCAAAATAAAACCAACGTGCTGAAACATGACGGGGTTGTGTTGAGTAGTTGGGTAGTTTTATTGACCACCTTCTGGCTTCATCTTCATACACTGGCCACCATCCGAGTCTACAGTATTTATCAAGGCAAATCCAACGAGCCCAAACACGGCGAGATTATGTTCAGTATTTGGGTCCTTCCATTGGTTATCTTTCAGCTTCATCATCTCATGGTTATACAAGGTGTAACATAAATAACGCACGACCTCAGACACGCCAATTAGATTATTGCTTTACAAATTCAACATGAAGAGCAAACTTACAATTTTAAGGAGTTTTCTACCATTTTTTTAAGCTTAATGTGAAAGAAATGCATTAAAATTTTGTATAATTGTACCGAACAGAACGAGTAACAGCATTTTTTAAAAATTAAATAAAAAATTAACCCACTTTAAAAATAGATGAAATCGATTCGGTTGCAGATTCAGAACATAATAATAATAGTTTATTTCCAGATAAAATTTTACACAGCAACCACTTACATAATCTTAAGCTACTATCAATCAATCAATTAGCCTATCGCAGTCCACTGCTGGACATAGGCCTCTCCTAACACGCGCCATTGCACACGGTCCTCCGCCTTCCGCATCCAGTCTGTCCCGGCGACCTTTTTGAGGTCGTCGGTCCATCTAGCTGGGGGCCGTCCTACCTTACGCTTACCAAGTCGCGGTCTCCACTCTAGGATACGTTTGCTCCATCGGTCGTCGGTCCTTCTGCAGATGTGACCAGCCCATTGCCACTTTAGCTTACTGAGTTTGCGAGCTATGTCGGTAACTTTGGTTCTTTGTCGGATTACCTCGTTACGAATTTTATCCTTCAAAGAGACGCCGAGCATAGCTCGCTCCATAGCCCGCTGTGCGACTTTAAATTTGTGGACTAGTCCCACTGTGAGTGGCCACGTCTCGGCCCCGTAGGTCATAACAGGTAGGACGCATTGGTTGTGCACTTTAGTCTTTAGGCATTGCGGTATAGGCGAAGAGAAAACGTGACGTAGTTTGCCAACCCAATTGGATCCTGCGGTTGATTTCTTTCTCGAAGTTGTTTCTACCAAATTGTCCAAGGTAGACATACTCCCGAACAACTTCGAGCATCGAACCATCGACGTAGATCGGTCCCGGCGTGACATGTTCATTAAACATGATCTTGGATTTATCCAAGTTCATGCCGAGACCGACACCTCGAGAGGCTCCATTTAGGTTATGCAGCATTTCGCGTAACTGTTCCAGTGACTCTGCCACGATGACGATATCATCGGCAAACCGAAGGTGTGAGATGTATTCGCCGTTGATGTTAATGCCCCGCCCAGTCCAGTCCAGCGTCTTGAAGACATCTTCGAGTGCATTGGTGAAGAGCTTGGGGGATATTACATTCCCCTGTCTTACACCTCGACGCAGCTTTCGGGTTGGTCTTTAGGTCTGGGAGCTGGACGGTCATTGTGGCGGTATCATATAGACATCTCAGCGCCTCGATATAGCGCCAATCGATGCCACATCGCTGCAGAGCATCCATATCCGCCCAGGTTTCGATAGAGTCGAAGGCTTTCTCGTAGTCCACGAAAGCCATACACAGCGGCTGATTGTACTCTTCGGTCTTCTGTACAATCTGCCGAACAGTATGGATGTGGTATACGGTGCTGTAGCCTTTTCGAAACCCGGCTACGCTAAGCTACTAATTAAATAAGAATTGTAACAATAAAAGCAAGTAAGTAGTATTTATGAAATCTAGTACCCAAAATAAGATTTAACTTGTCTTATGGGTACCAGCGTTCTCACATGTTTTACCAGAAAGTTACAAATAGTCTGGATAGAAGTGGTGTCAAGTAGACTGGATGATAATGGTCATTAAGTATTATCGACATGTGTGTGTATATGTGTGTAGAACAAACTACTTTCAGGTCTTGCGTAAATTATGTTACACCTTGTATAATACTTATTAGTACCAATCCATCGAGTCTCAACACGAGTGAGTGTTGTTGTGTAGTCGATATCTTCCTAGGCCACCTTTCGACTCCATCATCAAACCAGATCTATGATACTTGTATGATACTAATTATTGCATTATCATCGAAATTACATACATACGTATACCAATTTCCAGCTCCATCAGATATCCGCTAGTGCTTGAAAAATTGAGCACAAAAACAGGAAAGACAGACATACGAGAGTGCTTGTAAAAAGTAGATAAATGGAGAGACTTATTCGTATGATCATTATATAAGGAAAGCTTTAAGCCTTGCGGGACCGAATGATAGCGATAACCAAGGTTGAGTAGCGTTTGAATGGTCAGCTTGGTTGGGTGACCTTTTAAGAGCTTCCATTTCTGAATGCTCCACACTTCGAAATATACGGTTCTTAACGTTCACTTGCACCTTTGTATGATGTTTTTTGGAATTAAAAATGTTTGAAGGACCTAGGATTAGAGTTTGTGCCCGATATGATGATAAGCCTGCAACTTATCACATTTTGTGATGAAGATGCCGATAGCTAAGTGTAGGAGTAATGTTTCTTTGCATATTTGCATACCCTTTCGAAGAATACAGCCGTGTCAAGAGCATTTACGAATTATTTTCTCTTCAAATCACTCTCGGATGGCAGATTAAATACTTGTAGATACAAAAACCTCCTGTTAAGAAAATTAAACAAGAGAATAAAAACACACTCAGATCTACAACCAAAACCGCTTTAAAAATACCGAACTAATTAATTTATTCGAACCCGCTGTGACAAGGGATGAAGATTCACCAGCTTAACCTGGAGCTTGCCGTGCACCTTACCACGTCGTAATTAAGTATATTTTATTGTGGACGGGTGTCAGGTTAATTGGTGGTTGGTCTCCCTTTGGGAAGGGATGCATAGGTGTTAATTAGACGCGGAGAGATAAGATTCATTCGTTAGTGCGGGTTTTCTGCTAGATTTGTTAGTGTTGGAAATTATTTTATTGTTTGTGTTTCATTAGGTATTAGGCACAGTTTTAGCGCTGTGGGATTGCGGTATTTATAGTGATTATGAAGGTTGAGCAGTGTCGGCTCAGTTAGTCTGAGATGGATTGCATTTTCACAATCGAGCGTGTCCGTGCTTCAGAAGACATTACGTTCTTAAATGCTTTGAATCACTAAACATTATAAATAAATAACATAAAAAGAAAACAAAATTATAAAAGAAAGTTGCCCCGCCGCGTCTGTCTGTCTGAACGCGATAAACTCAATAACTTCTGAACGGATTTTCATACGGTTTTCACCAATAGACGGAGTGCTTGGAAAGTTTATGTGTATAAGTCACCCGTACGAAGGCGTATCTGACAAAAATGTTAGACGTTAAATTTTTTTTGTTCGTCACGTCACCCTATTTTAATTGTTGTGAATTATAATACTGATCCTAAGTTTGAAGTAAATTGCTAAATATCTATCTATATCATCGTGCCAGATCCCTTGCGGGGTAGGCAGAGGGTACAGAGTTCCATCAGGTTCTTTACTTACATACCTCTCTGGCTTCCTCCACTTTCATAGTACGTCTCATACACGCTAGCCGGTTACGGAGACTCTTGACTTGTCCTTCAGATAAGACTCGGTCTATTTGATCGTGGTAAGATAGTCTATGACACTATCATGCGCTATTTCACTTCTATTGTTTTATTACTACTATATATAAATATATATATATATTTAACACCGTCACGCCTATATTCCCCAGAGGGGGTGGCAGAGGTGTACTGAAAACACTTACGTTTCGCCGACGATGTTAGGTCCCATGTTATAGGGGGCGAGCCTATTGCCATATACCGGGCACAATTCCAGACTCCGGACTCATACTGAGAATTTTTCGTTAGAAAAACTATATTTGTCCGACTTAGGATTTGAACCCAGGACCTCGTGATCACAAAGCGATGCGCTTTGCCACCAGACCAACGAGGCAGTCTTATATATATATATATATATATATATATATATATATATATATATATATATATATATATATATATATATATATATATATATATATATATATATATATATATATATATATATATCAGAATCAAACATACAAATCAATCACTCACTAGTAATATTTACATGGATCATAAATGTCTAACAGAGTCAAGAAATCATGAATTAAATAAAATTAATGTATGTTTAAATGAATGAATAAAATGGCATTAATATATATTTAATATTTTAATCTCTATGAAATGGTGTGTACTAAAAAAATCGGAACCTGGCTTACAGACATCAAAATTTATACATTATTTAGACAAGTATTTATTGACAGAATAGTGTGCTTGTACACAAAAAATCGAAAAGTTTTCTTTTAAATACATTAATGTCCTCTGTTGATTTAATTGCTTTTGGCAAGTTATTAAATAATTTGGAGGTCATTCCAAGAATACTCTTTGCGAACAGTGCAGTTTTATGATATTTTACTCTAATATTGTTTGGATGTCGCTTATTATATAAGGTCTCAAATAAACTGCTGTTACTTTTCACAAACATTATTACTTCGTATATATATAAGGCAGGCACGGTCAAAATTTTTAGTTTGCTGAAATTCGTTTTGCAACTGTCTGTGGTTTGCAGATTACACACGGCTCTAAAGCACCTCTTTTGTGCCTTGAACGCTAAGTCTCTGTCTGGTGAATTGCCCCAGAACATTATGCCGTATCTTAATGTTGTTGACACCCAGGCATGATACGCTGTAAGTGCTGTATTTTGGTTTGAAATTGTACGTAGTTTGTATAGATCATAGTAAAACTGATTCCATTTTTTGATGACATGGTCGATATGACTCTTCCAAGTCATTTGTTGATCTAACCATAGTCCTAGAAATTTGGATTGTTGAATTTCGTTTATTTCTTTGTCAGCATGCTTAATATTGAGACTAATTTGTTTGATTTTTTGTCTAAATGTCATGAAGTAGGTTTTATCAATGTTGATTTTAGGGTTGTTTATCTGTAACCACTGAATTAATGTATTTAGAGTCTCATTTACGGCACTTACTAGGGTGCTTATATTATTATTTGAAAAGATTACAGTACAATCATCAGCGAATAGTGACATGGGATGCTTTGTAATTTTGGGTAAGTCATTAAAATAGATTAAAAATAGGAGTGGACCTAGCACACTTCCTTGTGGTACTCCAAATTGGGTTTGCCTTGGTTTTGATTGGTATGTCACTTCTGTTTTCGTGCGTGGACAGATATTTGCAACGTTTGTTATGATTTTCCTGTTGTGTAAGTATGAGTTTATTAAGTTTTATACGTTGCCTCTGACGCCATATTTTTCAAGCTTACGTGCAAGTATATCCAAATCTACATGGGCAAAAGCTTTAGTCACATCCATCAGCAGTGCTACTACCGGAGTTTTTTTATCCATATTCGAAATGTTTTTATCTACCAGTCCATAAATGGCTATATTGATGTTTTTACGTTTTCTGAAGCCATACTGTTCATTTGATAGTATCTATCTATATAGAAAAATTGCTATTATAAATTAATACGATTTATAAAATTGAATCATTGGTTTCGATTAATGCTATAATGTAAATATAGGGCATGCGAAGCCGTAGTAAGTAGCTGATACAGTCATTTTGATTTCATACCTAACTTGAAAGTCCAATTTTCGAATACGTAACTACCTATGGAGTAAAATATTTTGAGATGACATTACAGATAGATATAGCCTACTACTATAAGAGTTTAATATTTCTTTAGCAATGTAAGTGGATATTAAAGTTACTTCAGTAATTTTACCGACCGACGTTAGCATAACGCTATAAAGTTGATACGAGGCATGCCTTTTAAGTTCTGTCGTTTCCATATTTCTCGGCAATTTTGAATTTAGAACTGTTCAATATTCGAATGTGTTTAAATTTTGAATCTCAAACCAGTTGAAAGTATTAGGATTAATGCTATTGTTTAGTCACAGCGACGATTGGAATCTGTCAGGTTACGTACAAAAATGAATCTTTTTAAGGAAAATGTTCGTGCAATCATTTTCTACAACTTTAGAAGAGGCTTGACACGGCTTCAGTGTTTTGAAGAGCTAACATCTGTATTCGGTGATGAAGCCCCATGTCTGCGGATTGTCGAACGCTGGTATTTAGAATTCCAGCGTGGACATACGAGGCATGCCTTTTAAGTTTTGTCGTTTGAAGAAAAAAAACACAACTAAAACCTTATAGAACTTTTTATTGTTTTTCAAAGTATTCACCACGTAGCTTAATGCACTTTTCCATTCGCTCAAACCGGTTATTATAACATTTATTCCACTCTAAAGTGGGGGTGTTCAAAATGGCTGACTTGAAAGCGTCGACTGCTTTTTCACCGGACTGAAACCTATGACCATGAAGACTTTTCTTAATTTTAGAAAATGTAAAGAAATCGTTAGAGCTTAGGTTAGGACTGTATGGAGGATGGTCAAGAATTTCTACTTTTTCCTGCTTCAAATACTCAATCGTTTGACGAGCGCTGTGTGAGCTTGCCTTGTCGTGGTGCAGGATGATGCCTCGCTTTGAGTTAGATTTTCGAAGTTCAGCGATGACTTGTGGTATACAAACTGTGGTATACCACTCTGCGTTAACCTTTCTACGATCTTTAAGAGCAATAGTCGCAACATGGCCGGTTTTTCCAACGAATGTGGCCACCATTTTCTTTGAAGTGCTTCGAGAACGAACAACTTTAGTCGGCTTTGGCTCGTCTTGAAAGACCCAGATTGTTGATTGTTGTTTGGAATCAGGATCGTAGGCATAGATCCAAGATTCGTCACCACTGATGATGTCGTAGACGTGATTTGACTCTCCTCGGTTGAACAATTGCAGAGTTTTCTTACACCATCTGACGCGCGCCGCCTTGTGGTCGTCGAAAGGCAGATGCGGTATCCAACGGCAAACTAGCTTTCTCACACCAAGCGCTTCATGCAAGATCTTCTGAATGGTTGTCCCTGTGATGCCTAATAGAGCTTCTATCTCTCGTTATGTCACATGACGATCTTCGAGAATTATTTGTCTCACAGCAACGATGTTATCTTCAGTGAAGGCGGATTTTGGGCGTCCTTCGCGAGATTTGTCACTTAACCGAATTCTTCCGAATCTTTCGAAAATCAATCGCAATATAAACATATTGCGATTGATTTTCGAAAGAGTCGATATGCATTTTCGAAAAACCCCTTAAGGATATGTTAGGTTTCGGAAATAATAAATGATTTTAGTTATATTACTATTACGTTTAAAATATTAAATACTATTTTATATGAGCAAATAATTAATATCGATTATGACTTTTGTGTGCTGGCAACCCGAATCGTAAAACAAAGATGGCGGTTCGATGTTGAGCTCGACGGATTGAATATGCTGAGCGTGGCAGTTGGTTTTTGGTTGTCGTGGAGTTCGGACGTGTTTAAGAGTATCGTGGTGTTATTATAAAAAGTTGGTTGGTGCGAGACGTGTTAAGTTGGATGTAAGTTCTATTATATTTATTGGAAATACATATTGAGTTTTATTACATTTCAGAAGTGGTAACAGCCCATGTTTTGCTACTATTTTCGAATAGTTATTGTGATAATCAAATCTTTTATCTAATGCTGTGAACATTTTTATAAATTAGTAAAAATCCGGTAGCTACCGCCCCATAAAAAAAATCAAATAGAATACAAATCTTGATCATGCTATAATTATAGAAATTAGGCGTTATTGCACTGCTAATAAAGACTTTTAACGATTTAGTACTTGAGCAAATAGGTAATTTGTAGTGAAGTGTTTTGGGTACGTTATTATTGAACCGATTTTGTTTGCCCTTTTGCCGATCAAGTCGAATAGATACATAGTTGTTCTCTATTTTCGAGCTGCAGAATGCCACGTGAGTACGAAGTTGGATCTCCACGACCACGACGGCTCTTGTCTACGCCTGGTCAGCAACAACGAGAAGCAAGTCGAAACCGTTCATGTCGGAAAAATCGCGGCTATCGTAGTCGTAGGCGCACCCGCCGCAGCGGCAGCAGGGACCGCAGCAGGAGCCGGAGCTTACAAGATCGAGAGCAAGAGTTGGAGGAACAACGTCGGCGACTGCGCGCTCTGGAAAGCGAGTTGAGCAAGCATCGTAGCCGATCGCATCGAAGCATCTCGGAGCGTCAGCAACGTCATCATCGGGAGCGAAGTGAGACCCGTGCAAAGCAGCCACAACATCGAGAACGAAGCGCTCTTAGAGCACGCACCCCGGAGCAGCGATCGCATGCGGAAAGGAGCACCGGCATCTGTGAACCTATTGCTCAGCCGAGCGATGGGCCAGGTACATTGTCTGCTAAGGACATAATGAATATTATCAACTCTTGCAATAATGCTAAGTCCTGTCATCAGCCGTCTGCTATGGCTTCTAACAACATGAATCATAAAAACATTTTACCCGAATTTGACCCTTCCTCTAAGAGTCAACGAGTTGACATTTGGTTGAAAAAGGTGAATGAATGTGCCACAGTTTACGGATGGGATGAAAGGACAACAATACACTTTACTATGCAAAAGCTCCAGGGATTGGCCAAAGTTTGGTATGAGAGCTTGAATTCGATATTGTTTAATTGGGCCGAATGGCAACAAAAACTAACAAATGCTTTTCCATGCGAGCAGAACTATGGGCAATCCCTCGAGGAAATGTTAAAGAGGAGGAGTCTGTTTAACGAACCCCTCGAAGTATATTATTATGAGAAACTGGCGCTCTTGAACCAGTGCGACATTGAGGGTAAACGCGCGGTGGATTGTATCATCCATGGCTTAAACGATAAGACTATGAGGTCTAGTGCCAATGCATTGCGTTGTACACAACCTGACCAACTATTACACTTTCTTATGAGTTATAAGGAAAGCTCTCAGATATATGATCGCTTTGGTAAAAAGAATAGGTCGTTTGAATTAAACTCGGCGAAATATAATAATACCCAAAGCCGACATAATAGGACTGTACCATACACCAACAGTATTTCAAATTCCAACTTCTTCTGCTTTAATTGCAAAGAGAAGGGCCATTTATATTCTAGGTGTACTAAACCCCTACTTAGATGCACTAGGTGCTTTAAGGTAGGTCATAAAGTTGACGATTGTAGTTTGACACCTGCGAGTACAATTTTGCAAAACATACCAAAAACAATGCGCATCCTTACTTCAAAATCTAACTCTTAATTTATTAAGGATGTGAAGTTGAATGACACCACTATCAAGTCATTTATAGACTTTGGTAGTGAAGTTTCGTTAATGAAAAAGTCTGCTGTGTCTTTATTAGGGTTAACTAGCGATAGCGTCTTGATTCCATTACAGGGATTTGGTAATGACACTGTCACTACGATTGGTAGAATCTTGGTTGATATTTGCGTTGACAGTGTCTCAGCAACGGTCACGTGCCATGTCGTTGATGATAAATACTTACATTTGCCTCTTTTAATTGGGCAGTCCTTCACGGAACAGCCTCACATTGCAGTATATAAAAATGCAGAGAAGCTAACATTCCTAAACGTAAATGACGAGCTTCCTTTTTCTAACTCAGAACATGTAGATAATAGTAAAGTGCTATCAGTTACCGCAGATACTACTATTTATGGACCAGCCGTTATAAAAGCTCACACTGACTCTTTGTGTGACGGGACTATTTTGTTGTATTGTAAGGTAATAGGGAAACCGAATCAACAGTTTACTTTAGGCGGAGGATTGTATTATTTTAAACGGCGATTTGCTTATATTAATGTTACCCCTATATCAGATTCTTGTCTATTGAAGAGTGGAAACGTAATAGCCAGAGGTAGGAAGGTTCAAGTAGTCAATCGGGTTCACGCACCACCATTAGACACCATGGGGGACGGCGAGATAGATTTAAGCCAGGTGCACGTTGGTGAATCCGTGGGTGAAGTACAGAGATCTCGGTTACTGAGTGTGTTACGAAAGTTTAGGCACTGTTTCGCTGTAACACTCAAGGAGTTAGGGTGTACCGATGTAGCTCAGATGGGTATCGAGCTAAGTAGTAAGCGTCCTATCGTTTACCGGCCCTACAGGCTGTCTCATAAAGAACGAGAACAAGTTAGGGACATGGTAGGGGAAATGATGGAGGCTGGAATTGTTAGGGAATCCGTATATGCTAGTCCCATAATTCCGGTGCGTAAAAAGGACGGCAGGTCAAGGCTTTGTGTAGATTATAGGCTTCTTAATTCTATAACGATAAAGGAGCGATACCCAATGCCCGTAATAGAAGATGAGATTGCTCGCCTTGCTGGGCAAGCATTTTTTGTAGTCTTGGATATGGCATCAGGCTACTACCAAGTACCTATTGCCGAGGCCTCGAAGCATTTGACAGCTTTTGTTACCCCGGACGGGCAATATGAATTCAATCGCATGCCGTTCGGGTTAGCTAATGCGCCTGCAGTCTTCCAGCGCATGATAAATAGGGTTTTAGGTTCTGCTAGGTTTTCAGAAGCAACGGCGTATATGGATGATGTCCTAATTTATGAAAAGGATGCAGACGAGTGTCTGGACAGATTAGAAAAGGTTTTGTCACTCATCGAAAAGGCTAAGCTAACTCTTAATCTATCTAAATGTGACTTCCTACAAAACAAGATCAACTACTTAGGGTATGAGATTAGTGCTTCGGGGGTTCGCCCTGGAGACAAGAAAATACAGTCTGTATTGGACTTTCCCCGTCCTACTAACCCCCCATACAGTGCGTCAATTCCTCGGGCTAGTAGGATATTTTAGAAAGTTCATTAAAAACTTTGCGACGCTAGCGCACCCCTTGAACAAATTACTCAGGAAAGCCGTAGATTGGGTCTGGACCGAGGAGCAAACTTCAGCATTTAGTGAACTCAAAGACAGACTGGTTCATAGGCCGATACTGGCTATATACGATCCTTCTGCTGAAACTGAACTCCACACCGACGCCAGTAAGATCGGCGTCGGTGGGATATTATTACAGCGCCCCTCAGGATCAGATTCTTTACGGCCTATAGCATATTATAGCAGACAAACATCCCCAGAGGAGAAAATGTTCCATGCATTAGAGCTCGAGACACTAGCGGTCGTATGTGCTCTAAAGAAATTTCGAGTCTATTTGTTGGGTCTGAACTTCAAAATTGTATCAGACTATAGCGCGCTGCGTTCAACGTTTTTAAAACGCGACTTGATTCCCCGGATAGCCCGTTGGTGGCTGTTGTTGCAAGAGTTCGAATGTACCGTAGAATATCGAGCAGGAGGTAGAATGTCTCATGTGGACGCTCTGTCTAGAAACCCATCTAGTAAAAATGATAGCACCGTTGACCCTGAACAGTATCCTAGTGTAATGACCATAACTAGTGGCGATTGGTTGCAGACCTTACAATTGGGAGATGCAGAGTTAAATAGAATACGTGACATTTTAACATCTGATATCGATGCCGATGGGTTAAGGTATATTAAAGATAATTACATTATTAAGGATAGCAGACTGTATAAGTGTATTGATGGTGATAGATCAAACTTACGTTGGGTAGTGCCGAAGGGTGCCAGGTGGCAGATATGTCGCCTTAACCATGATGAAATCGGTCATTTTGGAGTCGAGAAGACTTTAGAGCGCATTAAGAAGTCTTACTGGTTCCCGGGAATCAACAAATTTATTAAAAAATATGTTAACGCTTGTCTTGAGTGCGCGTACTCTAAAAAGACTCATACTAGTGCAGGTGAACTTCATCCGATTACCAAAGTAGAACTACCCTTTCATATCCTGCACATTGACCATCTTGGACCCTTCGTGCGTTCAAAGAAAGGTAACAACTACATTTTGGTGATTGTCGATGGATTTACAAAGTTTGTGTTCATCAGACCAGTTCGCAGCACTAAGACTCAGACTGCCATTAAAATGTTGGAGGATATATTTGATGTTTTCCGAAACCCAGATAGAGTTATTAGTGATCGTGGCACTTGTTTCACATCGCATGCGTTTAAACGGTTCTGCCTAGATAAAGGGATAAGACACATTTTAAACGCGGTCGCTAGCCCTAGATCTAACGGACAGGTTGAGCGGTACAACCGAACCATACTTAACTCCTTGACTGCACAGAACTTAAACTATAACGATAGGGATTGGGATGATAAAGTGGGAAAAATTCAGTGGGGTATGAATAATACTAGACATAAGACTACGGGAAGGACGCCAGCTGAAGTCATGTTTGGTCCAAAAATAAACTCAGAAATTGATCCTAGAATGAACGAAATAGTGCAGGAGGCACGAGAAAATACTGATTTAGAAATTATTCGGGAGACTGTGAAAGATAAGATTGACGAAGAGCAAGTAAAACAAAAACAGATCTATGACAAAGGCTCGTTATATAACGAAGGGGAATTAGTTAAGATTACTAGGACTTCTTTTAATAATGACGGTAAAAGTAAGAAACTTGTGTCGCCATACATAGGGCCTTACCGCGTAGTGGCAGTGCTTGGCAATGATCGTTATAGAGTAGCGGCTATTCCCGGGTTAAATAGTTCTAAAAACAAGCGCAAAACCACTGTCGCTGCCGATCGAATGTTGCCCTGGGTTCACGTAGCTGCTTTGAGTGTGAATGCGGAGGAAAGTGGGGAAGATAATTCGGAATAAAGAATTTATTATGTTACAAAATGTCAAATGTAAATTATATATAATATTAATATAGAGTATATACGTTATCGAATTGTTATCATATAATTTAGCGTGGTGGTGGATTATTGTTATAAACTAATAAATAAATATATATTATATTAAGTTGTATAATATTGTAATAGTAAAGATGAATAATCAGAGTCAGAATCAAAAATTTTCAACATTGATTGATTCTTATTATCTAGGATTAAAATATTACTTGGGGTACATTAGAAGTAAAGGGTAGCAAGATGGGATTACACTCATCTTTAGAAGTAAAGGGTAGCAAGATGGGATGACACTCATCTTTAGAAGTAAAGGGTAGCAAGATGGGATGACACTCATCTTTAGAAGTAAAGGGTAGCAAGATGGGATGACACTCATCTTTAGTAGTAAAGTATAGCAAGGAGGGTTGACACCCAGGTTAATTATTCGCTTCTTATTGTATAAGCGTAGAAAAAGTGTAATTATGTTGTTGAATCTATATTTAAATGTAATTGTCCGAATTCCATGATATGCTCTGCGTGTTAGGTTTAAAGCGTGCATGAGGACATGCACGAGGTCAGGATGGGCGAGTGTTAGGTTTCGGAAATAATAAATGGTTTTAGTTATATTACTATTACGTTTAAAATATTAAATACTATTTTATATGAGCAAATAATTAATATCGATTATGACTTTTGTGTGCTGGCAACCCGAATCGTAAAACAAAGATGGCGGTTCGATGTTGAGCTGGACGGATTGAATATGCTGAGCGTGGCAGTTGGTTTTTGGTTGTCGTGGAGTTCGGACGTGTTTAAGAGTATCGTGGTGTTATTATAAAAAGTTGGTTGGTGCGAGACGTGTTCAGTTGGATGTAAGTTCTATTATATTTATTGGAAATATATATTGAGTTTTATTACAGATACAATGACTTAAAAATCTTTATACGTCATAATAATTGAAACAACTTCAAATACTTAATAACATAATAGCACATAATATATACCTGCCATAGAAATCCACAAGGAAATAACCTGTTGGAAATCGATACCCACTACCTACCCTGCAAGGAATCTGGCGTGATGCTGCTTTGTACAACAAAATTTATATGAAAAAAAAATATATAAATAAAATAAAACGAGTTTTCTAATTTTATCGCGATTGATTTTTAAGTTCCCGATATTTCGAGTGCTTTGCAGCACCCCTGGTCACGGGAGGGACTGAGGTGTTAGACGTCCAAAATGCATAGTTGTTCCGGGGTACTCTCAAACTTCTTAATTATTATTGTTGGTCCAATTTACGCAGAATGAGTTCACGGTGTCTTGAGGTCTTGCAGTGATATGCTTGGTTTTGGATTTGATTATATTAATTACCGGATCCCAAGTCGATGGAAGTACCCAGCCATCTTCTCTATTAAAATTAGGATGTTTTTTAATTTCAATAACCTCGCGAACCATCCTTAGTAAGAATCGCTGTTCTTTCACGAGGATTTGTGGTCTATCAAGTCTGATGTTATGACGGGTGCGGTCAAGGACATGTTCACAGACTGCAGACTTCTTTGAGCGACGGTGTTTTTGTCAATTACTAGACCGAGTATTATCTGAAGGACAAGTCAAGAGTCTCCATAACCGGCGACCGTGTATGAGATGAACTATGAGAGTGGAGGAAGCCAGAGAGGTATGTAAGGAAAGAACCTGTTGGAACTCTGTACTCTCTGCCTACCCCGCAAGGGATCTGGCGTGATGATATAGATAGATAGATTTAGTCTTGCACTAGTTCTTTAGCATCACTTTGATCTTGTGAAATGTATTGAAATAATTACAATTGAATATATCTTTGATGGTTTCTAATAAACGAAATTGGGCTGCACCGCACTACGGCACATTAAAAGCTCATTGTTGCGCTAGTCTCGTCTGACGTAAATTTATGCAACCCCGCCGCGCGCTGTGAGCGCCGCCCGCTGTATGCGCTAGACAAATTACTGCACACGTACCAGCGAGCGAGGCTCAGGTAGCTTTGAACGGATGCTTTAATATGTAGCAAAAAATTGGTACTGAGTATTTTACCTTTTGATAAAAATATGTTTTTTGGATAATATAATTGAATTTTGAAGCGCTTTGATGTCGAGTAACTTAATTACCATGCGGGTTAACGGATTTTTCCGCTAATATTTAGTAAGTTGTTTGTCAGTAGTATCATTCTTAGCTGTATTTTCACAAAATTCTTTCAAGTTTTAATTATGTGCATCGGAAGTACTATTACATTCTTGTTTTTAGTTAATTGAGGTTTTATTTTCGATACATTATCAAGTAATCCTTAACCTATGGTTATACTTAAACATGTCCTCTATGTTTTCTAATAAACGACAATAGAGCTAGACCGCATCACGGCACATCAAAAGCTAATTGCGCTGCGCTAGTGTCGTCTGGCGCAAATTTATGCAACCGCGCCGCGCTCTGTGAGCGCCGCCCGCTGTAAGCGCTAGACAAATTACTGCACACGTACCAACGTGCGAGGCTCAGGCAGCTTCGAGCGGATACATAATCCGTAACGAACTACATATGCGTTCCAAATCCGTTTATGCAAACGGTAACTCTGTGATTGTCTCATGACAATCGCTGTCATCAAGATAAATATCACTATGAGGTGACATTTCTCATGATGACAGCGTTAGTTTCGATTTTGGCCAGGGCCAAAAGATCATTGTATGACTATATACAGTGCAACAAAGCATCTTTTGGCCCGGATAATATCGACAGGATGCGGTGGTGTAAAATTAAGGTTATCATTTAGTAAAACTTTCCTACTTTCCGGGATTTCATGTCGTGGGTCCGCATGGTAACTAATTAAAAAAAATGGGTAAATTTCATAGCAAACGGCAACTCTACGACAGTCATAAAGTGACGTTAACCTAATGACAGCGTCAGTTTCGATTTTGGCCGCGGGCCATGGCATATGAATTTGATAACGATGTTTTAATGTAAAACAGTTTGTACTAAGCGATTTTTTCACAATGTAGCGCCAAGGATAGCATTGCGCAGAAGGTGTCCACATCTATCAATTTATCTATATCAATACGTCAGACCCTGCGGGATAGACACAGAGTATAAAATTGCAACAGGCTCGTTGCAGGCCTCTCTCCCTTCTTCGCTCTTCGTTTCATACACGCTCGCCGCTTACAGAGATTTGACTGGCCGATTAGGGAGAGACACGGGCTATTTGATCATCTACAAACTTTTACTATACTGTGTATCCATATCATCTTTGCTCGGATACTCTTTCCATATTTCCATATCACCCTTTCATTTCTTTTAACACTCTTTATGCATACACGCTGTTTTATTATGCTGTTCCAAACGCAGCCGGTCAGTTTGACTCTGACCCGTTTTCCGTTATTAGGAAGTCTATGATAATATTTATCGAGCAGAATGATTCAATAAGGTCTACATTACTATCTTAAGTGCATCAGACCGAAGTTAGGCGTGGCAAACAAGCTGGAAACAGGATATTGCGCTGACCTAGCTGTGCTTGCACAATTCATGACGTAGGTTGAACTGAAGAGTTTCGGCCGTCTTAGAGAGGAGTCTGATCATGGTATGATTTATTTATCTCATTCAAATTCAAACTCATATGGGCGCGTGAAATTGACGCCACTGATGTGAGGAGATTATCACAAAATGCTTCAGGACTGTGTAGACCACTGTCCTATATGATACTGAACTTGTAAGTGTACTTAAGAGGTCCCTAATACAAACTTTTTTTTCGATGAATTATTTATCGAAAAGTATTTTTTACAGCAATAACGTGAATTTACATATGTGAGTCTGTGTCTACTTTTTTCAAACTTTCATTAAGGCAAAATAGCGACTGTGGTTCCAAAGAAAAATTGTTGTTTTATTAAAACGTTTTCTATATAATTTATCTTACGATGAAAATCGTTAAGCCAGTCGTCATGGTAATCTTTGCGAGCACCTATATACCGCAATGGGCGTCATTCGATTTAACAATTTGCATTCAAAAAGATTTTTTTTAAACTAGTTTTTATAGCAAAATCTCTACGGATATATTTTGCTTTGTTGAGCAGTTCCTCCTCCTCCGACCTCCTTCCAGCTGCACCATCAGATCCTGCTCATCATCTGGGTCTACGCTACTTACCAAAATAAAACCAACTTGCTGAAACATGACGGGGTTGTATTGAGTAGTTGGGTAGTTTTATTGACCACCTTCTGGCTTCATCTTGAGACACTGGCCACCATCCGGGTCTACAGTATTTATCAAGGAAAATCCAACGAGCCCAAACACGGCGGGATTATGATCAGTATTTGGGTTTGGCCTTTAATTGGTCATCTTTCGGCTTCATCATCACGCCCTGAACATCATCTGGTTATACAAGGTGTGACATAAATAACGCAAGACCTCAGACACGCCAATTAGATTATTGCTTTACAAACTCAATACGATAAGCAAACTTACAATTTTAAGGAGTTTTCTACCATTTTTTTAAGCTAAAATGTAAAAGAAATGCATTAATAATTATTAAAATTTTTGTAACTGCCGTATTAAACAGCGAACAGAACGAATAACAGCATTTTTTGCAAATAAAACAAAAAAAATCACTCACTTTAAAAATAGGTGGAATCGATTCGGTTGCAGATTTAGAACATAATAATATAACAATAATTATTTATTTCCAGATAAAAATTTTCACAGTAACCACTTACATAATCTTAAACTACTAATTAAATAAGAATTGTAACAATAAAAGCACGCAAACAGTATTTATGAACTATGGTACCCAAAATAAGATTTAACTTGTGTTATGGATACCAGCGCTCTCACATGTTTAACCAGAAAGTTACAAATTGTCTGGATGGAAGTGGTGTCAAGTAGACTGGATGATAATGGTCATTAAGTATTATTGACATGTGTGTATTTGTGTGTATGTGTATAGAACAAACTACTTTCAGGTCTTGCGTTAATTATGTTACACCTTGTATAGTACTTATCAGTACCCACCCATCGAGTCTCAACACGAGTGAGTTTTGTTTTGTAGTCGATATCTTCCTAGGGCCACCTTTCGACTCCATCATCAAACCAGATCCATAATACTTATATGATACTTGTTATTGCATTATTATCGAACTTACATACATACGTATACCAATTTCCAGCTCCATCAGATATCCGCAAGTGCTTGAAAAATTGAGCACAAAAACCGGAAAGACAGACATACGAGAGTGCTTGTAAAAAGTAGATAAATAGAGAGACTTATTCGTATGATCATTATATAATGAAAGCTTTAAAGCCTTGCAGGACCGAGTGATAGCGATAACCAAGGTTGAGTAGCGTTTGAATGGGTCAGCTTGGTTGGGTGAGCTTTTAAGAGCTTCCATTTCTGAATGCTCCACACTTCGAAATATACGGTTCTTAGCGTTCACTTGCACTGTGAGATTCTGAAGTCGTTTGCTACGTCTATCAATCTTTGTATGATGTTTTTTGAAATTAAAAATGTTTGAAGGACCTAGGATTAGAGTTTGTGCCCGATATGATGATAAGCTTGCAACTTGTCACATTTTGTGATGAAGATACCGATAGCTAAGTGTAGGAGTAATGTTTCTTTGCATATTTGCATACCCTTTTGAAGAATACAGCCGTGTCAAGAGCATTAACGAATTATTTTCTCTTCAAATCACTCTCGGATGGCAGATTAAATACTTGTAGATACAAAAACCTCCTGTTAAGAAAATTAAACAAGAGAATAAAAACACACCCAGATCTACAACCAAAACCGCTTTAGAAATACCGAACTAATTAATTTATTCGTACCCGCTGTGACAAGGGATGAAGATTCACCAGCTTAACCTGGAGCTTGCCGTGCACCATACCACATCGTAATGAAGTCTATTTTAGTGTGGACGGGTGTCAGGTTAATTGGTGGTTGGTCTCCCTTTGGGAAGGGATGCATAGGTGTTAATTAGACGCAGAGAGATAAGGTTCGTTCGTTAGTGCGGGTTTTCTGCTAGATTTGTTAGTGTTGGAAATTAGTTTATTGTTTATATTAAGTCATTAGGTATTAGGCACAGTTGTAGCGCTGTGGGACTGCGGTGTTTATAGTGATCATGAAAGTTGAGCAGTGTCGGCTCAGGCAGTCCGAGATGGATTGCATTTTCACGTTTAGCGTATCCGTGCTTAGCGTTAGCGTATTCGAACTATATATCTATAACATCACGCCAGATCCCTTGCAGGCAGGCAGAAAGTGCAGAGTTCCATCAGGTTCTTTCCTTATATATCTCTCTGGTTTCCTCCACTCTCATAGTACGTCTCATACACGTTCGCCGGTTGCGGAGACTCTTGACTTGTCCTTCGGATAAGACTCGGTCTATTCGGCGTGTTAAGATAGTTTACGTCTATAGGAAATAATTACAATTGAATATATCTTTGATGGTTTCTAATAAACGAAATTGGGCTACACCGCACTACGGCACATTAAAAGCTCATTGCGCTGCGCTAGTCTCGTCTGGCGTAAATTTATGCAACCCCGCCGCGCGCTGTGAGCGCCGCCTGCTGTATGCGCTAGACAAATTACTGCACACGTACCAGCGAGCGAGGCTCAGGCAGCTTTGAACGGATGCTTTAATATGTAGAAAAAAATTGGTACTGAGTATTTTACCTTTTGATAAAAATATGTTTTTTGGATTATATAATTTAATTTTGAAGCGCTTTGATGTTGAGTGACTTAATTACCATGCGGGTTAACGGATTTTTCCGCTAATATTTAGTAAGTTGTTTGTCAGTAGTATCATTCTTAGCTGTATTTTCACAAAATTCTTTCAAGTTTTAATTATGTGCATCGGAAGTACTATTACATTCTTGTTTTTAGTTAATTGAGGTTTTATTTTCGATACATTATCAAGTTATCCTTAACCTATGGTTATACTTAAACATGTCCTCTATGTTTTCTATTAAACGACAATAGAGCTAGACCGCATCACGGCACATCAAAAGCTAATTGCGCTGCGCTAGTGTCGTCTGGCGCAAATTTATGCAACCGCGCCGCGCACTGTGAGCGCCGCCCGCTGTAAGCGCTAGACAAATTACTGCACACGTACCAACATGCGAGGCTCAGGCAGCTTCGAGCGGATACATAATCCGTAACGAACTACATATGCGTTCCAAATCCGTTTATGCAAAAGGTAACTCTGTGATTGTCTCATGACAATCGCTGTCATCAAGATAAATATCACTATGAGGTGACATTTCTCTTGATGACAGCGTTAGTTCCGATTTTGGCCAGGGCCAAAAGATCATTGTATGACTATATACAGTGCAACAAAGCATCTTTTGGTCCGGATAATGTCGACAGGGAGCGGTGGTGTAAAATTAAGGTTATCATTTAGTAAAACTTTCCTACTTTCCGGGATTTAATGTCGTGGGACCGCATGGTAACTAATTAAAAAAAATGGGTAAATTTCATAGCAAACGGCAATTCTACGACAGTCATAAAGTGACGTTAACCTAATGACAGCGTCAGTTCCGATTTTGGCCGCGGGCCATGGCATATGAATTTGATAACGATGTTTTAATGTAAAACAGTTTGTACTAAGCGATCTTTTTAGAATGTAGCGCCAAGGATAGCATTGCGCAGAAGGTGTCCACATCTATCAATTTATCTATATCAATACGTCAGACCCTGCGGGATAGACACAGAGTATAAAATTGCAACAGGCTCGTTCCTTACATCCTCCCTCCCTTCATCGCTCTTCGTTTCATACACGCTCGCCGCTTACAGAGATTTGACTGCCCGATTAGGGAGAGACACGGGCTATTTGATCATCTACAAACTTTTACTATACTGTGTATCCATATCATCTTTGCTCGGATACTCTTTCCATATGTCCATATCATGCTTTCATTTCTTTAAATTTCTTTTAACACTCTTTATGCATAGACGCGGTTTTATTATGCTGTTCCAAACGCAGCCGGTCAGTTTGACTCTGACCCGTTTTCCGTTATTAGGAAGTCTATGATAATATTTATCGAGCAGAATGATTCAATAAGGTCTACATTACTATCTTAAGTGCATCAGACCGAAGTTAGGCGTGGCAAACAAGCTGGAAACAGGATATTGCGCTGACCTAGCTGTGCTTGCACAATTCATGACGTAGGTTGAACTGAAGAGCATCGGCCGTCTTAGAGAAGAGTCTGATCATGGTATGATTTATTTATCTCATTCAAATTCAAACTCATATAGGCGCGTTAAATTGACGCCACTGATGTGAGGAGATTATCACAAAATGCTTCAGGACTGTGAAGCCCACTGTCCTATATGATACTGAACTTGTAAGTGTACTTAAGAGGTCCCTAATACAAACTTTTTTTCGATAAATTATTTATCGAAAGGTATTTTTTACAGCAATAACGTGAATTTACATATGAGTCTGTGTCTACTTTTTTCAAACTTTCATTAAGGCAAAATAGCGACTGTGGTTCCAAAGAAAAATTGTTGTTTTATTATTACGATTTCTATATAATTTATCTTACGATGAAAATCGTTAAGCCAGTCGTCATGGTAATCTTTGCGAGCACCAATATACTGCAATGGGCGTCATTCGATTTAACAATTTGCATTCAAAAAGATTTTTTTTTAACTAGTTTTTATAGCAAAAACACTACGGATATATTTTGCTTTGTTGAGCAGTTCCTCCTCCTCCGACCTCCTTCCAGCTGCACCATCAGATCCTGCTCATCATCTGGGTCTACGCTACTTACCAAAATAAAACCAACGTGCTGAAACATGACGGGCTTGTGTTGAGTAGTTGGGTAGTTTTATTGACCACCTTCTGGCTTCATCTTGAGACACTGGCCACCATCCGAGTCTACAGTATTTATCAAGGAAAATCCAACGAGCCCAAACACGGCGGGATTATGATCAGTATTTGGGTTTGGCCTTTCATTGGTCATCTTTCGGCTTCATCATCACGCCCTGAACATCATCTGGTTATACAAGGTGTGACATAAATAACGCAAGACCTCAGACACGCCAATTAGATTATTGCTTTACAAACTCAATACGATAAGCAAACTTACAATTTTAAGGAGTTTTCTACCATTTTTTTAAGCTAAAATGTAAAAGAAATGCATTAATAATTATTAAAATTTTTGTAACTGCCGTATTAAACAGCGAACAGAACGAGTAACAGCATTTTTTGCAAATAAAACAAAAAAATCACTCACTTTAAAAATAGGTGGAATCGATTCGGTTGCAGATTTAGAACATAATAATATAACAATAATTATTTATTTCCAGATAAAATTTTTCACAGTAACCACTTACATAATCTTAAACTACTAATTAAATAAGAATTGTAACAATAAAAGCACGCAAATAGTATTTATGAACTATGGTACCCAAAATAAGATTTAACTTGTGTTATGGATACCAGCGCTCTCACATATTTAACCAGAAAGTTACAAATTGTCTGGATGGAAGTGGTGTCAAGTAGACTGGATGATAATGGTCATTAAGTATTATTGACATGTGTGTGTTTGTGTGTATGTGTGTAGAACAAACTACTTACAGGTCTTGCGTTAATTATGTTACACCTTGTATAATACTTATCAGTACCAATCCATCGAGTCTCAACACGAGTGAGTGTTGTTGTGTAGTCGATATCTTCCTAGGGCCACCTTTCGACTCCATCATCAAACCAGATCTATGATACTTATTATTGCATTATCATCGAAATTACATACATACGTATACCAATTTCCAGCTCCATCAGATATCCGCAAGTGCTTGAAAAATTGAGCACAAAAACCGGAAAGACAGACATACGAGAGTGCTTGTAAAAAGTAGATAAACGGAGAGACTTATTCGTATGATCATTATGTAAGGAAAGCTTTAAGCCTTGCAGGACCGAGTGATAGCGATAACCAAGGTTGAGTAGCGTTTGAATGGGTCAGCTTGGTTGGGTGAGCTTTTAAGAGCTTCCATTTCTGAATGCTCCACACTTCGAAATATACGGTTCTTAGCGTTCACTTGCACTGTGAGATTCTGAAGTCGTTTGCTACGTCTATCAATCTTTGTATGATGTTTTTTGAAATTAAAAATGTTTGAAGGACCTAGGATTAGAGTTTGTGCCCGATATGATGATAAGCTTGCAACTTATCATATTTTGTGATGAAGATACCGATAGCTAAGTGTAGGAGTAATGTTTCTTTGCATATTTGCATACCCTTTCGAAGAATACAGCCGTGTCAAGAGCATTAACGAATTATTTTCTCTTCAAATCACTCTCGGATGGCAGATTAAATACTTGAAGATACAAAAACCTCCTGTTAAGAAAATTAAACAAGAGAATAAAAACACAACCAAATCCGCTTTAAAAATACCGAACTAATTAATTTATTCGTACCCGCTGTGACAAGGGATGAAGATTCACCAGCTTAACCTGGAACTTGCCGTGCTCCTTACTGCGCCGTAATAAAGTCTATTTTATTGTGGACGTGTGTCAGGGTAATTGGTGGGAGATCTCCCTTTGGGAAGGGATGCATAGGTGTTAATTAGACGCGGAGAGATAAGGTTCGTTCGTTAGTGCGGGTTTTCTGCTAGATTTGTTAGTGTTGGAAATTAGTTTATTGTTTATATTAAGTCATTAGGTATTAGGCACAGTTGTAGTAGCGCTGTGGGACTGCGGTGTTTATAGTGATCATGAAAACAGGGCAGTGTCGGCTCAGGCAGTCCGAGATGGATTGCATTTTCACGTTTAGCGTATCCGTGCTTTAGAAGACATTACGTTCTTAGATCCGGCGCCTTTGAATCACTAAACGTTATAAAACAAAGTTGCCTCGCCGCGTCTGTCTGTCTGACCGCGATAAACTCAATAACTACTGAACGGATTTTCATACGGTTTTCACCAATAGACGGAGTGCGGAGTGCAAGTTTATGTGTATAAGTCACCCGTACCTGATAAAAACGTCGGACGTTAAATTTTTTTTTGTTCGTCACATCAACCTATTTTAATTGTTGTGAATTATTATACTGATCCTAAGTTTGAAGTTAGCAATTCTAACTATATATCTATATCATCACGCCAGATCCCTTGCAGGCAAGCAGAAAGTACAGAGTTACATCAGGTTCTTTCCTTACATACCTCTCTGGTTTCCTCCACTCTCATAGTACGTCTCATACACGTTCGCCGGTAGCGGAGACTCTTGACTTGTCCTTCAGATAAGACTCGGTCTATTCGGCGTGGTAAGATAGTTTAGGTCTATGTCCGGCAGGTCCGGTAGAAAAATTGCTATTGTAAATTAATATGATTTATAAAACCGATACATTGGTTTCGATAAGTGCTATAATGTAAATATAGAGCTTGCGAAGCCGTAGTAAGTAGCTGATACAGTCGTTTTGATTTCATACCTAACTTGAAGGTCCAATTTTCGAATACGCAACTACCTATGGAGTAAAATATTTTAAGATGTCATTACAGATAGATATAGACTAATACTATTACTAGTTTAATATTTCTTTAGCAATGTAAACGGATATTAACTAACTTCAGTAATGTAACTTTATATATTACTAGCGGCCCGTACTGGCTTTGCACGGGTGATTATTTATTTTTTAAACATAGCCTAAGTTACTCAGGGATAATGTAGGAATCGGAATGGTGAAAGAGTTTTTGAAATCGGCCCAGTAGTTTTTGTGTTTATTCGTTACATACATACAAAAATACAAATTATTTCTCTCTATTATATTAGTATAGACTAGTGACCCGCCTTGGCCTCGTACAGGTGAATTATACACAAAAACGTTCCTCTTGAATTATTCCGTCCATTGGTGAAGACCGTATAAAAATCCGTTCGGTAGTTATGGAATTTAACGCGTTCAGACAGACAGACGCAGCGAAAGGACTTAGGTTTTATAATGTGTAGTAATACTGCAGAGAAAACCTCAACGACAGCGCCGTTTTACCAAAATAAAATGCAGTAATCAAGCACAAAATCCAAAAAAATAAACAGTTGAAAAACTTCATTACACAGTAAATTTCATTTCTCTGATAACGCGATGCTGCTTCAAAATCCTTTGCTTTACGAATGTACCAGTTTATATTTTTAAAGTATAACATGCTACACCGCTAAAAATTTTAAATATTATCTCTAATAACATCTCAAAATATTTTAACTCCATATTTTTTAAATGCAAAATAAATGTTGTATGTACACGTGGGCTCAGAGAGGCTACCACAAACAGACCGACGTTAGCATAACGCTATAAAGTTGATATGCTATCTTTTTCACACTACAGATTTACTGAATAAACATGACGTGACAACAAGCTGTTTCGAATACGTTTCGCTATGGCTATTTGTTGGTGTTAAGTCTTCTGCTGAGGTACAATCAGCGTAAAAGTCACTAAATATTTCTAGCGCTGTGTAACCGTGGTATTCTTAGCGAGCACCCAAGCGGGGATGGCAGAGGTGTACTGAATACACCCACTTTTTACATGATCTTTATAAAACTTGACTAAATTTTATACAATAAAGAGAACCGATTTTGAAAAAATTAGGTTTTTATCTATCTAACGGAGGATCATTACTTTCCTGATCACTTCTTGTGGGCAAAATCAGGGATTCGGACGAGAATATAAAATCTTAGCGGTTAACTCGATGATAAATGCAGGCACTATAGAAAATGCACTTTAATTTGTCACACAACTTACTAACGATACACAACACAGCTTCTAGGCTTGAGGTTAACTTCTCCTGCAACGAAGAGCTACGAAGTGAATCAGGAATACAAAGTGATACCCGTTTTATTAGTTACCTCCCACCCACCTAGGCTCAGTATACGCCACTTTGACGTTTGTGTGTCGTTTAAGAAATGTACTCATGACCCCCGATGCGAAGTATCATTTGGTGCATTTACATGAAAGTCACACACACACACAAACATACCGGATCAAATTTCTGTGAGTTACACAGCAATTTATCCCTAGTGGTGATGAAACCAGGGGCTACTCGATCAAATGATCAGAGCGGCGTAAGCTAACCACTGAACTAAACCATCCGTAAATGTTTTGCGACTTTCTGACTGTACCTCGTATTCGTAGTCCGGACGACGCAAAGTTAAGGAGCGCTTTTTGTTAGAAATACTATATTTCAGTAAACTATGGCGTTGAGGGAGCTCTGGAGTAAAATGGCTGAGTTTTTTTTAACATAATTATGATGGAATACCTCGTTGGTCTAGTGACGAGGATCTGGAGATACAAGGACAAATTTTCATATTGTGACCAGTGTAATAGACTCTTTCTCTATAACAAAAGTAAACATTACATAGTTACACTTCTACCAATTCCCGTTTACGCAGCCACAAGTAACAGTGTGCGGAATGTCGCCAGATTTGTGAAGCGACGTCGCTCGATGTCGTTCAACGTCGCTCGACGTCGATCAACGTCACGTATTGCGGGACAATTGATCGACGGGCAAAATTGAGAACGGCTTGGATCATGTGGTCACGGAATCCCGCACGGCACTTTTGTGGGGATTTTTGTGTGACGCACAAATATTTGTTACGGTCTGGGTTTTTGTGCATGTAAATTTTAATGTTTGTAAATGCATCCACACCACAGGAATTTCTTCTTTAGAGGCTATGTTTAAAAAAAATAATACGATTGATTTTCCAAAGTGTCGATATGCATTTTCGAAAATCCCCTTAAGGATACAATGACTTAAAAATCCTTATACGCCATAACAATTGAAATTACTTCAAATACTCAATAACATAATAACACATAATATATACCTGCCATAGGAATCCACAAGGAAATAACCTGTTGGAAATCGATACCCACTACCTACCCCGCAAGGGATCTGGCGTGTTGATACTTTGTACAACAAAATGTGAATGAAAAAGATAATCTAAAAATAAAATAAAACTAGTATTCGAATTTTATCGCGGTTTATTTTTGATTTTTAAGTTCCCGTCGTTTCGAGTGCTTTGCAGCACCCATCGTCACGGGAGGGACTGAGGTGTTAGACGTCCAAAAGCTATAGTTGTTCCGGGGTACCTTCAAACTTCTTAATTATTTTTGTTGGTCCGATCTACGCAGAATGAGTTCACGGTGACTTGAGGTCTTGCAGTGATATGCTTGGTTTTGGATTTGATTATATTAATTACCGGATCCCAAGTCGATGGAAGTACACAGCCATCTTCTCTATTAAAATTAGGATGTTTTTTTAATTTAAATAGCCACGCGAAACACCCTCAGTAAGAATCGGTGTTCTTTTACGAGGATTTGTGGTCTATCAAATCTGATGTTATGGCGGGTGCGGTCAGGACATGTTCACAGACTGCAGACTTCTTTGAGCGACGGTGTTTTAGGTCAGCTATGTGTTCTTTAGCCCGAGTTTTTACTGATATTTTTGTTTGTCTTATATAAGAGAGACCACATTCACAATTAAGCTTGTTTACTCCTGCATCTTGTAGAGGGGTGTGACAATTGACAGATAGTAAAAATTGACTGATAATCTTCGGCGGCTTCGGGAACTTAAAAATCAAAAATAAACCGCGATAGAATCTGAATAATAGTTTTATTTCATGTGTATTATTCGCGTTAATCTAAGAAGATTGTACTATAAAATTTGTTTTTTAAAAATTGGCCATGCAAATTTCTTGCTCTTCACCACAGGAATTATATTCCGAAGTGGTGGCAGAGTCATTGATTCTTTTCTGACGATTCTTAAATACTATAAAGGTTTATTATAAACACACCGTCATGCCTATATTTCCCAAGCAGGGGTGGCATAGGTGTACTGAGTACACCCACGTTTCGCCGACGACGTTAGGTCCCATGTCATAGGGGGCGAGCTTATTAACATATACCGGGCACAATTCCAGATTCCGGACTCATACTGGGAAACTCGTTTGAAAAACTACATTTGTCCGACCTAGTATTTGAACCCAGGATCTCGTGATCACAAAGCGATGTGCTTTGCCACTAGACCAACGAGGCAGTATTTAAAAATAAAAAATATTTCTATTCTGATATAGATAGATAGAATATAATACCTTTGGGATTGAAAATAAAGTCTAAAATTGATCTCGTACTTTCAAACCCGTGACTTGTGGAAACTGTCTTCTTTTATAAAGACACCATTTACTCATCGTTACACGAACCGTGTGAAAGGAACTTGGAGGAACCTAAGGCAAGAGCATTTATCTTAGGTGCCTTCAGTTCATCGCAATGACTTTCCAGTAACGATCGCCGATGTTAGGCGACGTTGGGCGGGGTCAAATGGTAATAGGTCACAGATTTTAGAGACGAGAATGAACGAATTTGATAAATAGAATACTCTTTATTGTACTCTTAAGTAGTTATACCCGTGAAAGAGTGCGGAGAATCGTCCATCCAGAATCCTTGAGATTTTCACTCTTTAGAAATATTATTGTTATAAAAAAAGCAGTGATAGCCTAGTGGTTAGAGTGCAAAGTCAGGGGTCTCGGTTTCAAACCTAGGCACGCACCCTCTGTCTTTTCGAAGGCATGTGCGTATTAAAAGTTAACTATCACTTGCTTTAACGGTGAAGGAAAACATCGTGAAGAAACCTGCATGCCTAAGAGTTTCTAGAAGGTGGGTGAGGCCCGTGCTGGTGTGTGACGCTGGACTATAGCCTAAACCAGTCTCAGTTTGAGAGGAGGCCTGTGCCCAACGGTGGGACAGTTCCTTAACAGGGCTAATATTGTTATAAAAATGAATATTATTGCCCAGCATTGTACAATGTTGACTAACAATCGGTATGCGTAACTACATCCACGATGCAGTCCCAATAAAAAAAGGTAATACCTAAATATTTTTAAATCTTACAACCAAAAACACAAGATAACAAAAATGACAACCTCAGCAAAATTTTGAAAAGCTAAAAATATTTTACAGCACCATGCAACCCCAATGGAGGAAAACACATCCCCTAAATGACACAGTTTATTCTTTTATAGGGAAACAAGTAAAAGAGGGGTGAGAATGATAGATAGTGCTGAACAAGTACTTTTTTTAGATAATGATTTTGTTAAATATAGAATGTTTCGAAATGATGACTGCCTCGTTAATCTATTGGGGCATAGTTCGAGTAGCGATCACGTGGTCCTTGATTCAAATATGACAAAATTTCCTTTTTATAGAAATAAAATTTGCTGAGTCTGGAATTGTACACGCTATATGGCAATAGGCTCGCCTCCTATTGCATGGGACCTAATATCGTCGGCAAAGAGTAGGTAGTCACACACTTGTATAAGTCGCGTACCTCTTATTAAATCGTGTCATTGTTCTTTAGCATCACTTTGATCTTGTGAAATGTGTGGGATATAATTACATTAAAATATATGTTTATGGTTTCTAATAATCGAAATTGGGCTGCACCGCATCACGACAAATTAAAAGCTCATTGCGCTGCGCTAGTCTCGTCTGGCGCAAATTTATGCAACCGCGCCGCGCGCTGTGAGCGCCGCCCTCTGTAAGCGCTAGACAAATTACTGCACACGTACCAGCGTGCGAGGCTCAGGCAGCTTTGAACGGATGCTTTAATATTTAGCAAAATATTGCTAAATATTAAAGCATCCGTTCAAAGCCGTTGCAAGCAGTGATAGCCTAGTAGTTAGACCGTTGGACTGCAAAGTCAAAGGTCTCGGGTTCAAACCCAGGCACGCACCTCTGTCTTTTCGAAAGCATGTGCGTATTAAAACTTAATTATCACTTGCTTTAACGGTGAAGGAAAACATCGTGAGGAAACCTGCATGCCTAAGAGTTTCTCGAAGGTGTGTGAAGTTCGCCAACCCGCACTGGGCCCGCGTGGTGGACTATGGCCTAAACGGAGAGGGTTTGAGAGGAGGCCCGTGCCCAATAGTGGGACAGTTTCTTAACAGGGCTAATATTATTATTATTATATAAAATATTGCTACTGTATATTTTACCTTTGGATAAAAATACTAACTTTACTGCCTCGTTGGTCTGGTGGCAAAGCGCATCGCTTTGTGATCACGAGGTTCTGGGTTCAAATCTTAGGTCGGACAAATGTAGTTTTTCTAACAAAAAATTCCCAGTATGAGTCCGGAGTCAGGAATTGTGCCCGATATATGGCAATGAGCTCGCCCCCTATTACAAGGGACCTAACATCGTCGGCGAAACGTGGGTGTACTCAGTACACCTCTGCCACCCCCACTTGGGGAATATAGGCGTGACGATATATATAAAAATATGTTTTTTTAGATAATCATCATCATCATCATCATTTCAGCCTATATTTGTCCACTGCTGAACATAGGCCTACCCAATCGCTTTCCAGCGTAACCGGTCCGATGCCACCTGCATCCAACGATTTCCTGCGATTTTCACAAGATCGTCGGTCCATCTGGCAGGCGGTCGTCCTACGCTGCGCTTGCCAATACGTGGTCTCCACTCTAGAATCTTTCTGCCCCAACGCCCGTCCGATCTTCGCGCTATGTGGCCAGCCCATTGCCACTTCAGCATGCTATTTTTTAGATAATAAGATAATTGATAAATATTTTAAAGCGTTTTAATGTCGAGTAACTTAATTACTATGCGGGTAAATTGATTTTTCCGCTGATGTTTAGCTAGTTGTCTGTCATCAGTGGTATCATTCTTAGCCGAATTTGAACAAAAAAAATCAAGATTTATTTTATGCTTCAGTTGTACTACTACGTTCTTGTTTTTGGGTAATTGAGATTTTGTTTTCGATACATTATCAAGTAATCCTTAACGTATAGTCACAATAAAACATGTCCTCTATATTTTCTAATAAATGACAATAGTATTAGACCTCATCACGGCACATCAAAGGCTAATTGCGCTGCGCTAGTGTCGTCTGGCGCAAATTTATACAACCGCGCAGCGCACTGTTGCGCCACCCGCTGTAAGCACAGACAAATTACTGCACACGTACCAAAGTGTGTAACTCAGGCAGCTTCGAGCGGATGCTTGTTTATTGTTAGCGAAGAACTACTGGTTATTTTAGCTCCAGGAAATATAGGAGTGATTAAATAATCTATATATCTATATCATCATGGCAGTTCCCTTGCAGGGTATGCAGAGAGTACAGGGTTTAAAAAATAAGAGGAGTTTAAACCCTTTTTTATATCCGGTGACCCTATTATCAAAAGGATAACTGTTTTTTTTCACAGATATTTAAGCAATTATCTAACTGGTATGATTCCTAGGTGTTATTTTAAATCAAATCAAATCAAAAGTTTTTTATTCATGTAGACCAAAAGGCACTTATGAATAGTCAAAAAGAGAAAATTGTTAATTACTTAAGACTCTACCACCCGTTCGGAAAGTCATTCCTGTGGAGAAGAAGGGCAAGAAACTCCACAGTTACTCTTTTTTAAAAATGAGTTTTACAATTCTTTTTGTATACATTGCATTTATGGAGTATGGGAGAACAATGCAGAACGAGCTAAATAGATGTGCTTAAGTATAGATTAATCATAAGTGTACTTAGATTCATGATATTGGTCAGTGTCTACATAGTCCTCTCATTTACAAAATAGAGATGTTGTAGAGGTATATAATAAAAAGCATTATAATAATAGTAAGAGAAAGTGTTACTATAAAATATGTAAAGAGCGCGTACAAAACAACTGGTCATAGCTCCAGTGTGATGCCGAACGAGACAAAATTCAACAGCATTATGGTACACGTTCAGTCAGACAAAGGGCAGGGGACGGACCAGTCCCCACCAGCAGCACCCGTTCACGAGTATGACCTGAGAAGCAGCCATCACTCTCCTCAACCATTTTAGAGGGAAAAGAATGACCCGCTCCACAGAGCCGCCACTAGCAAAGACATTTTAGTGAGCATGACCAATCCACGATCCTGTCGACATCGTTCGAGAATAATATTTAAAATCAATGAACGCTCGCTAGGCAGGACACGCTGCACTTAACATTATAATCTTCTAGATTTCAGTTAATTTGTGTAAAGGCATTTTTATCATTTAAAAAATCATTTAGTGTATAATATCCTGTACTCATTAGTGAAGATTTAATATACTTTTGAAATCTGTCAAGTGGCAACTCTAACATGGGCTTTGGTATCTTATTGAAGCAGCGAATACCGACTCCTACGAAGGAAGTAAATACTTTTTTAAGCCTAACAATTGGTAATACCATTTAATTGGTTTTATTTTTGCCTGTCATAAGCGATATGATTCATAACTGTTTTGTCGTTGTTTTTTGATAGTTAACTGTTATCAACGATATGATTGTTAGCTGTATTTTAGATAGGAGCTAGATTTTAGTATGGAAAAAATGATTCATAATTGCAGTAATTATTTCATGATTTCATTATGTACTTCAAAATTAATGACAAATTCTATTTTTTTATTTACATTATCAAGTCATCTTTAATCTCTAACAACAACAAAACAAGTATTTTATGTTCTCTAATAAACGACAATAGTGCTGCACATTAAAAGCTCATTGCGCTGCGCTGTGTCGTCTGGTGCAAATTTATGCAACCGCGCCGCGCGCTGTGAGCGTCGCCCGCTGTAAGCGCCAGACAAATTACTGCACACGTATCAGCGTGCGAGGCTCAGGTAACTTTGAGCGGATACTTTGTTAGCAAGGAACTACTGGTTATTTTAGTTCCTGACAAAAATCAGCGTGTTCTTAGATAGACTAAAAGCGTTTATATCTGATAAGTTAATTGCCAAACAAATGAACTAATTGTTCAGCTGATGATGTAGTCACTTAGCAGACATTAGTGGTATAATTATGTATGTTATCGAAATTGATTTAGTTCTTTTAAGATTCAGCTAGTTCTGTGCTTAAGGATTACTAATAGATTCTAATTTTTTGTTTTGTTTTTGACGTTTCTTAACTTCATTATCAAGTAAACCTTAATCTAATCTATAACTACAGTAGAAAAGGTCCTTTATGTTTTCTAATAAACGACCATAGTGCGGCACATTAAAAGCTCATTGCACTGCGCTAGTGTCGTCTGGCGCAAATATATGCAACCGCGCCGCGCGCTGTGAGTGCCGCCCGCTGTAAGCGCCAGACAAATTACTGCACACGTACCAGCGTGTGAGGCTCAGGCAGAATTGAGCGGATGCTTTAATTGCTAGCGAGGAACGACTAGGCATGTTAGGTTCCGACCAAAATATAGACATGTTATGATTTTACACATTTTTCTGGCTTTGGGTGATTTTACTTTGAATTTTTATAGGTGCCTAATTGTTCTGAATCAGCGACTAACTGTTCTTAGGTACATAATGGAGGGTAGCTTAGAAAGAGGATTTAGAAACGCCACCAGATTGATCAGACATGGCGAATAATCAGTTAAGACACCTATCAAAGACGTCCGTCCACTACCCTACACTGAATACCAAAACAACACGCGATTGGACAAATAAACCAGGACCACAATGGGAATACAGCAAACTCGATACTGGGTCGCGACAAAATACAAACGCTCGGAGAACGCCACCGCTCGACATATATTTTATTCAAACTGATTCAGTTCTTTCAATACTGAACTTGTTTGTACTATGGGAGTATTCATAATTTCTAGTTTTTAGTTGATTTTATCGTTCTTCTTCGTCAGCCAAAAGACATTCACAGCTGGATATGGATTTTGGCCGTTATTTAAGTTATCAAAATAGAACAGAAATAAAGCAACCCATGACTTATTTGTATTAAGTGATATCCTTTAGACCTAGACATTCTTACCATGACCAAATAGACCGTGTCTTATCTGAAGATCAAGTCACGAGTCTCCGTAACCGGCGAGCGTGTATGAGACGAACTATCAGAGTTGAGGAAGCCAGAGAGGTTTGTAAGGAAAGAACCTGTTGGAACTCTGTACTCTCTGCTAACTCTGGAAGGGATCTGGCATGATGATATAGATAGATAGATATCTTTTAATTGGAGAAGAATGATAATATTACGCATACTTTATACTCTGTAGTAAGCTTTTGGATGTCCCATTCGTCTAGCCGTTTTTGCGTGATTGAATAACGAACATCCAAACATATAAACTTTAACATTTATGATATTAGTAGATTAACCACACAAAAGGACAATCCACCTAATTCGTTTAAGAAAAACCTAACCATATTAATTGGTATAATCATCGTCCTATTGTAATCGTTAGATATTTACTTAACCTTCTCAACATTCATTAATATCTCGGATCATTATACAATATTTAAAATGAATCGACAAGCGCTGGAATCTTTAGGAAATTGTAATAATTATCGTTACCCTCGCCTTTATAACCGTTCCCAATTAATGGGCGAATAAATCATGCTATCTGACCGGAGAGCTACTACGCTTCGAATACTCATTTCATAATCGCGGTTGATCTTCGTAGTAAGTTGGTAAACCAGCGTGGTTCTTGGATGAAAACTAAAGGGAAGATCCTACGGTACGATTCTTATTTGTCTCAGCTGAAAGCGGAATCAAAACATGTGACAGTTATTAATGTCCAACAAGTCACTTGGTAGGTATCATCAAAAAAGCTCCTGTAGACAGTCGCTACTGCCGTCCGCGGCATGTTCTCACCGACCTCTCTTCTTTCGGATACAGATACCGCACACAGGATCAGACACTGACCTCGCCAGTGAGGTCGAAAAATCCCTTGCCCGCCGGCCGGTGCGGAGCACCACGGCGAGACACCTAGCATATAGCGACCCCATAGCGACTGCCCAAGCCAAAGCCGTCCCTCCTGGAGGCGCTCTTGAGCTAGTTGCCCCCTTGCCCTTCTGGCTCGAACATAGTGGTTGCCCGCTTGCCCTCTTATCCAGTGAAGCTGCAAAGCCCCCGCGGCCAACAGCGTAGATCTTTCACACACATACTCACACACAAATCGTCCTTATTGTGGGAGTTACTTAGATATAATGATAATTTTATATGAGAATGAAAATAATAAAATATGAGTTGGTCTAATAAAAGCTGGTAAACTGTTACTGCTGTGAAGCAAAGCACAATCAATTAAGTATAAAGTTTAAAGATTTCGCCACACAGCCGACGCAGCGCGACAGAAGCGCGACGGTGGCGCGGCTCGCCCACAAAAAAAAACTCCGGCAGATAAGTTGACTTTCTACAGTCGTTAATGCTAATCGAAAACAGAAAAGTGTTTGGGAATAACAATATATTACGAATTCACTTGGTTTTAATAAAGCGCTATCGATTATGGAAAGAAAACAGAAACAAAACGCTTGAAATTTGATTAGACGTGCTGGTCCATTGATTAAATTTAGCCAAGCGCGAAACATGTCATGTATCTTTTCTTTTATATATTAATCTATTGGAATCTGGGAAATGGGTTAATCTATTGAAAAGAAAGCGCCTTGTAATAAAAGGTAAAGTACGTTTGATAAGTTAATTAATATTGTCTCTGTGAGATCGGAGTAAGAATATAAGTAGTTTCTTTACCATAATCTGGACTAAGAGCAGATTATAAAAAGCAACGAAATCCACAAACAAATACCGCAATATCAGTTGTTCAAGTAAAATAGCCCTTCGGTGCCTCATCAGAGGAGGGCTCATTGAGTTGGGTATCATTAGAAGTAGGACAGCACTCTTAGGGTTTGGTCAAATAGCCGTCGGAGCGCGACGGGAGCACAACGGAAGCTGTGTTCGATTGTAACGTTTGCCGTCGCACCGAGCGGGGCTGCGCTGTGTGGCGTCTCCTGCCACCGTAGCGCTCCCGTCGCGTTGGCTTTGTGGCAAAGGGAATAGCATCCACAGACCTAGTCAATAGGATGACTGCTACATCGAAAAATGTTGGCGTCAGTTAGGCAGTCTGGCAGTATTTTGTGCCAACAACAGTTAATAGGAAATCTTCAGAAAAATTATGATAATCGCTATAACCACCGGTGACCAATAGGTCAACGGTGGTTATAGCGATGTTTGGCGGAGGCCTTTGTCTTGCATTGGATGTCTTCTTTTTTTTATAATAACGTAAACCCACACTAGGACTTATTTATATGTCGTGGGTGCGTTTACAAACATGAAAGTTTATATACACAAATACCCAGACCGAAACAAATAATTGTGGGTCACGCAAAGATTTGTCCAGTGCAGGAATCGAACCCGCGACTATTAGACACAGTGGGCCGAGCGACTTAAGTTCTTAACCACTGCGCTAAATCGTTCGTCTTTTGGCTAATAATAGTTCTATCTATATCATCACGCCAGATCCCTTGCAGGGTAGGCAGATAGTACAGATTTCCAACAGGTTTTTTCCTTACATACTCTGTTCGGTTCTTCTCCTCTCTGGCTTCCTCCACTCTCAAAGTTCGTCTCATACACGTTCGACGGTTACGAAGTCTTTGCCCTTCAGATATGACACGGTCTATTTGCTCATGGTAAGATTTACTAGATCTTCCCAGGTACTTACATCTCTCCACTTTCGCATTGTATATCTATTTTTTCATTATTTCTTTCGACATTCTTTTTATATGCCCGAACCAACGGAGCATAACTTTTCTCATCTTTAAGGATTAAAGACCTTTATTTCTCATAAGAACATACATAGTTCACTTAAATGACATTATAATCAAGTATTATAGTCAAGAGTCTCCGTAACCGGCGAGCGTGTATGAGACGAACTATGAGAGTCGAGGAAGCCAGAGAGGTATGTAAGGAAAGAACCTGTTGGAACTCTGTACTCTCTGCCTACCCCGCAAGGGATCTGGCGTGAGGTTATAGATAGATAGATAGATAATGTGAAATTTTAAGACTATAATTATCATCATTATTTGTCATTATTTCCTGTTTTATTAATAGTTCTCGTATAAATATTTCTTAAGTTCAGTTTTGAACACATTAATCCTGCTGCACTCTTTTACTTAATTTGGTAAGTTATTGTATAGTTGCGCTCCCTCAAACACTATGGTTCTTTTCCCGTAAGTTATTGTACGTCGTTGATTGAGTTGTATTTTGTTCCTATTCCTTAAGTAGTGCTTTTGCTTTCTTGTGGTAAATGTTCGAATGTATGTTGCCTGTGATAATTTTTTTAACTAAAATGCATGTTTTAAATTTATACAGCTGGGTTAGATTAAATAATTTTGTTTTAATATATAGCTCTTTTGTGGGTGTGAAATAGTTACAATGGAAAAGTATTTTAATAATTTTGTTTTGTAATTTTTGTAGCCGGATAAGGTTTGTTTTAGACGCTGCTCCCCATATTTCAATCAATTATTCTAGGTGTGTATTCATTAATGAATTATATAACAGGATGCGCACTTTACATGGTCTACAGTTTGCCACCTTCGGCAGTGCACCCAGAACTGAGCTCAGTTTAGATCTGATGTGCTCAATGTGCATCTTCCACGTAAGCCGGTCGTCTAGATATAGTCCTAAATATTTTGATTATTTGATCTCTTTATTATCTTATGGTTAATAGTTAGTGGTGTGTAACTGGGGAACTTCTTATTCTTTAAGTAAAAATCATGTAGTAAATTTTCGAAATGTTAACTGTCAATAAATTATATAAATACCAATCATTATTGTCAAAATCTTTTTGAGCTTCTGATATTATAGCGTGGATCTTTACACCGATACTATCTTTCAATAAAATACGGTCGGTCAGCTTGACTCCGCCCAATAATAGTTCTCATTCGTAACCCCGTAGCGTTCGAGAATCACAATAATAGTAGAAGCCCGCTAGTGTCACCGGACGGACCAATTCCCCGCTTATTCAAATCTTTGTCTCAATTCAGGTCCCAACGTCTCGCCAACAATTATTACAGTTTCTAAACATGATAAATTGCCGTGAATCCAGTGTTTAACAGGATGATCGTACTTATTTAGGCAGACCAAGTTTGGTGGTTTTGTTTTTGGGATTTGAAGAACTACTATTGATATTCAGAAAGAAAATGACTAAAAAATGACGTTTTTTAATTATATTTTTCCTATCGATTTGAGTGTTTTTCTTAATTTTAAGAAAAACATAGATAACTGCAGAAAAATTGAAGATAAATGCACATATTTATTTCTAACTAGTTTTGTAACTAGTTTCTGTTCAGCGTAGTAAGAAAGCGAGTAGGTATAAAAGATAGTATCGGTGTAAAGATGAGAAAGGGCATGCTCCGTTGGTTCGGGCATATAGAAAGAATGTCAGAAGAATGAATGACAAAACAGATATACAATGCGAAAGTAGAAGAATGTAGGTACCGGGGAAGACCTAGACTATCTTACCATGACCAAATAGACCGTGTCCTATCTGAAGGGCAAGTCAAGAGTCTCCGTTACCGGCGAGCGTGTATGAGACGAACTATGAGAGTGGAGGAAGCCAGAGAGGTATGTAAGGAAAGAACCTGTTGGAACTCTGTACTCTCTGCCTACCCCGCAAGGGATCTGGCGTGAGGTTATAGATAGATAGATAGATAAACTATCTGTGTACCAAATTCCATCTAAAGCCGTTCAGCTGTTTTGCGTGATTGAGTAACAAACATCTAAACACACGAACTTTCTCATTCGTAATATTTATTTATTATGGATTACCAACAGAATATACACCAATTTTTTACAATTTCAAAATACTTGTTTACAGTGTATTGCTTAAATGTTATTCCGATTCTATAATCCATATTGCCTATGCAACCACATCATGCACTGTAATTGACTTCAATAAACTAGTAAATTGGAAATAACAATGTTACTTGCTTATAATTGGAGTACAATGTCAGGAAAAAAGAAACATAAACAATTAATTAAAATTAAAATGTCACTAACTAAAAATGTTAAAAATTTGTAGGTGTAAAACGCTTAAAGACATTGTGTCAGGGTACTATACAATTTCAAATTAAATATAAACATCGTCCGGTTTGATAATTACGATAGACAAGGCGTATTGAATACAAATACACATAATTCAAATTATCATTGTAATTTCGTTTATGTATTTATTTACTTTTTCTTTTTTTGTCAGTGGACTAAATTCAAATGTTGAGTTGCATTTTCTTTATTTAGTATTATTAATTTCGGTCCTGGATTTTGAAAGGCTGTCAAAAAAGATATCGAGGTCAGGAATTGTCTTTACGAGCTCGTTGTAGACACGTGGAATACGGACCATTGGTGAGTCGCGGTATTAGTAGGATGTATAAAATAATTATAACATTGTAAGTGTAGGTCTCCACCTTGGTCGTAATGCGTTAACTAAGACGTTACGCAGATGTAGCCAGTATTTTAATGAATTATTGAGATGTGACACATTGTTATTTTTAACGCCTTATTTAAAGCGAATGCAGATATTATCATAAATTTTAAAGTTTTTATTTTAATTTCCAACATTCTCTTATTCTAAATTATACATTATAATAAAAATGATGAAATACCTACATATATATTATATACATCATAATCTTCATAAACAATTTTTTTTTGCCTTTGTTTTAAATATTTATAGCAATAGCTTGCCTACTCACATAATAATCTTACTACTACTACTATACTATATCATCACGCCAGATCCCTTACGGGGTAGGCAGAGAGTACAGAGCTGGCTCTTTCCTTACATACTTCTCTGGCTTCCTCAAATCTCATAGTTCGTCTTATACACGCTCGCCGGTTACGGAGACTCCTGACTTGTCCTTCAGATAAGACCCGGTCTATTTGGTCATGGTAAGATACTTTAGGTCTTCCCCGGTTCTCACATCCTTCCACTTTCACATTGTATATCAGTTTTGTCATTCTTTCTTCGGACATTCTTTCTATATGCCCGAACCAACGGAGCATACCCTTTCTCATCTTTACACCGATACTCGCTTTCATACTTATTTGCTTTCTTACTACGCTGTTGCGAATAAGGCCGGTCAGCTTCACTCCGCACATCTTCCACAGAGCTCGCATGTCCACCGCATTTATCCTACTTTCATTCTCCTTCTTACATACCCAGCTCTCGTTGCCATATAACAGCGTTGGGACAAGCACTCCATTATGTATGGCCAGCTGCGCCTTTCGGCTTAAGTGCCGGCCCCCAAGTAGCTTTTCCATCGCGCCATTCACTTTGTTCCCTGCACTCACTCTTCTCTCTATGTCAGCGGTGTATTTTCCATCCTTACTGAATGCGCATCCAAGATATACAAACTCATTCACTTGCACCAGCACATCGTTTCCAACTACAATCCTTGCATTCGTTCTGGTTTCTTCCCGTTCAAAAACCATAATTTTGGTTGTTTTCACATTAATCTTGTATTCTTTTCTATTCTTTTCTATCTGTAAAAGCTGTACTGTAATGACAGTTTATACTGTCTTAAATGGTTAAAATATTTATACTGTGATATCTGTGATTCTATCGATGTTGTGTCTTTATCCTAAATAAATAAACGCAGGTACACCACGAACATTATTGATACAAAACAAGCTATCAGGTATTCTCTCTAATTACGTAACAGTTGTTTACCTTACTTGATATATACTGTGTAAATTGATAATTTTACCTAAAATCTCTGTTCTTGTTGTGCTAATTTAAATTTGACTGCTAGCGGTTATTGAATTGTTGATTATGACTGGAATGTTATATATTACAATGTTTGTAAGGTACTAACGTGTTTGAATTGCGTTAAATACAACTAATAATTTGATTTAATGAGAAACTATTAAATCATGTAACCGAATATTTTTGATCAATTAACTATATATCTGTGTATGTGAATTTTCATGTTTGTAAACGCACCCACGACACAGGAATTAATCCTAGTGTGGGGCAACGTTTTTTTTTAAGAAAAGAAAAGAAAAGAAAAGATAACTAATGTTTTTAGTAAGCTGAAGTGGCAATGTGCCGGCCACATAGCGGGAAGATCGGACGGACGTTGGGGCAGAAAGATTGTAGAGTGGAGACCACGTATTGGCAAGCGCAGCGTGGGACGGCCACCTACCAGATGGACCGACGATCTTGTAAGGATTGCAGGAAGTCGATGGATGCAGCTGGCATCGGACCGGCTGCGCTCGAGAGCGATTGAGGAGGCCTATGTTCAGCAGTGAACAAATATAGGCTGAAATGATGATGATAAATGTTTTTGTGTCTGTTGTAACTGCCTCGTTGGTCTAGTAGCAAAGCGCATCGCTAGGTGATTACGAGTTCCTGGGTTCAAATCCTAGGTCGGACAAATAAGGTTTTTTAACGAAACTTCCCAGTATGAATCCGGAGTCTGGAATTGTGCCCGATATATGGCAATAGGCTCGACCCCTATTACATGGGACCTAGTATCGTCGGCGAAAAGTGGGTGTACAAAGAACACCTCTGCCACCCCCGCTTAAAGAATATAGGCGAGACGGAGTTTATAATGTTTTAATTTATTCTTCATTCTGGAGGGTCAAGTAAAATAGAAAAAAGAAAATTACCGCTATATCACCGAAGCAGAGGTATACTGTTTACACTCACATAAGTATAGAAGACAAGGTCTTAATGTTCATAGAGACTGTTTTATTAGGCAGTAAAATGCTTGAATAGATATTCCAGCTCCGCTTGAATAATGATAACTTGTATTATCAGTTAACATAACCTGTCTTCCTTCTATTAATTTAACATAATACACCGTCACGCCTATATTCCCCAAACGGGGGTGGCAGAGATGTACTGGGTACACCCACGTTTCGCCGATGATGTTAGGTCCCATGAAATAGGGGGCGAGCCTATTGCCATATACCGGGCACAATTCTAGACTCCGGACTCATACTAGGAATTTTTCGTTAGAAAATTTAATATAATGAGGTTTTTTTTCTGTGTCCTTTTTTTGCAAATGAGGAAACCATGTAGCCATTCTCATAAATAGTTTAATTTACTTTACCTAACTTAGACCCACCTGATAACCAACCTACATTGTTCTCCCATACCCAGCAACAAAATGTAGATGTCAAAGTTTGTAAAAAAAATTATTTTAAAAGAGTAACCGTGGAGTTTCTTGCCCTTTTTCTCCACAGGAATGACATTCCGAAGTGGTGGTAGAGTCTGTATTACTTTTCTGACGATTCATAAACTCTATAATGGTTTACATGAAAAAAAAATCTGTTCCTGAATAGTAACAGGTAGGGAAACTATTGTAATTATACCAAACAGCAGATACCGGACTCCAGACTGCAATTAAGGTTTCGCTAGAAAAAACCTTTTTAACAATCTTGAATTTAAACCTAGCGTCATCATCGCCTACACTATGTGCACACCAATGAAATAGTTAATTAGCAATATAATATTAAAAAGTAGTCGTTTTAATTCAAGTATCAATCGTTTTCAAACAAAATCTCAGCCCATCTCCTGCCAACTACTATTTAATATTACTAGCCTTATCTCCATTAATGAACCGGCCACACATACCAAAGAAGCTCCGTAAAAAATCATTACATGACACAAAGGCGTGTTCAGACGCGGTGCCTTTCAAAGGGCTCTTTCAGACGTATTATGTGAGTTTCGACGGAGAAAATGCTTTTTTGTTAATTGTCGGGTAGTTTTAATTAGAGCGTGTGCGGTTAAAGACATTAGACGGTTTACGTAAAAGCAAATTGCGCTCGTAGCCGACTGCGATGTTCAAAGCAGTCGCCATGGTTAAGCAAAGTTACGCTCGGTCGATCTGAGATGGGTGACCGTTAGTGAAATTTTCATATTTGAGCGTCTCCTGGCACGAAAGCAAGTTAAGGCGTGGGTTCCAGTTACCACTTAATGTGTTAGTTAAGCTAGGTTGGCAACCTTGTAGGCAGCTTAATAAGCTTCAAGTGCGCACAAACCTGCCTCCATCAATCCGCACTGGATTCGGGTGGTGGAGTTACCTAATCTCTTTCACCTCGATTTGCGAAAGAAGGCCTTTGGCCAGGTGTGGGACAGTATAGGCAGATTTATTAAAATATGGCTCTTGAAACTGCGGTTGGAGATCTTAGGGTTCTTGTATACTATACCATAGCAACGGACGCTGAATATGCTCGCCGAGAATTCTCACCGAGCTTAGTAGGATCACGCCCACGTAAACCGCTAGGAAATACGGCGTGACATTTACTAGTCTCCCAGTGGTAATCTCTCTGTCTCTATCCCTCTCTCTGTTTCTCTATCCCTCTCCCTCTCTCTCTCTCTACTAATATCATCATGGCAGACCCCTTCCCAGCTGTGATGAAGAATGAAAAGTATTTTAATACTGTAGCGTATACCATTATGCTATGTAAGCATCAATTGTATAAAAGTATTGTAAAACAGACAATAAACGATATTTGTAGTAAGCGGACGTGTTTGACTCACTATCACCCAATACCACAAAAGCGTATAACGCTATAATACAAACATAGGCCCTGGCTATGTCCAATTACCATTACAGATATCGCACAAAAGATCAGACGCCTACCTCGCCGGCGAGGTCAAAGAATGCTTTGCCCGCCGGTCGGTGCAGAGCACCACGGCGAGACACCCAGTATATGCCCTTCCCCATAGCGACTGCCCAAGCCGAGGCCATTCCTCCTTGAGGCGCTCTTGATCTAGTTATTGCCTTGTCTTTTTGGCTCGAGTGTACTGGTTGCGCGCTCGCTCTCTTGTCTGGTAAAGCTGTAAAGGCCCCGTGCTAACAGCGTAGATCACTCAAACAATAACAATAAAAGCTATGAGTAATTAAAGACGCAACGCGGCGTGTTACAATAAGTTCGTGAAATTATCGTTTAATAGTTCTCCAGAAACAAACTAAATACCGTTACACGATCATTTCACGAAGATATCGTAACGCGCTGCGTTAAGTCATAACGAATAGGTAAGGGCCATGGTTTAATACCGTCGTTACTCTAAGTGAATGAACTGTTCAAAAGATTTTGATAACATTTTTGGCAATGAGATATTTATTTGAAGGCGATTCCCCGCCTAGATCAGGATCAGCTATAGCGTCTTGTGTGGGTAGGTATATGGGCAAGCGGCAGCAAAAGAATTGGTTGCGTCACAATGTCGAGTTTCTGGTAGGATATCTTCTTTACAGAGTAATTATTATTCTTAATATAAAAGAGCACACGATTACGCGGAACAAAAGCGATTCGTCGGAAGCGTGGTGCGCTCGCCGTGGACGTTCGATAAGAACTGAAGTTGAACATGGCTGCGTCGACCATCGACACGACGCTTCGCCAGAGTGACAGCTGTCAGTCTCGTTCCAACGTAACACAAAATAGGGCGGTAGCGATGCGCCGTCACGGCCGGACTGACCAGTGACCGTTCTCGGGCGCTTCAGATTGCAGATCTGTAACAATCATATGATCTATCAAACAAGTATCAATAGCTCTGCTCGTCAAACCTGACAAGCTGTTAACTATCGTGGCGGCTTCCTCATTCTAGCCGTAACTATGATTCCACAGCCACTGTCTCAGAATGAGCGAAAGCGTGTGTCCTTTAAACCACGCGTGGACCGGACGGCACCTTTCTTCCAACAGCCAATAAGCAATGCACTCTAGACTCAACGAGAACATCCCTTTAACCAACCCTAGGACCTGGACCTGACGATACTTTTCTACTTTAATCAATTTCTTAGTCTGAACCGGACGAGTGTGTCCCTTTGACCAGCCGCTCAAAGCCACATGGACCGGACGACACTGTCCCTTCGACCAGCACTCAAGATTGGACCGGACGAGTGTGTCCCTTCGACCAGCCGCTCAGAGTCGCATGGACCGGACGACGCTGTCCTCTCGACCAGCACTCAAGATTGGACCGGACGAGTATGTCCCTTCGACCAGCCGCTCAAAGCTGCATGGACCGGACGACACTGACCCTTCGAGGTTGCCCAATGCTTCCTTCCAACTCAGTATTCAACCTACCTGTAGTAACCTTAAGCAACTAATAATGTGCATTAACTACACATACCTATCAGTTACGGACTGTCTTGATCTGCGTGAATTGGGATTTCGTGACCAATGATTTCTTAATCAAAGTTGTCACTAAAAGTATCTGACTCCACTGTGAGTGTGTCTGATTCTGTTAAGTGGCTTCGATTAATTTATCCCTACTAACACATCTGCCGAGGCGATCGTTGTTGAGTTATGGCCTCTTCCTGAACCATTAAACTGGTAGATATTTCAAGTTGAAAGTTAATCTATGATGAACCCGAGGTACAGGACGCAAATCTCGCGCGCATATGTAAGGGTGCGATGCAAGTTAGTCATATTTCTTAACTCGTGACGGTCATTCTCTAACACTGCAGTTATCAAGAAAGGACACTTGAAATTTGTATCTAATTTAGTTTGGTTATGCTCACTGCTTTTGATAAACATAAAATCAGCCTTCGAGAAGGGTTCGATACCTGCGCGATCCTGGCTAAAATGCTAAGCATCCAATGCGGTCGCTCTCTACATGCTAGCAGACACATCCTGCCCAGTAGCCCCTAAATCAAACCGCTAGTCGTGCTTTAACTTGCTTTAACAGTGAAGAAAAACATTGTGAGAAAACATGCATGCCTAAGAGTTTCTTGAAGGTTTGTGAAGTTCGCCAACCCGCACTGGTCCAGTGTGGTGGACTAAGGCCTAAACCCTCTTAGTCTGAGAGGAGGCCCGTGCCCAACGGTGGGACAGTTTCTTAACAAGGCTAATATTATTATTATTATGTATATATAAAAGGCACAAAACAGCATACAAATAGATTGTACACCAAAGAAGGTCATACATTACCTTTAAAAAAACGAAAGGAGATGAAATAGGGGATGAAAGTTGTAGGCGAAAATCACGCACCAATAATTTATAACATTTTCCATTGCGATGGGGTTAATACCTGCAGAGGATTATTAAAAAAAATATCCTAATCTTTCGATGAATTTAAATTTCTATTATCAATTATTCATCATGTATTCTGATTAATACCTGTATTAAAATGAAAGCCAATGGCTTCAGCTGCGTGTGAAGCCGCGGGAAACTGCTAGTGTATAATATTTTTTTGATGAATTTTCGCATATTATCGAAAAAGTACGTTTGCACTACGGTCGAATGACTTCTATCAAAATGTTTCGAGTAATAACTTAAAACCATAAAAATAGTTCTTGTAATAACTGAAACCGACATAGCCGTTGCTTGAAGGGAATTTCACTACATTTCCATTGCCGTGACGCAATAAACGGGACTCTAGTTGAATTAGAACGATAGTTTAAAGCTAATATTTTGGGAGGATGGGCTCCTGTATCATGATATTTCCCTGCGCTGTTGTGTCTTATTTATATTATGCCATTACCACCATTCTCTACCTAGAGCGTAGAGAGAGAGAGAGAGAGTTGAGTACGAACGAATTGACTTTTGCGTAACACTACTGAGTTAAATGCCATCGTTTTAATAATATAGAGTTAATGAATACAGATAAACGTGACAGCACGGTCCCACAACAACGTTATTATAATTCTAAATGATTTATGCTTAGCCCCCAGTTCAGGTAAATATAGTAGCATCGATTGGTTACATTAAACGTAGAACTTTAACTTACCTGCGCTTAGTGTTTGGTTTCACACCTAAAGTGTCAAGTTTACATTTTATTAAATTTATAATCCGCTAGCTGTGCCCGCGACTTCGTCCGCGTGGAATAGTTTCTGTGCCCCCCCCCCCCCCCCTGCCCTGCGCGGCTGCACAGCGCTCATTGTGTACGGCGCGGTGCTTGGCAAGTTTCTTACTGGCGTAAACTTCAGTTTAACATTTTGTAATGACTCCGTAAATGTTACATCAGAATACTTGTAGCTATATAATATTTTCTCTCTTGTTGCAAACTTATAAAACATTAACATAAACCTTACATATTTCCATACAAACTTTCCCCTATTTCCTATTGTTATTTTACACCCTTGAGGGTAAAACTTTTACAAACTTTGAATGACATATTTATTTATATCGAATCAACAGCCTAAAAAATAAGTTGGAAGCTTCTAGCTCTAAAAATATACTTCGGCGATACTTACATACAACTTTTCATCCCCCCCTTTCAACCCGTTACAACCCTTTTTTCGCATTAAAAAGTAGCATATGTCCTTTCTCAAGCTCTAGAATATCTGTGTACCAAATTTAACTTAAATCGGTCCAGTAGTTTTGGCGTGAAAGCGCGACAGACACAGACAGACACACAGAGTTACTTTCGCATTTATAATATTAAAAATAATATTTAAGTAAGGATATATATATACAAGGTGTAACATAATAAACGCAAGACCTCAGACACCCCAATTAGAGAATTGCTTCATAAAGTCAAAACGAAAACCAAATGTTTAAATTTAGAGGTTTTTACCCTTTTTTAAAGCACTTTTATACCCCAATTAACAATAAAACTTGTACGTGTATGTGTGCATTTTGCGAAATACGTTTTAGGAATGCGTTTGAAATATTTTTCTTGCTATGAATCAAGAATAAATTTAATTTTTTATAGCGCACTGAAGGAGTAATAGCATTTTTTGCAAATTTAAAAAAAAAAAATGTAACGTGCATTAAAAATAGTTGGAATCAATTCAGTTATCGATTTAGAACAAACTACTTTCAGGTCTTGCGTTTATTATGTTACAGCTTATATATATATATATATATATATATATATATATATATATATATATATATATATATATATATTTTTTCTTTTTTCTGACTGCCTCGTTGATCATTTGGCAAAGCGCATCGCTTTCTGATCTCGAGGTCCTGGGTTCAAATCCTGCACGGATAAATATAGTTTTTCTAACGAAAAATTCCTAGTATAGTCCGGAGTCTGAAATTGTGCCCGGTATATGGCAATAGGCGTGCCCCTTATTACATGGGACCTAACATCGTCGAAAATTGGGGGTACTCAGTACACCTCTGCCACTCTTGCTTTAGGAATATGGGCGTGACGGTGTTTATTTTTTTTTTCTAAATGTTGTACAGGTACAACGTTATGTTACAATCTAGTTCCAGTATGATTACTTACGACTGAGATATGAGACTAATGATAATAGGTAATATTGTAAAAAAGTAACAATCTAAAGATTTGTGGGCGAAACAGTTTCCACAAACAGCACCTGTTCACGAGTATGACTATTAAAGCTGCCATCTTAAATCGGTACCTGCACCTGATAGCCACCGAATCCAGAGACCTTTTACGACCGGTTTCAATATTCAACTCGAGGATAGATTTGCGTAATACGAATAGAATTTTGACATATATTGTATGGAAAATCTGTCAAAATCCTACTAACAGTAGACAAATCTATCCTACATACAAATCTATCATACATACGAATACATATATCTGAAAGGGACCGCCCGTGATGTTACCGAAATATGGCGCTGCCGGAAGATCAGCGCTGCAGCATAATACAGCTGCAGCATTAGCTGAGGCAGGGACCAATTTTGGATCTCACACAATTACTGCTTTGCATTTCTACCTTTTTATTGTTACTCTTTTGTCATGTTAATTACATTTGTTACTGGTTTCATTCTTTTGTGTTTAGTTGTGTGAGCATAAAATAAATTATTTTTTCTTTCTTTCTACAGTTGAATACTGAAATCGGCCATTAGTGAGCATGACCAATACAGGGCCGCATAAATTAATACGACAGAACTAGTTCATACACTCATCTATACACTTTTTTTATTTCTACCTACTAAACTGCCTTTTCTTCCCTCATTAGTCGGCAGAATATAAATTCGGTGTAATAATAACAACAGTAAATTCTACATACAGTTTATGGAAATAGGGTTATTGCTGTATTCGTCGCAAGCGAGCTTCCGCGCAGCTTAATTAAGTGTTCAAACTCAATTAGTGGTGCACACTGGTAGGACTGCCTTATTGGTCTATTGGCGAATAATGATCCCGAGGTCCTGGGTTCGAATGTTTGATCGAACAAATATGTAAAGGACATTATCGAAAATTGACCCAGAACCAACAAACATTTGACCCATACCATCATTATTTATCTATTTTATTAAAATAATGGCTAAATCCGTATCTATCGGACAACTTGCAATCTAAAACGAATATTTCAAAGTATTGTAAGTACTTATATCGAATTGACTCTGTAAAAAGTAGTAGGTGTACCTATTACCTGTCTAGATTGCTTGTCTTATTAGACTAAATACTTATATAGATAGTTCCTCAGTGTGTCGATAGGTATCTATAAAAATATAATTAATCTTTAAATCCACTCAATATATTTTTGACTACACAATATAACCTCATATGCATTAATGGCTACTAAATTATAACCTCAAAATCTAATACTTTTTGTGCAATATTGCAATTTCCCTGCTTGTCCGTTTAATAATAAATACCTTAAGAGAATTTATGGGTGATTTGAAATTATACAAGTATTTTTTCATTGCTGTTGGTTCTGGGGCAAATCATGTATGGGCGCAGAACAATATCCTTTTCAATAGATTTCCAGTATGAGTCTATTAGTTTTTATTATGTCATATAGATTGAGTAGTTTATTTTTTTTTATATGTGTTGTTCATTTATTATATTTACTAAAATTATTATATTATATTCATTTTTCAATTTTTACTCATTCACATCAGAACCTGTGGAATCATCGATATGGCATCTGTGGCGTCACCATTTTCATAAGTGATGCCAGAATACCAGCGCTGCACTATAAGTTTTTATGGTACAGTAACATGCTGAGGCAGCCTGAGCAGCCATTTTAGCCCCACACAATCTCTGGCATACGGCTGTTTTGTATATATACCTTTTTTATGTGTATGTGGGTGTGTGTGGTTAAATAAATGTATTTTCTCTCTTTCTTCTTTCATTGAGTCCAGTTCTATTGCAATTAATTGCTCTCGTTGGGCTGCTTCAATGGTCCAGTGACGAAAAATGTGCCTAAAAATGACGAGGTACTGAGTTCGAATCCTACTTCTACTACTTCTACTACTACTATCCCTTGCGGGGTAGGCAGTACAGAGTTCCAACAGATTCTTTCCTTACATACCTCTCTGGCTTCCTCCACTCTCATAGTTCGTCTCCTTTGAATCCGACGTAGGACAAAGAAGTAGTGTTCCAATAGATTTCCAGTATTTTATAGTGCGGAATCGTTCCCAGTACAATCGCAATAGACTTGCCCTCTATAACATGGGACCTAGCATCGTCGGCGAAAAGTGGGTGTACACAGTACACCACTGCTACGCCCGCTTGGGCAATATAGGCGTAACAGTGAAGGTATTAGTAGACATAGGTGTAATGTAACGCTGTTTATATATTTAACGGACTTTAAAAAGAAGGAGCGAGGCACTCGTAGTGCTGTGCGGCCGCGTTGTTTTAGCGATCACCAAGGTTAAGCAGCGGTCGACTCGGTCGTCCGGGGGGTTGTGTGATGGGTTACCATTTTTGGCATTTTCATATTTGAGCGTCTCCGTGCTTCGGAAGGCACGTTAGGCCGTTGGTCCCGGTTACCACGTAATGAGGTAGTGGTTAAGCCATGTTGGAGGCCTTATAGGCGGCTTGATAGGTTCCAATCGCAGGTGGTCATAAACCTACATACACCAATCCGCACTGGGTCCGCGTGGTGGAGTAGGACCTAATCTCTCTCACCTCGATTTGTGAGAGAAGGTCTTTACCCACCAGCAACAAACATGAAAATTCACACATACAAATATCCAGACCGAAACACAATTGTGGAACACACAAAGATTTATCCCGTGCGGGAATCGAACCCGCGACTATTAAACCCAGGGTTGAGCGGCTTAAGCTCTTAACCACTGTGCTAAATCGTTCGTCAAATATCATGACACGATCATTTAACGAAGTTATCTTAACGCATCGGGTTTGATCAAACCCAATAAGGATCCTGGCAGTCAAAGTAGCTGGACTATTCTCCAGTTTCTGAGCATCTAAAGCAGAGGTTCCCAGACGTTTTTTTTCATAGACCACTTTCATAATTTAGCTGGTTCCGGTGGACCCCCTGCAGCTACATTTCTACCATATTCCCAAAACTCAACAAAAAATGTGAAGATTAGATCTTACTATGGAAATTTGCGTTGCGGCTGAGTTCCAACTACGAATTAATAGTTTTCAAAAAAAAGGGAGAATTGATTGGTTAATTAAATAATTAATTGTGCTGTGAGTGAATGTCAAAAAAGTAAAGTTGGCCAATCATTATAGTGATTCAATCCAACTTTACTTGTTTGACATCTACTCACAGCACACGGAACCAATCAATTCTCATTTATTTCATTTAGAAAACTCCCCATTAGGAGTGGTAAAAAGAAAAATAGTATATTTTTTGTGTTGTATTTATTCATATATGTAATTATTACACTATTAATTATTATTGTTATCATAATATATTGTAATATGTCGTAATATAATTAAAATTAAACATTAATAACGTAACGTAACTTCTACAATGACAATCACAAAATAATCATAATTTTAATGGGAGAAGTGTACTTGATGGATTGATAGCAATTAATTAATATTTGGCTTCAGTTTTGTTAGGAATAACCGCAAATCTCCCCGTTCCGTGATATTCAATCTGCTCCTTTTTTTTTGTTGTAAGGTTTGTAACGACACTAAAACTTTTTTCGACAAGATATGACGAGGGAAACGCTATCAATATATATATTCCCCACATTCTAGGATATATTTTGGGCATTTCTGCCTGCTGCCAAAATGTTTGATATCCTCTTTTAAATTTCACCTTCAGCTCCCCATTAGTGCTAAGCTAGAGTAGCTCTTCTTGTAACATCACATTCTCCACATTCGTTTCATCAAATGGATTTATGATGGTGGTATTTCCATTGTCAGAATATATTCAAATCTGATTTTGAAGTCATCATGCAGGGCAATTAAATGTTGAACGCATGTCTGAATATCCTCATCAAGGCATTCTACCTGTGATAAGTTTGAAAACGGGGAAAATTCGCGCCGACTAATATTTTGCTTCACAAACTTAAATTTTCCAAGATAAGCTGAACTAACACCCTTTGTTTTTATTAAATTGAGGCTGTCCCCTTGTAATTGTCAGTTAATGCTATTAAATTTTTTGAACAAATCTGTCAAATACGTGATGTCTGCTTTCAAATTGATCAGGTGTTCTTTTAAATCTGGATCTTTACTTTCCAGAAACTCTAAAACTGATTCAAAAAGTAAGTAAAATCTTCCAACAGCCAGCTAACTTCAGTATATAAGAGCAATTGTTGGAAGTCTTCATCATTTTCATCGCACAATTGTGCAAATAAACGCGTATTCAACGCATTGCTTCTTATTTTGTTAACTTCATTAATCACAAATTGAAGCGATTGGTGCAATCTATCACTCAAATTTTTCGCTACTAGGTGTTGTCGGTGGATGACATAGTAAATTGCAGTTACCTTCGGTATCATTCTTTTAAGATGGCTAATAAACCCACGATATCACCCGACCATGGCAGGAGCTTCATCTGTTGCCACCGAAATAACGTTTGAGAATGGAATCGATTTTTCCTTAAAAAATCACTCAGATCATTAAATATTGAGTCACCTTTAGTGTCCGTCTCCAAAGTTTTCGCGAATAGTATTCATACACATACACTCACACGTAAAAGTAATGAAATAATATTTGGGTGACAATAATATGGGTTATTCTAATAAAAGCTGGTAAACTGTTACTGATGTGAAATAATTTGCAATCAATAAAGCTTTTACTTTAAAGATTTCGCCACATAGCCGACGCAGCACGACGAGAGCGCGACGGTGGCGCGGCTTGGGGAATTGTCATGTACTTAAATGTACAGGAAACGCCACACAGTGCAGCCCCGCTCGGCGCGACGGAAAACGTCACGACCAAACGTAGCCAAACTCGTCCGTCGCGCTCCCGTTGCACTCCGTCGGCTATTTAACCAAACCTTAAAGGACCCATGCTGACCAACCAGTTCGTGTGTTTTCTGAATGGCATGTCAAATGCCTCCGTAACTGGCGAGCGTGTGTGAGAGGTACTATGAGAGTATAGGATGCCAGAGAGGTGTGTAAGGACATGAGTCAGGCATAATGATATAGATATCCTACGAATATTATAAATGAGAAAATTTGTATGTTTGTTTCTCAATTACTCAAAAACGGCATAACGGATTTAGATGAAATTTGGCACACATATAGTTTATTACCTAGATAAATACATACATAGGATATCTATTACATTTACCATTTCTCCGGAAAAACATTCAAGTTACTGTCTAAAATCAACGCGGACTAAGTCGTGGGCAAAAACTTATAAGCCAGTTAGATATATTTGATGAAGTCTTCTAGACTTGTTACTCTTTAAAATTTCGCTACTCTTTAAAATTACGCCATCTGTCCTGAAGCTATTCTGTGTAATCATTTGACGTCCCAAAGTACACAATACTTGGTGTAACAATAACAAGGCACATCCCCCACGGGGGAGGTTTTCAATTCGACTCACAACCAACAATTTAGTTAATTAAAAGGTCCAACATTAATTTGGCCTGTAAATAACTTGTATACGAAGTCTAACTTGATTTGTGAAAGGTTGCACGTTCATTGGAAGTTGCTAATTGTTTAATGATTTTTTAGCCGCATTACAGAGAGTTTGACCTTTTGCGTGGTGTATGCCATCTTTTGAGGAGTTTTTGTCCACTTCAGAGGTTTATTTTATCTTTAAAAATGTATTTGTCTCAATTTTTGATAATGTTTGGCTTCTTTTAAGACACGTTTGTCCTGCATACAACAAATTTTTATCCTATTTAAAAAGGTTGTTTATTTATTATTTTTCGAGAACTGGCAGCTACACATCACAAAATTCTTACGCTGATGCTGGTTTTGACAAATAAATTCATTTTTCTCTATCTATCTATATCAACACGCCAGTTCCCTTGCAGGGTAGGCAGAGAGTACAGAGTTCCAACAGGTTCTTTTCTTACATACCTCTCTGGTTTCCTACACTCTCATAGTTCGTCTCATACACGCTTGCCAGTTACGGAGACTCTTGACTTATCCTTCGATAAGACTCTGTCTATTTGGTCGTAGTAAGGTAGTCTAGGTCTTCCCCGGCACTTACATCTTTCCACTTTCGCATAATACTCTTATATCTGCTTTCTCCTGACATTCTTTCTATATGCCCGAGCCAACTCACCTTTACACCGATACTATCTTTCATACCTACTCGCTTTCTTACTACGCTGTTGCGAATACGATCGGTGAGCTTCACTCCGCACATATTCCGCAGAGCTCGCATTCAATAAATAAATTCATTATTGAATTTTCATAATTGTCAAAAATGTATAAAACTGTTGTTATTTTTTTCATTTCCGGTAAGTTTTGCCGTTGTAAAGTTATTGACATTGATAAGTACGCAACTGATTTCCTAACTTGTCGCACTCGGAAGGTATTGGTACAAAATATATGATCACACAAATCACTACACACTACACTACACAAAAATCACTACAGCGAAACATATATTTGAGGATCACATAAAGATAATATCTATTTGGGGATTGAACCCGCGACAACGCATTCCATTAAGTGGAGCGGTCTATGCTCTAAATTGGACGGAGCCTTTGTATTAGCGCACCTGTTCCTTACACCCTGCATAATTATGATATAGTGTGTTCCGCCATGTTACGCAGAGTTACCTTATGAGGAGATGGGTCTGGCTCTATCATACCAGTACGGAACTCGGTCTAACTGCCATCTCTTCAGGCTATTTCAGAGTGAATAAGCTATTACTAAATCAGAGAGCCATCTTTGGCCCCTTCGTCACTTTTTAACACAGGGATAGCACGAAAAGATCGACGGTAGCGTGACGATAGCGGATTGATATGCCATCCTTGTCACACTGCAAACTTACTAAATCAACATGAACGTGACAGCAGCTTAGTCTCTAGCGCCACGTTCAACTTCAGTATTTTCATGCTAAGCTACTGCTGAGATGGATCAATTATCGATCAATCTTTCATAAAAACAAATACAGTATGTTATCAATTTTCTCATTTAACATACTATACTGCTTCGTTGGTCTAGTAGCAAAGCGCATCGCTTTGTGATTCGAGGTCCTGGGTTCAACTCCTAGGTCGGACAAATGTAGTTTTTCTGACGAAAAATTCTCAGTATGAGTTCGGAGTCTGAAATTGTGCCCTGTATATGACAACAGGCTCGCCCCCTATTACATGGGTCCTAACATCGTAGGCGAAAATTCGGTGTACTTAGTAAACTTGTGCCACCCCTGCTTAGGAAATATAGACGTGATGGTGTTCTTCTTTTTCATGCTAATCGCTTTTTTTTTGAAATTCATAATAAGGATCAATAATCTATCTAATCCAAAATTATTTTTTGTATCGTCCATCTTAATGGCCCATCCATAACTAAATAAAACCTGTGAATCACGAAACTCGTCGAGTATGCAAATTCTGAAGCATAATTACCGAGGAAACTGTTTAGAAGGGTTCACTAATTAAGAATACAGTTCAAAATTTCACTTTCAAATTAACAAATCGATTCGCCCTTTCCGGGTCTTTATTTTGTGTTCGAGAACATTTTGGGAGATGGTAGATTGTTTTAGTGTGATATCTTAAAATAGATACGCTTGTATACGAAATCTAACGTACTATGATGTTTGCAATGATAATATCTAGACTATCTTACCATAACCAAATAGACCGAGTCTTATCTGAAGGACAAGTAAGGGTCTCCGTAACCGGCGAGCGTGTATGAGACGAACTATGAGAGTGGGGGAAGCCAGAGAGGTAGGTAAGGAAAGAACCTGTTGGAACTCTGTACTCTCTGCTTACCCTGCAAGCGATCTGGCGTGATGATGTTGATAGATAGTAACGATAATCAAGTCGACTTCATCACATCACGTTTTTGGTATTTTCATTTTCAAGGATCTCCGTGTTTTAAAAGGCTCCTGATGTCGGCACTCTCCGTTACCTTTTTATTCATGTATCTCTGTATGGTAGCCTCTAATCCATATTAGACGACTTAAGGGCAGCATCATTAAGTTAGAATATGACTTGGTCAATCTGAGATGGATGGGAGTCTGTTTATACCATATTTAATTTCGAGCAAGCACGTTAAGCCGGCTGTTCCTGTTATCTGTATGTATCTATATATACAAGCTGTATCGTAAATAACGGAAGACTTCAAATACCCCGATTAGACAATTGCTTCACAAATTCAATACGAAAACTAAATTTACAGTTTTTTACTCCATTTTAAGCACTTTTATACCCCAATTAACAATGAAACTTGTACGTGTATGTATTCGAATTGAGATATACGTTTAAGAAATGCATTTATAATATCAACCTATACTGCCCACTGCTGGACAAAGGCCTTCTCTCACAAATCGAGGTGAGAGAGATAAGGTCATACTCCACCACGCGGACCCAGTCCGGATTGATGGAGGCAGTTTTGTGGCCACCTGCTGTTGGAACTTATCAATCCGCCTTTAAGGCTTCCAACTCGGCTTAACGACTACCACATTATGTAGTAGCCGGGACCAACGGCTTAACGTGCCTTCTGAAGCACGGTGCTGAGAAATGCATTTAAAATCTCCGTATTGCTATGAATCAAAAATAAATTTATATTATAGCGCACTAAACGAATAACTAAATATGGCTCAAGAAAGAAGCACATACGTAGAGCTAACGGCCAACCTCCAGTAATGGAGAGGCCCTTGAAGAAAAAGAAGAAGAAAAAACGAATAACATTGCGTTTTTTGCAAATTTAAAAAAAAGGTAAGATGCAATAAAACTGTTGGAATCAATTCAGCTATCGATTTATAACAAACAACTTTCAGGTCTTACGTTTATTATGTTGCACCTTGCATATAGTACTCCTTCAGCCAAGTTGGAAGACTTATGAGCAGCTTCATTACTGCTTACAATACTTGGCCACAAACTGCACTTATTAATCCGTACTGAGTCCGCGTGGCAAAGAATGACCCATTGCCTGTCACCTAGATTTGTAAGGGAAAATCTTTGCCCAGCATCTGAACAGTACAGGCTGATTAATTAAAGTATACCTAATTTACCTTGCACCAACAATTTGTAAATGTTGTTATACCAAGCGAACATCTTTTTCTAACTATAAAAAGGCATAAAACTTCGTGTAAAGTTTTCCCGATCGGAGGCTTTTGTCGATTTGTTTCGCTCTGCCGGGTTTTACGACATCGCGGAATACTTTCAGTGCTACATAGGGAAACATTAAGATATAACGTTCTTTAATACTGAATCGACGTTGAAGACTGATGAATAAATAACTGGAGAAAAAAATCTGTTATTCCCTGGGTTAGTTATAAAATATCGGAGTCTACAGTTCAGAATAGTCTAGTCCGTATTTAACTCTGAGTTATCTCATCATTAGTCGAAAGTCAAACGTCCGTTGAAAGACAAAAGTCGCATTTAAAGACTGGTTTTGTTATGTACCTACGAATCCAGCTTCACGCGCGTTCTTCACCAAGTCATTTTTCAAACTTGTGAGGAGCATGCCCACTCACTTCTCTACTCACTGTCGAACCAAAAGATAAATGTAGCCCAAGGGCTACGAACAGACTGCTAGACTGTTTATAATATATTTGAATAAAAGTCTTTAAAGACTGAATGCGATGAATGAAGGTGTAAAAATGGGTAACCAAGAGGTAAACCATCTATTATATGTAGATGACGCGGTTTTAATAGCGCCAACAGCCACTGATCTGCAAACACTTGTCACAGTTATAAAAGATAACTGCATGTACAATGGCTTAGATTTGATTGTAAATAAAAGTAAGATTTTGGTTTTTGAACAGGAAGAAACCAGACGAATGCAAGGATTGTGGTTGGTAACGATGTGCTGAAGCAAGTGAATGAGGTCGTATTGTTGTATATTTAGGCTTAAAAAATATTCACTTCCTTCGTAGGAGTCAGTATTCGCTGCTACAATAAGATACCGAAGCCCATGTTAGATTTGCCACTTGACAGATTTAAAAGTTATATTAAATCTTCACTAATGAAAAAAAGGATATTATACTGTAAATTATTTATTAAATGATAAAAATGCCTTTACACAAATTCTGAAGTTCACAAGAATGTAATGTTTAGTGCATTAGTGCCTAGCGAGCATTCATTGATTTTAAATATTATTTTCGAACCATGTCGACAGGGTCGTGGATTGAACATGGTCACTAAAATGTCTTTCCTAGTGGCAGCTCTGTGGAGCGGGTCACTCTTTTCCCTCTTATATAGTCGAGGAGAGTGATAGCTGCTTCTCAAGTCATACTCGTGAGAGGGTGCTGCTGGTGGGGACTGGTCCGTTCTCTATCCTTTGACTGAATTGTGAAACTCCCAATTTAAAAAAGTGTAACCGTGGAGTTTCTTGCCCTTCTTCTCCACAAGAATGACTTTCCTAACGGGTGGTAGAGTCTTATGTAATTAATAATTTTCTCTTTTGACTATTCATAAGTGTCTTATGGTCTACATGATTAAAAAAACTTTTGATTTTGATATATCTTGAATGCGCCTCCAGTAAGGATAGGAAATACACCGCTGACATAAAGAGAACAGTAAATGCTTTACCCAATTCTGTTATATGTCATTGAAAGTTAGGTATGCAAGAAGGAGAATGAAAGCAGGATAAATGCGATCGAAATGAGAGCTCTGCGGAAGATGTGCGGATTCAAGCTGACCGACCGTATTAGCAACAGCGTAATAAGAATGCGTGTAGGTATAAAGGATGGTATCGGTGTAAACAGGGAGGGTATGCTCCGTTGCTCCACAAATATAAAAAGAAAGTTAGAAGAAAGAATGACAAAATAGATATACAATGCAAAAGTAAAGTAATGTAGGTATCGGAGAAAACCTAGACTATCAAGTCAAGGAAGTCAAGAGTCTGTTACCGGCGAGCGTATATGAGACGAACTATGAGAGTGGAAAAAGCTTGAGAAGCATGTAAGGAAAGAACCTGTTGAACTCTACTCTCTGCCTACCCCGCAAGGAATCTAGCGTGATGATACAGATAGATAGATAGAGGCTACGAGTAGCGATAATATCACATGTTCTAGGCACCACGTGATAAAATATAGAAAGTTGAAATAAAGTATGTTCAAACCACGAAGAAAATATGAAGAGGAATCGGTCTAAACAACTGTGCATTGTGTCTTCCAACTAGGTCCTGACGTAATCGCGACGGGCGTGGTTTACGTCAATCTGTTACTCTCAGCTAGATGGTAAATACAGAAGTGGGCGGGGTGTAACTTTTTTTTCCGCGCCACCACGCACAGTGAGACGCTTCTTCGGGGTAAAATTGATGCTCCTTACCTGTATAATGAGTTTTGTCGACTCCTATTGACTACTGTCGGAACAGGAAGCATGGATTGTTTTCTGTTTCAACATGTAGAAACGCGTGCTCGTTCGCCAATCTCGCGCACTCTTGCTACACTGAACGCTCTCCTAGACGGCAGTCCTGGTTGCAATCTGTTTGCGGATGCATGGAGTGAAATTTTGACAGAGTCTGAGGTATTGTGAGGGAATGGAATGAATGAGCTTGTATATTGCACTTCCATCATTCAAATTGTTTTATATTTTCCTTTATACCAACGTAAATGGTGTACCTGTCGTGTTAGTATGTAAATAAATAAATAAATTGTGAAGGGAAATCTAATACTGCCATCTCCTCTTTAAGCACGCTTCGTGGTTCAGACACTTAAATTATATTTATTGGACCAAAACATAGCCTTCACTGGGTATATTAAAATTGAATACCAAATTAACACAGCCTATACACATGCCTATATTCCTCAAGCAGAGGTGGTAGAGGTTTTCTACCTACACCCTTCAATGTCAGGTTTCATTGTTTTTACGAGGCATGCCTTTTAAGTTTTGTCGTTTGAAGAAAAAAGCACAACTAGAACCTTATAGTACTTTTCATTGTTTTTCAAAGTATTCACCACGTAGCTTAATACACTTTTTCATTCGCTCAAACCACTTATTGTAACATTTATTCCACTCTAAAGTAAGGGTGTTCAAAATGGTTGACTTGAAAGCGTCGACTGCTTCTTCACCGGACTGGAACCTTTGACCACGAAGACTTTTCTTAATTTTAGGAAATGTAAAGAAATCGTTAGGGCTTAGGTCAGGACTGTATGGAGGATGGTCAAGAATATCTACTTTTTCCTGCTTCAACTACTCAATCGTTTGACGAGCGCTGTGTGAGCTTTCGTTGTCGTGATGCAGGATGATGCGTCGCTTTGAGTTAGATTTTCGAAGTTCGGCGATGACTTGTGGTAAACAAACTCTGGTATACCACTCTGCGTTAACCGTTCTACGATCTTCAAGTGCAATAGTCGCAACATGGCCGGTTGTTCCAACGAACGTGGCCACCATCTTCTTTGAAGTGCTTCGAGAACGAACAACTTCAATCGGCTTTGGCTCGTCTTGAAAGACCCAGATTGTAGATTGTTGATTGGAATCAGGATCGTAGGCATAGATTCAAGATTCGTCACCACTGATGATGTCGTAGACGTGATTTGACTCTCCTCGGTTGAACCAGTGTTCTTACACCATCTGACGCGGGCCGCCTTGTGATCGTCGGAAAGCAGATGCGGTATCCAACGGCAAACTAGCTTTCTCACACCAAGCGCTTCATGCAAGATCTTCTGAATGGTTGTCCCTGCGATGCCTAATAGAGCCTCTGTCTCTCGATACGTCACATGACGATCTTCGAGAATTAGTTGTCTCACAGCAATGATGTTATCTTCAGTGAAGGCGGATTTTGGGCGTCCTTCGCGAGATTTGTCACTAACACTAGTATGTCCACGCTGGCATTCTAAATACAAGCGTTCGACAGTCCGCAGACATGGGGCTTCATCACTGAACACAGATGTCAGCTCTTCAAAACACTGAAGCCGTGTCAGGCCGCTTCTATAGTTGTAAAAAAATTATTGCACGAACATTTTCCTTAGAAAGATTCATTTTCGTACGTAACCTGACAGATTCCAATCGACGCTGTGACTAAACAATAGCATTAATCCTAATACTTTCAACTGTTTTGAGATTCAAAATTTAAACACATTCGAATATAGAACAGTTCCAAATTCAAAATTGCCGGGAAATATGGAAACGACAGAACTTAAAAGGCATGCCTCGTATACTCGTATTGGTGAGGCGAGGCTATTGCTATTATACTGGGCACAGTTCCTACGTTCTGGTATTTAGAATATTTCGATATAAAACTACACTTCGTTCAGCCTTCGATTCAAACCCAGGACCAGTCAGTAGACCAGGAAGGTCGGCTGCGCTAGATCAACACCGTATTTTGAAACAGTATTATAAATATAGCAATATAGACAATAATATCTCACTTTCTCACTGCTGGGCTAAGGTCTTCTCCCGCAATGTGAGAGAATGAACCATACTCCACCAAGCGAACCTAGTGCGGATTGGTGGAGGCAGGTTTGTGGCCACCCACTTTTAAAACTTATCAAGCCGCCTATAAGGCTTCCAACATCACCAAACAACTACCATATTAAGTTGTAACCTAGACAAACAACTTAATGTGCCTCTCGATGCACGTAAATATGAAAATGCTACAAACGGTCACCCATCTCAAACCGACTGAGCCGAACGTTGCTTAACTTTGATGATCGGTAATAAAGCCGAGATTGCACAGCGCTACCAGCGCGTTACGTTACACTTATGCCTACTATTACCTTATACCTACAATATTACGCCTATATTTCCAAAGCAGGCGTAGCAGTGGTGTACTGTGTACACCCACTTTTCGCCGACAATGCTAAGTCCCATGTAATAGAGAGCAAGCCTATTGAGATTGTAATGCGAACAATGCTGGACTGATACTGAAAATCTATTGGAAAACTTCATTTTTGTTTATTTATTTATTAAATAGGTACATAAACAGATTACAACCAATAATAATAAATAAAACATAAGTATCTTAATTTAGTTCTGGGAAGTAACCCTTAATAATGTACACAAAAATAAAAACATGCCATCATTAACTTATAATTAATCTAGACTAATATTACAAAGAGGAAAGTTTTAACTTTATACAATATAATTGATATAAGAAAGAATATATTTTAGAAAGAAACCTTAATTCAACTAAACACCTAAAAATATAAATATGAACATGAGAACCAAGACAACCAAGACCAGGAGGGTGAGTTTCAATTAATTGTGCTTTATTTAATTTGAGATTTAACGCTACGCATGAAACTAATGTAAGTTGATCCAAAGATGTCGAGATCGATTTTGCGTTTGGCGGTGACTTCATTGTAAGACCGACACATACGTACAATAGGGTTGTAGTAAGAGGCGTTGTTCCTGTAAACTTGGAGCGAACCTACCTTTGTCCTATGTAGGATTCGAATAAGACGAACTATGAGAGTGGACGAAGCCCGAGAGGTATGTAAGAACCTAATCTGTTGGAACTCTGTACTCTCTGCCTACCCCACAATCGATCTGGCATGATAATATAGTAGAAGTAGCTACGAACGCCTCTTCGATATAATTCTACACTTTGTCCACTTTTGGATTCGAACCAAGGACCAGTCAGTCAAGTAACCAAGGCCCAATAATGCAGTCTAGTTAAAACAGCAGTTAATTTAAAACTACACTAAAACAAACCACAAAATTTACCAGGAAAAACTAACACTATATCCACAATCTAAATGCAGGGTCGTAACAATAAATATGTTCCGCATCGGTTGCCGCGTCCGCGGGCAATTTATGCCGGGCCGACGGTCCCTGCACGGAGATGTATCGCATCCGATCGCTGTACCGACGTGTTCATTTGCGCTCAAGATTTAATGCTCGCATACACGTGGACGATTTGATGGGCTTTAGTATCGATTATATTCCTTTTTTGTATCGATTGAATGAATGTTAGAAGGAAAGGAAGAATAAGTGAGTGATTGAACGAAAGAGTGAATGAATGTATGAAAGGACGGACTGAGCCGTTCCTGAATTTGAACTTTTAAAGTAATATCTAACTAACCGCAATAAAATCCGAAAAAATAGTTTTATTTCATGTGTAATATTCGCGTAAATCTAAGAACTCAGTATGTTAAATGAAGTTACGGTCGTAGAAGGATGGTCATGCAGGTTTTCTCACGATGTTTTCGTTCACCGTTAAAGCAAGTGATAGTAAATTTTTAATACGCCCAGGCTTTCAAAAAGACAGAGGTGCTGGCCTGGGTTTGAACCCGAGACCTCTGACTTTGCAGTCCACCGGTCTAACTACTAGGCTATCACTGCTCTTGTATGTTTGTGTTCTTCTTGTATCCAGACAAAATTATTAAAAAAAAATTGAAAGGAAAGAAGGGAAAGAGATTTAAATAAAAAAGACAAGCCCCTTAAGTTTCTTCGCCGGATCTTCTCATTGTAGGCCGCGTTCCGAGTCGGTAGTAGATTAGTAGGTAAATTAGATAAAAAAAAATGTAAATTGACTATTTGTAAGCGCCCCCGCAGGGCATATACAAAATAAATTACTAGAGTTTGATTATATATCTATATCATTACACCAGAACTTGCTGTTTAGAAAGAGAGTAAAGCGGAAATCGGCCACCACCTTTCTTTACAGATTTTTCTCGGTTATTATTTAAACACAAAAAAAAACTGTCAAACCCCCATCAGATAATTTTGAACAAAGCTCAGTTTTTAAACTTTTCAAACTTAAACTTTATAATTAAAGTTTGAACTATTAAGTCGCTATTCTTTCATAATAGCTGTGACTTTAATACGTTCTCGGGAAGTGCATGAAACTTGGGCTGAACACCGCTTCAATAAATAATTCAGGGAATTCGTGCGCTATGCTTTTAGTGAATTTCTCTTTAGTTTGCACCGAGCTAAGAATTGGACTCAATAAGTTGATAAACTTTTATGACTCTTAAATTTGAGTTTAAGAAGAAATAGGGAAATAAACATCAGACAATTGAGAAATATTCATGTGAAAGAAGAAAGAAGAAAAAAAAAGTTCGTTTATTAGTACAGCTAACAGTTTAGTACACTACAGATTATAAGATATAACGATAATACAAAAAAAAATACAAATATCCCATGTAGGTACATGCTATGTAGCCGCACTAATGGGGTAACACTCAGCGTAAATCTGTGTTGCAGCGTGAACCACAACACAGCAATAAAGAAATATTTAATGAGTCAAATGCGCGTGAAAAATCAAGGAATGTCAAAAACGAACCCTCTCTACGATCCCTGGCTTTAAGCTGTAGTAGGCTGTAGCAGTGCCACGCTCCTTTCTAAAACCCGATTGTAAATCTGGAAGAATGCTATTTGATTCCAAAAATTCCACAACTTGCACATATACTACCCTCTCCAACACCTTAGACAAACAGGGCAATATACTAATAGGACAAAGATCTTTAAAGCCTTGTGGGTTATTGCTTTTCGGAATAGGACACACTATCGCATTTCGCCACAGGCTAGGGAATTTACTTGAATTAATGGATTGATTAACAATGCTAGTTATTGCTGACAAAGATCGCGGCAGTGTAAGCTTTATCATATCTCTAGATATTCCATCAATCCCTTGACATAATATTAATAATCTATCTATCTATATCTATCTATCTATATCTATCTATACTACATATAATAAAATTGTAACCGAGCCGAATCTGTACATTGAATATTTTCTGAAAATTTTAATTGAGGTACACTTCCTTATCGATATAGAGGCCGAAACAATTTTTTTTGGAATTATTATCTGTCTGTCTGTCTCTTTGTGTTTCAATCACGCAACTACTACCGAACAGATTTCAATGAAACTTGGTATGGTAATAACACATACTCTAACTTAAAATCTAAGATACTTTTCATCCTGGAAAATTCAAGCAATCCCGTATTATTGCGGGATAAGACATAAAACTTATTATTTTAATGATGGTTAGTCGCGAGCTGCAATGTTACTTTAAAATGTGTGATTTTGCCTACTAATATTGAACTCGGGTTCGTCTTCTATCTATCTTCTTCTATTTATATTTATATACATATAATAAAATTGTAACCGAGCCGAATCTGTACATTCAATATTTTCTGAAAATTTTAATTGTGGTACACTTCCTTTTTATCGATATAGAGGCCGAAACAATTTTTTTTGGAATTATTGTCTGTCTGTCTGTCTGTCTCTTTGTGTTTCAATCACGCAACTACTACCGAACAGATTTCAATGAAACTTGGTATGGTAATAACATATACTATCTATCTATCTATAACCTTACGTCAGATCCCTTGCGGGGTAGGCAGAGAGTACAGAGTTCCAACAGGTTCTTTCCTTACATACCTCTGGCTTCCTCGACTCTCATAGTTCGTCTCATACACGCTCGCCGGTTACGGAGACTCTTGACTTTTCCATCAGATAAGACTCGGTTTATTTGGTCGTGGTAAGATAGTCTAGGTCTTCCCCGGTACCTGCATCCTTCCACTTTCACATTGTATATGTGTTTTGTCATTCTTTCCTCTGGCATTCTTTCTATATGCCCGAACCAACGGAGCATGCCCTTTCTCATCTTTACACCGATACTATCTTTCATACCTACTCGCTGTCTTACTATGCTGTTGCTAATGCGGTCGGTCAGCTTCACTCCGCACATCTTCCGCAGAGCTCGCATTTCTACCGCATTTATCCTACTTTCATTCTCCTTCTTACATACTTAGCTCTCGCTATCATTTAACAGCGTTGGGACAAGAACTCCGTTATGTATGGCCAGCTGCGCCTTATGGCTTAAGTGCCGGCTCCCGAGTAGCTTTCCCATCGCACCATTCACTCTGTTCCCTGCACTCACTCTTCTCTCTATGTCAGCGGTGTATTTCCCATCCTTACTGAAGGCACATCAAAGATATACAAACTCATTCACTTGCTCCAGCACATCGTTACCAACCACAATCCTTACATTCGTTCTGGTTTCTTCCCTTTAAAAACCATAATCTTGGTTTTCGTCACATTCAAGTGTAAGCCATTGATCATGCAGTCGTCTTTCATAACTGTGACTAGTTTTTGCAGATCAGTGGCTGTTGGCGCTATTAAAACCGCATCAGCTGCATAAAGTAGATGGTTTCATCTGGCTGTTGGCGCTATTAAAACCGCATCAGCTGCATAGGATCAGATCTATCATGCTTTTTTGTTCATTCCTTCTCCACGTATACATATGTATGTCCTTGTGCTGGAATATCGTATTATACACAAGGAGACCCCTTTCCAAACAAACATCTACAATGAGCTTGCCTGCATCGTTCACTCTCTTATCACCATAAGGACCCAGAGCAGCGTCGCAAGTTTGCCGCCTGGTTCCTACCCATCCGTTCAGATCGCCACACAAAATCACCTTTTCGTTAGCCTCAGCCAAATCCAGAACTTCCCTGACATTATCCCAAAACTTCTCAAGGTCCTGGGGTGTCGACGAGCTTACGGGAGCATATGCTGCGACCAAAAATACTCTAGTGACACCCAGTTTTAAAAGGACCCAGAGAAGTCTCGCATCGCACAGGCCATAATCTCTCACTCCAGAGGCCAGGCGACGGGACAGCAAGATACCCACCCCCATGCTGGCACGACTGCTCTGCGGTACCCCAGACCACAGAGCCATCGTTCCATCAGGAAGATCACAAGTTTCACTGCCCCTCCGGTTAGTCTTTGTTACACACAGAGCATCCAGGCGTCTCTCTTTCATCACATCAATCACCTCATGCATCTTATCTTCCATACCACCTCTTACATTCCAAGTGCCTATTCGGCACTCTGCACCCCACGACTCGCCAGTTCGGGCCCGGCGTGATGGGTGGCGGCCCCCATCGCCGCTTCCACCTATATTCGTACCGACGGGGGCGGGCCGGTACGCGTCGCCTCGGGGGGACGCCCTAGCCCGCACTGCGGTACGTCTTCGGTCCAAGATTGCAGCCATAATGACTGGCAGGGGTCGCGACGAGCACGCTCTTGGACAGACCCATAGACGTAACATATACTCTAACTTAAAATCTAAGATACTTTTCATCCCGGAAAATTCAAGCAATCCCGTATTATTGCGGGATAAGCCATAAAACTTATTATTTTAATGATGCTTAGTCGCGAGCTGCAATGTTACTTTAAAACAAAATGTGTGATTTTGCCTACTAATATTGAACTCGGGTTCGTCTTCTATCTATCTTCTTCTATATCTATACATATAATAAAATTGTAACCGAGCCAAATCTGTACATTGAATATTTTCTGAAAATTTTAATTGTGGTACACTTCCTTATCGATATAGAGGCCGAAACAATTTTTTTTGGAATTATTGTCTGTCTGTCTCTTTGTGTTTCAATCACGTAAATACTACCAAACAGATTTCAATGAAACTTGGTATGGTAATAACATATACTCTAACTTAAAATCTAAGATACTTTTCATTCCGGAAAATTCAAGCAATCCCGTATTATTGCGGGATAAGCCATAAAACTTATTATTTTAATGATGGTTAGTTGCGAGCTGCAATTTAACGTTAAAATGTGTGATTTCGCCTACTTATATTGCACTCGGGTTCGTCTCCTTACGAAGTAACTCTTCATCTTCTATCTTTCTTCTATACATCTATCCATCTATATCTATAAATTCGGAAAGTAAATAGATTTTATCCAGGGGAAGGACATACGTAGACTATCTGTTATCTCAAAATAAAAACTTAGAAGTGTAAAATACACGCCAAAATAACGCGAACGAAGTTGCGGGTACAGCTAGTATTAAATATAGTTGTCTCATCTACCGGCTTTAATTCAAGCTTAGCTGGTCCGTAACGTGTGAAATAAAAGTAAGTCAGCTGAGAGATGTTTACATTTGGGTCTCGTGGAATATCCAGAAAAGCATTGTTTATCCCATCTGGATCAGCCAGCTGACCCGAGAATGTATTGTCTATATTGACTGGATGAACATATTTTTTTAAATTTGGCCATAATAATTCAGGGTTGTTGACGTTTTCATTTACGTTTTTTGTAAAAAAATGCTTGCTTTTCATTAAATAAAGCAGTCGTTGTCTGATGCTTTAGATCCAAATAATATTTTTATGTGCCGCCTTAACCTAAACATTAAGCAGAAGTAAGCAGAAGGAGTTATTGCTCCTTCCAGTCTCTCAAGCTACTCCAGAAGTTCCTGCCCTTTCATACTAAAATAACTCTTGCTCAATCTCTTCTCCTTCCCCTTCTGGACTATGCTGATGTTTGTTTCTTGGACGCAACGGAAGAGCTTCTCAATAAACTCGAACGGCTTCAGAATTTGTGCATCCGCTTTATTTTCGGGCTCCGAAAGTACGATCATGTCTCTGAATTTCGGGCGCAGTTAAAGTGGTTGCCTATTTGACGTCGTCGAGATACTCATATTCTTTCCCTCCTCTATTCTCTTCTTTACAATCCTAATTCACCATCTTATCTAAGGGAACGCTTTGAATATTTAGTCCCCAGGGGTAAGCCCTGCCGCACATCTTCTTCTCTTCTTCTCCGTACTCCCCGTCACACTTCTAGCCTTTATAATGGTTCTTTCACTGTTCGCGCGGTGCAGCTGTGGAATTCACTTTCACACTCTATACGCGAAAGCGTCCCACTCGACGTATTCAAGAGGAAAATTAAAGAGCATTTCCTTTCATCATGAATCATATATTTATATATGTATGCATATACTATTATATATAATTATTAATATTTACTATATATGGATAAATAGGGATATTCCATTGTACACTTGTTACTGTCCTCTCTACTTTTCATGTCTCTATCGCTCACGTTAGCTGTAAGAAAACTCAATTTTGAGTTAAGCACACCTTTGTATATGTACAAAATATCCTATGTATTGATTCATTGTGTATATATGTGTACAATAAAGAATAAATTTATATTATCTGTTATCCAAGGTGTCGGTAGGTTTTGGAATACTGTGGTTTTAATCGATGCGTGGGCATCAAAAAACCGAGTAATGAATGAGTTAAATAAATGTATCATATCATTGACATCATACAAGCAGCATATCATACTCCAGGAAACTGCGTGCAAGTCCTTTTCAAAATAATCCAGCAGTATATCCCTGATCGGACGATAGGAGACTGTTCTTTTAGCAGGCTTTTCTTTTTTGACGAGTATCTTGCATGTTACAAATGAGTGATTTCCGAGTTTACTTATAAAGTTCACATCCACATCTCGACATGGAGCATCCGTACAGATCACATCAATAAGCGTTGCGCTATCACCTACAAAGTATGTGGGCACAGTCACTAGTTGGTCCATATTGTGGTGATATAAAAATTCTTTAAGACGCCTTGTCTTCTAGTCATCACTATCAAGCAAGTTGACATTAAAATCACCCATAATTATTAGATTGTCGTATGGCGCTAGAGCGAAAATACTGTCAGTGGTTCCATCCGAAAAAATATTTAAATCTAGCCAAGGGGGGCGGTAAGCTGTTCCAATCATAATTTTCTTGGTTTTTGTGCCTAAGCTCACCCATATCTGTTCGACCATAGAATGCTGAAGATGACTCTTTATACAAGCATTTATACCTAATTTAATATAGAAAGCTACGCCCCGACCTGGTCCTTCCCGAACGGCTGTAGGGCGTGGAATGTGATTTAGCTGTTAACCTGGAACCGCTGGCGCCCGGCCCCCCTCACCTTTGCGTAACCAAGTTTCGTTAATGTCCATAAGATCGACGCAATGATGACGACGACGCATGGCTTTAACAAATTCATCATGGTTCGTGGATAATGAACCAGCATTCCAAAGACCCAACTTTAATTATTTATCACCCACCATTTGCGAATTTGTCAAATTTAATCATACTAAAATTGGGCAAATACCTTACTGACCAAGACTGAAGTTATTGAACACTAATACATGACCAGGTGGAGTAATGTTATATGTATTTGTGCCCAAAACAAGGCAAGGGACAACTTATATAAGTCCTATAATGAAGTAAATAAGGGACGCTAGCAGCTACTTTCAAAGGGGCATTACTATATACCATAGCATCCAAATAGTCCATAGTCCATCCAAATATACATAAATGGGCGGAATCAATTATTAAAACTTCTATTAAGATACATCATTTTATAACATGACTCTTTACTTTCTTCTTCCCCTCTCTGTACTTCTTTTCTCTGACATTTCATATTTGAATTTTTTTTACTAAAAAACTTTGCCTTACTAAAAATTTTGACAGACGACTTAGCCCAGGCGTGGGTACGATCCCCGCACGGGACAAATTTTTGTTTGGCCCACTAATATTTGTTTCAGTCTGGTGTTTGTGTATATGAATTGCATGTGTGTAAACGCACCCACGACACAGGAATAATTCCTAATGTGGAGCGACAATAAAAGCTGTCTATACGCTCAGACCACAAATACAAAAAAAGTGTAAAAAGAACGCAATAATAGCGATGTTATACGAATAAAGCTTTGCGCTTTGCTAACGTTGTTCGTAAGGCTCGGAGAAGCTGAGATGGGTACCTGTATTTAGCATTTTCATTTTCGTATGAGGTCTTTGTCCAGCAGTGGAATGGTGTAGATTTAAGGTTTTGCCACATAGCCGACGCAGCGCGACGGGAGCGTGACGGTGGCACTGCTCGGGGAATCGTAATGTACTGAAATGTGCGGGAGACGCCACACAGCGCAGCCCCGCCCGGCGCAAGGGCCAATGTCACAACCGAACGTAGCCGCGCGCGTCCGTCGCACTCCGTCGGCCATTTGACCAAACCTTAAGGTATATACAGACTACCACAGCACAGGTCTTTTAAGGTTTCACCATATAGCCGACGGAAGCGCGACCTGTAATGTATAGATATGCACGGGAGACGTCACACAGCTCCGTCACGCTCGGCGCGACAGCAAACGTCATAACTCGTCGCCGCCGCGCCCAACGCGATTACAAACTAAGCGCTGCGGGAGTAAGACACCAATACGCGTGCAAGAGGGACGCTAGTATTGGGCGGTCGCCGAGAAGGCGCAACGTCGCGCTCGCTGTGTGACGTGCGCGACGCGCTGCCGAACGTCTCTGTCGCGCTCCGTCAGCTATGTGACCAAACCTTTAATGATTATTATATTAAGAGTGTGCAACTGCAAAATATCAACAATAAGCCACATCCATCTCGCTTCCTAAATCACGGAAACATAACTTATGTCTCAAGTGGACCCGTTAAGTGTGCCCGAATTAATGGTCTACAGACATTAACCTAATTTTAGTCTTTGCCGTTCCAAATTATTATGCTGTTTGTATTTGCATCACGGGGATTCGGAGTACTTCGTCCTTGCATTGATAATTCATATCTGAGCCAGATGTCTGAACGAAATAATAATAGTATAATAACTCATTTAATTCAGGCAGCTGAAATTGACAAAAAAATATTTATACAACTTACTGGTCCATATATAGAATATATACCTTACAGACTAACATACATACAATAATATATTGAACTTATAATCTAAATAACATGTATTTTCAGCGACATGTTGCGCTGTACAGAGGTGTCTCCCAGTCTTCCACGAAATCTTCTGAATACGACACCCTTTGGCCAGAAGTCCTCGCTCATGAAGGTATCCAGCTTGGCAGTGGGAACTCGCACCACAAAGGAAATGATCATTGTATTGTATTAGTTATTCTTTATTAATTCTCTTTTAAAATTTATTCGGTTCCTTCTTTTAAATTTAATAATATAATTTCCTTTTTTTGTATTAAAAACGTTAGGTTCGTAAGGTGTATGGTAAAATTATTGAACGGAGAATGCGCGAGAAGTCCGATGGATTGTTGTGTGAGGCACAGGGAGGTTTCAGGTCTGGAAGAGGATGTTCGGATCAAGTTTTCTCCCTCCGCAACATCGTAGAAAAGCATCTGGCGGTAGGCCGGAAGGTTTTCTGCGGTTTTGTGGACCTGGAGAAGGCGTTTGATAGAGTCGTGCGAAAGAGATTTTGGGACATTTTGCCAGAGTATGGTATAAACGGCACCCTGTTGCGAGCCGTCCAGTCCACCTACGTGGACAGCAAGGCATGCGTACGGGTGGGTGGTAACATGTCACCTTGGTTTGACGTTAAAATCGGCGTCAAGCAGGGTTGCGTGTTGTCTGCTAGACTGTTTATAGTGTATCTGGATAAAAGTCTTCAAAGACTGAATGCGATGACTGAAGGGGTAAAAATGGGTGATCTAGTGATAAACCACCTATTGTATGCAGATGACGCGGTTTTGATAGCGCCAACAGCCACTGATCTGCAAACACTAGTCACAGTTATGAGAGACGACTGCATGATCAATGGCTTACATTTGAATGTGAAGAAAACCAAAATTATGGTTTTTGAACGGGAAGAAACCAGAACGAATGCAAGGATTGTGGTTGGTAACGATGTGCTGGAGCAAGTGAATGAGTTTGTATATCTTGGATGCGCCTTCAGTAAGGATGGGAAATACACCGCTGCGGTGTATTAGAAATCGTGACAAGCTACATAGTAAGACAAAAAAATCGCCAGACAGTATGGTTCTTAAGTTGACCTATACCCGGTATAGAAATTTTTGTAATCGTCTTCTCCGTAATCTTAAAAGGGCTTATGAGAAAAGTATGCTAGAAAGGGCAGGAAAAGATCCCAGAGCACTTTGGAAAGTGATCAGAGAGGTTACTGATTCCCAAAAAACGAAAAGCAAACCCATAGAACTTCTAAATATTACCGACAGTCCTGAAAAATCAGCCAACTATGTCTGTAACTACTTCACAAGCGTGGGCAAAAACTTAGCAGATATGATTCTTGCTTCCAATTTCTCTCTCCCTTGTGATTCCTCTCCCCACTCCGTAATAAACCCAAATAGATCATCATTTGCCATTTCAAACGTGACGGAGGCTGAAGTTGACTCTATTATACTTCAACTACGTTCGGACTGTACACCAGGTTGGGATGGTATCTCATCCAATATTCTGAAACAATGCCGGCATATCTTGTGCGCACCTATTACATATATCTGTAACAGCGCCATTACGACTGGTATTTTCCCAGACGTTTTTAAAAAAGCAGTTTTTCACCCGATCTATAAGGGAGGTGACAGGGGCTGTATCAATAACTATAGACCTATCTCCATACTAACTGCATTATCAAAAATATTAGAAAAAATACTTAACTCGGCACTTAAAAACTATCTTAAGAAATTTAACATTATAGCGGATAATCAATATGGATTTCGCTCTGAGGTCTCCACCGAAGATGCCATACTTGATCTAACAAATGATATTGTTCAAAAATTAGTTACTATGAAAAGATGCATATGTTTTTTGTTAGATCTTTCAAAAGCCTTTGATACAGTCTCTGTCCCTATCCTTCTTTCAAAATTGGAAAAGGTGGGCATACGTGGCTTAGTGCTAAATATCTTTAAAGATTACTTAAATAACCGGCAGCAGAGAGTTCGTATAGAGTCCTACTTAAGCTCTGAAGAGGGGATATTATCCTATGGCGTCCCACAAGGAAGTGTACTTGGCCCAACCCTCTTTCAGATATATGTAAATGACCTATGCAAAATGTCTTTACCCAACACCAATATTTACACATATGCTGACGACACTGCTGTTTTAGTATGGGGAGAGGACTGGGTTGCGGTTCAAAAACATGCTGAGTACTCTTTAGCCAAAATCATGTGCTGGCTTAAGAGGAATTTGCTCACGTTAAACCTTAACAAAACCCACTACATATCATTCTCCATTAGACAAAATACCTCCGCCTCGGCTAACTTTGCAATAAAAGCCCATTCTTGTCTCGATTCCAATAACTCCAATTGCAACTGTCAGACCCTCACACGAGTAAAGCAAGCTAGGTACCTAGGTGTAGTATTGGATGAGGGACTGAGATGGGATAAGCAAATCGACGCAGTCATCGCAAGAACAAGACGGCTGATTGGTATTTTTAAAAGATTGAGAGATGCAGCTACGCCAAAAATCATAAAAATGGTGTATCTGTCACTTTGTCAGTCTGTTATCCAATATTGCATCACGGTATGGGGAGGAGCAGCAAAGACCAAACTTCTGGGACTTGAGCGAGCACAAAGAGCGGTGCTTAAAGTTATGATCAACAAGCCATATAGATATCCTACCAAACAGCTGTATTCAGATTGTAAAGTTTTAACAGTGCGCCAACTCTATATGCTCAAACTAATTCTGAAAAAACAACCAGCTGTGCCCTTTCCTGTGCCTAATAAACGTAGAGCTGCATTAGCCTGTCCTAGTATCCCCTGAAAAACTAAATTTGCCAGGTATCACTACAATAGTTGTAGTAATAAAATATATAACACCCTCAACAAAAAACTAAATATTGTGGGACTCAACAGGTATAAAACCAAAACTGTAGTCACAGAATGGCTTCTTAAGCAGGATTACCAAAACACAGAAAGTCTACTAGCATACATTGTATAACAAATAAAATAATATAACACGTACATTTAATATTTACAAGAGTCACACACAGGCACACATATACACACGCATACATGCATGCATGCACACACACACACACACACACGCACAAACACACACACACACACACACACACACACACACACACACACACACACACACCACACACACACACACAGACATACACACCTTCATTGATTTATTTTGCATCTTTTTATATATAAGCATTTAATATTCTTTACTGGACTCTATTCCATTATAGCTATATAAAAAGCTCACACTTGTGCAGCGTCCACAGTATATTTTGGAGTGTACATGATATTTTATGATATGCTCGACTGAACGCTGTCCCCCAAAATACAGGCTATGTCCTAGTTTGGGAGCCACTTTTTCGGTAACGTAATGTTAACATTCCATGTTCACTAATGCTAATAAATGTAACACCTCAAATGTAATGTTATATGAGTGTAATAAATGATTATTATTATTATTATTATAGAGAGAAGAGTAAATGCAGGTAATAGAGTGAATGGTGCGATGGGAAGGCTACTTGGGAGCCGGCACTTAAGCCAAAAGGCGCAGCTGGCCATGCATAACGGAGTGCTTGTCCCAACGCTGTTATATGGCAGTGAGAGTTGGGTATGTAAGAAGGAGAACGAAAGCAGGATAAATGCGGTCGAAATGCGATCTCTGCGGAAGATGTGCGGAGTCACGCTGACTGACCGTATTCGCAACAGCGTAATAAGAAAGCGAGTAGGTATGAAAGATAGTATCGGTGTAAAGATGAGAAAGGGTATGCTCCGTTGGTTCGGGCATATAGAAAGAATGCCAGAAGAAAGAATGACAAAACAGATATACAATGCGAAAGTGGAAGGATGTAGGTGCCGGGGAAGACCTAGTCTATCTTACCATGACCAAATAGACCGTGTCTTAGCTGAAGGGCAAGTCAAGAGTCTCCGTAACCGGCGAGTGTGTATGAGACAAACTATGAGAGTGGAGGAAGCCAGAGAGGTATGTAAGGAAAGATCCTGTTGGAACTCTGTACTCTCTGCCTACCCCGCGAGGGAGCTGGCGTGATGATATAGTTAGAGATAGACTTTTCCATTGAAAACTAATATGTAAATATATCGTGCCTATATGAAGAGTCAGCCAATTCAAGAGCCTCCGTAACCGGCAATCGTATATAAAACCAACAATGAGAGTTGAGGATGCCAGCTCTATATGGAAAGAACCTGTTGAAACTCTGTGCTCTCTGCCTACCCCGCAAGTGATCTGGCGTGATGGTATGATATAGTTAAAAAACCGGTCTCGTTAGTCTAATGGCAAACAATGCAGGGTCATGCAATTGTCGGACAAAACGTAATTTTTCGATAAAAATAGCAACAGGCTCAGGTAAAAAGTGTGTACACACACTTTTGCCACCTAGACTTAGGGTATGTATATATGTATATGCATGAAGTTGTTTTCTTTTAAATCATCTAATCTTTCAATTAATGTAGAATTCTAACTTTGAATAGATCGAAAAAGTATATGATTATAGTTGACTTACAGAAAAAGAATACGGAACTCGAATTAATGTTAAATCTTATTACTTTGTGTCCTAATTCTCAGAATTAAGATCTTCAATAAAGATATTTCATGTAAGTAAAAAAGGCACAATTAATTAGTCAATTTGTTCCACCTTCATTTTACAAAAAAAATAACAATGGAAACTTTCGAACATAGCCCTTAGTCATTGTACGAAAAAAACGAAAATAATTTTAACAAGAGAACTTTGGATGTCCCTTTAAAGTTTTTTAAACATCTATTTTCATAAACAAGGCTTATTTATTTTAATTGGCAAGACATTAAACGATATTAGTAGAAAGTAGGCACAAACGTGTTTTCTTTTTTAAGAATGAAAAAAATACTTTGAGTGAGTCTAGGTATTTTCCACGAATAGTAGGTACTATGGTAACTCGATGTCCTTAGCTATCACCTAGGTTAAGCAAGCAGTGCCTAGCTCGGTAACTCCGAGATGGGTGAACGTTTGAGCATTTCCATATTCAATTATCTCTTTTGGTTGGTCTCGTTGGTCTAGTGGCAAAGCGCATCGCTTTGTTATCACGAGGTCCTGGGTTCAAATCCTAGGTCGGACAAAAATGTAGTTTTTTAACGAAGATTTCCCATCCCAGCATGAGTCCGGAGTCTGGAATTGTGCCCGGTATTTGGCAATAGGCTCACCCCCTATTACATGGGACCTAACATCGTCGGCGAAAAGTGGGTGTACTCAGTACACCTCTCCACCCCCGCTTGGGGAATATAGGCGTGACGGTGTAAAAAGTATCTCTGTACTTCAGAGAGCCGAGAGTCTCGTCTACCACCGGCTTGATAAGTTCGAACAGCAAGTGGCCACAAACTTGCTTCCATCAATCCACGATGAATCTGCTTATTAAAGTATGACCTCTCTGACCTCAGTATTTGGAACGGAAAATATTTTTTTAGTTCTTTCAGAAGACTTTTCAGCTAGAGGAGGTTCCAGGAGTTTAATAAATATTTTTATTTTTGTATTTTCCTTCTTTTCAGTGGCAGATTCGAACGCGAATCGGAACGCTGCCTCCACTCAAAATATTTGGAAAGAAACAAGCCTGTTGCTTGTTTTTTATTTAATTCTTCTGTTAACAAGCTTTTATTGTACATGCTTTTTCCGTATAGTTGACTGTCTTTCCGATTCAAAATTTGTGTTCGATTTTTCAAGCACTTGCATTTGGTTGATCTAAAATGTGACACACATATGTAATTCGATGGCGATTTAATAATATGGTAACAAGATCTAGTCTAATGATGGAGCTGAAAGGCGGCAAAAAGAACATATTAATTACACAACACAGCGCCATCGTGTTTGGGCCATTAAATTTGTGTTAATAACGGCTATTATATCTCTAGGTGGTAATGAAGCTGCAAAATGGTCGTAGGAAGTTTTAAACTAAGCAAAATATCTTTATTGGGATTTCGCTATAAAAGCTTGTTTTTAAAAATATTTTCAATATAAATCTAATTCATTTTTTTTGCGTGCTTTTTACAAAATCCTCACCCAATAAATCGAGATCACGGGAATCCGATCATTAATAAAAACATTCCCTCCAAAATATACCGAAAACAAGCGAGCTACGGACATAAATTGAAAAACGGCGTGATTCCTAAATCCAATTACGAAGGATCGCAGGTGGAGAGTCAATATCCCGCGACGGTAATGACCGGGCGTTTAACACTCGATGTGTTCCGGCGATTCTTTCAATATCACCAGCTGTTCCTTTTAAGGGCAAGGTTACTTTTTATTCGATATTTAATATCTCACAAGAGAATTTATATTTTTTCACTTTAATATTCCACTAGAGACATTGGTTTAAGGGCTTATTACACTGTCTGATTTTAGGAATTTCGATCAGACTTTAAGTCAGTATAACAAATAGAAAGACTAACTTGTTAATCTAGTGGCGATAAATTCGCGTAGCGATTACGAAGCTCCAGCTTCGGACCCTAGATAGGACAAATGTATTTTTTCTAAAAAAATCCAGTCTCATTCCGGAGTTTGGCACTGTGACCGGTATAGTGACAATAGGCTTGCCCCTTATTACTTGAGAAAAGCGTGTGCACACAAGAATATAAGCGTAACGGTGTATATATGTTTTTTTTTTCTCTCTACCGATAAGTCGATATAACGCCAATCCGATTATTAATGAGAACACGAGAGAACTACAAACATAAATTGAAAAACGTTGTGATTGCTAAATTTAATTACGAACGACGGCAGGTAGAGAGTCAATATTCCGCGACGGTAATGACCGGGCGTTTAACACTCGATGTTCCGGCGATTCTTTCAATATCGCCAGCTGTTCCTTTTCACGGCAAGCTTTATATACATTCGATATTACACGCGGTGTTACCTATCTCATATTTCAGTAGATGCTGAAGAAATACTAGGTCCTGGCTTACAGGCGGAGCAATACTAAGAAAAAAAGACATAAAAAATTTATTTACTTTTGGGAAAGATATGAGCCCAACAAAAAAAAAATAACAATAGTCCTAAGTAAACGAAGCGAGAGAGACCTGTAAGGTGAGTATCTATTGGATCTCTATACTTTCTGCCTACCCTGCGAAGTGACTGGCAAAATGAGATCGATAGGAACAAGACTAATTAAGTATGGACTTACATGACCATCAAAACTAGATCCCCATTCAGCCAAAAGTACTATAACAAGCAGAATTACAGCGCTGATTTTCAATGAGACTTCAAGCGAACATTACGTCAACCTGGTATATACTCGTACATAACAATCTCACTAGATGTTATGTTTTAAGTGTGTGGATAGTTTAACAGCTATTTCAATTTATGTATCCTAATCAGGATTTTGGTTTTGCTGATGACCTCATCATTATCAGCGATAATAGCCACTTCTCCAGATACAAGATCTTTTCCATGCTTCTCTTAAAGTGAACACAAGATGAACATGTCCAAGACGAAAATGATATTTAATATCTTAGGTGTATTATCATCCGACATTGAAGTGAGTGGTTAAAAGCTGGAGATGGTCATTCAATATATTTATCTTGAATATTGTTTATTCCTTGGTAGAGAGCATAAACATCTGGACTAGACGCACACAGCTAAGATGAGCGGCATACAGAAAAAACGGACGACGTACTCAGGGATCGAAAATTGCCGTAATGCCTGAAAACTTGCATCTATATGTCATGCCCACTATGACTTTTGATGCCAAAACATGAACACTTACGATAAAATCTGTGAATAATAACTGTGGCACATTTCTCTTTATGAAACCTTGTGAGAATCTTCCCCTTAACATTCCAACTAGGAATTAATAATGAAACGATCGAGCTTTTACAATATTCCCAATGATTCATTACCATATATTGAAATTTTAATTGAAATCAGAAATTGCCGGGTACAATACTCTGGACAATCTCCTATAAATTTTAAATCCGATCTTTCATAACGATATTGTATTGCACACTTAAATATGATGGTATATTCCGTTTCATTCGTGTATAAATTTTATCTGTATGTCACGTCTGTTCCTGAGTTCAGGGGTAGTAATTGGAATATAATATAACCAGAAGCGTATTTTGCTTAATATAATAATTAATATGGTGCTTTTAAGTGTTTAAGTATTTCGTGCGCGCGCGCCTTTTTGTATGTGTGAGTGGTAAAAATGTGCGTGTCTATAAAGTCTTGAATGCTAACTGCTAGAAAAGCAGTCAGAAGTCTATAATTTTGGCTGGAAAACACAATTCTTGTTAAAATAGGACCTTTGTCGTTTTCGAAATATAGGTATTCACAATACACCTTTGCCGCCCTCAGTTAACCTCTTGGTAGCTTTGTCACGGTAATTTGACACGATTTCGCGTGTCATGAAAGCTAGGGGAAGAACGCCTGAAGGTTTTAATTTTTTTTAATTAGTTTATCAATTATTTTTTGTTAAAAAAAACTTTGCCCCATACTAGAATTCATTCCTGTGTCGTGGATGCGTTTACAAATATGAAAATTCACATAAACAAATACTTACACCGAAACAAATAATCGTGGGTCACACAAAGATTTGTCCCGTGTGGGAATCGAACCCGCGACTACTAGACACAGTGGGCGAAACGGCTTAAGCACTTAACCAATGCGCTAAATTAATTAACCATAACTCAAAATAACTTAACTTGTTATAAGATTTTCTAATAAAATTTTTAATTTTCTCAGGGGTTCCCAGAACTAAACCAATATAAATCAGTATAAATCAGTATATAGACCAAATAAGACAGGATATTGCGAACTTGTGTACCAAAGCTAGGTGCCCAAAAGCAGTGACTCAATAATATTTGCCCCATCTCAAGTTTATTGCCCCAATATCGATGCGGTTTGCACAAACAACAGCCTCCACCGATATCGTAATAGATATTAGATACATAATTTAATATTGCGGAGTTGCGGATGCGATGTCGGGTTTGATGGTTTGATTTCTTGATCTCGAACGGCTGTGAGCAGAGAAATGGGAATGGAATTAACGAGAATATAAACTGTGCCTACCCACTGCTGCAGTTTATATTAAAAGTAAGTAAGCTGTCATACCACTTCAGATGTATGATTTTGTTGTAACGGAGTCAATTCCCAGTACCCTTTGAACATAAGAAATCAAAATCTCTATACAACACCTTATAAGTTAAGGCAATTGAAATTTCCGAAAAACCAATATTTGTCCTCAGATAAATAACTTTTATACTTTTTAATCGTTGAATTCTGCTTTTACATATATCCGCGTGGACGTTTAATTCAGTTTAGGTCACAATTACAGTGCTGACAAAAAGTCCTTTAATTATAAGGTATTCAAAATTTCTGTTTAACGCGTATAAAGCATTAAAAATCTTCGTTAACGTAAACTTAGATAACGTGAACTTAATTTAAATTTAGAGACATCCGCGTGGATGGTTTAACAAAGTTTTCGTCACAATACCAGTGCTTACACAATGCCTTCATGAAAATTTACATACTTGTCTACTAGACGGACGATTTAGCGCAGTGGTTAAGAACTTAAGCCGCTTCTCCCACTGTGTCTAATACTCGCAGGTTCGATTCCCGCACGGGACGAATCTTAGGGTGATCCGCAATTATTTGTTCCGGTCTGGGTATTTATGTATGTGAATTTTCATGTTTGTAAACGCACCCACGACAGGAATAAATCCTAGTATGGGGCTACGTTTAAAAAGAAAAAAAAACAAGTATATTTTTCCTAGCCTATTTAAGTAAAAAAATTAAACACCGTCCCGCCTATATTTCCCAAGCGGGCAGAGGTGTTCTGTGTACACCTACTTATCTTCGACGATGTTAGGTCCCATGCAATAAGGGACGAGCCTATTCCCACATATCGGGCATAGTTTAAGACTCCGGATTGATACTGGGAATTTTTTAGGAGATAAACTACATTTTTCCGACCTAGGATTTGAGCCCAGGATCTCGTGATCGCTACGTGCATACCCGTAAACTAACAAAACAGTCTTGTTAAACTATATATCTATCTATTTCTCTCCAAGTTCCTTTCACACGACCCGAGTAACAATGAATAAATGGTGACAATAAAAGACGACATTTTCCACAAGTCACGGGTTCGAAAGTACGAGATCAATTTTTGACTTTATTTTCAATCCTAATATTTATTCTGTCTATCTATATCATCACGCCAGATCCCTTGCGGGGTAGGCAGAGAGTACAGAGTTCCAACAGTTTATTTCCTTACAGACTTTCTCTGGCTTCGTCCACTCTTATAATTCGTCAAGTTGTTAATTGCTTAATTTTACCTTTAGAAGCATCCGCGTGGATATTTAACCCAGTTTTTATGACAATGGCAGTGGTAACAGCACAACAAAACGCGAAGGTTGAAAGCGACCCGCCCGAGCACGAAATACGTATTTGCATATGACTTGAGCAAATCAGAGGGATCCTGGTATACTTCTGTTGCTTGTGGATTTGCCTGGATCCATGGTCATAATAAATTTAGTTTGTTATATTGCACTGAAGGAGTAATAACTTTTTTTCATAAAAAATGTAAAAAACATTAAAAATTGTTGGAATCAATTCAGTTACCACTTTGTATAGCAAATAAATATTTTCTCAATGGCGTCATATCAAAGAGGCATAAGTCCAGCTGTGGACTGCTATAGGTACTCTGACAATGAAATTTATTTATCTTAAATCCACAATATCAGGTACTTTCAGACAATCAAATAATATTTCAATATACGTACGTGATAATAGATTGGTGTGTGGGGCACATTCATAAGCAAATGAGGTATCACGTACAATAGGCGGCCGTGGCCACAAATCTATTGATCGTGTTTGTGCAACGGATTCAATCTATACTGTTTGTAGCGTTAACTGCCTATTTTCTGATTATTATTTACTAGATCACTTGATTCTGGGGACCCACCACCTTTTGTATGGCCACCAAATCCCCCATGTCCGCCTCAAAAGCCGTAAAAGTTTTTTGAAAGACCACTCAAACTGTGCGGCATCTGCCAACAGTGACTAGACTAAAACAATGGAGAGAAACTTAGCCCCCACCGCCTTACTTTGTCCCACGTCAGGAGCAACTACTGCCAGTGCAAAGTCTATCATGGCCGGTGTGAAAATCATTAAATCGGCTCCACAGGTAGGTCGATGCAGGCAAAATTTGTATACATAAGGATTTAGAAATCTCAATTTAACAGCCTGCGATTGTAGTGCGAACCCTCAGAGTATGTCGCATCTACTAGTCTACCCTTTATGTCGCATCACCTGTACAAGGAAAGAGCCGCACGGCCACAGACGGCGCGATCGAACAACCCACTTACTTAGCGGGACAAATAGAAAACATTGACACGAAAAGAAGTTCACTCGGTAACCGTACACTAGGTAAGCAGTGATAGCCTAGTAGTTAGACCCTTGGACTGCAAAGTCAGAGGTCTCAAGTTCAAACCTAGGCACGCACCCCTGTCTGTTCGAAAACATGTGCGTATTAAAAGTTAACTACTCGTATCACTGCTTTAACGGTGAAGGAAAACATCGTGAGGAAACCTGCATGTCTAAGAGTTTCTCGAAGGTGTATGAAGTTCGCCAACCCGCACTGGGCCAGCGTGGCGGACTATGGCCTACGGTGGGACAATTTCTTAACAGGGCTAATATTATTATTATTATACACTAGAAATTATTGCAGTTTTGTGAGTGCGTTAACGAACATGAAATTCACATAAATAAACATCCAGACCGAAACTTTGTGGGTCACACGATGACCTGTCTCGTGCTGGGATCGAACTTGCTACTACTCAATCCAGTGGATGAAGCGGACTGAGCTCTAAGCCGTCCAACCGGTATGGATATGACTCGAGGTGTATATTTTAATGAAAAAACGTAGCCTCGCACTTGGAAGCCTCGACTAGTGGCGAACTCGACACCCACACGGTACAAACCTTGGTAGGACCCCATTGCAACCCACAAATATTATGGTCTGGGTACGAGGCATGCCTTTTAAGTTTTGTCGTTTGAAGAAAAAAACACAACTAGAACCTTATAGTACTTTTTATTGTTTTTCAAAGTATTCACCACGTAGCTTAATACACTTTTCCATTCGCTCCAACCAGTTATTATAACATTAATTCCACTCTAAAGTGGGGGTGTTCAAAATGGCTGACTTGAAAGCGTCGACTGCTTCTTCACCGGACTGGAACCTTTGACTATATTATAATTGTGGATCACACAAAGATTTGTCCCGTGCGGGAATCGAACCCGCGACTATTAGACACAGTGGGCGGAGTAGCTCAAGCTCTTAACCACTGCGCTAAATCATCCGTCATCAAGTTGATATTACACATGATAACTTGGCTACAAGTTGAAGAGTCAAGTCAGAACAAGTTAGGAGCTCTTACAGTGTATATGGGATTCCGCGGAGGATCCGATCATATCCGGCATAAATCTGTATCTTCAGTGAATAATGATGCAACTCAGAAACCGTGGTTTTGAGAAAAAGGTTTCAAACAAATAAATATATAAATACTGTCACGCCTATATTCCCCAAGCGGGGGTGGCATGTACACCTATTTTTCGCTGACAAAACTAGGTCCCATGTAATAGAAGGCGAGCTTTAAAATACTCTCTGTTTCTACTATTTACATACAGGGCTCATATTAGCTATAACCAAAGACGGCGCGTTACGATACCTTCGTAAAATCATCGTGTAATGTTATTCTGTACGTCACTGGAATACCATTTCACGACTATTGAAGGATGTAATAGTAATGCCTAGTACGGGTTTAGTTAGTCACAGTTTCCTCCGTAAAGGAGCCCCCTGGTTCGTACGGAATGTCGATCTCCACTCCGATCTAGGTCTCGAACCTATTCGCGCCTATATTAAAAAGGCGACAACACGACCCTTCGCGAACGCATCTACCCATGCGAATCCGTTAATCGTAGCCGCCGCCGGCCGCGACTTGTTCTTTCCGATCACCCCGATGATTTGTCATCCATTCTTTCTGCTCAGAATACGGGCGACGACGACGTAGTCGTAGATCCCCTCCCATAGCCGGCGGTTGACTGGTGCACTTAGTAGTGCCCCCCGTCCCCCCCAGCGACTGTCCCAACCGAGCGCCCTCGAGTATGTCGCCCCTTGCCCTTCTGGCTCGAGCGTAGTGGTTGCACGCTCGCCCTTAAGTCCGGTGAAGCTGTAATGGCCTCGCGGCCAACAGCGTACATCACTCACACACACACACACATAGTTAGTCACAGCGAATAAGAGCCTAATGTTTTAAGAGTTGATGGTGATTATCGAAAGCAAAATAAGTCTTAGAGTAATGTATCTTTTTCAATATGAATTAGTAATTACAATGTATACATTCCGTGACTGCCTCGTTGGTCTGGTGGCAAAGCGCATCGCTTTGTGATCACGAGGTCCTAGGTTCAAATCCTAGGTCGGACAAATGAGTTTTTCTAACGAAAACTTCCCAATATGAGTCCGGAGTCTGGAATTGTGCCCGGTATATGGCAATAGGCTCGCCCCCTATTACATGGGACCTAACATCGTCGGCGAAACGTGGGTGTACTCAGTACACCTCTGCCACCCCCTCTGGGGAATATAGGCGTGACGGTGTGTACATTCCTTTACACGGTGGTTATTTTCATACTTTCTTGTGTAAACTCACAATTAATTTTTATGAATGTATAAACATATAAGAAGTGTGATCGAGTTGTATTACCTTTCACTGAAGGCACAGTAATATTCGTAGATGACGTGTTTATAACATTCATAATATTGCTCTTTGTTTACGGTGGTCGGCAAAATATAGGGTAGAATAATTATATAAATTAAATGTCAAAAAACACTTAACACACAACTAAATTCGATTTGACGGACGATTTAGCGCAGTGGTTAAGAGCTTTAGCCGTTCCGCCCACTGTGTCTAATAGTCGCGGGTTCGATTCCCGCATGGGACAAATCTTTGTGTGATCCACAATTATTTGTTCCGGACTGGGTATTTGTGTCTGTGAATTTTCATGTTTGTAAACGCACCCACGATACAGGAATAAATCCTAGTGTGGGTCTACGTTATTTTAAAACTTAAAAAAAACTTAATTCACGATTATTATCTCACTTTCCGTATCTTCAACGTTAAATTTAAAGTGTTGTCTGTATAAATGCGCCAGATCGCTTGTAGGGCAGGCACAGAGTACAGAGTTTCAACAAGAAAAATTATTATTGTATGTTCATTTTCACGTAGGGTAGCAAACTATAGTATAGTATATAAAATTCTAAGAAGTCCATAGACAAATATAATTTATTTTGTATAGGCTATAAAAAAACAGTGATAGCCTAGTGGTTAGACCGTTGGATTGCAAAGTCAGAGATCTCGGGTACAAACCCAGGCACGCATCTCTGTCTTTTCGAAAGCATGTGCGTATTAAAAATTAATTATCACTTGCTTTAACGGTGAGGGAAAATGTCGTGAGGGAACCTGCATGCCTAAGAGATTCCCGAAGGTGTGTGAAGTTCGCCAACCCGTACTGGGCCAGCGTGGTGGACTATGGCCTAAACCCTCTCAGTTTGAGAGGAAGCCCGTGCCCAACGGTGGGACAGTTTCTTAACAGGGTTAACATTATTATTATTATTATAAAAAGCACTAGCGTCAACTGAGAAGAGTCAGGGAGAACCCCAATTCTATTCGGCCTCACTCTCATTCATATTTTTTTTAAAGACAAGGCTGAAAGTAATCTTAACAAACGTTGTAAAACCAGAAAGGATAAAACGGTAACTATCTTTACATGTAGTAACGACCGTGACTCTACTGAAAAATGTCAGCAGGAACCCAACTTCTGTTTATTATATGGCCTCTCTTTTTCTAAAGTATAGAATATATCACAAACATTAAAAAAACATTATAACTGACTAAAAACAAAAACAAACTATATACGTATAAGATTATTGCCTATAACCATTAAGCAATATTCTTACCCGGTGCTTCAGTAACTTAAAATACTCCTCTAACGTAATTAGTCTAAGTTCATCAGTTTAAAAAAGCTTCCAAATAACAGTGTCGTCGTTGAATGAAAATTGCAAGTCAGTCTCCGAAATAGAGTGAATTTTGTGATACAATAGAAGATTATTATCTGCGAACAACGCAATAGTTATATAGTGTAAAGGTGAGTTCAGAAATTAAAAAACTTAAAAAAAATAGGAAACCGACTTCAAAAAGCAAAAAATAAATATTTGACGTCGGTGTAGGTTGGTGCAGTTGGTTACTTGGCACGGACTTCAAATATTTACTTTTTGTTTTTTGAAGTCGGTTTCCCTTTTTTTTACAAAGCTTTTTATTTTACAATTTTAAGTGATGAGTGAATTTATTATTATTATTTATATACCTCCTTTATATTGTTCTATTTATTCATACAGTGAGGTACCTACAAGATTGATATAAAACTCATAATAACTGAATTTTCACATTCATGCCAAGTCCAATGTCCAATACCAATAAAATTTAAATTCAACCATTACGGAGCTATGCTGAACCTAATAAAAAAGAATTATCAAAATCAGAATATAAGCAAGGAAATTACAAAAAAAGTACAAACGTACCTCCTCCTTTTTTGAAGTCAGTTAACATTCTGCTTAGTTCTATAGTAGGGTACCTATAGGATTGGCGTAATACCCATAATAGCTTAATCTACGCATTCGTATTGTTTGTCGTTAAGGAGTTCCCTGGTGTATCTTCAAAATCCAAAGTCCAATAATGATAAAATTAAAATGGAACTACCTTGGTTTCAAGGTGTATATCCAGCGGTAAAATAATCATCCAAATCGCTTTATAAGCCAATAAACTATAAAAACACAGACGAATTATGTACTTTCTCCTTACTGAAGTTGGTTTATATTCTGCTTAGTTCTATAGTAGGGTACCTATAGGATTGGCGTAATACCCATAATAGCTTAATCTACGCATTCGTATTGTTTGTCGTTAAGGAGTTCCCTGGTGTATCTTCAAAATCCAAAGTCCAATAATGATAAAATTAAATTGGAACTACCTTGGTTTCAAGGTGTATATCCAGCGGTAAAATAATCATCCAAATCGCTTTATAAGCCAATAAACTATAAAAACACAGACGAATTATGTACTTTCTCCTTACTGAAGTTGGTTTACATTCTGCTTAGTTCTATAGTAGGGTACCTATAGGATTGGCTTAATACCCATAATATCTCAATCTACGCATTCGTATTGTTTGTCGCTAAGGAGTTCCCTGGTGTATCTTCAAAGTCCAAGGATACTGATGGAAATGAAATGGGAACATAATAATATTGAATCCAGCGAAAAAAGAATCATCCAGATCGATTTATAAGCAAATAAGTTATAAAAATACAAAGATGAATTATGAACCTCCTCCATTTTTGAAATTGTTTAACATTCTGCTTAGTTCCATAGTAGGTTACCTATAGGATTGACGTAACACCCATATGGTCTCAAATTGCACAATCCTATTTATCGTTAAGGAGTTACCTGGTGTATCTTCAAAGTGCACGGTCCAATTTCAATGAAATTGGGACCACCTTGGAGCTATACTGACCCCAATGCAAAAAGAATCATCAAAATCAGTCTACAACGGACGGAAATCTCGGAGAACATATTTAAAAAAAAGAGCATACATACAGACGAACATAGAACCTCCTCCTTTTTGAAGTCGATTAAATAATAAGCAGATAATCTGATAAATATAATGTAGTTAAATAACCAGTAATAACCAGGTTTTGAAAAGTGTGGTAGGTAATCAATAAAAGATTACACATCTATACAAATATTGCAGGTGAATAAGCAACTTAAACTCGAATCATTTTTTGAATGAGTATATAGTAGAGTATAGGGCCTCCTCTCAAACTGCGAGGGTTTTAGGCCATAGTCCACCACGCTGGCCCACTGCGGTTTGGCGAACTTCACACACCTTCGAGAAACTCTTAGGCATGCAGGTTTCCTCACGATGTTTCCCTTTACCGTTAAAGCAAGTGATATTTAATTTTTAAAACGCAAAAGATTTCGATACGACAGAGGTGCGTGCCTATATTCGAACCAAAAACCTCTGACTTCGCAGTTCAACGGTCCAACCACTAGGCTATTACTGCTACAAAAATAATAAGCAAATATTATTTTTCAGGATATTGACGGTAGAAAAAACTGTTGTAGAAAATTTTAGTTATAACGAGTGCTTGTAGACCTTTTCGTCGTAAGCCGTAGCTTAGAGAGCAAATAGATATTATCCTTTTTCCTTAAAGTTATAGAACTACCTTTTGAACAAATTATCTTTATAAAATAAAACTATTTTTCGGTTTTTATCACGGTTTATTTTTGATTTTTAAGTCCCCGACGTTTCGACTGCTTTGCAGCACCCATTAGATATATTTGAATATATTTATTACTGGATTCAAAGTCATCGGTAGCATCCAGCCGTCTTCTGTATTGAGGTTAGGATGTTTTTTTTTTTTAATTTCCGTAGCCTCGCCAACCATCCTTAGTATGAATCGGTGATTTTTCAAGAGAATTTGAGGTTTATCAAATCTGATACTATGGCGGGTGCGGAAAAAGACATGTTGACAAACTGCAGACTTCTTTGAGCGACAGTAAAATCAAAAATAAACCTCGATAAATTCCGAAAAATAATCAAAGTCAAAAATTATTTAATTCCAATCCGTCTGTGTTTTTATAGTTAACCGATGATTCTGCCAATGCCAAGTTTGCCAAGTTTAAAAAAAAAAAAAGTGACGAACAATCGGTTTAAGTATGTATGAGCGGTAAACTTAACGGAAAAACACCAGAACATCAAATTAACTTGGGCAATAAAGAAAACTTGGTAAAGTAGGTACGAAAAACTGTTTTTTTTTAATGAATTGCGGCAAAGTCAAAATAAGTCAAAGTAAAAGTAAAAAAAGAGCATGAAAGAAACGCTTATGAAGCATAATATGAAAACAAATATAAGCTATAACCTAATATGATTTACACTGATAAACTTGTACAAAGTATTAATTAACGGTGAATGCGCCAAAGACAGCATATATGGGATGTTTACCGGACGAGGTATATTGGCTGGTAACAGATCATATAAATGGGTTCTAAGTCGAGGGCAGAAAAAGAACAGGTGCTCTAAGGAGCCCTCCGCCAGTCCACACTCGCACAGAGAATGATTCCTCACTCGAATCTTCTCCAAAAATACCGGGGTGCAAACAAAGCCTAATCGTAGTCTAATTATCACAGAAGTTGCTAACTTATTAACGTTATGTTTAAAAAACCATGGTCTTGTTGGGATAGTAGGCTGAATACTGCCATAATATTTTACCTTGATGGCTTGAGATTTTTGCCACAAATTGAGCCAAGATTTGAAAAGCGAGGGCTTGACAAGAGACCGGAGATCTCGGGAAAAACAGTTAAAATAAATTATTATTTAATTGTAAAGGCCAATACGCGATCACTTACAAACGTCCTAAGAGCACTTACAAACGTCAAAAACATAATTTTATTTTATGTGTAATGTCCGCATAAATCTAAGAAATCAATAAATAATCTTTAGGCAGAGTTACCAGGATTCTGTTTTTTTTTTTAACCCACCATAGCGCAATAGGCAATAACGTAGGCATGGAGGACCACTGCAGGACAAAGACTCCCAAAAGATTGCTACGATGACCGGCTTTGTGGTGTCTAACTTTTTAACCGGCTTGAGAGGAGGAGTTTCTATGTTCGTCTGTATGCTTTTTTATGTATGTTTACCGATATTTCAATCAATTGTAGATTTTGATGATTCTTTTTGCAATGGGTTCAGTATACCTGCAAAGCTCCCATTTTAATTTCATCGGTATTGGATCCTAAACTTTGAAGATACACCAAGTAATTCCTTAACGACAAACAGCACGAATGTATAGATTCCGTTATTATGGGTATTATATTAGTCCTGTAGGTACCTTACTGTAGAAGTTAGTAGAATAATATAATATTGGTATGTTAATATTATTAATTAATTCACTCAAAACTTAAAAATGTAAAATAAAAAACTTTTAAAAAATCCGACTTTAAACAGTAAAATATAAATATTTGAAATCGGTGCTAAATAAACGACTACACTAACCGGCTCCTACTTCAAATATAAAATTTTTGGTTTTTGTAGTCGGTTTGCGGTATTTTAAAAGATCCTACCCGCGACCTTCTCTAGGTCATCGTTCCACTGTCTAGCCTGCTCACGCCTTCCATTACGTAGTCACCACTTTTTACCCCAACACATCACAAGTATATCCAGATATTTTTTCAGAATTAAAGAATATCGTCACTCTGAACCAACCATAAATCGACCGTAACTCCATACGCGTGAAAAATTACCCCGACTCTTTTGTCAACGGCGACTTCCCTGCTCCGGACTTTTTTTATTTTACGACAGGCTTTTAAAGGTCCTGAATGACGGGATGGAATGGCATTGCGAACGGGTGATAGGATGGATTTTTAGATCGGAAAATATAGGTGGTGCCTGGACGGACACGTTGGGTGTGTTGTTTTTGCGTGCGCAGAACATGTTTGAGTGAATAGGAGGGTTAATACCATTAGACCGTTTAGGAACGTTTGGACAATGGAAATTAAGTGTTGAATGTTAAATCTATAGCTACACGTTTTGTTGACGGACGGATTAGTCCAGTGTCACCAATGAGATAAGCCATTGCGCCCACTGGATCGAGTATTCGCGGGACAAATCTTTGTTTAACCCAGAAATATTCGGTTCGGTCTAGGTGTTCGTGAATATGATTTTTTTAATGTCATAGGAATTTCTCTCTGAACAGAAATTCCTAGTGTCGAGCTATTTTTTTTAAGGAAAAAAGGAGAAAATAGATTTTACAGTAAATTTTTCAATGACGTAATATTATGTAAAGGAATTCTGTTTTCGTTTCGGAATAATGTTGTCTCACATTAGGAATTATTCCTGTATCGTGGATGCGTTTACAAACATGAATTCCACTAACAGTAAAATTATGTTTGATTGTAGTTGCCATATACCGTGCACAATTCCAGACTCCCGACTCATACTGGATGAACTGAATTTGAAACTAACTGAATCTTTCGTTAGGAGAACTACATTCGTCTGACCCAGTATTGGACTGCCTCGTTGGTCTAGTGGCAAAGCGCATCGCTTTGTGATCACGAGGTCCTGGATTCATATGTACTTATATATTATTTATTTATTTGATATTATAAAATAACAATTTTACTTTTAACATTCAGTAAGGTGCTACAATAACACATACAGACTAATTCTAATTAATTCAAAAATATTCAATAAAGAATCCAAAGATACTAAAATAAACATTTTAAATAACAATTACGTAACGATGTAGCAACTCAATAGTCTACAGTCAGTAGCGACATCTAAGAGCGGCGGATATCCGGGGCGGCCATCTTGGAGCCGGATGTTGGTAGATATTACTCGGGGCTTGGATGTAACCGGGTGGCCCGGCTCATACTTGTGTGTAATTGCTTTATGTATTTTAATGAATATTCTAAAGTATATTGTGTTACCATTAAAAATGCAAGGGTTTATAAAATATTTAGAAGATTATTCGAAGTAACTGACACCTGGGTGTTGGATTTGCGCGTATTTAAATAGCACAAAAATGTGAAAACAATACTTTGTCAAAGAAATATTATTATAAATACTCCACGTCTAAATCCCCTATTCGTGCATGCAGAGGTTAGTCTTCTAGCATCGAAGGAATCTTGTGGGGAATGACTCCTATGGACTAAAAACCCTACGGTGCCCGGCAACAACTCTTCGGAGAGTCGCCGAGATATCTACTAGAAATGCACCGGTGCCACTCTGCGCTCCGAGGACATGGCAGGGAAACTTAAGCTCGCTCCCCCGGCACCGACGCAGTGCTCTCGGTAATATAGGCTACTTTACGCTACTGTCTTCCTCGAGGTCCTGCGAAAAGAAGGAACCATAGAGCCCCCACCCCTCGCATCCGTATTGTAAATGAACTCAGACAGCTCGGATTTAGTATGCTTGTTTTTTTATTAGCTTTTCTCACGTCAATGGTTCACATTTATCCCACCGAGCGAGTGACCAGTATATGTGACATACTCTGTGAGGTCAAACTACATTTGCAGACTGTTACTGGATCGCTGAACCTACATGTGCACAAAATTTGCTGCCTGCATCCTCCTACCTAAGTGCGGAGCGAATTTGGGGAATATCACACCGGCCACAGCAGTTAGTGGCCTGGACTAGAGGAGGAGGATCTCCAGGAAGAGTTCCAGGAGTCAATTTAAATTCAAATTTCTCAAGGACAACTACCCAGTTGCTCCTGATATAGAACAAAGTAAGGCGGCGGTGTATTTTCTACTCTATATGGCCATTGTTGAGTTTAAAAATCTTTTCGATGCAAAGGACATAAAATCATCAACAGTCCGTTTCTTCCGCCATCGTACGGTACGCGGATCTTTATTCCTACCCGGCTTTGTTAACCCGGTAATGCGGATGCACGAATATAAACAATACCCGGGCTATACTCGGGTGTGTGCGGGCTTGTTCTTACAAAATATACGGGCATCGTGCACCGTACTGGCTTTATTTGACTTTGCAGGGTTAAATATTTTGTTGGTTATTTTTTTTTCTTTGCTTTTTAAAAACTGTTCTTTTACTATAACCCATAGTGCGGTTTGGTTGGAAATTTGTTTTGTAGTACTGCAAAATAGATTTGATATTAGTATTGTTTTACATGTACTTGTGAGGGAGTTTAATATTTGAGGTAACCATTAATTGCAATGGCGCTACGAGCGCCATTGCAATTAATGGTTGACGCTGGCGCTGTGTGACCGCGGTGTTCTTACCGATCACCAAGGTTAAGCAGCTTTCGACTCGGTCAGCCTGAGATGGGTGATCGTTTGTGGCATTTTCATATTCGAGCGTCTTCGTACTTTGAAAGACACTTTAAGCCGTTGGTCCCGGTTACCACTTAATGTGGGAGTTAAGCCGACTTGGAAGCCTTAAAGGCGGCTTGATTAGTTCCAACAGCAGGTGGCCACAAACCTGCCTCCACCAATCCGCACTGGGTCCGCGTGGTGGAGTATGATCTCTCTCACCTCGATTTGTGAGAGAAGGCCTTTGCCCAGCAGTGAGCAGTATAGGCTGATATTATTATTATTATTTATTAATTGCAAACACTGGCTTCTTAATTTATAAACTATAGGCTAAGCACTGTCACTTTCATTTTTATTTAGTAATCTAGCTGCCCGCCCCAGATTTGCACGGGTGTGCTAATGAAGAAAATGAGACCATTTTGTCATTATTTTTGAAGATTTTCTTATTGTTTTCTATCTCACTCACGTTTTTGTATGGTGATTTTGCAACCCAATTTTTTCAAACATTTTCATTGAAACACCTTGTCCTGACAATTATAAAAACAAAAAAGAACTCGCCAAATAGATGCAACCGTGTTCAAGTGACGCGCTTACATAGATTCGGCAATTGAGTTTGATTTACATAGATTTGTAGGGTAAAAAACATGGCAACTCGGTAGTATCAAGCTAACGTCAGTCTGCTCGTAGCCGTAAGCCGTCTGTATATAAATTGTACTGCAACTACTTATCCTGCCTTAACTTTCATACTAAATACAAGGAGTATTAAACCATTTATGAACTTGCGAAACCAGATCATCAGATACAAATAATATTTAAATATTATCTGTATCTATTTATCTATAACATCACGCCAGATCCCTTGCGGGGTAGGCAGAGAGTACAGAGTTCCAACAGGTTCTTTCCTTACAGACCTCTCTGGCTTCGTCGACTCTCATAGGTCGTCTCATACACGCTCGCCGGTTACGAAGACTCTTGACGTTTCCTTCAGATAAGACTCGGTTTATTTGGTCGTGGTAAGATAGTCTAGGTCTTCCCCGGTACCTGCATCCTTCCACTTTCACATTGTATATCAGTTTTGTCATTCTTTCCTCTGGCATTCTTTCTATATGCTCGAACCAACGGAGCATGCCCTTTCTCATCTTTACACCGATAGTATCTTTCATACCCACTCGCTTTCTTACTACGCTGTTGCTAATGCGGTCGGTCAGCTTCACTCCGCACATTTTCCGCAGAGATCGCATTTCTACCCCATTTATCCAACTTTCATTCTCCTTCTTACATACCCAGCTCTCGCTACCATATAACAGCGTTGGGACAAGAACTCCGTTATGTAAGGCCAGCTGCGCCTTATGGCTTAAGTGCCGGCTCCCAAGTAGCTTTCCCATCGCGCCATTCACTCTGTTCCCTGCACTCACTCTTCTCTCTATGTCAGCGGTGTATTTCCCATCCTTACTGAATGCGCATCCAAGATATACAAACTCATTCACTTGTTCCAGCACATCGTTACCAACCACATTGCATCATTGCATTCGTTCTGGTTTCTTCCCTTTCAAAATCCATAATCTTGGTTTTCTTTACATTCATAATATTATAAACTTCTGATATAAAATATTATAAAATTATGTAACTCCCGTAATTACGCCAAATCCAACGATACGTTAAAAACCACAAAACTGTTTAGAGTACATGCCAAGGAAATAGATAATACATTAAACAATAGACCCAAAAACATAGCGCCCCTGGGACAGTTAGGTAAAATAAAAATCATGCAATTTTATATCTTTTTTATTAATTTTAAACATTTTTTTTCACTACACTATGCCTCACGAGTATTTTATTGTTCATTGCATATCCATTGAATGTTGTTCGGTAGTTCCGTACTTATTTTTATATTTTTTGTTCCAGATACAAACCGACGCGCAGTGAGTACATTTTCGTCCCGTTCACCTTTATTTTATGTTCCATTCCATTTTTAAATTGTTCATTCCGTTCCACATTTTTGTTGATGATCCTTTCATGTTACCAATTATATTTTGCTGACTAAAATTCCGTATGAATGGATTGAAATAATGGTAATTATTTGAAATGGAAATAATTTGTTAGATATTGAGGTTCCTTTTAAGTTTATATATTTAGAAAAAATTATTAAAATTATTAAAATTACTTTTTCACCACCCTCAAGTAAAGTGCTGGTTAATTACTTCTCGGCAATTGGGCTATTGTTTCTTTGGGTAACAATCATTGGGTTTAGTTTTAATGACATTTCTATGAGACTTGTAGATAGTAATAATGTGAATATGAATCTTCCACATTTCTAGTCGCCTATGAAACCATACTTTTGTAAATAGTTTCAAGAAGTTTTTTATAACTTACATAACCTATAAGTTTTGATAAAGGAAATATTTTTATTCATACGAAAAGAAACAGAACATGTTTAATATTAAACAAAACACTGTCAATATAAAAGAAAACACACACTTAAAGATACACACTATTCCTGGAAGAAAAAAAATCTATTTGTAAATAAGAACCAGAACGTGTATAATATTAAAAAAGTCTCATCAAAATATAAATAATTTAGAATTCGGACCTAACCCTGTCAATGCGCAGTGGAACAACATAATATAGAACAGTAGATTTAACCCTACCGTCGTCTGAGGCGGGACAAATCGCCACGCGATTGCGGCGCAAACAGTGCAACGGCGAGAGAGGTCCGCAAACTACCCTCGCACGATGGTTAGTTAACAAACTAACGGTAGTCAAATATAAAGGCCGGCGTGACTTTATAAAAATATATTTATTTCACAATACAAATTGATAATAGATACTCAAAATATTAATGCAGTCAATTAATATTACTTAACGTTAGTGCGAACGGTAAGAGAGCTGAGTCGATATTAAATGTACTTTGCTTGGCGATGGCTTTTATAGGCATCGTCAAGTAAACAACTCTTTCTAGAATGAACCCACGCGTTATACGTCTTATTAATTGATATCTGCTTATTTAGCAAAACAGTTATGAGAATTGGACTGAGACTAAACAAGTAACCTGATATCTGTTTACATGATAAATACGCAGCTGAGGCAAGTTAAGCTGATTAAGCAAAACAGTACTTGGAATTATATTCTATGAGCAATAGTCTGTTTATATTGCATCATCTTTTAAAGTACTTGCACTGAGCTGTGTACTGGTCTAGTATACATAACTCGGTATAGTATTGAAGGGTTGTGTTGGTACCACTTGTGGCTTATATTTTTCATGTTTCAGATAAAGCAATATTTCAAATTGACGGATGATTTAGCACAGTGGTTAAGAGCTTAAGCTGCTCCGCCCATTGGGTCGAATAGTCGCATGTTCGACTCCCGCACGGGACAAATCTTTGTGTGATCCACAATTTTTTTTTTCGGTTTGGGTATTTTATATGTAAATTTTCATACGCACCCACAACGCAGGAATAAATCCTATAGCGGTGATAGGTTTTTTAAAAAAAAATATAAACAAAAAAATAAAAAAAAGAAACATATTTCCTGATATGTATTCTTTATCTTTTTAAAAACTACGGCCTGTTAGGAATTATTCTAGTTAAGTAAACATTATTTCTATATCGTGGGTGTATTTACAAACACGATATTTACATACACAAAATTCAGACCAAAACGAACATTTTCGAGTCATATACGTAATACAGATTCTTTTTTTTTCGAAAAATTATATTTTGTCCCACCTAGAATGATATCCTCCTCGTGTGATATTCTTTTAAACGAAACCACGAGAAAATAAGTAATTATTTTACTAAAATCGTAAAATACGTTTAAAAACCTAACAGTGTGCTAGTAATCGACTTTTCTCTCAACGAAAAACTTAAAAGTACCAATAGGAAGTGGACCGTACCCTCATTTATTTCCAAGGCAAGTTTTTTTCTTTCTTTTTTCTCTCGTCCGACTTATCCCTATTTTCCTTACAAAACGTAAATAAAAAGTCACAGTCGAAATCTACTTAACCAATTGGACGCAGCGCCGCGATGCCAAGTTTTCGTCCTGTTTCGGAAAATTAAAAAAAAATGCCCTGGTTCATTATCGCAAATACCTTTCCGACTTGGTCCCTCCGCTTTTAATTAATTAAAAACGGTCATCTTGTTGATAAGGGAGGTGTCGTTAGTGAAAATTTTCTGAGATAATGAGGGGAGTATGATTTCGTATCTGTGTGATGGGTTTGGTAAAAACTGTCTAAATATTTAATATGTATAGTGCGATATATGATGATGTGGTGATGATATATGGATCGGAGACGTGGTCTCTTACAATAGGTCTCATTAAAAAGCTCAGATTTGCTCAGCGAGCTATGGAGAGAGCTATGCTCGGCGTTTCTCTACGCGATCGAATCTAGAATGAGGAGATTCGTAGAAGAACCAAGGTCACCGACATAGCCCTTAAGATTAACAAGCTGAAGTGGCAATGGGCGGGCCACATAGCGCGTAGATCGGACGGGCGTTGGGGCAGAAAGATTCTAGAGTGGAGACCACGTATTGGCAAGCGCAGCGTGGGACGACCGCCTGCCAGATGGACCGACGATCTTGTGAAAATCGCAGGAAGTCGTTGGATGCAGGTGGCATCGGACCGGTTACGCTGGAAAGCGATTGGGGGAGGCCTATGTTCAGCAGTGGACAAGTATAGGCTGAGATGATGATAGTTCGACAAGGATCTTTTGGCCCATAGATGACATTGACAGAGGGGCGTTGGTGTGAAATTAGGGTTATCATTTAGTAAAATGTTCCTACTTCCAGGGAGATATTTCAACAGGTGGTTACTATTTAAAAAACGACTTGCGGTAATTTCATAGCTAACGGCAACTCTGCGACTGCCATGAAGTGACATTTCACTCGATGACAACGTTAGTTCCGATTTTGGCCGCGGGCCAAAAAATCCTTGTAATACAGTTTTTTGCATACTGTTCCACAGTTACATGTCTTAGAAAACGAAGTTCGAGAAAATATGTCTTACTCTGTGGCGCGGACTTAACAACGGACGGAACTTAACAAGCCCACAAGGCTTCTTTCCTTAGGTAATGATGAATGATGTCTTACCTAAGGAATGATTAAATAAAGTCAAATTTTGATTATTTGTAAAGGCCAATAAAAAAGCACTTGCACACGTCAAAATTATTACACTTTTAACATCTACCACCGGATCGGAACGCGGACTCACACTGAGAAGATAAACTCAGCGGGCTAGTCTTTTAACTTGCATAGTTTTGTTCGACTGGCCTTTCTTTTTGTCTTTTTTTTACAAAAAAACGAAGTCCCCACACTAGGATTTAATCCTGTGTCGTAGATGCGTTTACAAACATGAAAATTCACATACACAAATACCCAGACCGAAATTAATAATTGTGGATCACACAAAGATTTGTCCAGTGGGCGGAGATACCTTTTAACCACTGCGCTAAATCGTTCGTGTCTTTCAGTTCATCATGTTTTTTATTACAAAATTATTTTTTACAATCAATGTATATGCGTTACTGAATGGGGAGCTGCTCAAACTGAATCAGTTTTATAGTCGAAATAATCCGAAATTTTCTGAGATCTTATTACAAGCTTTTATTTAACTTGCAATATTGTATGTCTGTCTTTCCGGTTTAGATCTTGTGATCCTAAGCTGAAATTTGGCATACTTATGTAAGTTTGGTGGCAATGCAATAATATAGTACCATGGATCTGATGATGATGGAGTCAGAAGGTGGCGTGTGTGTGTGTGTGTGTGTGAATGATGTACGCTGTTGGCCGCGAGGCCTTTACAGCTTCACCGGACTTAAAGGCGAGCGTGCAACCACTACGCTCTAGCCAGCCAGAAGGGCAAGAGGCGACATACTCGAGGGCGCCTCGAAGAGGTGCCCTCGGTTGGGACAGTCGCTGTAGGGGGACGGGTGCACTACTAAGTGCACCGGTCAACCGCCGGCTATGGGAGGGGATCTACTACTATGTCGTCGTCGTCGCCCGTATTCTGAGCGGAAAGAAGGGATGACAAAGCATCGGGGGGGTCGGTGAGAACATTTCGCGGCCGGCGGTGGCGGCAGGGGTCGGGGGGGAGATCGTAGTCGGCGGTGGCTACGATTAACGGATTCGCATGGGTAGATGCGTTCGCGAAGTGACGTGTTGACGCCTTTTTAATAAAGGCGCGAATAGGTTCGAGACCTAGATCGGAGTGGAGACCTAGATCGGAGTGGATCAGAAGGTGGCCAAAGGAACATATGAACTGTACAACGTAACCCCCTCATGTTTAGGTTTGTTTGATTGGTATTGATAGGTACTACAACCAGAAAGTTTTCAGGGTCTAATGGTGCAGCCGTAAAGGTGGTCAATAGAACCACACAAGTACTCTATACAACCCTGTCGTGTTTAGGCTCGTTGAATTTGTCTTGACGAGTACTTTTTACGTCTAGATGGTATCCAAGTCTGATGATGGAGCCGGAAGGAAGCCATAGGAATTCCTCAACTAAACAAGATACCTTCGGTGTTTTTGCTATAAAAGCTTGTTTTTAAAAAGGTATTTTTGAATTCCCTTAGACATGCAAGTTTTCCCATATTTTTCCTACACCAATCTGCACACAGTACACCCCTGGCAACACCGCATAGGCGTGACGTATATATTTCTTTATAATGGATTTGGAAAAACTTTTTTTTCGGGAAGTCTTACTACTTCCAAGAACGTTTTGTTTTGCGAATGAAATACAAGACGTGGCGTGAAACTAACAGAAGAGCAATTCCTGTCAGTTTCTTTGAAGACGCTTTTTTAAAGTAACATATTATTGAAACTATCTACACTTATGGAACACTCGCTTACGACTCTCCGTCTATTCTGCTTGGGAGCATACGTGATGATATAAATTAATGGAACAAAAATCAATCTTATTTATACTGTTTAATAAACCAAATGCGTTTCATAATGATAATTGACTAGCGGTTTCACTTCACGGTGGCACTTTACCAAGCAACCGCTTTTCATTCGATCCAAATATTAAATTATATAGGGGTTAATTTTTCAATAATCAAATAATGGCTATTTATAGGGTAAAAGATGACATAATCATCTTAAAAATAATTGCAGTTTAAATAATCAATCTGACTGCTTCTCTGGTCTAGTGGCAAAGTGCATCGCTTTGTGATCACGAGGTCCTGGGTTCAAATCCTAGGTCGGACAAGTTTTTTTATATTTTTTTTATTTTTAACATTACACTATTTTTATAATAGGTCTCATAAAAAAGCTCAGAGTTGCTCAGCGAGCTATGGAGAGAGCTATGCTCGGCGTTTCTCTACGCGATCGAATCTAGAATGAGGAGATTCGTAGAAGAACCAAGGTTACCGACATAGCCCTTAAGATTAGCAAGCTGAAGTGGCAATGGGCGGGCCACATAGCGCGTAGATCGGACGGGCGTTGGGGCAGAAAGATTCTAGAGTGGCGACCACGTATTGGCAAGCGCAGCGTGGGACGACCGCCTGCCAGATGGACCGACGATCTTGTGAAAATCGCAGGAAGTCGTTGGATGCAGGTGGCATCGGACCGGTTACGCTGGAAAGCGATTGGGGAGACCTATGTTCAACAGTGGACAAGTATGGGCTGAGATGATGATGATGATGATGACTATTTTTACTGGTAATAACCCAATACAATAGCATAGCACAGTCACTTAGTACTAATACAATTATCTATGTGCAACCGTATGTGTAACAATGTAGAGAATATAGTTTTTCTAACGAAAACTTCCCAAATTGCCCGGCCCTATTACATGAGACCTGGAATCGTTGGCGAAAAGTAGGTGTACTAAGTACACCTCTGCCACCCCTGCTTGAGAAATAAAGGCGTGACAGTGTTTATTTTTTTATTTTAATTAGACATGAACGCGTTCAAAATAATTGCAGTTGTAATGATAAACTACTTCAGATGTTTCACTTTTACATCAAGTCAAGGTTTTAATTTATGATGTATAACTTTATCTGATAATTGAAATTGATATTTCTGCCACCGCTGTACCTATCATGTGTCCTATTTAGGGTATCTTGAAAAGAATCTTTCCACTAGTATAAAGGCGAGAACAAGGAAAATCAAGCTTTTAGTCGTAGCGTGTAGGTATGAAAGATAGTCCGGTGTAAAGATGAGAACCGTTATGTTCCGTTGATTCGGGCATATAGCAAGAATGTCGCAAGAAAGAATAACAAAACAGATATAAAATGTGAAAGCGGAAGGATGTAGGTACCGGCGAAGACCTAGACTATCTTACCATGACCAAATATGCGTGTGTTATCTAAGGGGCAAGTCAAGAGTCCATAACCGGCTAGTGTGTATGAGACTAACTATGGGAGTGGAGGAAGTCAGAGGGGTTTGTCTGTAAGGATATAACCTGTTGAAACTCTGTGCTCGCTTCCTACCCCGCAAGGTATGTGGCGTGATGTTGAAAGATACATAGAAAATTAGGGTGCTTATTCAAATAATCCAATTTTTGGGATATGTCAGTATTACTTTCAGCCTTAAATGATACAACTAGTATACTCTGAATTCCGATTCCGATATTCTCTCTCCTCGTGGTACTCATACACTGCCTCATTAGAGTACTGGCACATGATGCGGCTGAATCAGGTCTTTGGGGGTGACAGAGGTGTACTGTGTACACCTAGGGTGATCCACACTGGTATGGGAAAAATTATCGCGTAGAAATCGTGCCACCCCCTGGTTTAGATAAACATGAACCTACCTATTACTATATTCAACATAATAAGACTCCAGACTGCTAACAAGGGAAACCCCAATAATACTTTTTCCGAGCTATGATTCAAACCTCGGTTCTCAAGATAGCCAACCATAATATACGAAATTAGACCAACGAGGTATTCATATATTTTTATTATTACCTACACTTCTTCTCCTTTTTTCATGTCAAGAGTTCATATCTGTCCCGCTAGGTGAGTGGCTAGCTCAAGCGCGCCGTCCGTGGCCGCGCTCAGCTGTTCCCTTGTACAGGTGGTGGGGCACAAAGGGCAGACCAGCAAGTACGACATGGTCTGTGAGGTCGCACCGCAAACACAGGTTGTTGAATTTGGGTCTCTGAACCCCCATGTACACAGATTTGGCTGCATCTACCTACCCGAGGGCGGAGCCGATTACCTTCACTAAGTTACTTAAATTCCTTTTAAAACCCTCTTAAAGAAAAGGTATCTATTCAGACTCTGCTACTCAATAAAACTTAAATCTTTTATTTAGTTTTCGTACGAGGCATGCCTTTTAAGTTTTGTCGTTTGAAGAAAAAAACATAACTAGAACCTTATAGTACTTTTTATTGTTTTTCAAAGTATTCACCACGTAGCTTAATACACTTTTCCATTCGCTCAAACCAGTTATTATAACATTTATTCCACTCTAAATTGGGGGTGTTCAAAATGGCTGACTTGAAAGCGTCGACTGCTTCTTCACCGGACTGGAACCTTTGACCACGAAGACTTTTCTTAATTTTAGGAAATGCAAAGAAATCGTTAGGGCTTAGGTCAGGACTGTATGGACGATGGTCAAGAATTTCTACTTTTTCCTGCTTCAAATACTCAATCGTTTGACGAGCGCTGTGTAAGTTTGCGTTGTCGTGGTGCAGGATGATGCGTCGCTTTGAGTTAGATTTTCGAAGTTCGGCGATGACTTGTGGTAAACAAACTGTGGTATACCACTCTGCGTTAACCGTTCTATGATCTTCAAGTGCAATAGTCGCAACATGGCCGGTTTTTCCAACGAACGTGGCCACCATCTTCTTTGAAGTGCTTCGAGAACGAACAACTTTAGTCGGCTTTGGCTCGTCTTGAAAGACCCAGATTGTAGATTGTTGTTTGGAATCAGGATCGTAGGCTTAGATCCAAGATTCGTCACCACTGATGATGTCGTAGACGTGATTTGACTCTCCTCGGTTGAACCTTTGCAGAGTTTTCTTACACCATCTGACGCGGGCCGCCTTGTGATTGTCGGAAAGCAGATGCGGTATCCAACGGCAAACTAGCTTTCTCACACCAAGCGCTTCATGCAAGATCTTCTAAATGGTTGTACCTGAGATGCCTAATAGAGCCTCTATCTCTCGATACGTCACATGACGATCTTCGAGAATTAGTTGTCTCACTGCAATGATGTTATCTTCAGTGAAGGCGGATTTTGGGCGTCCTTCGCGAGATTTGTCACTAACACTAGTATGTCCACGCTGGAATTCTAAATACCAGCGTTCGACAGTTCGCAGACATGGGGCTTCATCACTGAACACAGATGTTAGCTCTTCAAAACACTGAACCCGTATGAGGCCTCTTCTAAAGTTGTAGAAAATTATTGCACGAACATTTACCTTAGAAATATTCATTTTCGTACGTAACCTGACAGATTCCAATCGACGCTGTGACTAAACAATAGCATTAATCCTAATACTTTCAACTGTTTTGAGATTCAAAATTTAAACACATTCGAATATAGAACAGTTCCAAATTCGAAATTGCCGGGAAATATGGAAACGACAGAACTTAAGAGGCTTGCCTAGTATACTTCGTGAAAAAACACAATTAGATGGTCTGATACAAGTATGTAAGCGTATTTTATGAAGAACACATTTTGAATATGAAGCGCCGTTATTGCGTCGTTAACGGTTGCTAGCAAACAAATATTTTTCTTTTGACATATGTCAACTGACTCATGATGCATCATTTATAAAATGTTATGTCGCTTGTGACAGCTCAACGGCTTCAACTAAAATAAATCTTCAAAATTGACCCAAGGCTTTAAAAATGACACCAAAATAGATTTACAAGTTAGGCAACCTCCTAAAAGTACTTTATAGAGATTTTTACACTAAATAGCTCCCTCAACCTGTTTCCAGTGAACAGGAAAAGGGTTCTGTTACAAGACAGGTAAACGGCCTATTGGATTGGCCTATTCATGAATTTGGGTACACTGAAATAGGTGATAAACGAAGTCCGAAAGTGAGAAATACTTTTGGTTACTATACTTCGGAAGAATGGAGAGATTTTTGTAGTTTTAAATTATAAAAAACAATCTTTTAGAGATCAATTTTAACTGTGAAATGATTTATTCGATGAGTGAATTAATTGTTAATATTTATATACCTATATAATATTACGAGTATTCTACTTAGTTCTACAGAATTGATATAATACTTATAATAACTGAATTTACACATTCGTGCGGCAAACAGCCGTCCAGGAGTTCCGTGGCGAATCTTCAAAGTCCAAAGCCCAATACCGATGAAATTAAAATAGGACCACCTTGGAGCTATGCAAAAAAACATCAAACTCGGTCTACAATTGACGGAAATATCGGTGCATACATATAGACGCACATGGAACCTCCTCCTTTTTTAAGTCGGTTAAAAAGACCTTTTTTAAAAACAAGCTTTTATAGAATAAAACACAACGAATAAATCTTGGTTAGTTGAAGAGTTCCTATGGCTTCCTTTCAGCTCCATCATCAGACACTGGACACCATCCGGGTCTAAAGTACCCGTAAAGATAAATCCAACGAACCCAAACACTTCGGGCTTATATTGAGTATTTGTGTGGTTCCATTGGTCATCTTTCGGTTTTATTATCAGACCCTGAATACTATATGGTTGTACTAAATATACGAGTATACTTATCAATAACTATCTAACAAGCGTAAACACGAGAAGGTTACGTTGTACATTTCACATATTCCTATGGCCATATTCCTACTCCAGCATCGTACCATTTAATTGCATTGACGCCGAACTTATATACAAGTGCTAGAAAAAAGGATCACAAGATTTGGACCAGAAAGCCAGACAGATAGATAGACATACGAAGATAGCAAGTTAAAAGCTTGTAATGAAGTGAATGATACAGTCGCTTTAAAAAAAAACAAACACTTCACTCTTAGTCTCTAAATGAGGATAGCAGAGGAGTACTGTGTGCAACTATTTCATCCCCAAGGCACACAAATAACCGTCAAGCCCATACTCCCCAAGTGAAGATGACAGAAGTGTATTGTGTACTTCTACATTACACCAACGTTGTTATATCGAAATTCTGTAAGGAAAGAACCTGTAAGAACCCTCTAACCAATCCTGCAAGGGATCTAGCATGGATAGGAAGATCTAGACTTTCTTACCACGAACAAACAGACCGAGTCTAATCTGAAGGACAAGTCAAGTCTCCGTAGCCGGCGAGCGTGCATGAGACGAACTATGAGAGTTAAGAAAGCCAGAGAGGTATGTAAGGAAAGAACCTGTTAGAACACTTTACTCTTTGCCTACCCCGCAAGAGATCTGGCGTGATGATATAGAATGATACATAGATTATTATGTATAATTATTATTATTATGTGAATGTTAATGTGTGTTTATTTGAATGTGAAGAAAACCTAAATTATGGTTTTTTAACGGTAAGAAACCAGAACGAATGCAAGGGTTGTGGTTGGGAACGATGTGCTGAAACAAGTGAATGAGTTTGTATATCTTGGATGCGCCTTCAGTAAGGATGGGAAATACACCGCTGACATAGAGAGAAGAGTGAGTGCAGGGAACAGAGTGAATGGTGCGATGGGAAAGCTGCTCGGGAGCCGGCACTTAAGCCATAAGGCGCAGCTGGCCATACATAACGGAGTTCTTGTCCCAACGCTGTCATATGGCAGCGAGAGCTGCGTATGTAAGGAGGAGAATGAAACTAGGATAAATGCGGTGGAAATGCCAGCTCTGCGGAATATGTGCGGAGTGAAGCTGACCGACCGTATTCGCAACAGCGTAGTAAGAAAGCAAATAGGTATGAAAGAGAGTATCGGTGTAAAGATGAGAAAGGGTATGCTCCGTTGGTTCGGGCATATAGAAAGAATGTCCGAAGAAAGAATGACAAAACTGATATACAATGCAAATGTGGAAGGATGTGGGTACCGAGAAAGACCTAGACTATCTTACCAAGACCAAATAGACCGGGTCTTATCTGAAGGACAAGTCAGGAGTTTCCGTAACCGGCGAGCGTGTATGAGAAGAACTATGAGAGTAGAGGAAGCCAGAGAGGTATCTAAGGAACGAGCCTGTTGGAACTCTGTACTCTCTGCCTACCCCGTAAGGGATCTGGCGTGATGATATAGATAGATAGAATAATTATTATTGAAATTACAACTCCAATAATATTACAAAGTTATGATACGTATGCAATAATTGTAGAAACTAATTTTGCGTCCGTGGTATGAGAATAAAATTACCAGTTGCATAAATTTGCTCCAACTCCACCGTTTCTCAGCCATAAGGCGTCCAACAAATTTAACAACCCATTACGATGTAACTACTATTACACCGAAGCGAAACATCTAATATAGTTACAGTTCATCTGCGTTCTGGGACAAAAGGTCAAACAATTTTACAATATAAAATCAAAGTTTTTATTCATGTAGACCAAAAGGCACTTATGAATAGTCAAAAAGAGAAAATTATTAATTACTTAAGACTCTACCACCCGTTCGGAAAGTCATTCCTGTAGAGAAGAAGGGCAAGAAACTCCACGGTTACTCTTTTTTAAAAATGAGTTTTACAATTCTTTTTGTATACATTGCATTTATGGAGTATGGGAGAACAATGCAAAACGAGCTAAATAGATGTGCTTAAGTATAGATTAATCATAAGTGTACTTAGATTCATGGTATTGGTCAGTGTCTACATATTCCTCTCATTTACAAAATAGAGATGTTGTAGAGGTATATAATAAAAAGCATAATAATAATAGTAAGAGACATAACCACCATGGCAACCGCTGTCAACAAAAAATGTCACAACGTTTTTCAAATAAAATTATATTTAATAAAAACTGGAAATTTAACAATTATAAAATACAGAAGATGCTAAAGGTTACCCATAACCCAGCAGTATATGGCCGAATACCCCCGCAGAAACCCTGTCCGGCGGTGTCGGCAGCGGATTGCCCAGGGACATAGCGCACGCCCGTCACCTTTGCGCGGTTCGCCTAACTCGCCTCAGTCGTCGGAAAATGAGTTATACTTCACGCCGCCGACGTCTGGGGCCTCCAGCGACGAAACTGAGCCACCGGCGTCTTCGCATCCGCTAAGACCTGAGAGAAGAGGACGCCCACCGCTGCCGGCATGCATAGGGCCAGCGGAACACTGTGCTCCGCCCACGGCCCCTGCTACCGGTGGTGTAGTGCGCCGCATGAGATGGACTTCAGAGCTGAATATGAGTGTCATGCGGGCCTACTATGGTGCTACGAAGGGAGAAACCATCCTCACCGCGTACCGTCCGAAATTGCTATCTCTGTTTCAGGAGCTTCACCCGACTGTCGCCGTAACTGCACAACGTCTATCGGATCAAGTGCGTGCCATCCAGCGATGCAAGTTGTTGGATGACACAGTACTTGAGCGACTACGCAGCGAAACTTGTCCTGCTCGCACTGAATCCGACCTGCGAAGTTTCGAAGAACCTATCTCTTTGGATAACTTCGCACGATCGGAGGAGGTAAATAGCGGGCAGGTGAGTGTTGGTGACCAGCTACAGGAGCAGGTGAGGAGAGCTTTGAAGGATGCCTTTGCGGAGTATCGGTCTGCACCGATTTCTCTAAGACCATGCCTACCCCGTTTGCCCATGCATAGACATAACATTTCGCTTGTGGGTGCCCTAGACAATGTTTTAAAGTCACACTGGGAAACCAGTGTGGACTTATGTGATACCCACTCTATTTTGTACTGTGGAGCGGTGGCGGTGTGTCGGGTGGCAGGTGTAAGATTTCCTAATCTACATCGAGCCACCCAACCTACAAATGCTAAACCATTCTGGCAGTGCAGAATAGAGCGGCGTATAAATATGGCTAGGACACTCATAGCGAAATTATTGTGCTTCCAGGCCGGAAACAACCGCCCGAGAGTTGTGCGTTTCGTGGCCCAAGCCTTTGCAGGCACAGGAGTCGCTCCTGTGGACTATATGGCACGGGTCACTGAACGCATAGACTACTGGAAGCAGAAAGTTTATGCATGGGCGAATAGGATTCGCAGGTATAGGGAAAGAGCAGACCGATACCACGTGAATCGTACCTTCGAAGTGAATCAAAGGAGTGTATACCAGGCTTGGGAGCGCCCCCAAGAGAGAGTGACTGACGTGCACTTGCCAGATGCGGCCACGATGGCTGAGTTTTGGCGTAAAATTTGGTCAGTGCCCGTCAGTCACTCCGAGGGCGAATGGTTTGATGTTGTTGGAAGATCGTGTGAGCCCATTCAGGAAATGGAGCCCGTAGTCATCACCCGTGACGATGTAGCCTGTGCGGTCCGTGCGGCGCCGAACTGGAAAAGTCCGGGGCCGGATGGACTGCACGCATTCTGGCTAAAGAGGCTCCAGGGTTCACATGCTCGTCTAGCAACTCAGTTCCAAGAAGCTCTTGAATTGGGATCACTACCTAGCCTTTTGACAACGGGTGTCACTCATTTGATTCACAAATCTGGCAGTACTTTGGAACCTAAAAATTATAGACCGATTACATGTTTACCTACGGTTTATAAACTCCTTACAGCCATTCTGAGAACAAAAATCAATAATCACCTTAAGGCACAGCACATTCTATCGCCTACTCAGAATGGGTGTAAGGGGGGGTCCCGGGGTACAAAGGATTTGCTCCTCATTGATATGGCCATTTGCCAACAGGTGCGACGATCTAGAAAGAATGTCTCCATGGCCTGGATCGACTATAAGAAGGCCTATGATTCGGTGCCTCATACATGGCTAGGGAGGGTGCTAGAGCTATACAAAGTACACCCAGCGCTATGCTCTTTCCTCGGTTTGTGTATGGGGCAGTGGACCACAGTTCTTCGTCATCCAGGATATGGAGGCCTTTCTGGCTCATCGGACTTGATAAAGATAAGTAGGGGTATCTTTCAGGGCGACAGTTTGAGTCCATTGTGGTTCTGCCTGGCTTTGAATCCATTAAGTGCTATACTTAAGAATTCAAAGCTAGGTTACCATTTGCGGAGAGGGAGTGAGCCTATATCTCATCTACTGTACATGGATGACCTTAAGTTGTATGCTTCGAAGAAAACAGACCTGATGGAGTTGCTCAAAATAACCGGCAATTTTAGCAACGACATCGGAATGGAGTTTGGAGTAGACAAGTGTGCAGTCATCCATGTACAAAGAGGGAGAGTTGAAGATTCTTTTAATCTACAGCTCTCTGAAGATATATCCCTCAGGTCTCTCTCTGAAATGGATTCCTACAAGTATCTTGGTATGTCACAAGCCTTAAGTATAGCTGAACAGGATATGAAACAATCATTGAAAGATCGGTTCTTTGCCCGCCTGATGAAAGTGTTAAAAAGCCTTCTATCAGGTGGAAATAGGGTCCGAGCTTTCAATGGTTGGGTCATGCCTGTTCTTACTTACTCTTTTGGCATACTAAGGTGGACTCAGTCTGAACTGGATGCCCTGGATAGAAAGGTCCGTCGATTGCTGACAGCGTATCGTATGCATCACCCGCGGTCGTCTGTTATGAGGTTGTACATCCCGCGGAGGTGCGGTGGTCGTGGGTTTTTAAACGCTAAGACACTACACAACCGCGAGGTGTGCAATCTCAGACAGTACTTTTTGAGTGTGTCCGTGGTGATGTATCGAGATGTTGCCGCAATCGATAGAGGCCTAACTCCGCTTTCCTTGGCAAACGGGAACTGGCGAAGGCCCCAGGTATTAAGTATTTCGGACCGCACAGCCATATGGAAGGGCAAGGAGCTACACGGACGGTTCTATCGGGCTCTTACAGGGCCTGATGTGGACCAGCTCGCTTCCGTGACTTGGCTACGCTTCAGCAACCTTTTTGGGGAAACTGAAGGGTTTGTATTTGCAATTATGGACGAAGTTATCATGACGAACAACTACCGGAAGCACATCCTAAAGGACGGCACGGTTGACATTTGTCGGGCATGCCACCGTCCCGGTGAGTCTATTAGACATGTAGTTTCCGGTTGTTCTCGTCTTGCTAACGGAGAGTACTTGCACAGACACAACCAAGTGGCTAAGATTATCCATCAGCAACTTGCTCTTAAATATGACCTTGTGGACTCTGAAGTACCGTACTACCAGTACCAGCCTCTTCCAGTTCTCGAAAGTGGTCATATCACGCTCTACTGGGATCGATCTATTATCACGGACAGGACTATTGTAGCCAATAAGCCTGATATCGTGATAATAGATCGATCGATGCGTCGTGTAATGCTAGTTGATGTCACCATTCCGCATGATGAGAACCTTGTGAAGGCCGAAAAAGACAAAATATCTAAATATTTGGACCTGGCTCATGAGGTTACCGCCATGTGGAATGTTGATTCAACTATCATTATTCCGATGGTCGTATCAGTCAACGGCCTAATAGCGAAGAGCTTCGATAAACACCTCGAGAAGCTCTCGCTTGGCAGTTGGGTGAAGGGCCTGATACAGAAGGTGGTAGTATTGGACACGGCGCGCATAGTGAGGAGATTTCTCTCTTTGGAGCCCTGACCACCGGTAGCTTGGGTCGTAGACCCCGTTACCAGTGGAGCACATTTTTTGTATAATATATATAAGAATATTTGTTTTTTGTATTTTTATATATATTTTATAAGAAATTGTATTTAAATAAATGCATACATAGTAAGAGAAAGTGTTACTATAAAATATGTAAAGAGTGCGTACAAAACAACTGGTCATAGCTCCAGTGTGATGCCGAAAGAGACAAAATTCAACAGCATTATGGTACACGTTCAGACAGACAAAGTACAGGGGACGGACCAGTCCCCACCAGTAACGTTGTCGTAAAAACGTGATGTCACGTACATCTTTATTAAAAATTTTATAATGTTAAAAGAATAGCATATCAACTCTAGAGCTGTGGGAACATCAAACTGTGCTAATTTTTGTGTTGTACTAGAATTTTTGTAGTTATCATTATAGTAGAATAGCGCAACTACAATGTCCTGTGGATATCCCAAAAGCAACAAAGGCCTACTAAAGGAATAACGGTAGAATAACGGTTTAACTTTGATAATTAGATAGATAGATTTGGTTATTAGATAAACTTTGATAATTCTAAAACAACGACGTTTGCGGAATTTTCCATGGCTAATGCTACAGTTCGATCAACTATTCCTATAGACAGTGGTTCCCAATTAGTTTTTACTGCACATCCCTACAGAAAATAACTCATACTCGTGTACGTCATAGGCCACGAACTGTACGCCAACGTACAGAGGGGAGATTAGCTAATTGGTTGAGCGCAGCCCCGCCTCGTGTCCTGCTACTATCGGGAAGGTCAATTTTATGGCGGTTTACATATAACCGACTCAAAAATGACCGTATGTTTCTGTTCTTTCTGTTTTTTAGGTCAAATTAACTTAGTCAAGAGATTACAGCGCGTACTCTTTTTTGTTGCTTTACGTACCCCCAGGAGTACGCATACTACTAATTGGAAAACACTGCCATAGACGATCAGACTTATTTGACAAACAAATTGAACACGTAGTTGTTTTTGAAACGCATCAAAAGTCACTGCCACCTGCAGTCTATCGAGTTACGTGAAAAAAACGTACATATATTCTTAACAAGTACGTATATGCCTTATCTGATTATGCTTAATCTGCAACGCTACAGAAAATAAGAATATGAAAAGTTTTACTAATTAACACCCTATTGCTTTCAAAGTATGTAATTTTAATAACACCAAACTTCATTCATACACTGCAGACCTAAACTCTCCAAACATTAGACATGCAACTTCGGTGTAACAACCGCCCAACTTAAAGCTCTTTTAACTTAGTTTCCACTAGATTAACCAATGGATTAGTTGTCTTAATTTGTTAGTGTTAAGGGTGAAAGTTGCTTGTTTGGGATGATTGCATAAGATTCACTTCACGTTGGTAACTAACGTTTTTATTACGTCATAGTGGAATTTCAATGGGGCTAGTAATGGAAACCGCATTTTTGGCGCATTGGACGGATTGTGGATTGGGTTCGTTTGGATTAGAACAATATTTCTTTGGATTAGAATTAAATATATTTCAATCCGCAGTGTCTCAAGACAAAAGTCTTTGACCAGTGTGTGTTGCCAGTGATGACTTACGGCACTGAGACATGGTCGCTTACGATGGGCCTCATAAGAAGGCTCAAGGTCACCCAAAGGGCGAAGGAGAGAGCTATGCTCGAGGTTACCCTGCGGGATCGAATCAGAAACGAGGAGATCCGCAGGAGGACGAAAGTCACTGACATAGCACTCAGAATTGCTAAACTTAAGTGGCAGTGGGCGGGGCACATCGCTCGTAGAACTGATAGCCGTTGGGGCAGAAAGGTTCTCGAATGGCGACCACGTACCGGAAGACGTGGAGTGGGTAGGCCCCCTACAAGATGGACCGATGTCCTGGTGAAGGTCGCGGGTAGAAGTTGGATGCGTACAGCACAAAGCCGGTCGTTGTGGCGGTCTTTAGGGGAGGCCTTTGTCCTGCAGTGGACGTCTTTCGGCTGAAGAAGAAGAAGAAGATATTTCAATAGTTTTTTAGGAAATGAGGCTATACTAAATTGGACTAAGATATTTATAATCCGAATATAAAGATTTTGCACCAGTTTGTTCTGTTTTGTACCCAATGGATTTTTGAATGACTCAAAAATAGGAAGGTTTCAGTAGCAGTATTAAAAGGTAACTATATTATCATATAATTATAGAAGCACTGCCTCTTAGGACTAGTGGCAAAGCGTATTGCTTTGTGATCACGAGGTCCTGGGTTCAAATCCTAGGTCGTACAAGTGTAGTTTTTCTAACGAAAACTTCCCAGTACGAGTCCGGGGTCTGGAATGGTGCCCGGTATATGGCAATAGGCTCGCCCCCTATTAATGGGACCTAACATCGTTGGTAAAACGTGGGTGTACTCAGTACACCTCTGCCACCCCCGCTTGGGGTATATAGACGTGACGGTGTATTATAGGAGCACTTCATAAGTTATGACGATTTACTGCACTATCAGTTGTGTTTTTTTATTGAAATTAAATTATATATTATATAATTAAGCTTTATTAGCCCCTGTGGCCGCGTAGTCTAACTACTTAGTCCAATTATTTGGACGACGTGAACTTTATTTCTCTTGGTCCTAATAAAAATACTACTACTAGGATGGCTGCGATTAAATCTAGATAACAGGCGTACTGTGTTGGACATGTGCCTTTTGTATGACATTCTTCGTGGTATTTTGGATAGTTCCGAACTACTGGCTGGGATTTGGTTCAGAACACCGTTTACGGGGACGCGACACACTGCTATGTTACACGTACCACATCACCATAGTAGATATATAGATAATGCTGTCTTGGCTCGCGGTTTCCGAAACTATAACAGGCGCTTCAGTCAAATCGATCCTTTTATACATTCCAAAACTAATTTTAAAAGGGAAGTTATAAGGACCATTACAACATTACATTACAAATACGTATTGTTAATTATAACTTGTGTGTGTATAATTGTGAGTTAAGCTTTCGACAACTTTTTATTCCTATTGGTCCGATTTTTGGTTCCTATTGGTCCGGTTTTTGATTCTCAGTCCGACTCCTTAAGTCGGACTGAGAACTATTGTCAATTTTAGATACGTTTTTTTCTCTGGGTCCGACTAGAAACATGACTACTACGACGTTCCATTACAGTAATTTAAAACAAGTCATCAGATCGATAGAGCGACGACTTCTTGATCGTACATTGAAATAACGATGTGCTGGAGCAAGTGAATGAGTTTGTTTATCTTGGATGAGCTTTCAGTTAGGATGGGAAATACACCGCTGATATAGAGAGAAGAATGAATGCAGGGAATAGAGTGAATGGTGCGATGGGAGAGCTACTTGGGAGCCGACACTTAAGCCAAAAGGCGCAGCTGGCCATGCATAACGGAGTGCTTGTCTCAACGCTGTTATATAGCAGTAAGAGTTTGATATGTAAGAAGGAGAATGAAAGCAGGACAAATGGGGGTCGAAATGCGAGCTCTGCGGAAGATGTGCGGAGGCAAGCTGACCGACCGTATTCGCAAGAGCGTAGTAGGGAAGCGTGTAGGTATGAAAGATAGTATCGATGTAAAGATTAGAAAGGGTATGCTCCGTTGGTTCGGGCATATAGAAAGAATGTCGGAAGAAAGAATGACAAAACAGATATACAATGCGAAAGTGAAAGGATGTAGGTACCGAAGAAGACCTAGACTATCTAACCATGACCAAATAGACCGAGTTTAATCTGAAGGATAAGTAAAGAGTCTCCGTAACCGGCGAGCGTGTATGAGACGAACTACGAGAGTGGGAAAAGCCAGAGAGGTCTATAAGGAAAGAACCTGTTGGAACTCTGTATTCTCTGCCTACCCCGCAAGGGAACTGGTGTGATGATATACACAGATAAAAATAAGGAATTTAGGTATTGGAAGCGATTTTATTTTCATATAACTTATTACTTATTATACTTTCTACTTTTACTCGTGGTTATGATTAAAACCATGAATACTCGTATTTCCCTGTAGTCAGATTAATCGAACTATAAAAAATCGAGTCCAAATCTTTGTGTGACTCCGAAATTAGTTTCAGTCTGGGTGTTTGTGTATTTGAAATTCATATTTTTAGATGCATCCACGATACAGAATTAATTCCTATTGTAATTAATAATATTTCATAAAAGAAAAGTAAGAAATTTCTTTGAAGAAAATGAGGGCTGCTCCTCTACAAATATTCTTGAACGGGTGGTCTAGTCCGTTCTTTATCCTTTGATAGGTTATTTCCACCTTATACTATTTAAGACGTCTTATGATCTAAGTAATTTAACAGCTCTTCCCTTATTACACTTGTATCTTCATTATCACGCCAGATCCCTAGCAGGGTAGCCAAAGAGTACAGAGTTCAAACAGCTTCTATATTTACAGACTAAACTACACATAAATTTAAACTACAACAATTGTACTGAGTTCTTAGATTTATGCGAATATTACACATGAAATAAAACTATTTTCCGGATTTCATCGCGGTTTATTTTTGATTTTTAAATTCCCGACGTTTCGAGTGCTTTACAGGGCCCATGGTCACGGGAAGGATTGAAGTGTTAGACGTCCAAAAGACATTGTTGTTCCGGTAAAAATCTAAAATAAACCGCATAAAATCCGAAAAATAGTTTTATTTCATAAAATAATTTTGTTAAATTCACTCAATTCACATGAAACTTCAATTATAAAACCTCTCTATTGAATCGTTATCAAATCCACCTCAATTCTCTGTCGAATCACTATCGGATTCCCACTTCCCCGCTCAATTCCCCTTACCCGTATTTCGAAACCTTTTTATAACAGTGTTATTTGAAAAATATAGATCCATATGATAGCTGGGAAGGGCCCTTGATGTGTACGCTATTTGATAGTTGAAATCCGCCACGAGAGGGGACGACGAGCCAGTCTAATTGGAGTGGGGGGAGCATGTGGGGATATGGGGAAGATGGGGGAAGGTGAGGAATGTATTCACGGCAAGTTCGTGAAGATGGAACTGAAGTGTCTGTATTGTTTTCCACTGATTAGTTTCATGTACATTGATGATTTGTATTCATAACCGGCTTACTAAAAGATTGGTTGATGTTTAGAATCGTTAGTAAACAAAAACAATAATAATAGTCTTGTCAGCATAACACTAAAAGACCTCAAGACACCGTGACCTCATTCTGTGTAGATCAAACCAACAAAAATAATTAAGATATTTGAGGGAACTCCAGAATAACTATGTCCATTGGACGTCTAACCCACCCGCGGCCATGGGTGCCGCAAAGCATTTAAACTTAAAAGTCAAAAATAAACCGCGATTAAATCCCAAAAATAGATTTATTTCGTGTGTTATATTTACGTAAATCTAAACTAGTAGATGGGATATGCTGTGTTTTTGTGACACGCAAATAGTTATTTGGATCTTTGTATATCTGACTTTTATGTTTGTAAACAATTTGCTCTTGAGAAATTATTCAATCCTAGGTCGACTAAGTGTAGTTTTCTATTGACAAATTCCCAAAATCGGTCCACAGACTGTAATTGTGCCCGGTGAAATGGCAATAGGCTCGCCACATGAAACCTAACAGTGCCAGTGAATAATTGATGTACACGGTACACTTCTGCCACCCCGTTTGGATAATATAGAGATTAAGGTATTTATTTTATTTGCTTTTTGATATGGCTCTCGCAACTTATACATTCCAAAAATCAACAACCCAGCACGTGACTCTTTAACAAGAACATAACCCAACATAACTTAAAGACACAACACCGACTACGTTCAAACACGACCGCTCATGAGGCCGCCTCTAATAGGAATTACACCGGCCAGCCGCCTCTAATTGGACCACTAGGCTTGCACGTCAAGTGCTGAATGCACACCTATGACACACAGACACTGTAAGTGAGCTAACATTATAAGCAAGCTAGCCAAAATCAGAATATTTTTGTCCGACGACGATCTCCGAGGACGATTTAGCGCAGTGGTTAAGGGCTTAGCCCGCCCCGCCCACTGTGTCTAATAGTCGCGGGTTCGATTCCCGCACGGGACAAATCTTTGTGTGATCCACAATTATTTGTTCCGGTCTGGGTATTTGTGTATGTGAATTTTCATGTTTGTAAACGCACCCACGACACAGGAATTAATCCTAGTGTGGGGCAACGTTTTTAAAAAAAAAAAAAAAACGCACCATCACGCAGAGATATACTTTCTACGCCCACTTTTCACCGACGATGTCAGGGCCTGTGTAACAGGAGACGAGAGCCTATTGCCTTAAGCCAGGCACATTTCCAGACAGGATTTTTTTTGATAGAAAATCTTGACTGACAAGGATCTCGGATTGGAACCCAGCGTTCAATTTGCCACTATTCCAACGAGTTTGTCCTATTCTAAATGACTATGTAATTTAATGTAAGTTTATTTCCTAATGTATAATTATATTGGAAAAATAAATAAATAACTGACTTTGACTGCCTCGTTGGTCTGGTGGCAAAGCGCATCGCTTTGTGATCACGAGGTCCTGGGTTCAAATCCTAGGTCGGACAAATGTAGTTTTTCTAACGAATAATTCCCAGTATGAGTCCGGAGTCTGGAATTGTGCCCGGTATATGGCAATAGGCTCACCCCCTATTACTATACTCAGTACACCTCTGCCACCCCCTCTGGGGAATATAGGCGTGACGGTGTGTTTGTTTAAATAAATAAAGGAGTCAGAACTATTTTTAGAAGTCTACTTCAAATAGGTATAGAACTAATCCCAGAACAATGTACTTTCTTTGTCCTTTTAATAAAACTAGCCTCCTTTTATAATGTTGGGTTATTGTAAACAGCTTTTATTCTCACCTGGAAGAAAATGAATTTTTATTATCATGTCTTCTCACGACTGTAAGCTGTTTAGTGTTCTTTTACACTTGGCACGAAAAGATTAACTTTAAAGTAACGCTCTCGAATTGATGTGTCATTCTTTTTAAACTACAGAGAGCTTAGCATGACAAAAGCGATATTAGGTTTGGTATCGGTATTGAAGTGATATGCCATTCTTGTCACAAAGGGCATTGTTCTACGCCCATACATGATTTGCCCCAGAACCAACAGCAATGAAAAAATACTTGTATGACTTATGGGTGATTTAAATCACCCATGAACTCTCTTAAGGCGTTTATTATTAACGGACAAGTGGATGAATTGCAATATTGCACAAAAAATATTAGATTTTGAAGTTATAATTCAGTAGCCATTAATGCATATGAGGTTATATTGTGTTGACATTTTTTTTTTTTAAAAACGTAGCCCCACACTAGGATTTATTCCTGTGTCGTGGGTGCATTTACAAACATGAAAATTCACATACACAAATACCCAGACCGGAACAAATAATTGTGGATCACACAAAGATTTGTCCCGTGCGGGACTCGAACCCGCGACTATTAGACGCAGTGGGCAGAGCGGCTTAAGCTCTTAACCACTGCGCTAAATCGTCCGTCAAATTTTGTAAAGATGTCGGTGACTTCGATATAAGTACTTACAATACTTTGAAATATTCGTTTTAGATTGCAAGTTGTCCGTTAGATACGGATATTTACCACTTTACTATTTAATTGTTAGGCTTAAAAAAGTATTTACTTCCTTCGTAGGAGTCGGTATTCGCTGCTTCAATAAGATACCAAAGCCCATGTTAGAGTTGCCACTTGACAGATTTAAAAAGTATATTAAATCTTCACTAATGAGTAAAGGATATTATACACTAAATGATTTTTTAAATGATAAAAATGCCTTTACACAAATTAACTGAAATCTAGAAGAATTTAATGTTAAGTGCAGCGTGTCCTGCCTAGCGAGCGTTCATTGATTTTAAATATTATTCTCGAACGATGTTGACAGGGTCGTGGATTGGTCATGCTCACTAAAATGTCTTTGCTAGTGGCGGCTCTGTGGAGCGGGTCATTCTTTTCCCTCTAAAATGGTTGAGGAGAGTGATGGCTGCTTCTCAGGTCATACTCGTGAACGGGTGCTGCTGGTGGGGACTGGTCCGTCCCCTGCCCTTTGTCTGACTGAACGTGTACCATAATGCTGTTGAATTTTGTCTCGTTCGGCATCACACTGGAGCTATGACCAGTTGTTTTGTACGCGCTCTTTACATATTTTATAGTAACGCTTTCTCTTACTATTATTATTATGCTTTTCATTATATACCTCTACAACATCTCTATTTTGTAAATGAGAGGACTATGTAGACACTGACCAATATCATGAATCTAAGTACACTTATGATTAATCTATACTTAAGAACATCTATTTAGCTCGTTCTGCATTGTTCTCCCATACTCCATAAATGCAATGTATACAAAAAGAATTGTAAACCTCATTTTTTAAAAAAGAGTAACCGTGGAGTTTCTTGCCCTTCTTCTCCACAGGAATGACTTTCCGAACGGGTGGTAGAGTCTTAAGTAATAATAATTTTCTCTTTTTGACTATTCATAAGTGCCTTTTGGTCTACATGAATAAAAAACTTTTGATTTTGATTTTGATTTTGATTTTTGACTATTTAAATAAAATAGATAAATAATGATGGCATGTGTCAAATGTTTGTTGGTTCTGGAGCAATTTTCGACAATGTCCTTAACTAAAAAAACATGAATGTAACAACACGCTTACTCGCTATCGACACATTATCTCAAACTCGAGTCAATTATTTTGTATAAACCCGGAAAGGGTACTTACAAATGGTCATATCGACGGTCCCATAAAACAAAGTTACATATGCCAAACATAAATGCCAAACAAAATAAATGGCATTTGTAACTTTCGCAAATGGCCTTTATTTTGTGCCCCCCAAGCGAGGATGGCAGAGGTGGACAAAATACATCCACTTTTCATCAACAATGTTAAGTCCCGTGTAATAAGGGGTGTGCCTATTGACATATACCGGACACATACTGGGAAGGTTTTGTTAGAAATACTACATTTGTCCGACCTAGGATTTGAACCCCATACCATGAATGATTAATCTATACTTAAGCACATCTATTTAGCTCTTTCTGCATTGTTTTCCCATACTCCATGAATGCAATGTATAGAAAAAGAATTGTACTTTTTAAAAAGAGTAACCTTGGAGTTTCTTGCCCTTCTTCTCCACGGGAATGACTTTCCGAACAGGTGGCAGAATCTTAAGTAATTATAATTGTCTCTATTTGACTATTCATAAGTGCCTTTTGGTCTACATGAATAAAAACTTTTGATTTTGAACCCAAGACATTATGATCACAAAGCGATGCGCTTTGCCACTAGACCAACGAGGCAGTCAAATGTGAAGTGCAACTTTCGTGCCCGCCAATTAGGTATTTTATGCCAAACATGAATACTAGATCATACGAGTAGTTCGTTGGACACGATATTTACATTTTTTTGAACTTACTAGTCTACCTAACTACCAGTGTCTAACGTGACATGAACACTGTGAAGATCTGGCAAAAAGTCAGCGGGCTTGTCTGTTTTTAGTTATACAGCAATATTTTGGTGCTAAATCCTCTAAGCTAGGGTTACGATCCAATTTTGCTTCATTCACATTCATTATTTGTATCATTATTATATTTCTTGCATAAGTAATCTTTCATTTGACAAGTTTAAGTGCGTGCTACTCACTGCCACTCTTCGCTAAGGAAAATGCATGAATATGTATGAACTGAAATCTTAGAAAGTGCCTAGTTCTAAACCCTACTACTTAAAATACAGGAGTTAGTGGAAATGTTGTCTCGCCTACATTTCCCAAGCTGAGTATCATTTAACCATCTTCTAAGATGGATCTATCTGTCTGGACCAGTATAGGCTGACATACATCTTATACTGATGATGATGATGATATCATAACGCTAGATAACTTTCAGGTAGGCAGCAAGTACGGACTTCCAATAGGTTTTTCTTACAGACGTAACACAATAGATGGAAATCCTAATGCCATTATAACGAGTACAGTTCTAAAAATCCACTCTGCTATTGAAACTTTTTCCATAGAAAAACTCCGAGTTCTCTCTAAGAAAAGCATCAACTCTCTCTGCCTATCCCGCAAGGGATCTGGCGTGAATAAATGGATATATAGAAAATCCCAAATAGCCCTTGTCTGACCTGAAATTCAAACATATAACTTCGTGATCATTAGACCACAAGAGTAAATAACTTTACAAATTGCTTTATAAAGTTTTATTCAATTTTCGTTTTGCCACTTTTTCGTTATTTTTCCAGTTCAGTTCCAGTGAGTTACAGCAAGTTATAATAAACAGGGTGGTAACGTTGATTCGCGTCCCCCGCATCCCGCGTAATTTCCTGTGCCCCCGCTACAGCTTACAGTCTTCCTGTGTACGACTTGTTGGGTGGTTCAAGCTATACGCGCAAGGGGAACTAACAAAATCAAAAGTAAAGAATATCATAACAGAATACAAGAATATTGTAGATTTATGACCAAAATAGACGCTGAAACTATTAATAATCGGATGAGTTAACCTCGTCCGTCTGAGAATTATTTACCAGATAATCGGTACCATATTATACGCTTCGATAGTACGAAATACGGTAGTAATGTGGTCTAGAAAACGATGCTTTAGTAGCGCATGGTATTCTTGGCGAACATGAGGTTTTGGCTTCGAATCCTAGATCGGACAAAGTAATTATGCTCTTATATTGGACAGCTCTCAGTAGCAATTCGGAGTTTGGAGTTGTTTCCAGAACAATGTCAATCCCCACAAATTACACTGAGACCTACCACTGTTTCCCTAGGGAGCTGGACACCGCCGTCATCAAGGCCGACCTCCAGTCTCAGGACCTTCCTGTGCGCCAGGTGCACAGAATGGTCAATGGGCGCTCCAAGGAGGCGTATGACATGGTGCTGGTCGTCCTCGACCGCACCGAGTCCGGCCGTAGGGTCTTCGACCTGAAGGCCGTGTGCCATATATCTGGCCTCTCCGTGGAGGCCCCCCACAAACGTGGCACGCCCGGGCAGTGCCACAATTGTCAGCTATACGGGCACTCTGCCCGAAACTGTCACGCGCGCCCTTGATGCGTTAAGTGCATCGGGGACCACGCGACGTCCCAGTACGCCCGCTCGAAGGAGACGGCGGCCGAGCCCCCCAGCTGCGTCCTCTGCGGCACCAAGGGGCACACCGCGAACTATCGCGGTTGCCCCAAGGCCCCGAAGGGGAAGCGCGGCCGGGCGAGGCATGGCGGCCGCCGCCTCCCCCGAGCGGTTGCCCCCCCCCCCTCTGCGCCCTCAGCGCAACACCCCCCCGCGCCCTCAGCGCACCCTCGTCCGGTGCCTTTTGCGCCAGCGACCACGGCTCCCCACGCTCCCGCGCCTCTGAAGCTGACCCCCCCTCCCCCGCCGCTCAGGCCGTCCCTCGGCGCCAACGCGTGGGTGAAGCCGCTGCCCTACACCGCGGCCTCCCACCCTGCGTCAGTGGGCCCTGCCCGCCCACCGAAGCGCGCGCCGGCGATCCAGCCGGTGGCGGCTTGTCCCCCTCCGCCCACAAACGTCAGTCAGGACGTCGACCTCATCATGAGCGTCTCGGCGGTGATAAGCCCCGCACTTTTCCCCAGAGTCCGCGAACTCGCACTTCGACTCCGCGCCGCCACCAACTTGGCGGACCAGGTTCTCCTGGCCGCGGAATACAGGGACGTATATGACGTCCTGGCGTCCCTCAGAACCCAACCCCCCCGCACCCAATAATGGATCTACGATCTCCCCGCCATAAGCCCCACAACCTATCCCTGGCGTTCTTTAACGCCGATGGCCTTTGCTCCCAGCGAGATCAGGTTGCTGATTTCCTCCGAGATCACCAACTTGATATCCTCTTCGTGCAGGAAACCTTCCTGAAGCCCGCACAACGCGATCCTAGGATTGCAAACTATAACCTCGTGCGCAATGACAGAATCGGCTCCCGCGGAGGCGGTACTCTCATTTACTACAGGAGGTCCCTTCACTGCATCCCTCTCGATCCCCCCGCGCTCACCAACATTGAAACCTCGGTCTGTCGCGTCTCTCTCACGGGGCACCAGCCCATCGTGATCGCCTCCGTATACCTTTCCCCCACTAAATCCGTTCTCAGGAGTGACTTTGAAGCACTCCTCAATCTGGGAAGCGCCGTCATTCTGGCGGGCGACTTCAACAGTAAGCACGTGGCCTGGAACGGTCTCACCACTTCCCCTAACGGTAGGAGCCTTGACGCCCTGGTCGACGTTCTCGACTTTGACGTCATCGCACCTATGCACCCTACCCACTATTCTATCAATCCCAACCACCGACCCGACGTCCTGGACATGGCGCTTCTGAAGGGTGTCACCCTACGGCTGCACTCCTTGGAAGTAGTCCAGGAACTCGACTCTGACCATCGACCTGTAGTCATGAGACTCGGTTCCCCCCTTCCGCCCCTCAGCGACCCAAAAAGACGGTGGTGGATTGGCATGCGCTAAGCACGGCCTTGGCGGATGCCGACCCTCCCCCCCTGCCTCTCAGCTCGGACTCCATCCCGTCCCCTCAGGACACCGATCAGGCCGTAGATGCCTTCACCGAGCACATCCGATCGGCTGTCAGTCGATCGTCCAAGCAAGTCGAGGCGGAAGATCTCTACCTCAACCGCTTTCGACTGCCGGACGATGTTAGGGATCTCATTCGTTCAAAGAATGCTTCTATCCGAGCCTACGACTCCTACCCCACCGAAGCCAATCGGGCCCGGATGCGCGCTTTACAACGAGAGGTAAAGCGTCGTGTCGAGGAGGTCCGGGAGGAACGGTGGGGTGTCCTCCTAGAGGGCATCGCGCCGTCGCATCTGGCCTACTGGCAGCTGGCGCGTAGCCTCAAATCCGACTCCACGACTGACATGCCCCCGCTGTCCCGCCCTTCAGGCGCAGCACCCCCAGCCTTCGACGACGACGAAAAGGCCGAGCTTCTCGCCGACTCCCTCGAGAGCCAGTGCGCCCCCAGCTCTCAGTCCGTCGACCAGTCCCACGTCGACGCGGTCGACAGGGAAGTCGAGCGCAGGGCATCCCTCCCCCCCGTCGATTCCTTGCCTCCTATCACGCAAACGGAGGTCGAAGATCTGATTATGGGTCTTAAAACTAAAAAAGCCCCCGGCCCTGACGGCATTTCGAATTGCGTTCTGAAATGCCTGCCCGCCCAACTCATCTGCCTCTTGGTGGCCATTTTGAACGCCGCCATTTTGAACTGCACCTTCCCCGCTAAGTGGAAGGAGGCGGACGTCATAGGCATTCCAAAGCCCGGCAAACCTCGCAATCTCCCCGCGAGCTACCGCCCTATCAGTCTCTTCAACTCCCTGGCCAAGATATACGAGCGCCTCCTTCTGGCGAGGCTCAAAGACTTCGTAACGTCCAGGGGTATCCTTATCGACGAGCAGTTCGGCTTTCGAGCCAAACACTCTTGCGTCCACCAAGTGCACCGCATCACGGAGCACATCCTCTCCGGTCTCAATAGACCCAAACCCATCTACACGGGCGCCCTCTTCCTAGATGTCGCGAAGGCATTCGACAAAGTCTGGCACAACGGCTTGATTTACAAGCTCTACCAATTGGGTGTGCCGGACAGACTCGTGCTCATCTTACGAGACTTCTTGTCGAATCGCGCCTTCCGTTATCGCGTCGAAATGACGCGCTCCACTTCCCACTCCATCAGTGCTGGAGTCCCACAGGGCTCAGTTCTCTCTCCGCTCCTGTTTAGCCTTTACACGAACGACATTCCTCGTTCGAGTAAGGCGCATCTAGCCCTATTCGCGGATGATACCGCTCTCTACGTCTCGCATAGGAATAAGGGTTTCATTACCAGACACCTTCAGGCATCCGCTAATTCCCTAGGGAATTGGTTCAGGAAGTGGCGTATTGAGGTGAACCCGGATAAGAGCGCTGCGGTGTTCTTCTCCAGAGGTGTCACCCCGCGCCACTCCCTGCGCCGCCCTAGAAGTAATCTCGGCCAAGTGACCATGTTCGACCGACCCATTCCCTGGGTCAAAGAGGTCAAATATCTAGGGGTCACCCTAAACAGTACCATGTCCTTCGGCCCGCACATCAAGCAGGTCCGTCACCGAGCATCATTTGTGCTCGGTCGTCTCCATTCGTTAATCTGCAAGCGGAGTAAAATGTCCCTTAGAAATAAGGTGACACTTTACAAAACTTGCGTTCGACCCATCATGACTTATGCGTGTGTTGTGTTCGGGCATTCGGCCCCCTCTCACATCGATAAACTCCAAGTGGTTCAAAACCGCTTCCTCCGTAAAGCCGTAGGAGCCCCCTGGTTCGTACGGAACGTCGACCTCCACTCCGATCTAGGTCTCGAACCTATTCGCGCCTTTATTAAAAAGGCGTCAACGCGTCACTTCGCGAACGCATCTACCCATGCGAATCCGTTAATCGTAGCCACCGCCGACTACGATCTCCCCCCCGACCCCTGCCGCCACCGCCGGCCGCGACATGTTCTCACCGACCCCCCCGATGCTTTGTCATCCCTTCTTTCCGCTCAGAATACGGGCGACGACGACGTAGTAGTAGATCCCCTCCCATAGCCGGCGGTTGACCGGTGCGCTTAGTAGTGCACCCGTCCCCCTACAGCGACTGTCCCAACCGAAGGCGCCTCGGCGCCCTCGAGTATGTCGCCTCTTGCCCTTCTGGCTGACTGGAGCGTAGTGGTTGCACGCTCGCCTTTAAAATCCGGTGAAGCTGTAGAGGCCTCGAGGCCAACAGCGTAGGTCATTCACACACACACACACACCTACCACTGTTAACAAAATGTGGTATAAAGTATTAACCTGTGTCATGCGCACTTAAGGGGTAAAGGCGTTACGATCTTTTGCTAATCTATGCCACACCAGGTTTATTTTGGTAAGCGTTGGCAGAAAGATTCTAGAGTGGAGACCATGTATTGGCAAGCGCAACGTAGGACGGCCGCCTGCCAGAAGGACTGACGATCTTGTGAAACTCGCAGGACGTCGTTGGATGCCGGTGGCATCAGACCGGTTACGCTGGAAAGCGATTGGGGAGACCTATGTTCAGCAGTGGACAGGTATAGTCTGAGATAATGAGCGTTGACCCTACCTCACTTGCTGGAAGGTGATGAAGGGCCAAAGATGTGGCTCGGTGACTCAGTAATAGCCTATTTATTTTAAAATATGCTGCTGAGACGGAAATTAGACCCAGTTCCGAATTGGTATGATAAGCCTAGACCCGCCTCCTAGAAAGGCAACTCCGCGCAACATGCCGGAACACGACTGGGTTGCTTGGAGGCATGCGTTTGCTGGGAGGGTGGTAACCAGCCACTGCCATAGCCTACCACCGATGAAGATGTTACTTGTTTAGCACTGCCCAGGGACTACGTATAGGCAATTGAAAGTAAGTCCTACGGACGCGAGCAGCTTTGGCCCCAAGTAATGGTCCTGTATGCTGAGGCAGAGTCCTGTTTAGCTCCACACAATTTGTTCTGGTAATGTTTTATTTACCTAGTTGCTGTTTCGTTTTTAAACAAATGTTGTTTCTTTCTTTGTGATAAATAGAATATATATAAAAATCGCCACTTCCTCTGGCTTGCTTCTCACCTCAACTTAGCCATTCGCAGAGCTCTGTCCGCCACGCAATTTGGCCTATTGAATTCGGTCGCTATACAACCGTTCGTTTGCCCCCCACACTACTGCACAGTAAGCCGTAGCTGTTAGGTTTTATTTAACACTAGACAATTAAACCTTCATGTGTATTTACGTCCTTTCGAATGAAAAATGGGAGTTCTGGGCTAAAATAATTGACTTTTAATCCAATTTACTTGATTAATTATTTTCTACCTTTTTAAAAAACATAGTTCCACACTTGGAATTATTCCTGTATCGTGGATGCATTTACAAACATGAAATTCATATACACAAACACCCAAACAGTAACAAATATTTGTGTGTCATACAAAGATGTCGCGTCCGGGAATCCAACCCGCGACTGCTCAATTTAGTGGGCTTAAGCTTTTAAATGGACCGACCAGTCCCACAAATGCCTGGTTAGTCTTATGGGATTGCTTTGTTGTTCTAGTGGGCTAACAATCACGAAGTCCTAGGGACAAAGGGAATTTTCAGCTCGGAATCCAATACTGTCTCACTTCTGACCAAAGTCATTCTTTAACAAAAGATAAGAGAAATTACCTACTCCATACTCCACTATATGCACCCGGTGCGGATTTGTAAAAGCGGGCTTATGCCAAACAGAAAATCAAACCGCCCATAAGACTTCCAAATTGGCTTAAAGACTAGGTATCACATGGAGTGGTAGCCAAGACCAATTCTCTCACGCGCCTTCCGTAGAAAGAGAAGAGTACCACCAGTGGTCACCCATCTTAGGCTGACCGAGACGAATTTTGCTTACTACGCTTGGTATTAAACTCGCATTACTGGTTACTTAATACGCTGGTATTGAACTCAGTGGCACATGGTGAACTAATTATAACAATTTAACGTTCGAATAGTCACAATTTATTGCACGCGTGATCAGTACGATAAGGGTATTATCCGTTCATTAATAATAGTTTTATTGTTTGCGTTAGCTGGTTTGTCGGCACGCAAACGTTTATATAAATAACCGAAATAAATAATTGTTTCATGTACAATTCATTAATGGAAACTTTATTAAATATTTGTTGTTTAGTGCGCTATGCACGAATGTATTGACGTTACAGTAACGCTATCGAGATGATATGCCATCTTTTTCACGCTGCAAATGTACTAAACAAAGATGAATATGACAGCACGATTTCTCGACGTCTTTGTTATGTCGCACTGTTACCATTCCAATTTCGGTCTCCATTCCGATCTCGGTCTTGAACCTTTTCGCGCTTTTATTAAAAAGGCGACAACCCGTTATTTCGCGAACGTGTCCAATCATATAAATCCGCTAATTGTAGCCGCCCCCGACTACGAACCTAACTCCACTCCTATCAGCCGCAACCGCCGTCCGCTCCATGTTCGCACCGACCCTCCCGATGTACTTACATCGCTTCTTTTGGATACAGATAGCGCACACGCACACACAAAAACTATAAACTTACTAAATAAACATGAAAGTGACGGCACAATTTTTCGACAACTTTAATATAACATCAATGATAGTTCGTATTTAATCTTCAGGGATTTTGTTTTGTCTGTGTTGGATTATTTTAAGCGTATTGTTCCAACATTTCTTTTTTAATATCTTAATGATTTATAGCCAAAAAAACAAAACAGACTAAATCCCATGCCGGCTACGCCTGCCACGTCATTTTATGAAAGTTGGTTTAGTTATTATACTTATAATATTATACTCATGGATATATTACCGAAAATGGATTGAGCACTCTGCGAAAAAACGCGTTGACAAGGATACTCACTTAGAGCCCTACGTCTCTTTCTAAGTAGGGTGACCAAACATTGATACGAAATTGGACTTGTTGACCTCTAACTAACGTATAATTCTCGGGTACTGTTAATCGCACTTTGTATATTCATTTATTAAATGTTAGGGGCAGTACTAACACGCGATCCCAGATGGTCGAAATAAATAATTTATTATTATTAAAGACATCCTAACATGATTTAGATTATAAACAAGTACTGTATATTCTTACAAGAAGAGTGGCACGAAATATAATGACAAAACTTTGTAACATACTTATTTTTTACATACGTAGCTCGCAATGCACCTTTTTAAATATTATTACGTCATTATGCGATCATTGGCAGGGTATCTAGGAAATTTAAAATCAGCCGTTTTACAAATCATTTTGTAATAAATAGGTAAACTGGTGATCCTTCTCAAAAAGAAAGTAGCCTGGTATTGTATATGATTTTTTTTATGAAACGGCGTTAACATTGAATAAGATCGCTCATTAGAAAGCTACCTACATAAGTCAAATTACGAAATAAACGCTTGCGCAGCCGCGGGTAATCTAGTATTTTTGTATATGTATTAACGTGGAATGGTCATAATATTATACTATAGCAATACCAATGAAAATAAAATGACATCATCTCGTAGCTATACGAAACTAAATGTAATAAGAATCATCAAAATCGGTATATAAATTAAGAAGTTACGTCTGAACATAAAATATATACAGGATAGAATTTTGAGAGGGGGCAGTAAGGGTCTACGTCAACCGTCGTAGTTATAGAAAAACTGTCTTAGTAAACTATCCTATCTATGGGAAAAGTTTTTTGCGATTTCTGATGATTTCAGCATTACAATATCGATTGATCCATTAAAAGTGTTCCTTGTAAGAAACTTGATTGGCAACAAAAAATATTGGGATTTTTTAATCCATAAATTCAGCTTCAAATATCGCAAAAATTAAGAATAGTCTCCTAACGCCGTTTTTCTGTACCTACAACGGTTGAGATTACTGTCCCATCTATAAATCCACCTGTATATACATACCAATTGAGAACCGTGTGCGCTTATAACACGGTTATAAATGGCTTACGGCGTATTTGAACTAGTTCTACCTTATGGTCACCGTACTGCATCGTAATGGGTGCGAGCGAGACACCGGACTTCAGGCTATAACTCTTACTCATCATGGTTTCTCAAGTTTTTTTAAATAAAAACAATTCAGCGTTGTCTGTGAGTAAATTTAATTTTCTTTAGCACTAGTTTGATAGTACTCATTCGGTTTAGGGTTATAAATTTATGGTTATACTGTGCTGTATTTTAAAATCATTAAATAAACGTACATTATTATAATTTCTCCGTCTAAACGAGATACGATGCTAAGAAAGTTCTAGTAGGCGCTCGCAATTACTACCTTTGAAGCACCTGGCAGATGTTAGGGCCCTCAGAAAGAATCTGGCAGAATTTAATTTTCTTTTTAACTAAATTTTGTATAACAAATTACATTTTTCATACTATAACGTATGTTAGCAATATTCTCCTGATGTTGTAATCACCACTTGCACTCTACGCCGATATATCGACGAAACCATTTTTATACAAACTAATATTTCATATACATATGTATATAAGGATAACCTTTAGAATGTTACCTCAGTTATCTATATGAAGACTTATGTACCACATAATTTAATTCATAATACAAACGTAATGCCACGCGTAACTCCCACCTTGTTACACCTTCATTACTCTTCAAGTGCTACGAGAATTATAAAGTTACTTGCAATGTGCCACTTTTGTGCTACGAATACGCTACGCCGTTAAGCGCTACGGTTTATGCGAACTGTGCTACGCTAGTAAAATTCACGATACGCTACAAAGTTGCTTTATAGTAAGACAAGTGAGGTGAAGTGTTTGTTGTACGTTTTTAAGTTTGCTACGATTTTAAACACTTGGTTGGGTACTGAGTAATAATGTTTGAACGCAAGAACCTCGTAAGTAAAAGGTTTTAGGTCCAAACTCTAGCTCGAGCCCCTGTGCTAAGTAATTTATGTTTTTATTCATATTTAGCGTTTAAATTATGGCTTGTTAACGGTTAAGGAAAATATTTACATGAAACTTAGATCTAAAGCAAAAAAATAGGAAAAATAACGAAAGATTCGTCACTATTTCAAAGACTATTCAAAAGATGTTGTGGTTCCCAAAACATCTCTATGTAGTTTTTTTGGTAGCTTATTTACGATTCGAGTAACTGGTGCGGTTTTAGGAACCATTTATCTCAATCACTTACAGTGCAAGGGCTCAACATTATTTTCTTTAAAAAATTCAACCCTAGTCATTAGTTTTGTAGATATAATGGATGCCTTTACAAATACGAAGTGGACATACACCGACACTAAAATAATAATATGTGGGCTATACAAAATGAAGACTCATGCGAGGATCAAACCCATAACTCCATCCATAAAGAATGTTTGTGACAATATACTTAATACAATAGCAGAGCCGTACCTACCTGTACTGTGAACCATCCTTAAAAAAATCCAATTCTGTCTGTAACAAATAATGCTTAATGTGATTTTTTCTTCAGTGTTGTCAACCAGTTGATCTTCTGCAGTATTTCTATACAATCACTCTAAGAGATACGGCACACAGAACGTTACGATGCCGCAGCGAAATAATTTTGCCACATTAAATATTGTATGGCTCTTATGTCGTCACAAGGCATGTAGTATACTCACTTCTGTGTGGATGTTTATTTGATAACTCAACATCCTGAAGAAAAATTTCCTGTGATGGTTCGAATGGTTCGGCAAATATCAAAATTTGAAGGAAATTGTCAGTCTATAGTATCGTAGCTTGATTACTGATTAAATGATTTGGACACAATTTTTGCTTGATGTCTATGAGAAATAATTATAGAAAATATGTTCAGTTGTGTTTATGTAGATATTACCGCAGCGAAAAAAGGGGAATGATAGAGTTCATAAACGAAAGTTATTGCACAACTGGTCAAAGATGACTAATAAATAAACGACCACAAACGGAAACAATGCGAACTCGAAACAAAACATTGACTAATCACCAACGCCTGCAGAACGTCACCGCTCGCACCCGAGTCCAGCAAAAAAGTGACAAAGTGCCTACTGACTTGCTACTGACCGATTGTCGATGTCACCCAAGTGTCAACTTGACGTTCCTGACAATATCAGTAGATGACGTTATTCTATAATAAGTTCCAATGCAGCTCTATATTTCTGTTTCGGAAATCAGTAATAATACTGAATATGAGTTAAGGTCGGTTATTTAGCATTCTGATAGGCCTTTATAAGACCCATTCCAGTAACTTCGATTCACGAATCTTTATGGTTATGAAATTGTATGTTGCGGTTCTTTAAATTTATACGAATACTATAGTCTTTCACCGCAGCGGAATATATAGTTTTTTCACCGCAGCGGTACAATATGTTGTCTGAAACAGCCATAACACTACGTCTCCTACAAGTCTCCTCCATCTAACTTTAACCCCATCAAGTATTAACAAATCATTTGGCAAGTATTACAGTCGATCCCCGCGTGTAAACGCGGTGTCTGCGTGTCTGTCTGTTAATAAGTATTAAACATTAACACGTAGGTATTCTGAATGTTTAAGTGGAGTAGATAAGTAGTGTGTACGAGAATTCTGTCGCGTGTGCTAACTTATTGTAATATTCTGAGCCATATTCTATCTATCTATCTTCAGGCAAATGACGTCCACTGCAGGACACAGCGTAGCGTGTTGTGCCGAACGAGCTCAGGGTATTGCTACTTTGTAGACGCAATTGTGACCACCGTCGTTGGGGTTCAGGTTTGGTCGTGCTCACTAAAATGTCTTTGCTTGCGGTGGCTGTCTGTGGCGGGTCACTTCCTTCCCTCCAATATGGTCGAGGGGAGTAATGGCTGTTCCAGTAGTCATACTCGTGAACGGGTCGGGACTGGTCCACCCGAAATCTTTTAGACAATTACTCCTTAGAAATCACATCATTAGTCTCATATTTCGATCGTAAGGCATCACGCTAAAGTTATATTTTAACTATTTAATTGTAACATAAACACTGCAATCACATAATATGATAAAAAAAGAGATCTAAAATTAAATAAAAAGGATAAGCCCGTTGAGTTTCTCGCCGGATCTTCTCAATGGAGGCCGCGTTCCGATTCGGTGGTGGATTAATAGTTACATTAGATAAACAAAAGTAAACTGACAATATGTAAGTATCCCCGAAGGGTTTACACAAAATAAATTATTTGAGTTTGAGTTTTGAGTATAAAGGCCTCTTCCAAAGACCGCCGCAGTGATCGGCTTTGTGGTGTTCTATGTTGCATCTAAAAGTAATCAATGGTATGGCTATAATACTCAAGCGGGGTCGCAGAGGTGTACTATGTACACCCGCAATTCGCTGATGATATTAGGTCCCAATTCGATAGGGGCGGGCCTATTGGAATTATACACCGGGCACAATTCCGGACTCTCCAAACTGCTACAGAAAGATTTTTGGTAGAAAATCCCAATGACGTTTTTTTTTGTTTCAAATTCAAACATTTATTTGCGGACTAAGTGTACAATAATATGAGATCTTAATACTATAAAGTTCTTATGACTTAGTGGCAGTTTACGGGCATTTCAAATACAGTTGTAATAAAAATGTTCAGTAGGTATGACATAAATTAATAAAATAATATAATTTTATTTTTTTTATTTTATTAAAGTTTCACAGTATATTGCAATTGTCATGTCAGTATTAATATAAGTAGGTAGTTGTATGTAATTGTACTCTGTTCCAATATTTGAGATTATTACTATTATGTATCTCGCTGAGACCTTTGAAAGGCTTGCATGGGGACATGGGTCTAACACGTAGAGGCCCTTTGCGAGAAGTTAATGTTATGTAAGCCACCTGCTGAGATCGCTTGCTGAAAATGAAGAAACATAACCAGCGAACTGACTACTATTATTACTATTATTATTATAATGATTTCACATTCATTCTTAACCCTCTCCTAGATTCATTTTACTTGAAACGTGCTTTAACTACGTACATACATACAAATATGGATTATAAACAATAGTAAAGTATCATTCTACCTTCATTAGGCTGCTAGAAACCCTACTTTATTTTACTTCTCGGTTTATATTTCATAGATAAGGCTTATAAATGTAATTCTGAATATTAACAGAACCGGATGGGTCTTGAACTCGTTTCGCCAATCAGCTTATATTGTCTCACTGCTCGGCAAATACCTTCTATCTTTTTATCTATATCATCACGCCAGTTCCCTTGCAGGGTAGAGTTTAGGGTTAAAACAGGTTCTTTCCTTACTAACCTCTCTGGATTCATCCACTCACATAGTTCCTCCTATACACGCTCGCCGGTAAGGAGACTTTTACCTTGCCCTTCAGATAAGACACGGTATATTTGGTCATGGTAAAATAGGCAAATACCTTCACTTATCGATATATTATTTGCACAAGATTAAAAAACACGTACAGAAAAAATATAAGATAGGTGTGATCCAACCAACCAAATCCATACTAATAATGATGGGCAAGATCGCTGGAAAGAGATGTGTTGGACACAGGAGAAAGTCTTGGTTGCGCAACTTTAAGAGTGTGGATATTTTTGCTTCGTGAGACATAAAATGGAATATTCCAAGCAAGCCAACCTTTATTAATTGGAAACACAAGAAGAAGAACCATAGCCAACGGAGGACTCGTTAAAATTCTACAGCTTGCCATTAATACAATTAGAGGCAATTAATAATTTAAAACTAATTTGCACAGCTACAAGTAGGTGTAGATGCGTTAGTATATCCAAACGTCGCTGTTTTGTGGCCGGTTTTTTACGTGATCTGTATATAATATTTTTTGTATTATGAAATAATATATCAATGCCTTCTCCCATAAGTTGAGGTAAGAGAAAATAAGCACATACACTTTTCACAAAATGTTAAAAAAATATTCAAGGTAAAGATTGGAATCGCCTACAGTTTTATTATTATGTATAGAAGAAGGAAAAAAAAAGTTTTAAGGTTTGATTGGTATAGAATAAAGATACTATTATTTGTGATTTCCGATTGAGACTGAAAATTACCTCATCCAGTGGACCAAAGGTAAAGTTGGCATACTATGTAGGTACACTATCTTTCTCGTTAAATTTGAGTCATATTTATTTAGACATTATTTTGAAGAAATATTTTAAATTACTGGAAACACTCAAGATTTTAAACATATACATAATAAGATTATGAAATATACATCTCCAAGATTAAATAGCGTTCGACTCGGTTGGTCTAATATGAGTGACTGTGGCCATTTTGTGTATTTTCATATTCGAGCGTTTTTGTGCTTCAGAAGGCACGCCAAGCCGTTGGTCCTGGTACCCCTTTTAATGTGGTGGTCGTTAAGCCTATTTGAAAGCCTTATAGGTAGCTTGATTTGTTCCTACTCCAGTAAGCCACACGGCTTTCTCCGCTTATCCACAGTGACTCCGTGTGATGGTATGACCCTTTCTCATTGAACCTTTCTCACCTCAATTTGTGACAGAAGGCCTTTACCCAGGCTGCAGTGGGGCAGTATATACTGATATTAAGTAGGTAGAAATTGCGATATGAATGTTAGTATAAAACTACCCCTATGATGAATAGTAAAGGAAATAAACCCCTAACGATAACATGGCAACCGCTCAAATTTCCATTGCGAAAAAAGTACAGATAAAAACTCAAAGAGATAAAACGATATTGACAGCAAATCGTTGCCAACTCCAAAATTGATGACGTAAAACAGAAAAAAATTAAATTTTGAATTGGACTATCGATATCATAGATTGTATATCCACAAGTGTCACACAGACAAAAGGATTTGTAATATAAAATTAATAATAAATAATAATAAATTGATTAGTTCCTACTGCAGGAGGTTACAAGGCTTTCTCCACCAATCCACACTGAGTCCGTGTGATGGAGCATGACTTAATCTTTCTCACCTCGATTTGTGAGAGAAAGCCCCTTTACCCAGGCGGCGGTGGGGCAGTATATACTGATATTAAGTAGGAAGAAATCACGATATAAATGTTAGTATGAAACTACTTCTAGGTCTATTGGTAAAAAAAGTAAATCCCCAAACGATAACATGGCAACTGCGCAAATTTCCGTTGCGAAAAAAGTACAGGTAAAAAACTCAAAGGGATAAAACGATATTGACAGCAAATCGTTGCCAACCCCGAAATTGATGACATAAAACAGAAGAAAATTGAATTTCGAATTGGACCATCGATATCATAAATCGTATATCCACAAGTGTCACACAGACAAAAGGGTTCGAAATTTAAAATTAATTTTTCGGCCGCCATGTTTGCCAGTTGAGTTAATGATGTAGAATTTTCGATGTGCAAACATATTTTGAGTGAAACGAACCGTATTCGGTACAATATAAAATTATAATTTAATTGTTGTTGATGCGACTATTGTTTTGTCATTGTCATAATTAATGCGGAAGTGTAGTGTTTTCTGGCGTATTGTACAATAAATGGATTCAGAGGTTCTGGAATATAGGGTTATAACTAGTAAGCTAGCTAACAATATAGCCGCTTTGCCCACTGAATCGAGTAGCCGCGGGTTTAATTGGAGTCTTTAAGTGACTTATAAAAACGTGTTTCGGTTTGAATCTTTGTGTATGTGAATTTAATATTTGTTATTGCGCCTATTATGCAGGAATAATGCCTGGTATTTGTTTTTAGGATTTTTTTATTGTATTATTCTTCTTATGAATTTAATAATCAAAATCCCTTAACATTTTATCTTTCATGGATTATTATTAATCTACACACACCACGTTAGTATGTAAGCATGTTTACGCCTTTAGCAACGGTACTTATAAACCACAACATACTCGTACTAAAATAAGTATAAAAGTAAAAGTATCCGGTGTTTTCGCTTTATGTAGCTTTGATAGCCTAGCATAAGTAAGGTGGGTGCCTTTAAGTGTTGTATGTATATTATCATTAAATGTTTTTACTTGGAACGCTCGTTCAACCATCACAGGTTGACCTAGTCGAACGCTGCTTAACCTTTGAGATTGACGCTAATTATATGGTAGATATTTGAAGAAATCTAATATCTAATGTGGTGCTTGTAAGCGCTGTGTATGATGCTTGTAGTGCTGTATGACTGAGATGTTCTTAGGGATCATAAAGGTTGATCAGCGTTTGGCTCGGTTGCTCTATGATGGGTGACTCTTTTTGACATTTTCATATTCAAGCGTCTCCATGCTTTGGAAAGCGCGCTAAGCAGATGGTCCAAGCTACCACTTAATGTGATAGTCGTTAAGCCATATTGGAAGCCTTATAGGTGACACGTGACCCCAAGGCGAATCGTTCATCATGAGTTCACGTGTTGAAGTATGACCTAGTCTCTCATTTCTATTTTATGAGAGAAGGCCTTACCGCTTACATTTTCCTACGAGGAAAATATAAGCGGATTTATCATTGACGTTCTTAACAAAAACATTTATGATTATATACATTTAAGGGCACCCACCATACTTAAGCTAGGTTATCAAAGCTACATAAAGCGAAAACACCGGATACTTTTAGTTTTATACTCATTTTAGTGCGAGTATGTTGCAGTTTATATGTACCGTTGTTAAGGGTTTGGTCCAATAGCCGACGGAGCGCGACGGGAGCGCGACTTAGCCGAGCGCTTGCTCGGCTACGTTCGACCGTGACGTTTGCCGTTGCGCCGAGCGGGGCTGCGCTGTGTGGCGTCTCCCGTACATTCCAGTACACTAAATCTCCCCAAGCTGCGCCACTGTCGCGCTCTCGTCGCGCTGCGTCGGCTATGCGAAACCTTAAAGGTGTTAACATGTTTACATACTTACGTGGTGTGTGTTTATTTATTTATTTGTAGGAAGATCAACAGCACATGATACATTACGTATAGATACAATAAATGTAAGTCTAAGCTGCAGAAGGCCAATTCCTGATCTTCACGTTCAAACACAGAATAGGCTTAAGATTATCACGAACATGACCAAATAGAAATCTAATTTAAAAGAAAAAAGAAAACAGGTGAAGAAGACTTAACTAGACCATTACAAAGTTCTATTGCAAAGATATAGATGAGAAAAATTCATTGCTTAGTATTCGCCTCGCCATCGACACACTGCCATTAAATATATCAAAATCATTTACTTTGCAAAATTTATTAAGACTGTTACTTGCTCGCCATACATATGCATTTTGTTGATAATTGGATTTAACTAAGGGAACATGAATAGGAACAAAGTTTCTTACCGTTTTTGCTGGGATATTATATTTCAGTTTAGAAAGAAGTTCAGGACAATTACTATTGTTGGATAAAATTTTTAAGATAAATACTATATCTGCGATTTCACGTCGTTTAGTTAAAGGGAGGAGGTGAAATTTGGCGCAAGACTTTAAATAATTATCAGACTTGTAGGGTATTTTTAGACGATAACATAAATATTTAATGAATTTCTTTTGTATATTTTCAATACGAGAAATATATACCTTGTACCTTGTATTCCATATTTCAGAAGCATATTCTAATATGCTGCGTACAAAAGTACAATATAGTATTTTAAAAGACTTAGCCTCCTTAAAATCCCTTGAAATACGCATTATAAATCCCAAAGCTTGAGAAGCCTTGGTAACTATATTATCTATATGATCATCGAAGAGCAATTTGGAATCATGACACACCCCTAAATCACGTATCTTCAGATATCTATTCAGCATCTGATCTTTTAAAGAGTAATCATAGTGAATTATACTATGCTTACCACTATACGTTATGACTGAACATTTGGCGGGATTAGGATCAAGTTGGTTAAGGGCATCTGACATTGATGACACTGATTTAAACATTTTCATGTCATCTGGATTTATGGCATCTGACATTGATGACACTGATTTAAACATTTTCATGTCATCTGCAAAACAAAGTAAATGCGAGTGACGAAAACAAGTAGCGATGTCGTTTACAAAGAATAAAAACAGAAGTGGACCTAGAATTGAACCTTGCGGTACTCCTCTTGGCGCAATAACCCAACTAGAAATATAATTACTAATGACAACAGCCTGCGATCTGTTAGATATATACGATGTTAACCATCTCAACAAGTCACCTCTTATGCCAATAAGTTCTAACTTAAAAACTAACATTTTGTGGTCAATTCTGTCAAAGCATTTGCTATAATCAGTGTAGACGACATCCACTTGTGCACCACTGCCCATTGAGTGTGTAATGTAATCATTCATACTAAATTAGTCACAGTTAGCGTCCTTGAAGAAAACCATGCTGTAAATCATCAAAGGAGTTCTTAACAACTGCAAAAAGTTGGTTATAAACAATTTTCTCAAGCACTTTGGCCAGTATGCACAATTTAGATACAAGCCTATAATTTGTTGCTTCTGTCTTTGCTCCCTTTTTGTGGACTGGGGTTATAAAAGCAGACTTCCATATGGATGGTACTATGCAATCGGCCAGAGACTTGTGAAACAGCGAATAAATAGGTATTGATATTGTTTTAGCACATTTAACAAAAATAAATGGAGGTAGTTTGTCTGGGCCAGCAGATTTATTAATATCTAACCTTAAGAGAAGCTTAATTATATCGTCCAGGTTTAATTGAATGTTCGAGATATCTGCCAAAGGTGGAGTGTGTGCAAGAGATGGCCGATTAAGGAGACCAGTAGAAGAAGGCTGGAGGAAAGTTGAATAGAAATAATCTTAAAATAAATTGCATATAACATTGCCATTATTAGCTATCCTATTACCATATTTTATCGTATTAGGTATATTAGATGATTTATAGCGAGACTTAACATATGTCCAAAAATATCTAGGATTTGTGATAATAGATTTTTCAACGGCGTTTATGTAATTTTTATAGCATTCCGCTTCCAGTCTTTTTACTCTTTCTCTAAGCAGTTTGAACGTATCGCGATCTGAACGATTACCATATTTTTTAAATTTCAACAAATATTTATGTTTCTCTTTAATTACTTTTTTTAATGCCGAGGTAAACCATACTGGATGAATCTCTTTTGCAAACTTTTTTAGGAACATTTATTTCTATGAATTTATTGATATATGAGTAGAATAATTCAACAGACTCGTCCACCGATCCGTTAGAAAATACCGTAGACCAATCGATACTTGATATGTTGGAATTTATTTCATCATAATTACCTTTTGAAAAAACATATTTTTCTCGTACTTCAGGTGTAAGGTATGCATATTCAAAAAACAATAATTGAATTATAAGTGCATTATGGTGCGGATCAATCGGTACCAACGCGTCACGGCATTCAGAAACAGATACGGAATCATTACACAAAACAAGATCTAATATCCTGCCATAATTATTAAGAACTCCATTATACTGGTGTTGCGTGTAGATTAATAATATTCCATGAAAGATAATATGTTAATAGATTTTAATTATTGAATTCATAAAAAAAGTGCCTGTCCCGTTGGTCTAGTGGCGAATAATGCGCTTTACGATCATGAAGTTCTGGGTTGAAATCCTAGGTCGGAAAATTATAGTGTTTCTATCGAAAAATTCCCAGTATCAGTCCGGAGTCTAGAGTTGTGCCCGGTATATGGCAAAAGCCTCGCCCCCTTACATAACATCGTCAGCAAAATGTGGGTGTAAACAGAACAAATGTACCACTCCCGCTTGGGGAATATAGACGCGACGGTGAAAAAAAACTTTTTTTTTTTTTTAAATCCTTAAAAATACACTAGGCATTATTCCTGTATCGTGGGTACATTTACAAACAAAAAATTCATATATACAAGGTGTAACATAATAAACGCAAGACCTCAGACACCCCGAATAGAGAATTGCTTCATAAATTCAAAACGAAGACCTAATTTCCAAATTTAAAGGTTTTTACACTTCCTTAAGCACTTTTATACCCCAATTAACTATCAAACTTGTACGTGTATATGTGCATTTTGAGAAATACGTTTTAGGAATGCATTTAAAATCTCCTTATTGCTATGAACCAAGAATAAATTTAGTTTTTTATAGCACACTGAAGGAGTAAAAGCATTTCGTGCAAATAAAAAAAAGTAAGATACATTAAAAATTGTTGGAATCAATTCAGTTACCGACTTAGAACAAACAACTTTCAGATCTTGCGTTTATTATGTTACGGCTTCTAGAAACATTCAAACCGAAACAAATATTTGTAAGTCACACAAAGATTTGTTCCGTGTGGGGATCAAACCTGCGGCTACTTGATTCAGTGGGCGAAACGGCTAGATATTTAGGTAGCTTACTAATTATCGCCTTATATTCCAGTGACTCTGAATCCATTTATTTTATTTCGACCACCAGTTTAATTCCACTATAAGCTACAATACGTGAAAAACACAATACACTTCTGCATTAATTACAAATTTAATTATAATTTTATATTGTACCGAATACGGTTCGTTTCACTCAAAATATGTTTGCACATCGAAAATTCTACATCATTAACTCAACTGGCAAACATGGCGGCCGAAAAATTAATTTTATATTTCGAATCCTTTGTCTGTGTGACACTTGTGGATATACAATTTATGATATCGATGTTCCAATCCAAAATTCAATTTTCTTCTGTTTTACGTCATCAATTTCGGGGTTGGCAACGATTTGCTGTCAATATCGTTTTATCCCTTTGAGTTTTTTATCTGTTTTTATTTGAGCGGTTGCCATGTTATCGTCTGGGGATTTTTTTTTTACTAATTGACCTAGAAGAATTTTCATACTAACATTTATATCGTGATTTCTTCCTACTTAATATCAGTATATACTGCCCTACTGCGGCTTGGGTAAAAGGGCCTTCTCTCACAAATCGAGGTGAGAAAGATTAAGTCATGCTCCATCACATGGACTCTGTGTGGATTGGTGGAAAAAGCCTTGTAACCTCATGCAGTAGGAACTAACCAAGCTGCTTATAAGGCTTTCAAGTAGGCTTAACGGCCACCACTATAAAAAGGGAACCAGGACCAATGGCATTGCGTGCCTTCAAAAACGTTCAAATATGAAAATACAACAAACGGTCACCCATATCAGACCGACCGAATCGAACCCTATTTAATCTTGGAGATCACTAATGATTATGTGCTCGCTCAGCGCTACGAGTGTTTCCAGATAATTAAAATATTTCTACAAAATATTGTCTAAATAAATATAACTCAAATCTAACGAGGAAGATAGTGTACCTACATAGAATGCCATTTTTTCCTTTGTTCCACTTGATGAAGTAATTTTGGGTCCCAATTGAAAATCCCAAATAATAGTATCTGTAGTCTTTTCCAATCAAACTTAAAAACTCTTTTCATTCGACACAAAACCGTCGATTTCTTACTAACACCATTTTCGAAAATACTGTCGCCTTCATATTACACTTGTTATTTGTTCATAAAGTTTTATAGGTTGATTGGAATAGACGTGGAATAGACTATACATAAACAATACTTCACATGTGTTTATCTATGGATTCCTAAAATTCTTAAAAAATGATCTTGGATTCCAACGCACAGGTAAGTTCTATATACAAACCTTGGAATAAATATAATCTAGAAGCCGCGGGCGCGCATCAAATTGAAGCAACAATTGCTACCTGCGAAGCAGGTAGTCACACGTTCACGAGATTAGTCACCCTGTGACCGTTCGTGCGAAATAAAGTGCTCTGTGCGGCTCAGATTAAATTGAATTATGCCGTCTAATGTCATTCCCACCTGTAAAAATGTCGTTGAGCTCAAAAAGAAACATGTTAGGATCACATTTCGTACGTATCTAACGCATTCAGGTGCCGTATTATTTAAATATCGAATTAATTCTTCTATCTGTAATTGTCATAGTAAAAGAGGCGTCCATTTTGTTAGTGTTGCTAGTATAACAATTTTATTTTTCCCTAGTTTTATTTGCTGAGGACTTTATAAGTTCTAGTATTAAATGGTTATAATATAGTTTACTACTACATCACGGTTTTAATATTTAGTTAAGATGATGAAAATATATTTTCCCCACATTAAATTACTACAAACCTTAATAGTACAAGTATATCTATATCTTAAGCTTAATTTGCATTAAAATACACGTTACCGCAACAATGATTTTATTATCATGTACTCCAATGTCATTAACATTTACCCCAAAAAGTGGTAATATTTCTGTGCTGCCAATATTACGCCGTAAGAACTGCGGTGATTGCGGGGTGTTTGTTGAATTTTTGGCTTCACCGCGCGGCGTGCAATTATGACTGCGTGGCTTCTATATTATTCTAAGATATAAACAAAATAATAATTCAACAACTGAGAGCTTCGCACGAAAAGATTGACTTAAGCGTGACTCTAGTGATTTGATGTGCCACATTTCACACCGATTAACACTAAAAATTTACTAAATAAACAAAAACTGACAGCACTCTCAACTCATTGGTCCGATGAAGCTGTAAACGCCCTGCGGCCAACAGCATATCATTCAAACACACAAAAAACTCTCAACTCAAACTTAAATAATTTATTTTGTATAAGCCCTGCGGGGGCGCTTACAAATAGTCAATATACATTTCTTTAAATCTAATTTACCTACTAATCTACCACCGGATAGGAACACGGCCTCCACTGCACATCCGGCGAAGAAACTCAACGGGCTTGTCTTTTTTTTATTTAATTCTCTCTCTCTCTCTTTTTCCTTTCCATTTTCTTTTCAATCATATTGTATGGATACAACGTTTAGGTTACAATTAAATAGTTTACGATCTAGCTCCAGTGTGATGCCTTACGAACGAGACTAAAGATGTCATTTATAAAGAGTGGCTAAAGTATTCCAGATAGACCAGTCCCCACAAGCAGCACCCGTTCACTAGTATGACTACTGGAACAGCCATCACTCCCTTCGCCCCGCGTGAGCATGACCAAACCAGAACCCCAAAGACGGTGGTCAGATTGTATCTACAAAGCAGCAATACCCCAAGCTCGTCAGGTACAACACACTACGCTCTGATTTTCCCAATTTTAATATTAATTTAACAGAAATTTAACAAACCATAAAACAGTATTGACAGAACTGACAAATACATACCAAATTAGGTCAAGGAAACCATTCCAAGGTATCGTTTATGTACCGTCAAGATTTTTTGCGTTTGTGAGACGATAAATCTCATAACTTATTTATTCCAGCCCCAAAACCTTAAGGAACTGTCTAAATTAAGACATAAATCTTTCGTTTCGCCCATTTTTGCCGTCCGACTTGTAATTTTGTCAAGAATCAAAGATTGTTTTTATATATTGGAAAATGGAAAGTTTAGCGATTTGCGGAGACAGCTTTGAGGATGATGTATATGATATCGGAAGTCTAAGTATTGGGTAATATATTACGGGAGAGAATAATATCAGGAGCAGGTTTTAAGAAGCGTAAAAATGTAAGTCGAACGTTTTTTTTTTCATTCGCAGGGGTGAAATCTTCAGCACATCTCAATCCTTTGTGAGAACGACTAATACTACTAGACTAAACTCTGTTTTATAGTTATATCTATACTAATACTATAAAGAGTATAGATTTGTTTGTAACTGATAAACTCTGAAACTATTAAACCGATTTAAAGATTTCTTTTCCTTTAAAATACGTAGTGCGTTTACAAACATGAAAATTTACATTCACAAATACTGGAACAAATAATAGTGGGTCACACAAAGGTTTGTCCCGTGCGGGAATCGAACCCGCGATTATAAGACACGGTGGGCGGAGCCGTTTAAGTTTAAATAAATATACAGATTGGATTTTTAAAAAGGAGCAGTAAGGGCAGCTTCGTTTATTTTTTACTTGCATTGTTCAACTTATTGAATTCTGACTTTTCTTGTACTCCAACCTCAGTTCGCCCAGCCGAAGTTTTTGATCCATATAACTTCAAAGGATCAAAAACTTCTATTGGGCCAATGAATCCTGCTTCTTATAACTTATACTCGATTGGTACCAAAAAAACTATACTCTGTACTCTCTGCCTACCCCGCAAGGGATCTGGCGTGAGGTTATAGATAGATAGATAGATAGATAGGTACCAAAAAAAGTTTTTGTGCGAATTTGCCAATTTTCTCACTGTTCTCTATTTTCAAAATCTGTAAATGCAGCTCAAAATGGCGCAAAAAGTTAAGGATAGTCTCCAAAGACGGTTTTTCTGTAGCTACAACAGTTAGTGGCCACTCTCAATAATTCACTCTGTATATTTATTTAAAAAACCTAAAATAGCACGTATAAAGAACCTACTTAGAGTCAGTTCAACGACTCCTTCACCCAGGAAGCTTATAAACTAGCATTCTGGCTACAAATTCAAACGGCATAAACATGTCGAACGTTATTTTGTTTCCGTTCGGAGCCTGCAAAGGTTGTCTCCGATTTTTCTTGTTTACGATACAGACGCCGATGTTGGGGTGCGTTCACTATGAATTGTTATAATTGATTTTTTTATCATGTTTGTAAGGAAAGAAGCTGATAAAACACTGTCTCAAGGCCTACCATCGCAGAGATCTGGTTGTTCCAAATGTTTGTAAGGAAAGAAGCTGATGGATTTAATTATTTCTTCTTAGATTTGGTTGATTAGTGAGCCACATCTGAAATGTTTGGGTCATTTGAAGGATTTTTGTGTAAGTTTTCTAATATTAGAACACGAAATGACTTACTTCGAAAGCAGTTAAGCAGTTGGTCCCGGCTGCCACTAAATGGTAATCGTTAAACCGAGTTGTAAGCCTTATAGGCGTCATTCTAATATCAGGTAGCCACAAACCAGCCTCCGCCAATCTGCACTGGGTCCGCGTGGTGGAGTATGCCCTAATCACCTCTTACTTCGAGTTTTGAGAGAAGCCTTAGCCCAGCATAGACAGTATACGCTGAATATTACACTATTATTAAATCAAATCTATAACAGTTTCGGGTTAAAACAATTTATTCTCATAGGAACATAAAGTTGAGATACAATTTTTATAAGTATGTAATACATTTCTCTCGTTAAATACTTGACTAATTCACAAATTCTTTTTGTATATATTATTATCATTGCAATCCTTATTATCATTTGATAAGTTATTATGCAGCAGGACTCCCTCAAACGTTATTGACTTCTTTCCATAATTGGTTCGTATATTGATAATTTTCTATTCGGTTTTTTTCGTAATATTCAATTGTCACTACTTTATAAAGATCAAGCCTATATTCTCCAAGCTAAAGGGGAAGAGGTGTACTATGTTCACCTACATATAGCTAATAATGTTAGGTCCCTATGTTATAGGGGAAGTCAATTGCTATAATACCAAGCAAAATTTCGGACTCCGAACAGCGGCTAAGATTATTGTCCTAAAGGACAAAAGTATCTCATATTTACACCTTTTTTTCCTAGAAGGGGAAATCCTCATGTACACGAAGTTATTATAGGTAGTGCCGGACTTTTATCTGCCTAAATCTATCCTAATTCTCCACCTCCGTCCACCCCGGTACCACCTTTCGGTATTTCCTTCAGGATGGGGATGTTTTCAATTTTTGTTCTTCATCCCGTTCTCCATTTTTCTTAGTTTTTATTATTTGTCCCATGTAGTTATTGCTTCCCAATTTCCTTTACTTTCTAGCAATAAGGGGACTATGCTGCCTCTGTTTATATAAGTTCCTAAGCTTGTTTCGAGACACGTGCGTCATACTTTGGGACCAACACCTGTTGGAACTCTGACTCTCTACCTACCCCACAAGGGATCTGGGATATATAGAACGAGAAAGGGAGACTGAGAAAAGGATATAGCGACGTACCGCATCATTATTATTTAAAAGTCATCATTGTGAACAGAGGTTTTACCAAGTGGCAGCATTAAAGGCGCGCTGGTTTGATGCCAGATTATCCCTCGCACGCTCCACAGATTTTAATCACTCAGCCGGTGTGCCAAGACGTAGTATGCCCAGGCCAACTTGCAATATGCCGGTATTCCTATTCCTGTACTTGAGTACATAACCGGAATTTAACTCTATGAGTATTAATAATACTTTAAGTACATGCGTATATGTCAGAGCTCTTCGACGGTTATGAATCATGAACAAAGATATAGCATTAATAATTTACTAATATAATAAATGCTAAATTGCAGAATTTAATAATGGTTTTCTTAAAAAAAAAACCTATCCCGACACGAAACATTATTTCGGTGTTATAGGTGTGTTTAAAATAAAAAAAACCCAAACAAACATTTGGGTCACAGACTCAGGAGGGTCCAGATGAAAATCAGCGGCTAGAACTCGTAGGAACAAGTGCAAGGCGCTAATTTACATCTGGCATTAAGCTGATCTGGATACCAATTTGGCTCAGCCGTGAGACACATTCTCATATGTATTTGTGTGTTGTGTTCATATAAATTTTCAGACAATCTTAATCGTTTGAGCGTTTCGTAATTGAATGGTTGAAATGTTGATGTGTATGTGTTATATCAGAAGACCAAATCTAGGGAATAATTGACACTGAGACTGCATCTTGACTAAATTGAAATTTAATTATGAGTTGACTTACATTTACTGAGTTTTTAAATTTACGCGAATATTACACATAAAATAAAACTATTTGTCAGAATTTATCGCGGTTTCTTTTTGAACTCAAAGAAGTCTGCAGTCTTTGAACAGGTCCTTGACCGCACCCGCGATAACATCAGATATGATAGACCACAAATCCTCGTGAAAGAACACCGATTCCTAGCAAGGATGGTTCGCGAGGCTATTGAAATTAAAAAATATCCTCATTTCAATAGAGAAGATAGCTGGGTGCTTCCATCAACTTGGGATCCGGTAATTAATATAATCAAATCCAAAACCAAGCATAACACTGTAAGGCCTCAAGGGCACCGTGAGCTCATTCTGCGTAGATCGGACCAACAAAAATAATTAAGAAGTTTGAGGGTACCCCGGAACAACTATGCCTTTTGTACGTCTAACACCTCAGTCCTTCCCGTGACCATGGGTGCTGTAAGGCACTCGAAACGTCGAGAACTTAAAAATCAAAAATAAATAGTGATAAAATCCGAAAAATAGTATTATTTCATGTGACTTACATTTGGTATTCTCGTCCACTAAAGTATCGATCTGATTTCAATATCATATCAGTCTAATTTCGATATAATGCCAAGTAGTTTCATTTGTAATATATTGTTGATCACATGTGAATCTCAGCTGCGACACTCTAAATAAAAAATATCTAACTAAAATCTTGAGTTTGACTATATTTTGTATATTTGTTGTCCATGTCAGTTCAAAATTTTATTGGACTACCGTTTACATTTTGTTAAACTTTCGGTCCGATCTAGATTCGGTCGATGTCGACATTTTACGAGAATACCGTATACGCGATTTATGATATTGCGATTAGATCAAAACTGCATTTTGAACATTTAAATTACGAGAATTGGCCTTTACGCTAAATATTGTGTCTCTAATGCTGAGATAAATAAAATTTCAATCTTTCTTTCTGTCTATTTGTGGGTAAAACAAAGATTTTTCCCGAGCGGGGAACGAAACCGTGACCACTTGATCTGGTGGGCGGAGTGGCTTAAGCTTTTAATCACTGGGCCAAGCTTTTGTAATTGCTGATGTTTGAATTTATTGGCGTTGAAAAACATCTCCTAATGAGAGTGGCAGGGGCGTGAGTACTGGACGTTGGCTTAAAAGTAACCAAATCATGTTCAATTTTTCTCCTTCAGCAAACACATACCGTCACGCCTATATTCCCCAAGCGGGGGTGGCAGAGGTGTACTAAGTACACCCACGTTTCGCCGACGATGTTAGGTCTCATGTAATATGGGGCGAGCCTATTGTCATATACCGTTTATCTAGAAAATATTTCCTAATAGTTCCTATCACAAATAGTTTTTCTAGAAAAACTTCATTTGTCTGACCTATGATTTGAACCCAGGACCTCGTGATCACCAAGCGATGCGCTTTGCCAACGAGGCAGTCAAACATTATCTGATACATGGTGGCTCTTTAATAATTATAAATGACAAGATCAAATTTAAAGAACGTAGGGATATTATGAGCCTGTTGAAAGAGTTATTGAAGTTGCTTGTATTGAGTCTGAGCAGCTCATTGTTGTGTGCGTATATAGGCCCCCATCTTCTCCTTATTATGATTTTGAGGTATTTATGGAGGACATTTCATTTAAAATCTCCACTTCTAATTAAATAGTTGCTTTTTGTGGAGACTTTAATATCAATTTATTAGAAAACAACGTTATAACTCGGAAATTTTTAACACTCATAAAATCATATAATTTGTACAATGTTTTTTTGGAACCTACTAGAATAACTGCTACTAGTGCGACATGTATTGATAATATTTTTACAAATGTGAAACCTAGGTATTATTCTGTGTTACATATACTAGAATCCGATTATTGTGGGCAAATGGTTGTATTCCCTAGGACTACTAAGGTTCAAAGGAGAAAGTAGGCTTTGTTCCAATGAATGTTCGCCGCTTGGAGCGTTTTAAATGTAATTTAATTAAAAAAGTACCTAAATTGCCATCACAAAATGAACCGAACAATTTATATAACCCGCTGTTCCACCGGATAAGCGAGAAATTTAGTAACATTTTTAAGCCCAAAATTGTTTTGGTCTGTGATCGTGCTTAGTGCATGGACAACCTGTGGTATTTACACTAGTAGACGGAAGTTATAGGAACTTTATGATGAATTAAAAAAAAGGTAAACCGACTTCAAAAACCAAAAAATAAATATTTGAAGTCGGTGCTGGTTGGTGCAGTCGGTTACTTGGCACCGACTTCAAATATTTGTTTTTTGGTTTTTGAATTCGGTTTACCTTTTCTTTTTAAAGATTTTTATTTTACCATTTTAAGTGACGAGTGAATTATTTAGTAATATTTATATACCGATATTATATTATTTTCTGAGTTGTACAGTAAGGGACCTACAGGATTAATATAATGACTATAATAACGGAATCTATACATTCGTGCTGTTCGCCGTTAAAGAGTTCCTTCTTGTATCTTCAAAATCCAAGGTCTAATACCAATAACATTAAAATAGAACCACCTCAAAACTATACTAAACCCAATGCAAAAAGAATCATCAAAATCGGTTCATAAGCAAAGGAGTTATAAAAATGGACGAATTATGAACCTCCTTTTTTGAAGTTGGCTAATATACTGCTTAGTTCTATAGTAGGGTACCTATAGGATTGACGTAATACTCATTATATCTCAATTTACACATGCCTATTGTTTGTCGTTAAGGAGTTCCCTGGCGTATCTTCTAAGTCCAAGGTCCAATGCCAATGAAATTAAAATGGGACCACCTCGGAGCTATACTCAACCCAATGCAAAAAAAATCATCAAAATCGGTCCATAATTGACGGAAATATCGCTGAACATACATAAAAAAAAGCATACATACAACCGAACATAGAACCTCCTCCTTTTTGAAGTCGGTTAAAAATCTTATAAGCACAAGTCAGAATTTAAAGAATATGTAAAAAATTACTTAAAATTTTTTAAAAGAGCCTGTTCTGCAACATTTATTTATTTTATTTATTTATTTATTTAAAAAATAAAATTAAACAATTTGGTAATGTAATTAAAATTACTTGGGATATTATTAACAGTGAAACCGGTATGAATACAGTGCAAAGGACAAACTTTATTTTGAAAGTTGGTGATAAAAGTGTCAGGGATGATCAGGAAGGGGCGACTGAGTTTAAAACTTTTTTTGCCAATATCTTTGATAACAACTAAAACTCAGACGTTGTCTCATGTCCGTTTCTTCTACACATAACATTCTTCTTCTTGACGTGACCAACTTATAAAGGTTCTGCTAGAATACCAGCGCTGAACTATAACCATAGTGCAGCAATATGCTGAGGCAGAGTCCTGTTTGGGAAAGATATTATAAACACCTTTAATAATCTTAATATTAAATACACGGTGGACATATGGGGACTGTCTGTGAAGACAGTTCTATAATCCATATAATCGCCCCCATCTTGCCATCTACGTTTAATGGCTGTATTGTTCGTGGTGTATTTCCTGATGTTATGAAACTTAGTAGAGTGATTCCTTTGTTTAAATCGGGTAGCATATCGGATCCAAAAAACTTTCGGCCCATTTCTTTGCTACCGACGTTAAGTAAGATTGAATCAGATGTTAAGCCACTTTAGTAGTCATAATGCCCTTAAAAAAATAGTTTGGCTTTACTAAAAATCGCTCAACTAGTGACGCGGATTAATAAAAAATTTTTTTGATGCATCGGAGAACTCGCAGGATGCTTTAGGAATATCAATTTCTTTAAGGCTTTTGACTGTGTGTATCATGAAACTCTCCTCAAGAAACTACACCACTACTGCATTAGAGACAGGGCTCTAGACCTCTTAACTCCTTGTCTAATAAAATTCAAGAGGTCGAATAAGGTTAATGGGAAAAAGTCTCACGGCACTGCCGTGACAATGGGATGTGCCCCATGTGTCAATAGTGATACCTAGAAAACTGTATTTCTAGGTATCACTATTGATGCCAAAATATGCCTATTAATTAAGTCCAAAAAAGCTATTAAAAAAAAACTAGACTAGGTAGTAGAGGATATTAAAATATTTTGGAATATATTAACGATAAATATTGGTTTTAAGCAGGTCCTCGTTCAGCAACTCCTAAATACATTATTAATAAATAGAATTTTGTAAAAAAAGAATGATAAACAGAAAGGCTAGATTAATTAAGTTAAAAGACTAGCTCGTTGAGTCTCTCGCCGGATCTTATAAGTGCCAGCCCGCGTTCCGATCCGGTGGTAGTTGTAAAAAAAGTAATAATTTTCGATGTTTGTAAGTACTCTGGTTGGCCTATACAAATAAAATATTTTGACTGACTTTGTACTCTGTCAACACACTTTTTGCTAACATTTTTAGATCCCAATATCATATTGACATTATATTGAACCCAATTCCGGGCGCCGCATTCATACTGTGATTTTTTCCTTATATAACCGACACTGCTTCCAGCCTAGTATTCGAATCCAGGACCCCGTCGCTACTTGCATTATATGCCACTAGACCAACTTGCTCAGCGAGTTATTGAAAGAGCTATGCTCGGCGATTCTCTACGTGATCAAATCAGGAATGAAGAGATTCGAAGAATAAGTCACCGACATAGCCCATAGGATTAGTAAGCTGAAGTGGCAATGGGCGGGCCACATAGCGCAAAGGTAGGACGGGCATTGGAGCAGGAAGATTCTAAAATGGAGACCACGTATTGAAAAGCGCAGCGTGGAACTGTCGCCTACCAGATGAATCAACAATCTTGTTAGGATCGCAGGAAGTCGTTGGATGCAGATGGCATCGGACCGGTTACGCTAGAGAGCGATTGGGGAAGCCTATGTTCAGTAGTGAAATGATGAGACTAACGAGGCAGTACATCAGTAACCTCCAATTTTCCCATCGTTATCTAAATTCTTCACAGTTATCTCAAAACACCCTGTTTTTACTCCACCAAAAAGTGTATACGCAATAAACGTTACCTCCGCTTTTTAATCAACTTTCTAGGCCTCGGAACTAGCTCAAGAGTCGCAGGCAAACTTTGCGATACAAAATTGAACAAGACAAAAGTGTAGAAACTCAACAACGGTCGCTTCCGTACCGGGAACTCTTGAAATTAATTCCCTTTTGTAATACTATGAAAAAGCAATGCAAGTTTTGCCTCACCGACTGTTACCTTTGATATAGTTTAAACTGTTTTTATCATCGTTATAAAAGCTGCCCGCCCCGGCTTTGCAGGGTGTATGTGCTAATGAAGAAAATGAGACCATTCTGCCAATATTTTTGAAGATCTCTCTACTATCGTCTGTCTCACTTTTTGTATGGATATTTTTCACTTTTCCGTACAATTTTTCAAACATTTTCTTGCATACAAACCTTGTCCTGACAATTATAAACACAGCAAAAAATAATAAGCCAAATAAGTTCAACTGTTTTCAGGTAATGCACTTACAGTGGGCAATTGATTTTTATTTATATAGATTTGTTGGGGTTTCTACCTACCCCGCAAGGGTTATGGCGTAACGACATAGAAAAATAGTCTGTTCTGTGACTTTTTGCTGATTTTTATTGTTGAAAGCGTGTCCATTTCATATCCCAAGCGAAGATGGCAGAGGTGTTTTGTATACACCTAACTTTTACCATCTGTGTTGAGTCTCAATATGATAATCGACAAACATATTATACAATTTCGAACTTTGGACTCCGGATATTCGGCTTTTTCATTAGGTAAACTTCACTAAATAGACCGTGTCTTATCTGAAGGGCAAGTCAAAAGTCTCCGTAACCGGCGAGCTTGTATGAGACAAAGTATGAGAGTGGAGGAAGCCAGAGAGGTATATAAGTAAAGAACGTGTTGAAACTCTGTACTTTCTGCCTACCCCTCAAGGGAACTGGCGTGATGATATGGACAGATAGATAAACTACACTTTGTTTTACTTAGGATTCGAACCCAAGACCTTGTCGCTATGCGCATTTTACGCCACTAGACCAAGGTATCAGAAGTATATCTGTGTGACGATATTAACAGCAAATAATTTATCTACATCGTTACATACTTCTTTCCTTACATACCTCTCTGGCTTTTTTCACTTTCATAGTTCGTCTTTCACACCCTCACAGGTTAAAGAGATTCTTGACTTGCCTTTCTGATAAGACACGGTCGATTTGGTCAGCAACTAAAAATGAAATAATTTAAAAGACCTTTTTAAAATGTTTTTATAGCAAAACACAATGAAAATATCTTGCTTAGTTGAGGAGAGGATGACTTCCTTCCGGCTCCATTATAAGACCTTGAACACCATACGGGTATAAAGTACTCGTCAAGGCAAATCCAACGAGCTCAAACACGGTGGGGTTATATTGAGTAGTCGGGTGGTTCTATTCGCCACCTTTCGGCTTCACTATCAAGCCCTAAACACTATCTAGTTGTATAGTACTTGTTAATACCTATCTAACAAGCCTAAACACGAGGGGGTTCCGTTGTACAATTTAAATGTCTCTATGGCCACTTTCCGACTCCATCATTAGACTAGCTCCATGGTACCATATTATTACCATTGTCTTATGTCTATGCAACCGTCTTTACACACATATGTCGAATTTCAGCCCAATCGGATACCCGCAAGTGTTAGAAAAATGGATGACAAGATATGAACCGGAAAGACAGACAGGCAGGCACACAAACATGGCAAGTTAAAAAAAAGCTTGTAAAAAAAAAGCCGTATATGTATAAAAGATAGTACAAAAATGAGCTCTGGTGATTCGGGCAAAGAAAAACGAAAGGAAGAATTACAAAACAGACATACAATGCGAAAAGGGAAGGATGTAGGTACTAGGGAAGATCTGGACTATCTTACCATGACCAAATAGGCCGTTCTATTTGTTTGTTCGTTTATCTGAAGGGCAAGTCAAGAGTTTCCGTAACTGGGGAACGTGTGTGAAACAAACTATGCGAGTGGAGGAAGCCAGAGAGGTCTATAAGAAAAGTACCTGTTGGAGCTCTGAACTCTCTGCCTACCCCGCATGCATCTGGCGTGATGTTATAGATAGATAAAACTAGAAATAATAATAACTTACATAATGGAATAAAGACACGCTATATTCAAGAGCACTCCCCTTTCAATCATTGCACCCCAGGGGTCGGCAGAAACAATAAATTAGTGCGATAACCGCAACCATGGCCCACCGGCCACTATCAGATAATTGTTTCCGGGAATCAAACGCGGGACCGCGCTTATTGCTAGTAATTTTATAGTGTTGTTATGGCTTCATGAATTATGTTTTTATTTTCTTTGATAAAAGTAGCTAAAATATGGTGTATGAGATGAACTATGAGAGTGAAGGAAACCAGAGAGGTATGAAAGGAAAGAACCTGTTGGAACTCTGTACTTTCTGCCTACCCCGCAAGGGATCTGGCGTGATGATATAGAAAAATAACTTATAAAAGCTGTAGTTAGTATTATTATGTGGTTTTGTAACAACTTTTTATTTGATATTTCCTGTGATCTGCCTGATGGAACGATGGCTCTGTGGTCTGGTGTACCGCAGAGCAGTCGTGCCAGCATGGGGGTGGGTATCTTGCTGTCCCGTCGCCTGGCCTCTGGAGTGAGAGATTATGGCCTGTGCGATGCGAGACTTCTCTGGGTCCGTTTAAAACTGGGTGTCACTAGAGTATTTTTGGTCGCAGCGTATGCTCCCGTAAGCTCGTCGACACCCCAGGACCTTGAGAAGTTTTGGGATAATGTCAGGGAAGTTCTGGATTTGGCTGAGGCTAACGAAAAGGTGATTCTGTGTGGCGATCTGAACGGATGGGTAGGAACCAGGCGGCAAACTTGCGACGCTGCTCTGGGTCCTTATGGTGATAAGAGAGTGAATGATGCAGGTAAGCTCATTGTAGATGTTTGTTTGGAAAGGGGTCTCCTTGTGTCTAATACGATATTCCAGCATAAGGACATACATATGTATACGTGGAGGAGGAATGAACAAAAAAGCATGATAGATCTGATCCTGGTTGATAACCGTCTCCGAAGCAAACTACAAGATACGCGTGCGTATAGAGGCCCCACTCTGGAATCAGACCACTATCTCGTAGTTGCGCGGTTTAGTGGTCTGTTCAGGAAGTGGAGGCACTGGCGAGAGCGTATCCCCTTCGGAGACCTTGAAAGATTAAAGGTTGAAAAGTTGCAAGATGAGAGCGTGAGGAGAATGTATGAAGACAGAGTCCGGGACAAGCTTTTGACAGCAGGCTCTTCGGACTCAAATGTAGATGAATGCTGGAATAGCCTGAAAGAGAGTTTGGTGGAATCCGCGAAAGAAGTATGTGGTTGCTCAAAGAAGCATATTACAGCAAAAGGTGATGCATGGTGGGATGCGGAGTTGCAAAGCTCCGTAGAAAGTAAGAAGAAAGCGTGGCAGGACTATGTATCTTCTTTGAACCTGAATGCCAGTATGACAGAGATGAAGAAAGAAATATACCGGCAATGCAAGAATGCCACTAAAACTTTAGTGAAAGAAAAGCGTGAAAGAGCCAGTATGATTGAGGAGGAGAGGCTGGCGAAGAACTTCGAGAACAACACCAAACTCTTTTGGAGCAAGGTGAGAAAGGCTCGAGGTGATTCGTCAGGCTCCAGAATGGAAAGGATAAAATCTAAAGATGGTGACATTCTTGCAGGCACACAAGCTGTGCTAAACCGGTGGAGTGAATATTTTGGAGAAATGTATGGAGATGACCCGGATGCTGATGCCGCAGACGTGCCTAAAGGCGAGATTGCGGCACCAGAATCAACGGAGGACATCACTATGGAAGAAGTTGAATGGGCGATAGGAAGTATGAAAAACGGTAAAGCTGCGGGAGTAGACATGATATCTGCCGAGATAATCAAATATGGTGGAACTTGCGTCCGGGACGCTTTCCGGGCCCTTGCAAACCTTTGCTGGAGGACCGGTAGAGTCCCTACAGATTGGCGCCGCGCAGTCATAGTACCCTTGTATAAAGGCAAGGGTTCACAATATGACTGCGCCAATTACAGAGCCATCAGTTTGATCAGCTTGGCAGCCAAGGTGTACGGTAAAATTATTGAACGGAGAATGCGCGTGAAGTCCGATGGAATGTTGTGCGAGGCACAAGGGGGTTTCAGGTCTGGAAGAGGATGTTCGGATCAAGTCTTCTCACTCCGCAACATCGTAGAGAAGCATCTGGCAGTGGGCCGGAAGGTTTTCTGCGGTTTTGTAGATCTGGAGAAGGCATTTGACAGAGTTGTGCGAAAGAGACTTTGGGACATTTTGCCAGAGTATGGTATAGATGGCACTCTGTTGCGAGCCGTCCAGTCCACTTATGTGGACTGCAAGGCATGCGTACGGGTGGGTGGTAACAGGTCACCCTGGTTTGACGTTAAAATCGGCGTCAAGCAGGGTTGCGTGTTGTCCGCTAGACTGTTTATAATATATCTGGACAAAAGTCTTCAAAGACTGAAAGCGATGAATGAAGGTGTACAAATGGGTGACTTAGTGGTAAACCATCTACTTTATGCAGATGACGCGGTTTTAATAGCGCCAACAGCCACTGATCTGCAAACACTAGTCACAGTTATGAAAGACGACTGCATGATCAATGGCTTACACTTGAATGTGAAGAAAACCAAGATTATGGTTTTTGAAAGGGAAGAAACCAGAACGAATGTAAGGATTGTGGTTGGTAACGATGTGCTGGAACAAGTGAATGAGTTTGTATATCTTGGATGCGCCTTCAGTAAGGATGGGAAATACACCGCTGACATAGAGAGAAGAGTGAGTGCAGGGAACAGAGTGAATGGTGCGATGGGAAAGCTACACGGGAGCCGGCACTTAAGCCATAAGGCGCAGCTGGCCATACATAATGGAGTTCTTGTCCCAACGCTGTTATATGGTAGCGAGAGCTGGGTATGTAAGAAGGAGAATGAAAGTAGGATAAATGCGGTAGAAATGCGAGCTCTGCGGAAGATGTGCGGAGTGAAGCTGACCGACCGCATTAGCAACAGCATAGTAAGACAGCGAGTAGGTATGAAAGATAGTATCGGTGTAAAGATGAGAAAGGGCATGCTCCGTTGGTTCGGGCATATAGAAAGAATGCCAGAGGAAAGAATGACAAAACAGATATACAATGTGAAAGTGGAAGGATGCAGGTACCGGGGAAGACCTAGACTATCTTACCACGACCAAATAAACCGAGTCTTATCTGATGGAAAAGTCAAGAGTCTCCGTAACCGGCGAGCGTGTATGAGACGAACTATGAGAGTCGAGGAAGCCAGAGAGGTATGTAAGGAAAGAACCTGTTGGAACTCTGTACTCTCTGCCTACCCCGCAAGGGATCTGGCGTGAGGTTATAGATAGATAGATAGATTTTTATTTGACCACGAATTGGTCTAGTGATCTGATGTAAAATGGCTCGGCTCATCGGATCTAGTAGCCGTGGGTTCGATTCCCGAATGAGATAAAGTTTCGTATGATCCACTAATGTTCTTTTCGGTCTGGGGGTTATTGTATGTATATAAATGGTATCATGTATATAAATGGTATTACTTTCAGTATGGGGGCAACGTTTTTAAAAATAGCCAAATAATTCAAATGAATGCAACTTTGCAATAAATGCAAATTTTAACAAGCAAATACAAGCCCTTTACAATTTTGAAATAAGTAATTTAGATAAAATACGTCCGAAACATAACTTTAAAAAAATACGTAGTCCCACACTAGGATTTATTCCTGTATCATGGGTGCGTTTACTAACATGAAAATTCACATACACAAATACCCAGACTAAAACGAATAATTGTGGGCCACACAAAGATTAGTCCCGTGCCGGAATCGAACCCCCGACAATAAGACACAGAGGGTGGAGCGGCTTAAGCTCTTAAGCACTGCGCTAAATTAACCGTCACAATTAAAAATAAAGTGGAATTACTTCCTCGTCACCGTCACCGTCACCCCCACCCCTATAGTATTGGGGAAGAAGTGTTCTGCATACACCCACTTATCGCCCAAGATGTTAGGTACCAACTTTATCAAGGGTAGGCCTGTTGCCATTATACAGGGCTCAATTTCAGACTCTGAACTAATGATTCTGGGTATTTTTCTATTAAAAAGAACGAACCTAATAATAATTTTACCCTAGAACCTTAACTAATTTAAAAATATCCTTCCACTTGTCTCTCTTCCCCGGTAGGAGAGGAGAGACAAGTGGAAGGATATAGGTACCGGGGAAGACCTAGACTATCTTACCACGACCAAATAGACCGAGTCTTATATGAAGGACAAGTCAAGAATCTTCGTAACCGGCGAGCGTGTATGAGACGAACTATGAGAGTGGAGGAAGCCAGAGAGGTTTTTAAGGAAAGCACCTGTTGGAACTCTGTACTCTCTGCCTACCCCGCAAGGGATCTGGTGATAAAGACAGATAGAGAGATTTTTTTCCCTTATGTTATTTCCTTTTTTCACAAATTCTAACTTCGTCGCGTCGATTCCTTATTTCTAATTTTTGCAACACTCTCTGTAAAATATTCGTATTTTCTTACAACCAAAAACAGATCCCCACAGGTCATGCCTAGTGTGGGGATCATTGAAGATGTTACTTTTTGGTTTAAATTTTTTTTGAAATAAATATTATTTTCATTTTTTCGTGATTGACACGCGCTTGTTTTGCCACTAGACCAACGAATCAGTCAAAACATTATCAGGAACTTAAGAGGAAGTACGCTAAATATAATTATATGTTAACATACGTTATTTAAAACACCCAAGCGCAGTGCTGAAATTAGATCGCCTTGTAAACACTAACTAGATCCAAGCAACGAAGCAATATAGACTCTGACCCATTAATTTTAAAGTCTAGTCTCTAGTGATTGCTGTGTGTGTGTTTGAGTGATATACGCTGTTGGTCGTGAGGCCTTTACAGCTTCACCGGACTTAAGGGCGAGCGTGCAATCAACATCGAGCCAGAAGGGCAAGGGGGACATACTCGAGGGCGCCTTAAGGAGGAACGGCCTCGGTTTGGACAGTCGCTACGGAGGGAAAGGGGTGTAATTAGTGCACCGGTCGGGGGTCTAGGGCATCTACGACTTCGTCGTCGTCGTCCGTATCCGGAGCGGAAAGAAGCGAAGTCAAAGTATCGGGAGGACCAGTGATTGCTGTTATGGTGCTTAGTTTATTAGTTAACGTCGTTAGTTATATATTATTTTGAAAGAAACGGCAGCCGCATTTTGTTGCGAGCGCCTGCAATTAATACTGCTCGCTAGAAATAATTAATATTAAATTACGTTTGGAGGGTGGCGCAAGGCTTAAGAAAGGTACGGGACAAATATTCAAAAATATTTGACGGAAGGTCAATTTAACGGACGATTCAGAGCAGTGGTTCAGAGTTTAAGCCGCTTCGCCCACTATGTCAAAAAGTCGCGAGTTCGATTCCCGCACGGCACAAAACTTTGTGTGATCCACAGTTATTTGTTGCGATCTGGGTATTTGTGTATGTGAATTTTCATGTTTGTAAACGCTCCCACGACACAGTAATAAATCCTAGTATAGGGCTACATTTAAAACAAAAGAGACAAAAAAAGAAAAATGTTATGTAAAATAATCTACAAACATTAAAATAATAAAGTGGCAGAGTTGTACTGTATAGATAGACCTACTTTTCACCACAATATTAAATCCCAATGTAATAGAGGACGAGTCTATTTCTATCATACCAGGCAATATTTTAGACTTCAGACTACTACTGAAATTTTTTCAATAGGAATATATCATTAAAGCAGTGATAGCCTAGTGGTTAGACCGTTGGACTGCAAAGTCAGAGGTCTCGGGTTCAAACTTAGGCACGCACCTCTGTCTGTTCGAAAATATGTGCGTATTAATTATTAACTATCTCTTGCTTTAACGGTGAAGGAAAACATCGTGAGGCAAACTGCATGCCCAAGAGTTTCTCGAAGATGTGTGAAGTTCGCCAACCCGCACTAAGTTAGCGTGGTGGACTATGGCCTAAACTCTCTTAGTTTGAGAGGAGGCCCATGCCCAACTGTGGGACAGTTTCTTAATAGGGCTAATATTATTATTATATTTCATTACCACTTTTTCAGACCTAGCTTTTGAAACTATAGAGTTTCTTTCTTGATGATAGACTACGATTCTTATTTAATTTAGGATGGTATGATGGCAGCTGCACTGTAAATAATTTTGATACAACGCATATATTCGGTATACTTTCTGTGTTTAGAATGTCTTAAACTATGCAATAGATACAAGCGTCATAATAAACAGTTATTGGGTACATATTTCATGACATTTTTCCCCGCTAGATATAATTAATTATTGTATTTATGTCGTGGGGACCCACGACACTCACGGCTTCAAGTGAGAGGAAGGGCATGTACTCAAACCACTAGATCAAGCCTTCGATGATACATTAACTCTTTAGAGGACCATCTACATAAAAATTTCGAGAACTAAAGTCAAGAAAGCAGGCTCGAAGGACCAAACCGCTACTTTCTCATAACTTAAACCTCAAACTAATCTGTCGAAGATACACACCAAGACCGGGGCTTACGTGTTCCTAACATGTTTTCGTAAGGAAAATGAACGACTCCAGCTTACTCGTATTTTGCAGTTCACAACGAACAATTAATTTGGATCACGTCTCGTGTTTAACACCGCTTATATTGCCAAGGTGGAGAATGAGGAAGGGGAAAGTGGGAACAATTACTTGCGCATACCTTCTTGTTGCTTATGGGCCTCATAAGACGGCTGATTTAACCCAAAGGGCAATAAACAGCTATACTCGCAGTTTCCCTAGCAGATTGAATCAGAAACGAGGAGATATGCAGAAGGATCTAAGTCACCGACGTAGCGGTCAGAATTGCCACACTTAAGTATCAGTGGACGGGGTACATCACTAGTAGAACTGACGGTTGTCGCAGCAGTAAATTTTCCCGGAACAGGGACGCAAAAAGATCGGAAGATGTGGACTAGGTGGACCCTTATAAAATGGGCCGATGTTCTGGTAAAGGTTGCAGACGAAAGCTTAAAGCCGGCTATCATAGCGATCTTTGATGGAGACCTATGTCTTGTAGCTGAAAAAAATGTTCTTATTGGCGAAAGGTAGGTAAGTTAGGTAAACATATATGAGATAGTAGTTGATCCAGCCAACTTCCAAGTCAATTCCAGTGAAGTCAAATTTCGCAAAGTTCCAGAATTGATAGTATGCCTAAAATTATAACGTCTGACTTTCACGGTACCTTGCAAGGCACATTAAGGGCCTTAGGACAGAAGATTGGTGATTGAGTAAACTTGCCAAATTTTGACCAGCTTTGAAATATATGTGACTTCCTTGAAACTTTAAAAGCATGAAGCCTTTGATTTCTATGACATTTTGACGTCGATAAACGCTACATTTTTACAAGGATCTTTTGGCTCGCGGCCAAAAAAACGAACACTGTCATCAAGTAAAACATGTCTTCGTGATAATTGCAGAGTTGCTGTTTGCTATAAAATTTACCCAAATTGTTTTTTTAATTGGTGACCATGCGGATCCACCTCTTGAAATATCTTTTTGGAAATAGGAAAATGTTACTAAATATCATCCCTAATTTCACACCAACGACCCTTGTCGATATCTTCCACGGGCCAAAAGATCCCTGTCGCACTAAAGTAAATATTCTTTAGAATCCTAAAAAATGTATCAATTGGTCTAACTTTGGACCTTGTAGATGACACAGATATAATATTTTTCATATAAGATGGGTAGTGACAGTTCTAAGTGCCAAACGAAATTAATATTTAATTCTATGGTATTAAGGCATGAAGCGAGCTATGCTCGGCGTCTCTTTGAAGGACCAAATTCGTAACGAGGTAATCCGACAAAGAACCAAAGTTACCGACATAGCTCGCAGACTCAGTAAGCTAAAGTGGCAATGGGCTGGTCACATCTGCAGAAGGACTGACGGCCGATGGAGCAAGCGTGTCCTAGAGTAGAGACCGCGACTTGGTAAGAGTAAGGTAGGACGGCCCCCAGCTAGATGGACCGACGACCTCAAAAAGGTCGCTGGGACAGACTGGATGCGGAAGGCGGAGGACCGTGTGCAAAGCGCGTGTTAGGAGAGGCCTATGTCCAGCAGTGGACTGCGATAGGCTGATTGATTGATTGATTGGAGGCATAACACCATAAGTATAGAAACAGGTCATGCCTCTTATTGCCATTGAATAAAGTATAATTTTCTTTGACACTTACAACTGTCACAGTACCCTTCTTTCATAAAAAATACTATAGTCAGAATATCTTTATATTAATACGTGAAGCAAAAACTTTGTACACATTTTTACGAAAATTGCGTTTACAGAGGAGTATGAAATTTTCCACACTTATAGTTTATATAGAGAAGGAGTGCAGAAGTGCAGAATGCTAATATTTTTTTTACATTATGCATAAAATATACATTAAATCAATGAAAAAAACATTACACACACTACCATGTATTTGACACAATACACGTCAAATTTATATTTGTCTTTAATATTATTTGTCTATAGTCTTACTGAATGTCAAACATAACCAGCAAACGATTAAAGAGTAGGTGGAATATCGACCTATGGGCGACCACTAGTATAGGTAATCAGACGAATAAAAACAGACTGCGGCCTTCCTCTGTGAAAATTTACAAACATATCTTGAAAGTAAACGCTATTATGCTAATGTTTCCATTTTACTATTTGTGCAAAGGAGCGAACCCTTAGAGCTTTTGTAGAAAAGAATGTATTTTTATCAGATAAAAATGCGATATAGTACGTAAAAGCCCAAAACTGTAGTAGGCGAACAGTTTCGTACCTTTTTAAATGTCAAAAGTTGTAGAGCAGTTTTAACGATCAGAATACAGAACGGAGAACTACTGTATTTTTGTGTTTCGTTTTTATTTTAAGAGCTATCCTGGCAAAAAAAATATGTGCATATATGTAAAATAGTGGTGTAGTTAAAATAAGTCGCGTTACACGCATTCCTAAAGCAAAGGTGTTAGAGGAGTTCTCTGTAAAGTCGAGTAGCATTCTCAGATTTTCAAACCGCTTGTATGCTTTTATTTTGCATCAAATACAATATTTTAGTGATAACAGTGATAGCGTTGGCCTGCAAAGTCAGAGGTCTCGGGTATAAACCCAGGCACGCATCTCTGTCTTTTCAAAAGCATGTGCGTATTAAAAATTAACTATCACTTTGCTTTACTGGTGAAGGAAAACATCGTGAGGGAATCTACATGCTTAAGAGTTTCTCGAAAGTGTATTAAGTTCGATAACCTGCACTGGGCCAGCGTGGTGGACTATGGCCTAAACTCTCTCAGTTTGAGAAGAGGCCTGTGCCCAACGGTGAGACAGTTTCTTAATAGGGTTAATATTATAATATTATTATAAATATTGGAGTCGGTTACTAATAATGGGGCTTTAACAATTTTCACCAAAGTTTTTATAATTAAAAGTATTAACAGTTTGAAATTCTGAGAACCCACACATTGTTTTGTAAATTTACATAATTAACATACATACATACACTCACTCCTTTATCCCACTGGGGTAGGCAGAGACTACAGTGACAATTACATTATTAATTATTTAGTAAAAGCTACTTAATATGTTGTTTTTTACATTTTGGCTACTCAATCCATACTTCAATTCTTAATTTAGAATTAGTCTTAAACTTAAAATATTTATAACTACTGTCTGTTAATTTAATAAACTAAATAAAAAATACAAAAGCAAAGAAAAAAATCCTTCACGAATTCCATTTACAAACACTTAAAAAACAAAATTCTCTTAGCAGCCAAATGCAATAACATAATTTGAAAAAAGAAACATTTTGTTTTTTTCATAGAACGTCTGTTCAGGACACTCGGCTAACTATTTTTCTTTATAAAATTTCAGCAAACAACGACATCCAAGAGCTTAGTACGAATAGAATAACGTTATAGTAATGCTGTCAAGAGTGCGCGCAGTTACATTCAGTTTTATTCGGAAAATTTGTAGCGTGAAAAGGATAGCAATTCAACCCGATAGCGTTACACTAACGTTCAATTGTTCGTGTTTAGCCGTCAGAGTTTTGGTGCTTCGTGTTGCCAAAGACAATATCATTATATCATAGTGGCGAGATGCGTTCGGAAGCGTTCCACCATGTTTATTGTTGGGCACTTCTGCTGCGGAGATTGCTTTTACAAATTTGGCAAATGTTGCCATTGCTTTCGGATATGTCGCGAGTTTAATTTTAATAGTTCATGTATTGTGTTCCACTGGTATTTTTTTTATTATAAGATGTTTAAAATTGGATAGGTAGCTTTGTATTATGTATTATAAAGTTTTAATTATTCACAACAGCTAAGTAAGAAAGCGAGTAGGTATGAAAGATAGTATCGGTGTAAAGATGAGAAAGGGTATGCTCCATTGGTTCGGGCATATAGAAAGAATGTAAGAAGAAATAATGACAAAACAGATATGCAATGCGAATGTGGAAGGATGCAGGTACCGGGGAAGACCTAGACGATCTTATCATGACCAAATAGACCGAGGCTTATCTAAAGGACAAGTCAAGAATCTCCGTAACCGGCGAGCGTGTATGAGACAAAATATGAGATTGGAGGAACCCGGAGAGGTGTATAAGGAAAGAATCTGTTGGAGCTTTGTACTCTCTGCCTACGCCGTAAGGAATCTGGCGTGATGATATAGATAGATAAAATTTTAAAATATCCTTGTGGGAACGGAGTAATTATGAATATAGTTTCCCCACTGCAAATTAGTCTGACGACTTGATCAAGTGGTTGAGAGATTGAGTCATTCCGCCTACTGGATCGAGGAGTCGCGGGTTTGATCCCACCACGGGACTAATCTTTGTGTTACCCACCAATATCTTTCAGTCTGGGTGTTTATACATGTGAATTTCATGATTGTAAATGCACCCACAACCCGGAGATACTTCCTAGAGCGGTGCAACTAGAACAATATGGTAAAACAGAGCATAAAAAGGAGATGAGCCATAACTATCCAACCCGTATGGCTAGGAAGAAAAGACTGTGTGTGCCGAAATATAATAATTACTATGGGAAACGTACGAGAATGTGTATGGTGCCAACATTAATAAATGAACTACCACAAACTATGATTAGGGGTATGAAATCTCGGACACAGTTTAAGTGTGTACTTAAAAAGCATTGTTGATCACTATGCCCCTAGTCAGATTCCATCTTTGTGTACTATCTACTATGCTATTTTTGATGTCTGAATAGGCTGTAGAGGCGTGTTGTTGAATGTAATGTTATCTATGTTAGCATTGTAACATGAGAACGACTGCCGACAAATGACCAAGTAGTTTGGCAGATTTTAATGTATATTTAAATGTGGATATCATAAAATGAATAAACATATTAAAAAAACAAAAACATTTGTTTGATAAAAAAATGTTTCTCCTGTTACGTTGAAATTTATCATCAGCAATATGTCAGTGTGTACAGTACACCTCTACCAGCTCTGCTTATAGAGGTGTTACGGTGTTTATTTTTTACGTTAGAATATCATACTAATAATAATATTAGCCCTGTTAAGAGACTGTCCCACCTTTGGGCACGGACCTCCTCTAAAACTGAAAGGGCTTAGGCCGTCATAGTCCACCACGCTGGCCCAGTCAGGGTTGGCGAACGTCACATACCTTCGAGAAAGTCTTAGGCATGCAGGTTTCCTCACAATGTTTTCCTTCACCGTTAAAGTAAGTGATAATTATTTTTTATACGCACATGCTTTTGTAAAGTCAGAGGTGTGTGCCCTGGGTTTAAACCCGAGACCTCTGACTTTGCAGTCCAACGGTCTAACCACTAGGCTATTACTGCTATTAAATATATTTGGAGAATATTGTAACTTTTTTCTGTTCACCTCCCAAAATTCCAGTGCATAAAACTCAAACACATTTCTCATTGTATATCCGTTTCATAATTCTTACCTACGGAAATCTGATGACCAAACCACCAGAGCACGCCATTTCACTTCCTTACAATAATTTAATTAAACACGAAACACTCTTTTTTCAATAGAAAAATATTTTCAGAATTTTCCGTAGCCTCTGGTCTTGATGTAACAAAACCCAATTTTCAATCTTTTCGCGTAACATTTTATTGATAAACTTTTGTTTAACTTATATTTTCCCTGTAAATGTTTTCTTTATTATTTTTAATTGTTTTAAATAAAACAAAGAATTTTTAAAGGCGTTTTTATTGGATGTCTAAAAGAACGATTTTGTTATGCGAAAAGGCGTTTAGCCTTTACCTACAAAACATTTAACGTTTCAATAACTTTGTCTAAAAATTATGCCCTTGCTGGGTAGGCAGGGAGAACAGAGTTCCAACAGGTTATTTCCTTACATACCTCTCTGGTTTCCTCCACTCTCATAGTTCGTTTCATACACGCTTCCCGGTTACGAAGACTCTTGAATTGTCCTTCAGATTAGACTCGGTCTATTTGATCGTGGTTAAATAGTCTAGGTCTGCCCCGGTACCTACATCCTTTCACTTTCGCATTGTATATCTGTTTTGTCATTCTTCCTTCTGACATTTTTTCTATATTTCCGAACCAACGGAGCATACCCTTTCTCATCTTTACACCGATACTATCTTTCATAGTTACTCGCTTTCTTACTACGCTGTAATACGGTCGGTCAGCTTCGCTCCGCACATCTTCCGCAGAGCTCGCATTTCCACTGCATTTATCCTACTTTCATTCTCCTTCTTACATACCCAGCCCTCGCTACCATATAACAGCGTTGGGACAAGCACTCTGTTATGTATGGCCAGCTGCGCTTTTGGCTTAAGTGCCGGCTCCCAAGTAGCTTTCCCATCGCATCATTCACTCTGTTCCCTGCACTGTCTTCTCTCTATATCAGTGGTGTATTTCCCATCCTTACTGAGGGCGCATCCAAGATATACAAACTCATTCACTTGCTCCACCACATCATTACCAACTACAATCCTTGCATTCGTTCTAGTTTCTTCCCGTTTAAAAACCATAATCTTGGTTTTCCTTTCATTCAAATGTAAGCCATTGTTCATGCAGTCCTTTTTCATAACTGTGACTAGTGTTTACAGATCAGTGCCTGTTGGCGCTAATAAGACCGCGTCATCTGCATATAGAAGATGGTTTACCACTAGGTCACCCATTTGTGAACCTTCATTCATCACTTTTAGTATTTGAAGACTTTTATCCAGATATATTATAAACAGTCTAGCGGACAACACGCAACCCTGCATGACGCCGATTGTAACGTCAAACCAGGGTGATCTGTTACCACCCACTCGTACGCATGCCTTGCAGTCCACATAAGTGGATTGGACGGCCCGCAACAGAGTGCCATCTATACCATACTCTGGTAAAATGTCCCAAAGTCTCTCTTTTCGCGCATGCTCCTGTCAATAATTTTACCGTACACCTGGGCTGCCAAGCTGATCAAACTGATGGGTCTGTAATTGGCGCACTCATTTTGTGAGCCCTTGCCTTTATACAAGGGTACTATGACTGCGCGGCGCCAATCTGTAGGGACTCTAACGGTCCTCCAGCAAATGTTTGCAATGACGCGGAAGGCGTCCCGAACGCAACTTCCACCATATTTATCATGATATCAGGTCTAGTCCCGCAGCTTTACCATTTTTCATACTTTATATCGCCCATTCTACTTCTTCCGTAGTGATATCGTCTGCTGATTCTGGTGCCGCCTCGACCATCTTTATTTAGTGAATTATTAGTGTAAAGAGGATTGCATATCTACTCGATAGCGTTACGCAAACGTCTATCTCTTCTCAGTACCACAGAACAAAGAAGAATAGTATCAATACTCTATAAGTTTCAAGGTCAGCCCCGGCTCAATATTCAAATATTTAGATGATTAGTTTGACACTTCGCTAGTGTTAAAGTGATAGTGACCGCAAATTACGCATTGCGCATGACGTTTGCTATGAAATTTTGCCCAAGTTCTGTTTTTAATTAGTAACCGTACGGACCTACCTGTTATAATTTATCTCTGGAAATAGAAAAAAATACAAAATCATAACCCTAATTTCAAAGAAACCACCCCCCCCCCCCCCCCCCCTTCAATGTTATTCACGGCCCAAAATATCCTTGTCGCACTGTAAGTTTTAACCTCAGCCCTGGCTTAATATCCAAAAACGTAGATATAATAATCATTTTGAAACTTCATAAGTTGCAAAGTGACAGCGACAGAAAATCGCGCATAATACTATCTCTTGTCATTTCTTCCGTAAGTGTTGCATATAACAGTTTCCGTTTGTTAAAAAGAGAAAGATATATCCAGACTCGACCTATACACGTTTCCTTCTACACACATAATGCTGATCAAGACATCGCCTATCCCACAAAAAATACGAACATTACCATCCACCCAGCATTAACTTATTTCGTAGAAAATTGGCGTGATTAAAGTAACGGTCTCCCAGTTATTTCTCAAGTAAAAGAATAAGTAATTACTGGGAGCGGAGTTAACCAATTTGAATAACAAATTTGCGAATTGAAATTTTTCGTTTGCGCCGTTTGGCTGGGCGCCGCCGGCGGCCAAATATCGGGCCTTTTTTAACTTCCCACTGACATCAAAGGCTGAATGCTAAAGATTTTTTTTTACTCTATGACGACACCGTAAGGCTGGGGTTATATGGAAATGGAGGAAGATTTTGATTTTGTAAGACATTTTCTTTTTTAAAATTTAAAAAAATAGTGACTCCCTTATCGGTCTAGTGGTGAATAATGTGTGTAGTGATCGCGAGCCAGGACTTCCAATTCTATGTTGGACATAAATAAATATTTTCTATAGAAAAAAATTCTAATGAGTTAGAAGTAGAACAAAGGAAACAAATCTCGTGGAACAAACATTGGAGTTACAAAGAAATATTTAAGAGTAATTTGCCAAGAAAACTAAAAACCAAAGTGATGAACACTTGCCTCTTACCGTGTTTGACGTACGCCTGCCAGATTTGGAAATTTACGAACAAAGCAAAAATATAATAAGTGCTTGCCAAAGAGGAATGAAGCGTAGCAGGCTTAATATTAAGAAAATTCAAAAAATACGCCAATTAAAAATAAGACAACAAACCAAAATAAAAGATGCAGTACGCGCAAAAACAGAAATGGAAATGGGCGGGCCACATATCATGACTTAAAGATCAGAGATGGACTTTAAGAGTGACATCATGGAAAGGACCACAGGGCAAGAGGAAGACCGTACACACGCCGGGAAGACGACATTAATATGGTGGCGGGCATAACAGGTTACAAGTAGCTTAAAACCGAGATTGTGGTCATGGCGGAGTCGCTGGAAGATCTAGGACGAATGCTCGGCGACCTCAACAGAGTATCTCAACAAGTGGGTCTTAAAATGAACATGGACAAAACGAAAATAATGTTTAACGTCCATGTCGTACCCACCGCACTCACCGTTGGGAACTCTACTCTTGAAGTTGTCGACGAATACATTTACCTGGGACAGGTAGTCTGGTTAGGTAGGTCCAACTTTGAGAGAGAGGTCAATCGACGAATCCAACTCGGCTGGGCAGCGTTCGGGAAACTGCGCAACATCTTCTCATCCAAAATACCTCAGTGCCTAAAGACTAAAGTTTTTAGTCAATGTGTGTTACCAGTGATGATATATGGGTCAGAGACGTGGTCTCTTACTATAGGTCTCATAAAAAAGCTCAGAGTTGCTCAGCGAGCTATGGAAAGAGCTATGCTCGGCGTTTCTCTACTTGATCGAATCAGGAATGAGGAGATTCGTAGAAGAACCAAGGTCACCGACATAGCCCTTAAGATTAGCAAGCTGAAGTGGCAATGGGCGGGCCACATAGCGCGAAGATCGGACGGGCGTTGGGGCAGAAAGATTCTAGAGTAGAGACCACGTATTGGCAAGCGCAGCGTGGGACGACCGCCTGCCAGATGGACCGACGATCTTGTGAAAATCGCAGGAAGTCGTTGGATGCAGGTGGATTCGGACCGGTTACGCTGGAAAGCGATTGGGGAGGCCTATGTTCAGCAGTGGACAAGTATAGGCTGAGATGATGATTATGATGAAGACCGAGAAGTATGGCTATCTCTGGAGGAGGCCTTCACCTGTAAAGGAGTTCTTGCTTAAACACTAACTCTTTTCATAGTGTTTTGTTTATAATTTGCGAGAAATATAAGGCTTTTGTATTTTATTTATAGGAAAATTTTCAGTATCAGTCCGAAGTCTGATATTGTGCCTGGTGAAATGGAAATATGCTCGCCCACTATTACGTGGGCCCTAACATGTCGGCGAAAAGTGACCAGAAATCGTCGACGGAGTATATAGCGGTGATGGTGTATTTTTAAACTGATTCAGAGAAAAAAAACAATGCTACAAATAATTATTTGAAATGAAACTTAAATCTATTAAAATATTGGGTTTTCTGTGTAGTATATAGATAATTGTGTAGTAGAAATATATTTATATTTACAAAATGAAGCGAAGTAATATTTTCATAGCCATTCATAGTTTTAAATAGTTACCAGCAATTAATAAAATTAAAAAACAAATAAATAAATAGTTGTAGCCGTGTAAGATACTTGACTTCATATATATATATATATATATATACCGTCACGCCTTTATTCCCCAGCGAGGGTGCCAAAGGAGTACTGAGTACATCCACGTTTTGCCGACGATGTTAGGTCCCATGTAATAGGGGGCGAGCCTGCCATATACCGAGCACAATTCCCGACTGTCGACGATTTAAACCCAGGACCTCGTGATCACAAAGCGATGCGCTTTGCCACTAGACCAACGGCAGTTATAGGCAGTCATAGTTATAGTCTTGTTTTCATATACTTTAAGAAATAATATTTTCAGGAACCTGTTGAAACTCTATAGTTTCTGCCTTCCTGTCCAAGGAATCTGGGGTGAAGATAGATATTTTACAAACATTGCTAAGCAGGATATAAATTAGTATTAAGTACTTAGGTACATACTTTCACATTTTAATATTTAAAAAGCTTCTCGCCAATCAAAATTATCAGCACCTTTCAAACTCAAGACCCAAATCCCGACCTTTCTTTATCAAACATAACCTCGATATAAACATCAAAGGGGATATAATTTATTATTTAATGAATGAGAAACTCAATTACACTAATACAGATAAATCTACCATGGGAGATTGATAGGAGAGATGGGAGACCGATGGCCCCCTTGTGGCCGCGCCGTGAAGTTAATTACAAGCTTTGTTTTGTTACTGAAAAGCCGACTCGTTTTGTGTTGATGATTGAAGTGACAGCTGTCAAAAATATGATAATAACGTCAAAAAAATCTTAAAATTAAAGACACCGTCACGGCCTTACGGTAAGACTGGTATAGATGAAGCATAAACTGCCCTTTTTTCTTCCCCTCCTATCAGCCGCTACCGCCGTCCGCGGCATGTTCTCACCGACCTCCCGATGCCCTTACACCCCTCCTATCGGACACAGATACCGCACACAGGAGCAGACATCGACCTCGTCGGCGAGGTCGAAGAATTCCTTGTCCGCCGGCCGGTGCTGAGCACCACGGCGAGATACCCAGTATACGCCCTCCCCCATAGCGACTGCCCAAGACGAGGCCATTCCTTCTTGAGGCGCCCTTTACCACCTTGCCCTTCTGGCTCTAGCGTAGTGGTTGCACGCTCGCCCTCTTGTCCGGTGAAGCTCCCACAGGTCAACAGCGTAGATCATTCACACACACACATGCCTCTTTTCTAGTGAAGAATAATATGCTTTGCGATCTCGAGGTTTTTCTAACGAAAACTTCCAGTATCAGTCCGGAGTCTGGAATTGTGCCGGGTAATAGACTCCCCCCTATTACATAGGACCTAACATTGTCGGAGAAAAGTGAGTGTACACAGTACACCTCTGCTCCCCCGCTTGGGGAATATAGGCGTAACGGTATTATTGTTAACAAAAATGGCGCCTAAAAATGGCCGCAGTTACGCGCTATGTGTGTGTGAAGCCGGTGTACAATTTTTTTAAGTCTGTCCAACAGTTGGTTATGTGTGCGTGCGCATACGTGTGCGTATTATTAGGTCCGGGCACTCAGTTGTCATAAAAAAGAAACTAGATTGCTTGACGCTTATTTATTATTTGTTCAACAATTATTATAACTGACTTTCACTCACACGTGAGACCTCCTGAAGGTCTTTACCGAATTCAGACCCCTTTGTTAGCTTAGTTTTCACTGCTGAGCCAACCGGCTGGCAGAAACCAAGTCCGTAGTTGGAAAGCAATTACATTAAATTACCAAATGAACAATGATTGACTTTTGATAAAAATCGGGGTACATAAACGCATATATTTACTTCCCTTCTTTTTGCGAAGACTAAAGTACTAAGTGTCCTTTTCATTCATTAAATCATCACGCCAGATCGCTTACGGATTAGGCGGTTTATTACTTTATTTTATTAAATTGTAAACTTTATTTCAATGTGCTTAATTTCAGAATTATTTTTATTTTTTTAATACTTTTACCGCCCAGTGACTACATTTAGAGTAAGTATCCATTGAAATGAGGCGATCGTAGCGTTGTGTGACCGCGGTGTTCTTACCGATCACCAAGGTTAAGCAGCGTTCGACTCGGTCGGCCTGAGATGGGTGACCGTTTGTAGCATTTTCATATTTGAGCATCTCCGTGCTTCGGAAGGCACGTTAAGCCGTTGTTCCCGGTTACCACTTAATGAGGTAGTCGTTAAGCTGAGTTGGAAGCCTTAAAGGCGGCTTGATAAGTTCCAACAGCAGGTGGCCACAAGCCTGCCTCCACCAATCCGCACTGGGTCCGCGTGGTGGAGTATGACCTAATCTCTCTCACCTTGATTTGTGAGAGAAGGCCTTTGCCCAGCAGCGGGCAGTGTAGGCTGATATTATATTATTTATTATTATTATATTATTATTTATTATTATTATACAAGGTGTAACATAATAAACGCAAGACCTGAAAGTAGTTTGTTCTAAATCGATAACTGAATTGATTCCAACTATTTTTAATGTAACTTTAAATTTGCGAAAAATGCGTTTACTACTTCAGTGCGCTATAAAATACTAAATTTATTCATGATTCATTACAAGAAGATAACGAATGGAGTACTAACCCGTATTTCTCAAAATGCAAAAATACACATACAAGTTTCATTGTTAATTGGGGTATAAAATTGCTTAAAAAGGGGTGAAAACCTTTAACTTTGGAAATTTGGTTTACGTTTTGAATTTATGAAGCAATTCTCTAATCGGGGTGTCTGAGGTCTTGCGTTTATTTTGTTACACCTTGTATATCCATTGAAAAATAATAACATCCTGCGGGACAGGGTTAGCCTAGAGCAGAAAGTTTTTGTTAAATAGGTGTCATGTTCTTTTTACTTAAATATTATACTACTTTTCCACTTGAATGTCATTTAGTATAAGCATTAAGAACTTGTAATTTTTATTTAACAATATTGCTAATTTGCTTTTACAGAACTGGAATAATGTGGGAACTGCAAATCTGCAATACAACCGTGGGAGGTAGGGATGTAACAGTACTACAATTTATCTCCCATATTTGTAGATAGATTTTATGCCATTTCCGCGTGATTCTCCATCTAGCCAAGTAATTCATCTAAGGTCACAGATGTATTTGAAAGACGATTTAGCGCAGTGGGCTTAACCCGCTCTGTTGTGTCTAATAGTTCGATTACCGCACGGGACAAATCTTTGTGTGATCCAATTATTTGTTCCGGTCTGGGTATTGGAATGTGTGTGTAAATATGTGAATTTTCATGTTTGTAAACGCACCTACGACACAGAATTAAATCCAAGTTTGGACCAACGTTTTTTGTAAAAAGAAAGAAGAAATAAAGCAAAAGCAAAAATTCTCCAAACGGACGTGGCAGAGTTAATTAATATACCATGTATAATGTGTACGAGTATAAAATAATAATAATAAATCTTTTATTCATTTAAAATCAGTACGCGTAACAATCTAATTGGAACTTAATTAAGTAGGTATAATTAACGGCTTGCCTGAACTAGGTTAAGACCTGTGTTTCAGACAGGATTAGTGCAATAGCATTGTAAAAATCCAATGGTTTTATTTACAATAACATAACTTATTTGATTGATAAGTGACTTAACTAATAACATATGTTTTACTCTACTTACATACTAAAATTATGATATGCTATAACATAATTCGTTATCTACAAATTGCAAATATTGTTCCGTCTGTTCGTAAGACAGACTTTGTAAATAATGAAAAAGCGTTTGTTTACAGCTAAAATTATTTAATTTGTTTATATTTAGTGCTCTATTTATTCTATTGTACAGAAAAGGTCTTAAAAAAGTGAAAAATCTATTAGTATATACAAGGTGTAACATAATAAACGCAAGACCTCAGGCACCCGATTAGAGAATTGCTTCATGAATTCCAAACAAAAACCAAATTTTCAGATTTTTACCCCTTTTTTAAGCATTTTTATACCCCAATTAACAATGAAATGTGAATGTGTGCATTTTAAGAAATACAGATTAGGGATGCATTTGTGATCTCCTTATTGCTATGAATCAAGAATAAATTTAAAAAGAATAAATTAATTAATTTAAATAAATTTGAAAAGTTTCTCGAAGATTTGTGAAGTTCGCCAACCCGCATTGGGCCAGCGTGGTGGACAATGGCCTAAACCCTCTCAGTCTGAGAGAAGGCCTGTGCCCAGCGGTGGGACAGTTTCTTAACGGGGCTAATATTATACATATAAGGTCTTAAAACAGTTTGTTAAAAAGTCACACTATATTTTCCCTGCGGCATACAAATTATTATTGAACTATGGCATGTCATTTTGCGCTCGTAGCGCTGTGCCATTGCGGTGTTCTTACCGATCACCAAGGTTAAGCAGCGTTCGACTCGGTCGGCCTGAGATGGGTGACCGTTTGTGGCATTTTCATATTCGAGCGTCTCCGTGCTTCGGAAGGCACGTTAAGCCGTTGGTCCCGGTTACCACTTAATGTGGTAGTCCTTAAGCCGAGTTGGAAGCCTTATAGGCGGCTTGATAAGTTCCAACAGCAGGTGGCCACAAACCTGCCTCCACCAATCCGCACTGGGTCCGCGTGGTGGAGTATGACCTAATCTCTCTCACCTCGACTTGTGAGAGAAGGCCTTCGCCCAGCAGTGGGCAGTATAGGCTGATATTATTATATATTATATGTCATTTTATGATTAAACATGCGCAAATGTTAATTACAAATAGTCCAGTTATAGTTTAATACAAGAAAGGATAAAATACAAATTAAACAACAAGTTAAAAAAAAACACCGTCACGCCTATATTCCCCAGAGGGGGTGGCAGAGGTGTACTGAGTACACCTACGTTTTGCCGACGATGTTAAGTCCCATGTAATATGGGGCGAACCTATTGCCATATACCGGGCACAATTCCGGACTCCGGACTCATACTGGGAATTTTTCGTTAGAAACACTACACTTGTCCGAACTAGGATTTGAACCCAGGACCTTGTGATCACAAAGCGATGCGCTTTGCCACCAGACCAACGAGGCAGTCGAGTTGAAATATTTAGTTAATTTAGTCATAAATATCATCATTAAGAAATGTGTCAATTGTATAGTAACATTTACGTGTAAGCAGTACACCTCTGCCACCCCCGCTTGGGGAACATAGGCGTGACGGTGTTTTTTTTTTATATATTGCAGTATGATGAGCACAATTTCAGAGCCCGGACCGCCGAGCCCTCAAGAGCGTACTTTTTTCAATCTGGGATTAGAAACCAGAACATCGTGATTGCTACACGCATTATGCTCCACTATAAAACCAATGAGCAGTTAGAAATCTAACCGGTTGGAGTATAGTTGGTGTTTACTCGCCCTCTTATTTGTTATCAAACGTTAACGTCCGTGACGTCACCAAACGGCCCAACGGAAGATCAGCGCTGGTTGCTTAAGCAGCTAGAATTATGCTGAGTTGGTTTCGTTTTTGTAACGAAGTCATTCAGTCATTAATTATTACTAGTTTATCGCCCATTGGTCGAAATTCGACCATAATTAATTTAAATTATAAGTTTGAACATTATTACGGTTCTATTGTCAAAGACTATACTTCTATAATCACAGATTTCGCCAAGGCTACACTGTAAATATGCCTATTTTTTTCAAACAGATCATTTGAATAAAAAAAAAATGATTAAAATAAAGAATCGATGTTTTTTGTAAAAACTCTTTCGTCGTTTGCTGGTTATGTTTGACATTCAGTAAGACTATAGACAAATAATATTAAAAACAAACAATATTAATCTATTCTCAATTTGAAGTGTATTTGTGTCAACTACATGGGAGTGTGTGTAATGTGTTTTTTATTGATTTAATGTATTTTTAACCGACTTCAAAAAGGAGGAGGTTCTATGTTCGGTTGTATGTATGTTTTTTTTTTATGTATGTTCAGCGATAATTCCGTCAATTGTGGACCGATTTTGATGTTTTTTTTTTGCATTGGGTTCAGTATAGCTCCAAGGTGGTCCCATTTTAATTTCATTGGCATTGGACCTTGGACTTAGAAGATACACCAGGGAACTCCTTAACGACAAACAATAGGCATGTGTAAATTGAGATATTATGGGTATTACGTCAATCCTATAGGTACCCTACTATAGAACTAAGCCGTATATTAGCCAACTTCAAAAAAAGGAGATTCATAATTAGTCCCTTTTTTATAACTCCTTTACTTATTCCGACCGAACCGATTTCGATGATTTTTTTAGTTTTGAGGTGGTCCTATTTTAATGTTATTGGTATTGGACCTTGGACTTTGAAGATACAAGAGGGAACTCCTTAACGGCGAACAGCACGAATGTATAGTTTCCGTTATTATAGTCATTATATTAATCCTGTAGGTACCTTACTGTACAACTCAGCAAAATAATATAACATCGATATAAATATTACTAAATAATACACTCGTCACTTAAAATTGTAAAATAAAAATATTTTACAATTTAGCTGAATGCTAATATTTTTTTTAAATTACGCATTATAAAAATCTTTAAAAAAAAAGGAAACCCGACTTCAAAAAACAAAAAATAAATATTTGAAGTCGGTGCTGGTTGGTGCAGTCGGTTACTTGGCACCGACTTTAAATATTTAGATTTTGTTTTTTGAAGTAGGTTTACGTTTTTTTAAAAGTTTTTTATAATGCGTAATTTAAAAAAAAATATTAGCATTCTACACTCCTTCTCGATACAAACTATAAGTGTGGGAAATTTCATACTCCTCCGTCCGCGCAATTTTCGTAAAAAGGGGTACAAAGTTTTTGCTTCACGTATTAATATAATGATTGCTACAAATGTTTAAACAAGTAATGTACTGTCTGTAACGTAAAATATGAAGGTGCACGAAGAGTCACCCATCTCAGACTTGACGGACGATTTGGCGCAGTGGTTAAGAGCTTAAGCCGCTCCGCCCACTGGGTCGAATAGTCGCGGGTTCGATTCCCGCATCTTTGTGTCACCCACAATTATTTGTTTCGCTCTGGGTATTTGTGTATCTGAATTTTCATGTTTGTAAACGCACCCACGACATAGTATTGAATCCTAGTGTGGGGCTACGTTTTTATTCACGAACGCACCACTTCGACCGCCTCTCTTTCAAACAATATTTAATTCACACAAAAACCTACATGGCCTATATTTCCCAAGCTGGGTGGGCAGATGTGTGCTGTGTACACCCCCTATTTTTGTAACGATATTAATTTTCATGTAAAAGAGGGTGAGTCTATTGTCATTACACCGGTCACAATGCCAGACTCCGAAGTTATACTGGACATTTTTCTGTAGAAAAATTACCTTTTGTCCGACCTAGGAATCGAACCCAGGAACTCGTGATTAGTATCGCAACGAGCCACTCACATTAATTCACCACTAATACTCCAGGGACGTAACTCCTAACCACTTTGTCTAAGAACCTATTAAGTGCATACGCGATCATTAAACTTGGCACGTTATAACGCATCCAGCTATAGCGCAATAGTCCAATAAACATTAAGTAAACAGTAGAACATCTTGAACTATGAGAGCGGAGGAAGCCAGAGAGGTCTGTAAGGAAAGAACCTGTTAGAACTCTGTACCCTCTACCTACATCACAAGGAATCTGGCATAATATAGATAGACCATCTTAGTACTAGCGATCTAAATAAAAATCATACACACGCTCTACGCGGCTTCTCGGTATCCAGCCACTGATATAATCTTAGGTTCAATAAAACACCATTGTATCTTTTCAAACAAAAACCCGCTCTTTTAAAATTCTGTTGTATTTATGACCAGAGATCTGCAAAATGTAATCAGATTAATGATTTGGATTTTGTAGTATTTAACCATAATTCAATGCCTTTTTTTTAGCCTAGTGGTAAGACCATTGGATTGCAAAGTCAGTGTTCTCGGGTTCAAGCCCAGGCACGCACTTTTGTCTTTTCGAGGCATATGCGTATTAAAAATTACGTCGTGAGGAAAGCTAAGAGTTTCTCGAAGGTGTGTGAAGTTCGCCAACCCGCACTGGGCCAACGTGGTGGTCTATGGCCTAGTCTGAGACCCTCTCAGTTTGAGAGAAGGCCCGTGCCCAATAGTGGGACAGTTTCTTAACAGGGCTAATATTATTATTAATCATAATTCAAGATTGAAAGCGTCATCGTAAACGTTGAAGATTACAAAATCTAAATGTAATCGTTAATCATGAATGTACCATCAGGCCTACTTTCCCCAAGTGAGGGTGATTAATCATTAATCTGATTACATTTTGCCCATCTCTGTTTATACCAACACTAGCTGTACACGCAACTTCGTAAGCCTTATTTTCAGGCAAGTATTTCAAACCTTTAAGCTTTTTTTAAAACAAAAGGTAGCGTATGTCCTATCCCTAGATATAATCTATAACCTTGCCGAATTTGATAAGAACATCTTTAGCGATTAGGCGTGAAAAAGAAACAGACACAGTTATTTTCGAATTAATGATATTAAGTCAGTACGGAAGTATGGATATGTATTACTCAGCAATCCTTTACTGTAACTAAAATTCTGTGGAAGCTAGCGTGAAATTCTTACTTAAGATCAAATCTCACCTCTCTCGAAAGCTGCTGATAAGCCGCGTAGAGCGCGTGTTTTTGTACTTGACTTGTATTCGTATTTTTATAACTAAAATGTTCTTCTGTTTACATATGTGTACTGTGGCAATAGCACCCAGTTTATAGCAAAACCGGCAACTACCGGCAATTAACCGTTGAAACTCAATTACATGAAATCAACAACTTTGAAGAAAACTAGGTCTACTAACGTTTTGCGATTATGAAAACTATGAGTACTTTCTATTAGATTCTATCAAAATAATTTGATTACTTATGTTTTTTTAAGACAGATGGCTTGATCCAGTCCAGTTAAAAGCTGAAGTTGCTCTGGCCACTGGGTCGAGTAGTCGTGAGTTCCATTCTCGCACGAGACAAATAATTGTTTCGGTCTGCGTGGGTCTGAGTGTTTTTGTGTGAGAATTTCATGTTTTTAAACGCATCCACGACACAGGGACAATTGCTATGTTTCAACAAGACAAGTCTCTCGTAGAGTAGGCAGAATGCCAAAAGGTGTTTTCCTAACGCTTATCTTTCCTTCTTCACTCTTATAATTTCGTGAGTACTTTCTATCCAAGCGATTAAGGTACGTTTGTTGTCACGCCATCTCGTAGAGTAGGCAAAGCGCCAAATGTTTTTCCTGACGCTTATCTTGCCTTCTCCACTCTTAATTTCATTCATATACATTTGCCGCTTTTGGAAACACTTAAAACATATTTAGGTTTCATATTTTCAAAAAATGTGTTTTATTTAAATAATGTTTTGCGCCACCAATGCAACTATCAAGATAAAGGTTTTTCGAAACTCATTTAAAGGTAGTTTTTCCATAATTCCGAAAAAATGTTGACAAAACAACCAAAATAATACGCTTTTTGAAAAATGCTTTATTTTTAAAATTCTACAGTGCTAAATGCGCTTCATTTTCTTGGCTCCATTGTACATAAATTCTACATTTTGAGATGTGACACTATTTGAGGGGAAGTGCGATTTCTTCATCTATTACCTAAATTGTTAAAAACATATTTTTCTTCCTAAATTTCTATAATATTGTTGCCTACCTAACTTTGTGTTAGACATATTTTTCCAAAGAACATACTATGGATTTTATTTTAAATATTCACTAAACATTTTCTTTCTCACAAACCAAGAGTAGACCTCTCAATCTTCGCTCCCACTCCCACTTGCGTCGACCATAAAGTGGTGTAATGATGGAAAAATATCGTGTTTATCGTTAGTTTGGAATGATGTAACGTTTATGAAGCTATTTAAATTGATATGCCGTTGAACGCTGTGTTATTCCAAGCTGTTTACTAGCCGTTTGAGTTTAAGAGATAGCAAGAGTTTGAGGGTTAAGGGATAGAAAATAAAGTGTTTTCTGTGATATCTTGAAATAATCCAACATGTAGTGATAATATTCTCTGTTAGTACCACAATAAAACTCCGTAATTAATAACACTCGACATTTTATTTTTGTAACTACAAGATTGCGATAACCTAAAGACGCTGTCGCGACCATAGAGTAAATATATAGAGAGGATAATGTTGTATGGACTACTGCCATAGACACTATTAGACTAGATGCCACATTTTCAAAAACAATTAATTAGTGTCCAGTATTCACCCAGCGACAAATCACCCAGGTGACTAATTATATTCGACGACCGCTCAATCCAGTGGTGACCACGTATATGAACATAAATTTTTTTTAACAATACTGGTTATGATACTTTAAAATTTTTGAATTACTACCAATCACATTTTTCCTATAAAACTTTCTTCTTGACCTATAAAAACGGATTAAAATCTGACTTCTTCTTCAACACGAAATCTTCACTCCAAAATCGTACGCGAATCCGGTTAAAAAAGACTACGAAATAATCCGAACCTAACAGGGCAACTTTGAATTCAATTTGCCACGCGAAATTAGCCCGACAAGGTTCGACCCGGTCGTATGTTACCCGGAGTCGTGATTACCGGGTTGTTGCTGTTTTTTTAATGATATGCGAACCTTTCTGAAAGGACGGCCCGGGTAATCCCTCTGATAACATTGGAGCGAGAAATCGTATCTTGATGGAATGGGGACAGAAAAAAATAAACATCGTTACGTCTAAATACTCAAACTGGAAGTGACAGAAGTATAATTTGGACATTCACATTTCGTCTAAAATTTTAGGTGCTAATAGGTATAAAAGGAAGTGAAGCTATTGCCGTCACACCAGATACAATTCCAGACTTCAGATTATTACTTAGAATACTTCAGCAGAAAATCTCATTAATACTTTCGACCTAGCATTCAAACTCCTGAGTTTAAATCCTATGTATCGGTCAAAAATATTACGAAATAATCCGAAACTAGCCGGATAACTTTTTTCTGTCCGGGCATTCCTACGAATTCAATTTGCCACGCAAAATTAGCTCAACAAAGTTCTACCCGGGCATATGTTACCCGGCGTCGTGATTACCGGGTTGTTGCAGATTTTTTAATGATATGAGAACCTTTCTGAGAAGACGACCCGAGTAATCCCTCTAATAATAATGGAGCGAGAAATCGTATAATGTTGGAACGGACACACAAAAAAAAATTTGTCACGTTTACATTTTCAAAGTGAAGATGCCAAAAGTGTATATTTTGTACGTTTAGACGCTAATATAAAATGAAGGGAACGTATTCTATACTAGGCATATTTCCAGATATCGGTTTCTACCTAAGAATTTTTCACCACAAGAACCATAGTAATACTTTCAAGTCCTAGGACTTGAATCCAGGGCCTTATGTACAAACAATTGTCATTGTTTACCGTAGGAGTTTAAGGTGTAGACAAGTTGCAAGCGTCTTGTTTATATTCTTTTTCTGACCGTATTACTTTTCAAAGAAAATGCTCTTTAACTCTTTCCCTGAAAACATCCAGAGAACAGACTGAGTTCTTAGATTTACGCGAATATTACACATGAAATAAAACTATTTTTTCGGAAACGTCGGGAACTTAAAAATCAAAAAAATAAACCGCGATAAAATCCGAAAAAATAGTTTTATTTCATATCCAGAGAACAGCTTACGCGTATGATACGAGGAAGGGAGTTCCATAGTTTGTATATTAGTCCTTTTTGTATTGTTAGGTTATAATTTCGTAAAATAAACATTTATTTGCATATTTTTATATGTCTAATGCTAAAATAGGAAGTATTCTTTCTATTTATGCCCAAAATTAAAGTCATAAACGTTTACACTATTGTAAAAACTGTTTCGTTTTTAAGGTCGGCATTGGGTCGAAATTAGGTTATTTTTTTGGTAGGCTTACGAGATATTTTTAGCTGTTTTATTATCTAGATGACATAAAATTAGATATGGAGGTTTATTTATTAGTTATTTACGATAAGAAAACACAATAAATCATTTGTCAAAGTTTTCTGTAATTTATCCTAAAAATATTTGTTTACTTGAAAATAGGGGAAAATTTTCCGTTTTCCGGGTGTGTATATTTGAGCTAAGAACTTTAATGATACATGGTAATAAACTGCATTAAATTGTGCTTTAATAAAACACGTCATCATTACTGCAAGTAAGTTTCAAGTAAAAACTCGCTATAGTTTTGAAGTATCCTATTTTTTTCATTTTTATTTTGCAAACGACGGCAAAAAATGGATTCCCCCGCTATCATTTGAGACAATACTGTCCAAATCTTCCGAGCTTAAAGGTTAATAACTTCAGCTATTTATCATCATTAATACTTTAGTCGAGACGCTCGTAGAACTAGATACTGCGCTGTTTCCTACAAGCACCAAGGTTAAACGTTTGGCTAAGTCAATCTGAGATGGGTGATTTATTTTCGAGCAACTCCCTGCCTCCCAGTATGTTAAGCTCCGGTTACCACAAAATGTGGTAGTCGTTAAGCTGAGTTGGTAAACTTATGCCTGGCTCAGTGGATTTACACATTTGCCGCCAGTAGGCTATTCAATTTTTGCAGCACCTACTAACCTCTGCAATTCAATACCCTAGTTCACAATCATATTGATTACATTTTCTTTGTTAATGAAATTGCAATTTTATGATTTGTCCTCTATCGTGATCATTACATCGTTATGTCAGTTCCTAGATTACTCTTACAACTCACGATTTAGTGAAGTTTACACAAGAAATAGTCATTGGGTATATTTTTGAACTAAGAAAAGTTCAATCATGTACTAATAAAAAAAAAATGTAAGCCCTATTTGCCGCCCTAGGCTCTAGCCTACTCAGCCTGCTGGTAAATGCGCCACTGGCTTGGATTGATAAATTCCAACAGCAGGTGGCCACAAATCTGCCTCAAACATTACGCACTGAATTCGTGTGATGGGGTATAAACCATTATTTCTCACCTCGATTAGGCAGAGAAAGATTTTACTTAGTAGTGAAACAGACCGAGAAAGACTGTCTTTCTCAATTTTCTACTCAACAAGTAACACAACTACGCAATCACGTGAGGAAAAAGTTAGTTTCATAACTATATAAAACCCTAAGACGCATCGTCCAAAAGCAAAAATTTACTAAAATGTATGAGAGCCATTCGGGCCTCAGCTGCGGCACATTTGTCTCAGTTATTTATTATTATTGTTCGATATAAGACGTCAAAGTTTCGCATACAGAGTGCCTCATTTCGTAACTCGATGGCAACTATTACCTAGATATGGTACAAGTGATGGAAGACTAGCGAGTTATATGCTTTTACTTCATTGCCAGTCAAATTTATTTAAGGTAAGCTGTGTTTGGCTGTAATTAGACTTTAATAATACGTGTACAAATAAAATTAACTTTGTTAGTGTAATTCGGATGTTGAAAACAGAAATCTCCGGATTGTCAATTCAATCTATTCATGCTAAAGTGAGGGCAGTTTATCATTGTCATTTAGTTAACAGTCAATCCACGTCGTACTTTCTTAGTATGAAAAGTCCATTTGTTTTTTGTATTTTGAGTTCTTATTATGATGTATATATCTGACAGTATTCAGTAAACAATAATTTTAATTTTGCCCGCTGAATTAAAGAATATCGATCACCATATGATATTTAACAATTTCAGAGTAGCATTTTCTTAAAATTTTTTCAAGCGGTCTAATGTTATCAATATAATATTTCGCAATTTTATAGTTTCGCTCTTTCCTATCTGAAACATAGTAGCAAGCGCTCCCTATAGGATTGGGAATATAATATCGGCAGCAAAATATAGGTGCAAATAACAGATCTGTTACGGTGGTAACAGATCTGGCAAAATTAACAGAGTTAGTGTTTATTTTTAATGTTTATGTTAAACCTTGTGTTTCTTGTACCTTGCACCTTCAATGTGGGAAATTTATCGAAATGGCTATAGGTGCTTTGTTCCATGGAAGTTACGTAGGAAATTTTCTGATTTGTTTGCTAAGGATTCTAAGTGTAAATATTTTATTTTGCTGCAAATGTGATGTATTCGCACTTTCGAGGCCATTCCCCCAACCCCGAGGTCGTAATATTCCACTTGACTGTTTTCCTAATGATATAATGACGAATGCATGTTAATAAAGATTTTAAAGGTGCTTGGCTGTTTGAGAGTAGCTTAGTCATAAGATAATTATTTAGGGCATATGTGTTGCTAAGTTAGATAATTATAATGGAATCGTATAGTGAGCATGTCCAATCAAGATGGTCGATGATCTGATGAAGATCCCAGGTAAAAGGCTGTATCCTGAAATACAGTGCAGGATTTCCTTTCAGCTGATAATGATAGTGATGTCAGTCTATTTCATTCCAATACTAAGCACAACTCCTACAAGTCGAAGTAAGATAAACTCAACGTAGATACCATAGTATCTACGGACCGGTGAGGACAGGCCTGTAGCCAGCTGCTGTTGGAACTTATCAGGCTTCCAAATTGGCTTACCGGTTACCATTAAGAGCAACCAACTGCATAACGAACGTACCGAAGTACGGAGACGTTTAAAAACGGAATTTCCACAATTCTCAAACACCTCACCCATCTCAAACAGACCTTTCCGAAAGCCGTTTTGTCTTCTTAATCGCTTATTGTACAACTTATATTTAACACACAGTTTACACTAGAACTTTAAAAAATGTAATTAAAATAAGAAGCGTAACGATCATAAAAGTTTACTGAAAGCTTTCAAATAAGGCGTGGTTTTGCCGCAAAAATGGCTGAGAAAAAACTTTTAATTTTCCGTTTTGGATCCTGTACCACTAATTGAAACTATAGCATGACTTATAGTTTGGGTGGACTATTTTTAATATTCCTAGGAATATTTTAACCGATAAAAGTACGTAATTAAATATTATTTACCGACTCAGTAAAGAAGGTTGTTTGTTTGTATGTTCTTTCATACTAGCATCATTGCTTCACGGATATATATATTTTTTTCTAATTTATTATTACGAGTGTAGTCTACAAAGTGTATCGTGAATTACACAAGACCTCAGACACACAGGATGAGATAATTACTTCACAAATTCAATACAAAACCAAACTTCCAAATTTAAAGTTTTTTACCCTTCTTGATGTAATTTTTCTCATCTTTAACCTTTCAAATTATTTTTTTATCTATAGTCAAAAGTCTTAAAAAAATGGCGAGCGTATATCAGACGAACTATGAGAGTGAAGGAAGCCAAAGAAATTTGTGAGGAAAGAACCCTGTACTACATGAATACCCTGCAAGTGACATTGTGTTAATTTGTTAAATAATCTATACTAATATTATAAAGAGGTAAAGTTTGTGAGTTTGGATGTTCGGGGTAATCTCCGGTACTACTGATCAGATTTTAATGATTCTTCACCATTGGAAATCTACCTTATCCAGAAGTAACATAGGCTATATAAAATAGACCCGGCAGGTGGCGCTGTTGTCGACCGGGTACGAAGTCGCGGGAAACTGCTAGTCATAATATAATAGCAGCCTAAATTTTCCCAATGCTGGGCAAAGGCCTTCTCTTACAAATCGAGGTGAAAGAGGTCATACTCCACCACGCAGACCCAGTGCAGATAAGCGGAGGCAGGTTTGTGGCCACCTTCTGTTGGAACTTATCAAGTCACCTATAAGGCTTGCAACTCGGCTTAACGACTACCACATTATGTGGTAACCAGGACCATAGATTTAGCGCGTCTTTTGAAACACGGAGACGCTCGAATATGAAAATGCTACAAACGGTCACCCATCTCCAACCGACCGAGTCGTACGCTGCTTAATCTTGGTGATCGCTTAGAACACCGCGGTCGCACAGCCCTACGAGCGCCTATATTAGTTACTTTAATGTTTTAGTAATTCGCTAACTGCTATGCGAGTATCAATTTTTATCTTCAATATAACTAGCGCAAGGGCAAAAGAATAACTCTAAATAAATGTATTTCGTGATAGCAAAAAAAGACCAATTCCTTTTAATAAAATGAGAAAGACAATTCATCATTTTACATCCAGTAACCGCTGGAAAATTAATAATTTTCATCTACTAACGCCATTTTAATTCTGCTATCGTAACCTGAATCCACAGAGAAAATGGATACAGTAAAACAAGTTCGAATAACTCATACATAATAATGGGCTCGAGTCTTCGCTCTGGCTCGCTCTTATTAGGTATATGGGACCTAACATAATTAACGAAATGTGAGTATGCACAGTACGGTTCTGCCACCTCTGCATAGGGAATTTAGGCGTCGTTGGTCTATCTATCTATATCATCACGCCAGATCCCTTGCGGGGTAGACAGAGTGCACAGAGTTCCAAAAGGTCCTTTCCCTACATACCCCTCTGGCTTCCTCCACTCTCATAGTTCATCTTAAACACGCTCACAGGTTACGGAGACTCTTGACTTGACCTTTAGATAAGACTTGGTCTATTTGGTCGTGGAAAGATAGTCTAGGTCTTCCCCGATACCTACATCCTTCCACTTTCACATTGTATATCTGTTTTGTCATTCTTTCTTCTGGCATTCTTTCTATATGCCCGAACCAACGGAACATACCCTTTCTCATCTTTATATCGATACTATCTCTCATACCTACTCGCTTTCTTACTACGCTGTAATTTGTAATTTGACAATTTTTAAGAAAATTATTTGAGTTTGAGTTCTAACCTTAGCTTATAACTGGCAGAAATCATTATAACTAACAGCCGAAAGTCGTCCACAGCACGAAAAAAAGCCTTCCCCAAAAGAAGTTTGTTTTTGAAAAACTCTGTTGAAATCAAAATACCTACATATCATGACTAGTCATTTAAAACTCAAATTCATCCGTTTTATTCCTAGTGGACACAAGCCTATTAAGGCAGTTTTCCATCTAATATAATAGTACCAATTTAAAATCTAAAAGGAAACCATTAAATTACTGTAGATCCACGTTTATTAAATGTTTTAATGCCCTATCATAGCAGTAAGTATGATTGTATCTAACACTATGGACACACTGTCTGAAATAAATCGTTTGAATTTGAATTTAACGACTACCACAGTAAGGGATAACAGGGACCAACAGCTTTACCGAGACCAAAACAAATAATTGTCAGTCTCAAAAAGGTTTGTGCCGTATGGAATTCATTTGAAACTTACGACTACTTGCTGCAATGAGCGAGGCGGACTATGCTATAACTACTAAACCGAGCCGTCATCTATCGCTAGATAGCATAGTTCCTTCTAAATAGTCAATCAATCAATCAAATCAGCCTATTGCAGTCCACTGCTGGATATAGGCCTCCTCCAATTCGCGCCACAATACACGGTCCTCCGCCTTCCGCATCTAGTCTCACCCTGCGACCTTCTTAAGGTCGTCGGTCCACCTAGCTGGAGGGCGCCCTACCTTACGTTTGCCGAGTCGCGGTGTCCACTCTAAAACTCATCTGCTCCATCAACCATCGGTTCTTCAACAGACATGGCCAGCCCACTGCCCCTTTAGCGAGCTCACTCTGCCAGCTATGTCAACTACTTTGGTTCTTTGATGGAGAAACTCATTTCGGAGTTTATCCCTCAAAGAGACTCCGAGCATAGCCCGCTCCATAGCTCGCTGCACGACTTTGAGCCTATGGACTAGCCCTACTGTAAGTGTCCACGTCTCGACACCGTATGTCATGTCCGTATGTAATGTCTAAACAGTAATCACACAATTTTATTAAAAGAAAAAAGAGAATTAAATAAAATAGACAAGCCTGCTGACTTTTATTCCTAGTGGACACAACCCTATTATGAAGGCAGTCTTCCATCTAATACAATAGAGTACCAATTCAAAATCTAAAAGGAAACCATTAACTTACTGTATTCAGTTACACACCACCGCACCATTCCGGCTACGTTGTGAGCAAGAAATTAACTACCTCTAACAACTTGGTGCAAAATGGCTACCGAGCACAACGAGGTCCTTTATCGTTGCCCCTCAAAAGAGTCCAGACGGTGGCCTTTCAGAACGGTTCATTTTACCTCGAAACCGTCGACGACATGTTGAAAGACCTAAAATTACGCGCGCCAAGCTTAGAGCTTTTATTTTTTTTCGCCAAGCAGGTTGTAAACTCTTTAGTTTTAGATTGGATTTTTACGAAATAGGTATCGTTATAAAGGTTTTCATAGTAGAAAGCTTTGGATAATGGACTTTTTGCTATATAAGAATTTATTGTGTTTTTACTATCTGCTTATACTCGTTAAGCCATTGTTTTTTTTAGTATGAAAGAATTATGTACGTGTAGACTCGGGTTATAAAATAATAATATTTAGCTTTGTATATTTGTTGGTAGAATTTTATCCTTGTAAGCACGAGTAGTAGAGTTTAAACAAAAAAACAAACTATTTAATTGTAACCTAAACACTGTATCCAAATAATATGATAAAAAAAAATAAAGGAAAAAAGAGAAAGAGAATTAAATAAAAAAAGTCAAGCCCGCTGAGATACTTCACCCAGATCTTCTCAGTAGAGGCTGCGTTCCGGTTCGGTGGTAGATTAGTAGTTAAATAGATAAAAAATAATGTAAATGTAATTTGTAAGCGCCCCCTCAGGGCTTATGCAAAATAAATTGTTTGAGGTTTAAATACCTAGATTGTGCCTCAAGTTTTTTTTCGAAAATTATATTCGGTTTGTGACTGATGAGCTAAGGGGGAGGAAAGCAGCGTAAGAAAACCTGTATATCCGAGAAAATTTACCAAGTTTCTGGTATCACTCGAAGAATGCCACGCCGTCGGAACTAAGTAACTCTGCGAATACTCAGTGTTCTATATACATCTCGGCCTCTTAGGAATCGATTATAAGGGGCGATTATAGGAGTTAATAACGGAATAGACAAGTGAATAGAGTGTAGGCTAGTTCAGTCACTGGTGTTGAGTAATCTGAAGTATTTACTCTCAGAAAAAACATAGTGGGGCTATGTTTTCCAGGAATTATTCCTGTCTCGCGGATACGTTTACAAACATGAAATTCATATACACAAACACCCAGACCGAAATAAATAGTTATGAGCCACACAAAAATTTGTCAGGTGCAGGAATAGAGCCTGCGACTACGCGATCCAGTGGGCGGAGCGGAAGCTCTTAACCGCTAGACCAAGCCGTAGTCTATATATCTCACTATTATTATAAATGTAAAAGTTTGTATGTTTGTATCCTTAGATGTTTGAATGTTTGTTACTCAATTACGCAAAAATGGCTTAACGGATTTTAATGAAACTTGACACACAGATATCGTATGACCTGGATGAACACATAGGATACTTTTTATCCTGAAAATGTTAGGTTCCTATCTAAACTCAACGCGGACATAATCGCGTGCAAACACTAGTAATTCATATTTGTTACAAAATTACATTACAGATTATTCTTTTAGATCCCACGAACAAGACCAAGCTTGTATTGTAGCGTCCTATATTTACTTGAAAAGACTCCCCTAAAAATATGTGCTACAATTTCCTATGAGTTATTGAATGTTGTGTAATCTTCGGGCGTGTGTTGTACTAGAAGCTATACCGAGGTTATATATAGCGCTGTATATCTCGCTGGGATTCGTGACTTACCTCAACCTTTGGGAAGTTTGCAAGGGTCCAACTCGTAGAGGCCCCTTTCTGAAATTAAATGTTTAAACAATGCTTTCTTATGATTAATATAACGCGTTGCTCTCTGTGAACAATGCATTTTAAAGCGTTTTGTTGAAAAATCAATTATACCAACACTATACTCGACGTGTGTCCTTGATGACTGGCGCATTCACGCAAACTATAACGTTGATAGGTCATATATTTGGTTTTTATAGGTTTTTATGCACTGTGTCGAATTATCGTCTCTGAGTGACAGTTAAACTGATCATGTAACCTCTACCTTCTCACAAATATGCCTATAACAACACGGGAAAGAATTGGAAACTAAAACAGGGCTGAGACACTCCAAGGAATTCCTTTCCACATTGTGTGACAGCGACAGCGAGAGACTGCTAAAACATAGTAGACTACAATTAAGGCAATTATCGGAGCTTATACTGGCCACAATGGCACAAAAGAACATCTATACAAGATGAACCTCTGCAGCGACGTGGCATGCAGATTCACTAATTACCTCAAGAATAGATTTTCTTACCGTCAGTAGAATTTTGACAGATTTTCTGTACATAATATGTCAAAATTCTATGCATTGTAGGATCCTTGAGTTAGATATTGGAACCGGCCGTAAGTGATATCAAGATGTCGAACCGCTATTCAATAAAATAGGATTGTTGTTATACTCGTTTAATGCATAAGTTGATACGTAGTTTATAGTATTAAATTTGACTTACTCTCTTTAGGTTCACGTATTAGTACACTTAAACCTAAAATTCTTGATAAAATGCTAGTCTACATCGTACTCTATCGCCACCGTTTGTGGAATGGTAAGATAGATAGATAGATAGATAGAGTACTCTTTATTGTACACCAATGAAATTACAATTAATAAACAACTAATTACAGACTAATATGTACAATTGGCGGTCTTATAGCTAAAAGCTATTTCTTCCAGACAAGCCTAATAATAATATAATATTAGCCCTGTTAAGAAACTGTCCCGCTGTTGGGCATGGGCCTCCTCTCGAACTGAGAGGGCTTAGGCCATAGTCCACCACGCTGGCCCAGTGCGGGTTGATTACCTTCACACACCTTCAAGAAACTCTTAGGCATGCAGGTTTCCTCACGATGTTTTTCCTTCACCGTTAAAGCAAGTGATAATTAATTTTTAATACGCACATGCTTTCGAAAAGACAGAGGTGTTTGCCTGGATTTGAACCCGAGACTTCTGACTTTACAGTCCAACGGTCTAACCACTAGGCTATCACTGTTTGTTGCCTAATAATAAGCCTAAGCCTAATAATATAAAAATGATAATAAAGAAATAAAATAAACCTAATGGTGTTCATGATTCTTATATTTTTTATCTCAGCAGCGCAGCTTACAGTACATGGTGCGGTTTATTTCAATCAGGGCGTTTATTTGGTGGTCACTTGGGGAGCGGTGTTTCCCATTGAAAATAAAATGATTTATTTTATCTGAGCTTCCCAATATTTACCGTGGATTTCACGTAATATTTTTGTGAACAATGATGTTTTTGTGTTTGTCAAAAAAACTGTATATAGGTTCTCGAATTGTCTTGAGATTTTGTGTCGTAAAACTATGAATATCTCTTTGTAGTCAAGTGAACTTACAGTTGTACAAGGATCTTTTGACCCGCGGCCAGTATCGGAACTAACGCTGTCAAGTGAAATGTCATGACAGTCGCTGAGTTGCCATTTGCTATGAAATTTACCCAAGTTCTTTTTTTAATTAGTAACCGTGTGGACCCATTTGTTGAAATGTGTCCTTGGAATTAGGAAAATTTCACTAATTGTAAACCCTTATTCCACACCAACAACCCCTATGTTGTGTGAGTGTTTCGAGCAGTGATAGCCTAGTGGTTAGACCGTTGGATCGCAAAGTCAGAGGTCTCTGGTTCAAACCCAGGCACGCACTTGTGTCTTTTCAAAAGCATTAGCATATTAAAAAAATGAATTATTACTTTCTTTAACGGTGAAGGATAACATGAGGAAACCTGCATGCCTAAGAGTTTCTTGAAGGTGTGTAAAGTTCGCCAACCCGCAATAGGCTAGCGAGGTGGACTATGGCTTAAATCCTCTAAGTTTGAGAGAAGGCCCGTGTCCAGCGGTGGGACAGTTTCTTAACCGGGCTAATATTATTAACCCCTCTGTTAATGTAATCCACAGGCCAAAAGATTCTTGTTGCACCATATTGTTAATTGTAATGTAAATATATGTGACAAGCTTAAGGGCAGCGGTTCTAACCGCGCGATGCTTTTTTAATCGACTTTGAGGTTCTATGTTCGTATGTATGTATTTTTTTTTGTACTTTCACCGATATTTTTGTCAATTGCAGACCTATTGTATGATTCTTTTGCCGTAGAGTTCAGTTATAGCTCCGAGGTGGTCCCATTTTAATTGCATTGGTATTGGACCTTTGACTTTGAAGTACATCAGGAAACTCCTTAACGAACAATACGAATGTTTAGATTGACTTATTATGGGTATTATGTCAATCCTATAGGGACCTAAAGAATATTAACCGACATCAAAAAATACAGAGTTTCACAATTTGATTGTGTCTTTTTAGAAAATTTATCTAGCCTATATCTTATACCAGTCTACAATCTACTTCTATGCCAAATTTCTTCTAAATCTCTTTAGCTGTTTAGACGGAATTGTGTTACATCAACCAAACATTAATATCTCAAAGTGCGGTTGATTAGGAAAACATTCTCAGGTTTTTTCTCTTGTCCCCCTTTTACTCAAGTTTTCACCTTTTCCCCCTTTTCCTCAGGTTTTCTCCCTTGTGAGTGACATATTGTAATTCTAAGAGGTCTAAGGCGTATAGGGATTAGTGACTGGAAAAAGGATGACAAAATCCACCTTCCACACGGAAATGCCAAGCAAAACCAAACTCTAATCGTAATATTTACTCAGCTCATAATTGTATAACAACAGATAACCGAAAATAGCTCGCAGATTTTAAAACGTATAGTTCTCAACGAAAGCAAAAACAAAAATAGGAAAAGGACACTTTATTCCAGCAAGACTCTTCATTAGACTGGCTAGAAACAACTCTTGAAAAAACTTGCACACAAAGGAAATAACACTCTATTCTAATTAATAAAAAGTCACTTTTCAATCGTGTAATTTTGCAATATTCTACAAAAATTTCGGCAATGGAAATTCAGCTCTACATTTTAGTAATTTCAGTTGAAAATACATTATACTGTTAAAATTTTCGTTGAAAATGCTCACATGTACCCTGTAATATATTACCATATGTCCGTTTGTTTGTTTGTACAGATCAAATGTATTTATTTAATGTTTAGCCATTTGTGAACTGAGCTATTTGGTTTAGTAAATCGGATGACATTGATTTTGTTACGTTTGGCTGTATGTTTTGTATTCGATGGTAATAATAATTATTTGAGTTTGACTGGCTCGTGGCTTTCTGCACTACGCACACGCATAATGCTGGTGGCAATCCCGAGGTCCTGGGTTCTAATCGTAGAAGTACCTGCCAAAGTGTGTTTCGCACGCCACTAACGCCACCCAGAAGGCTTCTAGTTTGGTTTAACGCGCACCATATTAATTGGTAAAAGGGACCAATAGCTTAACGTGGCTTTCGAAACACGGAAACGCACGTAACCAGGATATTGAAATATTCTTCGGTCCCGATTAACACGTAATATGTTAGTTGTTAAGCCATAAAATCAAACTCAAATTATTTATTTTCTATAACCCCTGCGGGGGCGCTTACAAATAGTCAATTAACATTTTTTTTAAATCTAATTTAACTACAAATCTTCCACCGGATCGGAACGCGGCCTCCACTGAGAAGATCCTGCGAAAAAACTCAGCGGGCTTGTCTTTTTTGCTTTAATTCTCTTTCCCTTTTTTATTTTCTATTTTTTATCATATTGTGTGGATACAATCTTTAGGTTACAATTAATTTGTTTAGGATCTAGCTCCAGTGTGATGCCGTTCGACCGAGATATGAGACGAATGGCGTTATTTATAAAGTGTATAAAGGATTCCAGACGGACCAGTGCCCACAAACAGCACCCGTTCACGAGTATGACTACTAGAATAGCCATCACTCCCCTTGACCATATTGGAGGGAAGGGAGTGACCCGCGCCAGACAGCCACCTCAAGCAAAGACATTATAGCGAGCATGACCAAACCAGAACCCCAAAGACGGTCATCAGATTAGAATAGATCATATTAGAAACCTCATATGCAGATTAATAAGTTCAAAAAGCAATAAGCCGGAAACTTGCCTCCACCAATCCGCACTGGGTCCGCATGGTGGAGTATGACCTAATCTCTCTCACCTTAATTTTTGAAAGATAGCCTTTACCAAGCGGGTGGACGGTATAAGCTGTTATTCTACCTATCCATCTATATTATCGCACCAGATCCCTTGCGGGGTAGGCAGAGAGTACAAAGTACTAAAGGTTGTTTCCTTACATACCTTCCTCCAAACTCGTAGTTTGTCTCATATACTATTTGGTCATGGTAAGATAGTATCGGTCTACCCAGGTACCTACATCCTTCCACTTTCGCATTGTATATTTATTTTGTCGTTCTTTCTTCCGACGTTCTTTATATGCCCGAACCACCAGAGCATACCCTTCTTATCTTTACACTGATACTATCTTTCATATCTACACGCTTTCTTATTACGCTGTTCCGAATACTCCACAGATCTTCGGCAGATGCATTTCGACCGCATTTATCCTACTTTCATTCTCTTTCTTACATACCGAACTCTTACAATCATATAAAACAGACTGACGTCAGTATTTTATATTCCATTCGTCACTACCAAAACACATGTAAGTAAATAAAGCTGTTTATAACTAGTACTAAGTCGTAGGAGCTTCGATTCGTAACTTGTTTGTATTGTAAGTGATATTAATTAATGCGACCTATTTTCAGAGTAAATAATCAAGTAGTCTTATATACACACGCGCAATATTGGGAATGTAACCGCTACTATTTGTGCGTCGCGATATATTGAAGTCATTTAGTTCTCACATGCCATGCCGCGTGGTTCCCGGCTTAGAATAGGACCAACCCATCTCATCCCATCGGGTGTCGTACAAGGCGACTAAGGGAAAACTAGGGAATGGGCAGCAGCGTTCCCTTAACACTTTTACAACCAAAAACTGCGCTCGCCAACCCGCCTGCCAAGCGTGGCGAGTATGGCAAACACCCCCAACCAATATGGAAGAAAGCAAGAAAACCAGGCCCCTAGTCCCCGGCGGTCCTGTTCGTCCTGGCCACGGTAGCAGCCATGGTAACGACAGGACAAGGGGTGCTAAGAATCTCCGGCAGAGATTCGGCTACCACCAAAACCGAAAATTGGCCCTGGTGACATACAACGCACGCACATTGAGGACAGATGAGAAGCTAGTTGAGCTGGAAGAAGAGTTAAACAAGTTGCGGTGGAGTATTGTTGGTTTATCGGAGGTCCGAAGAGAGGGCGAGGACACGATAACCTTAAAATCCGGCAACTTGTTTTACTACCGGGAGGGCGAACAGCAGTCCCAAGGTGGTGTCGGATTTATCGTCCGCAAGTCACTCATAAACAACGTTGTGTCCATCACTAGTGTGTCGAGCAGGGTAGCGTACCTGATACTCAGAATATCCAAAAGATATTCGCTGAAGGTCATACAGGTCTACGCACCGACCTCGGCATACTCAGATGATGAGGTCGAAGTTATGTATGAGGACATTAGTAGAGCCATACATACTTCCAAAGCACACTTTACAGTAATTATGGGTGACTTCAATGCGCGACTGGGCAAACGGGGCGATGATGAGTTGAGAGTGGGGCAATTTGGATATGGGCAGCGTAATCCCAGGGGTCAGAGGCTGGCCGAATTTCTGGAGAAGGAGGGACTCTTTATGATGAACTCTTTCTTCCAGAAGCCGTCTCATAGGAAATGGACCTGGATGAGCCCTGATGGTTTCACAAAAAATGAGATAGACTTCATCATGAGCACCAAGCGACAAATATTTAATGATGTCTCCGTGATTCACAGGGTAAAAACCGGCAGTGATCACCGAATGGTCAGAGGCACATTAAATATTAATGTCAAAATGGAAAGATCGCGTCTGATGAAGTCTACGCTCCGACCTTCTAATACACATATCCAAAACCCCGAGAACTTTCAACTCGAATTGTCAAACCGCTTCGAATTGCTAGACAGCAGCGCATCAGTGGACGAAATCAACAATAGGTTGGTAGAGACTGTCCATACGGTCGGGTCTAAGCATTTTAAGCCCCGCCGTAAAAATAGGCCTCAAAAGCTATCCGACTACACCCGAAACCTTATGGCTGAGCGACGTACCATGAGACTCCAAACCTCCGATGATGCTAAGTCCTATAGGCAGCTCAATGGACAGATATTGAAGTCCTTGCGACACGATCTACGGTCCTTCAACACAAGACGTATTGAGGAGACCATAAAGCAGAACAAGGGCTCCAAAGTGTTCGCAAGAGCCGCGTCGATTGGGCAAAGCCAGTTGACGAAGCTGAAGACGGAGGACGGAAACGTAACGTCAAATAGGTCAGAGGTGCTCAGGGAGATAGAGAGGTTCTATGGACAGTTGTATACCTCAGTAGCTGAACCTATTGTTGACTTGGTAAAAGACCCAAGAGCCAAGCTAACCCGACACTACACTGAGAATATCCCGGACATCAGCCTGTACGAGATTAGGATGGCTCTCAACCAACTTAAAAACAACAAAGCGCCGGGTGAAGACGGAATTACTGCAGAGCTTCTGAAAGCGGGCGGATCGCCGGTACTTAAAGTCCTTCAGAGGCTGTTTAATTCCGTCTTGCTCGAAAGAAAAGCGCCGGAAGCATGGAACAGGGGTGTGGTGGTACTCTTTTTCAAGAAAGGTGATAACACTTTACTGAAGAATTATAGGCCCATCACACTGCTGAGCCATGTTTATAAGTTGTTTTCGAGAGTCATCACGAATCGTCTCGAACGCAGGCTTGATGACTTCCAGCCTCCCGAACAAGCCGGTTTCCGGAAAGGCTTTAGTACCATAGACCACATACATACGCTGCGGCAGATTATACAGAAGACCGAGGAGTATAATCGGCCACTATGCTTGGCGTTTGTGGACTATGAGAAAGCCTTCGATTCGATCGAGACTTGGGCGGTTCTTAGATCTCTCCAGCGATGCCGCATTGACTATCGGTACATCGAAGTGTTGAAGTGCTTGTATAATAACGCCACCATGTCAGTCCGAGTACAAGGGCAGTGCACGAAGGCGATCTCCATAAAAAGAGGAGTAAGACAGGGAGACGTAATTTCTCCGAAACTGTTTACGGCCACCTTAGAGGACACCTTCAAGCTCTTGGAATGGCGAGGACTTGGCATCAACATCAATGGCGAATACATCACTCACCTTCGATTTGCCGACGACATTGTGGTCATGGCGGAGTCGCTGGAAGATCTAGGACGAATGCTCGGTGACCTCAACAGAGTATCTCAACAAGTGGGTCTTAAAATGAACATGGACAAAACGAAAATAATGTGTAACGTCCATGTCGTACCCACCGCACTCACCGTTGGGAACTCTACTCTTGAAGTTGTCGACGAATACATTTACCTGGGACAGGTAGTCCGGTTAGGTAGGTCCAACTTTGAGAGAGAGGTCAATCGACGAATCCAACTCGGCTGGGCAGCGTTCGGGAAACTGCGCAACATCTTCTCATCCAAAATACCTCAGTGCCTAAAGACTAAAGTTTTTAGTCAATGTGTGTTACCAGTGATGATATATGGATCAGAGACGTGGTCTCTTACAATAGGTCTCATAAAAAAGCTCAGAGTTGCTCAGCGAGCTATGGAGAGAGCTATGCTCGGCGTTTCTCTACGTGATCGAATCAGGAATGAAGAGATTCGTAGAAGAACCAAGGTCACCGACATAGCCGTTAAGATTAGCAAGCTGAAGTGGCAATGGGCGGGCCACATAGCGCGAAGATCGGACGGGCGTTGGGGCAGAAAGATTCTAGAGTGGAGACCACGTATTGGCAAGCGCAGCGTGGGACGACCACCTGCCAGATGGACCGACGATCTTGTGAAAATCGCAGGAAGTCGTTGGATGCAGGTGGCATCGGACCGGTTACGCTGGAAAGCGATTGGGGAGGCCTATGTTCAGCAGTGGACAAGTATAGGCTGAGATGATGATGATGATGATAGTTCTCACATAGAACTCAGTTCTCGCATTGTACAGGTTTAACGTCTATTTTTAAAGTCTTAAAGCAAAACAAAAGTAGTTAGTGTCTCACTCATGGTAATAAAAAAATGAAAGTAAAGAACACTTTAATTAGTAATATCCATCTACTTACTTCAAATATCATCACTAGGGTAAAAGACTGTAACACCGATGGCACCTACCAGCTAGCTAATGCGCCATCCGCCCCTTCAATATTATTTTGCGCTCAGTATAGGTATTTTATTAATGCGTTTAATACATTAAATTAATAATATTTTGTAGATGTTATTAATTACAACGATTATATTACAAGTATTATATTACAACGATTACGAATGATTCCCACCTGTATTTCGTCGACCTGATGAGATCAAAATATTTTACCAGGTCTGTATTCCATGGACCTGTTCAAATATCTCGCATATACCAATAAACAAAAAAACATTGCTGACGCGTACCAATAGTAGGTCCCTAAAACAAATATTCTCCAAGAACAAGTTGGCAAATCAATTTGAAAGTTAAGCCTCTCGGCGCACTTACGCGCGTAATTTACTCCGGGACGGAGGTCGGCTCTGTTTACGCCGATTGTTACGTGACAACACGTGGGCGCGCCGCCATTTTGGATTAAAAGTCGCTTAACAGTTTGATTGATTGTGCTTATTAGGGCAGGTAAACATTTAATGAAAATAGACTTCAAAAATGATGCCTGATGCCTCGCCAATTACACAGAGAGTAGTGTCAGAGTTAAATAGAATATATTTACTCCCCAAAGGGTGGACAGGGATGTAGGTACATACATTATACATTAAAATTTCGGCGAGATGCTTTTTGGCTCTAATGTGTAATAAGTACTAGGGAGCTAGTTTGTTGCCGCTATTATTCGGCCACATCATTTCAATTGACCTCAATAACCAAAATAAACTGCGTTAAAATCCCAAACTTAGTTTCTTTTCATATAAAAGCTCACTTTATAAAGCCCGCTACTGAAACAGGTAGGAACCTGTTTCAGTAGCTTATTGGTTAGACAGTTGGTCCTATAGAGCGGATGGTAAGTCTTCCCCTGTATTTGGAGTCACCAGGGTAATGTACTGTAGATTTTTTTTTAAACTCTGAATATTTTCAACAGCTCGAAAATAAGTTAGTGTCATGATAACGCAAAATACATTATCTCATCACTCGTACATAACCCTAATCCACATGTTACTATCAAAAAAGGTTGCGCACAAAATGGTGTTACTCATTATTAAATTTTCAGAATCCAATTACGAAATTCGGTGGCTCGACACGAGGCAGCTGAGAGGGGTGTGCTTTAAGGGGTGGGGGTTGTACTGCCGAAAAGTATTTTGTCCACGCAAAAGGCTTATAATTATTTTCAGTAGCTGTATACGTAGTGTATTCGAGGCCATGGAGTGTGAAGTGCACTGCCCTATAACTTTACGGAGATGTAGAATAGTACTGGATGTGACAGAAAAAAATACAAAGGTATTTATTATTTTAGCCTAATCATTTACGCCATATTTAGAGGTTATATCATATCATCACGCTAGGTCCCCCGTGTGGTAGGTTCACGCCGGCTAAGCGGCTGCTCAACACTAGCGTCCCACTCGCACGCGTATTTGCATCTCATTCTCCTCGTGCTTCGTTTGGAAGCGCGTTGGGCGCGACGGTGGCGGGTCGTGACGTTTGCTGTCGCGCCGAGCGGGGCTGCGCTGTGTCGTCTCCCGTACATTCCAGTACATTACAATTCCCTAGCTGTTATAGCCAAAAGCAGTGATAGCCTAGAGGTTAGACGGTTGGACTGTAAAGTCAGAGGTTTTGGGTTCAAACACAGGCACGCACCTCTGTCTTTTCGAAAGCAAGTGCGTATTAATAAATAAACTGTCACTTGCTTTAACAGTGAAGGAAAACATTGTGAGGAAACCTGCATGCCTAAGAGTTTCTCGAAGGTGAGTGGAATTCGCTAACCGGCACTGGGCCAGCGTGGTGGACTATGGCCTAAACCCTCTCAGTTTGAGAAGAGTCCCTAACGGTCCCACCGTTCTCATAGGTTCTAAATAGGGCTATTATTATTATATATTATTTACAATTCCCCAGGTAGCGTCACCATCGCTGCGTCGTTTATGTGTCGAAAACCTAAAAACATTTTGTAGCAACCAAGACAGGTATCTAAATGTACGTTCCAAAACAAGTGGATGCTCGAAAATGGAATTGCCACAAAGAGTCCCATATCAGTCTGACCCACCTGAACACTCCACTCCGATCTAGGTCTCGAACCTATTCGCGCACACGTCACTTCGCGAACGCATCTACCCATGCGAATCCGTTAATCGTAGCCACCGCCGACTACGATCTCCCTCCCGACCCCTGCCGCCACCGCCGGCCGCGACATGTTCTCACCGACCCCCCCGATGCTTTGTCATCCCTTGTTTCCGCTCAGAATACGGGCGACGACGACGACGACGTAGACGTAGTTGTAGATCCCCTCCCATAGCCGGCGGTTGACCGGTGCGCTTAGTAGTGCACCCGTCCCCCTACAGCGACTGTCCCAACCGAGGGCGCCTCTTCGAGGCGCCCTCGAGTATGTCGCCTCTTGCCCTTCTGGCTGGCTGGAGCGTAGTGGTTGCACGCTCGCCATTAAAATCCGGTGAAGCTGTAGAGGCCTCGAGGCCAACAGCGTACATCATTCACACACACACCCACCTGAACGCTGCTTACTTTTGTTTAGCTGCGAGCGCTTGTCCTCAAATCCTTGATCAAACGAAGTTTTATTCAGGTTTTTCTATCTAAAAATCTCATTAGCAGTCTAAAACTGGTCCCGGTATAATGACTATAGGACGGACCCTAACATCGTCGACAAATGGTGTATAGTGTATTTCAATCAAATTGTAAAACTTTTTTCACTCAACATAAAAACGTCGATTTCTTGCTTACAGCATTTAAATTTCGATGTCTTTGTGTAACCCAAACGCTGTTCTACCTTATATCATGCTCTGATAACACCTGGACGCTGCAAGATTTGATGTCAGCTACCGACAAGGCAATCGGTGTGGCCACCTTCTGGGCTGCATCCATATAATTATAATCAAATATAAAACACAAAAATATTTATTTCTTAAACTTAAAATCATATCACAAATTAGCCGCATTAAGAGACTCCTTTTAAGTATGTAGTACCTGTGCTAGGAGTCCCTGCTCTTCCATAACATACTTTACTTGTATAATATGATTGTTAACATAAATAAAAAACGAGATAAATAAAAATTAAATTTAAAAACTAAGTTATTTACTAACTAATATATGTGTATGCGTGTTATGGACGTGTGCACTTTGCGTCCGTGTTTGTGTGTGTGTGTGAGAGTGTGTGCATGTCTGTGTGTATGTGTGTAAATTATATGATTCTTTGTAGGAGTCTTTCAGTTTCATCATAATTTTTAGTCTTAAGCCATTCCACAAGGGATATTTTACAGTCATGATAGGTAAGCGGATTTACGTAGATGAGGATGTATTAATGAGGTTATATAAAGACGCCGATAGTATTTTGTATTCTACGTATAATCATGTTTGCCGTCGAAACGCTAAGAAGAAGATTTTGATCTCTTCGGAAATACTGCCGCTTTCACATTTCACTTGTTGTAGATTGCAATCAGAACTGAAACATCTAAAAATGGTGGTAGTTTGTAGTTTTATTGGAATAGATTATACACAGTATGCCTCTCCCCCGTTTGGGAACCATGGCGGTGTAGCGTATCTTACCTAACTCGGTACAATATTTGTGCTTTGATTGACCCTTCCATGCCCTTTACATCCCGACAAACATGCCACAGGCTGGCACCCCGCCAGCAGCTTAAAATCCGCCACTGCCTCACGTTGGGCCATTAGTTCCGCGATAACATAGGCACAAATTAACCAAATTACTGCATCTTACAGCCGACAACGTGCACCCCTGGAGGCTTGCGGCTGGTAAATTATTAGATTGTATGAGAATCATATATAGTTGCGGTAGAGCTTTCATTCTCAAAAAAAATATTTAATCAGTGTATTGCCAGTGACGGCTTACGACATTGAAGCCGTTATTACAGAACGAAAATCAGTCGTGAATCTAGTTTTAAAACGAAGGTTTTCGCAACAAAAATCATACATTCACTCACGCCCTTATCCCACTGGGGTAGGCAGAGAATACATTTTGCCACATACTACGATTTTGACACACCTCTTCCGCTTGATCTATGTTCATACATCTGTTCATACATGTCCGTCGATTAAGAGTGCTACGCCCTTGACCCTTTTCCAAGAGACTATTAATTTGGTCGTGATTGGTTTTCCTTGGGCGACCTCTTCCGACGCTTCCACTCACTTTGCTCGATATATTCCTTTCGTTAGCTGTCTGTCACACATCCTCTCCACATGCCCATACCAATTTAACATACCTCTTGGATAATCGCAAATTACAACACCGAAAGCGATATTCTAATAAAATCAACAACCGAGGCAGCGAATGATTTAAGGGAGACACTCGCGCAGAAGGTAAACACACACCCCAAGAGGAGGGGCCGCACTATGCCTTCAATGTTGGTCAACGGATTGAAAGAAGGTGAAGAGTGCACGCGCATCATCATCGACGAGGCACTCATGAACCATTTTGGAGCCGTAGTTATGGCCATCAAGGTAACTGGCGCGAGAGAGGCTCTTCTCGTCGGCGACTGCAACCAGCTGCCGTTCATCGATAGGGAAAACCTGTTTTCACTGCGTTACAGCCGCCCAGACTCCGTGGCGCGTGTCAACAGGGAGCTGCTCTGCACTCACAGGAACCCAATGGACGTAGCGTATGCCCTCAACGAGATATACGGGGGCATATACTCGTCCAAATCCCTCGTGAGGTCCTTGAGCCTCAGTAAGTACACGGGAGCCCAAATTCCGAAACACTAGGAGAACACCCTGTTCCTGGTGCACACCCAGGCCGACAAGGAAATTCTCCTCGGCCAGGGATATGCGTCGGGAAACGGGTCGCGCATTCTCACTGTGCATGAGTCTCAGGGACTATCGAGTGAAAATGTGGTGGTGGTGCGGGCGGCGCCCATGAGACTAAAGCTCCACGGAAGCTATCCACACGCGGTTGTGGCTATATCTCGCCACACGGGAAGTTGCGTCTACTACACAGATAGCTGTGAAGGGGACGCAACGGCCACATTAATAAGAAGGGCGAGGGCAGCTATGACCACGAAAATAAAAGAATACAACATCAAGATGGCTATTCGCAGACGAGACATGACAGTTGTTGAAAAGCTGTTGGAGACGGAGGCCTACAGGTCTAACGGAAACCCCCACCAGCAGTCCCACACTCACACGACTCAGGCATTCTAGCTCTAGGGCAAATCTAAAGTGACAAAAAAAAAAGAAAACCTAGTAATAGCAAAGCAAGCATATAATGCATTTACACAATCACATTACAAAAAAAAAAAGGAAAAAAAAAATACTTCAACCACTACTGACGTACCGTATCAATCAAAAGCAACAACCAATCACTGTTACAACTAAACTAAAAACCAAAACAGAAAAACAAAAAGGAAAAGGAAGCGGCATGAACTATGCTAACTACAATAAAGCAGAATTAATAAAATAAAACTAAAACATAAAAAAGGTGCGGGACGAACCGGGCCCGCAGTGTTTACTTACTTAAATAAAAAAAAAAATAAAAAAAATACATACCTCTTTCAATCCTAGTCACTACATCATCCTTTAACTTACATCTTTTTCTAATCACACTATTTTTCTTTCGGTCAGCAAGGGTGACTCCACATATACCTCATAAAGAGCGCATTTCCACAGCATTCACTCTACTCTCATGCTTTCTTTACAAAAAGCAGTTTTTAAAACAGGATTCACGACGGATTTACGTTCTGTGATACGGGCCTGAGACATGACAGACATAATTTAAGAATGAAGTTTCGCAATATATTACACTGTTACGCCTATATTCCTTCTTGCCGCTGCCACTCGGCGGAAACGTACTGCGTACACCCACTTTTCGCCGACGATATTAGGTCCTATATAATAATTATATTAGCCCTGTTAAGAAACTGTCCCACTGTTGGGCACGGGCCTCCTCTTAAACTGAGAAAGTTTTTAGGCCATAGTCCGCCACGCTGGCCCAGTGCGGGTTAGCGAACTTCACACACCTTTGAGAAACTCTTAGGCATGCAGGTTTCCTCACGATGTTTTCCTTCACCGTTAAAGCAAATGATAATTAATTTTAGGTCCTATGTAATATAATAATAATAAGCTCGCCATAATCCCGCAGGGCAGCTTGTGGCGAGCTGTTGGTGAGTAACGACACCACGGACCCGATTGCTTCAGAGAGTCGGTCAGGGCCCTCAACTCGGTGTGTCTTCGTCGCTCGAGTGCAAACCGAAGGGTACCCGCAGGACTCTCGGCTCTGGCTAGCCTTAATTGGCCGTCCAGAGTGGAGCCGTAAGAGCTATATCGACGTAGGAAGATATTGCGTTCCTACGTCGATGTACTCCAGGGGCGGAAGTGTTAAAGGGCATAACGCCGCGAGTAACTTCAGAGAAAACGTAGCAAACCTCTCTACACCCCTAAGCCGCTCCCACCGGTGTTGCCCTCAGTTGTCCTAGGACGACCGTTTGAGGGCCCATCTAGTAAGCGGCGAGTCACCGCCGGCCACGGGTAATTAGGTATCACTAATTATGGCCGGTGTCCATCAAACCTCATTTACATAGCCCTTGTTTTCTTTCCATAATTTACAATAGTCCTGGCACATGCCGGGGCCAGTTCAATGGTTATGTTTCTTCATTTACAGCAAGTAATCTCAGCAGGTGGCTTACATAACATTTACTTCTCGCAAAGAGCCTCTACGTGTTGGACCAATGTCCCCATGCAAGCCTTTCAAAGGTTCGGGTAAAGCCCGTGAATCTCAGCGAGATACATTTTTTATAATAATAATAGAAATACTATATTTATCTGACCTAGGATTTGAACCCGGGACCTCGTGACCACTAGACTAACGAGGCAGTCATAATATATTTAGACCAGTATGTGTTGTAAGTGCTATGCTCGGAGTCTCTTTGAAGTATAAACTCCGAAATGAGGTTATCCGTCAAAGAACCAAAGTAGTTGACATAGCTCGCAGAGTAAGCTCGCTAAAGTGGCAGTGGGCTGGCCATGTCTGTCGAAGAACCGATGGCCGATGGAGCAGACGAGTACTAGAGTGGAGACCGCGACTCGGCAAACGTAAGGTAGGGCGCCCCCCCCCCCCCCCCAGCTAGGTGGACCGACGACCTTAAGAAGGCCGCAGGGTGGGACTAGATGCGGAGGGCGGAGACCGTGTCCAGCAGGCCTACGTCCAGCAGTGGACTGCAATAGGCTGATTTTATTGATTGATTGTGTTGCAAGTGATGACCTACGGTACTGAGACATGATAGCTCATAAGAAGGCTCTAGGTCGTCAAAAAAACAAGAGGGAACTAACTACTTAATTGACAGTGCGGGCACTTCTTTCGTGGAACTAACGGCCGTTGGAGTGGAAAGATTTTCGAGTAGCAAACACATACTGGAAGACATGAAGTGGGATAACCCCCTACGTCATGCTTACTATAATGTCTTTGCTTGCGGTGGCTGTCTGGTGTGGGTCACTGCCTTCCCTCCAATATGATCGAGGGGAGTGAGGGCTGTTCCAGCAGTCATACTCGTGAACGGGTGCTGCTTGTGGGGACTGGTCCATCTGAAATCCTTCAGACACTCTTTACAGATAACATCATTAGATTTATATCTCGATTGTGAGGCATCACACTGGACCTAGATCGTAAACTATTTAATTGTAATCTAAACATTGTAGCCACACAATATGATTTAAAAAAAAAAGTAAATAATAAGTATGTATGTAGTTAAATATGTTTTGTACTTATTTACGTATATATGTATTTATTTATCTTTTATGCAAATTTCAGTACTTGTATATACCAATGATAGCGTACGCCACCAACTGCCCTATTTACTTTTTTTTTTCTAGTATTTTGTATTTAACCAGGTTGTCTGGAAGAAATTGCTCTTAGCAATAAGACCGCCTATTGTATCAGTGTCTTATTTTACATGTTGTTTTATAATTTTGTTGGTGTACAATAAAGAGTATTGTATTGTATTGTAAGGCAAGTCCGCTGAGTTTCTTCGCCGGATCTACTCAGTAAAGGCCGCGTACAGATCCGGTTGAAGATTAGTAGTTAAATTAGATTAGATTAGAAAAAAATAATTTGTAAGCGCTTCCGACCATTTGTAGGCGCTTGTAGCGCTGTGCGACCGCGGTGTTCTTACCGATCACCAAGGTTAAGCAGCGTTCGACTCGGTCGGCCTGAGATGTGTGACCGTTTGTGGCATTTTCATATTCGAGCGTCTCCGTGCTTCGGAAGGCACGTTAAGCCGTTGGTCCCGGTTTACCACTTAATGTGGTAGTCGTTAAGCCGAGTGAGAAGCCTTAGAGGCGGCTTGATAATTTCCAACAGCAGGTGGCCACAAACCTGGGTCCACCAATCCGCACTGGGTTCGCGTGGTGGAGTATGACCTAATCTCTCTCACCTCGATTTGTGAGAGAAGCCCTTTGCCCAGCAGTGGGCAGTATAGGCTGATATTATAAGCGCCCCATTCAAATAAATTATTTGAGTTTGAGATGGGCCGATGATCTGTGGAGGGTCGTGGGTAGAGGCTAGAAGGACGCAGTACAAAGCTAGTCGTTGTAGCAATCTTCGGAAAAGTATTTAAAATCGTTTGATTGAAGAATTACCACAATAGTAATTCAGCCTATACTGACCTACTATAGGATATATATATATATATATATATATATATATATATATATATATATATATATATGTCCTTTATTGTCCGTACCAACAACATAAAGGAACCGTCCGGAGTCCGTAACATAAAGGAAACCTTGAAATAACACTGGGGTCTCGTCCGGCGATTAAGACACATGGAATGCAGTGAGGTTAGCTGCTCCGCGATACGTCAGAGCCCTGGCCCCGTTGCTAATAGACTAACAACGCAGCGCCGTCCACTATCTTACATCGACTATCTGTCATCGGTGATTCGTCATCTGACAGATGTCATCGCTTCACAACTAAACACACTCGAGCAATCATAGAGTATATCTATGACAAGATTACAAGGTTACTAAAATGAAAATAACTGCTCGCCATTCCGTTAACTGATTTTCAAATAATAGGATACGACATATATATTTTTTTATTTCATATGAAAAAGGATGGATGTAACATAAAATCACTAATCATCTATAATTGTCTATGGTCAAAATACTATTTTTACCTATGGGGAGGATATCCGGGGTGCCATCCAGCATCTTACCTCATTGTAAAGACAGTAAATGTATATAATTGTTGTAAGAACAATAAATGTTTAGTGTGTGCCTACCTAAGATCTGTTTTATTAAAATCACCTATAATACAATACTCAACCATGCAATACCAATTCCAAAAAGGCAGACCTTTTTAAGAATTTAGGCATAGACTTTTATACACGATAGCTGTACCTATTATTAAAACTAATATTATTTGAAGGTTAACGGCCGATTTTTTAACTCGTGAATAAAAATATTGGACTATATTTTCCCACAGCTGGGCAAAGCCTTTCTCTCTCCAATTGAGATGAGAGAGATTGGGTCCACTCCACTACGCGGATCCAGTGTAGATTGCTGACGGCAAGTTTGTGGCCATCTGGAATAAGGCATTTAACCATGCTTAACGACTGCGAAGTTAAGTAGCCGTTGATGCCGGTTGCCACTTTACTTGACAGTGCCTTCCGAAGACCGGAGACACGCAAAAATGCAATTCATACGTGCAGCCATCTGAGACTGACCTTTGTTTTTCTTTGGTAAAATCTTGCATAGGACTTCCACTAGCCTCGGGGTAAGGTCGCAGGGCCTGTCGGATTCCTACCGACTAAAATACACGGGGTGGCCAACATCAGCACTTTGGAGGGACTCTAAGATCTCCGTATGGAACGCACCGGTGCCCCTCTTGTGCCGCGCTCTGAAGAGTGCACCATCGGGGGTAGACTTGATGGCACGCTCCCCCCGCACCGAGGTGGTGCTCACGGTGACGTGGGCCACACCACGCCGCCGTCCTCCTCGGGGTTGCTCGTAAAGGACGCTCAGGGCCCCCGCTCCTTGCATCTGCGCTAATTGAACTTTGCTTAACTATGATCGCTAAGAACAAGTTTTTATATTTTGTGGGCATTTTGGTTTAGGATCATTTTCCCTACTGATCAATTCATAATTGTTAACATATCGATACGTATTATTGTATTATAAAATAACCACAATGGCGGCGTTCAATCAGATTCTATTGTACCCAATCTGAATTCACAGCGGTTTGAACAATAAGTAACTCAAAGGGTGCTTTTGTATTGAATAAACACGATTGGATGGGAATTCTTTCTTTAGAAGATTGCTAATAATATACTCAACATGTTGTGTTTACAATGTCATGTCAAGAAATGTATACACATCAATAAATAACGCGTTTAAGCTTAAAAAATAAAGGTAAAAGTCTTCTTTTTAGCCTTTCGGCGGCAAACATGAATCAAAATATTTTTTATTCATGTAAACCATTACAGTATTTACGAATCGTCAGAAAAGTAACAAAGACTCTACCACCACTTTGAAATATAATTTCAGCGGAGAAGAACGGCAAGAAACTCCATGGTTACTTTTATAAAATAGTATGTTTACATTTTCTTTTTCAATCTACATTTTGTTGTGGGATATGGGAGAACAATGTAGGCTGGTGTATCAGGTGGGTCCAATTTAAATTAAACAAATTATACGATTCATTTTAAAGGCTACATGGTTCCCTCATTTACAGATAAGAAATGAAGAAAAAAAATACTAAATTAATAGAAGGAAGAGAATAGAGAAGAATATTAAATAATAATAGCTGAACAAGTTATCTATATTCAATCAAGTGAAGCTGGAACAGCCCCTGTCCAAGTATTTTTGTATTTTAGATAATCATCTAGCATATAATAAGCTCCCTTACTAAGCGTATGCTAATACAAGCTTTGAATTTGCACTAAGTTTAGTGACGTTAGAGGAATTTTATTATAAAATCTAACACAGTACCCCATGAAAGAAGTGTAATTTTTTTAAAGAAATTGCGGTTGATCTATCAGCTGTCTACCTCTATCATCACGCAAGATCCCTTACGGGGTAAGCAGAGAGTACAAAGTTCCAACAGGTTCTTTCCTTACATACCTCTCGGGCTTCGTCCACTCTCTCTCGCGGTTGATCTATCATGATTATAATTATATGGATATGGCACAGAAAGTGGTAACACTGATTGCATTTTCGGAAGCGGGCATTAATTGCTCCATGTAAGTGTTCGGCACGCAGGGCATGATGTAAGGTGGGACTTTTACCTACTAATATTTCCAATGCGAAAGTTTGTGACAATGGCTGCATATATTTTTGTTTCTCTTTCACGTAAGAATTACTGAACCGATTGTGTTTCAACTTTACAGTAATATATAGCTTATACATTAGAATAACACACAGTCTATACCTAAACACCGTCACGCCTATATTCCCCAAGCGGGGGTGGCAGAGGTGTACTGTGTACATCCACTTTTCGCCGACGATGTTAGGTCCCATGTAATAATGGGCGAACCTATTGCCATATACCAGTTCCGACTCCGGACTCATACTGGGATTATTTCCTTAAAAACTCCATTGGTCCGACCTAGAATTTGAGCCCAGGACCTCGTGATCACAAATTGATGCGTTTTGCCAATAGACCAACGAGGCAATCAAAAAATCAAAATCAAAAGTTTTTTATTCATGTACACCAAAAGGCACTTATGAATAGTCAAACAGAGCAAATTATATTACTAATAACTCTACCACCCGTTCGGAAACTCCACGGTTACTCTTTTAAAAATGAGTTTTACAATTCTTTCTACTTTTGTATACATTGCATTCATGGAGTATGGGAGAACAATGCAGAACGAGCTAAGTAGATGTGCTTAAGTATGTTATTGATAAGTGTACTTAGATTCATAGTATCGGCCAATGTCTACATAGTCCTTCTCATTTACAAAATAGAGATGTTGTAAAGTTATATAATAAAAAGTATAATAAGAGAATAAAAGGTTACTATAAAATATGTAAAGAGTGCGTACAAAATAATTGGTTATAGCTCAGTAAATGTTTAATCAGTCAAAGGATAGATGACGGACCAGTCCCCACCAGCAGCACCAGTTCACGAGTATGACTTGAGAAGCAGCCATCACTCTCCTCGACCATATTAGAGAGAAAAGAGTGACCTGCTCCACAAAGCTGCCACTAGCAAAGACAGTCGTAGACTATAACTAATAAAGTTTTTACAAATTAAACGGCGGATAGCAGCTAGTAGTTAATAAGCTTCTCGATTTACGCTCAAGGCCTTTATCCACTGTGACCAAACGCGGCGCGTATCGATGTCCTTGTGAAAAAATATTAATCTTAATTAAAGCTTAAGCCGCTCCGCCCACTGTGTCTAATAGTCGCGGGTTCGATTCCAGCACGGGACAAATGTTTGTGCGATCCACAAGTATTTGTTCCGGTCTGGGTATTTGTGTATGTTATGCTGATATAATGGTGCATGTTGCGGCTGTAGATCACGGGGTCTTGATCACACAAACATTTTAAAGGGGCTTACGCCTTTATTGAAAAATTTCTCTCGCTCTCGCTTGATATAATGGCAATACTGGCGCCTACCCCTACTCTCTGTCTACCCCGCAAATAACCTGGGGTAACAATATATATCGATTATGGCAATAAGCTCCCTTCTTATTACATTGGGACCTAATATCGTCGACTAAATATTATTTTTTTGGTAGTTTTTTTTTCACCTCAAGTAACGGATCCCAAATTTAAAGTAGAATGAGGTGTCCAGCAACGGAATCAATTGTCACCGCAATTATTCTCAAGTTGTTTTTGGACGCGTACATACCCATACCCCTCTGCCACCCCCTTCGAGAAATGTAGGCCTGATTTTTTATTTTAAGCATTCGACCTAAGTAAAACAAAACGTAAATTCTTTCTAAAAAGGTATATGGTAAACTATTTCACTTAGCTCCACTAAATTACCTGACTTGTAAAGGCGCAATCATATTGAGAGCTTTTCACTAGTAGCTATTTAATAGTTTAACACGGAAAAAAGTTCAAAAACTATAGCCCAACTATGGAAGTCTCATATATATTTAATTTACATTATAACTTATAATAAAACACTCACTTTAAACTAAAATATAAAATAAAACAAAGAAAAAAAAAAGACCTTAATCAAAAAGACCGCATCCGCGTGGACTGGTGGCAAGAATGCTGGCTGCGTTTCCTCGCTGAATAGACAGACCAATCTTTTGAGCGAGGAATGAGCCAGCCCTCTTGTCACCCGAGGAGGTGATCAGCGTAGGTGTTATTTTATTGATAAATTGTTTTCAAGCCGAACTATGGAATAAATACTAAAATATAACAAAATAGTTTCTCTGTCGCTTGGTATATTAAATACTACTTTCTGACCGCGACTTCGTCCGCGTTGACTCTAGACAGAAACCTTATATTATTCCAGGATAACAAGTATCCTATGTGTTAATCCAGGCAGTAAACTATTTGTGTGCCAAATTTTACCTAAATCCGTTCAACTGTTGCGCTCAGACTTTGTTCCGGCCACATCCCACCTAATAAGTTCGCACATCTAATGAAAAAAAAATAACATCTCCAAACTGCTCTTACTGCGAAGTTATCGAGGACGTGCAAAATAATTTGATGGAGTGTGTTCGGAACCACCATTACCATTTCAAATGTTGGATTTTGTAACAGTATTCTATTTAGATCGTCTAGTGCTGAAGCTAAATCTTTATATAAATTAGAAGGCTAAGTTGTTACAATTAGTAAAAATATGTCTATATTGAGATTTATAAGGCGATGTGGTCGCTAAGCGACAACGTCTTTCAAATAAATAAAAAAAAAATTTGTTCTGCCGTTTTTGCTTGATTGAGTAACAAACATCAAAACATACAAACTTTCCCATTTATAATATTTGTAGAATTGTACTATATCAATATTCTACACATTACAGAATTTTCTATAGCAAACAAAAAGTCGAGGCCCCAAATTTTTTGACGAAACATCCGTCATATTAATTAATTCGTATTAAATGTGACCCATGTCAGAGAAATTACGTAATGTCCACCACACCGACCCAGGGCGGACTGGCGGAGGCAGGTTTGTGGCCACCTACTGTTGGTACATATCAAGCCGCCTGGGAGACTTCTGATGTAGTTGTTTAACGGGATTATTCCCAAGTTTCTGTGCAGTAAAATGAACAGAGAGAGTAGGTGCGTTAACAATAAGTTAATATAAATTACTGGATATATATATATATATATAGATTCAAAAGCCATTTTGACCATCACACCAACGGCTTAACGTACCTTTTAATAAACGCAGATGCTCAAATACAAATTTGCTCAAAAGGTCACCTTAACGTACCTTCTAATGAACGCAGATGCTCAAATACAAATTTGCTCAAAAGGTCACCCATCTGAGACCGTCCGAGCTGAACGTTGCTTTATCTTGGTGAGATTCATCAGAAAATAGCTCTCCAGTATAGCCCTAAACCTCCAAATAATATTAGTTTTACTAATAGGTACAGCTACCCTGTATAAAAATGTACGCCTAAATTCTTAAAAAGGTCTACCTTTCTGGAATTCATTAAGTTCTTTCTACTTCGTGGAATTTTTTACTTATTTTATAATAGCAGTGATAATCTGATAAACTCATTACGCCTAGCTAATATAATTTACTTAATTAAATTATATAGGAAAGAACTTGTTGGAACTTTGTACTTTCTGTGTGGGATACAAGGGATCTGGCGTGATGAACCAAGTAGCCACTAAGTTGCCTGATATTGGTCGAATAATGTTTTTTTACATGTACAATGTTTTTTTTTACCTAGGGAAAATCCTGCATAGAACTTCCGCGAGCCTCTGGGGAAGCTCGCGGGGCGTGTCGGATTCCGACCGACTAAAATACCCGGGGTGGCCGACATCAACACCTCCGGAGGGCCTCCGGAATCTCCGTATGGAACGTACAAACTCTTGTGCCATGCTCAGAAGGGCCCGGGGGAGACTTGATAACATGCTCCCCCCCTATACCGACGCGGTGCTCACGGCGACGTGGACACCACGCCGCCTTCCTAGGGGTCGCTCATGAAGGACGTTCAAGGCCCTCAGCCCTCGCGTGTGCGACCCCGATGTATGACGATTTAGTATGGAGATGGAGACTGCTTTGGGTATCGAATATGTAACAGTAAGTTAAAGCATTGATTCTGTAGCACTTGTGAGCTAAATATACTTTCCAGGGCAAGATACTTGACATTTCCTCATTAAAACACGGAATTCGACTTTAATATTCTTCATTTAGAAGCTTCGACAGAATAGTAGCTAAATTAAATACAGCAGATACATAAGACGGAGTACTCTATATAACGGTATTCATAATAGTCTCCGAATCACTTTCTGTATCATCACGCCAGATCCCTTGCGGGGTAGGCAAAGAGTAGAAAGTATTTAATTATTTACTAACGCAAATAATATGAAGGGCCTTTTTCAACACTTACTAGTAAATTGCTGGTTAGTTACTTTTGATTAGCGTTATTTAGAAACTAAAAGTGGCTAGTTTACCCGACGGCTACTAAGAGATGGTAAAAGTCGTATACAGACTTACTTCTATCTATCTATCTATATCATCACGCCAGCTCCCTCGCGGGGTAGGCAGAGAGTACAGAGTTCCAACAGGTTCTTTCCGTACATACCTCTCTGGCTTCCTCCACTCTCATAGTTCACATAGACTTACTTGTAACTTTAAATATGGATTCGTCTATTTCAGATTTTACTTGATTGATTACGTGTTTAAAACTCATTTATGCTACTAAATCAGAGGACAGCTAGCGTACAGGCGTGCTTCCACGTTCAGGTTTATTAACAGTCGTACAATAATCTTTTGCCATGTGGCCAAAATCAGAACTAACGGTGTCATCATGTCACTTGATGACAGTCGCAGAGTGGCCGTTTGCTATAAAATTTACCCAAATTCTTTTTTAAGCGGACCCACCTATTGACATAATTCCTTGGAAGTGGGAAAATTTGACTAAATATAAACCCTAATTTCACACCAACGCCATTCATAGGCCATAAGATCCTTGTCGCACTATAGTAAATTTGTGGTGTTTGTAGAATCACAAGGCTGGCATTTAAATTCGCTAGCGTCACGCTAATGTATTTTTTTTTGTGCTAAGCCCTCTGTTCTCTTCTGCTATGAAAAGTGAAAAGATTCACACTAGGTAGTACTTATGTTAGTGTCTTGGATACGTATAAAAACATTAAACACACATACACAAATAATAATAATAATATAATAATATTAGCCCTGTTAAGAAACTATCCCACTGTTGGGCACGGGCCTCCTCCCAAACTGAGAGGGTTAAGGCCATAGTACACCACACTGGCCCAGTGCGGGTTGGCGAACTTCACACACCTTCGAGAAACTCTTAGGCATGCAGGTTTCCTCACTATGTTTTCCTTCACCGTTATAGCAAGTGATAGTTAATTTTTAATACGCACATGCTTTCGAAAAGACAGAGGTGCGTGCCTGGACTCGAACCCTAGACCTCTGACTTTGCTGTCCAACGGCCTAACCACTAGGCGTTTTATATACTTATAATTCATACACCGATCTTTTATCTATACCGAAACAAATATTTGTGGGTCACATGAAGATTTGTTCTGAATGGAAATCAACTTGCGCCTACTTGATTAAGCGAAGCGGCGTAAGCTCTAACCACTTGGTCCTTGTAATGCGGTGTATGATGGATCCAGTGCCCTAATGCAAGCTTCCTATAGATACTTAAAGGATATATAGGAATAAAATGCGTGGAATCAGTAAGGATGAGAAATACACCGCTGACATAGAGAGAAGAGTTAGTGCAGGGAACAGAGTAAATGGTGCGATGAGAAAGCTACTTGGGAGCCGGCACATAAGCAAAAAGGCACAGCTGGCCATACATAACGGAGTTCTTGTCCCAACGCTGTTATATGGTAGCGAGAGCTGGGTATGTAGAAGGAGAATGTCAGTAGGATAAATGCGGTGGAAATGCGAGCTCTGCGGAAAATGTGCGGAGTTAAGGTGACCGACCGTATTCGCAACAGTGTGGTAGGTAGAAGGAGAAGACCTAGACCCTTGACTATCTTAACACGACCAAATCAACTGAGTCTTATCTGAAGGACAAGTCAAGAGTCTCCATAACTGGCGACCGTGTATGAGACGAACTATGAGAATAGAGGAAGCTAGAGAGGTATGAAGGAAAAATCCTGTTGAAACTCTGTACTCTCTGCCTACCCCGCAAGGGATCTGGCGTGATGATATAGATAGATAGAAAATGCGTGGACTGTAATATTAATGATACACTTTTTATAAACGAGGTGTATAACAAATAAGAAAAAAGAACGACTAGTGCGCTGCGCTGTTGATTGCGGTCTTATGAATACTCTCTCTTAATCTGTCTCTGTTATTATCGCTCAGGGCCATTACGTCTTATTACCCGAACGTCCAGCCGGCCCGTTATGACCTATTCCTCCAACATCCATTCCTCGATCGTCTATTCCCTCGAAGGTCCAATTCCCGAATTGCCTTATTACTGGAACGTCCATACCTCGAACGTCTGTTTCCTTGAATGTCCTCTTCAGTACCTACAAATTCACATACCAAGATCCCGTCTTTGACTTAGAATTTTTTGTAGAGTATTTGTTTTGCTTATTAAGGATATTTTTTGTATCTCTTCGAACCACCTATGTAGGCATTAATAATTATCATCATCATCGGTCTCTCATCTCGTTGGTCTAGTGGCAAAGCGCAGCGCTTTGTGATCACGAGGTCCTGGGTTCTGATCCTAGGTCGGACAAATGTGGTTTTTCTTACGAAAACTTCCCAGTATGAGTCCGGAGTCAGGAATTGTGCCCGGTATATGGTAATAGGCTTGCTCCCTATGGGACCTAACATAATCGGCGGAACGTGGGTGTACACATCTACCACCCCAGCTTGGGGAATATAGGCGTGATAGTGATCATCATTATCAGGCGAAAGACGTCCATCTCAAGACAAAAGGCCTCCCCTTAAAGTTTCGCCACATAGCCGACGCAGCGCGACGGGAACGCGACGATAGCGCGGTTTGGGGAGTTGTAAAGTACTGAAATGTACGGGACACGCCACACAGCGCAGCCCAGCTCGGCGCGACGGCACACGTCACAACAAACGTAGCCAACCGCTTACGTCGCGCTCCCGTCGCCCTTCGTCGCCTATTTAACCTACCCATAAAGATCGTCGCAATGACTGGCTCTATGCTGTACGCATTCAGCTTCCTCCTGCGACCTACACCAGGTCATCGCTCCACCTTGTGGGGGGTCCTGCCCACTCCACGTCTTCCGGTACGAGGTCGCCACTCGAGAACCTTTCTGCCCTACCGACCGTTAGCTCTACGAGAAGCAGCGTCTGTTATTATAATAGTCTAAGATAAGGACCCGGCCCTTGACCTATGGAATTTAAATAATTTTGTATTAAAGACTTAATATTTAAATTCCATGTTTCTTAAAAAATTAACGGGAAATCAATTTTTAGTATAATGAAATTCAGAACATAATATACTTTTTTTAGTTCCTAAAATTCTCTAGACGTTAATTGAAAGTATAATCACAGTATTAATAATTAATTTAGAAATACCTATTTATAAAAAAGCTTTTAAAGTAAAAATATAACGAAGATATCTGGCTTCCTCGGGTTGTTTCCATGGTTTCTTATCGGCTTCATCTTCAAAGTACTCTTTAAGATAAATCTAGCTAGCCCAAACATGACGAGGTTATATTTAGTTGTTGAGTAGTTCCATTGGCCACCTTTTAGGCTTCATTATCAGAACCTGAACACTATCTGTTGTATAGTACTAACACAGACCGACACACGAACATTGCAAGTTAAAAAAAGCTTATAAAAAGGTACAAGTTTACTGTAAATAACTTTTTTCTTTCTATTTTAATGGATTGCCATTACGAATATGGGTACAAAATTTAATAATTTCTAGTGAACAGCGAGTGAATTTAACTTCTCGATGAATATAATGGTAATTATAAGAAATAACCTGATGAAATATACAGAGAATGCTGGCTTGTGTTATACACACACACACACACACACACACACAAGCGCGCGCACGCACACTCACTAGACTCCTATAACAACAACTGGCATCAGCTTGTGCTAGACCGGTATAAGTGGAAGTTAGGAGGAAAAGCCTTTGCCTGGTTGTGTGAAACTGTTGAACAGTACAAGCTTATAATAACGTTACTTCTCGTAAAGGACCTCTACGTCTTGGACCCATGTCCCAATGCAAGCCTTTCAAAGGGCTGGGTAAAACTCGTGCATCTCAGCGAGATATATAATAATACCCGAACAGGAATAATAATAATAATACCTTCCGAATAAAATCTCCATAATGATAACCAATTGGTTTAGGTCCATAGGTTTTGAATACCGATATTCTTCCGAGTTCAAGAAATAATAAATCTTCTAAATAAAAAATATATATGTACTTCTACATAATAAGTAGACCTTTCATATAAGTTTCGTAATAAAACCAATCTTTGCTAAATCAAATCCACATGCGATAATTTAATATAAATTGTTCTCACAAGTAAAGTCTTCAAATCAAAACTTTGATTTATTGAAGCCTAACTTTGTTTATATGTGCTTAGTCTAATAAACTAAACAGATTTTTGTAGGATTCATAAAGTGAGATTGAAAAAATCCTGTAAAGAACTTTTATATTTGTTTTAGAAGTGATTTCACAAACTTTGATTTGATGGCAATCATTTAGAATTTATAATACGACTTATAGTAGTAATTTTTGAAGCAATGTCTAAAAATTGGTATTATATCTTTAGATATTATAAAGGTTTTGGACTGTGTATATCAAAACGTTTTGGAAATGCAACAAAACAAAAATCCCCAAGCGGAGGTGGCATAGGTCTATTCGTGCACCCACACGCCGTCCATGGATTTACATTCCAATCTAATAAGCCGCGAGCTTACTTCCACTATAGCGAGTAAAATTCCGGATTGTAACTAAGAATTTTTCAATACATAAATCACACTATATTAAACCCAAGCTTGGAAACCAGGATCTCGTGATCGAGCCATACTGTGCGCCACTAGACCAACGAGGTCGTTAAACGTTTTTAAAATATTTTTAATATTTTCCTGATTATAGTGTAGTAATCATAAATACGCATTGGATTGGATGGATCTTCAATGAATGAATTCAATGAAAAAAACGAAGACAAATAAATATATTTCAACAGTCAGACGGCCACAAACCTGCCACCACCAATCTGCAGTAGTTCCGTGATGGTAGTACGATAAGGCCTTTATGCAGCCTTGGCCGATATCGACCTCTTGGGGTCGATATCGGTTTCCCAGGGGTCGACATAAACGAAAACTGATTTTGGGGGTCGACGAGGTCTAAAAATCGACCCTTATTAATGTGATAATGCAAGAAGAGTTGATTACCATCAGCACAGACGAGGAGCTTAAGCAGAAGTACAACCAAGGCTATCAGAAGTTCTGGTTGCAACGCAACATTGTAACACAGTATCCAGCATTTTGGAACATTTCTGAAAAATACCTCATCGCCTTTCCATCATCATACCTAGTCGAAATAGGTTTCAGTGTGGTTAAAAGGTAATAGTTCATTTTGGAAAAGGGGTCTCTTGCCCAAAATAGTTCGAAAATCCCTGGTACAGAATGATACGGACTGGTATCCGATTTGTATCAACCTAACATTTACATGAAGACTATTATTGCTCTATTTTACTAAAGGTTTTGCCACATAGCCGACGGAGCGCGACGGGAGCGCGATGGTGGTGCAGCTTGGAGAGTTGTAATGTACTGAAATGGATGGGACAGCGCAGCCCCGCTCTGCGCGACGGCAAACGTCACGACCGAGCGTAGCCGAGCGCTTCAGTCGAGCTCCGTCAACTATTTAACCAAACCTTAAACCTCGTCAAATTAAGTTCATCAAAGGCTTTCCCTAAAGATCCTCACAAACGACCAGCTATGTACTGTACGCATCCAGGTTTTACCTTCGATTATCACCAGGTCATCGATCCACCTTGCCAACTGCTCAATGCAAGTTAGCTCTTAAATAAATTTAGTAACTGTTCTCACAAAAATTCAAGAAATTAAAAATAATGAAGTGTGCAAATAATTTTGCAGTGGATTGCACAATGTCCAGTCACCCTAGAAAATCTCTTGATCTCTGCGGACGCGCATAATGTGTGCTTGAGAAGTAATAGAATAACGGATGCGCCTTGATAATGTCCCTTCGGAATCGTACCGAGGGATAAACTGAAGCGTTTTGTTGGAAAATAAATAAATAGTGCCGCTTTAGGGGGTTACCACAATCTCTTTGTTTAGTCTGCATAATATCTTACCGACAATCATAATAATTGTAATTTTAGCTTTATATACTCCAGATTCTATTAATACATATATTTTTTTTAAATGATAAGCATGTTCAATAGCTTTTCTTATGTACTATTAATAATTAAAGAACCTGTTGAAACTCTGTACTCACTGCCTATCCGGCGTGATGATATAGATAGATAACTATAGAGACTATTAATAATTACAATTCATTCTGCAAGTGCTGTGCACTTTTTTAAGTGACTGACCCACCATGAAAAAATAATGTATGTAATAATGTAATTCTATGGTTTAACTGTTGTGGAGGTGCCTTTTTTAAATAAATGAATAAATCATTAGCCGAAAGACGTCCGCTGTAGGACAAAGCTAAAGATCGCCGGCTAAACATAATCTTCTATTCCGTTATAAAAGGCTTAACAATCTGAACTGAATCTTCATTCATTTTATCTAAATATTTAAGTAGGAAGGGAATTTTCTGTCTTTTGTTTATTAACGTTGAGGAACTTACGACAAAATCGAATGCACTTGGAATTTGCAACCGTTACTATAATTAACAATAATGTTTTGTTTAAAAAATTGCGCGTAAATATATATTTTAAGCCTAGTAATTAATTTTAAATACTAAATGACCTATGTGTGATACTTTAAAAAAAAATAGTTACTCTTTTTGATTGTTGAGTACAAGTAATTTTTTTTTATGGATTACTTTAGACTTTAGACTGACGTATAATGCAACAAGTTTTGGCAAATTTCCAATTCCGTGTCGCCCTGCAGAATAGACAGATAAATGTCCTTGCACTTACAAGTATGCGAAGCACAAGCATGCACAGTCAAAGCTCTCTTACGTTAAAATTGTCGCATGACTTAAGTGATTTCCTATCGTTATACGAATTACAATTTTAGCGGAATCCAAGTTGACTGACAATTGTTATCGAATTAACCTTTTCGCCACCACGCACTCTTCGCTGAAACAATTTTTTTTCTAAACTCGCTGGAGCTTATGTACTATAGCAATCACCAAGAAACCCTTTGACATATTAGATGATTAAACCGTTTTGCGAGCGGCCCGAAGTTTTTTCAGCGCGAGTAATTGAACAAAGATATGAGGCTTCTTTTGAATTTCAGAGCGCTTTGTTCAGTCGATATCTCTCTTTGTGTAGAGGCTCGGGTTTTTGGGCTGTGTGGTGGATAACTTGCGATTTCGTTAAGAGATAACAATATGTTTAAGCACATAAAAAGAACTTTATGTCTGTATTTCCCAAGCGAGAGTGGCAGAGGTGTAAAGAGGGGTGAACCTATTGCCATCAAACTAGGCACAATTTCAGGCTCTGAACCGCCACTAAAAATTTTTAGATAGAAAAACACTTTTTTTTTAAACATTGACTTGAATCCACGGCCTGATCTGTTCTCATATAAATAGTAAATTACTAACTCCGTCAAGAGACTCCGTAACCGGCGAGCTTGTATGAGACGTACTATGAAAGTGGAGGAAGTCAGAGAGATATGTAAGGAAATAACTTGTTGGAACTTTGTACTCTCTGCCCCGCAAGGGATCTGGCGTGATGATATAGATAGATACTTACTCCGTTGGCTATGCAACCCAAAATGAATCTTCCTCTGAAACGAAATTCCGCCACTTCTCACGGTTCTGTCACGAAGACACGTAACGCGGCTCGTTACGATAATTTCGTGAAGTGATCGTCAGTGGCTTACGAAATGCCATTACGATGATTTCACAAAGTTATTGTAATGCGTTTGTCAAAGCAAATAAGGGTCCAGTTCGAGAACTTAGCAAAACGAAATTAGCAAAACATAATATTAATCTATCTATCTATCTATACCATCACGCCAGATCGCTTGCAGGGTAGGCAGAGAGTACAGAGTTCCAACAGGTTCTTTCCTTACATACCTCTCTGGCTTCCTCCACTCTCATAGTTCGTCTCATACACGCTCGCCGGTTACGGAGACTCTCGACTTGTGCTTCAGATAAGACTCGGTATATTTGGTCATGGTAAGATAGTCTAGGTCTTCCCCGGTACCTACATCCTTCCACTTTTGCATTGTATATATGTTTTGTCATAAAAAAATAATAATCAACGAAAAACAAATAACTCAGCATTTTTGTAAAAGTATCAATTATGCCAAACGGTTACTACGCAAAGCAGTTATTTTTCCTCTCCGCTTCAGAATAGACAATTATTTTCTTACGCTCGGGTCAAATTCACAAATTTTGCTTCCCCCTGTTACAGGTAGACATAATCTGTGTACGGTATCACCGATTCTAGTCTTTGTGTTGGTACTATACGTTCTCGATTGCAACTCGAAATTACAAACATTTACAACTGTAACCGACGATTACAATAGAAGTTCGATAAGCTTTCATATAGTTTGTTATTAAAAAAAAACCGACACCATATACCTAAGGCTGAAGTAGCAATATCATATTGTGAGCACCCGCAGCATTTCGTCGACAGTCTGGTCCCAATATAGAAGGGAATAAATATGGAAAATACATTGCCATCATACCGGGAGTAGCGATTGCTAGCTAAAAAGACTTTTTCAATAGAAAAATACACAAAATTAAATATAAAAGTCCCGGTAACACTGTTTGACCTAGGATTTTAGCCCATTTAAGTTTGATGTAGGCTTGTTCGCTTGCTCACTCACTCAAGCGATTACTAGATTAAAAAGTGGTGATCGTGTCTAGTCTTTGTGTGACCTACAATTATTTGTTTCGGTCGGATTGGTTGTAGATATGAAATTCATTGTTATATGCGTATTCGTATTTGACATATACATATATGATTCTAAGCGTAGGATGCTTTTTTATTAAAAATGAATCCATATACCTAATTACTTCACATCCGCCAGAATTGTTGTTGCAGGTCTTCTTGACTTAAATTATAGATATTATCGGCAATACCGCCAATTAAAGATAATTATGTGATCGTAAATTGGTTATAATTTAGTGAATCCTAAAGATATATTCAACAAAAGTGAATTTCCTTCGCAAACAATTAGTACCACCCAGTAAGTAAAATGACCCTGCAAGGTCGGAAGCCAATTTTCTTGGTGCCTTATCGCAGAAATTAGATTTTTAAGGCACCACTTACTATTCCAGTTATTTGGGACCCGCAATATAACGATGCATTGATAACACTGTGGTAATAAAAATAAGATATCCTTTTGATTACATTCAAATGCTAAGCTGATTACTTTGATATCAGTTCAGTACATTAGATTCATACTTTTGGTTTTTGTGATATTTTATGAAACAAAACGGGACATTATGCTAAAGTGTAATTTTCCAACAATGTGACATTTGGCGAACGTGACCCATTCCGATCTCGGTCTCGAACTTATTCGCGCCTTTATAAAAAAGGCGACAACCTAATATTTCGCGAACGCGTCCAATCATAGAAATCCGCTAATCGTAGCCGCCGCCGATTACGAAGCCTCATACCCTATCACCCTATCCTATCACTCGCTACCGCCGTCCGCGGCATATTCTCAACGTAGGCAGATAATACAGACTTCCAACAGGTTTCTTTTCTTACAAATCTCTCTAACTTCATTCACTTTCATAGTTCGTCTCATACACGCTGTTATAGAGAATCTTGACTTGCCCTATCTGGTCATAGTAAGGTAGTGTAGATCTTCCCCATTATATATGTTTTGTTATTCCAACGAGTATAGCGGTCTATATCAAAATGATAATAAAACCGTAAAGCATTATCGCAGCCACAATAATTCCGCAAGCAGGAAACATCAAACTCACATTAACTAGAGTTAAAATCTAGACGTTAGCTATAGAATTATGAGCAGTAAATCTGCCTACCGCATTGCTCCGCAAATCGCCCACATATTTCAGCAGCCTCTTATCCGATGGTGCACGAATGCAGTGCAACCTTTGGCTTGATAAAGTCTAAAAACTGTGCACATAAGAAGCAGAGCTCTAAATACTAATCGAACATAAATAACGGAAATCGAAGTCACTCACCAATTCTTCTATATATACTAATTTCAGAACCTACTACAAGCATTATCATTTTATTGTCATCAATAGATGGACTTATTCACGAGAAAAGGCGAAATTTGCAAATTGGGCCAACTATGATGACATACGGGCGAGTCCCAGACCAGACCAACTGTTATACTAGCAATTTAGTATCAGTTAAAGCAACTAGAAACAAAAAGAGCCACTAAAAAAGAAAGTACACTGAAGTAAATTATGAAAAGATTTTCAAAAATTATCTTGCAATACTCAGATCTTATTTTGAATTAGGCCTATCCAATGATCGTCCTAATTCAAAGTATCGTTGAGTCATTACCGTTAGGCAGTAAACTATGAAACACTGTTGGATATAGAGACCCCACAAGGGAGACCAGTGCTGTGTTAAAGGTCACGGGTAAAATCTGGAGGCGTACAGCATAAATCCATCTGACTTGGTAATATTTAGGCAGGCCATTGTTTCGCAGTGAACGTCCTACGCTATTAATGAAATTTAGACGATTAATCCCCAGTCCTTAACATTATAACACAGAGTAGACACAGAAAATACAGTACTATTAAAGTCTATTTTCACTCTTTAATATAATAGCCCGCTACACGTATAAAGTTAGTTTGTCTCTTTCACACGCTCTGGTTTTGTACTCCTGACAGCACACATGTAGAAATTTTTAGCTCCTACTTTATCGCAGCCAACGTATATTTATCGCTACACTTACACTGTAGCAGAATCTAAACTGCAACTACAGTTTTCGATACAATCTGTTACACCAAATTGCACCTAAGAAGTGTTGTGTACGAACACGCTAGATTAGCGATAATCGTATCGCGATGAACAGACTCCATAATGATGAAGTAATCACATTCACGTTCTTCTTGAGTATGTCATGACTTGAGCAATGTCATGCCTTCTTCCTTCATTTTTCATTTTTTTTTATTACTAAAATTATGTTCAGCGATTCGAAGGCATTTATCCTGCTAAACACAGCCACTTGGGTGTCTTCTGCTAGAGTTTCAGGTCCCTAATTAAGAGGAAACAGTTTAGTGTTGTACCGTGTCACATGTTTGGAGTTTCAGATACTATGAAAATAGGTAAAAAATGATTTTTTATTCTGTCCTACTGCGGGCTGTCTCTCACTAATGAAGGTCAGAGGGAATATATTATGCTCAACCACCTTGTTCTAATGTGGATTGATAGAGAGGTCTGTGGTCATCCGCTGTTAGAATATTGCCGTAATGTAGCCATTCTAGATCCAACAGATTCATCTGGGACAAACGGATTCACGAAACTAAAAAGAGGAACTAGACATTTCCTGCCCTGTTTCTCCATTGGTATGAATTATCTGAAAGAGTGATACAGTCTCTTTCTTGACTGTTCTTAAATACTTTTCATCTACATGAATATATAAATGTTGATTTTGTGCGCTTCTAAAACTAGCCATACAATATCCATCAGTCAGAGTGGAGACCCCAACCACTACTATTGATGCGATAAAATATAGTTCGCCACAGACATAAACTACATAAATACAATGTAGGTACACAGAGGGAAAACAAAAGGCATTAAAATCACTAGTCCGTGCAGTCGGGACAATCAATAAAGCTGGGACAGACTCGTCCCGTGAGGGACGTTGACATCAATCGAGTCAGTTCCCATGTCCCACGAGCTGATCGCATGTAGTCGTATTAAAACCAGTTGTGTTCCAGTCGCAATTTAGCTCTGAGTATATTTTTAACCATAAAGTCACGTAGGTATGGCAGCTTTGGTATCTGACCATCCCGTGATTTCCTATGTCCCATAAGCTGATCGATCGAAGTCTGGCAGTTTCGGAATCATACTCCACATTAAAACCACTAGATATGCGGTGGGGACAATCAATAAAGCTAAGGCATACTCGTTCGGTGGGGAATGGCCCACGAGCTGATTACGTTTAGTGGTATAACAACCAGTTGTGTTTCCATCGCAATTTAGTTATAAATATATTCTTCACTATTAGCTATGAATATATTTTTTGTTATAAAATCACGTAGGCCTAGCAACTTTAGGATCTTACTCTACATTAAAATCACTAGTCCACGCGGTCGGGACATTCAATTAAGCTGAGTCAGACTCGTCCCGTGGGGGGACGTTGACATCAATCGAGTCAGTTCCCATGTCCCACGAACTGATCGCGTGTAGTGGTATCACAATCAGTCGTATTCGAGTTGCATTTAGCTATCAATATATTCTTTGTTATAAAATCACGTAGGTTTGGTAACTATGGGATCTTACTGTATATAAAAATCACTAGTTAGTGCAGTCAGGACAGTCAGGGTCAGACTCGTCCTGTGGGAGATATTGACACCAATCGAGTCGATTCCCATATCCCTCTTCTTTATGTGCAGCTCTGTCACTCCAGCTTAGGGGCATAGGGATAACTGTAAGTTTTGTGTGCGCAACGTTGATTAGACTGCCTCGTAGTTCAAGTAGCAGATGTTGCCACTGGCGAGCACGAGATCTCGGATTTAAATCGTAGGTAGCGCCGAGTGTTGTTCAGGTGTTTCAGAAACATTATAGTAGCACTGTGGAGCTTGAATTTCTGCCCCTTAAAATGGCAATTCAGACTCGCCCTTAATTACAGAAACTGATTTGTTCCTGAAATTTGGGTGTACACAGCACACTTCGCCAGCGAGCCTCAGTTAGGCAATGTAGGCGTAACGGCGTTTTATTCGATCTATCATTAAATTGTTATAAAAATACTATTTAAGTACGGCCAAACCAACGCGTCCAACCGCGTCCGCGATGGCGTGCATGGTGGTGATCAGCTCCTGCAGTAATATTTATATGAAAATGTTCACACCAACGCGTATTGCGACCTGCACGCGCTATCTGGGCGGCGTCTGCACAAGCAATCATACAGGGATACTGATCCCCACTATGATCGCCGCCGGAGACGCTACCGCGATCGCTGCTGAATGCGTTAATTTGGTCGTACCATTACCATACAACTCGACAAATAATCTATCTATCTATCTACATCATCACGCCAGATCCCTTACGGGGTAGGCAGAGAGTACAGAGTTTTACAACAGGTTCTTTCCTTACATACCTCTCTGGCTTCCTCTACTCTCATAGTTCGTCTCATACACGCTCGCCGGTTACGGAGACTCCTGACTTGTCCTCCAGATAAGACCCGGTCTATTTTGGTCATGATAAGATAGTCTAGGTAATATGATAAATAATGAATCATATAAAGGTTTTAACTATTTTACCCTACACTTTATTCGGCGCACAACCAGTCGTTATTTGCATAATAAACCTACTAATCGTATACCTACAATTGCAATCGAAAATTCCAAATAGGTTAATAATAGACTTCAATTTGGGTGATGGACGGTTAATTAACCCGCAAAATTATCGGCTTTATACTGTATTGTCTGATAATTTCATATTCATTAAGGTCCAATGTACCCTATATACGGGCACTGCAATATCTGTACATGAGCGTATACAGAACACTTTTGCCACCCTTATAGTAATATCAGTCTATACGGTACTGTCTGACTACTAAGCAAAGGCCTTCTCTAACAAATCGAAATGAGAGAAATAAAGTCATACTCCACCAAGTGGACTCAGTGTGGATGAGTGGAGGCAGGTCTTTAGCTACCTGCTGTTGGAATCTATCAAGTCGCCTATAAGGCTTCTCTACAACTACCACATAACGTGGTATCGGACACTAATGGCTTAACATGCCTTCCGGAGTACGGAGACGCTCGAATCTGAAAATGCTACAAACGGTCACCCATCTTAGACCGGTCGAGTCAAACGTTGCTTAACCTTGGTGATCGGTAAAAACACCACCGTCGCACAGCGCTACGAGCGCCTCAACGCGCCTAGCTCAAGTACTTTACAATAGCTCTAAGTAGTGCCCAGGGTCCGATGATAAAACCGGAACGTGGCTATACGAACTACTCAAATTCAACAAGATAACACCATCGTATTTGGTCTCGTTGGATTTGCTTTGACAAGTGAAGTAGACCTAGATGATAAGCAGGATCTGATGAAGCCGGAAAGAGACCATATAAACTGTAAGAATGAAAATCTGACGGACGATTTAGCGCAGTGGTTAAGAGCTTAAGCCGCTCCGCCCACTGTATCTAATAGTCGCGGGTTCGATTCCCGCACGGGACAAATCTTTGTGTGATCCACTATTATTTGTTCCGGTCTGAGTATTTGTGTATGTGAATTTTCATTTTTGTAAACGCACCCACGACACAGGAATAAATCCTAGTGTGGGGCTACGTTTAAAAAAAAAAACAAAAAAAATACTATGTATTACCACGCCAGATCCCTTGCGGGGTTGTTACCTCGCAAAATACCAATTTCATATAAAAAAGTACCAAGGTCAAGTGCCAAGGTTCCAAGGTTTAACCTTGGAACCGCGGTAGCACAGCGCTACGAAGGCTTAAATGTTATAATTTTGTCTATAAAAAACGTACCCCCACACTAGGAATTATTCCTGTAGATTGGGTAAGTTTACAAATATGAAATTTACCCTCACGAGCATCCAGACCGAAACAAATATTTGTGGGTCACACAAAGATTTGTTCCGTGCGGGGGTCGAACCCGCCGCTACTTGTACCAGTGGGCGGAGCAGCGTAACCTCTAACCCACTGGACAGTGTTGATCAAAAATCAATTTTTGAGACAATTAACAATTGAGCAATTGTAATTGCTAGGTTTTGCAAGTACAATTGATCAATTCTTAATAGTGAACTTGCAATTAATAATTAATTTTTCAATGATTCTTATTGCGATTAAAATTTCAATTGTTTGATCTTACAATTGAAAAATGATTCAAGTAATTCCCAACACCGCCACTGGACAAAGCGTCACCATTACGTCAACCCGCTCGCGCTAAACCCTTTCTATTCATTGGACGTATTTAACCCTCTTTTTCAAACTCAATTTGAAGTGACTGAAATCTTCCAAAGTCTCAAAATCAAATATCCTTTGAAACGAGATCAAAATCAACAGGTACGAAGACAAGGCTAACTAAGAAAAAGTAAATCCTATTCTCTTAAAGCTGATAGCAGACAGTGATTAATGGCTTCCAACTGGGATACGGAGACAGTCCAAGTGGGCCTTGTGCTTCTTTGAATTATATTTGATTAAATCTTTGCGTTAAGGCGCTCGTAGCGCTGTGCAACCGCAGTGTTCTTACCGATTACCAAGGTTAAGCAGCGTTCGACTAGGTCGGCCTGAGATGGGTGACCGTTTGTGGCATTTTCATATTCGAGCGACTCCGTGCTTCGGAAGACACGTTAAGCCGTTAGTACCACTTAATGTGGTAGTCGTTAAGCCGAGTTGGATGCCTTAAAGGCGGCTTGATAAGTTCCAACAGCAGGTGGCCACAAACCTGCCTCCACCAATCCGCACTGGGTCCGCGTGGTGGAGTATGACGTAATCTCTCTCACCCTGATTTGTGAGAGAAGGCCTTTGTCCAGCAGTGGGCAGTATAGGCTGATATTATTATATATTATAAATCTTTGCGTCACTGCCTTGTTGGTGTAATGGCGAATAATGCGTTTTGCGATCATACCTGAGTTCAAATCCTATAGGTTGGACAATGTAGTTTTTTTATCGAAAAACTTCCAGTATCAGTATTTTTATAGTAATTTTTATTAAAAAATTTCATTAGCAGTAAGGGGCTAAATATACGGACAAAATATAAACAATAAATAACTATCTAAATGCGAACAATTATTTAAATATTTGTATTAATATAAATAACTCGATACCAAATACATCAAATGCGACACTCATGAAATATTTAAAAAACAAAATGTTAAGTGTTATCCACTGAACACCAATTTATTTATTTATTTTCATTCTTTATTGTAGACATATATTAACAAATAACAATTTAAAAGGAAAATTCATGTACAAAGGCGAGCTTAACTCAATATTAAGTTTTCTTCCAGCAAACCTTAGAGCGATAGAGAGATGACAATAGAGGAGAGGATAGCAACAAGTGTACCTACATTAGAATTAAATAGAATGTCCTACACTAACCATACATATTATACAAAATATTACATTAACACAAAAATCTATCTATCTATCTATATCTTCTCGCCAGATCCCTTGCAGGGTAGGCAGAGAGTACAGAGTTCCAACAGGTTCTTTCCTTACATACCTCTCTGACTCCCTCCACTCTCATAATTCGTCTCATACACGCTTGCCGGAACAAAAATCTAACAAAATATTACTAAATATACATACATACATAAATAGAATAAAATATATACATATATAAATACATAAAAATCAATCAATCAATCAGCCTATCGCAGTCTTTGAATTTGTGGACTAGTCCCACTGTGAGTGGCCACGTCTCGGCCCCGTAAGTCATAACAGGTAGGACGCATTGGTTGTAGACTTTAGTCTTCAGGCATTGCGGTATAGGTAAAGAGAAAACATGACGTAGTTTGTCAAATGCTGCCCAAGCCAATTGGATCCTGCGGTTGATTTCTTTCTAGAAGTTGTTTCTACCAAATTGGACAACTTGTCCAAGGTAGACATACTCCCGAACAATTTCGAGCATCGAACCATCGACGTAGATCGGTCCCGGCGTGACATGTTCATTAAACATGATCTTGGTTTTATCCAAGTTCATGCCGAGAACGACACCTCGAGAGGCTCCATTTAGGCTATGCAGCATCTTGCTTAACTGTTCCAGTGACTCCGAGCAAACCGAAGGTGTGAGATGTATTCGCCGTTGATGTTAATGCCCCGCCCAGTCCAGTCCAGCGTCTTGAAGACGTTTTCGAGTGCATTGGTGAAGAGCTTGGGGGAAATTACGTCCCCCTGTCTTACCCCTCGACGCAGCTCGATCGGGTTGGTCTTTTGGTCCTGGAGCTGGACGGTCATTGTGGCGGTATCATACAGACATCTTAACACCTCGATATAGCGCCAATCGATACGACATCGCTGCAGAGCATCCAAAACCGCCCAGGTTTCGACGGAGTCGAAGGCTTTCTCGTAGTCCACGAAAGCCATACACAGCGGCTGATTGTACTCTTCGGTCTTCTGTACAATCTGCCGAACAGTATGGATGTGGTCTTCGATGCTGTAGGCTTTTCGAAACCCGGCTTGTTCCGGTGGCTGGAACTCGTCGAGTCTTCTGGCGAGGCGGTTTGTGAGTACTCTCGAGACAAAATAATTTATAAATAACCGATAAATATAATTAATGACGACAGAAAATGTTTTATAGTTCACTTCTTGAAGGCGTCCAGTAAGATGCTGTTACGAATGGAATCTGGAAGTGAGTACACAAGTGCACTGCGCGGACAGTAATAGAACCGTTATAGTTACAGAACTTATTAAATTTAATCTAAGTACGTGAAAACTAAAGTTCATAATCATAAATCACAGAGACCCACACTACAAAAAATAAAGAAGAATAAGTAAACAATGAACAAAAATTAATACAAGGAGGACAGACAATCAAGATAAAGCCTTTGTTATTTTTTTAGGGTTCCATACAGCCAAAAACGATAATTTCTCAGTTTTTCAAATCAATAATACTCCTTATCCAAACTCCAAACTCTGGTAAAGATTGCCAAATTTAAATTATTAGCAACATATACAAATAAATGCATTAAGATCAACAAAAATATGGCTTTCCTGCTAAACGTGTGGAAGCGATATGAAACACTGAAATTTTGCTGACCGTATTTTAATCGGTAAAAAGGAAACCGAAGGATTTCGTATGAGATCGGTTCGATAGGATCACTTCGTTGTCTATCTGTCTGTCCGACGGCTAAGACACCTTTTCTTAGAAACGCATAAAAATATCAAGTTGAAAATGTCGACACCATAAAAGTTCAAAATTTTAAGTCAATTCTAATTACAAGGTAATTTAGTAATATGAAACGAAACTTAAGTACAAAGATAAAGCCTTTGTAACTCACTCATCAAAAGCTATCGAGTTCCCGTTGGTCTAGAATCATGAAATTTAGCAAGAAGTAAGGTTTCAGAGTGCAGGTAAAGGAACAATTCAAAAATTGTTAATTTTAATTATATCACATAGCAAATCCTCAATTTAATGAAAATTTCAAATAATGATATCTAATGCCACAAGTGCGGAACCCTCAGGGCGTATAGCTACTCGCACTTGTACACTTTTTTTGTATGAAACGTAAAAAAATGTAGGAATTTTGCTCCAGTTTGATATCATTTAAGAAATATAAGATATGATTGTTAGTAGTTTGTTTTGCGAGACTTATGAAGACTGGAATTGGAGAAACTAGATGGGCAGAGAATCAGATATCCACAGTACTCTTACAATATTCTGAAAGATAACTTACGTATATCAAAAAAATCAGCATAACTATCTATATAGCTATCTCACTACTGATCAAAAGCCTACTCCTCTAGATCGAGGTGAGTGATAATAGATTATACTCTACTCGAACTAATAAAGCCATCCGTCAAGCTTCTGACTAACGCTAAACGACGACCAAATGAAGTAGTAACGGCTTTCTGAAGTACGGAATTTATCGAAAATAGAAATACCATAAACGGTCACCCATCTTAAACTGACCGAGCCGAATACTGCTTAACCTTAGTTATCGTCAAGAAGTCCTGTAACATTTAGAGCGTCTCCTATTTTATTAACTAGTTTCGGCCCGCGACTTCGTCCGTATTGACTTTAGACAGAAACCTTACATTTTACCTCACGCGCGCACTGAACACTCAACTGCTTCGCCACTAGCCCAACGAAACAATCTACGTTTTTATTTACCTAAACTTAAACAACATAAAAAATAAAACGCATAAATCTCCCAACGTTTTGTTCCAAATTTTTAGTTCATTCCGTCCCGCACTTCACTTGTAGAATCCATTCAATCATTCAGACCAACAAAATGGAGCCGAACGTTGGATGCAAAAACTCGATTGATTGCCAAGACAAACGTTATGGGCGGATCGGACGAATATTGATGTGACGACAACTGGTAAGTTGGTTTATGTTTTAAAAAAGTTAAGCAATGTTTATTGACCTCTTTTTGTGGGTGGTTTTCTTGAGAAATGCTATCTATCTACAAGCTATAGATAGACCTGAAAGTAGTTTGTTCTAAATCGGTAACTGAATTGATTCCGACAATTTTTAATGTATTTTACATTTTTTTTAATTTGCATAATATGCTGTTAGTCCTTCATTACGGGCAGGACATAGTGAAACCTACTGTATTTTTTACCCGATGATCTGCGAGCGGAGCAAAATGTTCCTTAGGAATAAGGTGACACTTTACAAAACTTGTATACGGCCCATCATGTCGTACGCTTGTGAGGTGTTCGGGCACGCCGCCCGCTCTTACATTGATAGACTCCAAACGCAAAGCCCCGTGGTCCATACGGAATGTCGATCCCCATCCCGATCTCGGTCTCGAACCTATTCGCGCCTTCATTAAAAAGGCGACAACCCGATATTTTGCGAACGCGTCTAATCATAGTAATCCGCTAATCGTAGCCGCCGCCGACTACGAACCCGTCCTATCAGCCGCTACCGCCGTCCGCGGCATGTTCTAACCGACCCTCCTGATGCCCTTACATCCCTTCTTTCGGATACAGATACCGCACACAGGATTAGACACCGACCTCGCCGGCGAGGTCGAAGAATCCCTTGCCAGCCGACCGGTGCAGAGCACCACGGCGAGACACCTAGTATACGCCCACCCCCATAGCGACTGCCCAAGCCGAGGCCGTTCCTCCTTGAGGCGCCCTTGAGCTAGTTGCCCCCTTGCCCCTCTGGCACGAGCGTAGTGGTTGCACGCTCGCCCTCTTGTCCGGTAAAGCTGTAAAGGCCCCGCAGCCAACAGCGTAGATCTGTCACACACACCTACTGTATGATGTATAATATAATACATACCATCTTTGTAACCTATGACAACAATAAATGCTATTTGATTTGATTCAGTGCGTTATAACAAACTAAATTTATTCTAGATTCAAAGCAATAAGGAGATATCAAACGCATTCCTGAAATGTATTCCTCAAAACGCACACATACATGTACAAGTTTCATTGTTAATAGGGGTATAAGAGTGCTTAAAAAAGAGTAAATATCTTTAAATTTGGAAATTTGGTATTTGTTTTGAATTCATGAAGCAATTATCTAATCAGGGTGTCTGAGGTCTTGCGACATTTACGACACACCTTGCATATAGTCACACCCATAAAAATGTTAATAATAAAACACAGACAGATCCCTTGTACCTAAGGCGCTCGTAGTAGTCTGCGACCGCGGTGTTCTTACCGATCACCCAGGTTAAGCACGTTCGACTCGGCCGGTCTGAGATGGGCGACCATTTGTGGCATTTCATATTCGGACGTCTCCGTGCTTCGGAAGGCATGTTTAGCCGTTCGTCCCAGTTACTACTTAATGTGGTAGTCGATAAGCCAAGTTGGAAGCCTTATTGGCGGCTTGATAAGTTCCAACAGCAGGTGACCACAAACCTGCCGCCGCCAATCCGCACTGGGTCCGCGTGGTGGAGTATGACCTAATCTTTCTCACCTCGATTAGTGAGAGAAGGCCTTTTCTCAGCAGTGGGACAGTATAGGCTGACAGTACATATATTGTTATATTATAGATTCCCTGTAGGATAGGCAGAGAGAATGTTCAAAGTTCCAACCGGCTCTTTTCCCGCAGACTTCACTTCCTCCACTCTCATAGTTCGTCTCATACACGCGCCACTTACGGTGATTCTTGAATTATCCATAGTTCCTATCCTATCTATCTATCTTTATCATAACGTCAGATCCCTTGCGGGGTAAGCAGAGAGTACAGAGTTCCAACAGGTTCCTTCCTTACATACCTCTCTGGCTTCCTTCACTTATAGTTCGTCTCATCCACGCTCTCTGGTTACGGAGACACTTGACTTGTCCTTCAGATAAGACTCGGTCTATTCCTATCCTACTATTATAATAAATGTGAATAATAAAATGATGTTCAGATGTCTGTGTGCTTGTAACCCTATTATATCTGTGCGGCTGATCGGAGTTAGATAAAATTTGGCAAAATAGTGGATTACGAGGCATGCCTTTTAAGTTTTGTCGTTTGAAGAAAAAAACACAACTAGAACCTTATAGTACTTTTATTGTTTTTCAAAGTATTCACCACGTAGCTTAATACACTTTTCCATTCGCTCAAACCAGTTATTATAACATTTATTCCCCTCTAAAGTGAGGGTGTTCAAAATGGCTGACTTGAAAGCGTCGACTGCTTCTTCGCTTGCTCGAATTTTAGGAAATGTAAAGAAATCGATAGGGCTTAGGTCAGGACTGTATGGAGGATGGTCAAGAATTCCTACTTATTCCTGCTTCAAATACTCAATCGTTTGACGAGCGCTGTGTGAGCTTGCGTTGTCGTGGTGCAGGATGATGCGTCGCTTTGAGTTAGATTTTCGAAGTTCGGCGATGACTTGTGGTAAACAAACTGTGGTATACCACTCTGCGTTAACCGTTCTACGATCTTCAAGTGCAATAGTCGCAACATGGCCGGTTTTTCCAACGAACGTGGCCACCATCTTCTTTGAAGTGCTTCGAGAACGAACAACTTTAGTCGGCTTTGACTCGTCTTGAAAGACCCAGATTGTAGATTGTTGTTTGGAATCAGGATCGTAGGCATAGATCCAAGATTCGTCACCACTGATGATGTCGTAGACGTGATTTGACTCTCCTCGGTTGAACCTTTGCAGAGTTTTCTTACACCATCTGACGCGGGCCGCCTTGTGATCGTCGGAAAGCAGATGCGGTATCCAACGGCAAACTAGCTTTCTCACACCAAGCGCTTCATGCAAGATCTTCTGAATGGTTGTCCCTGAGATGCCTAATAGAGCCTCTATCTCTCGATACGTCACATGACGATCTTCGAGAATTAGTTGTCTCACAGCAATGATGGTATCTTCAGTGAAGGCGGATTTTGGGCGTCCTTCGCGAGATTTGTCACTAACACTAGTATGTCCACGCTGGAATTCTAAATACCAGCGTTCGATAGTCTGCAGACATGGGGCTTCATCCCTGAATACAGATGTTAGCTCTTCAAAACACTGAAGCCGTGTCAGGCCTCTTCTAAAATTGTAGAAAATTATTGCACGAACATTTTCCTTAGAAAGATTCATTTTCGTACGTAACCTGACAGATTCCAATCGACGCTGTGACTAAACAATAGCATAAATCCTAATACTTTCAATTGTTTTGAGATTCAAAATTTAAACACATCGAATATAGAACAGTTCCAAAGTCAATATTGCCGGGAAATATGGAAACGACAGAATTACCTCGTATAAACCAATATTTTTATTTATTTCATTTGTAAAAAATAAAAGAAGAACAATTTTAAAAACATGTGCTGACAGAACCGATAAATAAGAACTAGTATAGAGATCAACATAAATAAATATGTCACCCACCTGCTCCGTCCGTCACGCCTATATTCCCCAAGCGAGGGGTGGCAGAAGTGTGCGTACACCCACTTTTTACCGTCGATCTTAGTTCCCATGTAAAACGGACGCCGGACGATTTAGCGCAGTGGTTAAGAGCTTGAGCTGCACCGCCCACTGTGTCGAATAGTCGCGGGTTCGTTTCCCGCACGGGACAAATCTTTGTGTGATCCACAATTATTTGTTCCGGTCTGGGTATTTGTTTGTGAATGTTCATGTTTGTAAACGCACCCACGACACAGGAATAAATCCTAGTGTGGGGCTACGTTTTTAAAAAAAAAAAAGGGTGAGCCTATTGCCATATACCGGGCACAATTCCAGACTTCGGACTGATACTGGGAATTTATTCGATAGTCAAACTAAATTTGTCTGACAAAGGACAGAAATCAATTCACGATTAAAAAATAACTATTGCAAAAACTAAGCATCCCTTATTTCGATTGTACTTAGAAATCTACACAGCTTTCATCTATATCCCAGTATCTATATGAACACCCACCCTTTATGCTGATTATCAAATGTACTGTAAATTTCAAATTTACTTTACGTCCGTAACTTTGTTTCTCAATTCGCCGAGTTAAAACACAGCCAAATATTAATGAGACCGGTATAAATAGTCGACCGATGTGGGTCGGTGCATACTGAATTTTGTCAGATTACATCCGCCTCGAATTCGAACTGCAAATTGAGGTAAAGGGACTTTTAGACTTGATAAGGTAACTTCTATTTTGTGTCCATCATTACCAATACTTTAGAAGATATCTATCTTCTATTGACAATAATATAATGATTCCTAGTCCTTTTTATCCTATTAAATTTTCGACTTGTTGGCAAGCATTTGCTTTTGATTAGCGCGGGAGTTCATTCACGGTGTATAGCAGCGTTTGTATTATGGTTTTACTAAACTATACTTAATGTGATGAACTGTCAAATGATTCCATGTGATTGATTGACATTTTGCCCCTAAACCATACGTCTTATATTATACCCTTTTGTGACCGTGTAGATAGATAGATAGATAATAAGTTTATTTGTAACTAAAGGACACACCGTACAAAATATTTTCCTAAAATACAAAAAAAAACACGCAGTACAATTTAAATTATAATTTTATTGTAGTTCGTGTGTCATAGTGGTACGAGGAGCAAAACGCTGATTTTCAGCTGCAGCCATGATATTTACGCGTAAAACTCGTGCAGCGTTACAGACATGAATCCAAAAAGTGTATTGATACATAAAATATATACATAAAAAGAATGATCTACGCTGAATAATCCGTCCATCCGTCCGTGTGAATGATCTACGCTGTTGGCTGCGGGGCCTTTACAGCTTCACCGGACAAGAGGGAAAGCGTGCAACCACTACGCTCCACGCCAGAAGGTTAAGAGGGCAACTAGCTCAAGAGCGCCTCAAGGACGAATGGCCGCGGCTTGAGCAGTCGCAATGGGGGAAGGCATGTTCTAGGTGTCTTACACCGGCCGGCGGGCAAGGGATTCTTCGACCTCACCGGCCAGATCGGTGTCTGATCCTGTGTGCGGTATATGTATCCGAAAAAAGGGATGTAGGGACATCGGGAGGGTTGGTGAGAATATACCGCGGACCGTGGGAGCGGCTGATAGGAGGGGAACTAGGCTCGTAATCGGCGGCGGCTACGATTAGCGGATTCCTATGATTGGACGCGTTTGCGAAATATCGAGTTATCGCAATATTATACCCATATGGCATAGTATTGTTTGTTTAGTTAAAATAAATAGCTAAGTAATAGCTTTAATAAAAAACTGACTACAATCGAAATCATATTACATAATTACCTGTTAGAATTAGAGATAGAAAAAGCCCAGCTAAAAATTATTCCTGTGTGGTGGTTGAGTTTACGAACATGCAATTCACATGCACAAACATCCAGACCGAAACAAATATTTGTGGGTCACACAAAAATTTATCCCGTGCAGGAATCCTACACGCTCAATCCAGTGGGTAGAGCACTTCAAGCTCTTAAGACGCTACTGCAAAAAAAAAACTATTTTTGTATTCCCTGCGCTCAATCCAGTGGGTAGAGCACTTTAAGCTCTTAAGACGCTACTGCAAAAAAGAAACTATTTTTGTATTCCCTGCCCGCAATCCAGTGGGTAGAGCACTTTAAGCTCTTAAGACGCTACTGCAAAAAAAAACTATTTTTGTATTCCCTGCGCTCAATCCAGTGGGTAGAGCAGTAGAGCACTTTAAGCTCTGAAGACGCTACTGCAAAAAAAAACTATTTTTGTATTCCCTGCGCTCAATCCAGTGGGTAGAGCACTTCAAGCTCTTAAGACGCTACTGCAAAAAAAAACTATTTTTGTATTCCCTGCGCTCAATCCAGTGGGTAGAACACTTCAAGCTCTTAAGACGCTACTGCAAAAAAAAACTATTTTTATTTATTTATTAAAGAACAAAAATTCAAAAGTCATCTATATTGTTACATTGATTGAATTAAAACATGAAATGTTTAAGAACTTTATAATAAAATTTACTTTAAAACAGCAAATAATTGTAGCCAAATTCTTCTATTTTTTTATTTCATAGTGTAGTTTTTTTTAAGTAATAATATTTTTTTTGACCGTACGTCGTTTATTTCCTAGCGCGCGCTCGATACATCCGTCCCTTTTTATTCTTTTGTAAAGTAATTGCATCTCTGTCACTCTCCCGGTCGATAACTGGTCGATCGCGGTAGGCCCCGTCCGTCAATATGGAAATATTGACGACGATTTAATAATAATTATAATAAGCCCGTAGGGCAGCTTGTGGCGAGTAACGACACCACGGACCCGAGTGCTTCAGAGAGTCGGTCAGGGCCCCCAACTCGGCGTGTCTTCGTCGGTCGAGTGGAAATCGAAGAGTGCCCGCAGGACTCTCGGCTCTGGCTAGCCTTAATTGGCCGTCCAGAGAGGAGCCGTGAGAGCTATATCGACGTAGGAAGATAATGCGGTCCTACGTCGATCTACTCCAGGGGTGGAAGTGTTAAAGGGCATAACGCCGTGAGTAACTTCGGAGAAAGCGCAGCACACCTCTGTACACCCCTGACCCGCTCACACCGGTGTTGCCCTCAGTTGTCCTAGGACGACCGTTTGAGGGCCCATCTAGTAAGCAGCGAGTCACCGCCGGCCACGGGTAATTAGGTATCAATAATTATGGCCGGTGTCAGTCCCCTTTGAAATAGTCCAGTTTTTGTCCATCAAACCTCATTTACATAGCCCTTGTTTTCTTTCCATATTTTATGATAGTCCTTGCACCTGCCGGGGTCAGTTCGCTGGTTATGTTTCTTCATTTTCAGCAAGTGATCTCAGCAGGTGGCTTACATAACATTAACTTCTCGCAAAGGGCCTCTACGTGTTGGACCCATGTCCCCATGCAAGCCTTTCAAAGGTCCGGGTAAAGCCCGTGAATCTCAGCGAGATACATAATAATAATTGTTTATTTTTGAATTAAGATACATATTTTCTAATTAAATTTGGCTGTTTCATTTATATAATGTGAACGACTGAATGAACAAAGTATTCCTGCAATGTATAAATACCTACCAAACCTGCATACTCCCTAAATCTAACCAAGCTAGAACGCAGTTCCAGAACCATTAAATATTCAAGTTGGATATTAGGTAGGGAAATTATGATTCGTGAAGCTAATGTACGTGCTGTCTCGATTCTCGGTTTATCACGTTTCAAAGCGAGTTATGGGCAACGGAATAATTTTGAGTTTACTAGTAAATGAAATGCTTGTGGATGTAGTAATTTTTAATTAACTTTTGGATTTTTATTTGTATACGTTATATATATGTCGGCGTCGTCGACCGTTACTTTCTTAAACAACATGTCCAACTAGCGACCGATAAACAACAGATGCGACGATCTTTTTTCTTTTTCAAATTTGTATTTTACAGCATTGTTTAATGTTGCTGATTGAGGAGTTCTCTGTTTTATCGTGAAAATAATTGGAAATTTTGTTGTACCCTTTTTACACTAGGCATGTTTCAGATATCTATGGGTAATTTTTTGTAGAAGCGTATACATTGCCTCATGCAATAATTACTAATTCTGTGGAGACGAGTAGAATGTACAATAAGATCATCTTTGTTCCGTGTATTAACATGATGAATGTCGCTATATTTTTCTAAATTACTGATATTCTTTTTAACATATATGAGATTTTCATATATGTCGGCGTGGTTATGATCTGTGGCAAATAGTGCGCGAGTCGTCCGCTAGTCAGCGCTACGGCCGCGTGTTGACGGGATTTTGGATAAGGAAGATTGACAGAAAATGGAGAACGATGCGATGACGACGTGTCGTGATGGTCGTCCTGCCCTGTTGATAATTCAATTGTTAATATTGTTTTTCGTGTGGATAGTTATATGATTAAATAATACGACACGACATATATGTATAAACAGCTCTCGGGGCCACATTGTAAATTGCTCAAACAGACTTTTTCTGTAGAACAAAGACAGTATTCATTCTGCAGAGCATCCCCAAAGTAGTATGCCATATGACATATTACTATGAAAGTAAGCGAAATAAACAAGACTAGCTTTTTCAATATCAGTTAATAATCTAATTTTCTTTACGGCATATGCCGCTGAGCTTGATATATAACGTATACACCATACATTCGTGAAGAAAAAAAGAAAGAAAAGATGCAATTGTGACATATATGAACCCTAACTAGTGCCCTGCATGAAGTCGGCCGGCCAATGGAAGGCTGGTGGATACAGCACTGAACGAAACTTGTCGTATCATCACATGATGTCTGAAACCGACTCCCGCAAAACTGCTGTACCCACTGGCTGGCATAGCGCCCCTAGATGTTCGCAAGGTTGTGGCGAGCTCTGCAGAGAAGACAGTATTGGTTAATGACATACGGCATCCGATGCATGGTCACACTCCAGTAAAGCAAAGACTAAAGAGCCGTAAGACCTTTATAAAGTGTGTCGACTCATTAACACTGGAGCCAAAAAAAGCGAGGTCTAACCTTTGGAGGGAAGGTGTATCGCTAACAAATCCCTTTGTTCCACCTACTGAGAGTCCCGCACCTAGACATGAATTACCATGGAAGTCTTTAAATAGACTTCGGACCCAGGTCGGCCGAAGCAAGGTAACGTGCTCAGGTGGGGATTTACAGACAGCACTAATCTGAGGTGTTTGTAACCCAAACGATGTCCCACGTTATATCATGCTCTGCGTCTCCTAACACCTGCACGCAGCAGGATGACATTTTAATGTCAGCTACCGACAATGCAATCGGTGTGGCCACCTTCTGGGCCGCATCCATATAGCTGTAATCATGTTTGTCGTTGAAACGCTAAGAAGACTAACTACAGAAGGTTATAAGGCATTGTGAATGCTCGATCATGTGAAAGGCGAACCCATATTTTTAAGTGCCGCTCTCATGTAATGGGTCTCAATCTTCAGTCGGAAAAAGTCCACTGCTAGACCTAGGCCTCCCACTAAGACCGGCTTTGTGCCGTATGTAACCATCTTCTTTATTCTTAATCTCTTCAATATCAATATTAGCCCTGTTAAGAAACTGTCCCACCGTTGGGCACGGGCCTCCCCTCAAACTGAGAGGGTTTAGGCCATAGTCCACCACGCTGGCCTAGTGCGGGTTAGCGAACTTCACACAACTTCGAGAATCTCTCAGGCATGCAGGATTCCTCACGATGTTTTTCTTCACCGTTAAAGCAAGTGATAATAAATTTTTAATACGCACATGCTTTCGAAAAGACAGAGGTGCGTGCCTGGGTTTGAACCCGAGACCTCTGACTTTGCAGTCCAACGGTCTAACCACTAGGTTATCACTGCATCTTAATCTCTTGTTGTTGTTTAAATCCTATATCATACTATTGACTATCCAATGCTTATTAGGAAAATTTACTTTAAAACGCCAGTCAGATATCCTCGTGCTCGAATTACTCTCCTTCATCCTCCTCTGTGGAGAACAGTCTTAGGTGGCTAATCAGTGTAATGACCACAATGATTTCTTTGATAAATATTTCCTTCGTTTTAAACGTAGTATAAAAAGTAGTAAAAGTCAAAAAATCATTTATTTGTATAGGCCAATACAAAAGCCCTCACAAACGTCAAAATTATTACATTTTTTACATCTACCACCTGCGAGAAAGCGGGTTTTAAACTTAATTTGTTTGGCCTTTCTGATAATCATTTTCTGTCTCCTCATGTATACATGAAGTCCACAAAGATTGTTAACTTTAACGTAATATTTGTTTAGAATACGGTTGAGTTTATTCGTTTAGTATACAAAAATACAAATCTTTCCTATTTGTAATATTAGTATAGATAAGTTTATATTTTTACGGCATATTGTTTTTTGTATAAATTTGCACATTTTCTATTTTTTATACAAGGTGTATCGTTAATAACGCAAGACCTCAGATACCCCAATTAGATAATTACATCACAATTTTAATGGAAAATCATATTTCCATATTTGAAGCTTATTACCCCTCTTAAAAAACGTACTTAACTTTTATATCCCAATTATCAATAAAACTTGTAGAGAAATAAGTTTTAGAAATGAATTGGCCGGCAGAGGTGTACTGAGTACACCCACGTTTCGCCGACAATGTTAGGTCCCATGTAATAGGGGACGAGCCATATATCGGGCACAATTCCAGACACACTGGGAATTTTTCGTTAGAAAAACTACATTTGTCCGACCTACGATTTGAACCCTCGTGATCACAAAGCGATGCGCTTTACCACCAGACCAACGAGGCAGTCAAATGATGATAATGATGTTTGGATGTTTGTAACTCAATCTCGCAAAAACGGCTCAACGGATTTTGATGATGTTTGGCACACAGATAGTTTATTACCTCAATAATCACATAGGATACTCTTTATAGCTAAAACAATTAGGTAACTGCCTAAAGTCAACTCGGACGAAGTCGCAGGCATAAAATAGAATCAAACATAACATTCTTTCTTTCTTCTTCTTTCTATTTATTTCTTATTAATCGTTTTTTAGCTTCTCATCTTAGTAAATACCTATCTACAAGGTGTAACATAATAAACGCAAGACCTCAGACGCCCCGATTAGAGAATTGCTTCGTAAAGTCAAAACGAAAACCAAATTTTTAAATTTAAAGGTTTTTAAAGCACTTTTATACCCTAATTAACAATGAAACTTGTACGTGTATGTGTGCGTTTTGAGAAATACGTTTTAGGAATGCGTTTGGAATCTTCTTCTTGCTATGAATTAACTTATATTTTTAATTTTTTATAGCGCACTGAAGGAATAAAAGCATTTTTGCAAATAAAAAAAAAAATGTAAAATCCTTTAAAATTGCTCGTCCAGTCACTTAGGAGAAACCACTTGACAAGGTTGACTACACAAGCGGGTACTGTGATCGCTTCTAAGCCGGAAATCCTCTCAGAAGTCAGGAATTTCTATAGCAAGCTCTACGCCTCACACGCACCTTGACCCGAATCTCTTAGAGGAGATCCCAGAGCCACCCTTACACGTCACTTCACAGAAGACTTGCCCGAGATCAGCCTGGATGAGATCGAGTTAGCCCTTAAACAGCTTAAAAACGGAAAGGCCCCGGGTGAGGACGGCGTCACGACTGAGCTTCTGCGGGCAGGAGGTACCCCAGTACTTAAGGAAGCGTGGTCGTCCTGTTTTTCAAGAAGGGTGACAAAACCCTTTTGAAGAACTATCGACCCATATCGCTTCTGAGCCATGTATACAAGCTGTTTTCAAGGGTCATCACGAACCGTCTTGCGCGAAGGCTCGACGTGGTTCAACCCCCGGAGCAGGCTAGGTTTCGAAGTGGTTACGGCACCTTAGACCACATCCACACAGTGCGGCAGATTATACAGAAGACTGCAGAGTATAATCTGCCCCTATGTCTAGCCTTCGTGGACTATGAGAAGGCCTTTGACACTGTCGAAACCTGGTCAGTTCTGGCCTCCTTGCAACGATGCCAAGTTGATTGGCGATACATCGAGGTGATGAGATGCCTTTTTGAAGCCGCAACGATGACCGTCCAAGTACAGAACCAGCGGACTGAACATATCCACCTGCGCCGCGGAGTGCGCCAAGGTGATGTCATATCACTAAAACTGTTCACCAATGTTCTGGAGGATATGTTCAAGACGCTGGACTGGAAAGGTCGCGGCATCAATATAAATGGCGCATACATCTCTCACCTGCGATTTGCAGACGACATCATCATCATGGCTGAAACGTTGCAAGACCTACAACAGATGCTGGACAGCCTTGCTAATTCTTCTCAGCGAATCGGTCTCCGGATGAACTTAGATAAAACTAAAGTTATGGTCAACAAGCATGTTGACCCGGGACCGATCGCCGTAAACGGAGCCTCCCTCGAAGTTGTTTCTGAGTATGTATACCTAGGGCAGTTGCTCCAACTAGGTAAAAACAACGTCGACAGGGGTTAAGAGACGGATACGGCTAGGCTGGGCAGCATTTGGCAAACTTCGTCGACTCTTCTCATCGCCCAAACCCCAATGCCTAAAAACGAAAGTTTTTAACCAGTGCGTCCTACCTGTAATGACATACGGAGCCAAAACGTGGCCACTCACTGTGCGGCTTGTCCACCAGTTCAAGGTCGCTCCGCGAGCTATGGAAAGAGCTATGCTCGGTGTTTCTCTTAGGGATCGAATCCGGAACGAAGCTATTCGTCAGAGAACCAAGGTTGCCGACATAGCTCAGCGAATTAGCAAGCTGAAGTGGCAGTGGGCAGGCATATGCCGCAGAACCGATGGCCGTTGGGGCAGACTGGTTCTTGAGTGGAGACCGCGTGTCGGCAAACGTAGTGTAGGGCACCCTGTAGCTAGGTGGGGCGACGATATTCGTAAGGCAGCGGGCAGGTATTGGAGAAGGAGAGTTGAAGATCGAGCTCAGTGGCGTGCCATGGGAGAGGCCTACGTCCAGCAGTGGACTGAGACGGGCTGATGATGATGATGATTAAAAATTGTTGGAATCGATTCAGTTACCCATTTAGAACAAACTACTTTCAGGTCTTGGGTTTATTATGTTACAGCTTGTACTATATGTGATGTAGGTACTTAATTAAATTGTCATGGAAGTTACGTCTCGAAGTTTCCTCTTCTTTCCTTAGCTGCGTACTTTCCGTACAATAAACAAGACTGAAATTATGTGAAATCAGAAATGTGAGTAAGGGTACGGCCAAACCAACGCGATCAGCCGCATCCGCGGTGGCGTCCCCGGCGGCGATCTCGGTGGCAATCAGTATCTCCCTATGATTGCGCGTGCAGACGCCGCCCAGATAGCGCGTGTAGGACGCAGGACGCGTTGGTGTGAACATTTACATACAAATATTACTACAAGAGCTGATCGCCACCGTGCACGCCATCGCGGACGCGGCTGAACGCGTTGGTTTGGCCGTATCATTAGTCCGCGTCCACATGTAGACTACGGAACCCTAAATAAGAAGGTGGAAGGAAAAATAAAGAAGATAAGGGCTTTGTTGATTTAGTTGCGAATAAAGCGCGTAGCGATCGCGAGGTCCAGGGCTCGGATACTAAAATAAAATAAAAATGTGTTATTCAGTAATAATAATATCAGCCGAAATAAAACTATTTTACGGTTTATTTTTTTATTTTTAGTTCCCGACGTTTCGAGTGCTTTGCAGCACCCATGGTCACGGGAGGGACTGAGGTGTTAGACGTCCAATAGGCATAGTTGTTCCGGGGTACCCTCAAACTTCTTAATTATTTTTGTTGTTGTTGGTCCGATCTACGCAGAATGAGCTCACGGTGTCTTGAGGTCTTGCAGTGTTATGCTTGGTTTTGGATTTGATTATATTAATTACCGGATCCCAAGACGATGGAAGCACCCAGCCATCTTCTCTATTGAAATTAGGATGTTTTTTAATTTCAATAGCCTCGCGAACCATCCTTGGTAGGAATCGGTGTTCTTTCACGAGGATTTGTGGGCTATCAAATCTGATGTTATAGCGGGTGCGGTCAAGGACATGTTCACAGTCTCCAGCAGTAAAATAGTTTTATTTCATGTGTTATATTCGCGTAAATCTAAGAACTCAATATAATATCAGCCTTTACTGCCAACTGCTAGGCAACACCTCTCACAAATCAAGGTGAGAGAGATTAAGTCATACTCTACCACGCGGACTCAGTGCGGGTTGGTGAAGGCAGGTTTGTGGCCACTTACTTTTGGAACTGATCAAGCCGCCTACAAGGCTCTCAACTCGACTTTACGGCCACCACAACAACCGGAACTAACGACTTAACGTGCCTTCCTATAATAATAATAATAATAATTCTTTATTTCTTACCATAAAGTATAAACCAAGTAAACAAAGTTACATAAGATTATTTCGTTATATAAAGGGTAGTATATAAAAGGAAAGAATCAACGAAATCCTATGAAATCCTATGAATCCTTTGAAAATGCTACAAACGATTACCCATCTCAGGCCGACCGAGTCGAACGCTGCTTAACCTTGGCGATCGGTAAAAAAAAGTCGTACAGCGCTACGAGCGCTTGTAGTTTCATTCAATATCAAGACTGGTTGGTTGAGATCTCCTATTAAGTAAATATTATACTTGCGCTAGGGGATCCCGTTCTCCATTAATAGTTATTATCCTAGGTGAGACAATAAATGCAATTATTCAATAAAAAAAATCCAATATCGGTCTGACACTATGCCCGATAAAATGGCAATAGGCTTCCCCCTATCACATGGGCCCAAACATCGTCGGCGAAAAGTGGGTGTACACAGTACACCTCTGCCATCCCCGCTTGGGGAATATAGGCATGACGGTGAAGGGACGTCTGTTCTGCTTTTTACATTAAACCTACTTTTCCTACGCTAAATGTATCGTCCTTTGCACTTGAACCTTTTCATTTGAACCCTCTGAGGGTCCACAGATACTTTTTAATACACTATCAGTTTAACTATACCACTATACGGTAGAAAGCTTTATATAAATAATGGTAAGACTGGATCTTCATTCAATTTAATGTAATGCATACTAATGATCAATAATCGTAGTTAATTTATTATATTTGAATATTTATTGTGTTATAAAGCGCATCGCTTGGTGCTCACGAGGTCCTGGGTTCAAATCCTAGGTCGGACAAATGAAGTTTTTCTAACGAAAAATTCCCAGTATGACCCCGGAGTCTGGAATTGTGCCCGGTATATGGCAATGCGCTCGCCCCCTATTACATGAGACCTAACATCGTCGGCGAAAAGTGAGTGTACTGCCACCCCTGCTTGGGGAACATAGGCGTGACGGTGTTTATTTTATTTTATTTTTATTATGTGTGTGGCTTTTGGCGGAATATGACTGAATTTTGTAACCACTTTTATATCACTCTGTATACCCGTGTTCGCAATAAATCAATTTTGAATTTAAAAAAAGCAATAAAAATAAACACCCTCGCGCCTATATTCCCCAAGCGGAAATGGCAGAAGTGTCCCGACGTCTCTAACCAACCTTTCAGTGGATAGAATCCTCATTTTTTGTATGTATGTTACGCGATCATTCCGCCAATTATGAATTGATTTTGATAATTCTTTTTGCATTGGGTTTAGTATTGCTCAAAGGTAGTCCCATTTTAATTTCATAGGTATTGGACCTTGGACTTGGAAGATACACCAGGGAACTCCTTAACGACAAATAATACGAATACGTAGATTAAGATATTATGTGTATTACATCAATCCTATAGGTACCCTGCCATAGAACTAATCAGAATATTAACCCACTTAATTTATGAACTGATTGTGATGATTCTTTATTATTGTGATGATTCGTTGGGTTAAGTATAGTTTCGAAGTGGTCCCATTTTAAAGAAATCGAGATTGATCTTTGGACTTTGAAGATACACCAGGGGACTCCTTAACGGCGAACAGCACGAATGTATAGATTCCGTGATTATAGTTATTATTTCAATCCTGTAGGTACCTGCTGTACAACTCAGCAAAATAATGTAATATAGCTATATAAATATTAGTAAATAATTCCCTTGTCACTTAAAATTGTAACATAAAAACCTTTTTTAAAAAAACCGACTTCAAAAAGCAATAAATAAATATTTGAAGTCGGTGTCAAGTAACTGACTGCACTAACCGGTAACGACTTCAAATATCTATTTTATGCTTTTTGAAGTCGGTTCTATTTTTTTTAAAAAGATTTTTATTAATATAATGAATACCTATGTCCAGTATGGCCACACTCCAATAATATCTCCCTGACATTTTGGTAAACATCACAGGGACTTCTGTAAAACAAATAATCTTACTTATAAGTTTTGGACCATCATTAGACACCTGTGCGATCAAAGACAAACTTCAGAGACAGCAAGGGATCAGATTACAGCTTGAACGCTGAGAATAATGGGATATGATACTCAAAGAAAATATTTCTATGGTCAGATAGATTAGTAAATAGTGTCCCTAAAAAATTGTAAATCTGATAAACAATAAAGACTCAAGTGTCAAATATTTGCCACGTACATTTGATCCAGTAGCGAATGCCAAAACTAGCGATAATTGGCCTTGGGTTAAAACCCTTACGGATAGGACGGATTAAGAAAATATTATGGTTTTTTTCTGTCAAAAATTCCTCACTAGCAGTAGTTACTCCAAAATTATGCCTTGCATGATGTCAATAGGGTGACCACCGAATGCAAGGATGTCGCCAAAGGGGGGCAGAGAGAGGCAGCTACCTCCAGAGCTTTACAACATAGCCAATGCATCAAAGTCTTACTTACTTGAGTTTGTCAGTCCCCTATCTCGAAACTCGAATGAGGTATTCCAAGTAATATGTTCGCAAGTTCGTACCATAGTTAATGTCCTAAAAGAGGCAAACATCTTCTTTAGCGAAACGGGAAAAGAGTTGATAATTTTGATGGCTGTAACGTGTACAGCAGCAGCAGCAATTGTTTAGCAGCCGTAGGAAATTAAAAACCTGGCTAAAAGCATCATGGGGGAAAATCGCCTCAATGGTCTAGCCATGATGAGTGTGCCCACAAATGTAAACTTCATGTTCTCTTGGCTGTACTTACAATTCATACTTTTCCCAACATCCATAAATCAACCTATTAACCATTGGCTGGCGGCGCTCTTGCTCTAATGCATAGGGAACTCACGTTGTCAGCGAAAAATATACGTGCTACACCTCTGCTACCCGTTCAGGGAACATAGTCGTGACGGTATTTCTTTTTCTTTATTATCTACTAACCCAGCAACTAAGAAAAAGATTGATGCTATCCAACTTTAATCACAAGCAAGAATAAATGTTTCAGAAATACCTGCCCAACTCATTGAAGAAAACGGGTTACTGTAAAATCGCCACAAAGTAACAGACTTACAAACGCGATGAATTAACTTTGTGCCGAATTTAAAATGACCTAAGAAAACACTCTAGAATAATTCTAAATACACACATGAAACTAAACATTTACCAACACATAAAATAAGAATATTTTTGGGATTTTATCGCGGCTTATTTCAAATCTCTCGGCGTTTCAGTCAAAATCACAAATAGACCGCGATAAATACCGAAAAATAGTAGTCGTACCCGTCGACACCAGCGCCACCTACCGGGTATATGGTATATAGCCTATGTTACTTCTGGATAAAGTAGCTTTCGAATGGTGAAAGAATCATTAAAATCGGATCAGAAGTACCGGAGATTACCCCGAACATCCAAACTCACAAACTTCACCGCTTTATAATATTAGTATAGATGTAATCGCATCGCATTTACAATTAGAACTCGATATATGTACCAAAAAACTTCCAGTGCATCTAAAATCTACAAGCCCTCCATTAAATATTCTGTTAGTAAGTCGGGTTTTAGCAAATAAACTTGTCCATAAGTCGCGGATAACTTTCCCCAGTTGCTTCGGGGTCCCTAATTGCAGTAACTCCAGACTCCAACGTCCACCGGATACTGAATAAATAATCGAAGTCAAAATGCCCTGAGAATAGAGACACGATAACGGTTTCCAATGCTTATGGTACGGTTTCGTCCTTCTAAAAGCTCTTCGCGTGAATTTTTCATAAGATAAACAATACTGGTAATAGAGTCATTTAATTCTTGGTTTAAGTTGAATGCAGGAATGTGTTCATGTAAATAACTAATACTACTAATATGATCACATTAGAGGCAGAAAACACAGAGTACCTATAGTTCTTTCCTCACATACCTCTCTGGCTTCCTCCACTCTCATCATCATCATCATCTCAGCCTATACTTATCCACTGCTGAAGATAGGCCTACCCACTCGCTTTCCAGCGTAACCAGTTCGATGCCACTTGCATCCAACGACTTCCTACGATTTTCACAAGATCGTCGGTCCATCTGGCAGGCGGCCGTCCTACGCTGCGCTTGCCAATACGTGGTCTCCACTCTAGAATCTTTCTGCCCCAACACCCGTCCGATCTTCGCGCTATGTGGCCCACCCATTGTCACTTCAACTTGTTAATCTTAAGAGCTATGTCGGTAACCTTGGTTCTTCTACGAATCTACTCATCCCTGATTCGATCACGTAGAGAAACGCCGAGCATCGCTCTTTCCATAGCTCGCTGAGCAACTCTGAGCTTTTTTATTGTATTGTTGTCCACTCTCACATAAATATAAGTAATCCGAATCCCGGCGCCTTAGAGTGAAAACTTCGTATATGCGAAAGAGATAACATACAAAAGGAAGAAAACCCTGCATCCTGCGCCTTATAAAATCTTGTTATCACAAATCATTGAAATATTTGTTCTTTTTCTTAGCGTTTCGACGTAAAACATGCCAAAGTTATATGGAAGCGGCCTTGAATGCGACTACATTGACTGCATTGTCGTAGGCAGGCATCAAGTCAGCGTACAGGTGTTAAGCGACTCAGAGCATGTTATGGGGCGGGACATCGTTTGGGCTGCGCCGCACAAACAAATTGGTACTGTCTGTGAATCTTTGCCTGAATATGTTTTTCTTTTTCCGGCCGACCTGAGAGCAAAATCTATTTTAAAGATTTCCAGACCGGTTATGGTAATTATGTCCAGGTGGGTGACTCTCAGCAGGTGAAATAAATGTTATACAACACGGAAACGTTAAGTGTGTCCATCTTATTATTTCGTCAATTTAATACATAATAATTTTAAAGTAATAAGTATAGAACACGCTTTGTTCCTTGGTATAGATACTTCATCGTTTAGTGCAAAAACTGACACATTAATATTAAAGTATTGAAAAAAAAATTATAATCTACTATTTTTTTTAATATTGACCAAGTTCTCAATTAAATAATTATTTGCAAGTACATGATTCCTCTCGTAGGGCGTCGTTCCGGCGCTCGTAGCGCTGTGCGAGAGGCGCTCGTAGCGCTGTGCGACCGCGGTGTTCTTACCGATTACCAAGGTTAAGCAGCGTTCGACTCGGTCAGCCCGAGATCGGTGACCGTTTGTGGCATTTTCATATTTGAGCGTCTCCGTGCTTCGGAAGGCACGTTAAGCCGTTCGTCCTGGCTACCACTTACTGTGGTAGTCGTTAAGCCGAGTTGGAAGCCTTCAAGGCGGCTTGATAAGTTCCAACAGCAGGTGGCCATAAACCGGCCTCCACCAATCCGCAATGGGTCCGCGTGGTGGAGTATGACCTAATCTCTCACACCTCGATTAGTGAGAGAAGGCCTTTGTTCAGCAGTGGGTAATATAGGCTGATATTATTATTATCATTATATAGATGATTCCTTGACTATGTATACAAAGCGTACTTTCAGTACCTTTTAAACCTATACTGCCCTGCAGCTGGGCAAAAGTTAGTACCTAATCCTACTAATTCATATTATAAATTTGAGAGTTTTTATGTTTACATCTTTGTTACTCAATCACGCAAAAACATCTAAACAGATTTGGATTAAATTTGGCACACACGTAGTTTATTACCTGAAATATAACATAGAATACTTTTAATCCCAGAAAAATGTAAGGTTCCTGTCTAAAATCAACGCGAACTAAGTCGCGGGCAGAAACTAATGCAGAATAATTAAATACTCTGTTTATTACGTATTGCATACACACACGGTCAGACTAATACAAATATCTGTACCCCAAACCCTTTTGATGTGTGAATGATCTACGCTATTGGCCGTGGGGCCGTTACAGCTGCACCGGACAAGAGGGAGAGCGTGCAACCACTACGCTCCGGCCAGGAGCTCAAAACCCTTCACTACTTGATCCAATCAACTCTACACTCAAACCGAAAGACCTAATGGACTTCTTTTGGTACCAATGTGGCACTTCAAACAGTATTATAACATAGGCCACGCCCCGAGGTGTGATTTATATACAACATTAACGAACCTACTCCAGTTTCCTCTGGCTAAGGGTTGGACGTTCCACGTGACTGCCTCAATAAGATGTTGCGGTTAAAGTAGCAAATGACATATAATTAGAAAATAGTGGGCCATGAATTAGATTAAATTAGAATTTGATTTCCTGCGCAAACTCAAACGAAGCGGGGTGCGCGTAAAGTAGTAGCGGCTAGGTCGTTTCTTAAAAAATTAGTCGCATGGATCGATTTACGCGCTGCAGTCCCAGCGCGCCTTCTGCGTAAAACAGTTTTATTTGAACAATAATTCGCTCATAGTTGTGAGGCGCTTGTTTCGCGTTTAATTCGGTTTGCATGACATCAGTGTCCGAGTGCGGTTTTAATTAAGAAATCGGTAAAAAAATCGAAGAGACAGGATCGACACTAAATGTGAAACAATCTGGCGGCCCACGGACTTTATAGAGTGAGAAAAACGTGCACAGAGTTTCAGCTTCAGTTCGACGCGACCCTAATTTATCGATGTGCAAACGTTTGGCTAAATTAGGAATATCACTCTCATGTTTACGCCGTATTTTGAAATTGAATTTATAATTACATCCATACAAGATTCAGATAGTGCAAGAATGGAAACCAAATGATTTAAATTTACGCAAATTGTATGCTGAAACAATGTTGGATGCGTCATCCAGTGGTCACCCAGGAGTCCAGATTTGTCGCCAGCAGTATTCTTTTGATGAGGATATCTCAAGCATCGAGTGTGTACCCATAAACCAAAACCCTGCTTGGATTAAAAGCTTAGATTAGAGAAGAGATGTCAGCAATATCCCAGTCTTTTTGCCGAAGAGTGTTCGAAAAATTATGTACTCGTTTGGAAGAGTGCCGCATCCGCCACGGGATTTGAGATGATATTATTTTTAAAAAGTAAATTCCTGTTTTTCTGATATCTTATAAATAAGTATTTCTTCAAATAATTTTTATCGACTTTTTCTATATTTTTTTTAAATGTTAACTAATTCATGGTTCTCTCTATATTAATACATATTTACCATCTTTTTAAAGAACCTAAAGTGTCCAGTGAGATACTCCCAGCAGTGACAGTGAGTGGGCAAAGGTCTCCCCCTTTTTCACCAACGATCTCTATCCCCTGTCAATAATTGCAACTCTGCTGGATGTGCGTTGAAGTCATCGCGCCTCCGCTTCCTGGGCCTGCCTCGGCGACAATGACCTCCTTGTGGGACCCATTCGGTACGCAGTTTGGCCCACTCATTTGTGTCCATTCGGCTCAGATGACCCGCCCAATTCCATTTGGATAGTGTGGTTTTAACTCCGACGTCTACAATGCCCGTCATGGAACGCAGCACAGTGTTCGTACCCGATTGATCCGTTTTATACCTAAGATACTACGCTGCGTAGCTCGTTGGCTAACCTGGAGTTTGGTAGAGCAGCTAACCTCACTGCATTCCATGTGACAATATTAATCTCCAACTATTGTGCGCATTTTCAGATATCAAGGTAGATCAGTGTACTGAACGAGACCCTAGTGTTGTTTCAAGATATCCTACATGTTCGGCCGCCATGCAGATGACTATGAAAACGAAGATGAATTCACCTTTCACCGTTACCACCAACGAAACGACCATTCCGAAAACCTACGCGCCGACCTATATGTTTACCAATAATAATTCGCACCTTCAAAACGGTATAAATGTACGGTACGGTACTTATTACGCTCTATCTGCTGAATATTAGTAGAATTAAGAAATAAGATACTTCGGTCTCTTTCACTTTCCCTTCTACCCGCGCCGCTCGATTCTGAAGGGACGCGATTAGTTCTCCAAAAACTTGTTTTTTAGAGATAAGTTCTGAAGGTGCGAATTAATAAATTATGCACTCGTCACTCTGCGGAGCCACCGTATTCTCAGCGATAACCAAATTAAATTGTTTTTCAAGAAGGGTGGCAAACCCCTTTAAAAAACTATCGACCCATATCGCTTCTGAGCCATGTATACAAGCTGTTTTCAAGGGTCATCACGAACCGTCTTGCGCGAAAGCTCGACGAGTTTCAACCCCCGGAGCAGGCCGGGTTTCGAAGTGGTTACGGCACCATAGACCACATCCACACAGTACGGCAGATTGTACAGAAGACTGCAGAGTATAATCTGCCCCTATGACTAGCCTTCGTGGACTATGAGAAGGCCTTTGACGCTATCGAAACCTGGTCAGTTCTAGACTCCTTGCAACGATGCCAAGTCGATTGGCGATACATCGAGGTGATGAGATGCCTTTTTGAAGCCGCAACAATGACCATCCAAGTACAGAACCAGCGGACTGAATATAACCACCTGCGACACGGAGTGCGCCAGGGTGATGTCATATCACCAAAACTGTTCACCAACGTACTGGAGGATATGTTCAAAACGCTGGACTGGAAAGGTCGCGGTATCAATATAAATGGCGCATACATCTATCACCTGCGATTTGCAGACGACATCTTCATCATAGCTGAAACATTGCAAGACCTACAATTGATGCTGGACAGCCTGGCTAATTTGTCTCAGCGAATCGGTCTCCGGATGAACTTAGATAAAACCAAAGTTATGATCAACAAGCCTGTTTGCCGTCAACGGAGTCTTCCTCGAAGTTGTTTCCGAGTACGTATACCTAGGGCAGTTGCTCCAATTGGTCAGACAGGGAGGGACAACTTCGACAGGGAAGTTAAGAGACGGATACGGCTGTTCTGGGCAGCATTTGGAAAACTTCGTCGTCTCTTCTTATCGCCCATACCCTAATGCCTAAAAACGAAAGTTTTTAATCAGTGCATCCTACCTGTAATGAGCCGAAACGTGAGTGGCCACACTCACCGTGCGGCTTGTCCACCAGTTAAAAGTTGCTCAGCGAGCTATGGAGAGAGCTAAGCTCGGAGTTTCTCTTAGGAATCGAATCCGGAACGAGGTTATTCGTCAGAGAGCCAAGATTACCGACATAGCTCAGCGAATTAGCAAGCTAAAAGGGCAGTGGGCATGTCACATATGTCGCAAAACCGATGGCCATTGAGGCAGACTGGTTATTGAGTGGGGACCGTGTGTCGGCAAACGTAGTGTAGGGCACCCTGTAGGTTAGGTTACCGTAATTTTTTTTTTGTAAGTAGGTATTTAGTTGGTACCACAAAAAGCCTACTGAGATGTTTAATACCTACTAAAGTCTTAAATAGCAAGCGCAGCGTGGGACGGCCGCCTAGCAGATGGAGTGACTATCTTGTGAAGATCGCAGGAAGTCATCGGATGCAGGTAGTATCGAACCGGTTACGCTCGAAAGCGATTGGGGAGGCCTATGTTCAGCAGTGGACAAGTATAGGCTGAAATGATGAAAGTCTTAAAGTATTCTTGAAATTAATCACTATATCAGTCTATTGAATGGGCCCTTTATTGAAAACTAAGACCATAGGCTCAAAGTATTCTCAAAATATTTAGTTATATCAATCTATTCATGGTCCCATTATTGAAAGTTCAAAATTAAACTATAACAAATGCAAATATTATTCAAACGTCTAACAATGTGGACCCTAAATCAATCAGCGTAAAAAGGAGGGTCGCCGTTGACCTAGCACAATAGCGAAACTTTCACTTCATTTGTCAAAACGTTTTTCAGGCGTGAGATAATAAAAAATGAAATAGCTTCGAAAACGACGCGCTTTAGCGTAATGCCTGCGACTGAAACTATAACTCAAAAGGTCCCGATAGAATTGCGGACTTTCAAGAATTTGTTGTATGGTGACCATGGGTTGATTGCATATTTGAGATTGAGGTCGGTGAATATAAAAAAAAAATTAAAAAAATAATCTCAAAGTCTAAAATCATTTATTCGTATAGGCCAATACAATAGCATTCACAAACGTCATAATTATTACATTTTTTACATCTACCACCGGATCGGAACGCGGTCTCCACTGAGAAGATCCGGCGAGAAAGTCAGCGGGCTAGTCTTAGAATTTAATTTGTTTAGCATTTCTGATAACCATTTTTTTTGCTTTTCCAAATTGTATGATGTATATCATTGATTAATCTTGCTAATTGAGGAGCTGCTCAAACCTAATCTGTTTTATCGTCAAGATAATCCGAAATTTTGTAATACCCTTTCTTACAGAGTCTAGTTTTAATAGCATTTTTAAACTTATTGATAGGCATGTTTGGGATATCTATGGGTAATTTGTTGTAAAAGCGTATACATTGTCCACTGTCACGCTGTCACGCTGACATTCCCCAAGCGGGAGCGTCAGAGGTGTACTATACGAGGCGGAGCTGTTTACATTATACCGGACACAATACCAGACACAATGATAGACCGAAGTTTTTTCTATGGAAAAAAACACGGTTTTGTCCCACCTAAGTTTCAATTATAAAAACGCGTCTAGCAGTCTCTAATTGACGTCAGCGTAATGTTATTGAAACAGTTTGCTATCACAGTCATCTTTATTTAGTAAAGCTGTGTTGTGATGAGGATGGCATTTTAACTCGACAGCGTTACGTTAATTTGTTCATATCAAGCCCTTTGATGCATGATTTAGTTATCTGATATTAATCTCGAACTGGCAATTTTAAAACTTTGTGACATTATTTTATTTATCTAAGACAAAACAGAAACTAATTATATTCAAAGCTATTTATTTTTATTTAATAAATAAATAATTAAAGCGATTGGGGAGGCCTATGTTCAGCAGTGGACAAGTATAGGCTGAGATGATGATCTATCTATAACCTCACGCCAGATCCCTTGCGGGGTAGGCAGAGAGTACAGAGTTCCAACAGGTTCTTTCCTTACATACCTCTCTGGCTTCCTCGACTCTCATAGTTCGTCTCATACACGCTCGCCGGTTACGGAGACTCTTGACTTTTCCATCAGATAAGACTCGGTTTATTTGGTCGTGGTAAGATAGTCTGGGTCTTCCCCGGTACCTGCATCCTTCCACTTTCACATTGTATATCTGTTTTGTCATTCTTTCCTCTGGCATTCTTTCTGTATGCCCGAACCAACGGAGCATGCCCTTTCTCATCTTTACACCGATACTATCTTTCATACCTACTCGCTGTCTTACTCGCATTTCTACCGCATTTATCCTACTTTCATTCTCCTTCTTACATACCCAGCTCTCGCTACCATATAACAGCGTTGGGACAAGAACTCCGTTATGTATGGCCAGCTGCGCCTTATGGCTTAAGTGCCGGCTCCCGAGTAGCTTTCCCATCGCACCATTCACTCTGTTCCCTGCACTCACTCTTCTCTCTATGTCAGCGGTGTATTTCCCATCCTTACTGAAGGCGCATCCAAGATATACAAACTCATTCACTTGCTCCAGCACATCGTTACCAACCACAATCCTTACATTCGTTCTGGTTTCTTCCCTTTCAAAAACCATAATCTTGGTTTTCTTCACATTCAAGTGTAAGCCATTGATCATGCAGTCGTCTTTCATAACTGTGACTAGTGTTTGCAGATCAGTGGCTGTTGGCGCTATTAAAACCGCGTCATCTGCATAAAGTAGATGGTTTACCACTAAGTCACCCATTTGTACACCTTCATTCATCGCTTTCAGTCTTTGAAGACTTTTGTCCAGATATATTATAAACAGTCTAGCGGACAACACGCAACCCTGCTTGACGCCGATTTTAACGTCAAACCAGGGTGACCTGTTACCACCCACCCGTACGCATGCCTTGCAGTCCACATAAGTGGACTGGACGGCTCGCAACAGAGTGCCATCTATACCATACTCTGGCAAAATGTCCCAAAGTCTCTTTCGCACAACTCTGTCAAATGCCTTCTCCAGATCTACAAAACCGCAGAAAACCTTCCGGCCCACTGCCAGATGCTTCTCTACGATGTTGCGGAGTGAGAAGACTTGATCCGAACATCCTCTTCCAGACCTAAAACCCCCTTGTGCCTCGCACAACATTCCATCGGACTTCACGCGCATTCTCCGTTCAATAATTTTACCGTACACCTTGGCTGCCAAGCTGATCAAACTGATGGCTCTGTAATTGGCGCAGTCATATTGTGAACCCTTGCCTTTATACAAGGGTACTATGACTGCGCGGCGCCAATCTGTAGGGACTCTACCGGTCCTCCAGCAAAGGTTTGCAAGGGCCCGGAAAGCGTCCCGGACGCAAGTTCCACCATATTTGATCATCTCGGCAGATATCATGTCTACTCCCGCAGCTTTACCGTTTTTCATACTTCCTATCGCCCATTCAACTTCTTCCATAGTGATGTCCTCCGTTGATTCTGGTGCCGCAATCTCGCCTTTAGGCACGTCTGCGGCATCAGCATCCGGGTCATCTCCATACATTTCTCCAAAATATTCACTCCACCGGTTTAGCACAGCTTGTGTGCCTGCAAGAATGTCACCATCTTTAGATTTTATCCTTTCCATTCTGGAGCCTGACGAATCACCTCGAGCCTTTCTCACCTTGCTCCAAAAGAGTTTGGTGTTGTTCTCGAAGTTCTTCGCCAGCCTCTCCTCCTCAATCATACTGGCTCTTTCACGCTTTTCTTTCACTAAAGTTTTAGTGGCATTCTTGCATTGCCGGTATATTTCTTTCCTCATCTCTGTCATACTGGCATTCAGGTTCAAAGAAGATACATAGTCCTGCCACGCTTTCTTCTTACTTTCTACGGAGCTTTGCAACTCCGCATCCCACCATGCATCACCTTTTGCTGTAATATGCTTCTTTGAGCAACCACATACTTCTTTCGCGGATTCCACCAAACTCTCTTTCAGGCTATTCCAGCATTCATCTACATTTGAGTCCGAAGAGCCTGCTGTCAAAAGCTTGTCCCGGACTCTGTCTTCATACATTCTCCTCACGCTCTCATCTTGCAACTTTTCAACCTTTAATCTTTCAAGGTCTCCGAAGGGGATACGCTCTCGCCAGTGCCTCCACTTCCTGAACAGACCACTAAACCGCGCAACTACGAGATAGTGGTCTGATTCCAGAGTGGGGCCTCTATACGCACGCGTATCTTGTAGTTTGCTTCGGAGACGGTTATCAACCAGGATCAGATCTATCATGCTTTTTTGTTCATTCCTTCTCCACGTATACATATGTATGTCCTTATGCTGGAATATCGTATTAGACACAAGGAGACCCCTTTCCAAACAAACATCTACAATGAGCTTACCTGCATCGTTCACTCTCTTATCACCATAAGGACCCAGAGCAGCGTCGCAAGTTTGCCGCCTGGTTCCTACCCATCCGTTCAGATCGCCACACAGAATCACCTTTTCGTTAGCCTCAGCCAAATCCAGAACTTCCCTGACATTATCCCAAAACTTCTCAAGGTCCTGGGGTGTCGACGAGCTTACGGGAGCATACGCTGCGACCAAAAATACTCTAGTGACACCCAGTTTTAAACGGACCCAGAGAAGTCTCGCATCGCACAGGCCATAATCTCTCACTCCAGAGGCCAGGCGACGGGACAGCAAGATACCCACCCCCATGCTGGCACGACTGCTCTGCGGTACACCAGACCACAGAGCCATCGCTCCATCAGGCAGATCACAGGTTTCACTGCCCCTCCGCTTAGTCTCTGTTACACACAGAGCATCCAGGCGTCTCTCTTTCATTACATCAATCACCTCATGCATCTTATCTTCCATACCACCTCTTACATTCCAAGTGCCTATTCGGCACTCTGCACCCCACGACTCGCCAGTTCGGGCCCGGCGTGATGGGTGGCGGCCCCCATCGCCGCTTCCACCTATATTCGTACCGACGGGGGCGGGCCGGTACGCGTCGCCTCGGGGGGACGCCCTAGCCCGCACTGCGGTACTTGTTCGGTCCAAGATTGCAGCCATAATGACTGGCAGGGGTCGCGACGAGCACGCTCTTGGACAGACCAGATGATGATGATGATGAAATAATAAATTAACTTATACTGTTCCACTGCTAAGCAAAGGCTTTCTATAACAAATCGAGGTGACAGAGACTACGCCATACTACACCACGCGGACCCAGTGCGGAGATAAAAAATACTTCGAAAATGTAAATAGGTATGAATGTGTTTTTTAATGAATCGTCTATTCTGCATGTCGTTTTTCACTAATAAATTTTACTAATTTTCAATACACTATACATATTACCAGCTTAGTACTGATAATTAGACAAAAACAAACTGACAATTATTAGTTCGCAGTTTCCCCATTGTTTTGTCTACAGTTGCTGTTTTACTCCAAATACAAAGCTACAATACAGAGCAAAGTTACAAATAACTCATAGAAAGACTTTTTTTGTCAATAAAATAAACAAAACTATTGAATATTCAAAACTTTGAAAATTCATGAACAAATTTATTTTTATTTTATGCAAGACTGATTAAATTCCTCAAATAATCCAACAAAAACCCTGTACCAAAATAACACAACACGAAAACGTTTACGAAATCTATTAATTTCGAATTGTAATTCCGAAACGCGACCGTTGCTTTCGCTCATTAAATTAAACAAGCCGAACAGGATTAGCCCGGAAATTTCCTCGGAATCATTGTCACCCAAATTAACCCTTTCACGGCGAGTGAGCACGCGCGACTCCGGAGTCCGGCGGGTCCCTCCTATATAATTAATCATGGACCGCCTATTGACAGAGGATCAGCTTCGACCTTCGTAAGTGGAATCCCAGAAGTGTTGCCATGGTTAACTTTTATATTTTCCCTTCTGCGAAATACCTTTTTTGTAGAATACCCAATTAGTATAACATTCTATTTTTGTAATACGCATTTATTAGTATAAAATGTATTTTTTATGTTTTCGGATTTCCTAACCTTTTAAACGTGCATGAAGTTATAATAACAAGTACACTAGTTGTGTACTGAAGATCACAAGCCGTAAGCCGTTAGCCCCAGCTGCCATTATGGTAATCCTGAAGCCAAGCTGGAAGCCTTATTAGTGGCTCAATAAGTTCTAAAAGAATGTGTCCAAAAATCTGCCTCCATCAATCCTCACTAGGTGCGCGTGATATAGTACGGTCCCTTCTCTCATGTGGTGAGTTTATGCTGATTTGTGTCCCCACTGCTCAGTAAAAGAGAAATATTGTCTTTTTCTAGTGATTACTATACTACTTATCGCATATTGCGTATCCCTGTTATATATGGTATATGGCTATGCAGCATGGTTTTATACTATATTTCTATGAAAATTTTACCTCGACTTACTGTAACAACTGTAGGTACACCTAAATAAAAATCCTCTCACCTTTATCTCTCATCACATTCTTCTGCCTCAGATACTTTGTCAGAGTCCCACTCCAAAACACCCTTACTCGAAGATAGTCCCAAATACTGGCAACTCCAAATTCCAGTAACACGAAGCACCTGACCGACGACATTCCGCAGGCTGTTAAGCTATTTGATAAAGGCAACATGGGATTGGAAACCATTAAATTGATTTAGTGTGTCGCCTTTTTATGGCTACGATGAGATATGAGGGTGCAATTGGTTTGAGAAAATTTAAACGTTTTTAATAATAATTTGAATTATCTACAGCTAAGTTATAGGTTTGGGTTGAATTTAAATTTGGAAATAAACATTAGGATTTTTATTTCGCGAAGTTTAGGGTTTAAAGGCCGGTGCGCTCTCCAGGTTATTATTGCTTTTTATCCGAAGGACCTATGGAATGCCTACAGAATGACAATAAGTTAGTCTGCTAACATTAGGACCAAACATACTTTAGCGCAATAATAGGTGTACTATTTAGTAATACTTTTACCATTTCGTTGAAGAAAACAGATGTGAAAGATATGATACGAAATCAACCATTATCAATGCGACGTATAGGTTCATACAGCAGTTGCACCCCATCAAAATCATTTTACTTTTACCAATTTACACAGAACAATTAAAAGCTAAACTTCGTTCATTTAATTTAGACTTAACGAGTCACACAAGGTTACTTCATTCTCCCATAATGAATAAAAAATAGAATCCTTTATTTGAAATCTTCCATGTGAATCTGTGATTGGCCATCTCTGGCCAACCTTTATGAAAAGCATCTAGATCATTGCGCCAACGTTTCCTAGGCATGCCCCGTCATCAATGTCTATCTGCTGGCACCCATTTCGTGATTATTCTGGCCCATAACTGCAATTCTTTGCATTTTTTCTTCATATGGAGGACAATTCAAAATAAAGAAGTGAAGACTCTTTGTTACTTTCCTGATGAGTCATAAATCATCAACACCCGAAAGACGTCCACTGCTGGACAAACGTTTTCCCAAAGATCACCTCAACGACCGGCTTTCTGCTTTACGCACGCTTTTACTCTCAACTTTCACCAAAGACTTCGATCCACCTTCTGCTGGGCCTGCTCACTTCAAAATTTATAAATACACTCACGTAGATTAAAGTATTTCCACCTCAAAATTTTCCTCACAAGAAACACAGCGAAGAAAAATAATTTAATTTTTACATGCAAGCCGGTCCCCAAAACAATCCAGGTAAGTTATCTGCTCTGATTCCGTATTTCATTTTACGGGGCCCATTGTTCGGTGATGATAAAGGGGGTCGAGGCCTAAGCTTCGCCCTCTAATACGATGGCTGCTTACCTGCCGACATAGATGGGGTAAATGTAGATGTGACATCTTGGGAATATGGTTTTGTGCCGGAGATAGACATTTTTGGGAGATGAAAGATTGTACGTTTATTTTAATGATATTTGGATATTGATTATTCAATATCATTAAGGTTATTTTTGGTATTGAGACCAAAACATGAATTTAGGTTGGATACACATTGACTGACAACTAATTCGTGAAGTAAAAAAATAAAATACCTAATGACTATTGCTATTCAAAAAATTCCATAATAGTTTTGAGCTTCATGCAATTACATGCATAGTTACATGTCTGGGACTGGTGGTGCAATTGAAGTTTCTATATCAAACATTCTCAGTAGTAGGAATCTGAGAATCTCGCGGGTGACGTCAATAGGCTCACCCTCTTAGTATATTGGGACTGAACATCTTCAGCGAAACGTGGATGTACACCTGTGCCTCCGTGACTTGGATAATGTAGGTGTAGAGGTGTTATTATTTAATCCATCCTTCTCCTCCTTG